>OX243897.1:4807500-6195000 GCA_945859665.1 Anorthoa munda | reverse complement strand
TTGCTAGTCTGTTCTGTCCCACTACTGGGTAAAGAGCTCCCTTCACTCCTTCCACGGTAGCAGACCACAAAGGGACAATCTAGATAATTTTCGCCAGAATTGATAGGAGGAAGCGCGGGCTCGGTAATGGTTTAACTTACCTATTTATTTATTTTTAACACATTTTTGTGCTGCTCTGCTTAATGTCGTGCAGTCAACGCCGGCTGTCACTAAAAACCTGTAGTGGTGTGTGTGTGAGTGGATTAAATTCTTCACCGGCATGTCCTAGAACCAAAAATTTAAAGACATGTGACGTCCACCAACCCAGACTGGGCCCGCGTGGTGGATTACGGCCCATTCCCTCTCACAGATAGGAGGCCTGTGTCCCAGCAGTGGGAACATTAAAAGGCTGATAATGATGAAGCTGAATCATTCTAGAATTTTGTACCACCCTTTCAACGACAAAAACCTAGTAGGCAACGAAAATCAAGTCCATTTCTAACAAGGTAACACTCAATGACAGTCAATCAAATACCCCGGGCCATGACTATGCAAATCAAGGTCACAAAATTCCAAACATTAACAACAAAACCGATTGTAATTACTTAATCCAATTGTACATAACAACAGCTACTAATTTTTGTAACAAAATTATTCATGTAAGCCCTGGCGAAGCAGCAACCCTGCAAAATGAATATGTAACGAGTGGATATTAAAATATCAAGTGTTATTTACAACGGACGAAGAGCTGTGCGTGTAGGTAAATTATTCTGTGTCTGCTGTCGACGACGGCTTAGTGGGCCGTGATGTTTATTATAAAGAGTTTACTATGGGCAGTTGTTTGGTCTTTTTTGTCGAATTGTTTGTTTCATGGGTTATCTGTACCACAAATGTTTTACGACTAGTTACTTCTAAAAACATAATATGCTACAGACTGTAGACGAGCAGACCAATAAAAAAACCGTTCTTAAAAACGTTCAACAGTTTCTATCTCATATCACCACCAATAAATGTAAATAACTTGTCAATGTAGACGAATTAGAGTGTTTACGCACTGCATCCGATCCGAGAACCGAATTCCATCCGAATTGGAAATATACTGATTTCAGACGGACGGAGTTCGGATACAGTGCGTAACCTGCCCTACAAGAAAAGCTACTTAGGCCTGAAATTTCTCGGATTCGGATCGGATGCAGTGCGTAACCGCTCTTAGAGTTTTTTTTATTTTACATATGTCTCTGGGAACCAAATTTAAAGTTTTTAAAATACGGGGATTGCTCTCAAGCTTAAAATACGGGTATAATAATCTTGCCGTATGTGATTTGTTAATTAGGTTGCTCATGAAAAGAGAAATCGTTTTGTAAAGTATCTGAAATCTACTTATTTTTTTTTTCATCTAAGGCTTAAGTGTAATTACAATGACTGTTGTTTAGGCTGAATAAAAAAAACACAGTGTGCACAGTATATATTACCTCTTAAATAACCCAAAAACATTACTCAGCACTGGCATAACAAAGCTAAACAGTAACAAAATTATAAATCGTTGCACCAAAACACAATAAAACCCTGTTTAATATTTATAAGAATTCCATCACAGTACCGGTACATATTTAAGTCTGTCCCACTTCCAGTACTGTTTACAAGTTCCCCTCATCAATTCTAAGTATTTAAGATTTAGTCTGCGGTTGGGCAACTCAACAACTCAGCTCATAGTCTAAGATCCTGCTTCGAAAATCTGCATGTATATTTGTTTTTGTTTAATGTTAATTTTCATGATTGATACTTAATGGAAGAATAAATTTATGCATTGTTGCCCCGAAATATCTAGACGCAATTACCTTAATTAAATAAATTAAAACATATGGTTGAAATTTGACACCCAATGTACAAGTATTTCAAATTAATCTAACGTCATTTAAAAGAAAGTGGTGTAGAAAATAGGAAAAAATAAGGTTTCCAGCTCTCAGTTAGCCGCAGTCTGTGGTTTGCCAGGTTTAGCAGGTACAATTGCCTATGAATGGCGGCCAACTGAGACCTAGATGATAAGGCATATTAAAAACAACGAAAAACTAAGTTTTTAAGCTGACATGGTCACAATCATTTTTTTGGTATTTTTTTAGTATTTATTTTTGTTTTTTTTTTGGTCATGGTAAATATCCCGAAACAAATATTAATCCTAACGAAAAACTAGACGCGACAAGGCAACTCTGCAGTAATTTATTATTCTACGATCAAGTATTATTCATAAAAAAAACAAATTTTATCAAAAAAAGAACACGCAGATTTTTACAATGGGATCTCGGGTTATCAACAACTTGACTTGACAACTTCTAAGCTCAACTACACCTGTAAACATAATTTACAACAATAACTATACACATAGTTAGCGTTGTAAATTATGTTTACTTGTTACTAAATAGTGTTGGAGTTAGGCTTGTGTTTGGGAGCCTATGTAAAGTAGGTAGGTACTTCTAAATAACCTAGAGTATTTAGTATGTTTGTTCTGTCCCCAAAACTACTATAGTAATCTCGACTTGAATTCTTGAAATTGGGTTTTGATATAAATCACGGTAGACAATTTTTTGTTTGTACATACCTTATACTTTAAAATTAAGCATTCCAATGAACTATCATCCCTTACACAACCCCTTTAGGGGATGAATTAAAAAAAAAAAGTTATTTAAAAAAATCAAAAAACCCGACTGCTTAAAAAGCAAACTAAAAAGACGTAAACAAGAAGAAAATCATGCTGTGCAGTCGGAGGATACTTATTCGCGAGCTAGCGGACCAAAACCAGATGCTTTTTAAGCAGTCGGGTTTTTTGAATTTTTTAATTAACTTTTTTTATTTACAACTTTTTAGTTATTTTTTTATAGAATTAGGTACATTTAAACATATAAGTGTTATATATTTTTGAAATCACCTTTTAAAACCCTTTATTTTAATATCCCACACGATAGGTCTGGAAGAAAAAAAAAATTTTTTTCCCCACAAAATGGCGCCCAAAATCCGCCATTTTTTTTTTTTCCAATTTTAATGTAGCCAGTGACACTCGCAAGATTAAGACGAATCGATTGACGTAACAATCATCAAAATCGACCAACGCGTTTGGTGTCTAGAACGCCACATAGGAACAAACATACATACATACATACATATATACATAGACTGATAAACACATTACCCTCCTTCGGCAGTCGGGTAAAAATCGTTCCTTAGTGCTCATCATCATCATCAGCCTTTTAATGTTCCCACTGCTGGGACACCGGCCTCCTCTCTGTGACAGGGAATGGACCGTAATCCACCACGCGGACCCAGTGCAGGTTGGTCGATGTCACATTTCTTCGAATTTTTGGTTCTCGGACATGTCGGTTTCCTCACAATGTTTTCCTTCACCGTTTTTGAGAGCAGCCTTAGTGCTCATCTTCGTCTTATTAGGAACCTTTGTATAACATGTTCATATTTCAGTAGTTTAGACTGTGCGTGGTCCGTCAGCGAATAGATGAATTAAATAATTTAATTGCTAACACATACAAGGTTTTTTACAAGCTTTTTATTAACTTGCAATGTATGTATGTGTGACTGTAAAAGTAAACTATGGTAAAACCTAGAATTTACCGGTAAAATCTAAGGTTTACCAAACTCGGTCATAGTCCGAAATTATCTATGATAATCGTTAATTTTGGGCTTTTACTAGCAATCACTCGATATATCTTAGGATTTACTTCAGAGACTTGTAAATATTGTAGTGTCTATGATACGAAATGATGAGAACAATTAAGGACTGCTTCACCTAACTAGTCATTATGTTTGCTAAAAGATTTTCGAGTCACAACCGATACTAATTAATTTTTTTCTCTGAGGTAAATCATCAGTGTCACCTTGAGATTGCTGGCAAAAGCCCGAAATTAGCTAACGAGATTATCATTGATCATTTCGGACTTTCACCAGTTAGACTTGGTAAATCTTATGGTTTACCGGTAAATTCTAGGTTTTACCGTATTTCGGTCAACATTCGGTTAATAGGGGTGATATCTTGATTGGATGATCGAAGATAAACTCTTCACTTCTTGTAAAACTTACTTAATTGATTTTAAACTTCTTAACAAAAAACAATTGCGTCTTCCATCTTAGTCATACTTTTATTATTTTTTTAATATTCTATAGGCTCGCGCTTGACCACTATCTCACCTGATGGTAAGCGATGATGTGGTCGACGGTGAATCACGCTTGCCTAGAAAAAACCTATTCACTCTTGACTTAAAGACCCATAGATTGTAGCGGTCGGGCAACACAGACTCCGGCAGGGAATTTCACTCCTTAGCTGTACGCACAATAAAAGTGTTCCCAAAACGTTTTGTGCGTACGGGTGGGATGTCCACCATGTACCTACCGATGGCGCATCGCCGGACGTCTGGTAGTCCGATGATGAAACGGGCTAGATGGAATTAGATCATGCGATTCCATCGCACACTCGCCGAAATGTAACCGATAAAAAACAGACAACCTGGCAACTCGGCGACAATGTTCTAGGCTCTGGAACTTTGTCTTGACCAGTGCTTCATCGCCGATGAGCCTCTTGGCCCGCTTTTCGATCGACTCTAGTCTTATTTTAGCTCTCTACATCCCTCTCGCTCAGACACATGCCCTTTTCATTCTCTCTTCGGTGCATTCATGTTCTATATAATTTCTCAACGTTATGATATTATGGTGCGTTCTGAATCATCACCCCACATGTATGTATGTTCGGGTCAAATATTGCAGCTGAATTTTAAACCAGTCGTCGTCGTCAACCGGTTAAGATGAAATTGAGCTGAAGTGAGCTTGTTTTAAGTTTTTCGTTGTTTTTTTATGGTATGCGTCGGCCCTGGCGCAAATAAAGCCTTTTCTTTCTTTGTTGTTTGAATATTTTTTTCTTCGTTGGATAAAAATATTTGATGTAAATAGTTAACAATTTAGGTACACGAGAATGCTACAACGTAGCATTTGGTTCGCTATCGTAGCCATTCTATCGAAGTATCGAAGTCAAGTCAATCCTTTGAATTTCTTTATTTAAGTATGGCGTTTTATAGTAGTAGAATATAATATAATTTATTGATACCAAAATATTTACACAACTCTTACGTGCTCTTAAACAGGTATTACGATTTTAAATAAAAGTGTTTCAACCTTAATCATCAGCAGAGCATAGGCCTCAGTTTTCTTGTACCAATCCCCACGCTCCTGCGGCATAATACCTAGTAATTTCACGTAACAAAATCTATCTAGTCCTCCTCAAAATCTAATGCGAGCACGTAACCCTCATGCAGTACTTAAGAGGCTGGCTATATTCTACGTGGCTTCCTCTCAAGTAGCCATGCATGCAAACCGCACGGGACCATTAGTTGCGACAATTTGTGGGGGGCTTACGTCCTGCTCCTTGGTACACATCTCTTTACTAACGGCATAAGGTAGCATGCATGTGAAAATGGGAATTCGGGGACACGTAGGAAACTCGGGGATTATGTTGTAAATGTGGGAGTTCTGCTATGTCATAATTAAAACTAAGCTATGCAGGAGTTTCTTGTGGATAAAACTTGCTTATCATTTGTTTTGAAATTTTGATTCTTGAACATAAGTTACACATTTCATTTGTTTTGAAATTTGGCTCTGGGTTTAATACAGATCCCCTCTTTGTTTACACAAAATCAGTTAATTATTAATAAATTGCCTGCTTTTGTTAAACCAAAGAGGTTGAATATAACCATTAAGTAAGAAAGGAATACTAAATTGAGGATTTAAACTTAACGTACTAGTATTCAATATTATAGATGCAATGAGGCGATTATTAATAAGAATAATTTGTTGTATTAAAATAAGACATTTGACTGGCATTCTGGGAATTGGAAAATGCGAGCTATTTTAGTTGGTGTTTTCAGATGGTTTCCACCGCACTATTCCCAAACCAGTGCAACTCCTGAGTGCCAGAATCAACAGTGGCGACCACCAGAAAAGCACCGAGGCAATGAAGCTCGTCGAAGTCGCGGAGGATGAATTTACTGTCTTAGATCCCGCAACGAAATTAATCAGAAAATAATAACGGGGATAAAATAAAAAATCCACTTCTCTCCATATCAAGCAGGAAACAGAACAAAAAAGGGCAGAAAGTGTTTTACAACTGGGATAAGCCCAGTTGCCTAGCACCACGGATAAAAATTAGCATTAATATTAATGGGTTTGTGGGTTGGGTGGTCCGGTTATTACCTTTTGGTGCACATTATAAGTGAATGCATGAACTTGTACAGCAAACTACACAATTTACAGTTCTTTTCCATAACCTTTAAATTGTAAACTTAAAGTACCTACAATAATCTGTATTTTTGGGAAATAAAGATATTTATTATTTATTTATAACCAGTAATAAATTTGTATGCAAACTATTCTGTTCCTTTACCAACAAAGTAAAAGCACATTAACTCATTAACCAATAATGTATTACAGCACGTTAGTGAAACAAACCATGTAACGGTATCCCGAAAACCGATACATTAAGTTATAACGGGATATTAATAAAAACCCGTTCCCTGTAAAACGAGAACCCAATTATTTACGAAGATGAAATGGTTTATTGAAACATAATTATCGAGCTTTCTGTTTGATGGGATTTATTGACGTTAACACTATTCAATTTATGAGGCTGAGGAATTTATGTGCATTATGGATGAGAATTGAAAAGCATGGGAATATATTTATTGGAATAGTATAAAAATTAAACGGTATTTTGTTATTTTCAGTCCTTCTTCAAATGTTAAGTGCCTGTCTGTTCTGTAAACATCTTACCGTAAAAATTTGGAGAAGTGAGCGTTGACAGCTCACTTGAAACTGACTTCACCTTGGTTTTTACGATACGATTTTTACAGAATAAAGGTCTATCCACACATATCAGGGCCGTGCCCGGGACGTGGACGGACCGTGCCCCGTCAGGGGCTCGGTCTATCCTCACACATCAGGGCCGTGCCCGGGACGTGGACGAACCGTACCCCGTCAGGGGCTTAAAACAATTTCGGTGTGTATATTTTATATGAACTCGTTCACACACGTCCGTGCACGGGCCAGTGACGGAGCTTTAATGCCTGGACCCGGCCCTGTCACGTCCCGGGTATGGCCATGATATGTTTGGATAGACCTTTACACTACTTTTTACTGAGAGTACGGTACAACCATTTTAGTACCATATCTATACATCTATACTCTATATAAATAAATAAAATTGAAGTGTCTGTATGTAATATCAAAATAACAACGTTTTATTGAATGCACGTGAAAGTATAATTATACGGTACTAACAACAAATAAGCAATTCTTAAGATTTTTGTCTGTCTATCTGTCTGTCTGTCTGTTTGTTCCGGGTAATTTCCGAAACGGCTCGACCGATTTTGACGAGACTTTCACTGGTAGATAGCTGATGTAATAATGAGTAACATATAACATAGGCTACGTTTAATTATGATAACATTCATAGTTCCGGCGGGATATTAAAAAAAAAAAAAAATATACGAAGGACGAAGTCGCGGGCAACAGCTAGATATAAGAAAAAAACTATTTTATAGAATGATACAATTGACGGCAAAATGAGACGAGTTTTGACAATAGTATCGAGTCTGAAATGTATTGTTAGAATGATGATGGTTTTCTAAGAAAAGACTTAAAATAAATTGACCTTTTGAGACACCTCTTATCACTACTATTAACTCAATAAACAAGTTCAACAATAGTTCTAAACCAATGAACTATGGTTCACAAGAGAGTAACCTACGATAACTTAATCATCTCAAGATCTGAGATTAGCTTTACAACAAGACCACTACGCAAAAACCCACGCTACTAAACTGCTTCAGATTTGCCACATAAATAATACCTAAGTACGTAGAATACTTCCCACACCGTTCCCCGAGGAATATTAATAACAAAGACTTTAGTACAGCTTTCATTACTAGACCAGACTAGATTCGTTTTACGAGTATCTAGTCAGGGGCGGCCTTAAACGCTGCCAGGCTCCGGGGTGGGAGCAAAGATTCGCGAGGCTTTTGTCCTTTTTAGGGTTCCATATCCAAAGGGTAAAACGGGACCCTATTACTAAGACTTTACGATCCGTCTGTCTGTCTGTCTGTCTGTCCGTCTGTCACCAGACTGTATCTCATGAACCGTGACAGCTAGACAATTGAAATTTTAACAGATGATATATTTCTATTGCCGCTATACCAACAAATACTAAAAAAAGAATAAAATAAATATTTAAGTGGGGCTCCCATAAAACAAACGTGATTGTTTTGCTGTTTTTGCGATAGTGGTACGAAACCCTTCGTGCGTGAGTCAGTCTCGCACTAGTCCAGTTTTTTAAAATGTGATGAAGTGATGTTAGACGAGAAATGTAAAACTTTTCATTTATTATTATTAATACTTTGCTATGAAATACTTAACCAATATTTATTTTATTGTTACGAATAACTGTTTCATCATAGTCTTAATTTTACCCGAAAGACGTCCACTGCTGAACATAGCCTTTCTCCAATCATGGCCACATTAACCAATCCCGTGCCCCTCGCATCCAGTGGATTCCCGCAACTTCAACCAAGTCATCGGTCCACCTAGTGGTAGGCTTTCCGACACTGCGTCTTCCGGTGAATAACTGAATGACAAACTATTTGCTTAGGATAAAATAAAAAGTTTTAATTGTAAGCACTTTGAGTTGTCGCGCGAGGCCCCTGCTAGAGTGAGGCCCCGGGTGATTGCCCGGCTCGCCACCCCCGAAAGCCGCCACTAAATCTAGTTATGTCTAGATCTGGTCTGAGTTGAGCACGTCCTGTACTTAATGTTTTCATTAACTGAAAACAGTTTTCAGATAATATCTAGCTTGGGGAATGAGTTTGTGTTGAAGTTGGGGAGGTATTTAAATTTGTAATGAATGTGTAATATGTGTGAGTTTATTTACTGTAAAGTTATATAGGTAGATACGTTACGTAAGTGGTTGGATGGTGTCTACTTGTACAAGGTTTTTAATAACTTTTAATGTACGTATGTTGTTCGGGTCAAATGTAGCAATTGAATTTTAAAGCAGTTATTCTCAACTGATTAAGATGAAATTTTGCATGCACGTTTGGTTTGGATGACAATGCATGGTAAGCTAAAAAACTTGTGTATTTTTTTATTGTAAATAAATACCATGCATTGTCATCCAAACTAAACGTAAATGCAAAATTTCATCTTAATCGGTGGATGTTAACTGCTTTAAAATACAGATGCAAGGCTTCATCCGAACACCCTCAAATAAAAGCTTGTAATGAGAACGAATATTTCAAAGCTAACAAAACAGTATTTCACCACAATCTGCACCAAAAGTAAACCACATGAAATCCGTACTAAAATATCCCACATTTTCTAATTCTCACTAAATTAGAATAACAGGCAAACGATCTGAGTTTAATATAATAAATTGTTCTTATTAATAATCGTCTCATTGCACCCGTAATATTGAACCCTAAAGGAGATTGCCCACTACACCGTATCATATCATGACCGTACTAGCAGAAACGTGGCGAAACTTTCAAACTAATATTTTTAGTATTGAAAAGTATAAGGCAACATAAACGTTTCATCATCGAGCAACATCGTCGCGTGCCTTGCAAACAGCATATCGGCAACGCCAACCATCAACAAGACGTACGGCAATGCGCCACCGGTAGTCGTGGACATCGCACTCATACGTACAAAGCGTTTTGCGAATACTTTCATTGTGCGCACAGCTAAGGAGTGGAATTCCCTGCCGGAGTCTTTGTTTCCTGATAGCTACAACCTTGGGGTCTTTAAGTCAAGAGTAAATATGTTACTTCTAGGCAAGCGTACTTCACCGTCAATCCCATCATCGCTTACCAACAGGCGAAATAGTGGTCAAACGAGAGCCTATCGATAAATAAAAAAATAAAACAATATGCACGGGTATGATACGCTGTTTATACATTCTAGTCGGGATAGTAGTCTGTGCCATGTTTCTTTCCTTACGATTTCTTGATATGTTCGTATTCGTAGTACGGTTATGGTATGATACGGTGTAGTGGACAGACTCCTAAAAGGATTACTGAGAGGATAAAATGAACGCTCTATTCTTGTCCTATTTTATATTAAAAATATTCCAGCAGGTCTTAGAGAATATTATATTTCTTAGAAAATAGTTCTCAGTGAGTACAAATCTGAGATTTTAATCTGCTGCTATCTCATCAACTTGAAGTAGATACTTAAATAGATGAGGAGTAATTATAAGATTAGTTTGTGTTATATTCTTTTTAAGCTTTTTAGTGCTGACTAAATAAAAGGGGAAAGGGGAAAAAGGGGAGGTCCAGCAGTGGACGTCTTTCGGCTGATATTATTCAAACGAGAAAATACAAAACTTTATACCTTCGTGATGTGGGCGCTGGGCGGGCCATGTCCCGGGTGCATTTCGCCGTGGCCGGGAGGCGGGCCTGGTCCCGGTGGTCCGTGGCCGGGGGGAGCATGTCCAGGCGGGTCGTGTGGTCTGGACGGCATGCCGTGTGGCGGACCATGCGGCCTGGCGCCGGGCGGTGCAGGTGACGTAGCAGTGGAGTAGGGCACCCGCGGGGGGTACCCTTGGGGCTGCCGTGGATGCCTCTAGTGCTGCGGATGGTGCCGGTGCTGGGGTGAACATATGCGCAACTTTTTTATTAAGAAGTTATTACTATTTTAATTTGCAGGCTCGGTATAAAACGTTGAGTTGCAGTCATTAACTAAGGCTAAATACCGATGAGGTGGTTCGAACCACCGGTTATTTCAAACAAAGTTATTTCAATTGTAAATTTGAATAATTTTTAACACAAATATACTTATACATTTTGTTAATACTTTTTTGTTGCGCACAGCTAAGAAGTGACATTCCCTGCCGGAGTCTTTGTTCCCTGATAGCAACCTTGGGGTCTTTAAGTCAAGAGTGAATAGTTTACTTCTAGGCAAGCTTGCTTCACCGTAGACCACTTCATCGCTTACCATCAGGCGACATAGTGCTCAACCGCGAGAATATAAAAAAAAAACATAAACCCTACCATCATAACTTTATCATGATCGTTTCATCATATTGAATAGTTGAAACAATACTATTAACCGACAACGTTTACATGATCCTTCATAGGTAAGACTATCATTACAAAACCACACCCTGGAATCATTTTACTGCTGGTAATTGCAACGGACAGCCATTATATAAAAAAAAACATTTATTTCTCTATATAACCGTAAAAAGTACAAAACTACTATTACTAATAAAAATTTCCTATTTTACAAAACTACCAGCCATTTTTGATAGTTTAAAATACAGCTCTGGCTCTCTCCATTACACTAGACGTTTGTAAGTCCAGTGCGAATCTCAGAGGTTTCTTTGATGGTCCTGATTAGTTCCTTTGATCTCGAAGCTGTGAAATTTTAACAGACGTCCAAGTTTCTCAAGAAAGTTACTAAAGTTAGTTGCAGTAGAAGAATCTGCCGAGGTTATATTTAGATTTCAAGCTGAGATTTTCAGACAATTAAGTTTTGTTTTTGTTAGGAAATTGTTTTAATTGCTTGTTAAAATTATTACAAGCTATCATTTTGATAAACTCGCTTTGAATTCAAATTTAAATTAGTTATTGTGTTATACCGTGCTCTGAATTAAGGTTTTGAAGTTGACAACAACAACTACGTGTTTTGTAAGGTTTTCATGTAAGAACCTCCGCCTTTTTGAGGTCGGTTAAAAACACGATTAAACAGCTTTTTTAATCCCCGATGAAAAAATAAGGGTGTGATGACAAACAAGACGTGTTTCCTTTAAATTACACATAATTATGATTAAAACTATAGTGATGTATATTTTTTGTCACTTTGAAAAAAATATAAACCTCATCATAATCATCATTTCAGCCGAAATAAGTCCTCTGCTGAACATAGGCCTCCCCAATCGACCATTGGCCGATTCCTTGCGCCTCCCATCCAGCCGATTCCTGCAACCTTCACCTGGTTATTAATATTTAGATAATGAAACAATTATTTTAAATTCTTGTTAATGAGCTTCTTTGCAAACAGTATTCCCAATTCCCTCCGATTCTCATGAGAGCATTCTTCCACCCGGAGTCAGAGTAAGTTGCAGATAACCGACGCTAACCGGTTCCTTGCCGAGTGCAGTATTTGTCAACGTCTGGCTTCAAATAGCTCACATTAACATCCGCCACTGAGACGTTGTGACGATTGCAGGGAAACACTGGCTGGCCGCATAGCGAGCGATTTTTGTTTTTTTTGGGAGTATAGTAGGTATGCCTAGTTAATGTTGTTGTTCTAAAGTTTTACTCTTAAGAGGGAATGCGTTCGTAGACATCAGACTGAATATCTTAAGTAGTCTTAGTAAAAGTCTTAATTCGAGTTTTAGGTCTCGCCTATTTCCTACTCCAATATTGGTCAAACTGACAAAGAAAGATATATACTGTGCCCATTTGTTTTCATTTTTGATGACAGATATCTTCAGGAGCACCAAAACCCTCAAAAAACAGAGGTAGGCATTGTCAGCGCAATTTTGAGATTTTTTTGTTTTGTGTACAACTTTGACAACTATAAATAAAAAACCGGCCAAGTGCGTGTCGGGCCACTCGCAGTAATAGGGTTCCGAAGTTGCATAATAATGCGGACTAAAAAGAGGGTTTTGTTGTTGTTACATAAACATTAGAACGGTTTCAGCGGCTCACAAAGTCTAAAAACGGGCCCACATAGGATTTTTAAATCTATATTTTCGCGTTTGACTGCTGGTAAGCGATTATGTGGTCTACGGTGAAGCACGCTTGCCTAGATATAATCTATTCACTCTTGACTTAAACTAAGTAAGGACTAACTGGTAACTGAAGAAGGAGTTATAAAATCCAACTTCGCAACTGAAGTAATTAGAAAAATATTATATACTTGAGTACCACCGCAGGTGCGAATTGCGAAAGGAGCCGATACCAGCGCGCGTTAGAGCCACAGGGAATGGTATAGTTCGTTCCTGGCTCCTTGCGTGCACGCTCCTTGTTTATTTCTCTTTCGGATTTAGAAAAAAGTCGAATGTATTCACCTCTAATCTCCTCTAATACCGCAGATTAGAGGGGAATCCTCTAATCTGCGGTATTCACTATTTCATTCTGGAAAGTTTTACGCTACTCAATTAGTGATGAAGTCGAGTCGAATATTAACTTTATTGAAGGATATCGACAAAAGAAAATAAGTAATTTATTTTTTACTTTACTTTTACGTTTTAATTACAAAACGTCGAAAGTACTTCTGCACTAACACAAAATAGAGTCCACCGCGCGCATGCGCCGTATGGACTACGTTCTGGTACTGCCAACGACTCCGGCCACTCCAATGCGTTATTCGAGCTTAAACATTATTAATTTAGAAATTATTATTATTAAGGATGATAAGATTTTATTTTTGTATATTTTACATGGTTCATAAGCATATATTTACTATCTGTTTTACACAGCTAACAACGATATTTAAGTCATTTTTCAATGGCATTTGTACAAAAATTTTACAGTGCCAAGTACATTTTATAAGTTGGTCGACTATTACTCGTAAACTTGTAAAGCCTGTTATGATTTAATTTTTGTATATTTTTACATGATTCAAAAGCATTATATTTACTCTGTTTTACACAGCTATCAACTTTATTTTAGTAATTTTTCAATGGCATTAGTAAAAAATTTTACTGTTCCAAGTACATTTTATAAGTTGGTCGACTATTACTCGTAAACTTGTAAAGCCTTGTTATCCGTGATAATTTTCCTTTTAATTTCGTTATATTTACTACTGCCGTGAATTTTTTCACATAGCCTAGAGCAACCATTTTGCGGGCAGGGGGGGGGGACACTTGACTCGAACATAAATTTGCAACTTAAAGCTTAATTTTATGCAAACGGATCTCTGAATCGAAAAATGGTTTTAACAAACCCATAATATTTTTGAATGGCCTATCCAACGATACCCCACACTATGGGATAGACGAGAAAAAAAAATACATCCCCACTTTACGTCTATGGGAGGTACCCGAAAAAAATATATTCTTCATGATTTTATTGTACCACTTTGTCGGAATTATTATTATTATTATTATTATTTATTATATACTTTATTGTACACCACAAAAAATATACAGGACATATGTTCAAATATACAAGTGTACAATGGGCGGTCTAATAATATGCATATACATGCCAAATTATAGCTTTCTAGTACTTAGATTCTCCGAGCTAAGCTGCGGACGGACAGACGGACAGAGCGAAACTATAAGGGTTCCTTGTTGACTTCGGAACCCTAAAAAGAGAAACATATAAGACACATATATATATTTATTAGACATATATATATTTATTAGACATATATATATATTTTTATTCAACATCCTGTCGGTGTCGGAATGCCCTAAGCTCCCGAGCTCGCTTCGCTCGCTCTTGGACTTATTCATTGACCATATGGAATATCTTTTAAATTTGACCAATAAGTAATGTTACACACTCATACTGGAGGAGGAAACAGGCGAGAGCCATGACTAATTCGAGGTTTGGCCGAGAGCTCCAACTGAATTGCCTAAGTAAAAGTAATTTTTACTAAAGAAATTCAGTCTGAGCTCTCGGCCCGCATTTCCTCTTATAAATTTATACAGCTTTAATGTAATGACTTTGATACTTCTGTCTTACTTAACTAGATGATTGTGTGCTGAAACAAAGTGCCAGATAAGTATCACCAATTAATCAATCTGACTAGCTATAGGCACTTTCCCCACCGCCGACGATCAGCGAGAAGCGAACAGTAAAGCTAGAAACTAAATACGCGATGGCAAACAGCGAGAAGCGAGTGTGTAGTTCCGACTGTTTTGTGACTCGGTTTTTTTTTATCATATATACTAATACCCGCCACATAATGGCGCCTATTCTGCTCAAACTCATGCATACAAATTCCTTCTTTCGTGCCTCTCGTAAGTTCATTCTTCATAATGTATCTTTCTCGCATTCATCTCCATACATACTGTGGGTGGGAATCCCACTTTTTTGTGGCTCGGTTGTAAGCGAGTGTTCTTGTGCGACGGGCGATTACTCGCACCAATCTCTCGTAGCGGCCGCACTGTAGGTAGAAATTACCGCTGGTTGGTCTCTCGGCATGAGTTCTGACCGCCAAGCGAGCAAGGAAGTATCACTGAGCGAGTATAACGTGGATAACTATTGTTGCTGCGACAAACTTGTGGTGAGCGGGTACTCACCGGCGGTGCGATCAACTATAACTATATGTGTCTCTTATATTGACATGGGATCTTTTTACCCGACTTCAAGGAAAGGGTTATGTTTTTCGCGCGTATCTTGTATGTATGTATGTATGTAATATTCTTAATTACCTCGTATCTTTCAAACCACATGGCGAATTTTTATAATTAAGGCATCGTTAGATAGGTCTTGGCCGCCCAAGTATTCTTAGATAACAAAAGGAACATAGCGGATTTTCGGCGCTATATTGTAGGGTTAACAATTTTTTTTTCTTCGTAACCCATCGTGTGGGGTATCAAAATAAAGGATTTTTAGAGTTGATTACAAAAATATATACCACTTATATGTTTAAAAGTCATTCGAAAAAAAAAGTATAACTAAAACGGTGTAAATAAAAAAAGGTAATAAAATCATAAAACCCGACTGCATTTGGAGGATATTTATAGTTTTGGTAAGCCAGCTCGCGAAGTATCCTCCGACTGCGACTACTTTTCATGATTTTCTTCTTGTTTACATCTTTGCAGTCGGTTTTTTTTTTATTTTATTAACTTTTTTGATCACTATATCACCTGCCAGTTGGTAAGCAATGATGTGGTCGATGGTGAAGCACGCTTGCCTAGAAGTAACCTATTCACTTTTGACTCTTGATAATAGCATAATGCTAGCCAACCTACCAGTTCGTATGTCCCTCCTTTGTATAATGTGCGTAGCAGCGCGTTATACCGTCGTGATCCCATCGAAATGATTGCCTTCTTATATAGAATTATGTGTTTGTGATGTCCTACACTTTTTGTTTCTACCACTTCGCCTTTGATTCGCGCTTTTACCCTGATTCAAGTGTTTGGAATTGCTCTTAATGGGTTTAACCTTCGTTGCTTTTGGGGGGACAATATTTCGACAAAGTGACATATTTATTGATTGTTTGGGTATGTTACAATAGCTTCCGGGTTTAATATTGGCTATAGCCATCAATGCTACTTCTTCATCGGTAGGGATTATATTATTTGGTTTATGAAATACAAGATTCTTACCCACGACTTCAGCTGCATGAAAGTAGGAAATCACACCCGGAATCCAGAACATGCTCTTTCCAAGTGCTCAATTTAATTATACGAGAAAAATAAAAAGCATATTTAATTGTGACTCGTCAAGAGGTACAGACGGTATACAGAGTGAGTTTTTTGGCCAAATCCGAAACTAAGAGGAATAGCGAAAAACACTCAAAGGAGTCACGAAGCCGATTTTGATGCAAACTAAAACTGCATCATCACCTTGAGGAAAAATCTCATTTTTAACAAAAATGTTTTTTTTTTGTGGGATATCTATACAAACCCGCATCATTTAATAATTGAAGACATGAAAAAATCTTTAGCGTATATTCTAAACGTAATCAAAATTGTTGTAATGCTTAACGAATTCGGTGATTTGGCCATCCATCCCCACTTAAAAAACGCATCCTATAACGGAAAGATGTGATTATAATATCCTCCATCTCAGCAAATGCAGCGATAAAAAACCATTCTGCCGTTATGACACACAAAGTTAAACAGACAGACAAACAAAGTTACTTTCGAATTAAATAAAAAGTAAGTAAAGGAAATCCTGTAATTACTTAATCCCAGACTAAATGTTCTGAAATCGCCATTAAGTACTAATAGTTGAATTGAATGCAAATTCAACTACCCTAATAAAGATCTTTAATGCTCCAAAGCTCCGCGCTCTTCACTATTTTAAATCAAACTGCAATTTATTTTAATACCCTCGTTTGGACTCGCAATTACGAATATGTTTGAGGGAATATGCAAGAGATAATAAACTGCAAAAAAGTGGGAATAAAACTAGAATACAAACTCATTATAATATTAAATCTGTGTTTCTTTCTACACTTGAATGAGCAGAGAAAGAAAATAAAGAAAATAAATTAGCCCATAATACAAAGAAAAAAAAGATATTCCTTTACGCAACTTACTTAAACAATGATGAGATAAAACCTCTATCGCATTTCGGCAGGCCTTAATACCAGTTCAGCCCAAAAAAGAAAAACAAAAAACTCTTATTATCCTAAGAAACGAGTTTATTCCTTTACTACGCGATAATGTTGGGTAGATTAGCAAGAGAAACTGAATTTTTGTGGCCCTGTTTATCGTCATCATAAAAAACAACGATTTCATTTTAGAACTTAGTTTCGTTCAGGCGTTAATACCGGCTTTTCAAATCAATGCTCGCTCCAATCCGAGTTGTACTTTTCAACTTTGACGTGAAACTTTTAGCTCGTAAAAATTGGAGTAGTTTTATGCGCCAATAAACTAGCCCATAGGGGCTTTATTTTCATCCGAGTTATTTTGGATGGAAAATGGAAAAGAATGGGCAGGTGATTAGGTGGAAAGTGCTGTTTGATTGTTAACTGTGGACTACATATGCTAAGTTAACCAGGAACTAAGGAGAAACTTTGTGGCTATGAAATTCAGGTAGAGTTGACTCGTTAACCTCATTTAAAATAACTTTCGCTTCATCGCAATATACTCACTGTAAAATGGGACTGAAACATTACAGACAGGTTAAATGTAGGTAAAAATAGGTACATCTCTACTTATCGCTACGAGGAATTCAGGCTTGATTGTGATGTTACGTTATGTTTATTGTGGTCAAGCGAGAGCCTAGAGACTATAAAAAAATATAGGATATAGTTCTCGCCAAACTTATGGGCCACCTTGAAGTTGGCTTTCCGATGCACAAGCTACGAAACGGTTCTGTTTTTATACGAGGTTTACTACTGCGCAGCCATTGTAGCCAACTTCAGGGCGGCCAAGATGTTTGGCGAGAACTATACCTGTAGTAAGCTTACTATTGGCGTCTTAATAGTAAACTAAATGGTTAACGATGATGCGTGCTTTTTGAATAATTACAATCAAGACTTAATTCATATGTGTGTGTTTTCATAGCCTCTAAACTGTAAAAAAATGCCTGCTTTACAAATGTCACATGAAGTCTTTCCTGCCTAAAATCTCGCAATATTTCAATTTACATACACACAGAGTTATTTTATCATGATTCTCCATCTACCTCCAATTTCACAGCATATTTCACGTGTACGTTTGAGCCTGATAGATAAGGTTTCGTCTCCCCCATTCTCTCATCTTTTCATTTACACTTACGATATATTACTGTTATTTATCAGACATCATCAGAAGCAGGAAGTTGAAAGCGGAGAAGCGTATGTTATGAGACAAGTTGCAAAAGATAGGGAATGTATGTTAAAAATCTAAAGCTATAGTTAAATTAATTAAATTACTTTTACTAAAGATGTAACTGTTTATTTGATTACAGATCCGATTACAATTTTTTTTTCACTGATAAATAGCTCATATCTGATTTTAAATTTCGTAGACTAAACTGACATTTGGGGGGTTGCCACTTTTTGGTTACATACAAATAGTGTCGTCTAGTAGTTACATCGGAATTTTGTGTCTCTGAAGTTGGCTCTGCGAACGATTGCGCAGGAAACAGTTTGTCATCGAGTATATTTATTTATTATTATTATTCATTATATACTTTATTGTACACCACAAAAAACATACAGGACAAATGTTCAAATACACAAGTGTACAATGGGCGGTCTTATCGCACTAGGCAATCTCTTACATTTTCGTCTTCTTTGGATGGACTAAAAGATAGGAGAAGAATTTAGGGCTGTCAGTGTACAAAAAACCAAAAATAATATTACTTAGACTTAATAACATACAATACATACATACAATATTACATAATATACTAATACATATCAAATATATAATAGAGAAAGGAGAATAATAAAAATTACAGTGAAAGGTAATGCACCTTTACCATTTTCTTGAACGTTGGTAGTGTTTAAGCACGTCTCACTTCAACATTCCACAACCGAGCTGCTTGAATCGTGAAAGATTTCGAGTATACTGCATAGAGTAAGCGAGATAGGAATATGCGACAAACGTAAGTGAGTGAAAGAGGCAGTTGTACAATGCTATCTTCATCTTCAACATTGACACAAAAATACCTACTGCGCAGGGTCATGCAGCCAATTTCAGAGACACAAATATCCGCTGTGAGTATTATATCCTGAGTGATCGAAAGTTAATCGAAAATCGAAGTAGATCGAAAAAGGAACTATTGCAAGGCAAAAATTACATTTGTTAAGAAATTAGCGGTCCTTATTTAATTTCTAATATTTTATGTCAGACTTCATTCTAACAAAAATTATTAATCTTATTTATTACAATAATAGTGTATTTACTGTGTGTATTAACACTGTTACATTTAAATGTATTTTTTTTTATATTAAAATTTATTTATTTACACTATAATTAGTCAAATTAAATTGAGGATTGGACGTAATATCGATTCGATGAATCACTCGTGATTGAAATAGGTAAGGACCACAACACTATGCTCGGCGTTTGGAATATTAAAAAAATAAGGTCATTGGCAGCTATCAGTTTAGTGTACGAAATTATAAATCACAATGCATGCTAAGAATTCTTGGCAACATGCTGAACCCGCTCCATAGGGCAGTCTTTAGTGTGGACTAAATCAAATTTGCTAATTTATATTCCTATTCGTAGTTATTGTATTCTTATTTAATTTTTTTCAGAATTTGTCTCACACACTGTTCCGTTGTTGTTGAATTAGGTATTTTACCTATGTTTGCGATATTTATAAGTATGTGAGAACCATGTTCCTATTTATCAAATTAATGACTTTACCTATTAATGCTTTTATTACTTTATACCTGTACGTAGTAGTTAGTGTAGTGTAATAGTGTGTAGTGCTATTTTTGGGTGCATCGTCCTCAGATTGTATGTACATAAGTAAACATTGTTAAACACCTAGTTTTTTTAAAAAGAGTAAGTATGGAGTTTCTTGTGCGTTCTTCTCCATAACAAGCTATTTTTCCGAATGCACGGTAGAATAAATTTTTATTACTTGTACATTTTTAATTTAGATTTTATTGTTTGACGTTCAAAAGTGCCGCTTATTGGCCTAGTTGAAATAAATATATTTGAATTTGAATTTGACAATATAGGTTATGGCTGAGTGTCATAGGCTAAAGAAGTTTAAGGAATTATATAGAAGACGGGACGATAACGAAACCGAAAACGGTAGGATAGACCGCGAGAGCGAAACCACGGGCAAAAACTATTAATAATTTTAAATGGCCTAATGCAGGTATAAAATCTAAAATTACTTTTAATTTAACCGTAATTAAAAACCGAACTCACTTGTTTTATTTATTAAAACTTCATGCAACATAAAGGTAAATAGGCGGACTTAATGCCTAAAAGCATTCTCTACCAGTCAACCAACGGTGGTGGAGAAATAACATTGTAGGTGCATAAAAAAAGATGTTAAAGTAAAATGGGTACAATAGTAGATATATATAGCTAAAATAAAGATACATATATATTTATTTATTTATTAAAACTTCATGCAACATAAAGGTAAATAGGCGGACTTAATGCCTAACAGCATTCTCTACCAGTCAACCAACGGTGGTGGAGAAATAACATTGTAGGTGCATAAAAAAAGATGTTAAAGTAAAATGGGTACAATAGTAGATATATATAGCTAAAATAAAGATACATATATATTTATTTATTTATTAAAACTTCATGCAACATAAAGGTAAATAGGCGGACTTAATGCCTAACAGCATTCTCTACCAGTCAACCAACGGTGGTGGAGAAATAACATTGTAGGTGCATAAAAATAGAAATAATTATTAAAGCAAAAATTGAAGAACATATATATATAGTTAAATTTAATATAATAAATACCTATAAATATGTATATATACATATATAACAAGTAATATTAAGGCGTTTTATTGAGACGACTCTGCTAATCGTGTAGAAAATAATTCTGCATTTTCCGCTTAAATGCATACTGACTGGTGGCCTTTCTGATATCGAGAAGAAGCGCATTCCAGAGATGAATGGACTGAATGTGAAAGGAAGAATGAATAAAATCAGAAGTATGAGATTGACAAAGCAAGAGAAGTTGAAAGTAAATCATTGCGATATCTCAACTCTACACCATTCGAATTTCAAATGTTTTCGTTTAAAAATTTTCCTTTACACACACTTAAAACACACCTTCCACGTTTTACACCTTCATGCCACAAAAAGTGTATTCTCATAGTACGAGTAGTTGGCTTATTAGCTTTTCAAAATATAGTGCTAATCAAACAAAGAATTCACTCAAACTAGGCACCAGTTATCCTTTTACAAACAGCTGAAGGAAAAGTTCAGAGCATTTTAGCACTCGGCACGTTTTTCATCGCAAGCCTGGATTCAACTGAACAACCTCGTAAAGTCTTCTAACTGGATGGGACTGTTCACAATTACTGTCTGCTAGCATTCTAGGCAACCTGTTACAGCAGGCTATTGATCTTTAAATCCAACAAGTTACTTCCACATTACCTACTTTGTGGTTTATGGACTAGTGTTTAATTCCACTGGGGAGTTCAAAAAGCTAGGCTAATAAGGCGGAGATTAGATGGTGGTAGTTTTCTAGTACGGTGTGTACGTGGTTTTATTAAAGGAGACAGTGGTAATGTACTTTGTGTTTAGGTGGTCTGTTCACGTGTGGTTTCTACAGAGAAATTGTAGGATTATTTTAATACAAACATAAAAAAACCGGCCAATTGTGTGTTGGACTTTGAAATTTCAATATATTGGTATTTGTTACTATACGTTACTAGGGCCACCCCACAGGACCCGTTTTCTGGTTAACAAAATAGCCTATGTTACTCAGGAATAACGTAGCTTTCTATTGCTGAAAGAATTTTTTAAATCGGTCCAGTAGTTTCGGAGCCTATTCGGTACAAACAAACAAAAAAATATTACCTCTTTATAATATTAGTATAGATTATAATTATTAAGTACTAGCTGTTCCCCGCGGCTTCGCTCCCGTGGGCCACCCCACAGGACCCGTTTACGGGTTTAAAAAATAGCTTATGTCACTCAGGAATAACGTAGCTTTCTATTGGTGAAAGAATTTTTTAAATCGGTCCAGTAGTTTCAGAGCCTATTCGGTACAAATAAACAAACAAACAAACAAACAAAAAATCTTTCCTCTTCATAATATTAGTATAGATAATAAACAATATCACCAAATTTCAAGTTCATAGGTCAATGGGCAGTTAAAAAATTCTTCGTAACAAAATTGTGTGACTGACGACGGACAAACAGACAGACACGTGACTGACAGCAATAGGGCTCCGTTTGGACCCTTTGGGTATGGAAACCTAAAAAGGAAAATACAAGGTGTGCAACAACAAAGGTATCCATAAATAAACTAAGTTGTACAATGATTAAGAAATTGTCCTTTTTAGATGATAGACTGAAATATGGCTTTATTAATTTCTTCTTCTCTTAACAGGTTCACTGTCTGCATAACAGACACAATAGTTAAACAATGACGTGAGTCATATATGACTCATTGGACAGGGAAATTATTAATACTGGGTGTTGAAGTCAGATAGGTAGTTGCTCCCGATAAAATAGATAGGTCCAAATATTTGATCGAACATATATATATGAAACGAATCTTCTTCTTCTTCTCGAGTCGATGGTAAACCCTTTATATATTATTTGGGCCCAGTAGATGGCCATCCCGATTGCGGTGTCATTGGTGAGCATAAGGTCTTCCAAAGTGCAGGTGTATGGGCACTCCGGACACTTGGGTTTGTAAATTTTTTCATAAAATAGAATTGACAAAAATATTCCATTTAATTAACGAAAAACTCAACTCACAAAAAATACGAGAATCGGTTGAGAAATGCGACCTGTAGAGCAGAACAGCCGAGCATCCGCCGAACATACGAAAGAATTTTTGCCCAAGCTGAAACGGAGACGCTTCACTCGCGCTTCGCGCTCGCTCGGGCAATTGCGACTACATTACGTATTAATTAAAGAAATGTAGAGATCCGCAAGAGAACCAAGGTTACCGACATAGCCCGAAGAATTGCCAAACTTAAGTGGCAGTGGGCAGGGCACATTGCTTGCAGAACGGATGGCCGATGGGGCAGAAAGGTTCTGGAGTGGCGACCGCGAACCGGAAGACGTTGCGTTGGAAGGCCTCCCACCAGGTGGACCGATGACCTGGTGAAGGTTGCGGGAATCCGCTGGTTGCGAGACGCACGGGACCGGTCAATGTGGCGACGCTTGGGGGCGGCCTATGTCCAGCAGTGGACGTCTTTCGGCTGATATGATGATGATGACGTATTATTATTAGTCGCAAACGTCTCAGTGATCACTCAACGATTTAGTAAATGTTTACAGTGTCCGCGCTTGTATTGTAATAATATGATAATCAAATGAAATAACATAAACAATGCAAATAAACAATGATATAATACGGCTTTTTATTGTGGTCTTGCTTAATTCTCAGTGAGTAGAGCACAATGCTACCAGAATGGACGGTCGTTCGAGCCGAAAGGTTCCCTGAGTGGCGACCGCGTCTGCTGCGTTGGAAAACAAGTTGGACCGATGACATGGCGAGTGCCCTGGGAGTCCATGGGATACGAGAAGCACAATACCGATCAAGGTAAGAACGGTAAGGTCTTTATCCGGCAGTCCTGCAGTCTGCCGGCTGTAACGATGATGATGAAATGTGATCAGCGCTCCATGTCTTCTTCTTTTGTATATCTCTTTTATCTTTTTATAATTAGTTAGGTACTTCAAAAGTATATCTAAGTAAATTTTATTAAAATTCAATGCAATACCAATTTCAGTAATGTTAAAATAAATAAAATCACTGTCTAATAACGATATTTTACAACACGTGCGCAATAAACATTATTCATACAACAGTTTTCATCAAAAAACATTAGCGTTTATTTTTCCTGAGTATATGTTCTGTGTGACTCTGCTCTCTACAGCAGAGCCACAATCAATGTCTATTTTATCATTACCTAACGCACGTATAGCGATAACGGTATACATACATAAATGTACATCATTTTAAGATATAATTGATCGATTTCTAAAATAGTGGCTCTGTGGCAGACCATGACACAAAAAATCTTTATTATTAGACAGCAAGCCTATCAAGACAAGAATTTGCCATGTATATAGGTACTTATCTAAATATATATCTACGCTCCTCTTCTCCTCCGTACATGAGTTCCAGTATACGTACAACCCCGTATACCTACATAATGTAACACGCGGTGTCTCCGAGGCAAGCTAAATCTCTTGTAACAAATGACGCAAGTTTTAATTGCTCAGTACGAAGGAGCGGTCGCTTCTGTTGTAACACTGTCCCATGATTTGTTCGACGATTCGTTGGACCCCATGTTTGTGGTATTGTTTGACAGTTTGCGTCATATATTTGTCATGCGTTATGACGTAGATATGTAATGGTGGGGTTTAATGACGATATGGGGAAGACGATTTTTCATGTAAAAGTGTTATAAATTGGTCTCTTTTGTGGGATTGTTTGAACTTGGTGATTAGATCTTTATGGGGGACTAGCCTTTGATAGCGGCGTCGCCTGCGTGGATGTCCGAAACTATATAATGGGCACATACTAACAGAACAAAAAGAAACCTATGTGCTATTCCAGACTATTCCAGATTATGATCTATCTCTGTGCCAAATTTCATCCAGATCCGTTCAGCCGTTCTGGCATGATTGACTTATAAACATCCATTCCATCCAAACTTTTGCATTTATAATATTATATAGAAGGAAGATAAATAAATGTTTGGTTGGTTGAGGGACAAGTACCTACCAATTTTAATACCAATACTTACTAAAAAAAAAAGAGTGAAATAAAGGTTTAAAATAAAAATAAAATTGTAACCTACCTACTTGAGGTACAAAAAAAATGCTTGAGAATACTAAACTTTTAATTGTATTTTCCAGGAAAGTAGTAAAGTCCAGAAAAACTATGAAACATACAACATATCAGAAATAGCCGCAATAACTGTTAACTTTACGATAACAGTAATGAGCGAACATTTTAGACGACATTTATTCGCGCTTGTTAGAATCATAAAGAAACTCCATATAAAAGTATCGATATATGTCAAGATGGTTATTGGTTATTTACTGTGTATCAGAGTTCCTATTATATGTGATGTATAAGGGAAGGTTTTATGAATAAAAGCACAGAAAGACAAGACTAGGTATTTATTTCAATTAGGCTTGTCAATTAATTCATATTCATGCTCAGAAAGCTTACCGCCCGTTCGCTAAACTAGTTCTCATGTAGAAGAAGGGCAAGAAACTCCACGGAAGCAACTATGGTTGTAAAAGTATTCATAGACATCTTTTACAACCATATAAATATCGTATATTACAGATCTAATTCTATTATGGCCATTAAATGATGAATCTTGTAACATTTCACAATATTACATAATCAAAACTACAAGGATAAGGCAAGGAACATGACTAGCCCTTAAATCAATTAAACATCATTATGAATAAAGGCCACAATATGAAAATAGAGTTTCAACCAACCATTAGCAATAATCAAGTTATAATATCAAATAACTTACGTGAAGCTTGTGTAGTCCACCACAAAAAGTCTCTTAACTTACGAATTACAAACTATTTATAGAACAAGTCGACTTGTCTCAATACGTCAAATGTCCCCACCATTTTCTACATTGCTATAAATAATCTCACAATTAAGTCAATAATCAATTCTTGAGTAATTAAACGTTTTTAAAACGTATCAAGACAATTAAGGAATTTAATATCGCCTATTTAGTCGTTCTCAATCAATATTCGAAAGAATATTGATACTAACTGACAGTCTTTTATTAATTGTCTCAAAAGACTTATCATACTAAAATAGCAATATAAAATCCAGGATACATCACAATCCCCCCCGGTGGGTTCCCGCATTGTCGAGGCGGGGGGGCTCAGTAACCGTGGCTTGGTCACCCACGGTGAAGCGAAGAGGAACCCGAGGAGGGGCCGCTCGTCAGGGCTTTTGCCGATTAAGCCGACGACGTAGCGGCCAACTGGTAGGTTGCGGTGCCGCTTGGGAACAGGCGACAACGCAACTGAGGCGGGCCGCGATGTCTTATGGAGATTTCCAGGTCCCATACGATGTCGCGGCTGAAGGTTGGAGGCCGCGGCGGGAGAGGAGTGCCGGTATTGCGGTGCGCCGCTCTCCCTACCTTCCGCGGCCCGGACGGGGTCGCCACCGTCTGATGGCGGACGCGGTGGGGCCGCAGGGGAGGAGGTGTGACGGTATTGCGTTAGCCGCTCTCCCTATCCCCTGCGGCCGAACAATGGTAGGTGGCGGGGCCATTGACCTTGACCCGTCACAGGGGGACCATGGGCGCCATAAACGGGGTCGTCTGGCGCCCATGTGCTGGTTGGTCCCTGGGGTGGTCACGGCGTACAGTGTGTTCTGGTGCGCCGGTGATGGGGGGTAATCCCCCGAGGAGGGTCCGGTGACGGACAGCCGCGGCGGGTTCGCGGTGAGTGCTAACGCGTGCCCGTGTTCCCGCCATAAGCGGCACAGGAGGACACCGTGGAGTTTTAGTGGGTTAGAGTCCCACATAACTGCACTATCTCCCCGTGGTAGTGCAGTATGCATGAGCATTTCTCCACGCAAAAAAAAAAAAAAAAAAAAAAAAAAAAAAAAATGATACATCACAATGATCATTACAAATTCAGTAATATTTTATAGGAATATCATCACTATGGCTTACCTATAAGTTTAGAGTTATTTCCTGTACACACAACAATATTTATCTTAGTTGGGTACTCTTACAATTGTAGGTATCCGACAACACAATAATAATTTAGGTAGGTACTTCGACATTTGTCAGTAGATGCTTAATAAATATGACGGTTTGTATTTTGTAGCAAACCCATTGTGCTTAAAAGTGTAAATTTATGATTTAATGACGTCACACGTACTTCCAATACTAACACGGCCATTCTGACATGTACTTCGTTCTCGAAGTACACAAATATATTAACATATGTACAATTGAATATTCTAAAAAAAAAAACACACACACGGCCACAGGCACACCAATTCAGTTTTTTTTAGGCACAGCCATTTCTTTTTTTTTTTTTTTTAAGCAATGGCACTTCTTTTTTTTTTTAGGCACACCCATTTCTTTTTTTTTAGGCACAGCCATTTCTTTTTTTTTTAGGCACAGCCATTTCTTTTTTTTAGGCACAGCCATTTCTTTTTTTAGGCACAGCCATTTCTTTTTTTTAGGCACAGCCATTTCTTTTTTTTTAGGCACAGCCATTTCTTTTTTTTTAGGCACAGCCATTTCTTTTTTTTAGGCACAGCCATTTCTTTTTTTTGTAGGCACAGCCATTTCTTTTTTTTAGGAACAGCCATTTCTTTTTTTTTAGGCTCAGCCATTTCTTTTTTTTTTTAGGCTCAGCCATTTCTTTTTTTTTTTTTAGTCAGCCACAGGCACAGCCACAGCCAAGGGCACAGCCACAGCCAAGGGCACAGCCACAGCCAAGGGCACAGCCACAGCCAAGGGCACAGCCACAGCCAAGGGCACAGCCAAGGGCACAGCCAAGGGCACAGCCACAGCCAAGGGCACAGCCAAGGGCACAGCCACAGCCAAGGGCACAGCCACAGCCAAGGGCACAGCCACAGCCAAGGGCACAGCCACAGCCAAGGGCACATCCACAGCCAAGGGCACAGCCACAGGCAAGGGCACAGCCACAGCCAAGGGCACAGCCACAGCCAAGGGCACAGCCACAGCCAAGGGCACAGCCACAGCCAAGGGCACAGCCACAGCCAAGGGCACAGCCACAGGCACAGCCACAGCCAAGGGCACAGCCACAGCCAAGGGCACAGCCACAGCCAAGGGCACAGCCACAGCCAAGGGCACATCCACAGCCAAGGGCACAGCCACAGCCAAGGGCACAGCCACAGCCAAGGGCACAGCCACAGCCAAGGGCACAGCCACAGCCAAGGGCACAGCCACAGGCACAGCCACAGCCAAGGGCACAGCCACAGCCAAGGGCACAGCCACAGCCAAGGGCACAGCCACAGCCAAGGGCACAGCCACAGCCAAGGGCACAGCCACAGCCAAGGGCACAGCCACAGCCAAGGGCACAGCCACAGCCAAGGGCACAGCCACAGCCAAGGGCACAGCCACAGCCAAGGGCACAGCCACAGCCAAGGGCACAGCCACAGCCAAGGGCACAGCCACAGCCAAGGGCACAGGCACAGCCATTTCTTTTGTTTGTTCAATATCTCAGTGGTAAAAATGACAAAAAAAAGGGAAATCAATAACTCAATATTATTTCACCAACCAACAATACATCGCTCAGCCAATTCTGACAATATATTTGCAAATTGTACCGAACGTAGATATTTTCTTCTGACTAAAATCAGATCAACAGAGGGTATATATTTAAATTCTTTATTTAACCAACTAACTCTGTCAAAATCAAAGGTCGCAGATCGTTGCTTGATCATAAAGATTCAGAGGCCCGTCTCAACTTGTTTTGACAGAATCTTATTCAAACAACTAGCTCTGTCAAACTCAGAGGTCACAGATCGTCGCTTGCTCATAAAGATTCAGAGGCCCGTCTTGATTTATTTTGTCAGAATTTTATTTAACAAAATCGTTTTTCTAATGTACCATGCTGATGGTACGGCCTGACATTATTATAACTCTTCTCCGTCTTTCTCCTGTCTTGTCACTTTTCAAACAAACTACTCGGTAAGTTACACCCACATGGTTTTAATTATTCAAAAATTTACTTTTCATTTGTTTGTTTTATTCTATAACTATTTTTTTTATATATATTTATGACTCAATGATAAGAAGTTACTTATTATGTAGCTGTTCTGATAGAACCGAACTATGTTAGCTGTGTGGTCACAGACAAACACATTCTTAGAAATTCACACACTAGTGTTCAAGTCAGTTAATCTTTATGTCCTAACAAAATAAATTAGCAAGCTGTGCTAATTTTTTAGCACTTTGTTTAGTTTGCAATAAATTATTGTAATTCTACCTCTGTATACCATTAGATCACGATTGGTTTATATCAAAATCTCAATCTCTAATAGCCCTAAACTAATTACTCAAATTTATTATCAGATCGAGAAAAGCAAGGTAAGAAAATATTAATTGGATTGTTTATTTTAATATTTCTGAAGATTAGAATATTTATTTTATTAATTAATACAGACTTTACATGAAAATAATTGCAAAAGAGCTTTTGCTATAAGTAAGATTCCTTTTTAATTTTACTCAAAAAACAGCCAAGAGAAAACCAGAGCAGAGAGTTTCTTGTAAATGTGAGTATACTGGTGAAAACTACTATTCTGCCTCCATTATCTAATAATGATTCTTCAATTCCTTTGTACCCCTCAAGTATGTAAGAGGCCACTAACTGTATTATTATCAAGTTGGGTACATTTTTGCAAAAATACCCTCCGTTAAAATTTTCCATAAAAATTCTAGACAAGTTTCAGATAAATAAACTAAACTTTGTTTTATATCTTTATAATACCAAAGATATTCAACAGTAAACAAATAAAAACAAAGCCTCTGAAGGCCTTACCTTTTACCCGTTTCGTGCTGCAACTGTCAGCTAGATGTCCATAGTCAGAATCCGATGCTCGGACATAGTTTGCAGATCCATGTCGTACAGCTTCTAGATCCGCAAGCTATGCAGCTCGCAGTGCCGTCGGACGGGTTGGCATGGCGAGGACATCGTCTTGGTGCGATTGGACTCAGCGACTCGTCGACACGTTGTTTATGAAAAAGACAAAATGAAATTCATTAGAATTATTGTGTAAGCTAGAGCTGGATCCCACTTCTGATGTTAGAATCATAAAGAAACTCCATATAAAAGTATCGATATATGTCAAGATGGTTATTGGTTATTTACTGTGTATCAGAGTTCCTATTATATGTGATGTATAAGGGAAAGGTTTTATGAATAAAAGCACAGAAAGACAAGACTAGGTATTTATTTCAATTAGGTTTGTCAATTAATTCATATTCATGCTCAGAAAGCTTACCGCCCGGTCGCTAAACTAGTTCTCATGTAGAAGAAGGGCAAGAAACTCCACGGAAGCAACTATGGTTGTAAAAGTATTCATAGACATCTTTTACAACCATATAAATATCGTATATTACAGATCTAATTCTATTATGGCCATTAAATGATGAATCTTGTAACATTTCACAATATTATATAATCAAAACTACAAGGATAAGGCAAGGAACATGACTAGCCCTTAAATCAATTTAACATCATTATGAATAAAGGCCACAATATGAAAATAGAGTTTCAACACAACCATTAGCAATAATCAAGTTATAATATCAAATAACTTACGTGAAGCTTGTGTAGTCCACCACAAAAAGTCTCTTAACTTACGAATTACAAACTATTTATAGAACAAGTCGACTTTTCTCAATACGTCAAATGTCCCCACCATTTTCTACATTGCTATAAATAATCTCACAATTAAGTCAATAATCAATTCTTGAGTAATTAAACGTTTTTAAAACGTATCAAGACAATTAAGGAATTTAATATCGCCTATTTAGTCGTTCTCAATCAATATTCGAAAGAATATTGATACTAACTGACAGTCTTTTATTAATTGTCTCAAAAGACTTATCATACTAAAATAGCAATATAAAATCCAGGATACATCACAATGATCATTACAAATTCAGTAATATTTTATAGGAATATCATCACTATGGCTTACCTATAAGTTTAGAGTTATTTCCTGTACACACAACAATATTTATCTTAGTTGGGTACTCTTACAATTGTAGGTATCTGACAACTCAATAATAATTTAGGTAGGTACTTCGACATTTGTCAGTAGATGCTTAATAAATATGACGGTTTGTATTTTGTAGCAAACCCATTGTGCTTAAAAGTGTAAATTTATGATTTAATGACGTCACACGTACTTCCAATACTAACACGCTCGTCTTATTTAGGCTCGTTACATATAGTAACAAGCCTAAATAAAATAAAAAAGTAACCTTGCAAGTTGTAGGTGTTTAATTCCGAAAGCACAACAAAATAGTTTTTTATATATAGTATAAATTAGTACCCAATTATATGCCATTGTATACACTACTTTATCTTCACTAGTTGCAATAAAACAAAAGTGGAAACGGAAAAATATTTGGTATGGCGGGCAATTTAGATTCTCATTGCGCATGACTGCGCAGCGCGCGTCTCCTTAGACAATGACAGTACTTCAATGAGCCCAATAAATTAAAAAGTAAAAGTGTGCTATAAAAATTAAAAAGTTATTATATGATGCATTGATATTGTTTAAAAATCGAAGGCAAATGTTGCACTGTAATGGTTTTTTTTTTTAATTTTACCTTTCCACGAATATAAAGTACGTGTTTATACAATATTTTTTGAATTCGTATTTGGAACATTACGTTGTGAGTGTAGATAAAACCCATTACAATGCAGAAAAAATATCGACAAAATAAAAGCTAATGTAGAAAACATGTGTGTGTTTTCTAGCAAAAATATTACGAAAATTTCATACGAAATTTTCTCAGAAACCTACATAATACGAAATGCAAGTCAGAAATTCCCAGAAAGATTATCGACAAAATAATAAAATCGCCTACAAGCTGATGTAGAAATTATTTTCCGCCAAAATATAGCAAAAATTACATATTACATCTTCTCAGTACCCTACATAATTCCAAATGCAAGTCAGAAATTCCTAGAAATAATATTGACAAAATAATAAAATCGCCTACAAGCTGATGTAGAAATTATTTTCCGCCAAAATATAGCAAAAATTACATACTACATCTTCTCAGTACCCTACATAATTCCAAATGCAAGTCAGAAATTCCTAGAAATAATATCGACAAAATAATAAAATCGCCTACAAGCTGGATGCAGAAATTATTTTCATATTTCAATTATTATAAATATAGCAAAAATTTTATACGAAATTTTCTCAGAAACTTACATAATACTTAATGCAAGCCAGAAATTCCCAGAAAAAATATCGACGAAATAATAAAATCCGCCTACAAGCTGAGGTAGAAATTCTTTTCTAGCAAAAATATATAGTAAGTAAACTTCCGCTTGGCTCCAAGATGGGACTAATTTATTTAATGAGCGAAGCCGCCGGCTCCCACTCGAGCTGGGATTTAGACTACGAAACTTTATTTTGTGTTGAAAAGTTTTCTGTTAATAATTCTTGTTTTATATTGTGAAAACAGCAATTACCTGCCGACGGGGATTTATGTTTAAGAAATTAAATTTTTCGAGGTTAGAAGATACAATTGATGTGTGTCATTTCTTTTTGGGATAATGTTTCAGTTTTATGTACACTGGGAATAAAATAAAAATTAGATAGATTCTGTAAAGTTTATCTTAAAAATTTAACACAGCTTTTGAAAGCATTTTTTATGTAACTTTTTACTATGCTAATGCTTAAGGACCTTCTTTTAAAGGATTTAGATAGTAACCGCTTTAGTGCCGTAAAACGGTTACTATCTAAAGCATACTTCTAAGTAAAAGGTTGTTGTAAAAGGTTTAAAAAAATATATATTTATTTTTGATTCATGTCCATTATTTTTGAAGCAAGGTTTTCTCGTGTAACTAATAGTTTTGCTTTAAAAAAAATAATTAACAACACGATATTTTTTCGCAACTTTTGGATTCTTCTCCAAATTGACTTGGATGCTGGAATTTCTTCATAACTGAAATAGTATATGTAAATCAAATAATATTTTGCAGACAAAACTGTTCAAAAGGAGGTCCAATATTGATATTTTGAATCCGAGCGGGCGCACGGCCAGTACTGCGTTAACGTTGGGGCGTATATATCGCCTTAAGAAGTAAAAGAGAAGAAGCACTTTTTCTTAAATGCTGAAATATATAGTTACGTAGGTAATATTGCAAAAGCATAATGAAACATCACACATGTATTCCGCAAAGGGATTGGCAGAGATGTACTTATGTCTGATGTAAGACTCTAGACAGACGGACTGCATTTCAACCGCACTCCGACTGCAAATTTGCAGTTTGTGCAGTCCGATTACAGTCGGTGTCCAGTGGTCGTTGGTTCTGCACACCGACTGCAATCGGACTGCATGGTTGGTTTGCAGTTTTATTGTAGTCGTACTAACTGCATTCAAACTGCAAATTTGCAATCGGAATGCAGTTGAAATGCTGTCCGTCTGTCTTGACCCATTTAAGGGGCCATGCAGAACCCGACACAAAGAACAATAGCGAAATCTTAGCGGACTTGAATTTGAGTGTCTGAAAGTGAGTAATATACGAAAGAAATTCCATTAACTGTCTACGTTTTTTCAGAGTATAATATTGGTTCACAAAGTATAAAAAAAAAAATATGAAAGTTATTTGATTTTTCTTCAACTTTCATTAGTTTTGCTATTTTATACTTATGCTGCCAAGTGACAAGATCATAATTGTATTTGTTATTATAATTAAACGGAATAAATTAATTAACAAAACAGTTTATTTCTAAGTGTAGGTGTTCCTTGCAGGTAGGTAAGAATGTAGTGGCACCGACGATGACGTCACAACGTCAATTTGAACGTATATAACAGTCCGACATCAGCCGTCGGGCAGTTGCCCGGACCAGACACAACACCCGTCTGGTTGGTGGATCCTCCCTTTTCAAAGGTTTGTGGAACTTTACACCCTGTTCAAGTGTCTCCAAACTGGTGACCCTCGGGTATGAACGTCAGCGCAGCCTTCGTGCAGAGCTACTCCACCGTGACGTCATCATCACTTCCTCAAGCTTACAATCAGCGTGTCATCGGCCAGCCAGTACCCACGGTGTCTACGGGGGTATCCTGACCACCAGCATGCAGTGAGCGCGCATTCCTGGTCATCACCCTCAACCTGCATGATCACTCCGACCCACTGGAGCCTGCAGCATCATCCAGAAGCGCTGGAACATCATCACCCCGACCAACTAGAGCATCATGCCTCTCACTGGAACGTCATCACCCGACTAACTAGGGCATCATCCAGACGTACTATGGCATCATCCAGACGCACTGGTCCACTGAGCTGGCACGCATCACGAGATGAACGGACGTCTCAACCTACACTCGACCTCCGATCTCCGGAGGTAAGTAATGTAGCGGCACCAACACCGCCACTTACAAACTAATGACATGACGTCACACAAATCCTGCATCGTGCAAGCAAAGTTTTCGTCGCGATTTAATCGCATACAACAGTCCGACATCAACCGTCGGGCAGTTGTCCGGACCAGACACAACACCCGTCTGGTCGGAGGATCCTCCCTTTTCAATGAAGGTTTGTGGGACTTTACACCCTGTTCACATGTCTTCAAAAGAATATATAATATGCCTATAAATAAATTACTTTCAATTAATGATAGGCAAAAAGACTAGTATCCAAGTCTAAAAAAAATATAGCTTGGTTGTTGAAGACGACCTTTGTGACCTTTTGATACACGTTAAAGTCACTTAATATAAATAAGTATACACTTTCCAAAGAGTAAATTTTACATTTCATGCTGAAATAACTACGTAAGGGAAATAGTAAATACTAATTAAGCTAAGCATCAAGGAATACTTTGAACATAAGTTATTTTAATCATTTTGCATGCTGTCTTAAGCAAAACATGTATGATCTCACCCTTAACTCTTGTAACACCTTTGTATACCATGTTTTATGCAATAAAATAAATAATGCAACTTGAATATTATTACCTATAAAACACATTGTTTTAAATTATATGTTTAATAGGTAAGTTACCCAAACATAACCTACAAAAGTTCATGACTGAATATCGTTTTTCTCTGCATTCCCGAATAAAAATTCTTACACAAACTAATTCAGAAGACGACCCTGAGTTATACCAGATATTTTTTATTTAAATACGTAGGAATTTAATCTCAGCTAAAACAATGTATGGGCTTCTGCCATTGTCTTTTAGATTCCGGGCTGCTTCTGTGAAATATTTCAGGTAAAAAAATCCAATAACACTTCGGCCCGACTCAGGAATCGAATTCAGGACCTCATGCCTTGGACCCTGGATGGACCCTTGCAAACACTTGAAAAAGAAAATACTTACAAAATACTAAACAAAGGCCTCCCACCAGGTGGACCGATGACCTGGTGAAGGTTGCGGGGATCCGCTGGTTGCGAGACGCTCGGGACCGGTCAATGTGGCGACGCTTAGGGGAGGCCTATGTCCAGCAGTGGACGTCTTTCGGCTTTGATGATGATGATGACTAAACAAAAGCACTCAAGTAGCTCAATTATTGGCTATTGGTTACTTGGTCTACTTTTGCTACTAAATAACAACATTATTTTCGGCACTAAACCAGATGAACTTAAATCAATTAATATCATCTGACCTTCTAAATACACACTCGTTGCAGTCTTAATTGTAAAATAATCTAGCTCTCCGCTCCGCTATAAATCCGTGAGTGCTCAGATTAATGAGGCGAGATAAAGGGGAGGAGGTATCCAGAAAATGGCCGCCATCGCCTTTGTCTGTTGCTAAAACGATGTACTTGTGTGTGGGAGTTTTTAACGTGTACTTTGGTAAGATTAGTGCATTTTTAGAGAAAAAAATATATAATTTTAGCGTAAGTACACGGCATGGAATAAGTCGCTGACAAATGCAAATAAAGTTAGTTATTTAGTAACATATAACCCATCTAGGCTAGGGCTCAGTTTTTTTATCCATAGTTAACTTAACCAATGGTTAAATATGCTAACCTAACTAAAACTAACAATTGACGAATAAACGCGATTTACCTAAATTTTAAACCATTGGTTAGCATATTTAATCATTGTTTGAGTTAACTACCGATCCTAAAACTGAGAACCAATCCAAGATGTTCTGAAAACGTCATATATGGACTAACGGATTGCAGGGTACCATCCTGACTAGTTGATATTCTGACTAAACGTTTCTAGCGTTCCTTTCTCTCTCCCTATGTTCTCTACCGCTTATAGGCCATCAGCTGTCAAAGAGATATTGAAAATGAACAGGCATCTACTGGATACGTTATTTCTAGCGCAGACCTAATTTATCGAATTGTCTTTTATACACACTTTGCTTGAACTCCTTAATTGTACTTTAACATAATGACATTGTAAAGCCTGGAAACTAAATAAATAATGTTTTCATTAGTACGATAATCTAAACACAAATAAGGGCAAAATTCTGTGTTTCAATAGCTACAACCTCGGGGTCTTTAAGTCAAGAGTGAATAGGTTACTTCTAGGCAAGCGTGTTACACCGTCGACCACATCATCGCTTACCATCAGGTGAGAAAGTGGTCAAGCTCGAGCCTATCTATACTGCTATACTACTTATATAATCTATACTATATATAATATAATAATATTATAAAGAGGAAAGATTTTTTTGTTTGTTTGTTTGTACTGAATAGACTCCGAAACTACTGGGCCGATTTAAAAAATTATTTCACCAATAGGAAGCTACGTTATTCCTGAGTAACATAGGCTATTTTTTAATCCCGAAAACGTGTCCTGTGGGGTGGCCCATGGGAACGAAGACGCGGGGAACAGCTAGTCTATTATAAAAACAAAAAATTATAACGTAAACCTAACCACAACAATCGCAATAATTTGCTCCCCCACCGGAACACGCATTGCATCGCCACAGTCTCGTGCAAGGCCTCATACAGTATCATACGAGGCCTTACATATTCTATACATGAAGCCGTTGCTAATAGTCCATTAAGTTGCCACGGCACGCGATGCCGCAGATCGGTTTGTGTTCATATTTATTGTTGGCGACGAAGGATTGGGGTTGCGAAATCAGCGGGTTAGATTTGCAAACTAGATGTTTTTTCTGGAGAAGTTGGCTTGGGTTTAAAACATACAACTTTGCCATGAAAGACAGTAATGCTGTAAGAAGTATAGATATAAGAAATCTAGGCAATCCAGGCGTAGGCCGCCTGCTTAATGCCAATAATCCATTAGCGTATTATAGAAATTGGCGAAAAAAACGTGTAGCTAGAGCTGCGCTTTGCCGTATGATTAAAGGGTTCTATAAAAACCCGGCCAAGTGCGAGTCGAACTCGCGCACGAAGGGTTCCGTACCATTATCGCAAAAATCGTCACAAAAATCACGTCTGTTGTATGGGAGCCTCACTTAAATACTTATTTTATTCTGTTTTTAGTATTTGTTGTTATAGTGGCAACAGAAATACATCATCTGTGAAAATTTCAACTGTCTAGCTATTACGGTTCATGAGATACAGCCTGGTGACAGACAGACAGACGGACCGCGGATTCTCAGTAATAGGGTCCCGTTTTACCCTTTGGGTACGGAACCATAAAAAGCATAAAAGAAGACATGTGCACATCAAAGGTTTCAACACATACCTTTGATGTGCACTGTAATATACATAAAGTCTTTGCTTAGTGAAAGACAATAAACTTATCACTTGCATAAGCAAATTTACTGATTAATAAATAGATACGTCTTGTTTACCAGAATCCAGTATAGCATTGTAATTTATTTTTATTATTCTTTGTCAATCCCTCTTTTCCGTTTAGCTCTTCTTTTTAGGGTTCCGTACCCAAAGGGTAAAAACGGGACCCTATTACTAAGACTTCGCGGTCCGTCTGTCTGTCTGTCTGTCTCTCTGTCACCAGGCTGTATCTCATAAACCGTGATAGGTAGATAATTGAAATTTTCACAGATGATGTATTTTCATTGCCGCTATAACAACAAATACTAAAAACAGAATAAAATAAATATTTAAGTGGGGCTCCCATACAACAAACGTGTTTTTTTGCCGATTTTTGCGATAATGGTACGGAACCCTTCGTGCGCGAGTCCGACTCGCACTTGGCCGGTTTTTCTTCATCGCAAGATAACTCTGTCATCAATAAAAAATAAAAGCCTACCCGCTCTTTTCCTAGACCTACACCGAAGATTTACGCAGTATCGGAACACGAAGTATGTTGACCCAACAGTTGAAATCTGTAGTTATGTGTGTGGCCACACGTACCTACGTATTGTTCGTGCGATTCCGTGATTTGCTGCAAGTTGCCAATGTGCCATCGGATTTGGTGTTCCATCACTGCTGCTTTTGCTTTGTTATGTTCGATAATGTTTTGCTGCATGTCTGGTTTTGCTTGTGTTTATTGTCGGTAATGTCATTTTAATATCGTGTGGTGTAGGGTCATGACGTTTACCTATCAGGTGGGTTTGGAAGATTTTAAAGACGAATTATGAACGCAAAAAAAAGATAAGAACCATACCAAATGTAGAATATCTGCTGTTGAAGAATACCTTTGTTTTTCTTTGCCTATTTGAATGTGAAAGTTAACATAAAAAAGAAGAAAACACGGAGAGATTATTAAGAGAGAGAGAGGGAGAGAGGGTTTGATTATAGAGAGATTTTTTGAGGGTGACTTTTCTTTTTTCGAAGTATTATTAGCTGAAATATATTCTTGAACTTGCGTCTTTTTTTACTAAAAGAACACAGGGAACGGAAATATGTTTTGTTCAACGATGAATCAGTGGGTACGTGCATGCACTTTGGTATTTTATTGAGATATTTTATGCTTAGGTATATCCTAAATGAATACATTACCACTAACTGTAAATATTTTTCTGCCTAAATTAATCCCTTGAGTGCCCCTTGAATGGCTTTTTAATTATTTTGATAATTACGGTACACAACATTTTAATAGATTTTAATCAAGTCACATAACTTTACGAACCATAACAAAACGTTACAAACCCAAACACCAGCAGCAAAACAGACAAAAATCTCTTGAACAAAGGAACGCAAATTCGTACAGTCAGTCCGTCCGTTTGAAAGGCTTTTCTTGGAAACTTTATTCATTAAATTTTGTCAGAGATGTAATCTATTTGACACACCTGACGGTTGGTGCTTGCTACTGATCTGCTATTAATTGCAGAACGAATAATTTATGAGATGTAGCGATCATCGGTGCGGATTATTCGGTATCTCACCATTAGGACGCCTGTCGTTAGGGAAAATCGGTGATTGGTTCCTTGTATGATGAGGGGATTTGATGCTATGGTACTTTTCTTTAGTCTTGTTTTTGACGTTATCTAGGTACCAGATATCTACGGGAATCCCCCCCTTGGCATACAATTTTATGGCATAATATTGGTAGGCGATTTCAAACTTATAAAGTACAAGTTTCCTCATTTTGAATAAATAAACAAATAAAAGCAAATATATTTACGCGATAAAAATACAACAACGTAAATAAAAATCTGTTTCAGTTTTATAAAACCGTGTTTGCAGATTTTTTGCTTGTGTCACAATATGTGTTTTACAAATATTGTTCACTATAGGGGGGAGGGGACGTCCTAGAAATACCTACATACATAGACCTTACAGGTTATGTTCTTCAGAAAAGCCAGGTGTGCAGTACTCATAACCGCCGTGTATGGATGACTAGTTGTATGAAAGTGAGTGAAGCAAAACAATACTTCTTTTGCATAAGGATCGTAACAGGTGACGTTCTGTAGTTTCTGCTTACCCCCATGGAAAATGTATGTATGTAATTGAATAAAAATTTCTCATCAGAGCCACAACTTACATTATTAATAGTAGAGGTAAGTTATGTAGCTATCCTTACAAAATATAGTGAAAGAATGTTAGCACTTTAATGAATTAGTTTCATGAAAAATTAACTAGTGTCTTATTTTTCTTCGATCACAGAAGTGACGCAGTACACGGAACCTATCAACGTCAATGGCTCAGTTTGGAATTTGCCATACTTCACTCCCAATACGAGATCGCCCCTCTTGTACATTAAGAGTCCCTTAATCTGCCAATGCAGTCCTGTTTCAGTTTTATAAAACCGTGTTTGCAGATTTTTTGCTTGTGTCACAATATGTGTTTTACAAATATTGTTCACTATTTAACTTAGCGTTTTTTAAACATAGCTCAACATACAAAAAGCTAAATAATTAATGTTAATATTTTCTAAAGCAAATGCTTCTTGTAAACCCTGATAAGTGAAAAATAATGGTTGACCGCAGAATCCTCGGTATCTTTTCTAGAAAATGTAATATGTTTGAGAGAATTGAATAAAATCAATTTTAGTCACTACATCTTCTTTTAAACCACAACGCTGTCTTATTACTTCATGACTTATTACCTCGTGACTTAAATTGAAAAGAGTATGTTAAGTTGGTGAAAAAGGCGTGAGTTTATGTGTATGTATGTAATTGAATAAAAATTTCTAATCAGAGCCACACCTTACATTATTAATAGTAGAGGTAAGTTATGTAGCTATCCTTACAAAATATGGTGAAAGAATGTTAGCACTTTAATGAATTAGTTTCATGAAAAATAAACTAGTGTGTTATTTTTCTTCGATCACAGAAGTGACGCAGTATACGGAACCTATAGGACGTCAATGGCCCAGTTTGGAATTTGCCATACTTCACTCCCAATACGAGATCGCCCCTCTTGTACATTAAGAGTCCCTTAGTCTGCCAATACAGTCCAAAACAACTCATTCCTTCTCATAGTACTTGCACAAACCTGCAAAATTAAACAGCATCACACACCCTACCCGTAACACGAGTCTATTCTGAAACCATTTGATGGTTTACGCTAAATTTGCCAATGAGATATCGCATCGGATTCATGGCTTGTAAAACCGATGAAAGGATACCGTTCTCACAGGGAACGGGACCTGAAAAATGATATCTTCATATATTGCTTTCAACGTTCGCTGTCTGTGGGGTGATTGGTATGGGTAGTTCAGGGTTTTGTTACTGTGAAGGTGTATTTTGCATGTGGGATAGGCAGTAGGGTTAGGGAATAGGAGTACATGTATTTTCCGTTATTGTAATTGGGTAAAAAAGATGGTCAGTAGTGGTAAGGTATCACATCCAATATATCTAAACAGCCATACCTGCGTGTCTAATGATTTCTTAAGCTTATTTGCCACAGCTGGGAATCGACAATAATGGCTATAATTAAATAAAAATCTTGATTGCAGACCATCCAAGATTCATAAAAATATATTTTAAACTTCATCGTTTTATTGTATGGCACTGGACAGGGTTAATGACGATCAAAAGTAAAACGAACTTGTCTTGTCATCTGGGTAACGTTGTTAACATTACCTAGATGACAAGACAAGTACACCTTCTTTGGTTTGGTGGTGACTTTGTCTGACTTTTTAGATTCTGAGTACCCAAAACCACAGGCGGGATCAACTGCTAAATATACTTTATGAGCGCAGACTTTGAATAAAAAAACAAACCGACTTCCAAAAAAAAAACACTGCAAAACGAAAAATTACTTTATTTTCCGAAGTCGGTGTCTTTGGTACCTATTGTTTTCCGTGTTTCGACACCGACTTCGGAAAATAAATTTGCATTTTGCAGTGTTTTTTATGGAAGTCGGTTTGTTTTGTTAAAAAGTTTTATATTTATCTATTTTTAGTTTTGATAGGTACTTCCAATTGGCATAAAATTCATATATAGCCAAAGTACATCTCATGACGATACAATATATAGCCCATACACGACTAGGATACATTGTTTTATTTCGGAGTACCAGTGCCTACCTGCCGGCTTCATCATCAGATCAGTTTCATCAGCACTATTTATTTATAAGTATTTGCTTCATCATAGTCGTTAAACTATTCGAGATATCTTATAACCCATGACATAATTAGCATTAAGGAATTTTATTGACCATCTGTGATCTTCTTCACCAGTTTCACTTCACCAAATGTTACTTTCTGAGTGCAGATGATTGCATCGTTGATAAAAATACCAAAATCGTTATATGTATGCCTATAATATTTGAGGAGTTCCCTCGATTTCTCCAAGATCCCATCATCAGATCCTGACTTGATGACTATAGGACCAACTGGAAAGTATACCCTTTCAAACAAAAGAAGAATTTTCCAAATCGGTCCAGGCGTCTTACAGTAATCGGGGAACATAATTAAAAAAAAAGACATAAAAGATTCCGACAAATTGAGAACCTCCTCCTTTTTTTGAAGTCGGTTAATAAAAATACCAACCACCATCAACATTAAATAAAAACAAAATAATAATAATAAAAATAATTGTCTGTGTAAATGAATTAAAACAAATATAAAAAATAAAATAAACAAATAAATAAATATCAACCGATTTTGAAAATACCTTACCATAAATTAAAATCTCATGCAAGCCCATAATAATATTCCCGTGTATACACACCATCATGCCCATACTTTCTTATGGTGCAGTTAGGGGTGCGCCTAACTGCCCTAATAATGTCCTAAGGGCGAAAGCTACTCTGTAATATTAGGCTCGTTCCAAGATTTAATATATTTTTGCTCGTTCTAAAGATCATCGATTTTTATGCTGATCCTACGGGATCCCGCATAATTTTATAACTTACTGACTTGGTCATGGGAGCCTTGTATTAGGTTTTTGAAAATATAGTTCGCCTTGTATTGGCCGCTGTGGCTATATTTATTCAAAATTCTGTGACAAAATTCACAGCAATTGTGTTATAATATGGAAAGCAGATTTCACAGATTTTAGTATAGGGAATTTAATTAAATGTTGCAAAAGTTGATCTTGAGTCGGTTTTATAGTAAAAATTCAAACGTAAAAATGCAAGAAATATTTATACATTTTTTAGATTAAGACCGTGTTTCCCACCGCTAAATTATCGCAGAGTTAATGTAATAAATTATGAAGCACGCGTTATCTGCTGTGATTGGTTGAATGAATTTTCAACATTCAATCACAGCAGATAATCGGCGATTATTCGTCGATAACGTTAACAGATAAACGAGTGTTGAGTAACGGGGGTCAGTTAGTTATTATTATCGTGTTTGGGCTCATTGGATGAAAATACCTTTCAGTTCAAAAAGTTTGTCAAAAAAACAGACTTAATACATACATTGATTTTGTTAACATTGCAAATACTAACAAAGTTCAGTGCCAACCTTGCCCAAATTCCGAATCCCTAGTTATAAGTACTGGAAGATTGACAGTTTAATACACGTGGGAGCCTCGAATTCCCTCCAGTAAATAATTAATTACACTCGCTAGACGGAATACTGGTACAGTAAATGTTTGTAAGGCTTCTATTCGGGAAGAAATTATTTGTCAAACGTGGCAACGTAAATGGTTTAGTGAATTATTTTGTGAAGTTCATTAGCTTTGCGAAGTCACAGAATAAGGAAAAAGTACGTAGGGTTTTTCTTATGGTGTATTTGTAGTAACTGTTTGTTGTTCCATAGTGTATTTCTTAGTAATATCAAAAGTCTAAAGCTATGGGTCTTTTATATACCGCTTATTTTACTTACTCATGCTCTCGAAATGATGCCGTAAAAAATGCAAATGGTGTCTAATGCACTAGTATTTGGGTTCCGTTCCCATAGGTTACCCACGGAACCTGTTACTGGGCTGTTTCTTTTAAACTGCCAAGGGTAACGACTTGAAAATTTCACAAAAGTCGTAGTAAGTAATGTATTTTCAATAGTTTTCTCCTTGGTACACTATATAGTACAATATACATACACCTATTCACATTTCTATTAGAATCTTTATTACAATTTCATCACCGAAATTATCCAAAATCTGTTCCACTCAATTATTCATACTCGTACGCATTCCTAAATGGCATTATTTATCCACACATTATAATCCGGAATAATAATAAAGTAGCAAATGTTCATAGACATAGAGAACTGGATTAAGCGTCTGTCTGGATGTCCAAGTGAATACCTACGGAGACATGGCGATCGTGTGGCCAATATTAGTCCTTTTCTAAAAGCCTGAGTCTACTTCCCAGACTGCCAGTGTAACTTTTATTTTCCTAAACTTTTAATCGGTACCCGTCTCAAGCCTGTCGGCGTCACGTTTTATCACTACGATTTATAGAAAACAATACAGGTATTGGTCGCACATTTGCTTTGTTTCTTTCAACAGATTAGTAAATTTAGGGATGGTACGGTTGAGTCAGGAAGACACATTGCTCGCAGAACAAATGTTCGATGGGGCGAAAAGTTCTGGAGTGGCGACCGCATCCCGGAAGACCCAACGTTGGAAGGCATTCCACTAGGTAGTCCTATGAACTGGTAAAGGCGGCGGGAATCTGTAGGATGCGAGACGTACAGGGCCGGTCAATGTGGCAACACTTGGGGCAGGTCTATGTTTAGCAGTGGATTTCAATCGGCTCATATATGATTGCGCTGGTAAATGAAAATAGATCCACAGACGAAATCAAACATCAAAAATGCAGATGACATAAGTATTGTTAATATGCGTTAAAGAAAAACGTGCGAAAGAGCTATCTCAGTTTCATCACAGCATCTATATGCTGTGATGAGCAGTAAGAAGCTAGTTCGCATACGAATTAGCACTTTTGCAAGTTTGTAGCGAAATGGATGATGATTTAGGACGGAAACGAGCGCACGAAATTTTATAAACAGACTTTTGGGAATCTAGATATCTAAAACGACGATAGATAAAAAACGACTAAATGTATATTTTTAAAATAAAATTATTTGCAATGTTGAACTACTAATCCATTCCTGTATGGAGACCGTTTTTCAATTTTCCATCTTCTTACGGTATTTATTTCCGCCCAAATTTTTTTTTTACTTTTTACTTTCCATATTGGGCTACATAATGATGAGGCAAATTGATATCATTTTTTATTTAAAACGTACATCAACGTCAAACAGTGGAGTAATCGCCAGACTACGTTTGTATGGAAGAATGATCGACTAGTGTAACCTTAAATGTATAAATTGGCTGGTTCTAGTCGAAAGAACTCATGTCTGGCTGGAAGCTATAGTTTAGTCTCCACAGGATCGCTCGGTTAAGGAGCAGCCAATCACTTGGAATGGCGAGACGCAAAACAATAAAAAAAAAACAAATAACTCAGTATTGAATTGTATTTTGAAAGGTGCCAAGTCCTTATCAAATTAATTTGTGAGATTTATTATTGTTGATGTGAGTAATAAAAAGTGTTTTCTTTTAACTATGTAGTAATGTTATCATTAATCACTACAAAACCGATCACAAAGGACGTATTTTTTGCTTAGAACCAAAACAGTGCAGAAATGTTATATGAAATCTCATTGTTGCACAATTTTTCATTAATGCACTGTTTTTAATTTTTTATTTAGATATAAATTTACCACAGAGGTCTAATGTCTCCCATTAAGTTTAATATAAAATGTATACATTCGATCAAAAAGATACTGGCTGAAAATAAAAATCAGCTGAATAAAATCGATTCGAAGAAAAAAACAAATGGTGTACATTTTGTACCATTGTAAAACTTTGATACATCATATTGATTTGTTCCGGTCGGATCCCCTCGATCTGATCCCTAGAACAGTTAAAAACAAGTGGAAATAGACAGAGATAGCGATATGAATTCAACTCCAGAAAGTATAAATACAGCTGCAAATTAAATTGATAATAACCTTTTCTTTTTGTTCTTTAACTTGAGTTTTATTTTGAGTAGGTATATTTTATCACGGTAGGTAGATTGGTATTTGAAAGAAAAGTAGATTAAAAACCTCGCTAAAGTGAGTAATTAATGAACTCGTGTTAATTTAGAGCCCTCGCGTGCGCTCGGGCACCAACATAACACTCATGCATTAATGACTCTCTTTGCGCTCGATGCAACAATATTATTACAAGATCGAAGAGAGATCGGACATCGTTATCATTTAAGAACCCTGAGTCCTCTCGCTCCTACATATAATTATGATGATGATGAGTAAACTTTGAGACGGTTAAGCTTAATCCAGTTTTCTATGACCATGCTAATATTACATCAACATTTCCCTACGTTGTCACAGTCGTCCATTATTTTAGGCTTTATAGCTATTGGACATTTTAAATTTATTATAATATACAGCTTTAACTTTGTTATAAGTTGTGATAAAGGGATGTAGTTAATAATTTAGTGGTAGGGTTAACATAAGCTTTTGTTTGAAATGTTTGCGTAATTTTGGTGTGTGTGTTTGTGGACGGTGGTAAATATTGTTATGTAGTCGCTAGGCAACAATGGGGAAATAATAATTATGCATTGACAGGTAGTGACTGCCTGATGGATTGCAATGTTATCAAATATAATGTAGCTTACCTGTATTGTCTTACTTGGGCAAATGTCTTCCTCTCCGTTTTCCACACAATTCTATTTTCTGTTGATCCAGGCCAATGTATTTAATTGGAATCAAACTCATTAAGGGGCAGGGTTGGAGAGTATTTAAGTTACTTGTAATTAAAATACGTCATTGAAATACGAATTCGTATTTGGTATTTGTAATTCAATTCCTTCTTAAAAATCTAATTTGTTATTTCAAATACCTGACATTGTGGTATTTTGTAGTTAGTATATCAAATACTTATGACTTTAAAATACATTTGAACGTAAAAACATTTAATGATTTCATTAATAGGTGCATTGTGCAGAAAATAGCACTCGATTGCTTTCGTAAGCTAAATGGCGACCGCGTACGTCAAATTGTCAAGTATATTTTCATGAAATTTCTGTATATTAATTAAGTTTATTAATATGAATCTCACGATGGATGATCGACAGTATTTTTAACCGACTACCAAAAAAGGAGGAGGTTCTATGTTCGACATTATGTATGTTTTTTTTTTTTTTTTTTTTTTTTTTTTTTTTTTTTTATGTATGTTCACCGATATCTCCGTCAATTGTGGACCGATTTTGAAAATTTTTTTTGTTTGAAAGATTATATTCCGAAATTGGTCCCATTTTAATTTGGTGAAGATCTGATAAAGAACTCTTCAATAAATAACGGCAAATCTCTCGGGATTGCTGCAAACGCATGTCTGTTTATTGTTTATACTATTTCATAACATAACATCACGCCAGTACGCTCGAAAGGGGTATGCAGATCTCTCATTTCACCGGTTATATTCATTTTTCATGTTATTCGGGTAATCTATTCTGTCGTTATAGGTACTTACTTAACTACTTCCCTATTTGGTAGGTACAACTAAAAAGTGAAAAATAAAAAGCTTTTTTACAAAAAAATACTACCGACTTCCAAATAAGAAAACTAGAAAGTGAAAAATAACTTTATTTTTGGAAGTCGGTGTCCATAACTTAAAAATTTGGTACCTACCAAAGACACCGACTTCCAAAAATAAAGTTATTTTTCACTTTCTAGTTTTCTTATTTGGAAGTCGGTAGTATTTTTTTGTAAAAAAGCTTTTTATGTATTATATATTTCAAATACACGACTAACAAATTTAATATTATGTATTTCGTAATTTAAATAACGAGATAGTTTTTTGTAATTTGTATTTTAATTAAAGCAAAGCATGTATTATGGCTCGCTCTGGCCATGGTCTGCCACTATGTGGTCTCGTTGAATGGGGAATTTCGTAGTTTTTTTACCCCATTTCTCAACTGATATTTTGGAGACGACCGACACGTTATCTATAATTTTTTTTTACACAGCAAACAATGCTCGAAACAAATTGTTGAAATGTTGGGAAACATTTTTATCTAAAGCCACCAATAATTGATTTAGTAAGTGTATCCGTATGTTTCTTAAGGTACTCGAACCTAACCATAAGAAGCCATCTAAATGAGGTATGAAGACGATGCACAAAATACAACAGCAGCCAAACACACAGAAATATCTGACGTGACCAACCAGTAATTATGCAGGAAAATATAGTTTAGCGATTAGTTTGCTTATTTTTTTCAGTACCTACGTAGTTGTTTTAAACTAGCAGGATGAACGGCAACACATGCGGCACCAACTTAAATTACGTTGTTACCACTTAATTAAAGCTGCGTTTAGTTACGTTGCAGTTGTGTTGTTGTGTAAATGGGAACTGGCAGCTTACATGAAGTATTTTAATTTTTTATGTTTATTTTGGGATGATGTACCGCTGTATCTAAATGTTCTGTTCTTGTTTTTTTTTATAGGGCTGCTTTCTAGCTAATTATTATCATATTTTCAGAAATATTATTGAACAATCTATCTATCAATCATGGAAATAGTTCTGAAATACCTTCAGTAAAGAGATATGCATGCTCAGCACAAATGTGTACAACGATTTTACATATTTTACTCTGTCGTACATTTTCCTTCTGTATCGAGTGGTTTTTGTTATCTTGAGTATTTTTTTCTACTTCTGTTATTCTTTTCTGATTAATTTCGCTGCGGGATCCAAGACAGTTAAATCCATTCTCCGGGACTTCGTCGAGCTTCATTGCCTCGGCGCTTTTCTGGTGGTCGCCACTGTTTATTCTGGCTTTCAGGAGTTGCAGTGGATTGGGAATAGTGCGGTGGGATTTGATCTGTCTCCCATGTTGAATGATTTATTTTCCTTTGAAATAAAATTAATATATCAATATTATACACTTGTTGTCCTAAGCAAGTGTGATGATTAATGCTCTCACCTTCTTCCTAAGAGAAGAGGATTTTCTCTGCAGAGTGACTGTCACAGGCTTATTATATATTAAAAACAGGGTTTAACTTATATTGATTATAATATAAACTTTTATAATATTGCTTGGAACTTTGTCTGCAGGGAACGTGAATGTGTCAAGGTTTGTCGGTGGCTTACTAGGAATGGACATTTAGAAACTATAAGCTGAGTATATATTTACTTTAAAAAATGATAGCACAAGTTAGCAATACATTCTTAGTTATATATCACACACGAGAACGTGACATTCTTTCTCTTAATCACACGCAACAACTGCTTAAATCCAATCAGTAGCAATTCTTAAACAGACCACCAACTAATCTATTATTGTCACACACATTCGTTGATTAATTTAGCAGAAATAACGGTACAATACCGTTATAATATCGGTATAATAACGGTATTACCGGAGTTGTGTAACGTAACAAATCGACGCCGTTATAATCGCAACCGCGATTTATAGCTGGGTATAGTAGCAGGAGTAACAGAGAGTCAGTTTGGTTTTGTGCTTCTTGTTTTCATAATAGAACAGTATCAGAATGCAACGACGTTTATGTGTGAAAGGGATTTCCTGTCAATTAAATTTGATATTTACTGTGTCTTGGCTTTACCTATTCGACATCTTAAGACGTTTGCTTTTAATAACGATAGCCCAACAAGTAAAAATTAAAAATTTCCATGTTTTTTTTCTTACTCCTAAAATTACAAAATTTATCTAGTAGAGGCACGCTTCGATCAACAATCTATCGAACACGTAATTATGACATGATATCTTGCGAAAATACCCCGATACAAAAAGTAAAACGCCCATAACTTTTAACTAACGTAACTAAAAACACTCCCGATAATGTCACCTTTCAAACAAACCAAATCAAAATCGGTTCGACTATGATGCCACAGACACAAACCTACAAGTACACAAACACACAGGTACACATTTCAAAATTATAACACCCCTCTTTTTATGTCGGGGTTTAAAAAGGTTTGCTCGATTGTACTTGAAATCAACAAACTTGTAAACGTTACAGTTCACTCTCTCGATACACATAATAACTTTCAAATAATGGAAACATATTCATAAAAATGAGCCTTAAAGATCTTTCAGTACCGTAATAACTCACCAACCGGGTTAACTGAACTACTACCAGTGACTTTGGTAAGTCCATCTATTCCGACTTTGCTAATCTAGTCTTTATCCTGTCCTACACCTATGTCATCAAATAATTACATATATTCTCTTCACAAGAACCAACCCCGGCTGTTCATCGTAACAAGCTGAGATCTAAGCTGGATGCCTGCATAATTGATGCTTGATCAAATGTCTAAGCACTGAGCAAGCACATCATGCAAGTGTAATGATACCCCTTATTAAGGGGAAGTAGCTCGATTGATAGTTAATATGTCTGTAGGATATGACTTGGTTTGGTATAAAATTTGTTTATTTTATCAGGAAAATTAAATAAGATACTTACAGTCGTATTCATCAAACTTTTAGCCTTATTATTAGTTGAAGTACTAATTAGCATTCTTAAATCAAGAATCTGGTAAGACCCACTTGGACGAAAAAATTAATTAGAGTTGGTAAACAACCAACACTAGGTTAAATTAAAAAAAAAATATGACAAACTGTCAATTCTTTTGTCTCGTATACGCAACTAACTCTGAGTCATGTTTTTAAACTAATCATAATCATGTTTTTTATAATTAAATCCCTTACTGTTTGTATAAAGTGTCTAAATCTGAACTAAGTAATATCAGATTGAGGCAAAATATTTTGTTTGATCGGCGGACTTTGGAAGTATGTACAGATCTCATTACAAAAGTTATTTTACGGGTAGACAGATAATTTTTTTTAATGCCGTAGGCTATTTTTAATACTAAATAAATGTATGGTTCACCTGGATTACGTCACGAAAACGAAGAAGATATTCCAAAAAAAGCCAATAAAAACTACAAATTTTAGAGTCAGACTAGTAAGTTCGATATAAAAAAATACCGGTACTATTTCGGATGCAAATGCATTTACGAGAAATTTGCGTCTACGTGAATAAATCAGTTAAAATCTGCTACACTGCAACGATACCGTAGCAAGCATAGCTTTGATGTCGGCTACGCGGTAGCAAACATTCAACAGTGTATTTTTAACAGCATCTAATATAAGATAGACAAAAATAATTAACTGTGCTCGATTATCCTGATTCCTGGTAAAAAGGGAACTATCGGATACTTTGCTGACATTTTTAGGGCTCTTATGACAAGGGCTAAGTGATTAAAAGTACCTTTGATTATACAGCCTGGTACCTACAAAAATCTCGGTTTGTTCATTTTTGTACTAGGATTACTAATAATGAGCTTTAGTAGCTAAGTACCAATGTGACTTTTTAAATTAATGAATTATGCAATTTCTATGTTTTTCTTGGACATTGTTAACAATGGCGAAGAAAAACATTGTGAGAAATACTGGACTTATAGTTAATAAGTTTGAAATCACTAACTCGCATTGAGCCGGCGCGGCGTGGTGATTAATGTTCGTATGAGAAAAGGCCTGTGCCCTGCAGTGGGACAGTAACAAGCTGGTATAATTACCTAGTACTAAGTACTTGTAGTAAGTACTAAGGTACCTTAGTACTTACTACAAGTAAAATTTAAAAACCCCAGACACAATTTTTATTTATTTATTTGGTTCACCAACAATTGTATACACACTGGTATAAGCCAATTAAACATACGCAAAAAATCAGAATAGAGTGTAACAATCACTTAAAGATAAACTCTGTATGCACACAACACGTTGTCGTAACCCACAAGAAAACAGAAAATAGACCAAATTAAACAAAATAAAGAAATTAAACTAAATTAAAACAAATTAAAACTAAATAAAACTAGGTATTACAAAAATGATAATAGGCATTATGGTTGCCACACGCAGTGTGATAATGCAGGGCTAGGAAACTCGATGTTCGGGCAGATACTTATAAAAACTGGCTTTCAATTTGCCCAAACTGTCAAAATGGAGGTCGATTCGATCACTGCAACCGTTCACAATCCTACAAAATCTCGCGTAGGGAGATCTTTGATGCTGTTTATACAAAATTTATCTAGTAGTAAACACGCTTCGATTGACAATCTATCGAACATGTAATTATGACACGATATCTTGCTAAAATACCTCGATTCAAACAATAAAACACCCTTAACTTTTGAATGGCTTAACCGATTTTCATCAAAGATAGCTATGAAAACTCTCGATAATAATACCTTTCAAACAAAAAAAAAATTAAATCAAAGTCGGTTCATCTGTTTAGGAGCTATTATGCCACAGACAGATACACAAAAGCACAAACACATAGGTACAAACGTCAACTTATAACAACCCTCTATTTCCGTCGGGGTTAAAACGACCGACCTTTACACTATTACCACTAGATTATTTTAAAATGGTAATAAAAAAATAAAACATACCAACAAAGGAAAAAAAAAATGTGAAAGGACACGATCGGTCCGTTTGTTCCGTTTTTATGGCCAATGCCTGGAGAAAGACAGGTTACTTTTTATCAACAAACTACGCAAGCAAAGCCCGGGTCACAAGCTAGTATGATAACATTGCTATTTAATTCGTGATATTCTTTTCTCTGAATAATGAAAAGATCTTGTGCTTATAAAAATCCACATTTTATATCTCCTTGACCTACTGTTTCTCCCACACTATAACCAAGATTGATGGCGTTATAAGCGTTATGAAGGTCCAAAAAGTTAAATTAGCGCAATCTGGCGTTGCGGTGCACCCGATTATTTTTCATTCTTTATACCACTCTCCGTTTGACCTCAATTTCGACCGTTTTGCTTATGAAAGTCATATCGTGGCTAGTTTTTTTTGGGGCGAGAGAACCAAGTGTAAAATTGAAATGGCTTGAAATAGGTGGCTGGTAGTTATCGTCTTTTTCTCTAGGAAATATTGAGTTGGAATTGAAATGGAAGAGTGCTAGTTTGTTTCCGCTTAGTTTTTTATGTTTGTATCTCAGTTTAGCACACGTAAAACCTTTAAAGGAATACTGGATAATGTAAGGACGAGTTTGGTTTGAAAACGGGACAGAGACGTGGTCGCTCATAATGGGCCCCATCAGAAGGCTTAAAGTCACCCAAAGGGCAATGGAGAGAGCTATGCTCGGAGTTTCCCTGGTTGATCGAATCATAAATGACGAGATCCACAGAAGAAGCAAGATTACCAACATAGCCCGAAGAATTGCCAAACTTAAATGACAGTGGACAGGGCACATTACACGCAGAACAGATGGCCGTTGGGGCCGAAAAGTTCTGGAGTTGTGGTCGCGTACCTGAAGATGCAGCGTTGGATGGCCTCCCTCTAGGTGGAGCGACGACTAGCGGGGCGAGCACGACCTCTGTGATAGGCTTGTGTCACGCATTTTATCACGGTTTTTGCTCCCAAACTATGATAAAAATGTGTGACTCAAGCCTATCACAGTATGCCGTGCTCGCCGGTCTGGTCAAGGCTGCGGGAGTCGAGTGGATACGAAACGCACATGACCGATCAGTGTGGCGACGCTTGGGGAGAGCTTTTGTCCACCAATGGATGTCTTTTGCCTGAAACGATGATGATGAGTATGGTTTGTAAGTATCGTAGCTGGTAGCATCCTGCTTGTTTAGTACAGGCCAGAAAATCACAACCAAGAGGCAACTCTGGGGCCCATGAGCAGTGCTGCTACTCTTGGATCCCACCAGGTCTATACCCGTGAAACCACGGTTCGTGGCAGCGGTCGCTAGGGGTTGTTTCTTGAGATACTGGTTCCTGTATGACAGGTGGAAAGTGGTACAACTGTGGTAGAACTTACCTTTGATCCTCGTGGTGATCTTCTGTGCTCGCTCAATCCAATGCTTGGCCGAGGGTTTGGTAGGGGGGGAAATATATATAATACAGGAAGGAATACGGGGCGTGGTCTGTTGGTATTCTGCAGACTCCAAGACACGCTCCCGGCAAAAGCACCTCGCTACGCGCGAAATACCCAAAAAACCAAATGCACCGGGTGAAGCAAAACACCACCCGCGAATGGCGAACGCAATTACAAATAAGCTGGGTTGATTATTTTAAGATTACAATATAATCAAACGAAAACCCGATACTGCGTCGCACGCGCTCGTTCACGAATTTTCTAGACAAGTCTCTAATGTCAACTGGTTACTCAAGCAAAAGCTGTCAAATCGAATGACAGCCGACTGACGAAGTGTTGCAACAAAATAACAAAAAGAGTAACGGAACGTTTGGTCCGAAACACTGCTGTATCTGCCTACACCTGAAGAAGAAGAAATTAAGACTGTGATGAAGGCGTGAGTTTTTGAATGTATGAATACTTTGTAATTTAAAGACTGTATACAGTATCTAGTTGATTTATATTCATTTGACCTTTTTCATCTTATCTCTCACTCACATATTTTTTCATTAAAGACAAAAGTTATTCTTCATTTATTCAAAATCAAGAGATAGCGACGACCTTAAATGGAGCCCTCAAAAGACAGTGATTTATTAATATAGTCCTTGAAGACAACAATCTTAATTAAAATCGTTTCCAACTAAATATAATAATATTATGAACATTTATTAATAACTAGTTTCAGCCCGCGGCAACGCCCACGCAAAAGTGTCTTATCATCCCAAGGGAACATTTTACCGGGATGAAAAGTATGCTATGAGCTATTCCAGATTATAATCTATAACTGTGCCAAATTTCATCCAGATCCGTCCAGATGTCTGAGCGTGAAGAAGTAACAAACTTACAAACACACACACTCAAAAACTTTCACCGTTATAATATTAGTGTGACTAGCTTCTTCCCGCGGGTTCGCTCGCTTTTGTAATCCCAAGGGAATACACTGCTGGCATAAAACTAACATATATCTTTCCCAGGGTTTCCAACTATCTCCATACCATGAATCTGCCTTGCATTTTCCTAAGAAGAAGCGCGAATACCTACCTACCTATACCTCTACAACCAAGTATAGATAGTTAAAATCAACTGTGTGCGCGGTGCCATGTGCGCGTGCTCTTATAGTAATACATTATGCATTTGTGTGGCAGTGACGCTGCAGTCGTCGCGTCGCGTCGTCCGAGTAAACAACCACCCACACATGCTTACCCACACATAGCGCCGCACGCAAAGATGAGTTGAACTGTCTATAATTGGGTAACACAATACGCCTTGGCCAGAATAGTGTCAGATTTCAGGCTTCTCTCCTCGGCAAGCGTTGCTTAACTAGAAGATCAACCTGTGCGGCTGTTATTATTTAGCCACGAGCCCCTTAAACTATCTTCATACCAAATTCCAACTAAATCGGTTCTGCCATCTAATCGTGAAAAGGTAACAAACAAACAGAGTTTCGAATTTGTAATCATTAATATAGTATGTTATATAGATTCTGATGATGAATATTCCTGAAACAAAAAATGGCAATTTCAGGCTTCAAGCTTGAGGCAGTCGTAAGTTATCAGAGATATCCAAGTTATTATTACAATACGAATTCCCGGGTGACATCGCGTGACATGGGTAGTGAAGTCCCGAATATCAGCCGCGTTGGGAATACTTTGGCTGCAAAATCCATGGTTTATGTAATAATAGGGGGAAATGGTGATGTGGTTGCTAGGGACGCGGGACGGAGCGGTTTGGGTATTCTGAATGTTATTTGAATATTTTAGGAACTATCTATGTTTTTAACCCCCGACGGAAAAAGAGATGTGTTATAAGTTTGACGTGTGTTGCTATGTATCTGTGTGCCTTTGTATCTGTGTGTCTGTCTGTCGCATCCATAGATATAATAAACAGTAGCATCATAGCTCTTAAACGGAAGAACCGATTTTGATTTACTTTTTTTTTAAAAGGCGACTTTGTCTTCTGTGTGGTGTGTGAAAGTGATCTTAGCTATGTTTGATTAAAATCAGTCCAGCCGTTCAAAAGTTGTCCGTATTTTACTCTTTGAATCTGGTTTTTTTTCGCAAGATCATCATCATCATCAACATATCAGTCGAATCACGTCCACTGCTGGACATAGGCCTCCCCCAAGCGTCACCGCATTGACCGTTCTCGTGCGTCCCGCATCCAGCGGATCCTCGCAACTTTCACCAGGTCATCGGACCACCTGGCGGGAGGCCTTCCAACGCATCGTCTTCCGATTCGCGGATTGTTTTTTTCTTGATCTTTTTTAGGGTTCCGTACCCAAAGGGTAAAAACCGGGACCCTATTACTGAGACTTCGCTGTCCGTCTGTCTGTCACCAGGCTGTATCTCATGAACCGTGATAGTTAGACAGTTGAAATTTTCACAGATGATGTATTCCTGTTGCCGCTATAACAACAAATACTAAAAACAGTTTAAAATTAATATTTAAGGGGGGCTCCCATACAACCAACGTGTTTTTTTTGCCGTTTTTACGATAATGGTACGGAACCCTTCGTGCGCGAGTCCGACTCGCACTTGGCCGGTTTTTTTATTGATTGTTTCGCAAGATATCTTGTCATAATTACTTGTTCGATAGATTGTCGATTGAAGCGTAAAGTGTGTCTTCTAGTAGGTATACTATATGAAGTTTAAAAAGCATGAAAAAAAAATTAAAAAATAAGCCTCGTACTTGTGTCGGGCAACCGCCAAGGATTACAGTAGTTTATTTTATTTTCTTTGTTTTTTGTGTCAGAAGATTTTTTAATTTTATATTTAAAAATTACTCCTAGGTGTTTGTTTAGGTGTGCATTGAAAATACTTTCTATGACCGTTGCTTAAGTACATAGGTCAATTTAGTCAGTTGCTTTACATTTCAAATCATCACAGAAACAGCTAAATAGCTATTTTGAGGCATTTTTCTAGGCTAACGTAAATCAAAACATGTTTATCAAGAAAAGTGACCGAAATCATCCGATTCTGGCCAAGGAACAGGACTTACAAATCCATATTCTGTTTAACATACTCGTAAAACCATTCACATTACCTCAGAAATATCCTGTTCATGCAATATTCTTCTTACTAAGCAAAAACAATAAAATTTCCAATAACATGTATGCAGAGAGAAATACGAGGTAAAGTAATAAATACCGATACAGTTACCCGGTATAGTTTTCACAAAAAAAATCCTCATTCCAACAAATAAAATGGTCCTAACATAAAAAAGTAAAATACCGCAGTCCGGAAATGCGCGCGTGACCGGTATACCGCGCCATGTATTTTTTTGGATTTTTTTTGTAAATTTTTACTTCGCTTTTGAGTACAGTTTGTGTAAAGTACGCGGTAACAGATTTGCATATTACGTTGTGCGTCAATTTAACTGCAACTTAATCATCCGGTTTCGTTGAAGTTCGTTTCTTTTTTGTATGGAAATTTTCCTTTCAGGAGCCTATTTGAAAAATCGTGGTTTTGTGCTATTTCCGATGAAGTAATGAATTGGAAAATGATGACGTTTTTATTTTTTGTAGCAAATTGTCCTTTTTGGCAGATTACTTGGAAAACGTTGTTTTTATGCTATTTCTGACGAAGAAAGAATATTAAACATTTATCAGTTTTTCCTTTTTATTGGTTGACGAAAATATTACGCTTGAGCTTCTATTAAAACACACGTGTGGTACGTATTGAATAAGTTCAAAAATAGAAAGAAAGAATTATTTACTTGCACAGGCAACGCCATTCCTGTAAATTATGTTTACTTTCCTATATGCAACTTTACTCCATTTTGCTCCGCCAATTCATAGAACAAATTAGACATGCAGCATTCCAACAAAAAACGCAGAATATACGCTACCAAAAAATATTCACACCTCTAGCACTATACGGCCAAATCGCTAGACAGCAAAACTTACAAAACTGGCATCTGAACCGAAAAAAAACCGGCACGCGTCCAGCGGTAATCCATTCTACGCTAAAAAAGTTAGTGCGGGCGTGCACCACAATTCGGCCATATTAAATTGGCTGGTAAAAGCGGATTGCTTTTGGTTTATTAGCGGGCTAATTTGATTTTATGTCCGACCACTGCGGTCTTGCCCCGTGACTGGAAAAGTAAACAAATGAAGCATGCTTTTCGGCCTGCCATCCTACATTCGACCTTATTCCATACCTTGAAACTGGCCATGGAAAAGTATTTCCGTGTACCGAGGATTTTTTAAACATCGATTGCCGTGCATGTGTTCTTTTTTTAAAGGTAAGCGGTACTTAAAACCAGTACTAATGTGTGGTTTTGAATATGGGGAGTCTCGGTTCATTTCTTAAAGCGATGAATAAGTGTTTTCATTATATTTTTGTTTTGTATGCATATGCTCGCAGCAACTCTCGACGCAATCGCATTATACAGCAGAGGCAGCTTTCGTTATGCGGCTTCCAAAGTTTGGAATAACAATCCACCACCGATCAGAACAACCAACACAATGGACACATTTAGAAGACATTTACGGTAGTGTCTGGTGTAAGCGCAACGTTAACTGGATATGGCCGCACTGAACGCCTCAATAATATGGTGCATTAGCCTACCTACCCCCTCCTCACCTCACCTTATTTATTGTTATGTTTTGTATCTGTAATTTGTATTATTTGTAATATATATCTATTTTTAATTTTATTGTACTTGTTTCACATACACATTTTGTCACTATAAAACTAATTTACGTCCGTCACGTCACAGTCATGGGTCCAGCTGAAAACCAGCGTCGGGCACTATTTGCTCGACATTTTGCTGAACTGGTCCAATTTGGCGTAGCCGTGGGACACACAACGTTATATTGTTTTCTCTCTTTTTTATTGTTTTTTTAGATTTAAGGTTTTATTATTTTTTTCTTGCTGACTAGAAGTGTGGTGGCACAGACTGAAGAGTGTTGGCTTCAAATTGAGCAGAACTAAAACCGAATACTTGTTCTGTGGTTTTGCCGGTCTCTCCAGTTCCGTGCCTATAGCTCTCGATGGAACACCCATACCGATGTGCTTCAACTTCCGGTATCTAGGGTCGCTTGTCCAAAGTGATGGCGAGGTAGACCGAGACGTAACACACATTGGGTCAACTCGGGATGAACGTGGCGCCAGTGACAGAAAAGTTGAAAGGAAACCGTTTGTCCTGGTATGGTCATGTGGTAAGGAGGGATGAAATGCATGTTACTAAAATAGTTATGAATATAAATGTGGATGGATAAAGAAGGAGGGGACGGCCAAAGAAAAGATGGATAGACTGTGTGAGGAGTGATATGAAAGAAAAGGGTGTCAGTGATGGCGTGACGGGGGACAGGACGGTAAGGAAGAAGAAAACGTGTTGCGCCGACCCTAAGTAATATGGGACAAGGGTAAGAAGGTGATGATGACTATTTTTTTCTTATGTTTATGTTGTGTACTCTAGTGGCTTGTGACAAATAAATGAATTTCCTTTATTTTCTTCTTTATATCTCAAAAATACCTCTTTAAATTACATTATTTATCTAGTTGTAAACACGCTTCAATCAAGAATCCATCGAAACACGTTATTATAACACGACTAGGTTCGCCTGCTTGAAAGTAGAAAATTATCCCGAGGGAACATATTCGCGGGATAAAAAGTATCCTCTGTGCTATTCCTGACTATAATCTATCTCTGTGCTAAATTTCATCCAGATCCTTCTAGCCGTTTGGGTATGAAGAAGTAACGTACATAAACACACACACACACACTCACAATCTTACGCCTTTATAATATTCAGTGTGATATAGTGTGAAGTGTGATATCTTGAGAAAATACCTCAACTCAAGGAGTAAAATGTGCATAACTTTTGACCGGCTTAATTGAATTTCATCAAACATAGCTAAAAGCACTCCCGATAAAGTCACGGTTCATCCGTTTAGGAGCTATAATAGCACAGACAGATACACAAATACACATACACACAAATACACACGTCAAACTTATAAAACCCCTCTTTTTCCGTCCGGGTTAAAAATGTAAATTACATGAGATAGTCGAAATGTAAACATTGGTAACCCTTTCTACTAACCCAAAGTTTTAAAAGATGACATGGGCCCAATCACCGCAAGATACACTTTAAAACCAGAACATTCTAGGTCAAACTAAACAACAGCACGAAAATAAAAAGATAGCTCAAATAGCTGCGCTCGGCTCCGATGAAAATGCCAAGGATCATGAAATATCGTCAAAAGACCTCTGGAGGTCATTGCCGGCACAATGGACGATCCGACGTACTGCATTCTGCTGCAAGGCGAGTTATTCCAGACATTTCGGAGTTATGATAGTGTAAATCTGGGCTTTATTTTACGTAAAGTTTTGCAAAGAATTTTTGAAGTTTAAATTGCAGATGCTGGTCTGCATTTTACGGTTGGTGCAAAATAGTTTTTAGTTATTATGTACATAGTTTGTCTTTTGGTTATTAGTTAACTAATTTGCTTGTTGCTGATGTTTATTCGGATTTTGACATTAGTAGGTTCATAACGTGCATGTGACGATTTCAAATTCTTTTATGCACTTTCTAATTTTATCCTGGCCATCGCGCCAGATCAACTCAGTATGGATGAAATGGTGACAGGTCACTGGAACAACTTGAGACACATGGCACATATTAGAAAAGTTACAACGTAACAGATACACCGATTCAATCGCCGAGATCAAGTACACAATTTTGAGCTCAAAATCCGTGACGGTTGGGTTGATCCGTGACGGCTCATTTCTTGCGAGGCTGCCGAACTAAGACATCCACGCCCACCAACCACGTACTCCCCTCGCAGGCGCGAGCTCTACGCGCGAGGTCTGTGCGTTATAAACGTCTGGCGAAGTGGTTCCGGGACCGCGCAAAAGTGTAGGCAGTAAGTAGTAGTTTGCAACTGGTAATTGTTACGCTGTGAAAAAGATGGATGTAATGAGATGAAAATGTTCAGATGGATGTGCGGAGTGACGAGAATGAATACAGTGAAAAAGAAAATTAGAAAAAGAAGAAAAAGAAGATTAGAGGAAGTTTAAAAGTGACGCCAGTGACATAAAAGTTGAAAGGAAACCGTTTGTCCTGTTATGTTCATGTGATGAGGAGGGATATAACGCATGAAGGAGGGATATAAGAGATAGAATATAAATGTGAATGGATGAAAAGGTAGGGGATGGTCAAAGAAAAGATGTATATGGATTGTGTGAGGAGTGATATGAAAGAAAAGGGAGTCAGTAATATCGTGACGGGGGACAGGTCAGTATGGAAGAAGAAAACGTGTTGCGCCGACCCCAAGTTACATGGAACAAAGGTAGGATGCAGAAGACATCGCTAACAACGGTGACGGAATACTTTGTGAGAAAACCTGAACCCTGTTTAGGTAGTTAATATAAGTCTGAATACGCCAACCCATCCACAGCAAGCGTGGTGTTCATTGCCCGTACCTTCTCTTTATGAGAAGAAAAGACCTGCCTTTGCCGTGCAGTGAGAAGATTATAAGATGGTATTATTAAAGGCACATATAGCCACCTCTTGTGTTTAACAGCCTGTAAGTTATGTTCATTGTCTATCTCAGTATGAGTCTATGTCTAAATAATGGCTGTTAAGATGAATATTGTAATGTGCTTATGGAAAAGTACTAACCATAGTACCGGAAAAGAAAATACGTGAGGAAATAGGTAATTGGCTAAAGGTTCAAATTAAACCTTAGAAATAATGGAACACACACAGATCTTAAATGTTAGTAGCGTTTAAGTTTTTTAATCTGGGGTTATGAATATTGGTTAATGCTTTACAAAAAAACAAACCGACTTCCAAAACAAAACACTTTAAAGAGAAAAAAAACTTTCTATACCGAAGTCGGTGTCGAATATGGAAGACCGTTTGATTTTTTATTAAAAAGTTTTTTTATTTTATTCTTTTTAGTTTTGGTAGGTACCTCCAATTAACATGAAAATAATTTATAGCCAAAGAACATCTCATGACAATTCCAATAAGCCCAAACACGCCTAGGATACATTGCTTTATTTCGGAGTTCCAGTGGCCATTGTGGTCTTCTTCATCAGTTCCACTTCACCAAATGATACTTTTTGAGTGCAAATGATTGCATTATTGATGAAATACCAAAATCGTTATATGTATGCCTATAATATTTGAGGAGATGCCTCGATTTCTCTAGGATCCTGGTTTCCTTATCATCGTAACACCCTTGGAATATTTTATTTCCAACAAAAAAAGAATCATTATTTATCCCTTTCTTTTCTGACATAGAAACTGGCCAAAAAGATTGAACTCCCATAATAATCACAAAATAACTTTCGTACTTCCCAATCAGTAATCTTATTACCATCATCTGCGACATAAAAATATATTTCATGACTCAGCCCAAAAATAATCAGAGAATTTAACGAACGCTTAATCCCCACATCTTTAGCTTTTTATTATCTTTTCCTTTCTCCCGCCTACCGTTTACATTGTACGACAATAATGTAAAAAAAATAATTGTCAAGTGGAATTCTTAAGGGGACGTTTTAGGCAGAACGCTTTAGAATATAATGTTGGAAAATTTCTAAATTACGGTTTGTGTTCTTTTAAGTTGTGGCGTTTTGTTCAGTTAGGGTCAGATTTGCGTAAACCATTGGATTAAAGTTATTCGCAGTTAAACGAATATGAGTCCGGTTTCGTCTTTTGTGCTTTAAACTTCCTCTTTTTTGAAGATTTTGGCAAGATCTTCTTATGTACCTGTTTCTTTTTTTTTCTTAAGTTTTTATCGTTATTATCCCAACGGCCTTAAATTGTTTATATCTCTGCATTCTATTAGTTGACGGTCTCATTTATATCAATTACCGTCAACGCTAGAAAGACAAACTATACTCCATAAAAGATAGCTTGATCTCTGCGACAGCTGTCAGTATCAATACAGTAACAATAGCGCTTGACAGGCTAACAATAACTTAACAACAACGTATACGCCAGTTTGACATATGTCGCAAAAATCAAGCTATCTTTTATGAAGTATAATAGGTATTAACGCTTTTGGCTGCGAGAATTTTCAAGTGTCAATTATTAAAAAATCTACGTACTTTCCGTCATGTTAATTGAATCGGTGGCGATCTTATAGTTCTATATTTTTTTCAAATAATTCATATTCATTATTGTTTTTCTTACTACAAGGGTAAAGTTTTGCGGCTCGACCAAAACACTTCATAAACATCCCGATCCTTGCTATAAATACTTCTTTTTACGACTTTTTTTTGGAGCTCTCTAAGCAAGGTTAGTAAAATCGCTAGACCTTAACAAAGGTCCTTTTCTTAGATCATTAGGCACCTTATTTAATTGTGCGCAGAATCCAGGGGTCCACTGCTTCCTCAGACCTGAATCTTATTAATTTAAGAATTGATTTTCAAAAATGGTGATGTCCCTTTTTCAGGTACCGTTATAACAATATGGGAGGTTAGGGGTTTTGTTATGGATAGCTTTATTAAGTTTGTCAATTTGGAGTTAGTAAGATACAAGAGAGAACCTACGTTAGTTCAGGTTGACTAAGGGCCGATTTCACCAATAAAAGTAATCGCGATTAGTTAGTTCAACTAAACGGTAAACATAAAGTTGTTTAAAATTATCATTGTCTGATTCTTCATATTTTCATCACATCCTGGCCTCCAACTTATATTTTAATCAATTTCTCAGTTATAAAATTTATACTTGGTGGACAGTAGATCTGTGTTACTATATTTTAAATTAACAAACAAGACTAGAAATGTCTTGTCTTGCTTTCTTGACATGATTCCCGCGTATTTTTTTTACTAAATATGTACTATAATATGTACTATAATATGTGTTAACTAGATTACTTTTACGAGTCTTTTTCTTAGGTCCGAAGAGGATAAATATAAATTAATAAATTGTGTCATAAAAATAAAACATTCTTTGAAAAAATCTCTTTCAACTTAATATAATTATTATTAGTTTGTATTAACTACTTAAAATATTTACTCACACAGTTTATTTTATACCCACCTTAGATGTTAAGATAAATTAATGCCAGGACATATTTATGAGTTTTAATTAAAGTGAGAACAAGCTCTAGCAAAATCATATACTTAATTACCTTAGACCGTATTTTATTTTATCTTTGAAGAAAGTTAATAAAGATAGAAGAAACAACGCGCATAAATGTATAGTTTCTTTGTCGGTGAAGACTTAAGGTATATATTCCCCAATGTCAACGCAGTTATACTGGTCGAGCGCCCCACGACCGCTCGGAGCCAGGATATCAATAATGAACATCTTTTTGGACAGTTTAAAAAAAATATATATTGTAGTTATAAAGAAATTCTAGCCATATTTTTTTCTGTGTAAATCTATTTTTAAACATCCAAGTCGTTTTGGAGGTGTACCCAAATGTAGCGAAATATTTATTATTATTTCTTTTATTAGTTACACGAAAAAACCATGTTTCACAAATAATGTACATGAATCAATAATACATACATATATTTTTTTAAATCTTTTAACTTTGCTGCTACTAAGGAGTATACTTCACAAAGTAACCGTTTTACGGCACTAAAGAGGTAAAAGGCACTTAATTTTACTATTAGCTGGCAAATGTACCATGCTTTAACAGTAACAAAGCAAATTGTGTGTTTTATTTTTCACGTATAGGTATTTTTATTTACTTAGGGAGCCAAAACTGGAAGGGACCAGGGTGAACGGAGTGTAGAGAGGCCTTTGCTCAAGAGTGGGCCAGAACAGGTTGGTAAAAAAAAGAATGACGTGATAACTTGGCATTCAACTACACATTTTAATTTTCCAGGAATTGTGTTTGTTTGTAGTTGTTTTAACGCCATTTTCTTGCAGATGGGCTTCATAAAACTTCAGAATATGCCAATCGGACAAGACTTGTTCGTAAACTGGCGAGTATGAAAACAAGAGTGTCACCTTTCGATTTTACCTATTATTTTTGTCTTCATCTGCTCGGCCGTGTAAATGTGACGTATCGATGTACAGTCAGTTACAAAAACGTCTTATAAATGGATAATATAGGTATACAGCAAATCAGAGTATTCCAGAGTTTTAAGACAAAGAGTGGTTTTCCGACTTGCGTTTCTGGTCTATAACTAGCGACATAAATGAAAACTAATACTCGTCTACAAGGGACCCAACAATAATTGGGAAAAAGGCTAGGCAGATGATGATGACTCGTCTACAAGGGAAAGATCAATATATTAATGGCATGTATGATCTTGCTTGAAGCAAGCGCTGGAACGGAATCCCCAAGGCAAAAGAAAGCGTGACCGTCCCCGTCATACCTGGCGTCGCATCGTGTTGGTGCATGGTTTCAATACGTTTTTGTTTGTCTGTACTTTATATGTGCGAGCGAATTGACGATAAAAAAAAGATAAAATCACAAGGTGCCAACTCGCGCGCACTCGCGAGTTTCACACTCGCCAGTTGACGTAAAAGTCATCGACACTAACGCTCTCGCCCTTGAACCATTTATTTCTACAAAAATGAGGTCAAAGAAGAATAAGTATCTTCATGTTTACCGCACAATATACTCATCATTATAGGCATCAAATGTCAGTCACACGACAAAAGGGGCTCCGAACTAACGCCTCCCTTTTATACCCCTTTCTCAACACATAAATGCTTACTACCATTTTACCACTTTTTTATACGAACTTCGCCCTTAGGTACATCGAGATGTATTCATATGGCATAAACTAGGCATTGTGACCACGATACATTGGTCCCTAACACAAAACAACTATAATGATAGGAAGGGTCAGTTAACACTGGATGTTAAAGCTTTCAAGGAAAGGTAGAGATGACCCATTTTTCTCTGTCGTTTTAGGGCCACCCCTAAAGATTAGTAATACTAGGACGGTCCTTAGAAATATATTCATATGGATACGAGGATATGAATGTTGAGATCGGTTATTGCTCGTATATTTGGCTCAATAATCTCCGTATTTATAGAAATGCGAATATTTTCGTAAGCTCGTTTACAACAATGGGAGGGCTTGTTCTACCTTTAGTATTCGTATTTATAGGACGGCTTTCAGCTTTGTGCTTTTGTTGTCGAATACGATATTTGTTAAGAGAATTCGTTATTGGATATTACGGCGACGAATTAATTAAGCTGATTTGATCTCAGGACAATGACGAGTATTGTGTGAAGAGTTGGCTTAAATGAAATTGGTCTGTACAACAGTATTAATTAAAATAAGTTGGTAATGGGTAGGACCTATATTTAGGTACATTTTACGTTGAATATCTGAAGGGAAATACATTTTCTATTACGTTGGTGACTGGTGTCCTACTGGTGGAAGAAATTCCTTCCTGCTTTACACTTGTAGCTGCACATCTCTGTCACAACCAGCCGGCTTTGCCATCTTTAAGGACAACCGAAACATACCTTGCTACAGTGTCGAATTCCCTGCTTGTTTTGTTGTGACGTCATGTTAAACAGACTATAATAGATCTTATTTATATTATCTTACTTCATACTAATATTATAATTGTGAAAGTTTGGATGGATGTATGTTTGTTACTCAATCACACCAGAACGGCTGAACGGATCTAGATGGAATTTGGCATAGAGATAGATTATAGTCTGCAATAGCAATTGCACACTTTTCATCCCGGTATAATGTTCCTTTGGGATATGAAAACACTTCTCGCACGGCATAATATTATTTAAAAATCTTTTTTTGTCTAAATCTTCTACATTTTTATGAGCATTGTTTCAAATGGAAATAAATTAATTGTTTGTTCATACCTATATTTGAAAAAGGTAATCAATGGCACTAATTCGTCTGATCTAGTAATAGTATCGATTCAGTTACAACAAGTACTTTTTTTAACTTCTTCTTGTTTTTAATTTTTTCTACCCTGATGAATTTTTATTTCATGCTACATAATTTATCTAGTAGACACGCTTCAATCGACAATCTATTGAACACGTAATTATGACTCGATATATTACGAAAACACCCCGATCCAAACAGTAAAATGGCAATAACTTTAGAATGGCTAAACTGATTTTCATCAAACATAGCTAAGAATACTCTCGATAATACCTTTCAAACAAACACAAACGAAATCAAAATTGGTTCATCCGTTTAGGAGCTATGATGCCACAGACAGATACACAAACACACCTCAAACTTATAACGCCCCTCTTTTGACCGTCGGGGGTTAAAAATAACCTGACCGATTGAAAGCTAGGTATCATTGAGTGTGATATACATATTTTTAGTCCAGCATAAGGCATGATTGAGAGCAGAGGTAGCCCAGTGGTATCGGCCGCAACTCACAAGTTGTAGGTCGTGGGTTCGAACCCAGGCAGGCGCTTTACTTTGTGTAAATTATTTCATCACCACTGCTCTAAAAACGGTGAAGGAAAACATCGTGAGGAAACCGGCAAGTCCTAGAACCAAAAATTCGAAGACATGTGACATCCACCAACCCGCACTGGGCCCGCGTGGTGGATTACAGCCCATTCCCTCTCACAGAGAGGAGGTCTGTGTTCCAGCAGTGGAAGTGGCATTAATAGGCTGATGATGTGATGATGATAAGGCATGATTCGTCTAGGTCTTAAAATCTAAGACATAGGAACGAAGTTGCAGAGATAAGGGTAGTAAACTAATAAAGTCAATATTAGAAATTACGTATTCTGTTAGCAAACTCGTCACGAGCTTACGACAAGCACTTCGGTTCGAACATGTTGAGTGAAACGAAACAGCTGATGAGTCTGCAATTCCCGGTAACTTGTATTTAATAGTTCTAAGTGCACTTTGAACTGAAATTGCGGCAACTTAAGATCCTCTAAAGGTTCTCATTAATAGAATGCAAGCGTTAGTTCGAGGATTGAGCACCTGCAACTGTATTTATGATGTCATATGGCTCACGCTCAACACATTTGAGAGCGCGCGAGTTCGCACACTTATAAGTTTTAAACTGTAACTGTAATAAACGCCTGTTTGTAGTTCAGCCACGGGCGTGATATGGGCGTTTGTCGTATGTTTTTACCCGACTGCCAAAGGAGGGTAATGTGTTTATCAGTCTTTAACGATGCAATCGCAAGTAATCTGCCTTTTTCAGGTTTTCAGGTTTAGTAACACGATCGTGGAACGCGCGTCAATGGCGCCTGAAAAAGACGTGGTGTGCATGAGCGCTTAGTGCTGTGGATAGTACCTTCATTTCAATAAACGCAAATCTGGAAATTGGTCTAGTTTATATTTTTTAATTTTCTGTGTGGGCTTTAAGGTACAAACTGGTAGCCATTACACGCAGCAGCAGCAGACGACGTGCCTTCGCTTCATGTCGCCACCACACGGCGTTGCCTCCTGTCACTGCAGTCATAATTTCGAACCCGACTGCAGATGGCAGCAGCAGACGGGAGCGGTGTATTCCTGTTGGTTCTGAGTGTTCCGTGAGACAAAATTAATCGGCACTACTGATCCGCGGCCGGGCGACACGTCATCTGCGATCGTGCGACGTGTCGCTAGCTGCGGAAGATATTTCATAGAAATACATAGAAGCCAAAAATATAGTGAAGCAGATGAAGTATGTAAGGATCGTAGCAAGTGACGTTCTGTAGTTTCTGCCTATCCCCATTGGAAAAAGGGGTGGTTATGTATGTATGTACAGAGAAACCAGTAGTGTTGCTGCGACACGTCATCTGCTGCTGCTGCGTGTAGTCGGCTACCAACTTGTACCTTTTTGCTGGTTATTCGCAGAAACCTGATGATTGGTTATTGATTTTCTGAGGTTTACAACGAACTTTGTAACAAGTTTGTACTATGATCAGAGAATTCAATTATAAACTCTATGATGCTGCTGGTACATCAATATACTTACTTCTATATCACAATACACGTAAGGGCCTGGCTTCGATTCCTGGGCATTCCTGGGTCGGGCAAAGTATTTTTCGGTTATCACCTGAAATATCTCAAGAGCAATCCGGACTTTGGATTTGTAAGCGATTGATGGTAATAGGCCTGGCTTGTCCCCACTTACATGAGACTTAAAAAACATAACTGGCAATATGTGTGCGTACTACCCACATAATTATATATAAGTGGTGCACCTGTGCGTAACTCTTCGGGGAACACTGGCGAGTTGTTATGTGTGTTATCTCGTTGTATGTATGAAATTCGTGCGTCAAGGTTCCTTGCTTCTTGTCTGTGGGCGTTGAAAACTGGGGCTTTTAGCTATAGTGTTCAGATTGAGTAGGCTACGATTTCGATATGTAACAGACTACTTAGAAATTGTATTGCTGGTAAAACAATACTAAATATTATTCTTGTATCCGGTTTTTTTTCCGGCTTGCTTGGTCAATTAATTGACACTGATTGCTTTGTCAGTTATTTTTTTTTTAGGTTGATAGGACAGATAGGTACTTGTCCCGCCACCGATGATCAGAGTAGTGAGTAAAGCTAGAAACTAAAACCCGGCCAAGTGCGAGTCGGACTCACGCACGAAGGCTATCACGGTTCATGAGATACAGCCTGGTGACAGACGGACAGACAGACAGACAGACTGATAGACAGACAGATAGACAGACAGACAGATAGACAGACAGACAGACAGACGGACCGTGGAGTCTTAGTAATAGGGTCCCGTTTTTACCCTTTAGGTACGGAACGCTAAAAACCGGCCAAGTGCGAGTCTGGCTCGTGCACAGAGTGTTCCGTATGATCAGCTACATTCACCAAAATAAATTGGTATCATTACTAACGTTCATAAACAATAAAAGCACCGAACATTACTCTAACGAAGAGACAAAATTAACTTTGCCGTTCGAAAACTGTTGTCTCCATATATCAATAATTATACAAAATTTTTACTTTTCCAAGTATATTTTATAAGTTGAATGACTATTACTCATAAACTTGTTAAGCCTAATTAGCTGTGATAGTATTCTTGATATACTCTAACATAAATAAGCCATTTAAAGCTTAATTTAACGCAAACAGATTCCTGAATCGGAAAATGGTTTTCACAGACCCGTAATATTTTTAAATGGCATATCTAACGAGTGGGTATCGTTAGATATTACGTGTACAGGAGGAAAGCAAATTTTATTTTTCATTGTTTTATTTTACCACTTTGTTGGCGTGATTAATATGTATACCCATGCCAAATTATAGCTTTCTAGTAAGTCTGCTCTAAGCTGCGGTCGGACGGACAGACGGACATGGCAAAACCGGAGTTCCTTGTCGACTACGGAACGCTAAAAACGAGTTGGTGAGCAGCGAGTAGCGAGTGTAAAGTGCTGATAGTTTGGTCGCTCGGCTACTAGCGAGTGTTATTGTACTCACTCGGGCCAAGGTAAAGATATCTAACAGTATTGTGAATTGGCCCTGTCCTTGAAATAATTGCCTACACGCCACGCGCACGTAGCCCGCGTCACGTAAACACGCTTTATGGCTGCCCGCCTCTACCTATTGGAGTTTCTTTCTAGTTTTGTGATTGTAAATATCTCAGATTCTTTTCTCTAATTAGAGATATCTTATTAGGTAGGTATCAACCATTTATAATTGTTTTTATAGTCTTTCCTTTCGGAGGTGCCAGAAAATTTAAAATAAATTTCCTCAAGCAACCGAAAACAGCTCAATATAGTATTTATAATTGCCCTCTGCCAAATTAAGTAAGTAAGTACTTGTACGTATTTCAGTCAAATATTCAAAAATCGCACGCTTACTGCTTACAAAACCATCACACCGTTCGTGACTGTTTGCGACTGTAGTGAATCGAGTGTTGGCTGAACTCGAGATGCGTAGGTATGACTCGCGTTCCGAACGATTGTATTAAGATAGAATACTGTTAGATATTTTACTGTGCTCGGGCGGTCAGTCCTGCACGCGTTGGTTAGTTGATCTCCTGGCGTGAGATCTGACCGCCGAAGCGAGCATCGCCGAGCGAGTTTTATCTTTGACAGCACTTGTCACTGCGACAACCTTGTGGTGAGACAGTACTTGCCGGCAGTGTGAACAGCCAGACATCAACTAATAATATATGTGTCTCTTTTAATGACACGGGATCTGTATCTTTAGTTCGTTTCTTCAGCGAGAAAATAGTCGATAGCTTATCGCTTCTTCGCCGCCGGCGGTGAGCCAAGTGCCTCAAGCTACACAATACATCATTTCCGTTTCATGGATTTTGGTGGTAAATAAAAATACAATTATATAATACTCATCGGCAATGAGGCACTGGTCAAATCAAAGCTCCAGAGCCTTGAACATCGTCGCCGAGTTGCCAGCTTGTCGGTTTTTTATCGGTTACATTTAGGGGAGTGTGCGATGGAATTGCATGATTTAATTCCGCCCAGCCCGTTCCATCATCGGACAACCAGACGCACGGCGATGCGTCATTGGTACATGGTGGACATCCCACCCATACGCACTAAACGTTTTGGGGACAATTTTATTATGCGTACAGCTAAGGAGTGGAATTCCCTGCCGGAGTCTGTGTTTCCCGATAGCTACAATCTAGGGGGCTTTAAGTCAAGAGTGAATGGGTTTTTTCTAGGCAAGCGTGCTTCACCGTCGACCGCATCATCACCTTACCATCAGGTGAGATAGAAAAAAAAAAAAACAATAACATTTTCTTTAAATTTTTTAATTTCATTTACTTACACTGATTCAGTTCACTTATCATTATATTATACAAAAATGTCAATTATCACAATCAAATTAGCGACGAAGATCACAATAAACAATTTCTAATTACACTCAATAATTATGATTTATAATCCATTTTTACTTTTATATAAATTAAAGCGTTCATTAATGTATTTTACAATAATCAAGAAACAATGCTTTCAGGTGAAACAAATGATAACCCTTAGCTAAGTTTTCCAATTAATCTTGTCACTTTGAAAGTAAAATGATTTAGGAAAATGAATATTATGATTAATGAGAAGTTTGTCATAAATATAACTAGTTGAACTTATATTTGTGAGACAAATTAATACGAAGATTAAATATGTACAGATTGTTTTATCTCGCAATATTATTATTATATATCGAAATGTTAAACTGAACACTGATACTACTGCAGACAAAAGGCCATTTAGGAAACACAGAAGCTTTCACACAAAATATTACGATTTTAGTAAAATCAAGATGGCGTAAAGTAAGATGGCGGCTGAATTGTGAGCGGCGCGCGACGCTAGCGCCGACGCGGGATTGCGGACGCACGCACGAAACTCGTGGTAGTCGGCGCGCGTTATTGCACAAAAGTGGACGTGCACACACGCCGAGTCACACTCTGCGACGTCTGCTGCATGTCGAACACGGAGTGCTGTTAGGTACCTGGACAAATATTTTTATTTAATTAAAGATGCCTGAGAGATTTCATGTACAGTCAAGGGCCAAATTGAATTCGTAAAAAAAAAATTGCGTCCTTTAATTTTGGTAGAGTACGATTACACTTTTGATTGTAAATTCAGTGATTTGTTCATCTCCGTCCTTTATTAGTATTATTTAGGACATAAGAAAAAAATACTTATTAATCTTTAATTTTGGAATCGGTCAGTGGAGAAACATGTTTTTTTTTTTTAATTTCTCTCATTCTTTTTGATTACCTAAACCGATACTAGAGGTAAACACAAAAAAGTAACAGAGAGGGTTAATAAAAAAAATACTCACTTAGCAAAAACACCACGGTCGTGATGGTTCCGTATCCTCTCAGCCAACGCGTCGAGTGACGCTGGACTCACTTCTCTCAGTCCATAGTATTGAGTAAGGTTGTATTCTATCGCCCAGTGAGCTTCCCCTCTAATGTTATTTACATCTAAGTAATACTGTGTGTAATCCAAAACCTGTTGGAGAAAATAATGTTTTCCGTTAGAATATAATTGTTTCAAGAACTAGTTGTTATTAACTAAATACTCTTTTTTTCTTGTATTGAGAATCTTTTTTTGAAGTCGAGTAAAAATAGATATAATTTATTCTGTGAGCTAAATCTTCAGAGTAAGAGTTTTTCGTCGGAACTGACTTCAAAACATTGCTAATTGTGGATTCAAAGAATTGTTATTCGAAGCTTATTTACTCGTATTACTAGATAGTTTTAATGAGCTCTTCGTCCTAATCTGTCTACAATTTGTCAAGGGAAACCAAATCTTACCTTGCCGGTGTTAGAGTCGAACTTATAAAGTCTTAATCCTGGATTTGAAGTACTGCCAGCACCTCTAGGTGTGACTGAAGGGGCCAACAATGCCCAAGATACTGGTCGACCTGTCGACAAAAGAAATCATGAAAAAAAAATTGACTACTTGAAGATCAGCAGTCTGCCTAATCTTTGCTCGACTATATTAGTTTCGGCATCCAGGCTAAGGCAATGGATTGACGCATTCGAGATGTGGTGCTGGAGACGAATGCTAAGAGTAGGTACCCTGGACTGCGAAACGCACCAATGCATCGATCCAGATCCAACTCCGAGTAATAACTCGCTTGTCCACCACGCATTCTTACAAATTTCGGCCACACAATGCGCAGAGGCGACGGGCATTTAGAAAGACTGATTGTGGTTGGGAACACCGAAGGCAAGAAATCGCGCGGTCGCTCACCAACAAGGTGGACCAATCAAGTGAAAGACTCGTCGTCCTCCAATTTCTACACGGCCGTTTGGGATGCGCTGGAAAGAAACCGGTGAAGGCGCGAGCGGATGACTCGCTCCAGATGTAACCCTGATGCTGACCACGATCCTCAGACATGAGGGACCGACCAAGAGAGAGAGAGATCCAGGCCACTACCAATTATTTACATAGAGCGACTACCTATCTGACCTCCACAACCCAGTAACTGGGTAACACCATACACCCGAGGCTCCAGACAAGTGGTATTCGATGTCACCGAAGGCGATATTCGAAATGTCAAAATGTAAGGGATTGATCACGTGATTTTTTGATATCGCTTGTCAATCTCATACAATTTTTCCTTTTTGACAATCGCTATCGCCACGCTTTCGATGATAGAATGTCAGTTGGCCTCTGGGTCAGACCATGTGTGTAATTTGTAATTTGAGAGAAATATTCATAGATTTCGTTAAATAACCTAGTATCCACCGAACTCTTTTGTAGGAGGCATTCTAAACGGCTGCTTCAAGCCAGTCTATTATTAGCTTTTACTAATTTATTTTTAGAAATGTATCCGCTCAATGGATATCCACTCACTTCTATCAATAACAAAAACGATCCCTAATGTATTATACCGCCGTTCGGGAGACGTATAACTAATCTCACAGTTCAACTTTTCCGCAGTTCACTACACAACAAAGAACTTTCAAAAATGGAGTCGATGCCCTAGATTCGTACAGCACTGAGAAAAGGTTATGAAAGCTTCTAGCAGATAGGAAAGAAATAAATAACTTCATAATATTTTTTATGATACAAAAGAACGCCCAGGTTTTATTATTCATATCTATTGTAGCAAAAACGGAGCTGGTAACTCGAGAAAATGTTATTTCTTGTACTCTTTATACGTCAAAGGAGATAGTTGTTTCAATATTAGTAAAGGGAAGTAAAATAATATTAAGTTAGTATATCTGGTTTCATTTATATCTTTACAGCATCAAAGACGCTATATAATTTTATAAGCTTTATAAATATACTCAAGTGGGTTGTTTTTCATACATATTTTATTACTATTACAATCTAGGTATATTTGGTATGATTCTAAAATATTTTTATTTCTTCTTAGTGTCGATACGACATAAATTTTGTCCGACTAAAATGTGGCCTACTCCATAATCCTGTCGTTGGCGTCGTTCAAGTCGTGGAAGGTTCAGTTCTACTTGCTGGGCAGGAGAGAAGGTGGTGCATATCCTATGTAGCGGCTTCACACTAGCACCGTGTTTGGGCTGGGTAAAGTATACCCCATATAATATTTTTTACTGGATTATATTGTATTCATGTCTTCCTATAAATAGACACTAAAAATTTAAATATTGTACTGAAGTCAAAACATATTTCGCTTTAACAAAACATTTTGACAGTAACTACATTATTTTTGGCCATGGTACTTCTAGTTTATAATCTTGTCAGCCCAGAAATAATTCTGAACGAGCCTCTAAGGTCCACTAAACGACCACAAAGAGATATTATTGCCATAAACACACCGCCACAAACGAATGTGTATAACAGTTTATTTCTATTAGTCCACAAGGTAGATAATGCTATCAATCCTCATAATCCCTTGGTCCTTTTACTGTTCTCATGGGAAGTATAAGGGTAGCCTTGCCTTTAGTGAGGACCATATATAGACTTTCCGTCAGAAGAATTCACAGTACACTGTATAAAAATATATTGAAATTTACACGGTATCTACTAGGAGGGATCAAAAAGTAGTGAGAACGACATACTCCTTGGTAAAAAAAAATACTGGCAGGCATAGCTCAGATACATATTTGTAATATGAATAAAGAAAAAAAAAATCGATCCTCTTTTGTTTGTTTCTGTGTGTAGTATGTAATGTTTGCTTCTTGTCGGAACGTGTTCTCGAAAATGGAGAAAAACGAAGTGCGAGCCGTTATTAAATACCTCTGTTTTAAAAAGTTAACGACGCAAGAGATTCATTGCGATTTGGAGGCAACATTAGGAGAATCTGCTCCGCCGTATTCCACTGTCACAAGGTGGGCTTCTCAATTTCAAGTGTTGGGCGCACGTTTGGCGCAGTGATTGAGCAATTGACTGCTGCGCTGCGTGTCGCGGGTTCGATTCCCGCACGGAACAAAAATTTGTATGACCTACAGATAATTGTTCCGGCTCTGGGTGTTTGTGTATGTGAGTTTATATATTTGTAAACGCACCCACGATACAGGAAGAAATTCCTAGTGTGGGGCAATGTTTAAAAAAAAAAAAAAAAACATGTGTTAGACCATAAAGACGGTCTGGGTTTTTCCGCAATAGTAATCTGCTAGTGTTTTGTTTACTGCTTATTGATCTATTTATCTTTGACTATGGTGGCAATGAGTCGCGAAACTGAGCTTTTTGTAACCGAATTTTTAAAAAGGAGGAGGATCTCAATTCGGATGTTTAAATATATATATTTTTATCTATGTTTGGGCAATACTCCGTCATTCATACACGGATTTGCAAAATTCTTTTTAGTTCAAGTGAAGTTTATTCCGAAATGGTCTCATACAAATTCTGATGAACTTCGGAGATATACAACAGAACTTTTTAATAAATAACGGAAAATCTCTCGGGATTGCTGCAATCGCACTCATGCATCGTCCGTTTATCGTTTATACAATTTCATAACATACCATCACCGCCAGTATGCTCTAAACGGGTACCACGATGTGTACAGTTCACACACACCTTCACTATAAATAAGTCTGAACGTATCAGCGTGCCGATGGCCGTAGAACTGCCCAGCGATCACATCGCTGAATGCCCTGATGACGTGCACCAAGTGCGCGTTGGCAGTAGGAGTCAGCTCCCCTCCGCCTGCCGCTGAAGAACTGCCCGCGTTGTGCCGCTCTTCCACTCCTGGGCCAGCGTGGGCAACTAGGTAGACCTTAGGAGAAAAAATAGGTTATTAGGACTCACATGAAATACGTAATAATAAGTTGATATTTTTCGAATTTGGTTAAGTTGCAAGCAGGGGATTGGTAGTGAAGAAATATTTTTTGGACCAAAAATCAATCATGTTTTGTCATAATAATACAAAAGAACTTCAGGTGCTATGGGTTGGCTAATATGGGTATGAATCCTCAAAAATCACAAAAATTACAACTATGACGAAAATATTGCACTTCATTTTGATTTCGACTTCATTTTCGGTATCACCAGAAATTGGATACACAGTAAACGGCCATGTAGCAGTTAACTACTAGAAGTGTGATAAGAATTTACCATTTCATTTCTTTTCCTAGCTTTGATGAGGATCTGCTCTAGCCACTCCCACTGCTGCCTGCCTCTGTGAGGACCATCAGTCCTGGCAGCACCGCCTGCCCACAGTACGCTGTTGAGAACTACGATCCTCAACTTGCTGTGGGATTGTTCTATCGTGTAATATCCACCTGTAAACCAAATTAGCGTCAGTATCGACGATTCGATAACAAGAACATATTGGTAAAAGCTAAGATTTCAGGGAAAAATATAGGCTTTAGCTCTTCCAGATCCTTGATTTTCCGATCCGCGATCTGGTCAGACCTCAACCCAGCAGTAGTTGAAAATAGGTTAATGAAATAAGCCAGATGACTCTGACTGAGCCGGTTTATAATAACTTTGTAGGTTACCTAAGTTTCTTTAGAATTGCCGCATTCTTGGCAGACAGCCCATGCCAAACTTAGCATCCAAATTATCTTTTCAATAAGGCCCATTACTCATATACATAGTTCACATTGACGGCAAAGAGAAGTTACGTACAAAGAGATGATACAAAGAGAAGTCAAGCGCAAGTTCGATCTTGCATGGAGTACTGCTCTCGAGTTACCAGCCTGTCGGTTTTTTATCGATTACACTTCGGGGAGTGTGCGACGGAAATGCACAATTTGATTCCGCCTAGCCCTTTCCATCATCGAACTACAAGACGTACGGCCATGCGCCATCGGTACATGGTGGACATCCCTCCCATACTCACAAAGCATTTTGCTAATACTTTCATTGTGCGCACAGCTAAGGAGTGGAACTCCCTTCCGGAGTCTTTGTTCCCTGATAGCTACAACCTTGGGGTCTTTAAGTCAAGAGTGAATAGGTTTCTTCTAGGCAAGCGTGCTTCACCGTAGACCACATCATCGCTTAACATCAGGCGAGATAGTGGTCAAACGCGAGCCTATAAACTAAAAAAAAAACATTACAATATTGCACTTGCCAGTTTCAAAAGTCTGTAAAGCTTCCGTGGGTAACCACTGCATCCACATGTCAACCAGCCTCTTAGAAGGTGCAGGGTCGTTGTGTCCCAGCGCTGGGAATACGAACTGACTGCTAAATGTCCTGCTTAGAATGTCTGTGACGTTCCTCACTGCTTCCAGCTTTATTTCCTCGCTTAGGTGCTCCATTGAAGAGGAGAGGATGTCCCTGTTGAAAAATATGTTTTTGTTTAGCTGTTCTTTCATTTGCATCACAAACAACCTAATCTGCAGTTTATTTATTTCTAATGCATCCAAGTTATAGTAGACTTAGTGGTTATAGCCACCTTGTATGTAAGCTACATGAGATGCGGCCGTAAAGTGTACCACTAATGACGTTCGTCATTTGCAAGCTTCGTGTGATATGACGAAGATAGATGACCACACAATGAGGTTGCTTAGTTTAAATTTAATTAAAGTGTCTACTTTCAGGAGCTACTAATACCAATCTACACTAGATGGAACATACACTATGGAATAATAGAGAAGTGGTGGCCCTCATGCTGTAGGTATGTCCCACATGCCTGTTCATCTGCTATGGGATGGATGAAAACATTGGAAAGCAATATCAATTAAATTGAAGGTTTTCTCGAAATGCCTGGACTGTCTCACTCAAATGAAAGGCCTACCCCATTCCTTCCATTTCTCTCGTTATTGTGCTTCAGCCAGCCAATCCAGCCTCGAGGAAACTATCTAAGGTATCCCAATATTTTCTCATCGGTCTGCCTGTCTATCTACCAAACTGAAGAATAAATGAAATCAATAAGTACCCAGTCCACAACACAAACTCCAACGTGTCAGGATGCCGCTCCGCCATGAGAGCGGCGGCGCTTTGTATCAGAGGCCAGGAGCTATCACACGTGTGGTCTCTGTGGCGGCCATTCCGGTGACTGTGCTCGTTGTTGCCGCGGTTGTGGCGGCAACCTGGTGAGAAGGAGACTCAGTGAGGAGTAGTACAGGGATGAATGGTGAAGTGAAAATAAAAAGCACAATAATAACACAAAAATATAATTGATACGACGAACAAGAAAAATGATGTAGGGGCCGAAACAGATCTGACAGTATTTACGTCGCTAATTTCCGTCAAGTAATGCCAATCGGTACATACAATTCCTAACCTCCCGAACCATACAAATTAGACAGAATATGCTTTAATAAAGAGTACGTAGCAGTGAAGTTCTCAAATTTGGTGACAACATTTCACACACAATTATAGTGACAAATAATAACACCAATATGACACATCCATGATTAATTAATTATTCGCCCTGATTACCTTCATTCATCAAACACCCAACACCGTTAAATAATTCAAAAATATTACTTTCAACACTGACATTCATCAGTGCAACTCGAAAATAATTCACTATTACATTCACTATGGGATGTTTTATGAATGTACATGGCTCTTTGTCAGCGAACAAAAATAATATAAAGTCATCAGCATAAAACAGCGGCATTCGTTTCATAAAGTACCTCTATGTAGCTCCTGGGAGTTGTGAAACGGGTCATAATGAAGATCGGTGATGTGCCAAAAGTACCCTGCAACAAAATTATGGGTTAATTTTTCTAGGAAGGCTCTAAAAGGAAGTTTTGCTTATGTTATGAAAGTGTTGGTAGTTCTTTTGTCTTGTTTATTTTTGTAGCTGCATAAGATTTTGTTTTTTTATTTACGGCTTGTAACTTCTCAACTTTATTTTTCAGGATTTCATGTAGCTAGGATTCAGTTTGTGCCGTTCTTTTAAACCGACTTAGAAAAGGGGTGATTTTATTCGATGCGCATTTTCTTTTTCATATCATTTATCATATAAGTCTCCCAAATATCAATTTACTAAAGTAAAATCTCAAATAATGTATTTTAGAACATGGATTAGTAATAAAATACATCATAATATTGTAATGATTCCTACAGTTATGGACACTAAGTGGCAGCATTGAGTTGTCAGATCCAGCGCAACTCACAAAACCCTTATGTTTTCTGATATAATTTAAATTGACGTTGACTTCAACATCATATTGATGACATAAGTTACGTTTTGCAAGTGGAGGACCTCCTGCCTAAGTAGCGCCAACTAGTGGCGCGAATTTTTTCGAAAAATTTCATTAAACTCGTTTCCTTCAGGAAACTTCAAAAGAGAAAAATAGGCTTTATCCCTACACAAGTACAAGTTTTTTAGCCTATAAGTTTTTGTCCAAAAAATGTCTTGTCACGAGAGAATAGAAAGCTGACAAGCCAGACAGATTGGACGGATATAAAATGATTGATAGGTATAAGGCAGTTTTGATACGATGAAATATTATATTGGACTGAGAGAAAGGCCTAGTGGTTGAAAGATAGACTGCTGAGCAGATGGTCTTAGATTTTATCTCTAGAGTCAAAGTTGTTTTTTCTTTAAAACATTCTTCTTCGTAATTAAAAACATCAGCATATCAGCCGAAAGACGTCCACTGCTGGACATAGGCCTATTGCAAGCGTCGCCACATTGACCGATCCCGTGCATCTCGCATCCAGCGGATAACCGCAACCTTCACCAGATCATCGGTCCACCTGGTGGGAGGCCTTCCAACGCAACGTCTTTTGGTTCGCGGTCGCCACTCCAGAACCATTCTGCTCCATCGGCCATCCGTTCTGCGAGCAATGTGCCCTGCCCACTGCCACTTAAGTTTGTCAATTCTTCGGAATAAGTCGGTAACCCTGGTTCTCTTGTGGACAGACAACACATTCTCTTCATTTGAGAACATAGTAACTTCAGTTAACAAATTTGCTGATGTAACTGTTTTAAATTGTGGGGAATATGCAGTCCGGGTCTGGCAATGTGTCCTTCGAATGACAGTAGGTCTGCCCTCTTTTTTCTAGATATCTTAACGAGTGTGATAATTCTTAATATACCGTTCTTGTACTATGCAGGGTGTTACAAAAAGGTGTAATCATATTTTAAAAACTACTTTGGTTATGTAACAACTTTCTCTAAGAAAGTCATATGATTTCATCATTTGATTTAACATACAAACAAAGTTGACGTCAGCTGACCGAAATTTGAATAAAAGATTTTTTTGACCCTGTATAGATACCTACCTTTCCTCTTTGGGCGATACAGGCTTGAAATTACACTTTACATCACACATCACATCATCAGCCTATTAATGTTCCCACTGCTGGGACACAGGCCTCCTCTCTGTGAGAGCGAATAGGCCGTAATCCACCACGCGGGCCCAGTGCGTGTTGGCAGATGTCACATGTCTTCGAGTTTTTGGTTCTAGGACATGCCGGTTTCCTCACGATGTTTTCCTTCACCGTTTTGAGAGCAGTGGTGAACAAACAATTTACTCAAAGTAAAGCGCCTGCCTGGGCTCGAACCCACGACCTACAACTTGTAAGTCGCAGCCGATACCACTGGGCCACCACTGCTCCCACAACCTACTACAACTTACACTTAAAACTGTATAAATACCCGTGGAGTTCCGGAGTCCGTTTCCCGATAGCAACAATCTAGAGGTCTTTAAGTCAAGAGTGAATAGGTTAGTTCTAGGCAAGCGTGCTTCACCGTCGACCACATCATCGCTTACCATCAGGTAAGATAGTTGTCGAGCGCGAGCATATTTTGAATTAAAAAAATACAAGAAAGATTTGGACGATTGAGTGGGGTTGAACCCAATGACCTCTTGGTTGATAGCCAAGGCCCAAGTGAATGTAAATTAATTATTAATATGAATATTATATTAGACTGGTTTCCAATTTGTGTCTATTGTATTAGAACATAATGATATGTTTAGTTATTACATTGACTTATTTAACCTTGAGAATTTAAAAAGTTTTCTTATCAATGCAGAGACTGATTAATAGGAAAGATCTGTTTAGAAAACAGGTTTATACAGGTGGTGGGAGTTTATTTACTGTAAGGTCGGTTACACACTGTGCGTCCGTGTCCGTGATCCGTGTCCGTGATTCGTGTCCATGTCCGTTATCCATGTCCGTGATCCGTGTCCGTGATCCGTGTCCGTGATCCGTGTCCGTGATCCATGTCCGTGATCCGTGTCCGTGATCCGTGTCCGTGATCCGTGTCCGTGATCCGTGTCCATGATCCGTGTCCGTGATTTGAGTTCCGAGTTCAAAATGTTCTGAATTATGAAGGATAGAGATCGGATGTAGTACGTAAGGTTCCCTACAAGAAGTACTACGGCTACTTCGGAACCGAAATTTCACAGCATGGATCGGATGTAATGCATCTATATTCGGAACGCTTAATATAGAGTAACACTAAAAAAACAGGCCAAATGCGAGTCGGACTCGCGCACGTCGGGTTCCGCACCACTATTGCAAAAAACGGCCGAAAAATCACGTTTGTTGTATGGGAGCCCAATTAAATATTTATTTTATTCTGTTTTTAGTTACAGCGGCAACAGAAATACATCATCTGTGAAAATGTCAACTGTCTAGCTATCACGTTTCATGAGATACAGCCTGGTGACAGACAGACAGACGGACCGCGGAGTCTTAGTAATAGGGTCCCGTTTTTACCCTTTGGGTACGGAACCCTAAGAATTTGTGCAGATGTTAATGGTATTTTGGATTACAACCATCATCATCTTATCAGCAGAAAGTCGTCCACTGCTGAACAAAACGCAAGTGGCAAGTGTCACCACATCGAACAGTATTGTGCGTCTCGCCTCGTCTCAATTATTTTCAATTAAAATGATCTAATTTATTTTGTCAGAAAAGGCATTGACTGAGATAAAAATGATGAAGAAGATTAATTTCAATTAATTTTAGTGAATGAGGTTAATTGAAGTTGGCGGAGAGGGGTATGACCCTTTTACTTCGAAATGATCCGAATAAGCTCCGACTAAATAGAAATTCAGCCTTAACAAATCCCTTCTTCTGCTGAAAAAGGATTGGAAGGCTGGAGTTGAATTTGATTTTCAATTCAAATGTCCTTTAATATTTGTGTATTTCGCTGTTTTTCTTCGTTCTACGTAGGTAAACAGAATTGGAAGTAATCTGGGATGAAAAAATGTTGACTTGTAGAAGCAGGTTGTTACTGCTTTGATTAAAACATTATTAAGTAGAAACGTGACCTCCCCATACTTTTCACAACTACAGTTGATTACCAGTATTTTTAGTAGAAAAACGCAAAAATGCTTACGTTCTTGAATTATAATATCTATTCTACGAAACGTTTTTTCCACGTAAAATGTGAATCGCAATAAGTTATGTAAACTTATGAGGCACGGATAGCGGTTCTCTTGAACATTTTTTTCAGAAAGGAAAAGCTCGATGAATATCTACCTATTTTGGTTATACGTAAGCGGCGGGCGCCGCAGACAGAAATGCCACTACAAACAAAGCGTCATTTTGCACACACACATTGACATTACGATTTTACAGGGAATATTGGGCAATAATGGACCAAGTTCAGTCGCGGCTGTCACGAGTGCTTTGTGCGGGCGTTTGTCACGTCATTCATACATATAGTATTGTAAAGAGGTTGCATTGTCTGGGTTACCTTTATTAATTGTTACAGACCGAATATACTTTAAATTAATTCTTTAAATTCGTTCTTTCATTCATTTTTAGGGTTCCGTACCCAAAGGGTAAAAACGGGACCCTATTACTGAGACTTCGCTGTCCGTCTGTCTGTCTGTCTGTCTGTCACCAGGCTGTATCTCATGAACCGTGATAGCTACACAGTTGAAATTCACAGATGATGTATTTCTGTTGCCGCTATAACAACAAATACTAAAAACAGAATAAAATAAATATTTTATTAGGGCTCCCATACAACAAACGTGATTTCTTTGCCGTTTTTTGCGATAATGGTACGGAACCCTTCGTGCGCGAGTCCGACTCGCACTTGGCTGGTTTTTTAAGTTATAAAGGTCATTAAATTTTTCAAGATAATTATTTAGAAATGCAATATCTAGTAAAAATAATAAATTATTTTATCTACACTCACAACGTAATGTTCCAAATATGAATTCAAAAAATATTGTATAAACACGTACTTTATATTCATGGACTGGTAAAATTTAAAAAAAAAACCATTACAATGCAACATTTTTCTTCGATTTTTAAACAACTGCATCATAAAATAACTTTTTAATTTTTATAGCACACTTTTACTTTTTAATTTATTGGCGCTTATGGGCTCATTGAAGTACTGTCATTGTCTAAGGAGGCGCGCGCTACGCAGTCATGCGCAATGAGAATCTAAATTGCCCGCCATACCAAATATTTTTCCGTTGCCACTTTTGTTTTATTGCAACTGTATGAGTGAAGATAAAGTAGTGTATGCAATTAGCATATAATTAGGTATTAAAACACTTGCGTAATATTATTATAAAATTCGGCTTCGCCTCATTTGATAAACCTACGCTCGTGTTTTAATAACCCCTATTATATGACCATTGCATAAACTACTATTATCTACTCTCATATCGTAATATCCGAATTATAAACTTCAAAACGAGTTTATATTGACATACTTTATAAACACAATACCGAAAATTTAAAACAGAATCTTATTATAACACTTTTTTCTAACAAAATAATGCTATAAAACAATTTCATTTTCCATTACGATACAGGACAAATCTAAAAAGTAAATCACTAAGGAGTTTCCATCAACTTTTTTTTTGAAATGACATTTTTATAGTACCTATTAAAAAATATTTGATTAAAGCCCGCTTTAGGCTTAGCACGCATTGCGATTTTATTCGCGCGCATTTTGTCTCTTTCTACCTGTTCATAAAGCTTAAAATATTCAAGCAAATAAAATCACGCCGCGGTGCGGAAGAGTCTGTGGCAAAACAGGGATTTCTTGCCACAGACTTCCATAGGTTGCAGAATGGGCGGAAAAACTCGCGCAAATAAAAATCGCAGTGCGTTCTAAGCCTCAGCGCATGCGCGGTAAATGCGGTGATGTGCTGGGTTTTGGCGCTATTCATACTTTTTGGAGGTTTTGCTGTACTGAATTTCATGAGTTTTTAAAATTCTTGCTTAACAATGTCTGATATCAGTGAATGTGAAGAAAATTTGACTCCGCCCGATATTTTAGATGCGACGAAGGAATTTACTCATAATCTATTACCAGCAAAGTCGAGAAAATTATATGATAAATGTTAACACGACTTTGTGGCATGGAAAGTGCAAAAAAAGGTATTTAGTAGGTCCTGTCCCAATGTATGAATGTAGATAAAGTAGTGTATGAAATTGCAATAACTAGGTATTAAAACATTCGTGTGAATACAATTAAAAACCTCGCCTACAGCTCGATTTTTAAACACACACTCATGTTTTAATACCCTTAATTATGTAACAGTGTCATAAACTACTATTAAGTCCATAGAAGAAATTGGAAAGGGAATGAAACTTGTATATAGGTATGAAATATTATATAATAATATGGTTTAAGTCATCCAGCTCACAAATATGTTTCTTCCGACTTCACAGCTTAGTTTTCAAGCAAGGATGGACATCCGGACATCAAAGGATGGTCATCAAAGGACATCCTTTTAGTTTGCCTCTTAAGCAGTCGGGTTTTTTGATTTTATTAACTTTTTTTCTCACATTAATATTTTTGTCGAGTTTTCACATTTTTATGTTATTGGTGGGATCATTATTACACCATTATTACCATTCAACCTTCGTCCTATGTGGAGTCGTGATCTTTTATGGATATTTGATGCTCTGTCTACCCTCTAAGGCATGTAAGCATGATACATAATTAATCTGTCAAGTTAAGCTGTCAATTTTCTAAACGGCGGGAGTGGCCCTTCTGTATACTTTCTATTTTGCGCTACGGCGTAGTAGTTCGTAGCAACGACGTCATGACTTGCTACGGCGTAGCAACTAAGCTTATCTGTCAGTTAGGTACTGACAATAAATATAGTAGATACTTAGGTTATATTATCAACAATTTTTATGTTGATATTTAAATAAATGCGTTTAAAAAGGCCCTGTTGTTGGAATTTCAGCGTTATTTGGTCAATGGCTATTAAGGGTATACTAGTCGAAAATTCTTCCATACAAACGTAGTCTGGCTTTTACTCCACTGTTTGACGATGTACGTTCAGAATAAAAAATTATATCAATTTGTCTCATCATTATCTAGCCCTGTATGGAAGCAAAAAAGTAAAAAAAAAATAACTTGAAAGTTATGAGCTTCGAAAGTTCCATATTTTAACACTAATTTTAACGCATCTATGGGCGCAAATAAGTACCATAAGAAGAAGGAAAAACGGCTTCCATACAGGGATAGATTAGTAGTTCAACAATGCAAATAATTATATTTTGAACAGATAAATTCAGTCGTTTTTTCATGATATCCAGACTCCCAAAGGTCTGTTTATAAAATTTCGCGCGCTCGTTTTCGTTCTAAATCATCATCCATTTCGCTACAAATTTGCAAAAGTGTGTATTCGTATGCGTACTAGCTTCTTACTGCTCATAACAGCATCTATCTGTTCCACACGTGTTGTCGGTTGATATAGCACGCATTTTAACCCCGCGCACAAAATAGTTCGTGCCGTCTACTAGTGTACCCTTAAGACTTGGGTACAAATAAAGGATTTATGAACTATATGAAACACGGTATGACTAAATGGGGGGACTAGTGAGATCTGACTAATATCGCTGCATGGAAGTAACAAATTCATGATTTAAGGCCGGTTTCTGAATTGATTATTTTGTCGTTAAGACCTTTTCAAACCCTAATTTAATACTTAATCTGAATGTTTTTCAGATATAGTTTGACAAATACGTAACTTACAATTCTTAAATCAGAAATAGAGGGTTAGACATTGATTTAGGTCGTCTATAAGTGTTACTGAAAACGCTCTTAAATTCACGAACACTATACTTTTTAACAAAAAATTAGGCTCACGCTTGACCATTATCTCACCTGATGGTAAGCGATGATGTGGTCGATGGTGGAGCACGCTTGCCTAGAAGTAACCTATTCACTCTTGACTTAATAACCCCAAGGTTGTAGCTATAGTATCGGAAAACACAGACTCCAGCAGGGAATTCCACTCCTTGTTCGCATAATTAAATTTCTGATTTCAAATCAATCAATTTCAAAAATCAGATTAACGCATCTAATAATTATCAAGTTTTCTAAATACATACTGTTATTACTTATTGAGCAGTATCAATGGCGTTATATTCTACCTACCATTGAAATATTTCCCAGAACCCATATCGGATTCAGTAAAATGAACGGTACAAAACATTTCTGATTTGTTTTCAGTTTGTTTTAGAGATGTATTCATTTAGATTCATTTGAATTCGTGGAATATAACTGATGGTTTTATGTCGGCTTAAAAAAATATAAAATACATAAATATATTACCCGAATGGTGAGGTAGAGATGTACTTCTACATGTTTTTATTTTCTAAAAGTTGTCAAAATGTATGTTCCGTTTCCGTGAATGTGTCTGAGGCATCAACAGTGGACCTTATCAGAATACCAGCGCAGCGTTATTTTCTTATAAATATCGCTGTACATGCTGAGATAGAAGCCTTTTTGGTATTTTTGGATTAGGTTATTATTCTGTCAATATATTGTATTTTATTGTTTTTTTTTTGTGTTTTTGCTTATCTCGTGTCTCCTGTGCGAGTCACAAATAAATATTTTAAAAACATATCTGAAATAGCTTCTCCAATGTATGACATCTAAATATTTGAACAAGTCTTTTGCAAGACTTGTTTAAAAAAACTAAGAATCATAACTTGTATGAAGGATGAATGCGGGGTTTCAAACATTTTATTTTTCAATATCTTTCATAATATCGGGACCCTGAATGCCAAGAACTAAAAGGGGCCAAAGCAAACTCGTAGAGGCCCGTTAGACACTTCAACAATTCACTCAGGAAGAACTTATTATTTTTAAAGCTTTTAATTATCATTAACTAGCTGTTGCCCGCGGCTTCGCTCCCGTGGACCACCCCACAGGACCCGTTTTCTAAATAAAAAAATAGCCTATGTCACTCAGGAATAATGTAGCTTTCTATTGGTGAAAGCATTTTTCAAATCGGTCCAGTAGTTACGGAGCCTATTCGGTACAAACAAACAAAAACATTTTTCCTCTTTATACTATTATTATTATACTAGCTGTTCCCCGCGGCTTCGCTCCCGTGGGCCACCCCACAGGACCCGTTTTAGGGATAAAAAAATAGCCTATGTCACTCAGGAATAATGTAGCTTTCTATTGGTGAAAAAAATTTTCAAATCGGTCCAGTAGTTTTGGAGCCTATTCGGTACAAACAAACAAACAAACAAAAAAATCTTTCCTCTTTATAATATTAGTATAGATATCTCATCATAAAGCTTACAGTCACTCAAAGGGCAATGGAGAGGGCTATGCTCGGAGTTTCCTTGCGTGATCGAATCAGAAATGTAGAGATCCGCAAGAGAACCAGGGTTACCGACATAGCCCGAAGAATTGCCAAACTCAAGTAGCAGTGGGCAGGGCACATTGCTAGCAGAACGGATGGCCGATGGGGCAGAAAGGTTCTGGAGTGGCGACCGCGAACCGGGAGACGTTGCGTTGGAAGGCCTTCCACTAGGTGGACCGATGACCTGGTGAAGGTTGCGGGGATCTGCTGGTTGCGAGACGCACGGGACCGGTCAATGTGGCGACGCTTGGGGGAGGCCTATGTCCAGCAGTGGACGTCTTCCGGCTGATATGATGATGATGATGATGATGATTATATATATAGTATAGACTTGCAACTCACCCCAGCTTCGCCTAGGACAAAATATACACAAAAACCTTCCGCATTTTTACTTTATCTACTGGTGAAAACCGCATGAAAATCCGTTCAGTAGTTTTTGAGTTTATCGCGTACAAACGCAGCGGGGCACTTTGTTTTATAATATGTAGTGATGCAATGTTGTCAGACTTACCAATCTTAGCATCTGTGAGGTTCAGCCACAGCAGGCTAGTGATGTACACGACGAAGTTACTTAGATTCATATTACAGTGTTACATGACGCCGGCTGTCTGCTATGTGTTGTCTCTGATCGACATCGTCCATCACATTGCCTGTCGAAGAAAATTTAGATTTTAGTAAGCACAGGTGGGCATAAATGTAAGTTTGGTGAATTATGACTTAAATTTACAACTTTAAATTAAAAATCACATTATTGAGGCCTACTTAGAAACCATGAAGTTTAGATTTTTAATAAAAAAATGTATTAATTCACCGAAAGTAAATTGTACACTTATGACCAATATTTTCATAAATTTCATCAAAGTAACGAAGCTGATTTATCTTATACATAAAAGTACTACTCATGAAGATTCAGTTGCAAAAAAAAACTCGACAAAGTCTTCTACTTCTTTTTTGTAAAATTTTAGGTCGACAATTCTCAAAAAATCAGAAAAAAAATCTTATCTAAATCTATGAAATCTATGAAAAATCGCAGAACATACGTAGGGATGATTCGGATAGCTCACGATACGAAGGACCAATTGTTCTTTGGATTTATGTATTGTCCACCCTGTATGTATTATGCAGGTATGTGATAATTTTATCCTGTCCTAATCTGTAGTCATTATTGCAGCAAACACAGTCAAAATTTACACACATTTCTGGCTACGTTGAAAACTCTGCCTACATAGGTACGCTTACACGGGCAACTGAAATTGAGTAATTCTTGGACAAGCCATAGTATGTTGATTTTCTTATGGATAATATTATTTAAATTTAATATCTAATAATAGCGCAATTAATTGCTCATGTTACATCTTAGAGGATAGCGATATATATATTTCTTTTTTTTCATCATCTTCCTGCCCTTATCCAATGTTACTTGGGGTCGGCGCAACACTTTTGCTTCTTCCATACCGTCCTATCCCCTCTCACGTTATTACTGACTCCCTTTTCTTTCATATCACTCCTCACACAGTCCATCCATCTTTTCTTTGACCTTCCTCTCCCTCTCCATCCATCCACATTTATATTCATAACTCTTTTAGTAACATGCGTTTAATCCCTCCTCATCACATGACCCTACCAGGACAAACGGTTTCCTTTCAACTTTTCTGCCACTGGCGCCACTTTATCCAATCTCGTCACGCCGCACATCCATCTCAACATTCTTATCTCTGCTACATGCAATCTCCTTTCATGATTCTTTTTCACAGCCCAACATTCTGATCCATACAGTATGACAGGTCTAATCACGGACTTGTCGATTTTTCCTTTAACTTGAAGGGCATCCGTGGGTCGCAAGTTGTTCCAGTGACCTGTCGCCATTTCACCCATCCTGAGTTGATCCGGTGCGTTACGTCCCGGTTTACCTCGCCATTCCCTTGGATAAGTGACCCTAGGTACCGGAAGTGGAATAGGTACCTGAATGCAAAGGTTGGGAGTGTTAACACTAACCGCGAACGTCATATGGGTACACACGGTCTTGGAGTATGCAATGACAATGGGAATCGATTTATCAAGTTTTGTCAGAACCACGACCTGACCATCAGAGGAACATTGTTTATTCATGGTGACCACCACAAACACACCTGGAACTCACCCGACGGAGTCACTAAGAACCAGATCGACCATATTGCCATTAGCTCCAAATGGCGTTCTTCATTACTTGATGTCCACAACCGTAGGGGCGCCAATTTAGATAGTGACCATCATTTGGTAGTTGCTGAAGTTTGGCTTAAGGTTGCGATAACCCATGCAACAGGAGAACCCGGCAAAGTGGGGCGAAGGTACGATGTGAGTAAACTTTCTAACTTGGGTACCCGTAAGGCGTTTCGGCTTGAGCTACGCAATAGGTTCTCTGGACTGGAGGATGCTGCGGACTCAGTGGACGAGGAGTGGAGCCGCATTAGAAAGGCATATACAGAGACCAGCTCCGTGGTCTCTGTATATGCGGATATTGAGGATAGAAGGAAGTTACACCTTAAACTGCTTGAGACGCGTAATGATGCCGAACGAGCCGACTTCAATGCTCAATACCGCCAGAAGCGCAAGGCGATTTATCGCAGTACGCGTGCAGACAGAAGGCGTTGGGCTGATGATATTGCTGATCGTGCTCAACACGCTGCGAACACCGGCAACTTGAAAGAGCTTTATAAAGCCACGAAGAACTTGGCAGGTAACAGAAAGCTCAAGAAGAAGAAGCCGCTTAAATCCAAAGACGGACAGCTTATTATGACGTCGGAAGGGCGGCTGCAGCGATGGCACCAGCACTTTGAGGATCCGATCTTCCGATTGTAAGTATTTCTGACGCCTGACGCGCTGCAGGTAGGTTCTACACCACCTCGACCTCTCGACATCGATACGGAACCAACATCAGCCTCTGAAGTGACTGAAGCGATTCTCTCTTTGAAGGCAGGCAAAGCACCTGGACTCAACCTGATAACTGCGGAAATGTTTCAAGCCGATTTAGCCTCCGCCGTCGATGTGCTGACGCCTTAAATTGAAAGGATATGGACCGCTGAAGAAATCCCGGACGACTGGAACAAGGGACTTTTAATTACCGTGCTCAAGAAAGGTGATCTCAGTAGTTGCGACAACTGGAGAGGCATCACATTGCTGTCGACTCCCTCTAAGGTCTTCTGTAAGATATTACTTGATAGGCTGCCGAAGGCCGTTGAACCTCTTCTGCGCAGAGAGCAGGCGGGTTTCCGTTCGTGGCGCTCATGCACGGACCAGATCAACACTCTTCGTATCATTCTTTAGCAGGCAACAGAATGGCAAAGGGAAATTTATCTTACTTTTGTCGACTTCGAAATGGCCTTCGATACGTTAAAGTGGTCCAGCATCTGATCCCGCCTGTTGGACATTGGAGTGCCGCCAAAAATAGTCCGCCTATTGGAGAGCATTTATAGGAAATATTATAAAGGCCTAATTTCGGAGGACATCGCAGAGCACGCTGGAGTCCGCCAGGGCTGACTTCTTTCGCCCCTGCTTTTAATAATCGTCCTCGACGAAATCATGTTGCGCATATACGATAGCAGGCTACGTGGGATTGAGCCCCACTCAATCCCACGAAGCCTGATTGACTAACGTTTTGGAAGATATTTTTTTTTTTGCTTGGAGAAATGCTCTTGCATACTGCACTACCACGGGGAGATAGTGCAATTAAAACTCCCCGCTTATGGCGGGAACACGGGTACGCGTTAGCACTCACCGCGAACCCGCCGCGGCTGTCCGTCACCGGACCTTCCTCTGGGGAGTCCCTCCATCACCGGCGCACCAGAACACACTGCACGCCGTGACCACCCGTTTGGAAGACCTGGACTTTGCTGATGATCTTTGCCTGCTGAGTCATACACACGCCGACATGCAATCGAAACTGAACGACCTGCGCCAGGAGGCGGAAAAAAACTGGACTCAAAATTAACATCCGGATGACCCAGGAGATGCTACAGTTGTGAGGAATTCTTCTCCGATATTAATCGGCACAGAGGTTGTGGAACGCGTCCACAAATTCACGTACCTCGGGAGCGTCGTGTCAGAGACTGGTGGAACTGAAGAGGATATCACTTCACGGATCGTCAAAGCGTCAGCTACCTTCGCACAGCTGAGACCTGTGTGGCAATCACGGAAACTGACCCGAAGGGTTAAACTAAAAATCTTCGGGTCCAATGTCAAATCCGTGCTGCTCTACGGGTGCGAAACGTGGAAGGTAACAAAGGACATCTCACGCCAAATCCAGGTCTTTGTCAACCGATGTCTTCGTCGCATCCTCGGAATTTACTGGCCCGAGATCATCTCTAATGTAGAGCTGTTAGAGAGATGCCACGAGACCCCGATTGACCGCCAGATCAAGCGGCGTAAATGGTGTTGGATTGGTCACACGCTCCGGAGGGATTCCGATCACATTCCTAAACAGGCCTTGGATTGGAATCCTCAAGGAAAAAGGAAGCGAGGCCGTGCCCGTCCCCAAACATGGGGACGCACCGTATTGGCTGAAGCGACGAGTATCGGAATGGCGTGGAGCGGGGTGAAGCGCGAAGCTCAAGACCGGTCTCGATGGAAGACTACTGTGGAAGCCCTCTGCCCCAGCTAGGGGCCATAGGATCTTAAGTCAAGTACCGGAAGTCAGAGCAGATTGGTATGGGCGTTCCAGCGAGGGCTATGGGCACGGAGCTGGAGAGACCGCCAAAATCACAAAACAAGTATTCAGTTTTGCTTCTGCTCAATTTCAGGCCAACACTCTCCAGTCTGTGCCACGGCCACCACACCTCCAATCTGCTCTGGACCTCTAGGCCACTTTTTTATTATTTATTTATCATAGGAAAAACAGTATACCTTCTTTTATATGAAACAATTATTCAACCGCACATCAGTAGTAAAAAGGTGTTTTTGACAGCATGTTTATTTTACAGCTAATGCTACACTAGCATAATGAGAATTACTCTTACGTGAATCTAAGTAAACGTGATTTTCTTAATTTTCGTTTTGATTGACTGCACAACCACACTATCACACTATAATATTATAAAGGCGAAAGTTTGTGAGTGTGTGTGTGTTTGTATGTTTGTTACTTATTCACGCTCAACCGGCTGGACGGATCCAGATGAAATTAGAGATCAGAGATAGATTATAATCTGGAATAGTATATTGGACATTTTTGAACCTGGGAATATATTCTTGGGGTAATTTTCGACATTCACACGGGCGAACCCGTTGGCAAAAAAAGCTAGTAATTTAATAACTTTTATCTACACTCACAACGTAATGTTCCAAATGTGAATTCAAAAAATATTGTATAAACACGTACTTTATATTCGTGGATAGGTAAAATTAAAAAAAAAAACATTACAAATATTTTCTCCGTTTCCACTTTTGTTTTATTGCAACTGTGAGTGAAGATAAAGTAGTGTATGCAATGGCTTATAATTAGGTATTAAAATACTCGCGTAATATTATTATCACTCGGCTTCGCCTCATGTGATAAACCTACGTTCGTGTTTTAATAACCCCTATTATACGTCCATTGCATAAACTACTATTATAATTTTTAAAGAGCATAATCGCTAAATTAGGCTAAAAATTACTTTCATAAGTAATAACCCTATTAGTCTAGACAAGGGAAGGTCATTTTGGTAGGTTTTAAGTTATTTTTCTATTACAAAACGTTTTAATGATAGTCTAGCTAACGGCCTAGTAAATATAAACTTAAATCACGTTTCATATACCCTAATTATAGTGATTTCCAATATTTTTGTCAATTATGGTACCTACTTTTGTAATGCCCGTCCGGTCAACGCAGCGGTCAATGGTAACGGTCAAAATTGGATATCATAGCATAAATGCGTTGGGTTGGGTAGCATTTACTGACTCTTTTTTATGTGATCACCATGGTGTAATGACAGTGATTACAATGTAAGTCTAGATTGTTATCAAAAAAGGTATTTGTGTAGTTTTTAATTATAAAGATTCTATTAATATAAAATCGCAGGTGTGTTATTTATAGATAAAAATGATAACAAACAAGTAATATTTGTATTAGTAGGCTTCAACGCGTAGTTAAAAATAGATTCGACAAAAAAGAGTGGGAACCTATACACCACTCACAAATTAAAAAGCTGGTTTTGGTCGCGAATATGTATCCACCGACTGCACAACATGATTTTCTTCTTGTTTACGCCTTTTTAGTTCGCTTCTTAAGCAGTCGGCTTTTATGATTTTTTTAATTAACTTTATAACTTTTTAGTTAACATTTTGTTTTTAAATATATAAATTTAAACATAGAATTGCAATATATTTTTGAAATCAACTCTTAAATCCCTTTATATTGATACCTCACAAAATGGGTTTGAAAGAAAAAATAGATAATTTTTCTATATTTTTTTTGCAATTTTAATATAGCCGGTGACACTCGCAAGGTTAAGACCAATCGATTGCCGTAAGAATCAACAAAATTGGCCAACGCGTTTTGTCTCTAGAACGCCACATAGGAACAAACATACATACACATACATAGACTGATAAACACATTACTCTGCTTTGGCAGTCGGGTAAAAAGCTTTGGAATATGCTTTTATAGTACCATCTGGTACTTTAGAAGACATTATCGAGTTTTTGAGTTATTTAATGTTCTTTTGTGTTGTTTTACCTAAGTTTGCCGACCGCTTAACTGATACCGTTCCTAAGGTAGCAAGAGAGTCTAGTTGACACTAGTCAGTGAACTATCGCCTGACAGGTCACTACACCCGTGGTACTTTGTACTTTTATGTTGCTTCCGTACCGCGCAGCTACTTTAGAATAGTCTCGGTTAAGCGATCGGTCTACAGTGAAAATGAGTGATGTCTAGTGTCCGAATAAATAAAATATAATAAGAAATGCCTAGTAATATACACATTACACGAATATTAATTTGTTTTGTATAAGAATACAACCTGCAATAGGGCATCGCAAAAAGTCAATCGATCCGCCAAATTTGTGTCTTCCCTTTGTTCTATTTTCGTCCCATACCCTGATCAACAAAATTCGGCCTCACTTTGTAAAACATTAACATCAAACCGCCGTACCTTACTCCCTCAAAGTAACCAACTAATCATTTGTAAGAAGAAAATTTATAAAAGTTTGTCCGAAAGCAAAAACAAAGAAAGAAAATAATACAAGAAAGAATATCTAACGGTAAGAAAATAAAATTCCTTATTTTTGTACCTTTTTATGTTTAATAGAAACCGAACTACGTATTTACTGAAGTAACCGCGGTTTGAGTCAACAATGGGCGGCCGCAGGGGTGGCCTTAACCACTGTGAGGCTCCAGGCGGGTGGCAGATATTTGCGAGGCCCTTGTCCTTTTTACAATGTATGTGATGAAGTTATGATAGACGAGAAATGCCAAACTAAGCACTTATTTTTATTAATACTTTATTAAGAAGTACTGACTAAAAGTATTCTCAAAACGTTTTGTGCGTATGGGTGGGATGTCCACCATGTACCGCCGACGCATCGCCGTACGTCTGGTATACCGATGATGAAACGGGCTGGGCGGAATTAGATCATGCAATTCCATCGCACACTCCCCGAAATGTAATCGATAAAAAACCGATAAGCTGGCAACTCGGCGACGATGTTCAAGGCTCTGGAGCTTTGACTTAACCAGTGCCTCATCGTTGATGAGCTTCTTGGCCCGCTTTTCGATCGATTCTAGTGCATCAACCTTGTATTTGGTAGATCCGTCCCAGAGATGAGAACAGTACTGCATGCATGACCGAACTTGCGCTTGATACAAGCTGAGCAGCTGTTCTGGCGTGAAGTACCTTCTCACCTTTGCAAGGATCCCCAGCTTTGTGGCAGCCAGCTGAGCCTTTGCCTCAATGTATGGGCCAAAATTAAGAGTTGATATCAACGTAACGCCAAAAAGCTCAAGATGGTCCGTTATTGGCACGGTCGCATCTCGGAAAGTTGGGGCCGGGTGAAATTGGCTCTTTTTAGCGGAAAAAAGACACGCCTGGGTTTTAGCAGCATTAAATCTGACCAGATTGGTATCGCCCCATTCGGAGACTGCCCATACAGTGCGTTGAAATATCGTGTGACATCACGGCTTGCTACAATTTATACTGACAAAGTGACGTCACAAACCCCAACTCCTGAACTTTGATCCTGAGCTTTATCTTTGTCAATTTTTATTTATTTTATAAAGCAAAAACTACGCGTCCAATATTATTTGATAATCTTACCGACAGACTAAATAGAATTATCAATTTTCTACCCAGGTAACATCCCTATTGTAAGCGTTTTGGGTTGTCGCGCGAGGCCCTTGCAATAACAGGGCCCCGAGCGATTGCCCCGCTCGCCACCCCCCAATGCCGCCACTGGCCAGCCGACGTTCTTTTATTTGAACAGCTGGGCAATGCTGGCTAAAAGTGGAAAAGGTTGTAAGTTGTGGTTTGTTTAGTTGTGACTTTTTTCGGGAAAATTATAACTAGGTTGTATGTATTTAGGTTTGTTTTTTATGATTTTCTTTTAGTCTGTAATTTCCTGAATAATATAACCTGGCTTTTATATTTTGTTTCAGTAGTATTGCTTTCAATGCACTGAGCGTGGGGTTGAATGCTAGGACAAAGATATAGAAAAAGTTTGTAGAATGTCGCGAAACAGTAATTGGTACATACAATTTTATAATGATGCATGATGATACATTTAGTTAGTTGAGTAATTTATTTATCTTGTGCATTAAGATGAGAGAGTTAGAGTTATGTTTTTCAATCATTTTTTTCAAAAGCCTACAAATAATACCAGATACTACATTCCAATCTAACATGTGTCAGCGCGTTGGCTTCGGGCACGCTTACACCTTCCAAACAGTTTCGAGATTTTTATTTAAAAGACGTTTTAAAAATAATTATCCAATTACTCATCTCCCTCTCTCCTTACATCTGCACCACCAGTAAAAATACAAAAGCAATCTTAAAACAGCAAACATGAGTCCTAAAGGTTCCTCCCTACGCATCTTTACCAACCCTTCTTACCCTCAACCCCTTAACATCCTATACATAAGTATAGGGCTATACTTTTAATTAATTTAGTAGAGTTGCATTAATTTTGCAATGGTCTTTGCCGCTCGTGTTTGGACCTTCCTGCTTACCCACATGGGACTTAAGTGGGGATAAGTATACCTATGTAACTTTTATCGTGAGAGGCGCAGATGGAGATGTGTCTTTTACTGCAGTTTCTTTTGGGAAAGTCCTTTTATATGACACCTTTAGCTAGTGGTTTCGTCTGCGTGAAAGTTGAAAATAATCCCATGGGCACGTACATAATATATAGTATATATATAAACGAAGGAACGAAACATGAACAATATACGTAAGGCAGATCATGTAAGAAATGAACAACTGAGAGCTGAAACTAAACTACCGGACATCTTGACCAACAAAAATGGAGATGGACTGGCCACATGATGAGATCAAGTATTGAGGAATGGTATAGAGAAATGGTGAAAGAATTTTCAAATTGGTTTAGTAGATCCAGAGATTACCCCCTAGAACGTCACAAACTCACAAACTTTACCTCTTTATAATATTAGTATAGGTTATATATATATATATAAACGGAAGAAAAAGTATCCTATGATATTTAGTAATTTATTTAATTTTACTTTTAGATGCAATTTAAATAAACACATAAGTGTAGTCAATGTTAGGTGGGTAGATAACAGTTTTTTTTAACCGATTTAAAAAAGGAGGAGTTTCTCAATTCGACTGTTGTGTTGTTTTTTGTGTTTGTATGTTTGTTACGCGATTATGCCGCCAATAGTGAATTGATTTTGATGATTATTTTTGTGTTACAAAGAATATGTTCCCGAATTGGTCCCATTAAAATTTGGTGAAGGACTGATGAAGAGCTTCGAAGATATACAACATAACTCTTCAATAAATGAAGAAAAATCTCTCGGGATTGTTGCAATGGAATGTCTGTTTATTGATTTTACCATTTCCATAACATCACGCCGGTAAACTCTAAAAGGGTACGCAGATGTATACCGTTCACCCTGGTATACTCTCATTTCAACGGTTATATTCAATTTCATGTTATTCGGGTAATCTATTCTGGCATAACTATTGACACTATATTACTATAAAACTACATTACGTACATTATGTACCACAACTAAAAGGTGTTTTTTTTTTTTACAAAATATACAACCGACTTCCAAATGAAAACACTACAAAAGCAGGATTCGTTCGCACTTTTGCAGAGCGTTTTTGTAGCGTATTATGCGCGTTAACGGCCTTCATAAAAGCCGATGTTTGGTGCTCTAATGGAGGCATTTTTATGTGATATATAATGTCAGCCTGTAACTGTCCCTCTGCAGAGCAAAGGCCTCTTCTTATATAGAGAAGGCGCGAGCATTAATAACTGAGCTTCCACAATGCGGGTTGACAATTTCAAAACTTATATTAAATATAAAGTCCAGGTTTTCTCACGATGATTTTTTCACCGTTGTCAGTGATTTCCAAGACAAATTTTGAAAGTGCATTGTATTACATTGGTACGTACCCGAATTCTAACCCACGACCTCAAGTAAGAGATGGGAGGTCTTAGTTGAATACAGGCCTGCGGATCACGAGCCAAGAGGCAACACTGGGGCCAATGAGCAATGATGCGAATCCTGGATCCCACAAGGTCTATATACGAGAAACCGCGTTACGCAGCGGCGATAACCAAGGGTTTGTTTTTTGGATACCGATTCCTGTGTAATTGGAAGGTGATAGTCCTATAATTCTACAAGCATACACAACGTACATCTACAACTCACATTTTTCCCCGTGGTGGTTTCCTGGTCTCGTTCAATCCCAAAGCTAATGAATCAATCGTTAAGCTATTACAACATCTACGACATTCTTTTTTATTTATTTTATTATGTTACAAACGTTGCCCCACACTAGGATTTTTTTCATGTATCGTGAAACACATCACCCAGAGCCGGAACAACTATCTGTAGGTCATACAAATATTTGTTCCATGTGGAAATCGAACCCGCGACACGTAGCCCAGCAGTCAATCGCTCAACAACTGCACCAACCGTGCCCATTATGTGATGCCTCCTGCTCCCAATAAACGCTTAGTACCGCCAAGCACCGCGGTCTGAACGATTGAACTCTTTGGCCGCTAATATTATTTTTCAACTATAGGCAAATATAGAAACATAAAATATCTTATTCAATATTGTAAAAAAACTAATGTTATTTCATATACGCCGCGATAACGAGCCCGCCGGACGTGAAGGAGTTTCCGAAGTTGAGAGGATAATGTTGATACAAATAATTGTTATTGTCTGTTGACCTAGAAACTTTTCTAGAAGCTTCTTTAGGCATAGTATATAGCTGCTAGGCAAAGAACTAGACTAATTATTTTTTTTATATTACAAAGGCTTTTTATTATAATTATCGTCTGTGAAGTTTCACGTAGTAACATTCAAAGTACACAGTAGTAATGTTATAAAACGCTTTCTGGCACAACTTACGTTTAATGAATAATTTGAATTTATTAACACTTAGACCTTGTACGTGTCTTGGAAGCTTATTATAAAAGCGTACACATTGACATCTAAACGAGCACCTATTGTCTTGAGCCTTTTTGTAGGTACTACAAATTTGTGTTTGTTCCTAGAATTTAAGTATATTAGTATATTTTAGTGTTTTTTTTGGACCATAAGGATATCACTGTATTTTTTAATAATTTTATATTTAATAAGCATATAAAAGATTTTCATAAATGTACTGAGAAGGCACAGTCATTACATTAATCTCCTTAAATTTCTCTCTGAGAGAGTGTCTCGGGCTTCATTTATAAATTGATCGAACAGCTATTTTCTGCTAAATATATTATTATATAATTATAGCTAAGTATACTAAACGGGCTGTCTCTGAAGGTAGGCATTGAACTCCTTTAAAAAACTATGTTCTCTAGTTGTGTTTGGGCTTATTGGAATCATCATGAGATGTATGGCTTCAAATGATTTGCATGGTAATATCTACCAAAACTAAAAAGGGAAAAATGAAAAACTTTTTAAGAAAAAATTTAACTGATTTCCAAACCAAACACTACAAAGCGAAAAATAACTGTATTTTACCAAGTCGGTGGCGAAAAAAGAAAAACAATATATACCAAAGACATATTTTCTATACAAATGCTGCTAAACCACTAAAGTATCGCTTTAAATTACTTTAAATCGAACCCCTGTCCCCATGATTTGTCGCGCGTGTAACAATTCACTTTTATCAACCCGATATTAGATGGCAACCCCATATCTAAATTACGACAAAACGCTTTGATTCATTACTCTTTTATAAAATCGTGACATACTGTCATAACTTATCTGTTAGGTATCTAAACAAGTTTTTTTACGCCTCAACAAGAGTTATGTGTTTTGAAACTGTTTCAGAACATTTGTGCTGAATTGTAGCACTTTGTGACAGTATATGGTGACAGATTGCTTATACGCACGTCACATTTTTGTTTGTATAAAAATGCCCAGCTTTATCAGAAGTGAATATGAGTGGCTACTGTATTTTAGGAAGACAGCTACAAATTGGGGTTACAAATTGGATGTTTGCAATATTTGTAAGTATGTGAGAACCATGTTCCTATCAAATGAATGAATTTACTTGTTAGTGCTTGTAAGACTTTACGAAGTATAGTATTTAGTGTTATTCTGTGTGCATCGTCTTCACGTATATGAATTAATGTTTGTATGAAAATATTTTAAACACTTTTTTTTAAAGATTAAGTGTAGCGTTTTTTGTCTGTTCTTCTCCATAACAAGCTACTTTTCCGAATGTACGGTAGTATCAATTATAATTGAAATAAAGAATTTGACTTTGAATTTGGAGCTACAAATATATAATTTAGTTTTATGTGACTGTACACTTTAAGAAATACAGGCATGATGATATGTGTTATGATACTAATTGCTTGTAATTCATGTGAGGCTGTAGATTGTTATGTGATAAATAATTTCATCAAACAGGTAAAACTTCATAGGTGCCATGATAAATTACAGACTTAAATCAACAACTGGGAGGAAAAGCATGAATAAAATCCATCGTCATCGTATCCAACGGGACATAGCTTGTTCTTTGATCTTGTGCAAAACAGACGTGTTTGAATCAGAACAAACAAGAAAAATATATCGATTCTCTTGACAAATTATAATCGTTTTTAAATACATGAGCACTTTACTTAGTACATACCGCTATCATTAATAATAAGCCCACTTATTTACAAAGGACTTATCCGTAACTATACAAACACTTTTAATTAAAATGGACGAACATAACAATTTAATTTCACTCACAAAGTCATAATCAAATAACAACGAAACAAGATATTTTCATTAACAAAACACCTGGAACGCCTCACTGAAATGTCTTAATTATTTAACAGAAATTGACGACTTGCCCGAGCGTACAATTTAACTGCGAATTCATTAAAATAAAACTAATTACTTTCGGTCAGTATCAAGTACGGTTAGTAAGTTACTGTAGCAATTATGGAAAGGCGAGTGGTGAAATTTTACACGCGCCAAGAGTGGCCTAAACAAAACAAATATACGGGACAACACTGTCGGCACTCGAAACGGTCAGTGACGGACAAATGGGCACTCGAAGCGAGTTACTCGACCCACTACAAAGAGCTTAAGGCTCAAGTTTTATGAAAAAAGCGTGTTTGTAGTCTGAATAAAAGCGGGTTTCGGTTTTAGTTGAGTTTTGAAATTCCGTGAGTCCGTGTTTTGAAAACTTTTCCGTTACCTATCACCAGCTGCTGCTGTATGGTATTGCGATACAAGCGAATTCAACTTTTGCATACGTACACGAGATTTAGACTCAATTCCTGGAACAAGAATCACCGCAAAATTTATGTGAAAAATTGTTGAATGCGCTGCTGTAATTGGTTGAAAGATTTCTGAAAAATGGATTTTCCCTTGTCTAGCATTAAATTTGTGATACGTCGGTGAAAACGGATCTAAGTATATTAAAAATAAAATAAATATCATCATTGATATCACTCACTTCGTAAAAAAATAAGAAGACCAGAGTATCTTGTTGCGCCTGTATAATATTAGTGCTACGTTAAATTCATTTATTTTCTCATGAATCACGAGAATGGTCCTTGTTTATAACCAAACTGGCATTTAAAAAAAAAACGCTACTGCCTCTAACCAACACCTCACCTAACATTCCGATCGTCGTTCTGAGAGATTGACGCGCCGTCGTACAACAGTTCCTAGTGTGTTTGAGTGCAAATGAGTTTTTTTGTTAACTGTACCTAGTTTATGTACTCAAATGTAGGTCGATTCACACGTTCACACCTCGCAGCGTTTTGCATGTTTTATTTAGAAGGGTGATCCGTTCGTTTGTCACGTGCTTTTTTGTCGTGTTTATTTTTCTTTTACTTTGATGTTTAATATTTTTGTTTAGTGAGTGTTCGGCATGTTCGGATGATGTCTTTGAGCAGAATAGTGCTTGTAAAACTATTGTTTGATGACATAGTAAAATATGGATTTTTTTAGTTTGGTGACCACGTGTTACTTTGATATAGGGATGAGTCGTAGTGTTGTAGTCGTGTGTTTTAATTATTGAAATTATTTTATTGTATTTATTAAAGTGTACTTACTTAAGTTACCATAGTTAGGTGGTGTACACAAATAAAATATTTATAATAATCGATTTTCATGCTTTTTAGCTAAAAATCAGAGCAAGTAAGAAAGTTAAATCAAGAATTGTATGTGTCGAAAAACACATTTTTTATTGCACTCCGACTAGTTTTACACCCCCATCAAATACCAAGAAAACACAATCTCAGCAAAATCAATATGCAATACAACTTTGCTTTCCACAGCGCTTTAACAAAACTAGTACAAACACACCGAGGGTACCAAAAAGAAAAACAAAGAACTATCGCCAAGGGAATAGGCAGTAAACATCCCGGAACTCGTAAAACAAATCCTTTCAACGAAACTGAAAACCAGGCCCATAAAAAATAATCGTATTCTTACTAGTCACAGAAAATTTTGAATAGTACTGAAACTTTAAATTGAATAGACGAAAAGAATTATTCTTGTACAAACTTTAATTAGTTCTCTATTTAACAGTAGTGGCTTTTTGATTGAACGTTTAAGAGTTTTCTATTTTATAGAACTAAATTATAAGATCTCAGATATAATCTGAATGACTTGACGACCCATAACCGAAACATCTAGCGAAGAATGTCGAGGAGAGCAGACCCCAAAAGAATTGGTATTGGCAATGGCATAAGTCTAGACAAAAGGAGAAGGTCAAAGAGAGAGATCTACATCAGATAGATTCAAATACTAAAATTTATAAAGATACTGGTGGAAGAAGTTACTAATTTCAGGCGGGCGGCAGATTTTACTAAAATATGGATGGATTTGGAGAGAAAGGCCAAATAAAAGTGTGAGGGTGACGAATGATATGGTATGATGAAAATGTAGTGAATAACAGCAGTTGCCAGGGGAGAATGGAGTCAGAAAATCGTGTTGCGTCTAGCCCAAGTAACATGTAACAAGAGTAGGAAGATGATGATGACTTTGTAGTAAAACAATCTATTATTTGATAAAATAGTAGTATAATAGTGTCACACGAGTGTTTTAATACCTAGTTATATGCCGTTGCATACACTATTTTATCTTCACTCATACAGTTGATATAAAACAAAAGTGGAAACGGAAAAAATATGTGGTATGGCGGGAAATTTAGATTCTCATTGCGCATGACTGCGCAGGGCACGCATCCATACACAATATGAAACTATTTTTCTACATTAAGTCAATAAGCCAAGACACGCCAATATATTAAAAAGTAAAAGTGTGCTATAAAAATTAAAAAGTTATTTTATGATGCAGTTGTTTGAAAATCGAAAGAAAATGTTGCACTGTAATGGCTATTTTAATAAAAATTATACCTATCCACGAAAAAAAGTACGTGTTTGCACAATATTTTTCAATTCATATTTGGAACATAACGTTGTGAGAGTAGATAAACTCTTTTATTAAGTTATGTATTACTGTAAATTTTCTTTAAAATCCATTCAAGTATTTGTGTGACAGAGTATGCAACAAACCTTCATCCATTATCGCGTTTATAATAGTAGTACTAGAAAGAAGATAGTAGATGAACATCATCATTCTTTTAGTCGCATTATATTCGCTAAAAATAGTAGTGTGAAATCGTTTTGGTAAACCACTTCGGGCCACCAATTCGTACCTAATTGGGTGGGTCAATTTTCTCCACTAAAATGAGATTATTTAACCGCGTTCCTTGGACGAGGCCGCACGTAATAACTCTACCGAGAAAATAGCTTTTTGATTGTAGTTGATACGTCATTTAAGTGCTACAGATCTTATAAATGGAACTCTCACTTGTAATAATAGAACTGAAATTGATTTTGAGTATCATAGAATAGAATATACTTTATTGTACACCGAAATATATACACATCTTTTTTATAAAAAAAAGAAACTTAATTTATGGGTACAGTGGCGGTCTTGTCATCTACAAGTTGTTTTTTTTTGTTCCCAGGTAATATACGAGTCTATTGCCAATATTGCCATCGTCCAGGCACAAAGCCAGACTGAAGGCTTGTATCACACGAGTCGCTACTGACTGTCGCAAGTTCAATAACGCTTTGCCCAACCCGGCAATCAAACCAAAGACCTCATGATTAGCAGCAGTGCTTGAAACCGCTATTCCAACGAGGTAGTCTAAAGACAAAGCAAAATTATTATTATTATGAGCCTGTTATGTCCCACTGCAGGGCCCCCCTTCCATCTTTACATTTTTTCCTGTGTCTTGTCACATCTAGTCAATCATTCAGATAGACGTCAAAAAAAAAAGAATGTATAAAGCAAACTACATAATGAATAATATTATCTAAGTAAAAAGCACACACAATTGACTGAAATTAGTCACTCGTGAAAGAAACCATTAAGTATTTAACGGTTAACGTATTTTCCCAAAGGGTGGCTATTTCACAACGAGTTTCAGGCCCATTATCGAATCTCAGAAACCAATCACTACCTCACCTTTAGTTAGTGGCGGAGCGCATTGATTTCTACCAAATGAGGGTAGTTTAACATTTATGAGAGCCGACCTATCACGCGAGGTGTCGATGCCTGAAGTTAGTTTTGTATTGGCTCTCTGATTATTCACACGCTATTTTTATTGATGGACAAGGATTGATTTTATCGCAATCGCAAGGGATAAAGTAACTAACTATGTAGAGTAATTCACCCTATAATTTTTGAAAGAAAGAAAGAAAGACGAAAGAAATAAAGAAGAAAGAAAGAAAGAAGAAAGAAAGAAGAAATAAAGAGAGAAAGAAGAAAGAAAGAAGAAAAAAAGAAGAATAAAGAAAGAAGAAAAAAAGAAGAAAGAAAGGAGAAAGAAAGAAGCAAATAAAGAAAGAAGAATAAAAAAGAAAGAAGAAATAAGCGGCTTCGCCCACGTATAGGTTAAAAATGATCGTATAAATTATACCATAGGACCGTACTTCCGTGATAAAAATTATAGTATGTAACAATAACTTAGTACGTTATAAATATATTATGCATATTGTTTTGGAACAAAAGCAACACAAAATGTATTGACATAATAATTCACAGTACTAGACTTAATAAAATGATGGAGTAGCACATTTTCAAACGATATTCTGTATATGTTAGGTGTCATTGTCCTTTTATGCTTCTTAATGAAGACAAAGTAGCGATACTGTTATACAAAACAAAACAAAAATGCTTCATTCTTTATGTATACTGCTTACTGTCTGAAACTAACAGCTTACTTACTCTTCTTTAAATTGAGACTGCTAGTAGGGATGAAACGATGCGAGAAAGTACTAGTGCTTACTTGATACTCTTCATCCGATACCAAGTATATTTGTATCGATACTTTAAAGCTAAGTATATACCGAGTAGGTATCTGTGAGAAGTTTCATATTGGTGAAATGTACACATATCGACCAAATATACTCGTATCAGCATGACACGATTTTACTTTGAGAAATTGAAATTTTTGAATGAATCTTTTCCTAATCATTTTGCGCAGTTGTCAGGGTGTTTTGTCTGTATCTGAGCGAAAACAAAACTGTCCGCCATTTGCCATATTTATTTCCTCGTCATTTATTCAGTGTTTTCTTTCTTCATCTATACGAGGACGTCTCGATAATTTTCAATCGAAACCGAGTAAGTATCGATACTTTGGAACCGGTATTGTATCTAGTAAAAGTTTCGATATCACACTAGTGTCGTTTCATCCCTAACTGCGAGTCGTTTACTTAGTTTAGTAGTACTTTTTACCCTTTGAAGAAAAATAGCACTAACATAAAACAAACAAGACACTAATAGAGTATTTTTTCTCTCAATTTGTTGGTGTAATGTGGACAATATTTATTCAATGTTCACAATGGTTAGTTAGTGCCAGTATGTTTCTAGAATAAGTATTCATATTTGTATTTCGATTCAAATTATTGGCATAAAGCGTACGGTTCGTTTTAGAGAAAGTTTTTAAAAAGTAAATTTTATTAGTCATCAAACTCAAAAACTTAAACTCAAATCATTTATTTTAATTTAACCATAATGACAATTTTGAATTGTCAAGCAGTCGATCAATCCAAAACATGAAGTTATTTGCACATTTCAAAGCGTAGAACACTATGGAGAAGAACGTGCAAGAAACTCCTTGGATTGCTTTCCATTGTATCAGAGTGGAAATTAGTGTTCAACAAGAATGTTTTTCAGTTGTACTAAGTATTTTTTTTTGTTTTGTCTCTGATATAGTGAACTTACAATAATAATGTTTTCATAACGTAAGTTACTCATCCAACATCAATTTCGATTATTATATTCCACCACACAAAGTGAACCATATAAAAGCGGTTTTTTAATTGCTTAAAACGCAAGTAAGAAAATTAAAATACCCAAAATAAACGCATTCTTTTCTAATAAACAAAAACCATTTATTCTCAAAACAAAAAACAATTAAATCCTTTCATTACTCCTTTCTATCCATTCCGAAAGAACTTGGAAGAAAAATCCACTGCGGGAACTAATCTTAACCGCTAATCCTGAGGGACTTAATGTCTTCGTAAAAATAAACATGAACGTTAGGTACTGGAGTAGGTCCTGTGCTCGGCGTCCCAGGTGTGTAGGTGTCCGCTACGTTTATAATTTAAGCTGGGTTGGCAGGTGGATGGGATGAGAGGTAGCGGACAGCGGGTTCGTTTTTGATAGGTTAAGTTTTCGAGTGTCTGTGTTTAGTTATGGTTGGTAGGTGTTGTTTTGTAGGTGTTGGATGCTGTTACTGTTGCGGTCGGTAATAATATTGTTTTAGAGATGAAATATAATAAACAGGTCTGGAATATTAATAATCATAAATAATTTATTTCTCCTCACAAAACAGACATTTAAAGTTACCTATAGAGGAGCTGGTGTCTGAGTTAGGCATAAGTTTGCCTTTATTATAAGTCATCAGAAGAGTGGTTTTTGGGTAGCAAACAAGCAGGTCTGAACCAGCTGAATGCCGTAACCCGTAATTGCCGATACAATTAAAAAGCCATTGTGTCTCACGTGGATCCAAGATTCGGGCACTCAAGCGGTTAATCTTATGGTAACTGGACTCTGCAGTTTATGGACATCTGCACTACCAGGAGGTATCATAGGCGCGTTACCAGCCCTTTTTGAAGAGCTGCAGTGACAAAGGAGAACTGAACTTATTTTATAGACCTTTTGATGAGAAAATCCTATAAAAAAGGTACATACGGCGAGTAAGTAGGACTAGACTTAGTCTACCAACTTTTTACGACATATCATTTCATTCCCTAGACAAAACCGTTTGTCACCTCCAACGGCCAAAAGGCTTTTACCAGACAATATTTTAGTAAGAGCGGGTAAACAAAGTCACGAAACTACATAATAAAATGCACTGTTATTCTCACAACCCTCGCTCAGATCTTAAAACTTCAGGCGCACGCAAAAAGGATCTCCCTGGGGCACTTTCAAAATAATCGTAAAAACGTGAAGTCCCGAAGAAGGGCGGCTACCTAATAGATAAAAGTGTTATATTCACTTTGTCTTGTTTACATAATTTTCTCGATGTTTGCACAAAGAAATACAAATTCCTTTTGAAAAGATCCGATAGAATAAAGTCAGTTTAGAAGTTACCGGATAAGAACTTGCGGGGTTTTTGATCAAAAGGTTTGGTTTTAGAGTTATGATTGCTTGAATCATGAATATGAAAAAACTTCTTAGCTGAAGCCCTCAGGCTAGTTGGAGCAACGATCTTTGAATGATGACTGGTAATAAATTTTTAAAATTAGTCGATAATTGAGTTTAGTGGCGTATAATTTACTAGGGCTTGAAATCACCATACCGCCTTGAGCTGACAAGGTGCATTCGTAATGATCGTGCCTTCTATGTACGAGTAGAATCCTTTTCCATGTAATGGGTCAGAAAATTGTAGTTATTATTATGTCCAACAGTGGCCTTAGATGATGAAACGTGTTTGTTCTGCAAAACAGCGGTCACAGTGTACATTTTCAAACGTAATTTACATTATCTATTATTATGCCTAATACCTACATGGACAACCGCTTGGGATTTAATTTTGCGTATGCGAAGTAATCCCAGTGCGTAAACAAAAGACACATGGCATTAAAAACACCCTTAATAAAGAACATGTGGACCATTGTCCAGATTATGTCATGCTGTTTTTTAGGGTTCCGTACCCAAAGAGTAAAAACGGGATCCTATTACTAAGACTCCGCGATCCGTCTGTCTGTCTGTCCGTCTGTCACCAGGCTGTATCTCATGAACCGTGATAGCTAGACAGTTGAAATTTTCACAGATGATGTATTTCTGTTGCCGCTATAACAACAAATACTAAAAACAGTATAAAATAAATATTTAATGGGGGCTCCCATACAACAAACATGATTTTTTTGTCGTTTTTTGCTCGATATTAATAACGGCAACAGGTAGACGCTTAAAATATTCACAGAATATTTAGTTGTATATTCACTTCAAAAAATAATAATTATTAAATTAAAATAAAATAAATTAAGGGGGGCTCCCATACAACAAACGTGATTTTTTGGCCGTTTTTTTGCGATATTGGTACGGAACCCTTCGTGTGCGAGTCCGACTCGCACTTGGCCGGTTTTTTTTACTGTAATATCGATCTGACCTCCTTATACAAAAAAATAACTGCCCCCACGGCTTCGCTCCCGACAACTGGGACGATAGATACCCTACCCTACCTACCCTACCATCCCTACCCTATCTACTTTCCAACATTTTTTTTCCTCCATAAATTAGCCTACGTCCTTCCCCAGGATGCCATCTATCTCCTTGCCAAATTTCATTGAATTCCGTTCAGTGGCTTAGGCATGAAAAGTAACAGGCAGACAGAAAGACAGAGTTACTTTCGAATTTATAATATTAGTATGGATAATATGGATGTCCATTGGCAGCTCTGGATAGAGATTATTGTACAGTAGACGAATCCTTTTTTCTTCGAAAAAAAAGTGTGTTTCGTTTCTGGTTCTGAACCTGTAACCTGACACTTAAGAGATGGAAGGGGTTTTCCCCTAATCCAGGAAAAGTCATGTCGCTTTAACGACAATAATAGTAAACTATATTAATATTGTTATAAAATAAAAATAAAAGATTTTTAGCTTATCGTGCATTGTCATCCAAACCAAACGTGTATGCAAAATTTCATATTAATCAGTTGAGGATATCTGCTTTAAAATTCAGTTGCATGTTTTGACCCGATCATACATACATACTTACATTGCAAGTTAATAATAAAAAAGCTACCACAAAAGATCCCAATGAGTCGAAGTGTCCGAATTATTTCTCGGCCTCTCCACAAGATAAGATAATAAAAACTTGTGAAAAAAAACCGGCCAAGTGCGAGTCGGACTCGCACACGAAGGGTTCCGTACCATTATCGCAAAACACTGCAAAAAATCACGTTTGTTGTATGGGAGCTCCCCTTAATTTATTTTATTTTAATTTATTAATTATTATTTTTTGAAGTAAATATTACACTAAACATTCTGTGAATATTTCAGGCGTCTAACTGTTGCCGTTATTAATATCGAGCAAAAAACGGCAATAATATCACGTTTGTTGTATGGGAGCCCCCCTTTAATATTTACTTTATACTGTTTTTAGTATTTGTTGTTTTAGCGGCAACAGAAATACATCATCTGTGAAAATTTCAACTGTCTAGCTATCACGGTTCATGAGATACAGCCTGGAGACAGACGGACAGACAGACAGACAGACGGATCCCGAAGTCTTAGTAATAGGGTCCCGTTTTTACCCTTTGGGTACGGAACCCTAAAAATAAGTATACACGCTTAGGTTAACAAAAAAACTCAAAATTTAAAATGATATAAATTTTTACCCGACTAAAGCGAAGCAAAAGGGAGGGTTATGATTTTGACCGTTATGGGTGTATGTATGTATGTATGTTCATCTGTTCCCTCATAACTTTTAAACTCCTTATCATAATCTGACAAATGAGGTGTCGTTGGAAGCGTCTTGTTTGTCCGCTGGTTATAAGGCTATGTGACGACACATTAAATCGAATATGGCGTCGTCTAGGGGGAACGAAGTCAAGAACAAAAAAAAACACCCCACCCCATCATGTGCGGTATAATTTAACAGCCATTTAAAAATTAAGGTAGGGTTTTGTACATCACATTTTTGTCAAGCGTACCGTTTGCGAATCATATCCCGTCAAAGTCATAAAAACTAATTTTTTACTCAACTATGGCGTCGCAAAGTGTTTGTTGATCGTTATGTAAGTATGTATCTATGCATTTATGTATGTATGCATTATTTTGTTATGGTAGGTGGCATACGACCACGGTAAATTTACGGGAATATTTGCCTGTTTTATACTTTTTAAAACTTATTTTTTATCCAAAACACTTCTTAACTAGCCCTAGTTTACCTAACCTTGTTTTTTAGTTCGGTTAAAAAAACAGAGCAGAATAAAAAGATCTTAAAACTAAGAATATGAAAGCATTTGTAACGTAAGAACCTCCCAGTGAATGGAGTCATGAATGTTGGGGAATGCAAAAAGAGGTGACTAAAGAGCTGTTCACACAGCACTTAAAATTCGCGCGGTTGTTTTGGGAGCGGTGTTTGGGAGTATTTTATTAGTACTATGAAGTTTTTTTAAATGGTTCGTAGAGTTCTTGAAACGTTTCTTGGTATCCAGTTTTACAATAGTAGTTTATGCAATGGTCATATAATAGGGGTTATTAAAACACGAGCATGAGGCGAAGCCAAATGTGATAATATTAACACGCGAGTAGTATATCTAATTATATTCCGTTGCATACACTATTTTATCTTTACTCAAACAGTTAAAATAAAACAAAAGTGGAAACGGCAAAAAGGTCTCACGCTATCACGGTTCATGAGATACAGCCTGGTGACAGACAGACAGTCCCATTTTTACCCTTTGGGTACGGAACCCTAAAAAGCTTTACAAATTATGTCATAATTTGATGCCATCTTTTAAAATATTTCTGATGCAGTATTACTGACAGATTTCTTTGTCCATGCACTTTCCGTGTTTGATTTGATTTCTTAATATTCTGATCACATTGGATTTTACCTACTGATTATTGAATATCTGCATCTTCACAAACAATATCGGTCATGCTAAAGCGGAAAGGCACATTTTGAAACTTGTTTTTCTTACCGTTGCAGCGCTCTGCATTAAAATTCGTTAAGTGTACAGTTACTAAAAGGAGTATAAATTTTCACACTTGATATATTCAGCAACCAACTTAACGTAAACGTATACGTATGAAGTTCAGAACTCTCTATGCAAATTTAGTTTCCACAATTTAAATTTTGACTTAAGCCGACCATCGTGAGCAAAACCCGACCCTAATGTTAGCTATGAAGTCAGTAAGCCTGAACATTAAGAATAAAACCAAGATGATCGATTCTCAACCTTGTTAGCATAACCACTAGGCCTTTAACGGTTTATCGCGCGAGGACTGCATTGATGACGCTTTTAAGGCGACTACGGGTTAAATCTTTTACGATCAACATAAAAATGTCGTTATTTTTTCCAGACCACCGGAATGTGAAATTTTTTGGACGAAAAAAATACTCTCGGTATTACTTTCTATCATCGCTGGGATCGCATTGCAGTGTACAATAGTTTATACGTTCGGTACTGTAAATACCATATCCATAACGGCTTAAAATATGTATTGCTAAGTTGAATTGGTGTCACAGCTATCGATTTAGCAGTAACGGCTATTGACTGAACAAACGTTATAAAATGTATCCGATATTGAGTTGTGTATCGGTCATAGCAATACAAAGACCGTACAACGAATAGCTAGATGCAATTTTCTGCCCAGAGAATGTGGGCAAAGCCATAAAAGGCTTGTTTCATAACCACTACAGTTGAACTGGGTAACTTATATGTATGAAAATTTCTTTTTTGACCAGGTTGAGGTTGTTCGTTGAACGTTCTTAATTCGACTTTTTTGACCAGGTTGAGGTTGTTCGTTGAACGTTCTTAATTCGGCATTTTTGACCATGTTGAGGTTGTTCGTTGAACGTTCTCGATTCGACATTTTTGACCAGGTTGAGGTTGTTCGTTGAACGTTCTCAATTCGACTTTTTGTCCAGGTTGAGGTTGTTCGTTGAACGTTCTCAATTCGAATGTTTTGACCAGGTTGAGGTTGTTCGTTGAACGTTATCAATTCGACTTTTTTGACCAGGTTGAGGTTGTTCGTTAAACGTTCTCAATTCAACTTTTTTGACCAGGTGAGTTTTTAATATTTGTTACCTCAGAACTTTTTACTAGTGAACCAATTTTGGTAATACTTTTTTAATTTGAAAGCTGTTGCTTCTCGTGTGGTCCAATTTGATCATCAAGATCTGATGAAGAACTTCGGAGAACATAACTCTTTAATAAATGACGGCATGAGATATGAATGCTACAATTGTCTACACTATTTCATACCATAACACTCTAAAGGAGTACGCAGATGTGTACAGTTTATCCTGGTACACCTTAATTTCATCGGTAGTGTTAAAGTCGGTGTAAAAAATTAAGAAACAAAAACAAGAAAACCGACTTCCTAAATTGAAGTTATTTTTTTGTAAAAATGTTTTTTTATTTAGTTGATAGACACTATGAGGTCCTTTAAACTCGAAAAAAATGCAAAAATATTAAAAGATGTCAAAGTTACTCACTAGAACAGAAGTTCCCTTCCAATGATAAAAAAAGGACAATGCAGACATCCTTTGCCCAAAAAAGCCAGGATAAGAATTTTTAAAGAAAACATTATATAGGGTAGATCTTAAAAAGACAATGTGTCCTTAAGAGAGTTCAACAAACATTATGTAAAGGTATGTACATAAGCTAAAAGTATTTTCGTAACGACAACATAATGGGTTCAAGCTGTTAAAAGTGCTGTGGTAGGGCACTATGATGTTTTACGTAAAAACACGGGAGTAAGATGTGGGTGGGCACGAGGCGCCTGGGAAAAAGAAAAAATATGTTATTGGTAGAAAGTAGGTCAGAAAGATACTGTTTGTAATAATATCTTATTTCGATCTTTACTACTTAAAAACAAGTTGGTTGTATACGAGTTTGACTTTTCTTTTTATTATTGATAGGCTCGCGCTTGACCACTATCCCACCTGATGGTAAGCAATGATGTGGTCGACGGTGTAGCACGTTTGCCTAGAAGTAACCTATTTACTCTTGACTTAAAGATCCCGAGGTTGTAGCTATCGGGAAACATAGACTCCAGCAGGGAATTCCACTCCTTAGCTGTACGCATAATGAAAGTATTTCCAAAACGTTTAGTGCGTATGGATGGGATGTCCACCATGTACCGACGATGGCGGATCGCCTTACTTCTTGTGGTCCGATGATGAAACGGGCTAGACGGAATTAGATCGTGCAATCTAATACTTCTGCTGCATCAGTAATTATTTACTAGGGACCTTATGGAAACTGGAACAAATTTTCGTGCGTTCAAGCGTTTTTGCCATACCTATTATTGGAATTAAAATAACAGCTCACAATGTTAGGACCCATTAATATTAATACTATTTTTATCCATGGTGCTAGGCTACTGGGCTTATCCCAGTTGTAAACGACCCTTTGTGCCTATTGGCCTTGTTTGTTCTGTCTCCTGCTTGATATGGAGGGAGGTGGAAATTTGTATTTTTCCTACTCCTCCGTTATTCTTTTCTTTATTTATTTTTTATTTATTTATCGATAGGCTCGCGTTTGACCACGATCTCGCCTTATGGTAAGCGATGATGTGGTCGACGGTGAAGCACGCTTGCCTAGAAGTAACCTATTCACTCTTGACTTAAAGACCCCAAGGTTGTAGCTATCAGGAAACAGAGACTCCGGCAGGGAATTCCACTCCTTAGCTGTGCGTACAATGAAAGTATTCGCAAAACGCTTTGTACGTATGGGTGGGATGTCCACCATGTACCGGTGGCGCATTGCCGTACGTCTTGTTGTCCGGTGATGGAAAGGGCTAGGCGGAATCAAATTGTGCAGTTCCATCGCACACTCCCCGAAATGTAACCGATAAAAAACCGACAGACTGGCCACCTGGCGTCGATGTTCGAGGCTCTGGAGCTTTAAGGCGACTAGTGCATCGTCGCCGATAAACCTCTTGGCCCGTTTGTCAATCGACTCAAGTGCATCAAGTTGATATTTGGCAGATCCATCCCAAAGGTGAGAGCAGTACTCCATGCATGACCGAACTTGCGCTTTATATAATTTGAGCAGCTGTTCAGGCGTGAAGTACCGTCTCACCTTTGCAGGATCCCCAAATTTATTGCAGCCAACTGAGCCTTTGCCTCAATGAATGGACCAAAATTGAGGGTCGAGGGTTCTTATTAATTTCGTTGCGGGATCCAAGACAGTTAAATTCATTTTTCGGGATTTCGTCGAGCTTCATTGCCTCAGCGCTTTTCTGGTGGTCGCCACCGTTGATTCTGGCTTTTAGGAGTTGCAGTGGTTTTGCCATAGTGCGTATATTTACTAATGAATTTAGGTCGTCATATATTTCAGTTACTTGGCTGTGGAGGTCAGAAAGGCAGTTGCCCCATGTAAGATACTGGTACTCAGCAGCAACTAGTTAAACTGGTAGCCGGCCTTGATATAGTTGGGAATCGACTAGGTCTAGAGTCGTTATTTATATCTGACCCGATATAAATAACGACTCTAGACCTAGTCGATTCTAGCCTTTTTGATGTTACCACTGCTGGGACACAGGCCACGCGAATTGGTGGATTTCGAAGACATGAGACATGTCTTCGAATTTTTGGTTCTAGGACATTTCAGTTGCCTCACGATGTTTTCCTTCACCGTGTTTAGAGCAGTGGTGATGAAATAATTTAAACAAAGTAAATCGCCTGCCTGGGTTTGAACCCACGATCTGCTACACGTAACCACCACTGCATACACCTGCATAAATTTGATAATTGTCTGGCACTTTTAGAACTTTATGGGGCCAAAAGTCCTGAGCTGAGCAACACGACAAGTAGGTAACGCAAGCTTGCTCTTTCTGGATATTTTTTTACTTTTTATTTCAACCACCAATCCTGAACATCCTGGTAAGGATAATGGGACAAACTATTCAAATTATTGCATTGTCATCGGTTCTTGATAAGTGTGCAAAGTATCAAATTAATCTAACGTTTTGAAGGGACCTAGATTCATAGATACATACATACCAAGCTAATAAAAGTGTGTTAATAAATTCCCTCAAGTAGTAGACTCGTTCTCAATTCCCAACCGTATGTTTACAAACCCGAGACCCGCAGAGAAATACTATTACATCTTTTGTTAGAACATGAAAACTGACAAAAACAGAATGAATTCTCATTGGTACAATGCGTATTAAAGGGGCTAGTCGTAAGGGCAGAACAAGGAAACGATTTAATATAATCTCGGCCGGGGAGCGTAGAATTAATTTCGTTATTTGGACATTTTTCAGTCTCCCCTCCTGAAAAATGAGCGAACAAAATATAAAGCTACAATTTTTCAGCGTCAAATTTCGCCTTTGGAAAGTTGAATTATAAAAATTAAGTTTTTTTTTGGGGCGACGCCCTCAATGTGAATATTTTATTTCTGATGTTTTACGTTTTTTGAATCGCTAATCTATTATCCACTGGTTTCGGTAAAAGATTTGCAATAACATGGTTATTGGTTTTTGTGACGCTGCCACTGGGAATATTAAAAACATAAATTTATTATGATGTTTGCCGGGATCAGAATACCTAAATAACTACCCTATATTTTGCTTCGTCGTCTGAAGGATGGTTATTTATTCTTTATAGGCAAATAATAGGTGTCACGTTTTTTATATTTATCAAGGGGACACGTAGTGCCATTTTGAGAATAGAAGCTGTGAAAAACGTTCTCTTTTTTTGAAACGTTCATGAGGGATACCTTACTAAAGTACCAACTTCCAATCTGCTAACTGACCGATCTCGAATCTAATCGTATTGATATTAGTAACAAACGGTTCATCATCATCATTATATCAGCCGAAAGACGTCCACTGCTGGACATAGGCCTCCCCCAAGCGTCGCCACATTGACCGGCCGCGAGCGTCCCGAATCCTTCACCAGGTCATCCGTCCACCTGGTGGGAGACCGTCCAACGCAACGTCATCCGGTTCGCGATCGCCCCTCCAGAACTTTTGTGCCCCTTCGGCCATCCGTTCTGCGAGCAATGTGCCCTGCCCACTGCCACTTAAGTTTTGCATTATGTCGGTAACTCTGGTTCTCTTGCGGATCTCTACATTTCTGATTCGATCACGCAAGGAAACTCCGAGCATAGCCAAAAAAAAAATGGTTATAATAAAAATATTATTTAAAACAAGCTTTTATGTTAAAAATTTCGTTTTGAGAATACTTTTATTATGCGTACAGCTAAGGATTGGCATTACCTGCCGGAGTCTGTGTTTCACTATAGCTACATTCTAGGGGTATTTAAGTCAAGAGTGAATAGGCTACTTCTAGGGAAGCGTGCTCCATCGTCGACCACATCTTCGCTTACCATCAGGTGAGATGGTGGTCAAGCGCGAGCATATATGAAAAAAGAAAAAAAATAACCCTGTCAAGAGATCCAACGTGTGTTCAGTTCAATCGAACACTGGTATTATTTACTGGTTCCTGTGTTGTCCCAATGTAGGGCAAAGGCCTCCGTTTCCTCCTTCACTCACTCCTTGCCCGGTGTACTGCAATCGCGGGCCAATCTTTTAAAAATTAAAAAAATCAAAAAACCCGACTGCTAATATTCGCGAGCTGGCTGACCAAAACCAGATGTATCCTCCGACTGCACAGCATGATTTTCTTCTTGTTTACGTCTTTTTAGTTCGCCTTTTAAGCAGTCGGGTCTTTTGATTTTTTTATTTATAACTTTTTAGTTAATTTTTTTTTAGATTTCGGTACATTTAAACATAATATAAGTGTTATATATTTTTGAAATCACCTCTTAAAACCCTTTATTTTGATACCCCACACGATGGGTTTGGAAGTAAAAAAAAATTTTGTCCCCCACAATATGGCGCCCAAAATCCGCCATTTTTCTATTTTCCAATTTTAATGTAGCCAGTGACACTCATAGGGTTAAGACGAATCGATTGACGTATGAATCATCAAAATCGGCCAACGCGTTTGGTCTCTGGAACGCCACATAGGAATAAACATACATACATACTTACATACATACATACATAGACTGATAAAAACATTACCCTCCTTCGGCAGTCGGGTAAAAAGGTATCCAGCTCATCCCACTATCTCTTTCTGGGCCTGCCGCGTTGTCGTTTCCTGCCTTTAGGGATCCACTGAGTGGTAGTCTTCGCCCATTGCTGCTACGACTACGGCAGATGTGGCCAGCCCAGTTCCACTTCAATCCAGCAGCTGCTCTGCTGTGTTTTGGAACGAAGTATAGTGTTTCTGATACGGTCTGTGAGTTTGACACCCAGTATACTTCGTTCCATAGCACGTTAGCAGACTCCAAGTGCGAACTTTTGACGATTTGTCCTTACAAGTTCGCACTTGGAGTCTAGTACTTACATAGGTACCTACGGAGCACAAACACGGTTAAGGGACCTTAGGTGAGAGTGAGAAGGATACACATGTCCATGAGTATTCTTTTGAGTGATAGCGGAGGAGGTCTTCATTAAATGTTTCATCGACCAATAGTTCTTCCAGGCGTTTTCTGTACGTCGAGCGGTAAGAAGATTAAATTTAACTAGCAAGCTTTGATTACTCAAACACACCAGGACAGGCGAAAAGACATAAAAAAGTTGCTTTTATCATTAGTGCTGCGATTCTTGCAATTCTTTTACCAAACACAAAAATCTTACGTACATTACTTGAACACTGACGAACACATCAGAGCTAGGTTTGCAGACGTTCTAGTACCACTAAATTACCATGAATAGTGGGCTGAAGAACGCTTTTGATCGCCAGGGCTTCACGGGCAAAATTGCCAGGTCGCTATGCCAAGTATTTGGGGTACTAACAATGCGTAGTGGGAAAGCTACTGTGAGATATGACGGATGCTGAAAGCTTTGTAGTGCTTCAGTATTGCCGATCCAGGTTCACGTTTGAGTCTTTAAATCAAGATTTTTTTGTTTTTATAGAGTCACTTTGTTGTTTGTTCGTTGTACCAATAAAGAAAGACTTTTAATTCGTCTTTCAGAGAGTCAAAATGTACATGAATATGAAACATTTTTACCATGATACCTCCCTGAAATTGCGCAAAATACAGATTCTGCCCAAGTTCTTTTGTCAACACGAAAAATGCATCTACTGATAAAAAATTATCTATGATTTCGTTTAAACTGCCAAAAACTGTAACTGTTTCCGGGTACTGATAGGCGGATATAAATGTCCTGAACACCATATTTATTTATATTTCATATTTGATCCAACAGTAAAAGTTATTAATATTCATGAATGTTTTAACCCCTGAAATCAATTAAAAGTTATTCAGTATTGATAGTTCAAAGCATACATAAAAATATTTCAACGTTCTTTTTTCTTTAAATGAATTTCGACTATCAAATTCTGATTAAATTATCTTATCGCAAGCTACCTTGATGCTTAAGGTACTGTACGAGGGGAGGTGCAAAAGTTCGCGAAAGAGAAAGAGATTTTAAGAAATATTCCGTGAACTGTTGGAACTCCCTATGTAGTTCGTTCTACGAGTAAGTGTTTGTATCCACACACTTAGAAGCTGGGTATTGCATATAAGCTGTTTAAACCATGTTATCTAAAATATACCTATACAGGCTGGATACAGGGATAAATTAGGTTAAAATGACATGCCTTATCCCTAGCCCTACCTCTTACCTGTAAGGAGGTGTACCAGCCTAAACAAACAACATGTATAATTATTTTCAATCTCTGTTCCCCCACAAGTCCCCAAGCAAGTAGTCCATTCATCTCATTCCATCATACTACATTTTCACCGCCATATTTCAGTCTCTTGTTTCTTAATTAAAACTTTAAATATTGTTACTTACAAAGTACTCACAGAACTCCTTAACCTAACAATAGGGGTGACTCCTAATTATAATTAACCTAATTTTCTTGTGCTATTCGAAATTCAACTATTTGCCGTTGGGTTAAGTTTTATAGTTGCAATTAAGTGGTCTGAGTTAGTAATGATAGAGCGTTGAAGAGACGCCAAATTACAGGAAAACGTGTTTAATACGTATGTATACTGTTCCTGCTAGTTAATTAGGGTTTTTAAAATGTACCACTATTTTCTTTGACCTGATTGTTGTGGAGTTTGTTTTAAAGTTTAATTAGTGGTTAAGTTTTTTACTGCAGAGTGGGCAAATGGATATTCTAAGAGTAACTATTACTATTCTATTATTGTTTATATGGAGCGTATTCTGCGGGGAAATGATTAGTAAAGGTAGTGGAAGTTAGAGTATGATATCTCTGCCTAACCGTTCCAGAGATACAATCGTGATGTTATGTGTTGTAGTGTGGTGCAGACAAAAATGTTGATGACAACTATCTGGCTCTTGGAAGCTCTCTAATGAATAATATGATCTTACTTTTCGGGCCGATGGTAAACTACTTTGGTAAACTCTATAACTAAATGATTTTGGCCGAGTAGGTCGGCCGCACCAATCGGGGCATAAGCGTTGTTCGTAAGGTCTGCAAAAACCAAATGAAGTTTTCTAAAAACACGATCACCGCATGGAATAAATATTTTATGGCCTACAAATAAGCAATTGTTCCAGGTCTAGCTATTGTTGTATCTAATTTAAACAAACTTAAAATAAAGGAGTAATATGTAGCGTGGGGCGACGTTTAAAAAAAATTCTACTTGGTAAGCAAAAATCTATTGTATTTGTTTTTTAAAGACCACAAGATTTTCGGATATTTTTTGGTAAAATAAATTTTATAATTTATGCCGCATGACGCAATGAGTAGCGTGTTAAGTACGTTCATATCGTGCTTATTTACTTTTCGTGGTTATGTTCTTGTTCTGATTTTTGGTTTGATTGGTATGTTTAACCTCTTAATATTACGGTCAACCCTTGACCTAGTTACTAGGCATGTTTTCTCGACCAATTTCTGTAACCCACTCCGCTCTATCAATACTGAAGTTATATTACTTCGTTACAGGTTACTGAGAGGTTTTCGGTCAAGATCGAAGAAAACATCACACACTAGTCAAAGTATACTTATACCTATCTATGATATACTGTTACAAAGAACGTTGTTGTTACAGTGAACGACGGAAAAAGTGTACAAAGTCTCAAAAAATAAATTTTGAACAAAATGACCATTTTAATGAGAATGAATGAATGATTTTTAATGAGAAATAAATGATAAGTTATGTCTCTGGTGAAATCACCTAGAAAACCTTCTTAGCAGCTATTTTCAAATTCGCATTTCGATCTTTAGCCACTTAAACTACCACTGAGTGTATTATTACACTCAATATGGATTTTTCTATATACAGAAGTAGCAGCCGCTTGTATGGAGTTAAAATATAGATAAGAGCTTTTACGTTACAGAAACGTAATTATTTCCATTAGCATAACCATCACTTTGAAGTAATTTGTTCCCAGAATTTGTTCCCACAAGCCGCAAGCTACGCTCACACACTCTCACACACACGTACCATTGTACACGTACATGTTAATCTCATCCTTGCACACATGTACGAAATTAAACAACAATTAATCAAATAGGTATTCGCATTCCGTTGCCAGTTGGCACAAATTCAAGTTGCCAGCATTGCCACTGGATGCCATTTCTGATTCGAGATTAATAAAGAAAAAAGTGCAAAAAATTGTCAAGCAGTCGACCCACCAACCTCTTGGCAAAACTTTGTATTGAAAAGATTTCATTCTCGCAGATTTAAATTTTAATTCATAAATCTAGTTTGAAAGTAAAACCTGTTTAATGAATGAAAATTGTACTTCATTCTTGTGCAGAATAATCGGATATCGTATAATTTCTTATTTGAAACGGATTTGGAGTTGAATAGAAAAATATTGGATGGCTGTAATTTATTGTAAATGAAACCTTAAGGTTTCAGTTTGATAAAACAATACAATCTTAATTTAGTTAACTGTTTCAAATTAAATTACCCAGGTCTGAATGTGTAATATTTTCGTAAAAGTAGATAAGATTATCTGGTTTTTTTTTTTGTCTTAATCGAAGATGATTCGAACTAGCTAACTGGCCACTTAAATGGGTAAAAAAAACCGGCCAAATGCGAGTCGGACTCGCGCACGAAGGTTTTCGTACCATTACCGCAAAAAACGGCAAAAAAATCACGTTTTTTGTATGCGTCCCGTTTTTACCCTTTGGGTATGGAACCCTAAAAATAAAAAAGATCAAACCAAAAAAAAACTAAGTAAGTACTTTATTTTATCCCTGATAGCTTGTCTTTAAAACCGCTTGTCAGCTGACAAGCGGTTTTTATAAAATGTTAAAGTATTTATTTATAGAAGTAATAAATTCCTATTCTAACTTTAATATGCCTATAAAAAGAATTCCATCCCGAAAAAGTTCACCTTCCACACTTCTTCACAACAGTACAATAATATCAAAGCGTAAAACTATAGGTATATTTTTAACTTGACATGTACCTTTGTAAAGGACAACAATGGCGTCAATTTCCGTGAACAGAATCAAGAAAGGAGGCTTGATTATCACACAAGGATGTCATTGTGTGAGGCACACGTGTTCAACGTACCGTCAGATAAAATACCTCCATGACTGTTCAAGCTCTGTCCGAAAGGGATGAGCTATTTTTGGACGAAACTTTGTGACAATTTAGAGGTGAAAATCTTGAAATGTAATGGTCTCTTTGATTTCTATGGAATCGTTTCATTTTGTAAGACAAAATGCATACTAAACTGCAATTGTCCGCGACTTTGTTCTCGAGTTACTTATCGAAAGTATCCTATCAGTCATTCGCCAGGTCCCAGCTACGGTATATCTATGTTATTTATAAAGATCGATATAGCAGCATAGGCATGAAAACATAACAAAAAACATAAAGACAGAATCATACATACTTATACAATAAACAAAAGTAAACTATACAAAATTATAATTAAACTAACTACTTATGCTATATATAAAAGAAAGATACACTTAGGCGTCGAAGTACTCCTCCACATCGCTGTCATCCGGGAACGTGCCCAGAAGTGGCAGTATTGCCACGTTGAATGGCAATGCTGATTCTCTGCGCAAAGAAAGATCCAGCCCTCTGGTCACGCACAGTGTCGATCAGTCGGCGAGAGATTTCCTTAAAAAGGAGACGTGCACTCGGGCCCCATGACCCAAGCGTTTCGACCCCAAACGGCTCAAAACTGTAGTTACCAATTAGGTTACAGTAAAGACAGAATAACTTTAATAACGTCTTATAAGTAGGATTTGGTTGTTTGATTATAGGATGCTTGCTGTTCTAGTATTGCGTTCCAGTGAGATAATTATCGACGCAGGTGAAGCCGCTGGCACAGGGTAGTACATTTTAATTATATCCTGACATCTTGTTATAAGGAAAATCTTTAGGAGAAGTCTATTTATAGTCGTGAGTGGCCACTTCAATTATAAGAATAGGATGAGAAGTAAAAAGCTGCTATTTTTAGCCATTCTTTAATAATTTTAATTTGTACATATACGTAAGTTGTTGAGATTTACGAATATTTTCAAATTAAAATGACTATTGAATAAAAAGAGTTTTAATGGTAGAAGAATGATATTTATTGCCTGTAAATAGTTTTAAACAAACAGTTTTATTCGTCAGGAAAATAATATTTCAAAACCAAATGTGGTGGGTGCTTCCTATATATTTCTTCCAAATACGCAGAGGAGAAAAATCTAAATAAACTCAAAAGATACAGCCTAATTAAATCGGTCATCATCATCATATCAGCCGAAAGACGTTCACTGCTAAACATAGGCCTCCCCCAGGCGTGTTAATTAAATCGATCAGATTGATCAAATAAGATCGGTTTTTGGAAGATTTGAGTGTACTTCTTTTGCCAGTGCACGCATTAGTCGTCATAAAACTCATTAAAGAGGCGACTAAAACAGTCAACGATATTATATTGTTAAGACAAACATGCTATAAATCTTTTATTTGAGAGATATAGATAACTTAGACAAAAGAGAGTTAACAATACTTTTCGACTTTGGGGTTGAACGCCCTCGCAAAATCCACAAATCTCTGCTGCGTGGGCTTTATGTAGGTGTAGTGTAGGTTTAACAATGTTATACAAGATGTTACATTCAAGAGAGAAGTTTTAACGTGTGGTCAGATCACGTATAATCAAACTTACAGCTATTTAGATGAAAATTTCTCACACACTGGCGAATCAAAAATGTTGATAATTAAACTACTGCTAGTGGCAGTGTTCGAGTTGTAATAGTTTTAGTTTATTCCTGGCCAAATAATGCAAAGAAAGCAAAATATTTTTGATACAATGACATACTCGTATCACGCCTATAGAGCGAAAGAAAAGGAATTCATAGCGGCATACAATCCTTTCATAGCGTGACGGTTCACAAGAAGAAATGGAAAAAGAAAAAGTGTTCCGCCGTTCCCTAGTAACACGAGAAAAGGGCAAGAAGATGAGAATGATCACGCCTATCGTATATTTTTTAAACTGACTTCATTATTCAATAATGGAAGGAGGGTGGAGAAGCAACGTTACAGATCAAGATTACAGAAAACCGAAATTTTGTCACGCGTAATATTTTTAACCGACTTCAAAAAAGGAGAAGGTTTCTCAATTCGACCGTATATATATATATATATATATTTTAGTACCATGATAAGGAAACCAGAATCTAATGATGGCATCCTAGAGAAATCGAGGGAACTCCTCAAATATTATAGGCGTACAAATAGCAATTTTGGTATTTTTAACAACAAATGCAATCATTTAAACTCAGAAAGTGTCATTTGGTGAAATGGAACTGATGAAGAAGATACAGATAGCCACTGGAAGTCTTTAATGCTAAGTATGACACGGGTATAAGATTTATCGAATAGCTAATCGACTATGATAAAGCAAATACTTATAAATACTACTGGTACTGATGAAAATGGGAACATCGAACTGATCTGATGATGAAGCCGGAAGTTAGGCAAGAGAACTCCGAAATAAAACAATGGATCCTAGTCGTGTTTTGGCTTATTGGAATAAATAAAAAAAAAACACATGATACATTATTTTCACGGTATTTGGAGGTACCTACCAAAACTAAAAAGAGAAATATATTTTATTTTATATCAAAAAATCAATCCAACTTCCAAAACTAAAACACAATAAAGCGAAAAATAACTGCCGAAGTCGGTGTCGAAAAAAAGAAAACAACAGGTACCAAAGACACCGACTTCGGAAAAGAAAGTTATTTTTCGCTTTGTAGTGTTTTGTTTTGGAAGTGGGTTTGATGTTTTTGTAATTTTTTTATGTTGCAAATTAATCTTTCTATTAATGTAACATCCTATGTATGCCAAGCTAAAATTACAGAAGCCCTTAAAACTCAAAGTTCATACGTCTGCGCTTTTATTAGTACTGTCGGAATTAAAACTGAAACTAAATTATTGTTCAGCGCAAGGTTTATGTGAAACTTGTCTATGGAATTAAAAGGATGAGAATTTTAGAACTATGTTATTTTTTTTTTTTTTAACGTTGGTTTTGCGTTTTACCACTATCTCACCTGACGGTTTGCAATGATGTGGTCTACGGTGAAGCACGCTTGCCTAGAAGTAACCTATTCACTCTTGATTTAAAGAACCCAAGGTTGTTGCTATCAGGAAACAAAGACTCCGCAAGGGAATTCCACTTCTAAGCTGCAATGCGTTTAATCATATAACTATCTATATTCATAGAAAGCTCGTCCATTATATCAATGAAGAATATAAATAATTTAACATATTTCATTCTTTTTCTTCATATCGCTGGCACGACAGTCCTTCAGATGTGCTACTTCCACGACATCGTCGCATAGATCACTTTCGCTGCATATTTTGGGGCACAGAGAGCAGAAGAGGAGGTGGACCATGGTTTGTGGCTCGGCTCTTTATCTATACCCTGCTGCTGTTCTGTTGAGGTAGCCTCAGCATATTTCAAATTAAAATGAAAATATCTGAATTACTGTCGTGCTATCGACTCGAATGAGAGGAGAGAGTATTAGCTTTCCATTGGCTTATCACGTTGGAACCGTACAAATTTTCTCGAAGCCCTTCAAACTCAAAGTTTACACGTCTGCGCTTTTATTAGTACTTTCGGTGTTACCACTGAAACTAAATCATTGTTCAGTGCAAGCTTTACTTGTCTACGGAATTCAAAGGATGAGAATATGTTTCATCATAAATTTAAATATATAACTGAAGTACTTAGAAATAGTATATCTATCTAGCAGTTAGAATTTTCGTAGTTGGATCAGTTCGGCCAAAGATTGTCTCTTAATAATATAAAATTAGATTTCGGTTATTACTTCAAAACTTTTAATGATACAATTAGATTTTTATTTTTCCAGAAAAAAATAAACGTTACAATACGAAAAGAAATCTTAACACTAACTTACAAAAATAACTCTAAAAAAACATTGATCAAACAAAATCGCCGAAAAAAAAATCCTAGCGAGCCTCGAAGGTATTTTTCCCTAAAAAAACTCCCAAGAATTCTAATTAAGTATGCAAAAATAACGACAATCACCATTGGGACCTTCACAATGACAGCCAGAGCGTTTAGCGTAATCTTCGGAGGTGGAGAGGTCCAAAACGAGGATAATATAATATAATGGACCTCAACTTGTTTAGCGTAAAATATCTTAAGGGGAATGCTTTCGCGTAGCCGGTAAAATTCAATTATAACAATGAAACAGAAGCTATATATAAGGACTCCGTTTTCTACAACTAGACTCTCATTTGGAAATCTGTTCTTTAATTTTTACACATTTGTCTGGCATAAAGGATTTTTTTCAAGATCTGTGCAATGCAGTGCACCTTTTGTCGACGTTTTATAAGTGCCCATGTAGGCCTGTGTGAAATAAAAAACATTAGTTTTTTTTTTTGATTTTGCTGGATTTTTGATTTTCGCTAAACGCAATTCGACAATTATGCGCAATGTAGTTATTCCAGCATGCCAGCGTTTGTTCGAAAGACTGAGTAATTATTGTTTGTAATCCTAATTTTGAAAGTTCTACTCGCTTTGGTACTTATTTTTTTGTAGATTGCAAATTGTAGCTCTGTATCTCACAATGACAGTCGTTTAGCATAATCTTCGGAATTGGAGAGGTTCAAAACGAGGATAATATAATATAACGGACCTCAAATTGTTAAGCCTAAAATATCTTAAGAGGAATGATTTAGCGTAGCTGAAAAAAATCAATTTTGAAAAAAATCACATTTTTTTTCTCGAGAACTATGCTATTTAGGATTTTAAATTGAACCATATTGCATTTTGACAATTACGTGCAATACAATGAATGCGGTAGACCAACGGCCTTTCGATAGACTGCTCAGTATAGTTTCGTTCAGAACCTTAATTTCAGCGTACTCTACTCGTTCATGACCGTTTTTTAATTTTTTGCGATTTGCAAATAGCAGATAATATGTATCAGGTTAATATTGATCGAAATAGGACCTTCAATATTTACGAATAGGTCTTTGTTTTTACAGACTAATGACTATTCAACACCTATCCAGTTGGGTAGGGCCAACATCGAGAAAAAGGTCAACTGACGAATCCGTCTCGGCTGGGCAGCTTTCGGGAAATTGCGCGGTATCTTCTCGTCCAACTTACCACAGTGTCTCATGACGAAAGTCTATGACCAGTGTGTGTTGCTAATTATGACCTATGGCTCTGAAACATGGTCGCTCGTAATGGGCCGCATCAGAAAGCTTGCAATCACACAAAGGATAATGAAGAAGGCTATGCTCGGAGTATCCTTGCGTGATCGAATCAGAAATGTAGAGATCCACAAGAGTACCAGGGTTACCGACATAGCCCGAAAATTGCCAAACTTAAGTGGCAGTGGGCAGGGCACATTGCTCGCAAAACGGATGGCCGATGGGGCAGAAAAAAACTGGAGTGGTGACCGAGAACCGGAAGAAAAACAAAGCAGGCCTCTCACCAGACGGACCGATGACCTGGTGAAAGTTGCGGGGATCCGCTGGATGCGGGACGTACGAGACCGGTCAATGTGGTGACGCTTGGGAGAGGCCTATGTCCAGCAGTCTCATCATCATCAAAGCGTTCATCATCATCATCATAAAATTTAACTAATAAATGTTGACATTCCGAGTTAAAATTATTCGATTGTGACGTCTTCATGAAATCATGACTAATTAGTCAAGAGGTCCTTGACAAGTGTCACTCTGTCATCATCATGGTGATAGCGATTGGAAAAATGTCAAAAACGAGAATGAAGATAATATTGCGAGCTACCTTTCGCATTCGCCTTAATAGAATGACCTTTTTGACCTTGAAGTCTAGTTACTATGTAGGTGTTATTAAGTACATTTGGGACCTATTGTGGAGTTAGAATGACTTGATAGCGAGTTTAATCTTGTATGGCTATTATATTTAAGGTATTGTGGTATTCACAAGAGATTTATTGTAACTTCTGCCATCGGCTACGCCCGCGTTAAGGTCGAAAATTATCCCGAGGGAACATATCATATGTGCTAATTCTGACTTATAATGTATCTCTTTGTGAAATTTCATCCAGACACTTAGTATTTATAATATTAGTTAAACTAAATAAAATATTATTTTGATATTTTTATGTAATTTTATTTTATAACCTGCTATTATAAAGAATGCCAGTAATGAAGATGAAAGTGGGCAAAAATATTTGTCTCTAAAATTTGTCCTACATTCCAGTTTCTTTATTATAATCCTGCTTAGTATAGATTGTCTCTGAAATAACCTACCAGACAATAAAAAAATAAAATACTTTAATAAAATTCTAGACTTCTTAATTAGGACCAGCAATCACACTTTGTGTAATAAAAACAATAATTTAGTTTTATTAGGGACAGTAATCGTCAAAACAGCAAAATTAAATTAAGAAAATATTCCAAATGGAATAATACTTGGACATTAAGCCATTCTTGTTTAATCCGATTCCGTTCCATTTTCTAATCCAAAAGATAGCCCATTTAATTTACAAACATTTTATTCTTCAAGAACAACAAACAAATTAGTTTCTATAAAACTTTAAAATTAAAACAGAAAATGGTTGGCTACGTATTAAACTCGTAGCACTCTGCTACGCCGTAGCCGCGTAGCAGTGCTACGAAGTGTACTTAGTAACTTTGTAATGCGCTTACCACCGGAACTCAAATAGCTTGTAACTGGTTCAAATGAAAAACCGTTGGTAAACTATAAATTAAATTGTGGACTATTTCTTATTTTTTCTTTGTAGTAATGTTATTATTACATGCGAAATAAATACAAAGTTCACTGTTCAGAAGTTTTGCTATCAGTAATGTGAAATGAAAGTTGAAGTTGAAGTTTGTATATGGTGTACATAATAAAGAGTATTCTATTCTATTCTATTCTATTCTATTCTATTCTATTCTATCATGGATCAGATGTCGAGTTTCTTTTCTTGCCTGTTGTAATTAAGACTTACAATATTTTCCATTTAGATCTGACAAAGAGACCAATGTTGTGCCTTTATGAAATTATAGTAAAAACAAATTAAATATTAATTACATAAACAGCAAATATTTTTATTGGTACTACACGTATTTAAACCATATTATAAGTTTAAAAAATAACTAGTTCTATTAATCGTTTATCATATTTAAATCCCTATTGAAATAAAAGAGTTTCACATTCTGTTATTAAGTTTGAATTTGCCGGTACAGTCGAAGCGGACGAAGGCTATCATACGAACGGGAACGATTGTGTAAAGGCCAGCGATCCTGCAGTGATTCTCACTTGTTAGTTCGTTCGCTCGATAATATGAAATGCATAAGAACCAGCCAAGTGCGTATTGGACTTCGGTCATTTAGGGTCCCGTACCAAACCTCAAAAACAAGTTAGTTTTAATAGAAAAAAACTATTGAAACCGAATTTCAAAGAAAAATCTGATTTATCAATATATCGGTATTGGTTGGTAAAATATACGTAATAACCAAACCATTATCACCAAATTTTAAGTTCATAAGGTCAATGGGAAGTTAAAAAAATCTTTGGAAAAAATCTTTGTATTTCTGTTGCCGCTTTAACAACAATTACAAAAGACAGAATAAATTAATATTTAAGTGGGGCTCCCATACAAAAAATGGGTTTTTTTTACCGATTTTTTGCGATAATGGTACGGTACTCTTCGTGCGCGAGTCTGACTCGCACTTGGCCTTTTTTATTAAATATTCCGCGAACTAAGGTAGACTGAGTGCCATAAATTAATTAGAGAAAAGCCAACGCAAATGTTAAGGGTTTTAACCACGTTTTTTTAAACATTATGAGATCCAAAACACAATCATACATCCCCTAATACTCTAATTTACATACACAGACAAACATGTTTCACTTTTATAACTTTTTCATACAATATTTGCTGAAACGTGGTAAACATATAAAAGAAAAATGTAAAGACAAACATTATGAGTTTTGTTCCGGAACTCGACGGAAGGGTTGGGTTATTAAAATATATTATACTAGCTGTAGCCCACCCCACAGGACCCGTTTTCTGGATGGTTTCTATGTCACTCAGGAATAATGTAGCTTACAATTGGTGAAAGAATTTTTCAAATCGGTCCAGTAGTTTCGGAGCCTATTCGGTACAAACAAACAAACAATAAAATCTTTCCTCTTTATAATATTACTAGCTGTTCCCCGCGGCTTCACTCCCGTGGGTCACCCCACAGGACCCGTTTTCGGGATTACAAAATAGCCTATGTCACTCAGGAATAATGTAGCTTTCTATCGGTGAAAGATTTTTTTAAATCGGTTCAGTAGTTTCGGAGCCTATTCGGTACAAACAAACAAACAAACAAAAAAATCTTTCCTCTTTATAATATTAGAATAGATTAGTTTAGATATTTGTACTCCATATTTTATACAAAGTGACAAGAACAGTTTTTGACAATTCAAAGTCAAAGTCAAATAAATTTATTTCAACTAGGCCAATAAGCGGCACTTTTGAACGTCACACATTAAATCTAAATTAAAAATGTACAAAGTAATAAAAATTGACTCTACCGTATTTATAGAATACGAAAAAAAAACACTCATGCTGTGTTGGAGAATTTAAACAGTTTTTATGTAAATATGGTGAGTAATTATTTTTCCTTATTAACCCTATTCATGATTGAGAGAAGAATCATGATTTTTCCTTGACATATTTTAAGAAAAATAAAACATAAATAATTTCTTTTTAACCAAAGCATCTGGACTGACATTTTTCAAGAATTAATTTATTGCTTTCAGGCTTCTATTTTAGTTATACACTCATCTAAATTTATCTATACATTTACATAGAATTGAAGTCTATTAAAATAATATCAAAATAACAACATTTTATTGAATGCATGTGAAAGTATATACGTTACTAATAACAAATACGCAATTTTTAAGATTTTTGTCTGTCTGTCTGTTTGTGCCGGGTAATATCCGAAACGGCTGGACCACTTTTAACGGCACTTTCACTAATAGATAGCTGATGTAATAAGGAGTAACAAAGGCTACTTTATATAAATGCCCACAATAATTCAGTTCCTGTGGTAAATAAAAAAGTTTACACAAATTTTACGAGTTTGACGCGGACGAACTCGCGGGCAATAGCTCTTTATTATAATAAAGAAGTAAAATTGTTTTTACATACATAAAACGAAGGTCACCACGAAAGAATCATCATATTTTTTTTAAGGCAAATTATTCATTTGTTTATATTATATTACATTATCAATATAAATATGACGCACTAGCGGACGCCTCGCGGTTTCACCGACGTAGTTCCCTTTCCCGTGGGAATACAGGGATAAAAGTAACCTACTCGTATGTCACCCGATGATAGTGTAGCTTCCCAATAGTGAAATAATTTTTAAGTAGTTTTTAAGTTTATTCGTTACATACAAACATACAAAAATAAAAATCTTTCCTCTTCGTATTAGTATAGATAGATCTATGATCCTAAATATATGACTGTGTAATATTGGCCATAGGAAGTCTAGACCCGTATAAAACAATCATTCACTGTTAGAAAGCTACAAACATTGTCACTGAGTGCCAAAGGTTACTATGGTATAGATCACGGGAGCGAAACCCTGAGAAAAACCTTGTACTTTATACTTTGCATGTGGATTATATTATACACTCTATTTTTAGGGTTCTGTACCTCGAAAGGAAAAAACGGAACCTTATTGGGTCTATTTGTTGTCCATCCGTCCGTCTGTCGGTCAAGACCCCTTTTGTCAGGAACGCGTGGAGGTATCAAGCTGAAATGTATATCAAATACTCAAATCTACTGTCCCTTAAAGCTGTGAAAAAAACAAACTTCTAAGCCAACGCAATTAAATCAAAAGATACAGCCGTTTATGTCGCAAATATCCACAAATTTTCGACACAAGCAAGGGTATCAAAGCCTACAGGGTACTTCGCGTGAACTCAGAATCTTGAAATTTGGTACGATGCAACGTCTTGTAGCACAAATAAATGAAAAATTGCGAAAACCGTAAATTTTTAGTTACATCGTATAATAAAAATATTTTAAATAATTTTAAAATTACACCCCTTTCCTCATGAACGCGTAGAGGCATTAAATTGAAATTCATATCAAATACTCAGGTCTATAATACCCTTTAAGCTGAGGTTTGTACGGAACTCTCGGTGCGCGAGTCCGACTCGCACTTGGCCTGTTTTTTAGGGTTCCGTACCCAAAGGGTAAAAACGGGACCCTATTACTGAGACTCCGCGGTCCGTCTGTCTGTCTGTCTGTCTGTCACCAGGCTGTATCTCATGAACCGTGATAGCTAGACAGTTGAAATTTTCACAGATGATGTATTTCTGTTGCCGCTATAACAACAAATACCAAAAACAGAATAAAATAAATATTTAAATAGGGCTCCCATACAACAAACGTGTTTTTTTTGCCGTTTTTGCGATAATGGTACGAAACCCTTCGTGCGCGAGTCCGACTCGCACTTGGCCGGTTTTTTTATCTTTACGTTACATAAAACGTTTTTTGCCCAAAATCAAACAAAAAGAAAAATGTAAAAATCCGTTATTACTCCCTTAATCGAGTCCTTTATCCCAACTTATACATAACATAAAGGTTGGCACTGATTGACTTGTACCGTTGTGTAATGTGACATTTGGGTCCGAACACAAATCGCTCAATTCGTAAAGTCCAGTTTTGCCAAGAACACAATAATACTAGCAATTGATTTGGCAAATATGTTAATTTAGACAAATTGCAAAGTTTCTAGTATTTTGAAGAAATGTTTTTTCAAGCAATATTAACAAAAACAACATGGTCTAACAATCTGTAAGTTTTGTTTCCTTGGCACGCAAATCGTATCATTATCTTCGAACTTAATTGCTTTCAAAAGCAATTCTCTATTTATTGTATTACGCAGTACGCCAAAGTAATAGTTTTAGATACTCGAAACTTACTTACAAATACAATTCCGAATATAACATTACAATCAAACGCTCACAGACGTACAGTCGGTTTATACCCTTACATCTTTTGAAACCGACTGAGTGATGCGAGTCACAATCCTCACAAAGGTATTTCCTATTGCTCTGTCGAGGATTTTTTTCATATAAAAAGAGGTAATAAAGTAATATTATGGAGGTAATATATAGCACAGTGATATAACTATTATAGTAGTACGGTTGAAGGTGAAAAGCTTCTATTGAAATATGCCAGTTATGTGTGTTTTGTGTGTGACAAAAATTGTGATGTAGGAGCGAATAGTATTGTGCGACGAAATTAGTTAAATTTTTCTAGTTTGCCTCATTATGGCACAAAATTCTTCTGTTGTAACTGAAGATTGATTCGCGACAAAAGCGCTCAGAAGGGATCCCCATCACATACCCAACCACACCACCTACCTATACCGTACTTACCTATGTACCTGTATGTTGCATAAAGTTTTATTAAAAAAGTACCCAAGCAAGCGTCTGATTGAAACCCCTTAGGAAAAGAAAGCTCTGATGCACTGTGTTGGCAGAAGCGACAAATATCGGAATAGCGAGGAAGCGTGAAGATCAAGACCGTTCGCGATGGAGGACTAATGTGGATGCCTTCTGCACTATCTAGAGGATATAGGACATTAAGTCAAACAAGCCAAGGGACAAAACTGATAATCGAACTTCAAGACCTATAAAAGACTTGGCACAAGATATCGTGAGTATTATTAGAACAAAAAACATTTTAAGGATCGTAGCAGGTGGCGTTCTGTAGTTTCTGCCTACCCCCATGGGAAAAAGGCGTGAGTTTATGTATGTATGTATGTAAAAAAAATTAACTGCAAATGAATCCTGCCTGTACATTCCATACATTCATGTACAAAAGATCCATCACAGTAATTTATCGGCCATTTTGTTCCGCCATCACCATTAAAGTCAAAAGGCCATAGCTTTTGTCATCGGATTTTTAGCTCCGCATTTCCAACCAGTATTAAGACATAGGTACATATTTGTACCGCATTTCAACCCGATCACGTACCACATAATAGTACCAACCTACCGACATAATGGGATGCAAAGTTGGTACTAAACAGCTCGAATACACCCCATATGTGTATTACTGTAATACAGGGATGGCAAACCTTTACCGGAGAACGTGCCGTTAAATTATAATTTAAAAAAAAGTGTGTTGGTGACTTAATGGACAAACAATAAAACTACTTATGTTAACTTATTAAGGTACTTAACTCATTATTGCAACTTGGAATCCGGGATTCGTAACGCAATCATAGTATTTACAGTTTTCATAATCTTCATCATCATAATTTCAGCCGAAAGACGTCCTGGCTGACTGCTGGACATTGGCCTCCTCTAAGCGTCGCCACACTGATCGGTACTGCGCATCTTGCATTCACCGTATTTCCGTAGCCTAAACCAGAACATCAGTCACCTTACAGTTTTGTTTAAGTACTTATTAAATTTTTAGGGTTTCGTACCCAAAGGGTAAAAACGGGACCCTATTACTAAGACTTCGCGATCCATCTGTCTGTCTGTCTGTCCGTCTGTCACCAGGCTGGATCTCATGAACCGTGATAGCTAGACAGTTGAAATTTTCACAGATGATGTTGCATGCACACTGTTGCCGCTATAACAACAAATACTAAAAACAGTATAAAATATATTTTTAAGGGGGGCTCCCATACAACAAACGTGATATTTTAACCGTTTTTTGCTCGATATTAATAACGGTAACAGGTAGACGCTTGAAATATTCACAGAATGTTTAGTTGTATATTTACTTCAAAAAACAATAATTAATAAATTGAAATAAAATAAATTAAGGGGGGCTCCCATACAACAAACATGCTTTTTTGCAGTGTTTTGCGATAATGGTACGGAACCCTTCTTGTGCGAGTCCGACTCGCACTTGGCCGGTTTTTTTAAATAAATAAGTTGGTGTGATTTCTTTATTTGAAAATAGATGCTAAATAATCCTATATTGGTATATATTTTTTCTCTACCCGTAGTTTCGCCATCCCTGCTGTAATACTCTAAGCTTTGCCTTGTTTGAGAGAAAGAATAAAGGCAATACATACAACGGTAAAGGAGCATGCCACAATTTCACAGCCAATTTGCAATAAAGGATCTTTGCAGTACGTTCTCCGTTCTTTTCAGAAGTATTTACGCAAATTGAGTAGAATGGTGAAATATTTGAAGGATTTGGGTACCTCATTAGTGAGATACATTGCAGGTTGGATGTTTTGTTATGTGTGTGTGTGTGTGTATTAGTGAAATATATAAAATTAAAATGCATTTACTGCCGACATTTTTGGTAGGTAGTTTAAGAAGATTACCTGTATGTAATTGAAACGATAATTAATAAGCTTTTAAATCTGCACGCTTGTATACCCCGAAAGGGGTAAGCAGAGATCAGGCTTCTTTATAAAAATCTTTTTAAACATATACTGATAAGCAGATTCTTTATTCAAATTAAATTCGTTAAATTAAAAAAAAAACGGTATTTAAACTAGTCATATCGTTAAAAAGTTTTTATAAATAAAAACTATTATGTTACTTATTCCTTAAATTATAGAAATGTTGTTAAGCTGCAAAAATATTGACTACATTTTTTTAAGTACAAGCAACCACCACGTAACCTACTGAAAATTATTTTACTACAAAATTCGATATCGTGTTTCTGAACTTTGTTTATCTGATGAGACCTTAATCTACTATTAAAAAAATGACGTCTCATTTAAAACTGGCCAAAATATTTCTGTTTAAATTACAAGTATTATGAAATTAGACATGTTGGTTTTTATAAAGGTCAGTTAATTATATTTCTTAGAACTTACTAAAGGGGCGCGGGTGGAATATCTTAAAGATAAGGCCAAGCAACTGACTGACTGTTGCTATAAGTTAAAGATATAAATAATAATATTATTCCGTTTATCCAACTTTTTACATATTATCAGATTACATTTTTAAATATTTCTTTAATAAAAAGCTTACTAAACACTGAAAAATGAAAAATAAATTGTGGGCTACCGATATCGGAAATAGGGTGGAAGTTACCGGTAGTATTAGGGCTCCAGAGGGAAGACATACATAAAACATAAACTCACGCCTTTTTCCCAAGGGGGTAGGCAGAAACTTCAGAACGCCACCTGCTACGATCCTTACATACTTCTTTTGCTTCACTCACATTCATACATCTAGTCATACACACACGCCGGTTATGAGTACTGCGCACCTGGCCTTTCTGAAGAACATCACCTATAAGGTCTATGTATATCTTTCTAGGGCGTCCCCTCCCGGCGTTTCCAAAACCTCCGAAAAATAAGATTATTATTAGTAACTCGAATACTTTTTAAATAGATTGGCTATATTACTAAAGAAAGTATAGGACAACAATGTGATGAAGAATTTGCGTAAGAACTCACAATGGAATTGCCAATCCCTGCTTTAAAAGCCGTAAAAATACTGACGTTTAAGAATTAAAGTTTTTAATGTCAAACCCAACTTTGTAAGGCTTCGCTACGGTGAAAGTTTTGTGAAGAACTAAACGACGATTTGACGGGAATAACATTGTCAAGCAAATAAACCTGCCTGCCTTTTGCAAATGACTCCCACAAATATAAAAAATGTGAAAGTCTGTATGTTTTTCAATCAATAATGCGGTTCGGATGAGAATTAAGTCATGAGAAGACTATAAATTATTTTTGTTCTGATACACCATTCTTTGCAATTGCATTTATCAATATGATTTGATTTTTTTTATTACTCTCTTGAAGGACTACAAAAAAATCGAAGTGCATCTTTGACTTATATGGGTTGGTATTAAATTATACACGTTATTTTTACATCCATCTTTATGTTATCTTACATAAACATATCCAAAACACGGCTGATATATATATTCTTGGCTGTCAACAAACAAGTTTACAAAGCCTGGCCCTCTCTATTTGTGTTATCTTAAAATTCAGCGCGAGTACAAAGAAACGCCGCCTTTCTCTGACCGACCGGGATTTATTGCTTAGAGCTAATGTGTGGTCACCGTTGTGGGGAGAACTGCTTGAATTTTGAGTTTGGAAGAATGTTCTTGTTAGTGGAAGATTGTTTTTATTTTTCTTGATTGGAAAGGTCAACAACTGCAGGGTTATGAACAACTGCTTAACTGGTGCAATGTGAAGAGTGAATAGGTTACTTCTAGGCAAGCGTGCACCATTGTCGACCACATCATCGCTTACCATCAGGTGAGATGGTGGTCAAGCGCGAGCCAATATAAAAAAAAAAATTAAAAAAAATGTAAATCTATACAAACAAATGAAATTGAAGTGTCATTTGAAGTGAAGTGTTTTTATGTAATACCAAAATAACAACGTTTTATTGAATGCATGTGGAAGTATATACGGTACTAATAAGATCTGATTTATGTAAATAATTCGACTTTTCAAATTTAAGAAGTTTAGTTATGTTTTAAAATAGCAAATATTGTTGTAGCCGAAAAAGCAAGAATGTTGTATGATCTTTTAAATAAATTTCAGGATACAGAACTTGGCACTCATTTCGATCTCAATTATTTTGTCGGCGTAGTCAACAATCTCGCATATTCTTAGTATTGAACTTGGCTCCCTTTTTCACATTTATGTTTTTGATGGATAAACTTAATACATCTAGAAGATGTTGATGTTGTTTTTTGCGATAGTCCGACTCGCACTTGGCCGGTATTTCATTCTGTTTTGTCAACCGCTTCCTTTTCTTTCGTATAAAAAATCAGATCACTATCATTCTATAAATAACAGTAACACATCACATCACACGTACACATCCGCGCATTGATATCGTATGTAACCGCAACATTCGCAGCGAATGTATAGCGGGGTTTACAAATTAATTTATCATCGTAGGGTTTACCGTGTGAATACATTAATCATCGTGGAATATCATAGAAGTTTTGTTTGTTAGGGTTATGCTTAAACGGGTTATTGTATTAGTTATAAAACTTTCAGTATTGCGTGTCTGGGTATCTAAAATTGCTAGGGGATAAACTTTTTCATTTAATTTGTACCTGACGTTAATATAACGAAATAGAAAGAGCCCAGCGGCTGGCCCAGTAAAACCTGGCCTCTTGTACTTGAGGTCGTAGGTAAAGCCGGGCAAAGTGCCAATGTGACTTTTTCAATTCATTTGTATTTTTACCCGAATGCCGAAGGAGGGTAATGTTTTTATCAGTCTATGTATGTATGTATGTTTGTTCCTATGTGGCGTTCTAGAGACCAAACGCGTTGGCCGATTTTGATGATCTTACGTCAATCGATTCGTCTTAATCCTGCAAGTGTCATTGGCTACATTAAAATTGGAAAAAACAAAAATGACGGATTTTGGGCGCCATTTTGTGGGGAAAAAAATTGATTTTTCTTCCAAACTCATCGTGTGGGGTATCAAAATGAAAAAAAAAAAGGATTTTAAGAGGCGATTTCAAAAATATATAACACTTATATGTATAAATGTACCTAATTCTAAAAAAAATTACTAAAAAGTTGTAAATAAAAAAGTTAATTAAAAAAATCAAAAAACCCGACTGCTTAAAAAGCAACTTTTTGTTATTTTTTTTTAACCGACTTCAAAAATAGGGAGGTTCTCAATTCGACTGTATTTGTTTCTTTTGTTTGTTACCTCAAAAATGTTTACTAGATGAACCGATGCTGTTTCTTGTGTGGCCCCATTTAAATTTGATCAAGATCTGATGAAGAACTTCGGAGATATACAACTCTTCAATAAACAACGGCAAATCTCTAGGGAATGCTGCAACCGCATGTCTGTTTATTGCTTACGCCATTTCATAACATAATATCACGTCGGTTCGTTCTAAAGGGGTACGCAGATATGTATAGTTTATCCTAGTACACTCTCATTTGACCTGTTATGTTATTTTTATGTTATTTGGGGCATCTATTCAGGCATAACATTGGGCATTATAGGTACCTTACTATTGAACTTGCTTATAAAGTACCACAACTAAAAACTGAAAAATAAAAACTTTTTTACCAAAAAATACAACCGACTTCCAAATAAAAACACTACAAAGTGAAAAATAACTTCAATTCCGGAAGTCGGTGTTCTTGTTTTTTGTCACCGACTGCCGAAATTTAAGTTATTTCGTATGTTTTTGTAAAAAAACGTTAATTCTCAAATTATCTTCGACATCGCTGACAATGGTGAAGGAAAACATCGTGAGGAAATCTGGACTTACAAATTTGAAATCGCCAAATCGCAAGCGTGGCGATTAGTGGTCTTACCTTATTTGTATGAGAAGAGGTTTTTGCATTGCAGTTGGACATTAACATACTGGTATTATTATTATATTAATAGAGAGAGAAAGTGAAAATTACCTACTCTTGTTTAACCATCGGGTAACCTGCTAGTGACCTAATTAAATTACTATTTGACGTCACTGGAGCTTCCTGATTGGTCGATTGTATGCCTAACAAAGACCTGGAACTGAATATTGGTATAAAATCAGATTGCAAAAATAATATGAAAAATGTGAAACAGTCTCTGGAATTAACGAAAAATTTTATCGGAACAAGGAACAATGGATTTAAACAAAACGGATGAAAGCAAGACAACTTGTTAGAACATACAGTTATTTATTTATGTCCCAACTAAAAATATACTAGACATGGAAACTACCTATCGTCAAAATGGATCCCATTCAATTTATATTTTAAGTATTAAAATCAACTTCCATCTATATCATTTCTGCAAAATTGGTGCTCAAACAATTTTGTTTCCACTATGACACGTTTGCATGAAAGTACTGGCTGAAAAGAGGCGGATAAACACACCCAAAATATACATTCACGGACTGGACCATTTTGAACATCTTTATTAAGACAGTGAACTCGGCAAACAGCACGGATGCAAATGCGGTTGTCGCAGATTATGAGAATGGAGCATTTTATGAGAAAATTTGGTCTAAGTGATACGTGTTTTAGTATTACTGGTATATAAATAAGAAGATCAGCTACGAAGTATAGTGTTTTTGTGTGCTTTTCAAAGTCTTACAGGACCTAACTCAATATGAAATCTACTTAAGTAGGGAAAAAATGACCCGAGTTTATTTTTAATACATAATAAAATGTGTAATATTGAGCTAAGTTGATAGAAAAAGTGAGAAATAGTAAATAAATATCACTATCTTACCATCTGGTGAGATAGTGGTCAAATGCGATATATATGCCTATAATAATAAAAGTCTAAAAACGAAGATGCCTGTGGCTGTAGACAAAGTGATAATGATTGTTAAAAAACGAAAAAAAAAGTCCTAAATGTCTCGGACTTGTAAATAAAGTACGAGTATCTCAAAGATAAAAGCCGTTATCCAGGTCCAGGCTGCAATCATTGCTTCGCTTCTCACTCGTTTAGTAAGTATATGAAGCTATTTTAATCTATACATAATAATAATATTCCTGCGAGAAAATTTCTGAGCCGTACCTATGTTAATAGCGAGATACTTCGCTCATCCAAATAGTATCCATATTTGTTTCACAAATTACTTTTTCTCATATCGATAAAGCAGCATTTTAATTAATATTTTATCGAAGCTATAAGCTTGACGGCTCTATAATGTAAATTGGGCTTTAATTGAGGCAACACCACTCACGGATTATTTCGCTTTTATACAATTTTAATTCCGCGCAGTTTTGAGCGGTGTTTGTGGAAATTGCAGAGTGGACGCATCATGTGTTGTGGTTTGTCAAATTGTGGATATCACGTTATACAAACATTGTTTATCTATGATACTCGTAGCTTTAATCCTATTCTGGTCATTTGCTTTGTTTCGTTCACAGGTAATATTATGGCCACAATTTTCTATAGCAATTCTACTGACATTGTATTTTTTTTAGTACAATTTAATGTACATTTTTTTAGTTTTACGGGGATGAAGTCGCGGGTGATAACTAACCTGCTATAAAATTGGCACCGTACTTTAACACATACTGGGAAAGAAGATCATAGATTTGGTTTGAATTAACATAGAAAATATGCCCAGGATTTGAATGTAAGCTGTTATCCTAAGGGTAACATCTTAATACGCTACATATTATAGACAAAACGCAAATTTGGTTATATCATAATGTGACAACCAAACTAACATTTGTCATACGTTCTAAGACCTTAAATATTTAACTAGGCTTAATAAAACGTCTAGGTTCGCACACAATGACACTCCATTTGTATAAGTCAAGTCTCCACTCAGGAAGGATCTTATTACATGTTAGACAGACGTACGTAATAAATAGCTTGGATGTACGTCAGAGCTGAAAAACAAATGATAGTGCTAAATCTAATTTCGAAAAGTTGACTACGTGAAATGTCACGAAAGTTTGAAATATTTTATGATAAGTACAGATAATTATTACGTGGCACCTCAAAAGTTTTATGATGGTGTCATTAGACAGTCAAATTATCCATAGTGCCCACTACCTAGGCGCGTCCTCTGATGGTCATTTCCTTAATTATTTTCCTAGCTTTAGTATCAAATTTCAGATCACATGGGCCGTTTGCAAGCAAAGTGAAAAAAAAATGTTCTATTTTTATGGGACAAACCCACCGCACTATTCCTATATATATATTTATATATCTTTAAAGATCATCATATCCTGAAAGCCAGAATCAACAGTGGCGACCACCAAAAAAGCGCCGAGGCAATGAAGCTCGACGAAAACCCGCTGAATGAATTTAACTGTCTTGGATCCCGCAACGTAATTAATCAAAAATCACGAATAACGGAGGAGTTGTAAAAAAAAACATAATTTTCACTTACCTCTATATCAAGCAGGAGATAGAACAAAAAAGGCCAATAGGTACAAAGGCAAATCAATTTTAAAAAATGTTTTAAAATTAACTTTTTTTATTTACAACTTTTTAGGTATAGTTTTTTCTATTTACTTTTAAACATATAAATGATATATATATTTGTAATCACCTCTTAAAACCCTTAATTTCGATACACCACTCGATGCGATTGGAAGAAAAAAATATTTGGGACCCGCACAATATGGCGCCCAAAATGAGCCATGTTTGTTTCACCTATCTAAGAACACTTGGGTGGTCAAGACGTATCTAACGATGTGTTAATTATATAAATCCGTCATGTGGTTTGAAAGATATGAGGTAATAAACAATATTACATACATACAAGCAAACATACACATACATATTACATACATAGAAGAACCCTTTGCAGTCCGGTAAAAATAGTTCTATAATGTTTATTTACAATCAGGAAGAGATCTTGGAAGATTCTATTAAGTACTTATATAAAAATCAATGCGTGTATGTATGTTCCCTATGGACTTTAACGTTTTAGCCAGTATTCCAGCCGTTATTCTAGTGATTTTGATGAAAGTTTCAGATTGACCCCAGTGGCTGTGAATTTAGGTAGCGATAGGATCAAGACCTTTTCTTGGCTTTTTGATAATTTTGGATTATGTTTTCCCTACAATATCTATCTAGAGATCATTAGTGACACCCGTGCAAAGTCAAGGCGGCTCGTTAATTACTTGTAAAAACAAATTTTAAAAGACTACGGTGGCCTAATTTACTACACCAAAAGTCTAGACGAAAAATAATTAAGGACAAAACCTGAGTTTCCAGGAGGACCTAAAAATTACACGACCTAACTCCCTTTTAACAAGGGACAGGGTCTTATTCCCGTAATAGGCTCAGAAAATTGTAAAGTGGAGACATTACAAGAAAACATCTCGCTTATACCTCCATTTCAAAACACTAAGAACTGCCATTCCAATTACACCAACCCGTAGTTTTCAGCCAAAATAAACGATTTCACAAAATATCCTTTGATTACGAGAACATTATTTCGTGTTCCTAGCGTAATTAGTTTTCTATTACAAATAGAACGGAAAGGTAGGTAGGTACCGAAATTGTTTTATAAGAAACCCAATAAGGTTGGTTTCTTAGCTTTAATAGGGTAAGCCATGATTGAAACGTCAAATAAATTATGTAAGTTTAATTCTGATTGGATTTCTCGACAATTATCGAACTGGGTTCGTAAAGGCCGCGTAGTAGAGTGAGTGCCTGTAAATTTATGGACACATAATTTTTTTAAATAAATGTCTAATTCCCGCCATGAGCAGGTGTGGTGACAAATGCTCATGACTTCTTTTGTGAGAAGCCTTGGCCCTGCAGTGGCTGATATTATTATTGTGAATCTCTAAGGTAGGTATCCACTGCAAGTATTTACTTGCAGCCCAACCATTTCATAACTATTATATCTGTCTTCTAAATATGATAAAAAACCGGCTAAGTGCGAGTCGGACTCGCGCATGAAGGGTTCCGTACCATTATCGCAAAAAACGGCAGAAAAACACGTTTATTGTATGGGAGCCCCACTTAAATATTTATTTTATTCTGTTTTTAGTATTTGTTGTTATAGCGGCAACAGAAATACATCATCTGTGAAAATTTCAACTGTCTAACTATCACAGTTCATGAGATACAGCCTGGTGACAGACAGACAGACAGACAGACGGACAGCGAAGTCTCAGTAATAGGGTCCCGTTTTTACCCTTTGGGTACGGAACCCTAAAAAGCAAGTCTGTATATTTGAATGTTTTTAGGGTTCCGTACCGAAAGGGTAAAAACGGGACCCTATTACTAAGACTCCACTGTCCGTCTGTATATCTGTCTGCCTTTTTTTATTATTTATAGGCTGGCGCTTGACCACTATCTCACCTGATGGTAAGCGATAATGTGGTCGACGGTGTAACACGCTTACCTAGAAGAAACCTATTCACTCTTGACTTAAAAACCCCGAGGTTGTAGCTATCGGGAAACCCAGACTCCGGTAGGGAATTCCACTCCTTAGCTGTTCGCATAACGAAAGTATTTCCAAAAGGTTTAGTGCGTATGGGTGGGATGTCCACCATGTACCAATGGCGCATCGCCTGTCTGTCTGTCACCAGGCTGTATCTCATGAACCGTGACTGCCAGACAGTTGAAATTATCATAGATGATGTATTTCTGTTGTCGCTGTAATAAAAGATACTGAAAACAGAATAAAATGAATATTTAAGGTTGGTTCCCATACAACAAACGTGATTTTTTTGGCGTTTTTTGCGATAATGGTACGGAACCTTTCGTGCGCGAGTCCGACTTACACTTGGCCTGTTTTTTAATCAATCACACCTCAACAACTAGACGGGTTCGATGGAAATTGGATCACAGGTAGACATTGCACTAAATTAAAACACAGAATACTTTTCATCTCGGTCTTTTTCGCAGTCTTCCCATCTAACACGCGGGTGAAGCCGCTCCAAAAAATTGTTTCCTATTTAAACATTTTCTAATACAATATTAAACCATAGCACGTGCTTATTATTTTAACCATATTCTTGTTCAAGCTCCAGCGAGTGAATATGTTTACTTGAACTTATGCCAACAACTAAGGCACATAGTATAGATTATAGTATGCTCCATTAGTTAACTACATCAGAATAATTACGTAGTGAGAATATAATAGTGTTGCAAACATGTTATTTAGGTACCTCCGGGCAAATATAGTCGCTATTTTGTATCAAAATAGTAGCGATGTAAAGAGGGCTTCCGTTTTGTGCTCAGCAGTTGGCGCCACTGGCGAATAAGGTTTTTTAATAAAGCAAAGTTTGAACTAAATCTTTTCTAATGCCGTAGAAGTGCGATTAAATATAAAATTGAGTATGCTGCAGTTCTGCGCAGCTCCTTTTTTCGAAAAAAAGGATAAGAATAAATCTAATTAAGCAGTGGTTGGTAAAACCCGTATTTATCTTAATCAGTCATATTTGGAAAATTGTCACAACGATAAAAACTCACTAAATATACTCAGACTAAAGCCCAAAACACTACCAATTTATCATTTTGAAGACCTCACGCTACAACAGCGCCCCTAGCAGCAAATCTTAATGCGATAGCCCCTATTGGGAAAGCAAGGTTCTTCAATCTGTTTATTTTATGTCATACCTATACCTACCGTTCACCTTCTAAATTATTAAATAGTCAATATTGTAATCAGAAAAGAACGAGGAGCTCGTGGCTAAATAATAACAGCCGCACGGGTCGATCTTCAAGGTTAAGCAAAGCTTGACGAGGTCGGTCCATGGATGGGTGACCATTTCAAACATACAGAGTTTCCTCCGTGCCTCGGAAAGCACATTAAGCCGTTGGTCCCGGCTGTCATTTGAAGATCTTTGACAGTCGTTACGGGTAGTCAGAAGCCTGAGATCTGACACCAGTCTTGCCAAGGGGTATCGTGTTACCCAGTTACTGGGTTGTGGAGGTCACATAGGCAGTCGCTCCATGTAAAACACTGGTAATCAGCTGAATCCCAACAATAATTGGGAAAAAGGTTAGGCAGATGATGATTGTAATCAGAAGAACAAATACCTATTTTATCAGTCAAAGCCTACGTCCTACAATTATTATCTAATTATTAGTTAGAATTGGTACTCGTATGTAATTTTTTGTTGTACTTAACTGAAATAAATAAATATGGCCGATTGTAAAGCCTTTAAAAAAACAAGGAACTTATATTTGTATGGTAAGTATCATACTCGTACCACGACGTCGTTTCTGTATTGCCCGAAGGCTGGGCAGAGGTATAAGTAATAGGTACAAGTAACCAAGTCTGAATCTTTGCATGTTTGTGACTCAATCATGCCGCAACGGCTTCATTAATTTGAATGAAACTAGCCACAAGGGTAGACGTTGCCCTGGTTTAAGACCTAATAAGAATACACTTTATCAAGATGATATATTCCTGTGAGATGATTTCCGATCTGCACACGAGTGAAGCCACAAAAGCAAGTCTTCAGTAAAACCAATTTCAACTAAACGGTTCCCTAAAACCGAAGACTCATAAGCGATTATTTACCATCACAAAACAATATTAATCAAGCGAACCTTAAACGTATTGATTCTTCAAACTTCCATATTAAAATAAGGCGAACACAAACAATTTCAAACATATTTATACTGGGAAAACTTTAATACACGAACACGATCGAGGCCTAGCAAACTTTATAGAAGATCATAACATACCATTACCAACACAACAAAGTAAACAACGAAAATGATTGTGCCAACATAAGAAAACGTAACTTGAACAAGCTTCCTTGGAAATTCAATATTGGAGTTCGTACAGAAATCAAATTATACTAACAGTAATGTCGAACTTTGACTTGGTTGGCGCCAACTTTTTTGTTTCAGCTTGACACGCGTTGGTATCAGACATAAATCTGAATTTATTCACTTTTATTTTGTTGTTTTTCGCTTTTATGTACATTATAGATTCTGGGTATTGGAGTGATCATGTAAAGCGAAGTTCAGATATTTGCTGCTACAGTCTTTTTGATTTGGCTTTTGTTTTTTATTGTATATTTTGCCTTCAGAAACTGTCTGTTGGTTGGTTGGTACTAGAATAATTTTGCGCTTTATTTTTTGATAGGTGTTTGCTCAAATTGGTCATTGCTTTTTCTCTGTTGTAGCTACAAAAAGGATACGGTTAATTACATATTTCGAATTATTTTCATTACGGACTCGCTTTCTAATTGAACTACATAACTGGCGAAACGTAGGGGTACTTTATAATTGGTTTACCTCGGCCTGGCCCCTTTGGGGAACACAAGGATGATTTTATGTTTATAATATTATCAATTATCACAATATTAATAAAGATTCACCACATAAAATCTCCACAAAGAACCATCAAAGATAGATAAAGGGTTTTCTCCCAATATGTGTTTACAGCCACAACTCAACAACAATGAATAAAATGTAATACCAAAACCCACCAGAACATTAAATGTAACATAAAACACAATCCTCTACACATGGTTATAGCCAACGGGCACCCTTGTGTCACAACCTTCACTTGACTTCACAAGAAAAGACACCTTTATCATATTTTTCCTTTTACCCAAATAAAGGTGAAAATTATTTCTATCTCCATGGTACTATAGACTTACGCAACCGTATCAAAGTACTTTGTAAAGATGTACTTTGAAAAGTCAACAACAAAAGTAAACCAAGACCGTTCTAAGTTTTTTAGTGTTTCATAATTTAGATGTTGCTAAGTGATTTTATTTTTACCTTTATATTTAAGAGCTCTTAGACATCAATTGGTGAAGAGTTATTTGTTAATTTATGTTGAAAGAAAAACACTTGAATAACGTCTTATTACCATTACACTTCTTTGTTTAGATGTAAGTATGGAACGTTGTCTACATAGAGCAATTAAGTTTATTAAAACTTGTATAATAATGCTAGACTAACCGATATTCTCGGCTTTGCCCCCGTGATTTATCCCTGTAGAATCTTGTATTTTTGGGGACATAGCAGCCCATGTCACTCAAAAATAATGTAGCTTTCCTCTAGTGGAAGAATATTCGTAATCGGTTCTTTTAGAGAAAGACCTAGACCTTTTATAATTCACCGTTAAATTTTGGTCGTTACAATCCCGTGGAGGGACGAATCCGTACATGAAACAGTATCGACTTGTAAAGATAAAATTTAAAAATATATAAAAATAACATAAATAAACCGACTTCCAAAGCAAAATACTAAAAAGTGCAAAAACAACTTTGGTTTCGGAAGTCGGTGTCTTTGGTACCTCTTGTTTTATTATTTTGCAACACTGACTTCTGAAACGAAAGTTTTGCTTTGGTCATCGGTTTATTTTTTGTAATAATCTTTAGAAGAACTGCAATGATTTGAAAAACGGAATGATTACTGATTTAATAAATGTCAAAATACTAAAATAACTAATCGACGTTTACATACATGGTTGCCAAGCATACCCATTGTCGTACCCTATTAAGCGGACAATACTAAAACCATTCTCTTCAGCACCGTATGGACAAAGACTCAGCTCAACCCTATGGGAGTTGTAAAAGACGTTACAAGGGACAGCAGAGTCTTACTTTGCTCTAGTTACAATTTATTGCGATCACCAATCCTTTTGTAAAGCGTAGATGCGAAGCATTAAAGAAATCCGAGCTGTATTATTGTCTTTGTGGTTCAGAAAGAAATGACCAATCCTTTGTCTTTACTGGAGTATTATCTTAAGTACGAGTATTTATTATAAATACTTAAAATAGTTTATGTTGATCCCTGCATGCAATCCCTGAGAGCACTACTCCGATTTTGGCAATTATTTTACTGATATACTAAACTTGACTGATATAATAATAGTTACTGTTCCACTGCAGGGTAAAGGATTCTTTCCACACAGAAAAGACAACAGCATTTAACACCATGCTTGCTCAAGATGGGTTGGCGATTTTATCCAGGTTTCCTCTCGATATTTTACTGTCTCAACCCTCAGCTTGATAGTAATGATCAAAGCAATTTCCACTTTGGCAATTTATAATAAGGCTTAGATTGAATCTGCTCAGAACATCAAAAGAGTTGTTATGTTTTCCTAAACAAAAAATGGTTTCTATTACCACCCCAGTGATTAAATTAAATATCTTCAAATCCGCAATCATCATCACAGCCCAGCAACGCAATTTTTGCCCAAACAGCCCTAATCTAATTTTAATGGAGACCTCTGAGATAGCCCAAGAAACCGCTAAAGTGCCTCGAAATACAAAGTAATCATTTTTTCATTGTACGCAACCCTAATCAACCTGGGATATTTAATTACTTGGGAGTAAAAAACTGGTTGCTACATACCCTTACAATTTAAATGCCTAACCCGCTTAAATACCCTAAAAATGTCGGAGATAATTACACAATTCATCATTGTCATGTGGATATATACGGATGAATATATATCCGGCTTTTTGTATAAGTAACCTTTTTGTATCTCTGGTTATTAGGAGAAGAAATAAATCGGAAGAGTAATTTTGTCTGTTTTAGCTTTGTATTTCTTGTTCAAGTAGTCGAATGTCTTTTATTTATATCTGCTACGCTAGGTAATATTTCTATCATGAATAATTCTGTCTACATTAGATTGTTTTTCTAAATTGTATGTAAATTCATCATTCTCATGTGGATATATACGAATGAATATATATCCGGCTTTTTGTACAAGTAACCTTTTTGTATCTCTGGTTATTAGGAGAAAATATAAATCGGTATTGTAATTTTGTTAGCAGCACTATGTTCTTTTTTTTCAGGCATCCAATTGTCTTTTATTTTTATCTGATTGCTTAAGAAAAACATGCCCTACCTTTTGTGCTTTTTGTGCTAAAGCACAACAACTAGGGCATGTTTGCCATTTGGATATATACGGATGAATATGTTTGTATTTTCTGGCTTTTTGTGAAAGTAACCTGTATCTCTAGTTATTAGGAAAATAAATAAATTGGAAGAGTGATTTTGTTTGCTTTAAATAAATATTTTGGCCTTGTGTTTTTTGATTCCGGCATCCAACTGTTTTGTATTTTTATTTTTATGTGATTGCGGAAACACAAACAGTAGGTGATGTTTTTATTATCATAAAGAATACTGTAAATGTTGGTGTGCTATAAAAAGTTTAATTACTAGCTCATCAAAGTCAAGTGGCTGGATATTTACAGATTAATATAAAGCTAGATATATATCTGGCTTCTTGTTTAAGTAACCTTTTTGTTGTTTTGCTCGTTATTAGGAGAAGAAATATATCGCTTCTTGTTTTTTGTTTCAGACAGCCCAATCGGCTGCCTACTAAAATCTCTTTAAACAGAAAAATCTTTTGTTTTTATCTGATTGCTGAAGCACAAAATGAAGCAGTAATGCTTTTATCATGAACTGCTAACGTTGGCATGCCATTCAAAATTGCATTGCTAATTCAAATCACGCTAACATCGTTACAATATGGGAAAACGTTCAGAGGAAATGTAATACGGAAATTGGATCGAATTTTGGGTTTGTGAGGATGGCACCTGCCTACTCAGGTCTGTAGAAATGAACACTGCAATATTTGATGTCAGTAAATCAAGTTGTTGGTCACCGAAATGAAATTTATTAACAAGTCTCTAGCGTATACGACATTCAAGAAATAAATTGATTTATGAACAAGGAAATGCTTAAATGTTAAAGAGGTTCCACACTTTTACTGCAGTTTAATGTAGTGAAGTGAAAAAATGGAAAATAATATTGGCAAGATTCTCATCGTAGTTGTCGTACCAATGCTACGGCGTAGGTTGCTACGAATGCTACATTTAGAGAATTGATTTGAATTACTAAATCTATGAGGAGCGAAAATTCAAACACAAATTAATTATAACTTTAGTATCACATGAAAATAAACTTAGTACATTCCCGATTGTACCACAAGCACATAAAAAAAAAACAAGTGAAATAAAATATCAAAGTGATTGTCACTCAGATTACCGCAAATAAAAAAATCACGAGCCTACTTTAGCAACCGTGCCTCGCAGTAACACCGACCTTTAACCCCAAAACCTTATACCACATCGAAAAAATAAAACAAAGCTGAAAAGAACTCACGTTTTACAATTCCCATCGGCTATGTATATCGCTGAACAAAATTCCAGGACAACAAAAAGTCACAAATCACGAAATTGGAACGTAAACACCGTTCGGAATACACTCGCGACCGATCGCGTTGGGAAGAGATCGGAGAGCTTCGGGGATCCGTCCGTTTAGCTCGGCGGTCGGACGTCGAATGTCTGGCATGCAGGTGCGAGGCGCGACGCAAGGATAGAGCTGCCTCTACATGATATAAGGGCTTATTACACTACACGGTATTCAGGACCCTAAACGATAAATTAGGGTGGTGTAATAAACGTTAGGGAGTTAGGGTTCCCGAAATATCGACCTTATTGGTTCGGAATAATTTAGGGACCCGGTATTCAGGGCCCTGAATACAGTGTAGTGTAATAAGCCCTATATTCGAATATCGAGAATGCCTTTTTAAGGGCTTATTATATTACACGGTATTCAGGGCCCTAAACCCTAATTTAGGGTAGTCTAATAACTGTTAGGAAGTTAGGGTTCCCAAAAAATTGACCTTATTGACTCAGGACCCGGTATTCAGGGCCCTGAATACCGTGTAGTGTAATAATCCCTTAAATCTAACTACATCCCTAAAATATGTTTCGTCTACAATTTACCTAAAATAGTTGTTTGTATTTCGAGTTTGCTGTTCTGTATTATTTTGTCTAGTGTTATTAGAAATAACGAGAAATTATTTGAAATGCTTTGTTTAAACAAAACAAATATGTAGGTTTACGTAAACAATTTAATCTGTTTAGCAGCGTGGGGGCGGATAGGCTTATTATGTTCTTTTTTCGTATGTAATCGCTGTGTATATATTGTTTTTAGGTAGGTACATGATAATTTATTATGTTTGCTGAACGTTTAAGCTTTCTCAAAGATATGATGAATGGTACTGTGAATATTATTTTTAATATTATCATTATTCAGTTCATTTAATATTAATTGTACATGAACTTACGCTTTTTTCTCATGGGGATAGGCAGAAGCTACAGTCAAACTACTAATACTAATCGTAAAGCAACCTGCTACGATCCTTACATATTTTTAGGGTTCCATACCAAAGGGTAAAAACGGGACCCTATTACTAAGACTCCACTGTCCGTTTTTCTGTCTGTCTCCAGGATGTATCTCATGAACCGTGATAGCTAGACAGTTGAAATGTTTATAGATGATGTATTTCTGTTGCCGCTATAACAACAAATACTAAAAACAGAATGAAATATATATTTAAATGAGGCTCCCACACAACGAACGTTATTTTTTTTACCGTTTTTTGCGATAGTGGAAAGGAAACTCGTAACGCGGAACTTCGTGCGCGAGTCCGACTCGCTCTTGGTCTTTTTTTTTCTTGGTTACCGTTGATACATCTGATCATACCCACACCAACTGTGACTGGCCTTTATGAAGAACATCACGATGGTGAAAAAAGATCTGTCCATTATGGTTCAAAGAACTAAAACTGTTATCCATACTTTTTATATAAATACTCCTTTGCTTTAAATTCGTGCAGTTACTGGCTGGTATAATTAGAAAAAGTTTTTTAATCCACGTTCTAATTTTAAAATATCTTATTTCACCTGTACAAATTGTGATGAATAATTCTGTGTATCCCATAAACCTTTTAATTCTCCCTTAAAGCTACTAAAATAAATCTTGAAGGCATGTTTAATACCAACAAACTCCATATTTAATATTTTGGGCATACAGTGACCATGGACTTGAATATTTTATGGACTTTTACAGTGTTAACTTGAATATTTTAGTATTCTAAATTAGAATAGTCATTAACATTTTGGTTTCAAAGTGTTTTTAGAGTGGGAACTAAATTCATTATTAATACACGAAACATTTAAGATTTTTCAGAATAAAATGTATTCTTGTAGGTGATAATTATTAATATTTTGTAAATTGATTATAAATGTGTGTAAAAATAATTAAGAAATCAAGAAAGTTTTAGGGCCGGTTTTTGAAATGAAAATGGTCGCAAAGTGAATGTGACAAATCACAGACATAAATCTAACTAGATATAGCAAGTCCCTCCATCCGTATGAAAACCAAGCGTGCCACTTTTTCACAAACAATTTAAAAACAAATTTACTTACCAATGAAAGAAAATATTTCCAATGCCTCGGCCAACATGGCATAAATAGGCATTTTTCTAGATTTCGGTGGATTTCCGGTGCCGATAATGCTATATGAAAAGCTAAGATTATGATCATTGATCGTAATTTTACTCCGTTTTTTGACATGCGAAGTACATACATTCACGTCATCTAGTTAGATTTATATCTGTGTGACAAATCATCAAACGTGCATTAACTGCTGTGTTTGGTTAAATACATTTTCAGCAGCTTAGCATCTCTTGACCTTCGTTTAATAATTGTGATGCATCGGCAGTTTATTTCCAGACACTGAGAAATATTCTTTTAGTTGTGTTTCTTATCATATTATTAAACTAAGTGTCGCAATAATGCGTCTCTAACTGCTACCAAGACTAGCCGTTTTAACCAACTTCAAAAAAAAGGAGGACCTGTATGTTTGTATGTATTTTTGTCCGCAATTTTCTCGTGTTTGGCGGAACCGATTTTGATGCAGTTTTCAGAAAAGTATTTGATACATTCTGGACAAGGTTTTGGTATAAAATAAATGGATACCCCGTGACGTCGCCCGCATGTCTCCGTTATTTTTAGTGAAAGTGTACTAAAACTAAAAGTGCAAAATAACTTTCGTTTCGGAAGTCGGTGACGAAAAATGATAAAGAAAGAAGTCAACCAAAGACACCGACTTTGGAAACAAAAGTTATTTTGCACTTTTTAGTGTTTTGCTTTTGAAGTCGATAATTTTTTTGCGAAAACGTTTTTGACACCCAATAACGTCTTTAACTGCTACCAAGAATAGTCTTAATTTTTTGTTACTTCAGAGTCACCCTACGCTAGGGTTAATTAATCTTTTCAATCAACTAGGTTAATTAGAAATCTTGAGCATATTTATTGGGTTTCTTGATTGAGACCATTATAATAGAAAACTGTTTTTATTGACTTCATACTCAAATATTAAAATTAAAATATTAATTTATGCGTTTAAATAATTATCGTCTTTCCGCGAATTTAATTATAATTAAGAAGTCGTTAGTATTATGTCTAATCAGATTTATTGTAAGTAAATTAATTTTAATGTAAAGTTCATGTTTGCGTATAGCTAGTAAATAATTACAAACTTTTTTTTTTGTAACTAGCTTCTGCCAGCGGCTTCACCCGCGTGATAAGTGGTTTTCTTATCCCAAAGGAACATTATACCGTGATGAAAAGTAGCCTATGTGCTATTCCAAACTATTATCTACTCCTGTGCCAATTTCATTATTTCATCCAGATCCGTTCAGCCGTTCTGGCGTGATTAAGTAACAAATATCCATCCATACAAACTTTCGCATTTATAATATTAGTATGATGTAATGGTCTGTTTGGAAGTTTCAATGTTTTTTAATCAATCACGCCTCAACACGTGAATTTTGGATAACATTTTGAAACCAAGGCCTGTGGCTCGAGATAAAGTATAATTTTATCAGCGATGATAATTGTACAAATGCCAAAATGTAAGGGATCAATCACGTGACATTTCGATAACGCTTGGGAATGCCGTACATTCTGACATTATATAAAAAAAAACTTTTTTACAAAAATGTACTACCGACTTCCAACTAAAAATACTACTAAGTGAAAAATTACTTTCTTTTTCGAAGTCGGTGTCCATAACGAAAAAAAATCGTACCTACCTACCAAAGACAATGTAATTTTTTTGTAAAAAACTTTTTTATTTTTCACTTTTTTGTTGTACCGAATAGGCAACTTGCCTTTAGTAAGGTACTTATAATGCCAGAATAGATTACCCGAATATCATGAAACTTGAACATAACTGGTGAAATGAGAGTGTACCAAAGTGAACTGTACACATCTGCGTTTAGAGCGTACTAGCGTGATGTTATGATATGAAATGGTATAAACAATAAACAGACATGTGAATGCAGCAATCCCCAAAAGATTTGCCGTTATTTGTTGAAGAGTTATGTTGTATATCTCCGAAGTTCTTCATCAGATCTTCACCAAATTAAAATGGGACCAATTTCGGCACATACTCTATCAAACAAAAAAGGTGAACACAATATAAAAAAAACAAACACGAAGAAGAAATAAATAAATAAAAATAGGTAAATATTTTTTTTTTATCTAATACGTGCCCATGGAATAAGTTACGACATTCACGCGGGTGAAGCCGCCGGCAGAAGCTAGTTTATCATATTAGTAGGAGTACGATAATTAACCAACATTTTATGCAGTTAAAAATTTGCTAACCCTACCTATGATTGGTAAGTAAAGGCTAACAGAATGTGCTAACCTAATTTCTATTAGTAATAGGTTCGCAAACAAGCCGACGGCCTACCTGATGGGAAGTGGTTCTAGCCTGTGTGCGCCTGAAAAGCCTAGCTTCGTTGGTATGTTGCCAACCTTATAGACAAAGTTTTATGTGCCAGTTATTTTAAAATCACCTTTACATTTCAAACTAGAACTAATCTTACTCCTGTATTTTGAATCATTTTATTCACTAGTCGCAATCCAATTGACAGTTGTATCTTATTATATTGTAATTAATTGAGGGACTTTTTTGTTTTATAGCAACTGATTCGATTGGAGTGGAGGATTTTTCTGCAAGATGATCTATTATACTACTTATTTATTTAATTATGACACTCCAACGACTTATTCACTAATACATTATTTGGGGTACTGTAACAAATTAAACTCAAATCTAGAGTGAATTGGTCACTTACAGGTGTGCACAGCACTTATATATTTAAAATTTTATAATATTTCATGGAGTACATATAGGCTAAGAAAAATAAAACTACATGGTAACAAAATCGAAAAAAAACTAAATCTATTTTGCTTCACTAAAAATTAACACCAAAATACACAAATCATCGCACTAATATTATAAAGGGGAAAGTCTGTGAGTGTGTATGTTTGTTACTTCTTCACGCTCAAACGGCTGGACGGATCTGGTTGAAATTTGGCACAGATATAGATTATAGTCTGGAAAAGCACATAGGATACTTTTTATCAAGGGAATATGTTCCCTCGGGATAATTTTCAACATTCACGCGGGCGAAGCCGCTGACAGAAGCTAGTTATATATGAATAAGTGATAATATTAATAATAATGTAGATATAGATATTAACTGCGGCTACTGTGGGTCAGTAACAATTGCTTGCGTAATTGTGATAGCTTGTTGGCGAAGATGTCAACGCTAATGGAACGTGTATGGAGCTCATTGTACGTCCTCATCAACCTGTTCACTGGTGCCGAATGTCCGAGGTTAGGTCTGGTTGGGGATGGAATAAAAACTTCCAATACTTGTCATAACAAGAAACATTTATGTTCTTACTCTAATAATACTAGAAGTGAATTTTATATGTTAAAGTGTGACAAATAAGACGCTGACTATGGACATCTGCAAAGGTTATCTGGTAGATATCATTGTCAGCGAAAAAAACAATTTATGAGTACAAAGGGATGCCTTAGTTTTAAAAGTTACTTAATCCATATTCTTTGTTTTGAGATACGATATTTGAAAAAGAAAAAATATAATACAGAAATATAGAAAAAAGAAACAATACTTTATTGGGTAGACTTTAATATTACGAGGGGGGATCAAAAAGTAGTGACAACGACATACTCCTTGGTAAGAAAAGAAAAATACTGGCAGGCATAGCTCAGATACATATTTGTAATACTAATAAAGAAAAAAATCTTCGAGTCTCTTTTGTTTTTTTCTGAATGTAGTCATTTGTTTGCTTCGTGTCGGAACGTGTTCTCGAAAATGGAGAAAAACGAAGTGCGAGCCGTTATTAAATACCTCTGTTTAAAAAAGACGACCGACGCAAGAGATTCATTGCGATTTGGAGGCAACATAGGAGAGTCTGCTCCGTCGTATGCCACTGTCACAAGATCGGCTTCTCAATTTCGAGTAGGGAGAACGAGTATGGAAGACGAACATCGTTGCGGCCGTCCATCGACGTCAGTCACCCACGAAAATGTTGCGAAAGTCGAGAAAATTGTATTGAGCGATCGAAGAGTTACCATCCGATACTTAATTCAAGAAACGTGCATTTTATATGGAAGTATTCAATCCATATTGAAACAATCTTTGAATATGAGAAAACCTAGTATCATGTGTATTACCTCCTAGTATTATGACGTTCTTAAAAAAGAAATATTGTAATGATCATTATAAATATTTAACATATAGGACTTATCGCAAAATCAGTGGAGTTCTTATGAATTTTTTTTGCAATTAGTGACATATTATCTTAAATAATCACCTCAATAAAGATCAAACAACCAAAAGATTACAAAATCATAAACTTTTTTCTTTTAACACAATATCAAATCTTACTACATAAAACATAGATATAGGATGCAAAAAAAATCTAAATCTATGGTTTAAAATCATATTTAATCATAATGAACACAGTACTTTTACTATATTATCTACATATTCATACATTTCTCCCTGTGTGTCGTTTATTATCACTATCCTGCTCTCTTCCTGAAGAAGTAGCTGCGTATAGTAAAAAAGACGTTTTTAAACAGGAACATACTCAAGCAGTTTCTTGATATTCTGAAGTTTTAGATCTAAGGTCATCTTGCCACCTATGCCAACACGATATAACGTCATCTTCATAAAATTTTGATCTTACATTGAGGTATTAAATTCTGACACCCTGGTGTCGGAATCTTTGAAAACTTTTTGGTATACAGCTATTCCAGTAATTGGGCAAGGCTTATCGTGAGCATCAATAAATTCTTGTAATTCTTAATTTTAAGACGCAATTTTCAGGATTTTAATCATCCCTTAGATTCTTTTCTAGAAAGATAACTTGGAATTTAAAAAATATAAACATTAAACTCGCCAGTTTAGAAAGAAAGAAAGAAAGAAAAAGTGTTTGTTTGTCACAAAACGACATACAATATAGGAACATACTTAAGCTAAATCCTTAAAATAGTATTAGTAGTACTTAAATTAAGTTAGTAAAAACGAGAAATAAACAAACAATAATAACATATACTACCCGCATTTTGATTATAACAAAAAATAAATAGGGTGAAAAATATGTAGGCAGATGCATGTCGTGATTGTGACAATAAGGCTTCCACTCAGCATAATGCTGTACCGTGGGGGACCCACAGCACGGCGCTGATTTTCAGTGGTCGCCTATTTCATTTAAAATTGTCCTTCTTTTAGTCTGTTCTTCAGCTCGAATTGCAGTGTTTGAATCGTTGTTTCCATTATCTGACCCATCTTTAACTTCTATTAGTTCTATAACACTAGCATTAACTTCATTATCTGATATGATTTCTACCGTGTCTTTATTTAATTTTACTAGTTTTTCATTTATTTTTCTGATAGGATTGTTATCATAATTTATTTGATTTGTCAAAACTCGCAAGTTATTCGCGGGTAGTTCTTATGACAAATATTATTCTAACAGCACAATAATACTGATTGGAGGCTTAAAATAGTCGACAGATTGCCCTGAATAGCATTGGTAGTATATATTTAACGCTAAACATAAATGAAAACACTCTGCATTTATATTCCATTCATCCGATTTCAATCAATCTGTAAAGCGTTTGCCAAGTCAATGCTAAGCATTTTGGAATTTACGCAGTGATTAATCAAGGAATTAACGGCAGATCAATATCTGGATAAATTGTTGATCACCCTCATTGACTGTAAGAGCCGGTTCCGCACGTAAAACTCAGTTTTATGAACTACTAAACTACGATTTGCTTCATAAAGATTCGAGATTCTATTAATCGAGAATGGTTTTAAAGTTTATGTACGGAATACTAAAATTTAAGGATTTTGATGTTTTTGATTGTGTTTTGTTTCTGAAAAATGTTTGTAAGTTCTAAAAAACTGGCTGGTTTGTGGTGATACAGTTTTTGCTTGTCACAGGAGCAATGTGTTTACTATAATATTTTACCCATTTAGTAGGTATTAATTTATAGTTTATATGATGTAGTAATACATCAATATTTTTGGTAATATGAAATATGACTACGTAATTTTAAACGGTAATAAATAAATTTCTAAATGTAATGTATAAGTCATGGCCGAATGATTAATCAGGGCACTATGTATAATGCCCGGGCATTATGAATCTAGTCAAGTTAAATCGGGCAATATAATGAATACTGATTTAAACTTCTATATTTATCACATTGTCTGGTCATTATGAATATTGCTACGTAACGGTTGGGCAATTTGATAAGCAAGCTCGGAAGCTTAGGGCACCTCGGCAGGTATAGGACAGGTTCGAAGCAGATGAAGGGAGGGTAGGTTACTTTAGTCCCTGCAGACAGAAATAGTACTAGGCTCCGTCAACTTTATTGCTTAAATAGTAATCGTACTTAACTATCCTATATTAAAAAACAATCATTCCAGGTTGCCTAGAAGAGATCGCGGAATGCGATAAGGCCGCCCGTTGTATATTTTTAGTTTTAAGTTTCTTTTGTTACTGTATTTTCTGGTGTACAATAAAGAATACATAAATAAATAAATAAATAAATCATCATCAAACATATTTTTATTACCTGGCCCAATAAGTGATGGGCATTATTCAGAAAACCCGGTCAATTAATTGTTTTATCATATTGCCTACTCATATTGGGCATTTTTCAAATTGCCCGGGAATTATGAATAATGCCATATTATTCACTTGGTCCATAACATATATATAAATCAATATTTTCGTTATGCTATTATTGAAGTAATTTCAAATCTCAATGTCTCTAAGTAAAATATCATCAAATAAACTTTATTTTTAACTCTTATCTAGACAATTACGAACAAAATTACAGATAATGTTTTGTAACTTAGTGAGAAGTGCTAAACAATGTTTTTATCTTGCGTCAACGTCAAGAAATTGTGACACTTATTACTTGCAGACAAAAGTCAGCATGTAGGAGGGTGACACCGCGGGAGGGTGACACTGGGAGGGTGACATGTCACACTAACAATCTTCTGAGGATAAAAGTCACGACTATCGCTTTCTTTGCTATTTTTCTTACAGAAAGATTGCGGTGTCAACGTTGTTGGTACATAATAATGTGCTACTATTATCCTACAGGTGACATATATTATATATATACTGGTTTATCTTCTAAATTAGATTTTTCCATTCGTAAGTAGGTTCTTTTATCTTCTAGCTTGTCCGTCTATTAGGTATATCAATGGTTTGTAAAAATACAAACGATAAGCTTATTGATTTAAAAAAAAGTTATTTCAAATTTAAAAAAACCCGACTGCTTAAGAATCGAACTAAAAAGACGTAAACAAGAAGAAAATCATGATGTGCAGTGGGAGGATACATTCTTCATTCGCGAGTTAGCTTATCAAAACTAGATGTATCCTCCGACTGCAAAGCATGATTTTCTTCTTGTTTACATATTTTTAGTTCGTTTCATAAGCAGTCAGGATTTTAGATTTTTTGAATGAACTCATTTTATTTTTAACTTTTATGTTATAATTTTTGTTTCGTATTATGTACATTTAAACATATAAATGTCATATATTTTGAAATCACCTCTTAAAACCCTTTATTTTTATATCCCACACGCAGTATTTAATCGAACAAAAAAAATTAGGCCTCCACAATATGGCGCCAAAAAGCCGCCGGTCTCTAGAACGCCACATAGCAACAAACATACATACATAGACTGATAAACACATTACCCTTCTTCGCCAGTCGGGTAAAAAAGTGTCCGTGGAGTTTCTTGAACGTTCTTCCCCATAAAGATCTATCTACGTGTGCGAATGTCTAACTAGGTTCATATTTTTGACAGATCAACATTGACATTTCAAAACTTCCTGTAATAGTATAATCGAAAAAAATGCTTATGTTTTGGGTTTGATCTCTAAGTTTCAGTACCTATATTTGTTTAAAGCCTACTTAGGTAAAATAAATCATTAACTTTTTCTTCACTCAAAACTACAAAACATCACATCGAGCTTCACTTCCTTACAAAACATAAAAGCAAAATGTAACATAATTAAAATTCAACCAAAAGAATATTAAAATACGTTATTTAACCATTCCTTCCTGGCCAGGCAAGTGAAACCGTGCTACAAACAAAAGAACAGGTCGCTATAGTCCGCACTCTGTAACTCCATAAAATTGTTTTATATTTTTTTTTGTTCATATTTTGCCCACCCCTAAAGTTTTTCCCCGAGATGAAAAAGTATGATTAGGTGGGAAGTTTCTTTGGCTACCTTTTTTATTATTAATGTCCAACGGACGAGCTCCGAAATCTTAGTTTTGAATAGTTTTTGACGTGGTTTTGCTTCTCTATTTTCGTTTCGAAGAAAGGAATTCTCGGTTCTGTTTTCTTTGGTGTTTCCTGTAACTTATGTTTATAAAGCAAATATTAGAATAATAATGTACCGTTTCTACGTAATTTCAAAGTTTTATTGAATCTGTCAAGCTAAAAACAAACTCAAAAAGTTCGATTTGTACAAAGAATATATTTTATAATCAGTGTTTAAACTAATGTTATGGATTTTTTTTTTACAATGAACGGTTAAAAAAAAAAAAAAAAACAAAAATCCGACAAACAAGAAGAAAATCATGCTATGCAGTCAGATGATCAAGTGGTCAGCTTGCGTGAGAATATGTATCCTGCGACTGTTTATTAACTTTTTTTAATTTCTGCTTAACATATATAATTTTGTAACCAACTCTTAAAACCCTTCATTTTGATACCCCGCTGAATGGGTTCAGAAGAAAAAGAAAAAATTGGTACTCGCACAATATGGCGCCCAAAATCCGCCATATTTGTTTTTTTTAACACACATCACATCACATCACATCATCAGCCTATTAATGTTCCCACTGCTGGCACACAGGCCTCCTCTCTGTGAGAGGGGATGGGCCATAATCCACCACGCAGGCCCAGTACGGATTGGTGGATGTCACATGTCTTCGAATTTTTGGTTCTAGGACATGCCGGTTTCCTCACGATGTTTTCCTTCACCGTTTTTGAGAGCAGTAGTGATGAAATAATTTACACAAAGTAAAGCGCCTGCCTGGGCTCGAACCCACGACTTACAACTTGTAAGCCGCGGCCGATACCACTGGGCCACCACTGCTATTTTTAACGTCACCTATTTAAGAACACTTGGGCGGTCAAGACGCATCTAACGAAGTCTTATTAAATAAATCCGCGCAAATAGTGGTTTTAAAGATATAAGGATATACAAAATTTGATTGATTGCTTGCCAAGGAAAACACGGTCTTGTTTTGTACAACCAAAGCTTTGTTATTTTAATAAATAAGTCTGTTAAGACTAATACATATACAGAAAATAAAAACACTGGCACACAGCAACGACCCAAATTTAAAATAAAACAACAAACAAGCAAAGACAAGGTGCTCGATAGTGAAAAAAATTAAAAAGTCGTGTAGAGTAAAAAGTATTCAGCCAGTAACCTACAACTGTGTTTATGGTGTGATAATCAATTCGGTCACGCGATCAAGCAGGCTTTTTGTTGAATCCAATATGTGGGTTGTTTCAGTCAAAATTTTCCTTGACTTGACGTACAAAATATAAAATGGAGATTAAATCTATGGCGCGTGATTTAAAATAAAACTCATGGAATGAGTGCATCAGTGGTAATAATGTTGTTGGGCGTAAACCCAACAAATAAATAGTAAAACACGTATGGTTAAATTATGGTATATTGGTTTGGTAAAATGGTAATGGTTAATGGTATGAGCAAACGCGGCTTGGTTGGTGACCGATCGTTAACTAACTTTATAATGATTTTAATACTAAAACTAAATATTTGGGTCAGCGTGGAACTGCTGACTGCGCGCGCGATTGACATCAATGAACTGTACTTTGTACATATTCCCGAGGGACTGGAAGATGAGGGTGCATGGTGATACAAGGTGATAAAACAATAATATGGTGCAATAAACAAGGCGTAAACCCAACAAATAAATAGTAAAACACGTATGGTTAAATTATGGTATATTGGTTTGGTAAAATGGTAATGGTTAATGGTATGAGCAAACGCGGCTTGGTTGGTGACCGATCGTTAACTAACTTTATAATGATTTTAATACTAAAACTAAATATTTGGGTCAGCGTGGAACTGCTGACTGCGCGCGCGATTGACATCAATGAACTGTACTTTGTACATATTCCCGAGGGACTGGAAGATGAGGGTGCATGGTGATACAAGGTGATAAAACAATAATATGGTGCAATAAACAAGATGATAGTAACATACAACTCTTAAAAATTCAATTTATTACAGCCTCTATTCCACTACACTAAAACTGAATGAGTTTGGGAATTTCACTTTATTCACTCGGGCATATAAATGGTCAGTCGCCCTCGTACAGGGATGGTTATTCACTCTATTGTATTCATCACTAACACTAAAACACTGATTAGTTTCACTCTGGCACTGGTGATCAGCAACGCGGCGGGTTCTCGGTTGCGGTTGGGGCGGTGGCAGCGTCCGGGACGTTGGCGTCGCTTCCGCGCGCCACTGCATTCGTGCGCGGATCCTCCGCACTCCGTACGCCAAACATGTTAATAGAATAGCTCCAGCTATTATGTAAATTGCGATGTAGTGGTGAACATCGTGGTAGTTTAAAGATGTTTCGTCTTCTAAATCTGTTTTGGTGTTATTTTTTACTTGATTAATTTTATCGCCGATCATTTTTAATTTCCAGCGGATGTCTGTTTGGTTAGTGTCTATCTCATAAACATGTAAGGGCATGGTCACATTTACAATATTGTTAATGGTAGGTATATCAATGTTTATGATATCTGGTTTCAACCTTAAGTCATTGTTCGACTGTCTGCGCGAAAGTAATGTGATCCCGTCGTCTTTGATGACGCATCCACTTGCTAATGCGAGTATCCCGACCTTGTCTAATCGCTCAATGGTAATTTGATCGTCACATATGACTTGTATGGAGCATTGCCCGCAACATGAATACAAGTAATTGTTTACCTTGTTTAATTGTACCCAGGTATTCTTGCACTTTCTACTTTCCGTCTTACAACTTAAGGACTCAATTTCTCTAGCACAATAAATTGGTTCTGTTTTGGTTATTGAAATAGGTATTTGATGGGCACAGAGCAAGATGTCTAAATCATAATGAACGCATTGTTGTAGTTGTAGACTAGATTGTGGTATTTGTAAGTCCTTTTGATAGTTGATGGCCAATAGATCAGATGCAATAATTATTTGTCGCATTTTGTCGCCGATTGCTATTGGAATTGGTGTCAATTTGTATATTTCAAAGGTGTCTCTGCCTACTAACGGTAATTTTATTTCGAATATCAAATTGTCCCCTGTAAATCTTGTTTTAACCGTTAATAAATGGTAAAGTTTGGTTAAGTCAGTCTGAATGTTATCGATTGGTAGCGATAATTCCTTAGAGATGTGGGCTGAGATGATATGAAGTTCTTTGGTTAATTGTTCTGGTTGTAGTAGATGTATGTTGAATGTACCATGGAAGATGTCAGTGATTGTGTTTAATAACATTTGTTGTATATCCTTCAGATTCATAAGTATACCGTTGGCTGATATTGAAGACAAGGTAAATTCATTGATATATGCGTTTTCAGATATTTGTTTTTGCATACTATTAGTTAAGTTATCTATTTTATTAAGATGCTGGTTAAAATTCTTATGTTGTTGTCTTACGGTTTTTTCCATTCTCTTTATAACATTAAACTCTGACTCAATTATCGATGTTTGATTTTGCAGTAATTGGTTAAAATATTTCTGGTTGCCTCGAAGCTTAGTCAAATCTTGCTGGTATTGTTGTGCGAAGTCATCGTCGAGTACTCCAAATAAACTGTGAGCTATAGACCCCACAGCATTGACTAAGCCACGACGACGAAGATGGTGCCGTTCTGGTAACTGTCCATGGTTGGTCAAAATTTCATTATAATGGTCTAATTCATCTTGACAATGGCGCAGATGTAACAGAACTAGTTGACAGTGAGATATGGTTTGTATTTTTTGACAACAATTATCTAAATGGTCTATATACTTTGTGGCTAATGATACGCCTTCCCAATAAGCAGTCATATCATAAAATACTACTAGTTTCCATTCGTCTCTAATCAGTCTCATGTTACTGATTTTATCGAAGTAGATGGTTTGGTTATCTGGCAGCTTTTTTGTGTGGAGAGTACAATGTGATGGCGACACTAACAGCATAAGCACCATAAGTGCCATGGTTAAAATGCTACATTTCGTTGAAATGCTCGTTCTTCGACGTGGTGGTGTCTCATAGCATTTTTCGGGGTCCACTTCAGTTGTGGTTCTTTGTTAATTTATTTCGGTCGGTACATTTGGTTGGTTCTCCTCTTGGTGGATTGGAAGGATTGACAGTTTGGTGATTGGTCTTTTTAATATGCCTCCTTTGGTTTTGAGCGTGACTACTCTAACAAGACCGTCATCGCCAGGATGAATTTCTAAAATTCTTCCGAGGGCCCACCTCCCTGGAGACACGTGTACGTCTTGAATAATCACTATGTCATTGATTTTAACATTTTTATGAGAATGGTGCCACTTGGATCGCGTATTTAGTTGGGTTAAATACTCAGATTGCCAACGTTTCCAAATATCTTGGTTAATTTTCTGGACGAGTTGCCATCTGGTACGTTCGTCTTTCTCGGTCTCTATTATGGTTAATAATGGTCCACTGGCCAGAAAATGCGAAGGTGTCAAAAAATTTAAATCGTCTGGATCTTCAGAAATAGCACACAGAGGTCGTGTATTCAAGCAGCCTTCTAACTGTGACAATAGGGTCGAAAATTCTTCGTAGGTTAGCTTTTGGTTACCTAGCACTCGACGTAGATGGTATTTAAGGCTTTTGACGGCGGCCTCCTACAGACCTCCTGCGCTTGGCCATGATGGTGCATTAAAATGCCACTCTATTTGCATTTCTGCCAGATGTTGATGAGCAATTTGGTCCATGGTTTGAGTCAAATTAAAATACTCCTTTTGTATGGTGTTGTTAGCTCCAACAAAATTGGTTCCGTTGTCGCTATATATGTGTCGAGGAGCTCCTCGTCGAGCTGACATTCTTCGAAGTGCAGCTATAAATGTTGATGACGTGAGGTCCGACACAAGCTCAAGATGAACTGCTTTTGTTGCTAAACATACAAAAACAGCTATATATCCTTTACTGCATTTTATGCCGCGGCCCTTGTTACTTTTTACTTCTACATAGCCGGTAAAATCAACGCCCGTATGAAAAAAGGGTCGTGTCTGATTTATCCGCGCAGCTGGTAAGTCTGCCATTAACTGGTTTTGGTTTTCAAATTTAGCTCGTCGGCATATCACACAGTTACGTAAACGCTTCTTTACGGCATTATTGCCACCTATGATCCAAAATTTCCTCCTCAACCAAGCTAACGTAAGTCGAGGTCCTCCATGGAATGTCATTTTATGTGCATGGTCAATAAGCATATCAGTAAGCTGATTATTGTGTGGTAATATCATCGGATGCTTCATGTCTTCACTGAGATTGGCATGTTTTATTCTCCCGCCAACTCGTAAAACATCTTCAGAGTCAATGTAAGGGTGTAATGGTAATAAACGACCTTTTGAACTCAAATTAGTCTGGGTTTTAAGATTGGTAATTTCTTCATAAAATTCTGTTCTTTGTACGTGCATTACTAATTGGTTAGCAGCTCTATTCAATTCTCCAATGGTTAGGTATGTTGGTTTGTTATTGTTATGTGAGAACACGCGTAATATCCACGCGAGTACTCGACACGTTCGTAAATAAGTACTGTTGTTGGTTATCAAGTTACTTATGACGTCATTTTCATATGGTTTAGTGATGACATTGGTTTGGTATTGTTTTCTAGTTTCTTCGTGCGTGTAGTATTTTGGTTTCTTGGTACTAGGATTTGGTTTCGACGTTAGAAGCCAGTTAGGACCACTCCACCAAATGGGATGTTTTAACAGTTGCGCAGCGGTTATCCCTCGGCTTGCGCAATCGGCAGGATTTTCGTCTGATTTAACGTAACTCCAACGTTCAGGTGGTATACATTTGACGATTTGGTCAACTCTATTGGCTACGAATGGTTTCCAACGGTTTGGGTTACCGTTAATCCACCCTAGTACCGCTGTGGAGTCTGACCATCCGAATGTTTTAATATGGTGTTCTGTGAGACACAATTGCATCTTGTTCATTAACTTGGTCATTAATTGCGCAGCACATAATTCTAATCTCGGTAACGTCACATCTTTTGTCAACGGTACGAGACGGGACTTTGCAGCTACGAGCACCACTGAATTATGCGCCTTACAGTAGATGACACAGGCGTAGGCCTTGGTTGAAGCGTCGCAAAATCCATGCAGCTCGATGTTATCGTTTTCATGGCATTGCAACCATCTTGGTATTCGTATGTCATTTAGCTGTTGTAGGTCTTGTTTATTTTGGTTCCATTCATTGTGTATATTTTCTGGTAAAATATCACTCCAGTTGAGGTTTAGTTGCCAAATTGACTGAAATAGGAGTTTTAATTTTGTGGTTACAGGGGAGAGCCATCCTAGAGGGTCGAATACTTTCGATATCTCTGAGAGAAGCTCTCTTTTGGTTATGCGTTCATCATGCACAAATGGTAACATTTTTATTTCAAAACTAAATTGGTCAGTGGATGGTGTCCATTTCAATCCTAGAGTCTTAGTTGATTCCTGCTGTTTGAACTGAAATGAGTTTTCATTATCGTTTGGAGTGGTTTCTAATAAGGCTGTTTCATTTGATTTCCATTTACGCAGATTAAACCCACCGGCCTTAAATAATTCGATTAATTGACCCTTAATCTTTTTGGCAGAGTCGAGGTTGTGTTGCCCATGTAAAACATCATCCATGTACAGGTTATTTTCCAGAACCTTCGTTGCTTCTGGATATTTGTGAGCTTCATCTTTCGCTAACTGCTTCATAGTCATAAGTGCTAAAAATGGTGCCGCTTTGGTTCCATAGGTAACAGTTGTTAATTGGTATTGACCTAATGGCTTGCTCGGAGAATCTCTCCATATGATTTTCTGGTACTGTTGGTCATCTTCATTTACGATTATCTGGCGAAACATCTTCTCAGCATCTGCTACATAACCTACTTTGTACTGTCTCCATTTTATAATTACAGATAATAGGTCAAGTTGTAAGTTAGGTCCGCTGTACATGAGGTCATTCACACTATATCCAGTAGATGTTTTCGCTGACCCGTTGAATACAACTCGTATTGCAGACGTTGTTGATTCGCTTCGTATTACACAGTGGTGTGGTAAAAAGTACTCTATTGGTTGGTTATTACGACTTATTTTCATGTGACCAAGGTTAAAATATTCGTTCATGAATTGTTTGTAATCAGCTGCTATTTGGTTATTTTTTCTAAATTTTCTGTCTAATTGGTGAAATTGAGCTATGGCCTTTGACTTAGACTCCCCCAATAGTTCATTTACTTCTGGTTTCATTGGCAATCTTACGACATAACGGCCATCTGGTTGACGTTTAGTTTCGGATTGATACTGTTGTATGCAGTATAAATCTTCTCTAGATTGGTTATCGGGTTGGTCTGTCAAATCTTCTATTTCCCAAAACCTTTTTATATCGTCACAGTTGTTCAAGATCACATTACAGTAGTACGATTTCACGTTACCACATAAGATCCATCCTAGTTGCGTCTGTTGTGCGATGGGTTGTGATTGATCTTCCTTTATAATGCCGTGTAGGATAGTTTCAGAATACACCTCTGCACCTAGTAATAGGTCGACAGGGCGGCTTTGGTTGAATTCAGGGTCTGCGAGCTGTATATTTTTGAGGTACTGCCAGGATGGTTTGGTGAAAGATTGGTTTGGTAGCTTTTTGATTAAGTTTTTCATTATTAATACATCAATATTCGTGGTAAACTCATTATGTTTTGATGCTATGGTAATTGTCATTACTCCCTTACAGTTACTTTCTTTCGCTCCAATCCCGAAGATGGAACCTTTACACCTTCGGCGAGGGATTCCAAGTTGTTGTGCTGCGTTTTCGGAAATAATGGATGTTTGAGACCCTTGGTCAATGAGGGCTCTCATAGTTTTGTAGGTTCCGTCAGCTCCTAAAACATTAACTTGGGCTGTTGCTAATAGAATGTCTGTCATTGGCTTGTTGTCTTTTGACACGTGTGACACACATTTTGATTGGTTATGCTGATTGGTATGAGTCTGGTTGGTAACAGGGTTAGTAATCACGTAGGCATTGTGCAATAGCGAATTATGCTTTTCGTGGCAATGGCGACATGTTTTTTGCGACGTACACTCTTTGCCGTTATGGTTAATTAGGCAATTTTTGCAAATGTTATTTTGCGCAATTTGTTTCCGTTTTTCTTGGTTATTTAGTTCACGGAATTTATTGCAAATAAACAGTGCATGATTTTCGTCACAAATTACACATTTTTGATATGGTTTGATAGCAGAATGATTAATAAATGGTTTGCATTCGTCATGTCTATTAGCATTATTGAATCCTGAATCTCTTGGGTTTTTACGTTGAGTACTGGTATTAAAATTTTGGTTAGAATGTTTTTGTTGGTTATGGAATGGTTGCGTATTCTTAATTGTCTCAGTTTTGCGACGAACTGTCTCTAAGGCAATAAATTTTCCTTCAAGATAAGCTAGAAAATCTTGCAGATGTGGCAGGTCTCGAGGGTCCGGCAATGAGTCAATATAATCTGTATACGTTTCGGCGTCCATTTTCTGGGTGATAAGGTATACGATTATCGGGTCCCAGGTAGATATGTCTATGCCTAGATTTTTTAATGCGTTGAGGCATTCATTAGTGGTATCATGAAGCTTTTTTATGTTGGAAGCTGTTTGTTGGTGCATTACTGGCAAAGACATGAGAACATTCATGTGTGAATTAAAAATTAGTTTTTTATTATTGTATCTTTGATTTAGGATGTCCCAACAGGTCTGGTAATTGCCGGAGCTTACACGAAGATGTTGTATCAGTTTCTCAGCTTCTCCACGTAGTTTCATTTTTAAAAACTGCATTTTTTTGGGCCGGAGAAATAGAATTATTATTGTGGATAGATTCATTGAACAAGTCTTTGAAAGAAATCCATTGTTGGTAATTTCCGTTGAAAATTGGTATATCTATTTTTGGTGTAGAATTATCTCTGTGCTTAGCGTCCCACATTCTTTGGTTAATAGATTTTTTAATTTCACAATATTCATCCTCATACCTGTTAAACAGATCTTCATAGTTACTGTTTTCTCCTTGTAAGTTACAGTCGATTTCCCAATGTAAGGAATCAATTGCTGTCCAACGTGATTCAATATTCTTCAAAACATCTTTAAACTCCCATTTTTCAGACAAAACATTAAGATTGATCTGAGAAATAGTTCGGGCTAATGCTTTGAAGTTACTCTGCTGTTTTCTCATCATTTCCTCGATTTTACTTGTTTCGTCGACGTCATGGAAAACGAATCGTGGTAGTGGTAAAACCTTTTTGGGTACTGTTCCGGTACTTGGAAACCCGTTATCTGATGTGCTAGGCTGTGGAACGGTCGTTGCATGCGATGGTGGTGCTGGTGGTTGGTTCTTTGGTGATGGAGACCGAGTAGTTGTTCCCTCAAGAACTCTTAATAAATGCCTCTTAACGTCGTCATAAAATGTTTTAGGTTTAGTGTACGAATCGTCACCGAAGTACTCATTATCTTCAGTTTCGTCACATAAATTCTCTAAATTGTCATGGTTACGCGAGAATTCTCTCCAGAAGGTCTCTAAAGATTGTAAACGACGTTTAATACTTTCCGATGTTTTCCGCTCTTTACCTTCTTTTTTAAAGTTAATGTAAAGCTTATTCATATTTTCCATGATCTCCTTCTGAACGGCAAATAAATCGGCAATGGTAGACATTCTGGTAAGTAATAAAATGGAAAGATCTTACTTGATAATCTCCTGGTTGATGGTGAACTGTGGTGGGTGGTGACTCGAAGAAGTATGTTGTTCCAATTTAACTTACTTACGACGATATCACTTAATGCACTGTTGTCTAAGGACTGGTTATAGAAAGATAGTTACTAACACGTCACGTACAATGTCCACAACGCGATAGATCCCACCTTTCCGAAGGCTCGAAGGACCAATTTGTTGGGCGTAAACCCAACAAATAAATAGTAAAACACGTATGGTTAAATTATGGTATATTGGTTTGGTAAAATGGTAATGGTTAATGGTATGAGCAAACGCGGCTTGGTTGGTGACCGATCGTTAACTAACTTTATAATGATTTTAATACTAAAACTAAATATTTGGGTCAGCGTGGAACTGCTGACTGCGCGCGCGATTGACATCAATGAACTGTACTTTGTACAAATGTATTTTTGCCTTCTGACCAGAAGGTTAAGAATAATAGCAGCTTGTAACTGTAAAGGTTAGTTAGCGATTACAGACTTAAAATTCCAGGTTTCCTGAAGATTTATTCCTTCACCGATGTCAAATAATACTGAGCATGTAATTAATTGAAAAAAAACGAGCCAAAAGACTTATCAGCAATGAGATACTGGTCTAGTCTAGAGCCTTGAACATCGGCGCCGAGTTGCCAGCCTGTCGGTTTTTTATCGGTTACATTTCGGGGAGTGTGCGTTGGAATTGCATGATCTGATTCCACCTAACCCATTCCATCATCGGACTACAAGACATACGGCGATGCGTCATCGATACATGGTGGACATCCCACTCATACACACCGAACGTTTTGCGAATACTTTTATTATGCATGATGCCCACAGCTACTTTCTATCATCACACTGCTCGCCACAGGCAGGGAGTTCATCCTCACACATTGCGACCTGAGACGGTGAAATGAAATGAAAGAAACTTCATCCCACGCACACTCAAGCTGTGGAATGAACTCCCTGCAGCGGTTTTCCCAAGCGCCTACAATATGGGGTTTTTCAAGAAGGGCATTACAAGGTTTCTTCAGGGTCGGCAGCGCGAGTTTAACGCCCCTGGTGTTGCACACGTCCATATGCCACGGTAACCACTTCCCATCAGATGGGCCGTGTGCTTGTCTGCCAACTAAGTGGTATAAAAAATATAAAAATATGCGCACAGAAAAGAGTGGAATTCCCTGTCGGAGTCTGTATTTCCCGATAGCTACAACCTGGGAGTATTTAAGTCAAGAGTGAATAGGTTTCTTCTAGGCAAGCGTACTTCATCGTCGACCACATCATCACTTACCATTTGGTGAGATAGTGGTCAAGCGCAAGCCTATTATTATTATTATAGCTTTATTTATCCATACAATTAAACATTTCATTTTTAATAATGTACAACAAATTATTTATGTATATTATTGTATGGCCCCTGTAGGGTAAAAAGCCTCCTCCATCCTTTTCCACTTTTGTTTGTCTTGGGCGGTGGTAATCCAGTTTTTACCAGCCGTTTCTACGATATCATCGACCCATCGTTTCTTTTGCCGTCCTCTTTGTCTTTTTCCAGTGGACCTTGCCACTTCGTTGTTTGTAATGTCCATCTGTTATCCTGGTACCTAGCTATGTGGCCTGCTCACTTCCACTTTAGTGTCATGGCTTGTTGCAGTGCATCGGTGAGTTTTGTTTTGTTGCGTATGTCAACATTTCGTGTTTTATCCTTTCTTCTTAGTTTCAGGATACTTCTTTCCATAGCGTGCTGTCATGAGAGGATCTTGTTTTTTGTCCTGTTAGTGAAGGTCCAAGTCTGACTTACGTATGTTAAGGAGGGCAAGATGCATGAATCCATTATGATTTTCTTTAGCTTCAGACTGTAATTTCCTTTGAGGATTTCTTTCTGTGCCCAATACTTTTTCCATGTTGTGCTTATTCTTCTGTCTACTTCATTCTCATTTTATATTCGTTATTTATAGTGAGGGTACGTCGATAAAATTGTGGTGACTTCGGCTCTATACTATTTTACAAATAAAAAATCAGAAAGAAGTTAATAAAAATTGTAGTAGTGAAAATACTGTGAAGAACACTGTGGAACACCGGCTCAAGTATTGGTGGCTTAAGAAAATCAGCATTCGAAGAGAAAAACCGAATTAACCGAATTAAATTTGTAACGGTCACATCCAACAGAGCCATTCAACTCGGAATAGACACCTGGGAATCACGGAAATACCAAAACAGAAGGTTAGATACTACATACTAGTGATAATAGTTAACTTAAAATTATAAATCAAAATTACAACCTTGTATGACCTATTATCAATAGTAATTCCGATATAATATTATGATAAGCGCCATCTAGCGGCGAGTAGTAAGTTGGGCACTTTTCTAAAATATATCATACTACCGCCACTTAAGTACTATAAAAAGAGCGCCACTAGTGGGTAAAATAGAATGGAGGAAATAATTAAAGCATTACAAAATATACAAAATGACATTACACAAAACAAAAAGGATATGAAGTCGATGGAAGAAAACATCACAGAGAGCATAAATAAAATATTGGATGAGAAATTTAATATAATAGTAGAAAAACAACACCAGTTGGAAGAAAAAATTGAAAACCAACAAAAATCTATTGAGTTTCTAGACAGACAAATGAGAAGAAAAAATTTAGTATTTTTTGGGGTTGAAGAAAAAGAAAAGACCTATGAGGATCTGCTGAATATAGTCCTGGATTTGATTATCATAAAAATGGGGGTACCTTGTGAAAAATTCGAAATTGAGACTGTAGCAAGAATCGGAAAAAAACAAGGGAAAACAAGACCAATTAGGGTAACAACTACAACTACGCTGAAGAAAATAGAGATTCTTCGAAAGAAAAAATCCCTAGAAGGCTCGGGCACTTACATAAAAGAGGATTACTCTCCTGCGGTACTCCAGAAGAGGAAGGAACTCCAAGAAGAGCTGCACCGGGAAAGAAAAGCGGGAAACCAGGTGACTCTCCGTCACGACAAGATTATAAGACTCGATCAAGAAGCAAACCGATTTCCAAAACAAAAGAGATACCTGTCAGAATCACCAGAGGGAACAGCAAGCACCAAGGTTTGGGAAACCAAAGAAAATACGAAACAAATATCAAAAAAGAGTAAATCCCAGAATATTACAACCTTTCTACGACCATCTCAACTGATCCCAACGGCAGGAAACTCGAAAGACTGGAAAAAACAAGGAGAAAACAAAAATAACTAAATGATGTCCCTCCACCTCTCCCAATCCGGCCGGTCACCGTGGGAGAAGTAGACCAGAACCCTCCAGAGATAAAAAATATAAAATATAAATCAATCATGTTAGAATTTAAGAACGATGAAAGGAATACACTAAGTGATGGAAAAAAAAAGAAACTTTATATCAGAGACCAACGACTGCGACCACTGGTCATCTCTGGAGGAGGCCTTTACTCTCAACATGTGAGAGGTTCTCGTTATTTTATTTTTATATTAGTAATCAATCTATTTTATTTCAATTTATTTGTTAATTTAATTTTATTAATCAATCAATTCATTCAAATAAATAAATATACCTAAATAATAATCAATTAATTTAATTTAATAATAAAATCAATGCATATTTATTATGATTCATAATTATGTTTGAACTTTTATTTAAAAGATAAGTAAAAGATAATTTGGTACCCAAATTTTTGGTTTGTGATTTGGAATAATAATTGACTGTACTTAAAAATATGTAACATATCAATCAATCTATTTAATTTAAAGTTTAGTACCAATGTATGTTATTTATTTACAAATTTCACTTGAAAGATGTAATACTTTAATGCATGAAATAAAAGGCTTTTTTATTTTATTTTATTTATTTTATTTATATATATTCGTTGACATATTCTATCGTGCTTCCTTCTATATTTATTGGGGTTTGGATATTGTTGGTCATTATTTTTGTTTTGCTGGTATTCATTTCTAGTCCCACTTTTTTGCTTTCTTTGTCGAGGTTTTGAAGCATATTTTGTAGTTCAGTGGCAGTTTCGCTAAAAAGAGCTATATCATCAGCACATCTTAAATGAGTTAGACGCCTATTAAGTATCCATACCCCCTTGTTAGTCCAATGTATTTTTTCGAAAATATCTTGAACGACTGCTATGAATAGCTTCGGCGAGAGCGGATCTCCCTGCTTTACACCTCTTTCTATAGGGAACTCTTCTCCTTTCCTTTCTAGTTTTATTCTGCCCACGCTTTTGGAATACACATTTTTTATGTTTGTGTATTTTTCATGTATGGCGTTATTTCTAAGTGCTTCCCATATAGATGTATGTGGAATACTGTCGAATGCTTTTGAATAATCAACAAATGCTATGTAAAGTGGTTTTTTGAATGCCTGATACTTCTCTATTAGTTGGTCTACTGAGTGGATATGGTCGCTGGTGGAATAGTTCGGTCGAAATCCTTCTTGTTCAATTGGTTGGTTTTTGTCTATTGTTGGTGCTATTCTGCTAAGCAAGATCGATAAAAACAGCTTATATACAGCCGATAACAAACTTATAGGTCTGTAGTTTGCTACACCTAGTGGATTTCCTTTTTTATACAGTAATACTATGTGTGATAGACCCCATTGTTCTGGTATTTCTTCGGATTCTACAATCCTGTTAAAAAGTGTTGTCAAGTATGGGATTAAAATCCGTGCTCCGATTTTTAGTGTTTCACTAGTTAGATTGTCTGGCCCTGGGCTTTTTTCTGTTTTCAGTGCCTTTATATGTCTCCATACTTCCATTTCGGTTATTGAGTCTATTGTTACTTGGGTTTATTCTTTGCCTTCTATCCTTTGGTATTTGTTTTTATTTATGACTAATTCTTCTGGGGATTTCTTATAGAGAAAAAACAAGACCAAGGAAGAGAAAGATGAATTAAAACAATTATTTAAAACAACAAAAAAGGCTATCAGAGAAGAAACACTTATAGAAAGATAATCATCGAAAAAAACCTCACAACGTTTCGAAGCTCAAATCGAGCCAGAACCGAGAACAAGGAACTGTCAACACACAAGTCATGGATTCAGAATCTAAAGGAAGGTCAGAAAGAAACAAAAAGCAGAAAGGACACTCTCACATGCGCTACTAATTTCTGTAGGTCTCTACAGAAATTAGTAGGTCTCTTTTCGTGATATTAAGTCTTCCACGTCTGGCTATTAAGTCCAACGTTTTAATAGACAGTATTTTGTGTTTGTAGGTTTTTGTTTTGTTTTCCAGTTTGAGACTTTCTGTTATTACCTGTACTAGTTTGTTGCTTATAGTTTGTATATCATTTTTGGTTTTTAAGATTTCGTCGAGTGTTTTTGAGTGCTTTTCTAGGTTTTGAATATAATTATGCTTCTCTTTCGTTTGTAGTCTTAAGTAGGCTTGTTGAAGATTTGAAAGATTTTCGACAAATTTTTGGTGTTTTAATCATTAGCGAACATCTGAGCATTCTGTGATCTGATGGAAAATTATCAAGATTGAGTACTTCCACATAAGCTACAGACTTTGGAATGTTAGTCAAAACATAGTCAATTTCATTTCTTGTTTTCTGGTCGGGCGATGTCCATGTCCATCTGCGAGATTGTTTCTTTTTAAAGAATGTGTTCATTATGGACAGTTTGTACTCGTTGGCGTATTGTATAAGGCCTTCTCCTCTACTGTTTCTTTTTCCATATCCATATTGTCCCATTATCATGTTTTCTTCTGGTTTTGGTTTCCCGATTTTTGCATTGAAGTCGCCGACCACAAGAAAGTGTTTATCTGACAGCTCTTGGGCTATCTTTAGGTCGTTGTAAAATTTGACAATTTCTTCTTCAGTTGAACTTGTATTGGGTGCATATGCCTGGATGATGGTGAGTGGCAGTTCTTCAAATTTAAGTTTTAGTATCGCGATCCTTTCAGATATTCCTTGGAAGTGTATTATATTATTCTTGAACATTTTCTTTATTATGAAGCCTACTCCATGCAGGCCTGCTGTTTCACCTATATAACATAGGATATAGTTTCCATTTTCTTATATCTTTTGGCCCTTTGTTCTGGTTTCTGCTAGTCCTATGATGTCCCAGTCTATATTTTCTATGGAATTGTTTAGCTCTAGTAGTCTTTCTTTTGTTGATAGTGATCTTACATTGTATGTACAGATTTTTTGTTGATGCGTACTTTTCAATTTGTTCGTTCCTTCGTTTTCCTCATTATTATTTGATGGAGGGTAGTGGTCGTTTTCCCCACGGGGACCAGCCGGATTGGGGAATTTTGTTTTAGTATTTTCAATTTTATTGTTCCTGTTCTATTCCTGATTTCCGGTAATATGTTGTTGTTATTTTTTGCTTCTAGATTTAAAATAGGTGTGTTAATTTCGGTATGTGTTTTTTTCCGATAATGAGTATGCCCTTTCCCGCATGTACTGAAAGGCATTAGTTTGGGAAGCACTTTTTTAAAAGGAGTCCTTGTTGCCTGTTTTTTGCATTTTCGAAGTAGTCGTATTCGTATTTTGGTTGCTAGGACTTGGGGTTTCCGATCTTTTCCTTTTCTCATTTTCTTTTTTATCTGCGTTTTTTGCTTGATTTCTTTTTTCTTCTGCAATACTGCTTTGGGTAGGTCATGGGTAATATAGGTGTTTGATTTTAGTTTGTTTTTATTTTTCAAGATTTAAATTTTTTCTGCAGTGTTGTTGTTGCAAGTAGGATTGGTCTAATTTTTTGATCATCCTCTCCCCTTTTTCCCAGCATCTGAACTCTGTCGATTTTGCCTGCTCTAATTTCCACTTCGATATCCTTCAGCGTAGATAGAACTAGAGTAGTTAGATCTTCAAAGTCTTCTACTTTTGTTTCTGGGAGCCCATGAATCAATATGTTGTTTCTCCTGCTATTACTCTCGAGATTTAGTATTTTATTATTGAATAACTCCACTTCTTTTTTAAGTTTTTCATTCTCTTCCATGATCGGTTTAATTTTCTCATCCACTTTCATTAATACAGTTGTTCACAACAACTATTATTGGTTATTGTGGTTGTTTGTAAGTTTAGTTGTTCCGTCATTTTAGTGAGGAGTAGTAACATCTCTGGTGATAGCTCGGTCGACATTGTGTGGTGAAACGAAACGTAAATTTTCTTGAGGTTTCTGAACGTATCTTTATTTTCGTGAGTTGGTAGCACTGTGGCAGCTGACAACTGTTTATGTTTGACACTTAACCTCAAACACGGTAAAATTAAAAAAAGTATTTCTTAATTTTTCACTTTAGGTGCGATTTTCTGTGGTTTTTGTTATATGTTTCGAAGCACACGCTTATGGGAACTATTTGAGGTGACACTTTTACACTCGATCTTTATTATTTCTCACTTTTACTGAATTATTTACGGTAGCGTTTGACTTAGCTTTTGACTTATTGCGTATCCGGAAACGGAAAAAAAAGCGCAAGCCTATTACATACAGTGAGTTTATTTTTATTTTTTTATTTGTAATAACAAATAAAAAAATAAAAATAAACTCACTGTACTTGTCCGGTCTATGGGCTTTGTTTATAAAAATCTCGGTAGCTAACAACTAATTAGTGGATTCCTAGGGCTCTTTCAATTTAGACGTTTGGTGCGACGCCGCAGCGGGGCGGGTGTCGTACTGCGCACGACTGGTTGGATTTTTCCATACAATTTATACACCAAGAGCACAGTGCAGCGCAAGTGCCGCGCACGCACGCACGATTAGTATCATGACATGTGTGTGCATAAAACGTATGGAAAAAAATAACTGCTCGTGCGCAGTTTGACACCCGCACTGCTGCAGGTGCCGCAGCAGTCCGACACCAAACGTCTAAATTGAAAGAGCCCAATTCGAATCTTCTTTAGAGAATTTGAATTTTGAATATGCTAAGCAGATCCTAAACAGTACCAAAGATGCGTAAGATGCAAGTTTTAATTTAAACAGTACGTTGAAAATTAACAACAGAATCTTTGTTCGAGGTAAACAATACATTGGTAGAGAACCATTGGACAATTTATGATAAGTCAGCATTGAAGAACAGTCTGAAAGAAATTACTAACGAAACTCATGAAGTTTTTTGAAACAAATAGTTCGTATTTTAGTCATCAACCAGTACCAACTTAATGCAATAAATATTTTAACGATTATGCCTAATTGATACCTGAAACCCAAATAAAAAGCCTAATTGATACCTAAAGCCTAAATAAAAGTAGGTAATTGCCTGACCTTGGAGTGACCCCTTAGTGACAATAAACCAACTCGTGTGTGGTATTTTATCAAATGTTCTCCTCAAATTAAAATGATTAATGTACACAATTAGTTAAACAAGTACTAAACTAAACAAATTGTTAGGCATGTAGAAACGTATGTTTAAGCCCTACATTTGTAATACTTACCTAATTAGGTATGCTTATTTATCACATTATGAGTGTATTTATAAGTAACTAAGCTAAATAATTTATCACAGGCGTAGCCGGGGCACCGCCCCGCACAAGTTATATATAAAAACCTGCCTCATTTTTATTTTTCTATTGGTGAAAATCGCATGTAAATCCGTTCAGTAGTTTTTCAGTTTATCGTGTACAAACGCGGTGGAAAACTTTCTTATATACTATGTAGTGATATACTATCTCTGATTCATAACATTACTTACATTACTTTACGCATTAGTAAATGTTTTATATTGCTGCCATAGTCTGCAAAAACACGCATTCGTTAATTATCTATGTCTAATCTTCACAATAGGGGAGAGAAATATATTGTGTCTGTTTTATTTCAGTAAAAATAAAGAAATTTCAAATACAAACCAATCAACTCTAGTGCATTAAACAACACTAGAGTCGATCGAAAAGCGGGCCAAGAGGCTCATCGGCAATGAGGCACTGGTCAAGTCAAGGCTCCAGAGCCTTTCGGTTTACACGTGCGTGCGACAGCGGGGTGGGTCAGTAGTGGACGTCTCGTTCGCTAGCCCTGCTGTCGCGAGCCGTGTCCGTGACTGGCATGTCGCCGTGGAGGTGGAGACGTTATCGGATCACCGATATATCCGTTTCGACGTCTCCACCCAGACCGCCGGCGGCCGCGGTACGCCGGCCCCGCCAACGGAAGGTCCGCGCTGGGCGCGCAAGCGCATCGACAGGGAACTTCTCGAGGAGGCCACCATTGTCCAGGCCTGGATCTGGGAGTCGGCAACAACCGGACCCGTCGACGTCGAACAAGAGGCGCTGTGGTTCCGCGGGGCGATGACGCAAATCAGCGACGCATCCATGCCCCGGATCCACGCACAGTCAGCGAGGCGCCAGGTGTACTGGTGGTCCGCCGAGATCGCACAGTTGCGTGTCGCGTGCGTAGCGGCCAGACGCCAGTACACCCGATACCGGAGGAGACGTCGTCGGGTCCCTGACGAAGAAGCCGCGCTGTATGAGGTGTACCGCGCGGCGACGGAGACTCTGCGGCTGGCCATCGGCGAGGCGAAGAAGCGAGCCAGGGAGGAGATGTTGGAGACTCTAGACCGGGATCCTTGGGGGCGCCCTTATTGAGCGGTTCGAGGGAAACTTCGAGCCGCCGCGCCTCCACTTACGGAGAGTCTCCAACCTGAGCTGCTGGAGGAGGTAGTTGCAGCCCTCTTCCCAGTGAGAGTGGAGCATATCCCGCCGCCGATGGCTTTGCCCACGGCCGCAGAGTCTACAGAGGAGGACGCCATCAGCGTCCCAGAGGTGAGACAGGAAGAGATGGGGGCGGCCGTGATGCGGCTCCGGGCCAAGAACGTGGCTCCGGGGCCCGACGGTATCCACGGCCACGTGCTTGCCCTCGCTCTGAAGGAGCTAGAGCCCTGGCTGAGAGGACTCTTCACAGCGTGCCTTGAGCGGGGCCAGTTTCCTACTCTGTGGAAATCTGGTCGTCTGGTCCTGCTCAGGAAGGCGGGGCGCCCTGCGGACTCGCCGTCCGCCTACCGGCCCATAATGCTGCTAGACGAGGTGGGTAAGCTGTTCGAGCGGATAATCGCTGCCCGCCTCGTCAGCCACTTGTACAGAGAGGGGCCGGACCTGGACGAAAGCCAGTTTGGCTTTCGGCATGGGCGCTCCACCATCCACGCGATATCGCAGGTGAGAGTCCTGGCGGAGGAAGCTGTGTCCCGGAGTGGGGTGATGTTGGCGGTGTCCTTGGACATTTCCAACGCCTTCAACACCCTGCCCTGGAGTTGTGTTCGGGAGGCACTGCGGTATCATCGAGTGCCTCCCTACCTCCGCCGCATCGTCGGGGCTTATTTGGCGGAGAGGTGTGTCACCTACGTGGGACGTGATGGCGTCAAAAATCAGCACCGCATGTCGTGCGGTGTTCCACAGGGCTCGGTCTTGGGCCCGCCCCTGTGGAACATCGGGTACGACTGGGTGCTGAGGGGCGAACTCCAACCGGGCGTAGACCTGACGTGTTACGCGGACGATACGCTGGTCACCGCCCGGGGGAGTTCGTACAGGGAGGCAGCGTTGCTGGCGACGGCTGCGGTCTCACAGGTGGTGAGCCTTGGCCTGGAGGTGGCCCTAAACAAGTCGGAGGCCATGGTCTTTCATAGCCCCCGGTGGGCGCCACCGCCCGATGCCCACATCGTCGTCGGGGGGGCTCGAATCACTGTCGAGTCAACCATGAAGTACCTGGGATTGGTGCTCGACAGCCGGTGGAATTTCGGCCCCCACTTCCGGCGGCTGGCGCCCAAGTTGTTGGGCGTGGCTGGGGCGCTGTCAACACTGCTTCCCAATCTGGGGGACCCGAGCGCTGTCTGTAGGCGGCTCTACGTGGGGATCGTGCGATCGATGGCCCTGTATGGGGCCCCGATCTGGGCGGCTGACCTGACGGCCGGCAGCATCGCTGTTCTGCGAAAGCCGCAGAGAGCAATGGCCATCAGAGTCATCAGGGGGTATCGTACGATCTCCTACGAGGCGGCTTGTGCACTGGCCGGATCCCCGCCTTGGGACCTGGAGGCGAAGGTACTCGCGTCACTGTATCGGTGGCGCGAGGAAGCGCGGGTGCGGGGCGAGGGGCTGATGCAGCGACATATGGAGTTGCGTCAGTCTCAGCTTCGCGAGGTCCTGGTGGCGAAATGGCGGGACAGGCTTTTACGCCCTACCGCCGGCCTCATTACCATCGAGGCGGTCCGGCCAGTGCTCGAGCGCTGGCTCGGGAGGAGGCACGGCTCCCTGTCGTTTCGGGTGACGCAGGTGCTCTCGGGGCATGGTTGCTTCGGGAAGTACCTGTGTCGTATAAACAGGGAGCCGGACGCCCGGTGTCACCACTGCGTTGACTGCCGGGAGGACACGGCGCGGCATACGCTGGCAGAGTGTGCCGCTTGGGTGGAGCCACGCCGTGCCCTCGCTGCAGTGACCTGTCGCTGCCGGCCGTAGTCGAGTCTATGGTCGGCAGCGAGGAGTCCTGGGACGCGGTGGTATCCTTCTGCGAAACAGTCGTCTCGCAGAAGGAGGCTGCGGAGAGGGAGAGGGAGATTTCATCCGCTAACCCGATCCGCAGCAGGCGCGCCGGGCGTCGGTGGAGGACGGACAACGCCCTCTTCCAGCCCCCCTAAATGGGTCCAGGGGCGACGGACTAGGGGACGTCCGTCGCCCCCCACACATCAGGACCCGAGGTGGTGGCGCGTAGTGTTCCACGCGCGCCCCTCTTAGACGTCGTGGGGGGAGTCCAACACCTCACTCCCCCCCCAACCCGAGGTCGTGGCCCGCAGAGGCGGGCCGGCACTGGCTGGGGGTTGCGGAAGTATCGTTGTTCCCGCGACCCCCAGCGTAGGTGTGAGATGGAACACCGGGGTGGTTTTTAGTCAGTACGAGTCTGACAGACCCCTCCGCCCTCCCCAGGGCGGAGGACATCCAATGAGGATTTTCCACTTCGGAAAAAAAAAAAAAGGCTCCAGAGCCTTGAACATCGTCGCCGAGTTGGTTTTTTTTTAGTTACATTTCGGGGAGTGTGCGATGGAATTGCACAATCTATTTCCACCTAGCCCGTTTCATGATCGGACTACAAGACGTACGGCGATGCGCCATCGGTTCATTGTGGACATCCCATCTATACGCACAAAATGTTTTGGGAACACTTTTATTATGCGTACAGCTAAGGAGTGGAATTCCCTGTATGTGTCTGTGTTTCCCGATAGCTACAATCTGTCTGTCTTTAAGTCAAGAGTGAATAGGTTATTTCTAGGCAAGCGTGTTTCACCGTCGACCACTTCTTCGCTTACCATCAGGTGAGATAGTGGTCAAGCGCGAGCCTATAGACAATAATAAATAAAACATAACTGGTGAAATTTTCAGCGGCCATAATTAGCAGACACGATAGAAAACAAAAGCGTCCACACCTGATTCAGGTGTCGCATGGGAACACCTCCGTCTAACCGTTTGGGGATCACACACGTAATGGTACATCTTACAACATCATTATCACCATACACCAAATAATGTCATAAAAAATATTATCCACCAAAAACCATTGATCGTAAAACAGTAATTGGCCTCGCACAAATAAAAAAGAATCTTTAGGTGTGGCAAGGACACGAAGAAAATTGAAAACGTGACGTTTTGCCACCAGAAATTATACCATAGTGTTTATATTGAAATATGGCCTCAAATTTCTATTACATTTTATTCCTACTAAATTGGAAGTTTGTACTTTTATTTGGTAAACAATAACGGAAATCATTCGGAATTTGGTTTTCGATTAACACTGGAATAATTTTGTGGTGGGCGTTCTATTTGTTTGTGGTGTAGCGGTCTGAAAACAAGTAAGTTTTATAGGATGCAAAATGTTCATTTTACACGAAATAGTGTAAAGTATAAATAGTGAACTAAAATCGATATGAAATTGTAAAGTAAACTTTACATTAATTAATTCGTTTCGCATAACTGTTACCTACATAATATAGATTTTATAAGTTACAGAGTTAGATAGATTCTTCAATAGATTACCAGCTTCCTCATCGTCATTCTGCCATAACACCCTTTAAAACCCACCTCAAGCTATAAATAATTCTGCAACCTAGTATAAAGATTGATAATGATTATATTATATCTTAGAATACCTAATATTTTCACTGGAGTCCTAGTCGGGAGTACATAGAAAACGCAGTTTTACCTCTTAAAACATTTTTTTTTTAGGACAAACCCAACGCACTATTCCCAAACCACTGCAACTCCTGAAAGCCAGAGTCAATAGTGGCAACCATCAGAAAAGCGCCGAGGCAATGAAGCTCGACGAAGTCCCGGAGAAAGAAATTAACTGTCTTGGATCCCGCAACGAAATTAATCAGAAAAGAATAACGGAGGAGTACGAAAAAACATGCATTTCCACTTCCTTCCATATCAAGCAGGAGACAGAACAAACAAGGCCACTAGGCACAAAGGGTCGTGTACAACTGGGATAAGCCCAGTTGTCTAGCAACACGGGTAAAAATAAGAATTAATATTAATGGATAAGAATAATAATTAATATAAGAATTAATATATTGAATAAGAATTAATATAAATATTAAAACATTAAATAAAATAATTATCGACATTATAGAAGCTCAAATAATTATAAACCATTTGCCCCAGATTCAATTTCCTGCACCCAAATGATACCCGATAAAACCCACCAAAAAGTCGAAGCCATCGATATCCCAGGATCGCAAAGGCCATGCACATTACATGCAAATTCATTCTAACTCTCAAGCTATAAATAATTCTGTAACCTAGTTTATTTCAGGCAACATAAACGGTACGTTACGCGAACGATCTGCACGAAACTGTTTAATGTGATTTATTTTATACGTTTTTCAGTCCGAAATGCAGCTGTTTGTGGCTGGTCTTTGTCTTTTGTAGACGTTTTTCGGTGTTGGTTATGATTATCGGGAATGGACGGGTTATTTTTAGGGTTCCGTACCCAAAGGGTAAAAACGGGACCCTATTACTAAGACTTCGCGATCCGTCTGTCTGTCTGTCTGTCTGTCTGTCTGTCTGTCTGTCTGTCTGTCCGTCTGTCTCCAGGCTGTATCTCATGAACCGTGATAGCTAGACAGTTGAAATTTTCACAGATGATGTATTTCTGTTGCCGCTATAACAACAAATACTAAAAACAGTATAAAATAAATATTAAAGGGGGGATCCCATACAACAAACGTGATATTTTTGTCGTTTTTTGCTCGATATTAATAATGGCAACAGGTAGACGCTTGAAATATTCACAGAATGTTTAGTTGTATATTTACTTCAAAAAATAATAATTAACAAATTAAAATAAAATAAATTAAGGGGGGCTCCCATACAACAAACGTGATTTTTATGCAGTGTTTTGCGATAATGATACGGAACCCTTCGTGTGCGAGTCCGACTCGCACTTGGCCGGTTTTTTGTAGTATTTGTTAGTAAAGATTTAGCAGTAAACTTATCGTTTGTGATCGATGGAGTCGCGTTCCAACACTTTGGTGCCGTAAAACGGTTACTTTCAAAAGCATACTCCTTAGTAATGGCTAGATTAAAAGGTTTGAGAAATATATATATTTATTATAATACATTATTTGGTAAACATGGATTTTTCGTGTAACTAATAGTCTGTATTTCCCGATAGCTACAATCTAGGGGTCTTTAAGTCAAGAGTGAATAGGTTACTTCTAGGCAAGCGTGATCTATCGTCGACCACATCGCTTCGGCAACATCATCGCTTACCTGATGGTAAGCGATGATGTGGTCGACGATAGACCACCATCTCACCTGATGGTGAGATGGTGGTCAAGCTCGAGCAAATAAAAAATAAAAATAAATATGTTTTGCTTTAAAAAATAAGTAACAAAACAATAAATTTTCGCTACTTTTAGTAACGAAGTAGTAGTATTAGTTACACGAAAAACCATGTAATACGACTTGGATTTTTAAAAATATTTTTACAAGGAAAAATTTTATGGGTGGAATTTCTTCATAACTAAAATAGCATACCTATGTAAATCAAAGAATATTAAAACTGTCCGAAAGCAGTTTTAATATTGATATTCTGGCTCCGAGCGGACGCACGGCCAGTACTTTGTTAATATTGGGGAATATATACTATTGCCTTAATAATTATGATTTGACAATGACGCTGTCGTGGATGGTATATTTTTGAATGCAGTGCATACTGATATATTAAACTGCTAGCTTATTCCCATGGTTTTGCGCCCGAGCCAAGGTTAACTCATGGGTGCTTGAACAGAAGATTGATATGAACCCTGTCAACTAAGTTAGATACTAATCACTGGAGTACATACATCTTCAGTGCAACAGTTTGGTTGTGAAACCATGACCTCTTACCCACCCGCCAACTTTTGAGCTATTGCCACTTTTTAAAGTTGATTTATCAACCTCACGTTTTGCCCACAAGTTAAGCAGTACGCTGACTTGGATTGATCGGACGAAGCATGCAATAGTAATGTGATTGATTTAGATCTTTTGCATAACTCAAGGAAATGCAAACCATTGCCTACTTTACAAGATTGGAATCCATAAATAATAAAATCTTTGCCAATCGCCCAGGGAATATACCTACATAGTATTGAGTGGTTTAGTGGCGTAATTTTAGAACCAGTTTTTTGTAATCAAACACTCAAAAAAAATAAAAATAAAAATGATGATTATGAAAGACAATAAATTTATTATGATGCTAATTTGGTGCAATAAAGTCTACGTATTTACTAAACCTATTGTTAGTTTCTGCTGCATTTTTCTGCCACTCATTATATATTTTGCAGCAACAGTCAGTTATATTATGTAGTTTGGTCATTCGGCTCTTAATTTTTACGGTATTTATTTTATTTTCATTTCATCACGAATTCATCTTATCAATATTCTTAAGAGTATGTTATTTTTCACTGTAGTTTAAAGGTGTCCAACCTACATTGTGTGTATTAGTTGTAAGTTTTTGTCTATACTAATAATATTATAAAGATTTTTTTGTTTGTTAGTACCGAATAGGCTCCAAAACTACTGGACCGATTTAAAAAAATCTTACATCAATATGAAGCTACATTATGCCCGAGTGACATAGGTTTTTTAATCCCAAAAACGGGTCCTGTGGGGTGGTCCACGGGAGCGAAGCCGCGGGGAACAGCTAGTGCCAAATAAACATGTTTACTTTATTCCTTTCTCTTCCGTCTTTCCGATTTCTTTAGACCTTTGGCATATCTGGCCAATCTTTACGGTAGTAGTCTAACAGAACTCGTCACTGGGTCTACCACGTTGCCGGTACCAAAGACTGCATTTTACTTACTACAGCCACAGATAATATAAAACTAGTATTTATTATTATGCTAGCATACAGATGCCTTGTCCTATACAAACAAACTGTACCGACGTAACTAGCGTTTTACATCTGATTAAGATAATTATTTTTATAAGCACTTCGATCGCAGTCGGTTCCGTTCTAAGGCTACAGATGGTGTTAGCAACGACTTGCAAGTAAAAGGGTTTTCTCGGTTCGTGACTAATTTTTCTTTAAATATATTGAAGAAAAACGTGCAAAAAATACTATAAAACAAATTTTATAGTATTTTTTGCACGTTTTACAATTTCATTGTACCAAAATGTGTTACAATACAAATTTAAAAAATCGAGTGGCATTCCTCAGAAATTTAAAACCGCGCCATTTATTGGAATCATTTTTAAATAATCCGTTCAAACAATCTGTGAAATGTGAATTAAGAGCCCAATATACCATAATTTTGTTCTTATGAGAGTTGATTAAACAAGAACTTATTATGATCAATTTTAGAAAATGTTAATTTTACACACACTTCAATAACAATTCGATGCATATCCCGCCATTCGCGCCATCTAGTGACATTTATTTGAACAAAAATTTCTTTGTTAGCGCTGGTACCCCGTAGTAAAGCTTAAGGAATTGCACTTTTATTATGAACGCGTTTTATTTAAGATACTGCTTTAATAGCATAAATTGCTCAGGTAGAGACAGATAATACATCTTCCATAACTTCATAATGCCCCATTAATAATTAGCCTATCATTTTCAGTTATCAGAACCAATGTCCACCGCTCCGTTGGTGGGCGTGGAATCCTAACATAAATTACGTTCTTAATTATGAATTTCATAAACGTTTTCACAAGTTTTGATTTTGATTCCGGACTTTAATGGCTCTGCCCTAGTTTCGGCAATAGAATTATTATGCCTAGTTTTAGACTTTGGCTTGATTAAATTGGGCTTCTAGATATAATAAACTGGGTTTGTATCGTACGTTTTCATTAATTAATTTCTGGAGGCACGTAAATATCCTGGTTCGTTCAACGAGGTATCCTGTGGGGATATTGCTGTTATGAACGAGGATGGACGGACGGGTGATCAAAAGTTGTTATTAGATGAGGTTGATATTGTAAGCAAGACTCGAGAGAGGAGCTCGTGGCTAAATAATAACAGCCGCACGGGTCGATCTTCAAGGTTAAGCAACGCTTGACGAGGTCGGTCCGTGGATGGGTGTCCATTTCAACATACCGAGCTCTGTGCCTCGGAAAGCACGTTAACCTGTTGGTCCTGGCTGTCTTTGACAGTCGTTACGGGTAGTCAGAAGCCTGAGATCTGACACCAGTCTTGCCAAGGGGTATCGTGTTACCCAGTTACTGGGTTGTGGAGGTCAGATAGGCAGTCGCTCCATGTAAAACACTGGTACTCAGCTGAATCCGGTAAGACCGGAACCGACCCCAACTATAATTGGGAAAAAGGCTAGGCAGATGATGATATTGTAAGCAAGGCCAGTATTACCTTGATAGTTGTTAGACACAGCTTTACCGGTCTCATAAAGCTCTAATAGCTGGTCAAACAAGCAGTGCTTTATACAAATTAATATTAAATTTTATCACATACATAAAAAATGGTTGCTTGATTAGGTTAAGACTAAAACTAAATTGTAGTTCTAAAAACTAAAAAACACGCCTTAATGGTAAATTGAACTAAAAAGTCGCTAATCCTGAAGATCCTGGTAAGGATAATGAGACAAACTATTTAAATTTTTGCATTGTCATCGGTCTTTGATAAGTTTGCGAAGTTTAAAATCAATCCGACGTTTTGAAGAGGATGGAAATCACGTTCAAAGATTACATTACATAGATTCATAGATACATACATACCAAGCAAATATATAAAAAAAGAAAAAAAAAACATAAATACATCTGGTTTTGGTCAGCCAGCTCGCGAATACGTATCCACCGACTGCACAGCATGATTTTCTTCTTGTTTACGTCTTTATAGTTCGCTTTTTAAGTAACCGGGTATTTTTTTTTATTTTTTTATGTCTTACTTTTTAGTTATTATTTTTTAATATTTGGGTATATTTAAACATTTTTGAAATCGCTTCTTAAAACCCTTCAATTTGTTACACACGATGGGTTTGAAAGAAAAATAAATTGTGTCCCCCACAATATGGCGCCCAAAATCCCTATTTTCAAATTTTAATGCAGTCAGTGACACTTGCTGGCTTAAAACAAATCGATTGACGTATGAATTATGAAAATCGGCCAACGCGTTTGGTCTCTAGAACGCCATAGGAACAAACATACATACATAGACTGATAAACACATTACCCTCCTTCGGCAATCGGGTGAAAAGTATGTTAATAAAAATACCAGTGATCACATTCGTAATCACGTTTACCTACAACTTTGTTACACTGCTAATTGTAGTATTTATGTTTTATAAGGTACACCAACAGCATTACATACAGAACATTTTGTAGTTAACAAAGAAAAATAAAGGTGCTGATATGTATGCCTATTACAGGTATAACTAGCTTACACCATATGGTCAGAAACACAAAATTATTTAAAATTTCAAAATATAAATATTAATCTAAAGTTAAAAAAGTTAAAAACATAGTAAAAATAAAAACATACAAAATGAAAAAGAGACAATAAAAAATATAAGCAGGATGTAGTGTAGTATTTCGTATGACGACAATTGTAATCTCCAGTGAATTGCTAACCATAGTAACATACGAACATAAAAAACATAACCTTTTCCTTGCAGTCGTGTAAAACCAATTTTCAACAAAAATCTCGTCTACTCACAAAATCTTCGTAAATATCATCAGGTCACCGTTAACATTCACGGTACGACTGATCCATTATTTGTCAGCCACCACACGTCCATAAAAATCCCCAAAATAAAGAAGCACGTACTAAAAAGGTCAGAACACATGTGACGTCATATTCTCAACTAAAGGTTTCCCATCAGAGATGAACGCGGTAGCTAGGCGGTGCGAAGATGTAGTTTATTTATCCAACTTACAATTATCATTTCGGGGTTTTATTTTTCAACCTAATGCGATTTATAATTATTTTAACTTACTTACGGTTTATTTCCACTTAAGCTGTATGAGAAACTTACGTGGTAGGAGTATGCATAGCGAAGCTAACACAATCTGTAGCTGAGTGGTGCGAGGATGCATAGCGGGCTCGTTTTTAGCTGTATTCGCAGATATTCCTCACTCGCACACAACTCTCGCTTTTTTTAGATGAAGAAGTATCCAGCTCCGCTAGCTGCTAGCCAAAGCAATAAAACGTCACACACATCCCGAAATGGATCTCTCGCTCACGTCTCCCATCTACATCCTTCTCATACATCTCTCAGTTTTTAGGGTTCCGTTGCCAAATGGCAAAAAACGGAACCCTTATGGATTCGTCATGTCTGTCTGTCTGTCTGTCCGTCCGTATGTTACAGCCACTTTTTTCCGAAACTATAAGAACTATGCTGTTGAAACTTGGTAAGAAGATGTATTCTATGAACCGCATTAAGATATTTACACAAAATAGAAAAAAAACTTTAAATTTTGGGCGTTCTCCTTACTAAGAACTGAAACTCAAAAAATTGTTTTTATCAAACCCATACGTATCCATACAGTATCTATGGATAGGTCTTCAAAAATAATATTGAGGTTTCTAATAATTTTTATTTCTAAACTGAATAGTTTGCGCGAGAGACGCTTCCAAAGTGGTAAAATGTGTGCCCCTCCCCTGTAACTTCTAAAATAAGAGAATGATAAAACTAAAAAAATATATGATGTACATTACCATGTAAACTTCCTCAGAAAATTGGTTTGAACGAGATCTAGTAAGTAGTTTTTTTTTAACACGTCATAAATCGTAAACCGCAATTTACCAAGTACGGAACCCTTCGTGCGCGAGTCCGACTCGCACTTGGCCGGTTTTTATTTGTATATAGAAATACCTAGCTCCGCTAGCCCTGTTCAACCAGCGCTGCGCTAAGTCAAGTTATGAAAATGAAGTGATCACATTAGTGATTCCTTTCCTCGTATACCGCCCAGCTTCCTTGCACATTTTTGCTATAAAAGCCTTTATTCCGTAATCCTGGACTGAATGGAGTAGTGTTGGCGTAATGCGCTCAAGCGAATTGATATACTCGACTAACCAATTGAGTTTGTACCGACGATTTACATATATTATGGAAGGAAATAACCGTCGCGTGTTGGATGTGGTGAAGTAATGATTGTATTGATATAATGAAGTGTAATTTTGGTGGAAGTAGTCTATAGAATGTATCATTTGATTGTTTGAAAATATTCGTGTCATTAAAAGTAAATGCATTAATCCATTTAAATGTTGTCAAAGGACTTTAAGAGTTGATGGTTGTGCATGTTCAGATAATTTAATCAATTTCAGGTAATCGTGAGCCATGAGTTTCCCGGGCATTATATGGCGTGGATATGGATAAAATATAGTAGCTATCAGTATTGGGTAAAATTATTTAACTTAATAATCCCTAGACTGAGTAGTAGTCAAGATAATTCATTGTTTTCAAGCACAAGTGCAGTCAGTGACTATGTTTGTGATAGGAAACATAGTGAAAAACGTTTAGGGGTCGTGGTCCAACTACAATGTCCAACTAGTTGGACTACGGGTCTTCGGTAGGGGCAGTTGTCCAACTAAAATAATAATTGGACAACTGCCCCTACCGAAGACCCGTGGTCCAACTGACTATTAATTACTATTAATATTCATCATCTGGCTTTTAATGTTCCCACTGCTGGGACACAGAGCTCCTCTCTGTGAGAAAGAATGGGCCGTAATCTACCACGCGGGCCTTTTGCGGGTTGGTCACAATGTCTTCGAATTTTTGGTTCTAGAAATTCTTGGGCCTTAGCAAAACAAAATCAAAACGAGAGAAAATAATAGTTTCATTATGTTCTGTTTTGCCTTTATTACCTCGTGATAAAATTTTAAATGGATGGGAGTACATTAAAGCGGAAAGTAATGGTGGAGCTACAAAACTAATAAAATATATAGAGCGAATGATGATTACATCAACGAGATACAGTTACAAGTGTTAACTGGCGAAATAACTGTTGGACATGCTTTAGAAAAACTACGGTAATTTCTTTTTTTTTTTTAGTAATTACGGTGTTGATTTGATTGTTAATGATTTTTCTTAAATGTATTATTAAATAAAATTAATATTTGTATGTATTATTTAGCTGTTAATATCCCACTGCTGGGCAAAGGGCTCCTCCATATCATTCCAAGTGCCCTTTTTGAACGCCACTTTAATTATAGTTATTTAAATGTTAATATAAATTAATAAAATAAGTTAGTTGGACCACGGGTCTTTGGTAGGGGCAGTTGTCCAATTATTATTTTAGTTGGACAACTGCCCCTACCGAAGACCCGTAGTCCAACTGGTTGGACATTGTAGTTGGACCACGACCCCTAAACGGTGAAAAATCAATCTCAATTAATATTAAACTAGCTGCCACCCGCAGCTCCGTTTAACTAAGTACTGCCCCTAATATCTTTATAAATTACTAGCTTTTGCCAGCGGCTTCGCCCACCTGAAAGTAGAAAAAACATATCCCGAGGGAACATATTCCTAGGATAAAAAGTATCCTATATGCTGTTCCAGACTATATCTATCTCTGTGCCAAATCATCCAAATCCGTCCAGCATTTTGAGGGAGAAGCAGTGACAAACATATAAAAACACACAGTGTGATACCCTATGTGTACGTGCAGCAGGTAATTCACTATGCGTATGTGAATTACCTGCTGGAGTCTTTATTTCCTGATAGCTACAACCTAGGAATCGTTAAGTCAAGAGTGAATAGGCTATTTCAAGACAAGCGTGCTTCACCGTCGACCACATCATTACTTGATATCAGGCGAGATATTGGTCAAACGCGAGCCAATCACAAAAAAAAAATACCATTCAGTACTTTTTGTTTGAAAGAGTAACAAAAATACATACTCAAATTCTGTCACATGTTCAATTCTTTCAACAGTTTTCTGTACTTTTCTCAATTTGCGAAATTTCAAAATCATTCCAAATTTAATAACATAATAAATTCACTTAAAAAGTCACATCACTAATCTCGCACCAGCGGAAAATCGCACGCCCCTTATTAGCAATGTGCCGTACATTCAGCAATTCCGGTGCCGCGCAACCTACCTCCGGTTACTTCTTCAGGTATGTGGTCACTTGTATGTGGTTGCTGAACATTTTCTTCTAAACACATGTGATTTCATCTCCTATCTAGAAGGACAGTACTGCACCCACTAACTAGATTAAGAACTTTAATGCTTGTCTCATTTAACCGTGTTAATGTATCTAATCCTAAGTTTATGAATAAATTTATTTATAATTTATTATTATTTATTTTCTTGTACTATTTTTAGTTTGAATTTTCTATTGCGAGTGTATTTTTGTAGGATTTTTCTTTTCTTGCGGTCATTCACATTTCTAGGTAGATGGTATTGGCCCTGTATTATCTTCCTGAGTAAATTATTGTCACAGCGGCTTATTACTGCGAAAACTAGCCAGCGACAAGGGAGACATTACATTGCAAAAGTGTGTGCGCAAACTTGCAATCATAGGCACGCTACCTTATAGTCTTGAAGTCCAAGGAGACAATCATTTGACACGGCTGGAAAGAGATCAATAATATAATACACGAAATGAACCTACCACTCCTAGTACTACTTTAAAGTAATACGGTCTTTTCAGTCTTGAAAAATCTATAAATAAATTTAGTCATTAATATTTTTTTTTAAACAAGCTTTTTTTCGTATTCTTCTCAGCAAACCCTTTCATTTGATACCCATATTATGGCAGAGCACAAAAAATAACTAGTCCACCATCTTGGGCCGTCCGCCATATTGGATTCAGAATGACGTAACTTATCTAACCATGCATTTTCATCCAAACTAAACGTGTATGCAAAATTTCATCTTAATCGGTTTAGAATAACTGCTCCAAAATTAAGTTGTAAGATTTGACCCGAACACGCTTAATACATACATACATTGAAAGTTAATTAAAAGCTTGTAAAATTACGATACATGCTTAGAGCAAGCAAACTATAAATATAGCACCGATAGCCAAACAATAAATACTTTAGTACCTACCAACTAACATCAAGTTCCCATTGTATGCGATATTTAATCCTCTATAATACCCCTTCCACTTGTACGTACTTACATGAAACTTTCAAACAAATACTTTAATAAATTGCCTGGTAAAGTTGCTGGCAGTCGAGTTCAATAGTTTGTTCCGAGAAGAGACGGGACTATTACTAGCAGTCGCATTACTGTTTCATTGTGCAAAGTTAGGTGATACCTTTGTAGATACAAAGATTCTTTAACAGAGTATCACTTAATTTTGTACCGTCCCAGAGTATATTAAAGTTATGATAAGCTAAACTAAAAGATATTGTGTTTTTTGTTATAATTCATGGGCAACCAAAGGACAAAGCTCTGTGTGTCTGTTTGTAACGCTTTCACATCTAAACCGCTGCTAAAAACAAATCCAAATTTACCCATTAGTATCAATTCAAAAAACTGATGATAACAAAATCGGGGGTTACTATTTGGTGTTGCGGCTCCATATCTATTATTAACATCCATGTTTTTTTTTTAATGCCGGGTACAATAATTTCCAACTTTCACGTGGGTAAAGCCGCTGGCAGAAGCTAGTATTTTCATAATATGCCACTGCCACGTTGCCGATTCTTTGGCCGAAGAAAAGGCCAGCCCCCTGCGGAGCGAGCATGGGCGTACCCAAGACATTTGTGACAAGACATGATAAATTATGTCATATCTTACAATTTGTCTTAAATGCTAGCACGGGTCAAACATGTGACGGCCTACTGTGACATGGCTTCAGTCACATTTCATCGCAATTTGGGCGATAAAGCCATTTTGTCTTAAATACTGGCACCGCCGGCGGCGGCGTGAGAAAATTTCCTGACGTTTATTTGGGACTCATCGGGTGTTAATTGCTAATACGGGCGCACCCATTTTGTCATAAATGTCACATTTTGACAGATGATTAACCGTCTGCGACTGACGTGGTAGTACCACAGACACCGCCAAATCGAAAAATATGTCCTGAGTCGCTATTTTATACATTACGAACCCCGGGTTCTCAGTACCTTCGTGTCACGCGGCCATGCATCAATCAGTGTGCCGCGGGCAGTCAACACAAGCGTATGCGTCATTTTACGCGGAAAGGTGTCTAGCAGACAACCACGTCAATGTTAAGGTATGTGTCTAATAGACAATCACCTCAGTAAAATAGTTATATTTTCATAGTGTTTCCTAGACAGCCCGTCAGTAAAATTGTTTCCTAAATAACATTTTTTCAGATGTCTCACTGAAGTAACAGCCAACGTCCATACAGTTCCAAAAGATCTTCGGCTGGTAACTTTAAAAGCCATGACCAGCGTATAGATTTTTATGAAAGTGAGCATGAGTTCAGCGATCTGGACTCGGAAGATGACGACCGGACTTTCAACCAGAAACTCAACACTTGGAATCCGATAAAAACTTTGGTTGACAAGGACCATCCGAAGAAATGCGTCGGCAATCTTTTGAAGAGGTGCCGTCAGGAAACATCGGGTAGGCCATCTGAAGAAATGCGTCTTTGGCCTATGGCAATTTTTCAACGAATAGCTTTGTCTTATATCAGATGTGTTCAGATAGGGATGAGAAAATGAGAAGAGGGGACATTTATACTTATAATTTAGGAAGAGATTTAGTGCTGAATCACTTGAAAACCCGGGTACACAACGAAATGTGTATGACTATTAGTCGAGTTTTGGGGAAGGACCTCTCCCCTCCACCTCCAAAAATTCGATCTCTTCCAACAACTGAAAGGAAGTTATGTCTGTGATTATCTAAAGCCGATTTGTCTCAAATGCTCAAGGGCATTGTGTGAGGAATGTCAAAAAAAAATTTAAATTTTGAGGGCTAATTACTCTCAATTGAACCAATAAATATTGTCCAAATTTTCAAGTCTGATTGTTATAAGTCTTGACTTTGATAAATAAAAAACATTCTCAAGAAAAGTAAAAAAAGATATAGTTGATATATAAAGATATAGTTGATCTGCTTATTTTTTTTTGGGTGGACTAAATTTTTTTGGGACTGGTTTATGTTAAGTAAATAAATACTGTTAAGTGGACATTGCTTTTTATTTTAAAACTTTTATTAAATTAAAATAATAATATATACTTTAGGTTAGTAAAAAACGTCACAGCATTAGGAATTAAAAAGTATTTATTAACTTATGACCAGTCAAAGTGGTGTCTAGTATACTACCACGTCAGTGGAATAGTCAAAATTACGGCACGTCAGTCGCAGACGGTTAAGAAAAATGTATCACTTTCGTTCGGAGGTGATGATGAAATTTTATAGTTGAAAAAAGAAATATTTTCCTTCTAATTACTGCACCAAATGGCAATAAATTTATTTTGTGTGTGTGGTGATCAATGCTTATTAATTAATTGAAATGTTACAGGATTATTAATTAATTTTATATTATTACTTTTTTATAATTGTATTTTTTTTTATTCGTATTTTTAATTATTATGTCCTTTATTGCTTTTTTTTCTTATTTATTACATTTTTAAATATTCTTATTAAATAAATTACAAAAAAAAAAACATTTAAAAATATAAAAAATAGAGGCCAACCGGTATCGGGAGCAGGGTCCAAGCTACCGGCGGTTAGGGTTCCAGAGACAGGAACCTCCTCACAATGCGAGCCGTATCGAGGAGTACTGCCTTCTGTATCAGACCCTTGATCCAACCGCCCAATGACAGCCTCGACAGATGGTCGTCGAGGCTCTTGGCCATCAGGCCGTTGGCCGTAACGACAATCGGCACAATGACCGCCGAGTCCACATTCCACATGTCGACAACCTCGTGTGCTAAGTCAAGATACTTAATTTGTTTCTCTTTCTCAGCTTTCACGAGGTTCTCGTCATGCGGGATTGTGACATCGATTATCATTGTGCGGCGCGCTAATCGGTCTATCACCACTATATCCGGCTTATTAGCAACAATAGTCCTATCAGTGATGATAGACCGATCCCAGTACAACGTGACATGGTCATTTTCGAGAACTGGGTCGGGCACATACTTGTAATACGGTACCTCCGATTCCACTAGATTGTACTTCAAAGCAAGTTGCTGGTGAATAATCCTGGCCACTTGGTTATGCCTGTGTAAGTATTCGCCGTTAGCCAGACGAGAACAACCAGAGATAATATGTCGGATGGATTCTCCTGGGCGGTGGCATGCCCGACACACGTCAACCGTCCCATCCTTCATTATATGTCTCCGGTAGTTATTCGTCAGGATAACTTCGTCCATAATTGCACAGACAAAACCTTCAGTTTCCCCGAAAAGGTCACCGAAACGTAGCCAGGATACGGACGCTGGGAAGTCTACATCGGGCCCATGGAGAGCCCGATAGAAGCGTCCGTGTAGCTCCTTGCCTTGCCATACCTCTTTGCGTTCATCAGTCGATAGTATTACAGGCTTGCGCCAGTTCTCTTTAGCCATGGACAACGGGGTGAGTCCCTTGTCCACTGCGACCACATCCCGGTGCCTACCCACTTCAGCTTTTAAAAAGTATTCTCTGAGGCTGCACACCTCGCGGTTGTGAAGGGTCTTGGCGTTTAAAAAGCCTCAACCCCCACACTTCCGCGGGATGTACAGTCTCATCACCGATGATCGTGGGTGATGCATCCGGTTTGCGGTCAGCAGTGTCCGGACCCTCCTGTCGAGGGCGTCGAGCTCGGTCTGAGTCCATTTGAGTATGCCGAAAGAGTACATCAAAACCGGCATGACCCAACTGTTGAAGGCGCGCACCTTATTTCCACCTGACAAAAGGCTATCTAATACCTTTTTCAGGCGGCCAAAGAAACGCTCCTTCAGCAGTTGCTTCATGTCAGTACTGTTGATGCCCAACGCTTCCGACATACCCAAATACTTGTAAGTTTCAGTCGAGGAGAGGTGTCTAAGGTGTATGGAATCAGAGAGTTGAATTCCCTCGGATTCCATAATCTCCCCTTGCTTTACATGCATGACTGCACATTTGTCCACACCAAATTCCATTCTGATGGAGTTACTAAAGGTTTCAGTTATCTTCAGTAACTCCGTCAGTTGGAATTTGCTGGGGGTAAAGAGTTTCAGATCATCCATGTAAAGGAGGTGAGATATGACCTGACCACCTCTTCTCAACCGATAGCCTAGTCCTGAATCCTCCAGCAGTGTACTTAGAGGATTCAGGGCTAAGCAGAACCAAAGTGGACTCAAACTGTCGCCCTGAAATATCCCCCGCTTAATCCATACAGGCTCATCATCCCCCTGAATCGGTCGACATCCTGGATATCGAAGGACTGTCTTCCATTGACCCATACATGACTCAAGGAAGGTGCATAGAGTTGCATCTATTTTGTATAACTCCAGCACCCTCATGAGCCATGTATGTGGCACAGAGTCGTAGGCCTTCTTGTAGTCTATCCAGCATGTCGACAGATCCTTGCGGGATCGACGAACCTGCTGGCTTATAGCCATGTCAATGAGGAGTAGCTCCTTAGTGCCGCGGGACCCATTCCTACATCCATTCTGAGAGGTAGACATTATTGAGTTACCCTCAATGTGTTTATCTATTTTTGCTCTCAGGATGGATGTAAGAAGTTTATAAACCGTCGATAAGCATGTTATTGGTCTATAATTCTTGGGTTCCGCGGGACTACCTGTCTTATGGAGCAGGTGGGTAATGCCTGTTGTCAAAAACTGCGGCAGCGACCCAGACTCTAAACATGACTGGAATTGAGATGCCAGAAACGCATGTGAGCTGCTATACCATTTTAGCCAGAAGTTATGCAGTCCGTCCGGTCCTGGAGACTTCCAGTTCGGTAGCGGACGAACTGCTTTGGCTACATCAGTTGGACTGATGATTACTTTTTCCATTTCTGGTATAGCTTCACACACGCGCTCGACATCACGCATCCAGCCACCCTCAGTGTGACAGACGGGCACCGACCAGATGCTTCGCCAGAATGTGCCCGTGGCGTCATCATCCGGGCGGCACACGTCAGTCACATTTTGTTTAGGTCGCTCCCAAGTTCTGTATACCCACCTCTCATCACTCTGGAACATGCGATTCTGCGAGTACCGGTCAACCCGCCGCTTATACCGCCGAATACGGCTGGCCCATGTACAAACTTTCTGCTTCAGGAAGTCGATGCGCTCCGTGACACGGGACATGTATTCTCGAGGACTGATTCCAGTCCCCGAAAATGCCCGCCTCACGAAGCGCATCACACGTGGTCGTGTATTGCCCTCCCTGAAACAGCATAGTTTGCCGATGAGTACCCTAGCCCCATCGATACGCCGTTCGATCCTGCATTGCCAGGCTGGCACGGCAGGCCTTGGCCGAATAGTCACGTTTGGGAACTTAACATTGGCCAAACGACATGCCGCAACAGCCCCGCAATACAGGATTGAGTGCGTATCAACGAGGTTCTCGCTGCTTTCAAAGATGTTCTTAAGCAGCGAGTCCAAAGCACACACCAGCGCCCTATTCTTCTTGTGCATAGGCAAGCGTGGTAATCGGGGTCTAAGTTCAGTCGGTGTTGACCTATACTCGCGAAGCGCATCCTCCAGTGCGCTCCTCAATCTTTCGTTGCACTGGCTACTTACTGTAACAACCCTATCATCTGCCTCTTCGTTATCATGATTGGACCGCGGCGGGATCACAATAGTGACTGGCGGTGCCGCGGTCTGTGTCAAGGTTGAGACGATTTGGTTGCTCAGCACTTCTGAGCGCAGCCTATCAAGTGCGGCGTCGTCCAACCTGTGATTACGCTGGATGACCCGCACCTGATCCGACAATCGTTGGGCCGAGACGTCTACGGTTGGTTCTAGGTCCTGAAACAGAGACAGCATCCTAACACGGTACGCAGTGAGGTTAGTTCCCCCCTCTGTAGACCCGTAATATGCGCGCATGACGTTCTCATTCATAGTTTGAGTCCATCTCATGCGCTGCACACAACCACCGGCAGCGGGGACCCGGCTCGGGGCCGGTTGGCCCCTAGATCCCAAGCTCCTCGGTGGCCGGCCTCTCCCCTGCCGACGTACAGGTGTTGGCGACGTCGGCGGGGAAAAATACTCGTCGCTAGAGCTCGACGCAACTGCAGCCGCCGATGATACTGGTGATCCGAGGTCCGGCGGCGGCGAGGCGGAGCTGAGCGACGAGTCCGGGGGTGGATGGCGTGCGCGATAGGCAGCTGCTCTCGTCAACATTATTTAATAATTTTCTTTACACTTTTCCATTGTAAATATTGCTTGGTTGACGTCTGTCAGTGACGACGTCAACTGGTTTCTTGAGATTTTCAGAAATATTATTAGATTTGTTGTGGATTTATAAAACTGTATATTATATATGGGTTTATTTAAACTGGTTTCTATTGCTGTATATGTTATTTTCTGAGTTTGATGGTTTTATGAATTTGTAAATAATTAAAATGTGCAGGAGAAAATTTGACATGTTGACATTTTAAGGGTTGCCAAGGGTAATTATTATTTTTATTTTTATTATTATTTTTTTATAATTATTTTCTTTTTCCATATTCTTCTTACTTTCTACATTTTTAAATATTTCTTTAATAAACCCCTAAAAACATTTAAAATATAAAAAATAGGGGCCCAACGGTATCGGGAACACGGTCCAAACTATTATATTTTTTAAGTAATTATTAAAATTTTCACAATAATTATATCTTTCTAACAAACACTTTCTATGTTATCAAACAAACAAAGAAAAATAAAGTGTGCATAAGTCTATGGTCATGGGTCAAATATTAATTTATTCCCAACAAAATTAAAAAGTTGTTTATCTGTATGAACGGCACACTTTTATCGAATAGACGATCAAATAAAATAATACGTATATTTAATTTGGTCGTCTATTCAGATTATGTATCACGCCTTTAAACTATGTCACATGGTTGTCCCGTGCTAGCATTTAAGACAAATTGTAAGACATGACATATTTTATCATAACTTGTCATGACCGAAAATATTTTCTGTTAAGACTTTGTAGTTCAAGTCGAAAACTATGCAATGTAAAAAAGAAAATCATGTTGGGATGCTGCTAGCATGGCGGTAACAAAGGAGGGGGGCAAAATTTTGGTTATTTTTTGCCTAGGACATACCATTTTCGATATACCATTTTGGAGATATAAAGCGTTTTAGACAAACTAAAATAAGATTCGGCAGACCATAATTTGGAAATAGTGCGTCGTAGGGCTATGCTTCTCCGAACCTAAATGGTTTTATGGCCAAGGTCAAACCGAAACTGCAATAAAATTGGACAATTTCCAGAAAAGAAAAAAATAAACGCCATCAAGTTATGCCACAAGTCAAGAAAATATCACACGCCGCCATGCTAGCATTTAAGACAAAATGGCTTTATCGCCGAAACTGTGATAAAAAAGTGTGACTTAAGCCTTGTCACAGTAGGCCGTGCTCGCCGGGCTGGTCACGTGAAGAGTCGACGAGCTTTTTGCTAATGTCTCGAAAAACTCGACGAGTTTCAACCCGAAATGGTTCAAACATATACTTACTTCCAATAAGGTTGTTAGCAGTTTAAGGTTTTCTGCACCAGCAACAGCCACCCCAGCACAGCCCGCAGTGTTAAGAAGATTGGAGGACGCTAGAGTGTCGACACATGTTGCATTCCATACCAAAGGCCTACCCACCTTTCAAGGCATTATGGTCATCCCGTCTTGATCTTCCCATCGTCGTGTGTCAAGCCATTGGGTTCTGAAACAGCTGGCAACTTGGTGACAAGAGCCCGACGTATGATGTCATTAATGCTGGCGTGCCGTGCTATCCGACCAGCGCTCCTACTGACTAGATTTAGTGCTACGTAATCTACCTTCTTAGTTATAACTTAATATGGCCTTAAGATTCTATTTCACACTACACCTAAATCCTAAACTCTAAATAAATAGAAATAAAAGAGCAATTTGTCGTTAACGAATAAAAAGAGGGGTGTTGTGTTTACCCCGTAAAACGAAGTTAAATAGCCAATGAAACACCATGTACATTTTAAGTTGGACAATAGAATGTAATTCTGTGGTATATTGGCTACAATGATTTAGCATAAAGTCTAAGGCTAGTTTTCGAGTGGATAAGAGAAGCGGTTTTGATAGAAAAATATTTTTAATATAAAAAGCTTTTTTACAAAAAAATACTACCGACTTCCAAATAAGAAAACTAGAAAGTGAAAAATAACTTTATTTTTGGAAGTCGGTGTCTTTGGTAGGTAACAAATTTTTAAGTTATGGACACCGACTTCCAAAAATAAAGTTATTTTTCACTTTCTAGTTTTCTTATTTGGAAGTCGGTAGTATTTTTTTGTAAAAAAGCTTTTTATTTTTCACTTTTTAGTTGTACCTACCTAATAGGGAAGTAGTTAAGTAAGTACCTATAACGACAGAATAGATTACCCGAATAACATGAAAAATGAATATAACAGGTGAAATTAGAGATCTGCATACCCCTTTCGAGCGTACTGGCGTGATGTTATGTTATGAAATAGTATAAACAATAAACAGACATGCGTTTGCAGCAATCCCGAGAGATTTGCCGTTATTTATTGAAGAGTTCTGTTGTATATCTCCGAAGTTCTTTATCAGATCTTCACCAAATTAAAATGGGACCAATTTCGGCATATAATCTTTCAAACGAAAAAAGAATTTTCAAAATCGGTCCACAATTGACGGAGATATCGGTGAACATACATAAAAAAAAAAAAAAAAAAAAAAAAAAAAAAAAAACATACATAATGTCGAACATAGAACCTCCTCCTTTTTTGGTAGTCGGTTAAAAATATCTTAATCTTGTGCTGAAAAGCTGCTTCAGTAAATAATTTGATTTCAAATACTATTTTAAGAGCAATGGTGGCCCAGTGGTAAAGGCCCCGACTTACGTGTCGTAGGTCATGGGTTCGAAACTAGGCAGGCACTTCCGATTACAATTTACATAATTTTCATTAGAAATCACACACGTTTGCTCAGGAAGAATGCATTGAAGTGAAAATCTATCGAAAATCGAATGGTTAGAGCTCACTTTAAACTACTCAGCTCAGGTACTTGATGGCTTAGTAAGCACAATACATCCTTGTTTTTATTTTTCCTTATTTATGCTTGTTTGTCTCGGTTGAAAATACTTTGAGCTTTTTAAATAAGTCTTAAAAGGAAAGGCGTTTATTCTCTCTGTTTCAAAGCATTGCGGAAATTATATTATGTGGTACTATATTTTTCATTAGAAAGGTAGGGTTTTAAACATCCTTTATCGTTTGTATTGTAGGTTTTCCAAATGGTAAAATTCAGCAAAATAACTAGATTTGTTGTTTTCATGGACCCTAGATGTATTTGTTAAATAAAACATTGAGCAGTACATTGCCTCATGCATCTTATTGAAACTACTATAATAATGTGAAAAGTAAATACTGTTTGTTCATCATGTTCGTAATAGATAATGTCTGAAAGTTGGACTTTCTTTTTATAATAATAATAATAAATTGTCTATTTGTACATTTACATTAAAATATTTCAATACACATTTTAAAATAATAAATGTTGTACAGAGAGACATAAACAATCATTGACAATCAGGTCCGACTTTTAGAAAGCTGAGTAACATAGGCTACATTTAATAAACATGTATGCTTACTGTTGGATGTACTGTTGAATGCACTGTTGGATTACCACAGTGTCTAAAGATGAAAGTCTATGACCATTGTGTTGCCAGTGATGTCCTGTAGCTCTGAGACGTGGCCAATCACAATGAGGCCCTCATCAGAAAGCTTACAGTCACCCAAAAAGTAAAGCAGAGGGCTATGCTCAGAGTTTCCTTGCGTGATCAAATCAGAAATGTAGATATCCGCAAAAGAACCAGGGTTACCGACATTGCCCGAAGAATTGCTAAACTTAAGTGGCAGTGGGCAGGGCACATTGCACGCAGAACACCAACGCGATGGGGCAGAAATGTTTTGGAGTGGCACCACGAACCGGCAGACGTTGCGTTGGAAGGCCTCCTACCAGGTGGACCGATGATCTGATAAAGGTTGCGGGGATCCGCTGGATGCGAGACGCATGGGACCGGTCAATTTGGCGACGCTTGGGGAGGCCTATGTCCAGCAGTAGACGGCTTTTGGCTAATATGATGATGATGATGACTGTTGGATGTGAAACTGCACGGAATTGCTAGTCAAAGTGTTATGTATGTATATATATTATATGTCAGAATCAAGCTTAAGACTAGATCCTACCACAGTTTTATTACCTTACAATTTTAATAAAATCTTCCACCTGCTCAGATAAAGAAAGAAAGAAAAATTCTAAACAAAAATCTTCCCGCTAATCTTTCCACCACATCGTCAGTCTAATCCAAGGTAGAGGGCAAAAACCGCTAGGGCGACCATAAACTTTGATTAGATTTTGTAACACGCGGCTCCGTCCTACATTAGAATGCGTGAATTGGCGCCGAGTAATTGGATTTTTCGCGTCATCGCGTCTGAGCTCCTGTATCTTGGTTGCCCTAAAGTTCTGGAGTAAGGGGTAATTCATAAAGATGTGTCAGAGATATGATTTGATAAATAATCAGACATATCTATTTTACCTACACGTTATTACGTCTGGAGTGGTATTCAGATGCAAATGGTTAAACTGGAAACCAATCCACCTTGCCTTTTTTTACCCGACTGCCGAAGGAGGGTAATGTGTTTATCAATCTATATATGTATGTATGAATGTTTATTCCTATGTGGCGTTCCAGAGACCAAACGCGTTGGCCGATTTATTTTTATATTTATTATTAAAATTGTAAGATAGAAAAATGGCGGATTTTGGGCGCAATGTTGTGGGGGCCCCATCCCATATATCCCATCGTGTGGTGTATTAAAATAAAGGGTTTTACAAGGCGATTTCAAAAATATATAACACATATATATTTCTATGTACCAAATTCTAAAAAAAGTAACTAAAAATATATAAATAAAAAAAAGTTAATCAAAAACTCGACTGCTTGAGAAGCGAACTAAAAAGACGTATACAAGAAGAAAATCATTCTGTGCAGTCGGAGGATACATCTGGTTTTGGTCAGCCAGCTTGCGAATATGTATCTTCCGACTGCACAGAATGATTTTCTTCTTGTTTACGCCTTTTTTTTCTTTGTGGTTAATCATCCAATGACTTCTCCCGCTCTGGGTGAAGCAGGCATGTCAGACTTTTACTGACTAAAACCCACCCCTATTCCTTCAGTTACTTGTGCCATGGCCGCGATAACTCTCTTTCAAATTTATCCGCGACCCAGACAGGCTTCGGCACCAGCGGACCCCGTCAGTTTTTGCTGACATCTTTTTGAGGCGTCCACCTGGCCTACCCTTTTCTCAAGTAAGGGGACCCATAAACGTTGGCTAGACAAATTATAATGATCTGGTAAAACTAGGTTTTAATTAAAATCCTCTCGGTGTTCCGATTCAACGGCGTAACGCACCAATCCCCTTTGATAGATGCGTGAAAGCACGATTCATAGGAAAACTAAATGATCTAACGCATAGAAAAATTAACACACCAATGAATGAAAACCACGCATTTTTCCATGGACGAGACGTTTCGTAACAATTTTGTTGTAAAGTTTGTTCTATGATGTATCCATTTTATACTTAATTTTATAATGAAAATGTAACGTTATAAAATGTGGCTATTTTAAAATTTTGCTATGTATTCGGATAAGTACAGTGAAAACATAAACAGTTCATCATTAATACCGCTACTCATAACGCTTTTTGTTTCGTCTTCAATTACAATTTTATGAAAAAATAATTATTGTAACAATAATAATTAAAATGAGACGAGACGGAACAGGTGCGCCCGTTCGAGATCCATCACTCCACCACGCACACGAAGGTCAAAAGCATCCGAAGTAACATTTGGTCCGTTTGTAATAGGGATGTTAACTGAAAATTACTTTTTTGTCCGTAAGGTAGATTTATAAAAAATATTGGACACGTATTGTTTTCTTTTAACATATAAACATAAAGTGACGACGATATAATGCGTTCAAATATCGTGTGTCACTTCACGCCGTTAGTACGGAAGTAGTTTATACTGACGTAGTGACGTCACAAGACTCTTTAACTTTGATGCGCTTTATCTTTGTCAATTTTTATTGATTTGGTAAAGCAAAAATACATATCCAATATTATTTGAAAATCTCACTGACGAACTAAAAACAATTTTTTATACTAACGGACCAAATATTACTTCAAATGCTTTTGATCTTCGTGTGCATGGTGGAGTGACAAATCGAACTGATAAATCTTTAATTTTCTACCCAGGAAATTTCCTACTGCTTTTTGGCATTTCAATAGGTGGATAAACCATAGATATAGTATTAGCAAAAAAATTCTAAATCTATGGGATAAACTAATGAATAAACAATTGACATACGCCCCATAGTAACATCCATTTTCATTGTTCACGTTTTGTACAGACTTCAATGTGAACGTCACCTTATAGCATGGATCTCAAACTCAAGACTTTTTTTGCATTTCGTACTTAGGTATCATTTAGAAGGTTTTTTGAAGGGATTATGTACGTGAGAGGTAAGGATTTTATATTTAAATTTATACGCTTAGTAAGAAGATTAGAATTGTTTTACTTATGAAATCTTGTCTAAACGCAGATCTAAGTTCTTTTAAAGTTTTTGCATAGAATTGAATAGATTAGGGATAAGATTAGTTTCAATTTGTTTTAATAAAATCACAACACCTGTATTACCCAGAAAATCTACAGCATTCAAGATTGTAATCGAGTCTGAAACATTCCAACAGGAAAATCAGACCAGTTTTATCAAAGTCATAAGGCCTTTGCCAATACAATCATTAAATAAAATCAATTGCTGTACAAATTCGTATACACCTTTTTTTTCTTCTATAATGATATCAAATCGAAATATAACTCTGAAAAATACCTGCCCACTTATTTTCATTTATCCAAAAGAAGCCGAAAAAATCCTCAGAGATAAAGACATGCCAATGAAGACAGCTCATGATAAACCGACCTTCCCTGCCATCCCTTCCGATGGAAACCTTCATAAATAGCCCAAAAACATATAGTTACCCATAAATCTCAGGAAGGCGTTCGCACGATTTTCTTACATTTCTCTCTCATACATCAAATTACAGGTGAAACAAATTGCTAGCCACCACTATAAGCGCGACGTATATTTATTTATAAAGGGTACTGAACGTGACACGACTGCTTAGGTTCGGGGTGAATATTTCTTTATTGTATTTATGTAGGACATGTTATTGATTTAGTAGCGGTTGTTTTGTAGGTGAGAATGTTCGTGTTTTGAAGGTAGTTATGGTTAGTTTGTGAGGCAGGAATTGGAATAGTTAAAGATGGTTGCACATAATATATGTATGTATATCATCAGAAAAGTACTGTCCATATATTACAGATGTTTAGAAGAGAACACGAATACGAATTCGTTGGTCTGACCAGATCCGCACAACTCTTGACTCAACAGTTTACAACGCCCTCCACACCGCCTGAGACAGAAACAGATGGAGAAAGATCATTTGAGAGGAGGTGATGCAGAAAGACCCTCAATACTGAGGAATACGACGCAATGAGGAGGAGAAGAGAACAAGCATACGAGTAGATCAGTTGCGTCAAAATTATTTGAAATTAGAACATGATGTTTTGAGCCGATTTCAAATACAGAGAGAGCCATGGCGTCCACTAGATATGAGGTTAATGATACTGGTCTAGGTGATCCTTGAAGAAAGTCTATGTCTAGAAATAGATGTCATTCGGCTGAAATTATGCTGTAAATAATCCTAGACCAGACAAGAACCGATGATAATGTAAGTTAACTTTACTGGTCAAATTTGACTTCATAAAACTTACATTCATAATTTTTAATGCCTGCCCTAAATAAGTAATGGAGAATATTCAGCAAGTCCATAACTCTAAGCCTATCGCTAAAGCTATGCTATGGCGTGTTCGGGCGACGTCACTACGCATCCATTACGCGGTATTTGCACTGACGTAAATGAACCCCAGTTCATTGCTTTCCTAGAAATAACGGCGAAAACCCATTAGCTCCTTTTTTGCGTCTGAATTTTTAATAGCAACTAATATTAAATAACGTACTAAAAACTGAAATTTGTTTCTAAAGATTAATGAGGAATCGCAAATAAAAATAATACTTGTCATTTTCCTGTTTTAACCATACGATATTAAAATTTCTGAGAAATGTTCCGTACGTGGTTCCCGGAATTTAATTTGCAACATGCGATGTAACTCTTTTAATAAACTTAAATTTAATTTAGATAGGGACATGAAACTGTGGTTGTGTTAAAGCTTATAATGCCATGTGGTATTACTAATAATTATGATTATTTGTACTAGCTTTATCTAAATGATGAAGCCGGATAGAAATGTACCTGTAGATAAAATACAATCACGCCTGAATTCACCAAAGGACTAGGCTTAGGTAGCATAATATATCACCAGTTATGTTTATGTGCGTAATAGCTGCGAGTATGTTGCCATCACTTATCTTGAGCATACATCCAAAATATGGGCTGCTATTAAGATATAGCTTTTGTGGTAAATAAGCTCAACAGAAACACAGCACAATAGCACTTTTTGACCATCAAACAATACTTGATTATATAATATTATTTTATATCATTTTATCACATCTATTAAAAAAGATCTAGTTTATTATTCATAAACAGGGACTAAAATAGCTCAATACACCCTAGGGACTAAAAGTGATTTGAATTTGGAATGTGGATATTTTTAGTAAACGTTCCAATTAGCAGAGATGAATCACAAACCATGCGGTCCAAAATAGGATGATTGTAATTCTATTTCGGACAGAATGGGAACATTGAACAAGTGACTGGCTGGAAAACCAGGCGCAAGGCAAATTAAAAAATAAATCTACAACTGTAACGGATGGTACTAATAAAATTATTACTATGCACTTACATAATGGTTCAAATACAAAAATTAGCCTCTAATTATGTTTATGTTGTCTTATGGTTCCTAATTGTATGTAAATAAATAAACGTAACGTTCTTGTTCATAAGTTGCATTTACTTATTTTCTTATAGAGGGTGATAAAAAGTAGAGTATCCACCGGGGGTGCAAAACTATTTTAAGCTCGAGTGACGTACTTTGAATCTATCGCTACGCTTGTTAGAAATCGAAGTATGTGTGACGTCATTAAATCATGAATTTTCATTTTTCAAGTCACAATGGTTTGGTACATACATACCTGTCATATTTATTAAACATCTACCGACAAATGTCTAAGGCAATGTCAATGTCTAATGACAAATTATAATATTTAGGTAGCTAAATATTATTATTGTGTTGTCAAGTACCTGCAAATGTAAAACAGTACTCACCTTAGTAAATATTGTTGTGTGTACAGGAAATAACTCTAAAATTATATTTAAGTCACATTGATGATATTATGTCTATAAATTATTACGTAATTCGTAATGATCATTGTGATGTATCCTGGATTTTATATTGCTATTTTAGTATGATAAGTCCTTTGAAACAATTAGTACAAATTATTCTGTTAGTATCAATATTCTTTCAAATATTGATTAGTAGTATCGAAGATTAGTGTAGTAGTAGTATGAATAAAGATGCGATATTAAATTATTAAGAAATTGTTTTGTTACGTTTTAAAACATTTTCACTACATAAGAATAATTGAGATAGAGTTATTTCATCACCACTGCTCTCAAAACGGTGAAAGAAAACATCGTGAGGAAACCGGCATGTCCTAGAACCAAAAATTCAACCCGCACTGGGCCCGCGTGGTGGATTACGGCCCATTCCCCTCTCACAGAGAGGAGGCCTGTGTCCCAGCAGTGGGAACATTAATAGGCTGATGATGTGATGTGATGTGAAGAATAATTGATTATTGATCTATTTGTGAGATTATTCAAAGTAATATACAAAATGGCGGGATGCCACGACATTTTCTCATATTGGACGTATTAAGACACAAATAGCAGGTATATAATATTGTGTAATGGATAAGCGGATTTGCCTTTCTGTGAATTACAAGCCAGTACCTACAGGTACTACTAGGCAAGCGTGCTTTATCGTAGACCACATCATCGTTTACCATCAGGTGAGATAGTGGTCAAGCGCGAACAAATAAAAGAAAAAAAAAATTACCCGAATACTTTGTGAAAGATCGACTACACAAGGCTAATATAAGTTATTTGATATTACAACTTTACTATTGCTAATGGTTGTGTTGAAACTGTATCTATATCATATTATGGCCTTTATTCCTAATATGTTAAATTGATTTAAGGGCTTGTGTATGTTATTTGTCTTACCCTTGTTATTTGATTCTATAATATTGTAAATACTTTATGTGGTTGTAAAAGGAATCGATAAATACTAAGAAAGAGCTTCCGTGGAGTTTGTTGCTCGTCTTCTACACGAGAACTAGTTTAGCGACCAGTGGTAAGCTCACTGAGCCTTCTCAATCTAATACTTTAAAACGAGCAGTTTTGTTGTGTATTATAAAGAGGAAAGATTTTTTTGTTTGTTTGTTTGTTTGTACCGAATAGGCTCCGAAACTACTGGACCGATTTAAAAAATTCTTTCACCAATAGAAAGCTACGTTATTCCTGAGTAACATAGGCTATTTTTTAATCCCAAAATCGGGTCCTGTGGGGTGGCCCACGGGAGCGAAGCCGCGGGCAACTGCTCGTGTGTATATAATTTAAATCTTGGAGCCGTTTTCCAACTATTTCCATAAAATTTTGTATGCAAGGGGTTTCGGGGGCGATAAATCGATCTAGTAAGGTTTTATTTTTAGAAAACGTCGTTTTCTCTATTTTAGCCCGAACAGAGCTCGGTCGCCCAGGTAATATTAATTAATTGACAAGCCTCATTTAAATAAATACCTTGTGTTGTCTTTCTGTGCTTTTTATTCATAAAACCCTTCCCTTACACACCACATACCAACTTTGATACACAGTAAATAACCAACTACCATCTTGACATTCAAAACTTGCTGTCTTGGTAAATAATTATGAATACTTTTATATAGAGTTCCATTCATGATTCTAACACGCTCAGGATTCAACTTTACTACTCTAGAATCCTTCGCTCCGCTCAAAAAAAAACACTCTCGCCTGTAAAATAGTCGTTTGTCCCCTAGATAAACAATCTATACTTAATAATACTAATATTATTGTAATATTATAAAGAGGAAAGATTTTTTTGTTTGTTTGTTTGTACCGAATAAGGCTCCGAAACTACTGGACCAATTTAAAAAATTCTTTCACCAATACAAAGCTACATTATTTTTTTTATCCCGAAAACGGGTCCTGTAGGGTGGTCCACGGGAGCAAAGCCGCGGAGAACAGCTAGTCTACTATTAAACTCATGTTCAGTCGTAGCTAAAATACCGTACGTGAATGTAAATAAAAAGTAGCCGTACTTACACCATATGTCTTAGCAATCGTACCTTACGTTCTCTGACACCTTGTTAAAACTACGAACTGCCTAAGATTTGAATGTTTCCCAAACTCCAGTCAATTTTAACTAACCGTAACAAAGTTTGGAGAGAATCTAGAGCTTACAAGCAATGTTCCAACAACCGGACACTAAGTCCATTGTTACAGGTGCTTTAAACTACAATTCAACTTGTTTAAGTCCACTTAGAACTCTGTTGAGCTCTGAAGGGATTGTATATGTACAAAGTAGGTAGAGTTGAGGTTATAGTAGACCCACATTTCTGTAGTAATGTGTAAGTATCATTTAACCAGACGCGAACCTGTTGCCAATCAGGATACAGGAAGCGGTTACAGATGCAGATTCCGAACTGCTATTAAGAAATTACGAAACCTAACTCTTAACCCTATCTGGGTATCGAACTAACGAGGTTGTCACCTTCATACTCCATTTGAGATAACATAAGACCTTTAAATAATCCCTTTTTACAGCACTTTCAACCGATTTTGACTTCTATTGCGTTGGTGATATGACACATGGCATATGTATTAATAATATAGTATTTCAAATAGAGTATCGATAAAGTGAGATTCTATCAGGAATAAAGATTGTAAAAACTGGCCAAGTGCGTGTCGGACTTCGCACATTTAGGGTTCCGTAACAAACCGCAAAATCAAGTTAGTTGTAATAGGAAAAATGAGGTATATCAATATATTAGTAAATTTTATAAAAAAACACGTAATAATAAAAATTATCACCAAATTTCAAGTTCCTAGGTCAATGGGAAGTTAAAAGATTCTTCGGAACAAAATTTTGTTAAAAAACCGGCTAAGTGCGAGTCGGACTCGCGTACGATGGGTTCCGTACCACTATCGCAAAAAACGGCAAAATAATCACGTTTGTTGTATGGGAGCCCCACTTAATTTTTTTTTTTTCCATTTTTATTATTTGTGGTTTTAGCGGCAGCAAAAATACATCATCTGTGAAAATTTCAACTGTCTAGCTATCACGGTTCATGAGATACAGCCTGGTGACAGACAGATGGACAGCGGAGTCTTAGTAATAGAGTCCCGCTTTTACCCTTTGGGTACGAAAACCTAAAAACGACTTTGGTGGCTTCCATTCCTTTCCAATATTTTTTAGTATTTATCTATTCAGCGAGCTCTAAACAAAGATAACCCACTCGAGGAGAGGGATTTTTTTTTTCGAGCTCCCGTTTTGCTGTATGGGATTTTAAATGTTTTTAAGGTGGTCTTAAAAGCATTTAAAAGTATTTATTTACAATTTGTATGGCTTACTGTGAAAATTTGAAGACTGTAGCTTCAACCGTTTGGCTGTAAAACTTGTGTGATAGACGACGGACGGAAAGACAGACTGACACGTGTGTGACAACAATAGGGCTCCATTTGGATCCTTCGGGTCTGGAACCATGGGATCAAAAATGATGTGACAAGCGCAACCAAAATTTCAAGTAATTAATCACAACCATTTTAACATTTTTGCACCCCGGTCGCAGACCAAGAGCTAATAAGCTACATAAGTTAGTTTCGCTTCGTTATCATAGCCAAAGATAATATAATACTAGCATACAGATGCCATTGTATGGATTTTCCATACAAAAAACCGTGCTGATGTAACTAGCCTTTTTCATCTGGTTATACCGATCTTTTTTGTAAATCGATCGCGTTCGGTTCCGCTCCACGGCGATAGATAGAACACCATCTATATCCGTGGAACAGAACCGAACGCGATCGATATACAAAAAGTAATCAGTATAGTACGTCGGCTCAGTTTCTTTGTATGGGATGAGAAACCATTGTCAAAGCTGAGATATTTTAACATACTTGTTGTACATAGTTTAAGTATGCACACTAGTATGAAAAACTACTTCAGCTGTGTACGCTAATCTTAAACTTAGTTAGTTCAGTTCTTCTCTACTTATCTCTACCCCTACAGGGAAAGTAAGCGTAAAGTTATTATGTAAAATAGATAAATAGGAAGCACAGTCAAGCAAAATTTAATTGGTCCACAAGTTTGTGTGTGTCTTAACAAAATCAAATTCAAGTTTTGCACCTCCGCCTCGAACGCCGCGAAATAATTAAACTATGATTATGTAAATGTTTGGAAATTCTATTTTCCTGGTAACTGAAAGGTTACCTACAGCGTGAAAGCAAGATATTTAAGTGCTTTAGTATGTGATATTGTAATCGTATTACAGCTTAGGAATTAACTAGGTAGTAACTAACTTTCCGAAGACATGAAGAAAAATAATAGGTTAACGTAACAAAAGTTGATATAACGAGGTCTTGTAACATAATATATTTCGGTAGTAACTTATTTTTAGAAAATCAAGAAATAGGTAATTTCAAATGTTTCTAATTCAATAAAATGCTAGGCCATGAAATTAGTTTGTTTTGTAATATGCAATTTTGACTACGTCATTATCTACTTGTCCAATACATCTCTATAATTACACTGTTTGACATATGCCTTCACCAAGCGTCGCTATATCGATCAGCCCTGTGCATGTCGCATCAAGTGTGCTAAAAAAAAATAGAAAATCCATTACTTCAAAGCGAAAAGATTTTTTGTTTGTTTGTACCGAATAGGCTCCGAAACTACCGATTTTTTTTAAATCTTTCTCCTATGGAAAACTATATTATTCCCTAAGTCATAAGTCATTTATTTCGTAACAAAATACATTGTGTCAAAATTACAACAACATACCCCCATATGCCTAGTAACATACGCTATAATTTATTATAAAAATTGCAAAAATCTAACCCAAAGTAGCAAAATTTTGCTTATAAAATTCATTATTTGGCGTGACCTGAGGAAACTATTGATGATACATAAAAAATATGTACTGCTTGATTAAAGTATTCATTATTACCAACAAAAAAGATGAGGAGAGAATATGCCTCACTATCATATAAATATGTCACAATAGCAGCTTTTGTGTTCTAAAATTTAATTGGATGCCGCCGCCGGTAGAATCAAAAGTTGGTTACATTCGTATTGTAGTATTAATTCTTATTCAAATAAATAGTTTAACAAATTGGTAGGTTGGTGGGTAGGGTAGAGTAAGTAGGGTATGTAGGATAGGATAGGGTAGGTAGGTTGATCAGTAGGGCAGGTGAGTAGGTTGGTAGTTAGATAAGGTAGGTGGGTAGGTAGAAGAGTTGGTAAGTCGGGTAGGTAGGTAGGATAGTTAAGTAAGTCAACGAAGCCGCGAGAGTCAGCTAGTATTCTATAAAACATTAAAGTGTATTCTTTTTAGGGTTCCTTAGCCAAATGGCAAAAACGGAACCCTTAGAATTCGTCATGTCTGTCTGTCTGTCTATCCGTCCGTATGTCACAGCCACTTTTTTTCCGAAACTATAAAAACTATGCTGTTGAAACTTGGTAAGTAAATATATTCTGTGAACCGCATTAAGAAAAATAACAATAAATTTTGGGATTCCCCATACTTAGAACGGAAAACTTAAAAATTTATGGATAGGTCTTCAAAAATGATATTGAGGTTTCTAATATAATTTTTTTTCTAAACTGAATAGTTTGCGCGAAAGACACTTCAAAAGTGGTAAAGACACACAAGACATTACTATATAAACTTCCACCGAAAATTGGTTTGAACGAGATCTAGTAAGTAGTTTTTTTTTAATACGTCATAATTGTAAACCGTAATTTAACAAGCACGGGACCCTTCGTGCACGAGTTCGACTCGCACTTGGCCGGTTTTTTTTAAACAGATGATCTAAATTTATAGTCCACCCAGTACATCTCCTATAACAAAGCTGTAAGCTGACCAACCAGAAGGGATTAAAGTTTTATCATAATCCTGACGAGCATTGGAGCAGAAAGTGTGAGAATTTCGCATAAACTAATAAAACATAGCATTTCGCTGACGACACGTTTGGGTGGGCAACTGGGCACAAATTTGATAATCGCGGGGTAGTTAAGGAAGGGATTTTGTTAGGGCCGGTAATTCGTAATGCGTGTTAGAGACAGCCCTATGAAAGGATCAGGTAGAATTGAGCGAAATTGTGTTATTGTATTATAATATAACTACGACCCGCCCCGGCTTCATCCGTGACAAATTATACACAATAACCTTCCCCGATTCTCATTCTTTTTATTGGTGAAAACTGCATGAATATCCGTTTAGTTGTTTTTGAGTTTAATTCGTACAAACGAGAAAGAGGACTTTATTGTGATTTTTAGATGATACATTTATTAGTAATAATAGTTCTCAAAGGACATGGCTAAATAAAGTATGGAGGACTGCCCTAGCAATTTATAAATATTTTAACTAGTAATATGTAATGCTGAATATTAGTATTTTGTATGCAAAAAGTTACAGGAAGTTTTTATGTTGTCACAATCCTGAAAATAAAATCGTAGAAACTCCTACATTCATAGGTATACAAACTTGTAAAAGAACATAATTTTGCTATGATACTTTATTAAGGCGTTTAGAGGAGCTCGTGGCTTAATAATAACAGAAGCACAGGTCGATATTCAAGGTTAAGCAACGCTAGCCGAGATCATTCCGTGGTTCCATCGTGTACCATCTTTACATAGCGAGTTTCCTTCGTGTCTTGGAAAGCTAGCTAAGCCGTTGGTCCCGGCTGTATTTGAAGATCTGTCATTTGTGGCTACACCACAGTTTATGCATCTCATAATGAATCAATACGCAATTGACACTTAAGACCATATTAGTTGGGTCTGTATAATAATACATAATACCCAGCAAAAGGAACTTCGTTCAAAGAGAGTTCCCACGACACCCCCAACATGTTTTTTTATTTTTTTATTTGGTTCTAATCCAATCAAGTGTATTCTAGAAGAATCGATTGTAACTTTTTAGTATCAGCAGTATTTAAGTGCCGTTTCTTTCCAGATTTTGCCAATAATTTTTAGAAATCAGATAAATGCAATTAAAGAAATCAACATCTAAGGTTCTATCTCGGTTTTGAGATGTATTGCTTTAAAAGTAGGTTTATTGTGTCATGCTCTGCCGCAGAGCCACCATGTTAGAAACCGGTAAATTATATCTTAGAATGATGTACGCTAAACGTACATAATGTACGTACACCGTTATCGCTGTACGTGCTTTAGGTAATGATAAAATAGACATTGATTGTGGCTCTGCTGCAGAGCATACTCTCTAGCAGAACCAGAATATGTACTCAGGAAAGATAAATGCGACTGTTTTTGGATGAAGACTGTTGTACGAATAGTGTTTATTGCGTACGTGTTAAAAAATATCATTATAAGACAGTGGTTCTATTTATTTCAACTTTGCTAAAAAATCATAGAAAGCGCCTGATTATTTTGTGACAGCAAAATGTATTGTATTATTTGTGGTTAGGCGCACAATTATATTATTAATTGGTGTGCATCAGATTGGCGGGTATATGACAAATGGTCATGCTATATGCGTGAGAGCAATGTACCGAATGTACGTACATTTTTTTTAGAAATCAGTTTTTAGAAAAAGTATTTGAGCCGCCAACCTGAATGGCAGGTGTATTAAAAATCTGAACAAATTAGCAATTATTATTATTATCTGACTGTGAAATGCCTACCGTAGCAATGTACGAGCAATGTACGTTATCATATTAAAAGCATAACCAGATGCTATCAACGTCATCATCATCATCATCATCATATCAGCCGAAAGACGTCCACTGCTGGACATAGGCCTCCCCCAAGCGTCGCCACATTGACCGGTCCCGTGCGTCTCGCAACCAGCGGATTCCCGCAACCTTCACCAGGTCATCGGTCCACCTGGTGGGAGGCCTTCCAACGCAACGTCTTCCGGTTCGCGAACGCCACTCCAGAACCTTTCTGCCCCATCGGCCATCCGTTCTGCGAGCAATGTGCCCTGCCCACTGCCACTTGAGTTTGGCAATTCTTCGGGCTATGTCGGTAACCTTGGTTCTCTTGCGGATCTCTACATTTCTGATTCGATCACGCAAGGAAATTCCGAGCATAGCCCTCTCCATTGCCCTTTGAGTGACTGTAAGTTTTCTGATGAGGCCCATTGTAAGCGACCACGTCTCAGATCCATATGTCATCACTGGCAACACACACTGGTCATAGACTTTCGTCTTGAGACACTGTGGTAAGTTGGACGAGAAGATACCGCGCAACTTCCCGAACGCTGCCCAGCCGAGTCGGATTCGACGGTTGACCTCTTTCTCGAAGTTGGCCCTACCCAACTGGATCGTTTGTCCCAGGTAGACATAGTCGCCCACAACTTCGAGTGTAGAGTCTCCTACCTTGATAGGAGTGGGTGTAACATGGGCATTCAACATCACCTTGGTTTTGTCCATGTTCATTCTAAGACCCACTCTTTCGGAAGCACAACTGAGGTCATTGAGCATTTTACTGAGGTCCTCCATGGTCTCAGCCATAACCACTATATCGTCAGCAAACCGAAGGTGAGTGAGTGCTATCAACGGTTAAAGAGTAATTATAAAAATAAAATTTTTCCACATTTAGAGCCTGTTCAGTTTTATTAGCAACTAGTTGTGCCTACGTAATACTTTGCTATATTTAAATTACTCGCAGTTCAAGCTGTCATTTTACACTTTGACAGCTCAAAAACTAATCATTTAGTGATGAACTAATGTGGTAACCGATTCGATATCATTTAACAAATGAATTTAACAATGAAAAAATTTTAATCGATTAAACACAGTTATTTTATTTTTGCTTTTATTTTAATTTTTACCGCACTGCCGATGGAGGGTTATCTGTTTATCAGTCTATGTATGTATGTATGTTTATACCTAGTGGCGTTCTAGAGACCAAACGCGTTGGCCGATTTTGATGATTCTTACGTCAATCGATTCGTCTTAACCTCGTGAGTGTCACTGGCTACATTAAAATGGGAAAATAGAAAAATGGCAGATTTATGGCGCCATATTGTTGAGTCCCAATTTATTTTTTCGTCCAAGCCCTTCGTGTGGGGTATAAATAATATATTACACTTATATGTTTAAATGTACCTAATTCGAAAAAAAAATGTTAACTAACTAAACAGTTATAAATAAAAAAAGTAAATTAAAAAAATCGAAAAACCCGACTGTTAAGAAGCTAACTAAAAAGACGTAAACAAGAAGAAAATCATGCTGATCAGTCGGAATATACATCTGGTTCTGGTCAGCCAGCTCGCGAATGTGTATCCTCCAACTGCACAGCAAGATATTTGTTATTATTTTTGTATATTTTTTATGTTTTTTTTATGATATGTATATGTCGCATCAAGGCTGGCCAATAGATGCAAAGTATCGAAAAATCAGGATGTATTGCCTTAATCAAAATCAAAATTTCTTTATTCAATTAAGCCATTAAGCGGCACTTTTGAAAGTCAAAAAAAAAATATAATTTAAAAGTAACAATAATTGATTCTACCGTCCATTCGGCAATGTAGCTTGTTATGGAGAAGAATGGACAAGAAACTCCACAAACCTTAGGATAAGACATTGTGTGTGGGCAGGTCAGTGGGTACAATCATGAAAATTAAATCACACAAGTTATTCGATACACTGAGTTTATTTAAATAGACACAAGTCACAGTTACAATCTTGCTTACTAATATTACGGATCGACACTGATTCTACGACGTGTTAGCTCTAAGGCTGTCAGTACTCAACTGTCTTAAGGCCTTATTACACTACCCTAAATGAGGGTTTAGAGCCCTGAATACCGTGTAGTGTAATAAGCCCTTTATTCCCCACCACGCAAGCGCTTATAAAAAGCGTGCCAATGCGTAGTTGCTCTTGATTGCCGCCAGGGGCGTGCTTGTGATTTGTTTTGACGTCCGTACTATTGACTAAATCCGACATATATTTATTAATAACGTAGTTCTAAGACGAATCCAATGTTTTTTTTTTTTTTTTACTTTCTTTTTGATATTTATTTCTTACTAGGAATTTATTCCTGTATCGTGGGTGCGTTTTATTATAAGTGCACTGAACTAATTAAGATTCAAAATGAAGAAGAGAGGAGGAAAACATAAGTCTGGTTCCATTAAAAGAACAAAAAGAAGCTTTCATTAAGTATAGCGACAATTTCAAAAAAGTACTTGATTTATCTTCATCGGTCGATCAAATTTTTACGACAATTTCCAAGGAATTGCAGTTAAAAATGTCCGAAAAGGCACTTTATTTATCGTTGAAAAGAAACCATTTTGTTTTGGTTGTAATCAGTCCGATGATTCGAATTGAACAAAATAAAATAGATCTTAATTAGGTGGCTTATTTTTTGAGTTATAAATGTGGCCAAGCCGGGGAGTCTCTCCAGATCGGCCACCTATAAACCTTTCTATCTTTTGAATGATTGACTAATTCTGATATTTATCGACTAATTAGCGACAAAATCTGGGAGAAAACAGATCTTCGCTAGGTGCCCTAGTTTTTGAGATATAAATTTGGTCAAGCTGGGGAGAGTCTCTCTAGATTGGCCACCTATAAACCATTCTAACTTTTGAACCAGTGACTGACTAATTCTGATATTTGGCGACTAATTTCGAATAATTAGCGACTAAATATTTGTGTTATCAAGATTAATATCCCGGTTGGTGGCCAAGCCAGAGTCCGCAACACTTATTTTGATACCCCACACGAAGGGCTTGGAAGAAAATAAAATTGGGACGCCACAATATGGCGCCCAAAAGCCGCCATTTTCTATTTTCCCATTTTAATAGTAGCCAGTGACACTCCCAAGGTTAAGACGAATCGATTGACGTAAGAATCATCAAAATCGGCCAACGCGTTTGGTCTCTAAAACGCCACTAGGAACATCAAACATACATAGACTGAGATAAACACATTACCCTCCTTCGGCAGTCGGGTAAAAACAAAAATAAAATAACTGTGTTTTATTGATTAAATTTTCTTCATGGATAAATTCAATTGCTGTAAGCAATAGAATCGGTTACCACATTATTTCATCACTAAATGATTAGTTTTGAGCAGTCAAAATGTAAAATGACAGGCTGGACGGAGAGTAATTTAAACATAGCAACGTATTACGTAGGCGCAACTAGTTGCTAATAAAATTGGACAGGCTCTTAATGTAGATAATTTTTATTTTTATAATTACTCTTTAACAGATAAAAGCATCTGGTTATGCTTTTAATATGATAACGTACATTGCTCGTACATTACTATGGTAGGCATTTCCCAGTCAGACAGTGTTCAGATCCCTCTGCAGTAGAAGAACAGATATTTAAAACACCCGCCATTCTGATATCAGGTTGGCGGCTCAAAAACCTTTTCTAAAAATTGTGGTTTTAAAATAGTACATTGCTTCAAATTTTACGTACATTCGGTACATTGCTCGTACATTGCTCTCACTCATATCGCATGACCAATATGGCCATTAGTTCACACAAGAAATCCCTTTAGTTTAGACATAGCAACGTATAACGTAGGCACAACTAGTTGCTAATAAAATTGAACAGGGTCTAAATGTATGTGTAAATGAATAAATAAATGTGGAGAAATTTTATTTTTATAATTACTCTTTAACCGTTGATACCATCTGGTTATGCTTTTAATATGATAACGTACATTGCTCGTACATTGCTACGATAGGCATTTCACAGTCAGATAGTAGGTAATTTGTTCAGATTTTTAATACACCCGCCATTCTGATATCAGGTTGGCGGCTCAAATACTTTTTCTAAAAACTGTGGTTTTATAATAGTGCGAAGAAATGCAAATTTTACGTACGTTTGGTACATTGCTCGTACATTGCTCTTACGCATATAGCATGACCATTTGTAGTCATTCACCCGCCATTCTGATGCACACCAATTAATAATATCCCTAATACTTATAGTTATGCGATCACAAATAAAACAAAACATTTTGCTGTCACAAAATAATCAGGCGCTTTCTATGATTTTTTAGCAAAGTTAAAATAAATAGAACCAATGTCTTATAATGATATTTTTTAACACGTACGCAATAAACACTATTCGTACAACAGTCTTCATCCAAAAACAGTCGCATTTATCTTTCCTGAGAACATATTCTGGGTGGCTCTGCTAGAGAGTATGCTCTGCAGCAGAGCCACAATCAATGTCTATTTTATCATTACCTAAAGCACGTACAGCGATAACGGTGTACGTACATTATGTACGTTTAGCGTACATCATTCTAAGATATAATTTACCGGTTTCTAACATGGTGGCTCTGCGGCAGAGCATGACACGGTTTATTGACTACAATTTTTCGTAGAACGGAATCTTATGTTCTTCTTGTCGAACAAAAATATGAAATATCTTTTAATTATTTGATTAATTCACGAAAGTTCTAGAAGAATAATAAAACTGTAATAATTAATTAATGAATATTTGAGATGTATTACGGTAGGTACAAAAATAAATAGTAATGTAAACTGTTCGTTTCAAATTACGCAAATGTCTTTAAAAGTAGGTTTATTGACTATATTTTTTTGTAGAACGGAATCTTATGTTCTTCTTGTCAAACAAAAACATGAAAAAACTTTTAATTGTTTGATTAATTCACGAAACTTCTAGGAGAATAATGTAATATTTCATTAATTAATATTTGAATGTTACGAGCTAGTGAGAAATTACTATACATACTAAAGGCAGTTGTTTAGCCATGTCCTTTGACTGTTGACCCGGAGATATTAAGCCATGAAATAGGTATTTTTCATTTCATATTTTTTTTACTTTTTGGTAGATAGTGTCGAACTAGCTACTAGGAGCGCTGATTTCATATACTCGTAAACCAGGATAAATAGCCAGGAAAATGAAAAAGAATGCTTCTTTGGTAGATACTGTTAGTTCTTGATAATAAGACAAAAGACAAAGACAAGACTAGGCCATTAAGCGGCACTTTTGAACCGAAAAGGAATAAAAAAATAAAGTTAATAATAATTGATTCTACGGTCCATTCGGAAATGAAAGCTTGTTATGGATAAGAACGGACAAGAAACTCCATACTTACTCTATTAAAAAAAAATGTTTTAAAACATTTACATAAATTCATTAAATTCATATACGTTAGAAGTTGAGGACGATGCATCCAGCACTACTATACTACGTATAGGTATAAAGTATTACAAGTACTAACAGGTAAATTCCTTCACTTGTTAAATAGGAACATGGTTCTCACATCATCATCATCATCATCATATCAGGCAAAAGACGTCCACTGCTGGACATAGGCCTCCCCCAAGCGTCGCCACATTGACCGGTCCCGTGCGTGGTTCTCACATACTTACAAATATTGCAAACATAGGTAAATTACCTAATTCAACAACAATGGAACAGTGCGAGTCAATTTAAACAAAAAAGAGAAGAAAAAAATGTAAAGCTTTACTATAATTATGAATATATAGTGGAGTGCCGTAAGATTTATACCTCGGAATCCAGGGCCAGTCAATGAATCTTTATATAAACTTTGGAAATGTGTTTTTAATAGTATATAGAAAAATGTTAAAAAAAAAATTGTGCGATCTAAATTTTTTATTATTATTATATATAATTATATTTTTTTCGAATTTTTCCCTTATTTATATTAGTTTAAGGTTATATTTTAAAAAGGAGAACTATTACAAACTTGATCTCGGGTTTCAAGGGACTGCAGGTATAAAGATGAGGGGAGGGACTAGAGGTTACAACAGCAGCTGATATAATATATATACTTCTATACTAATAATATTATAAAGAGGTACAGTTTGTGAATTGTGAGTTTGTGACGTTGTAGGGGGTAAACTCTGGATCTACTGAATTTATATTTATACTGTGTTTCTAAAACTACCCACTATATGTTGTAAGTAGTATGCTGCCTCCACTTTACTGTGTCCTGTCGTGGCGTGGTGCGGGATACACCGATCATGCAAATATGTTCAAGCCTGCGTCATATCATGAGTCTTGTAGCCACGCCACGATACGTAATTATCTTTCCAACTTTATTTCTGCACTATTATTGTAATTTCCGCTGCTGCCAGCGGCTACGCCCGCGTGAATGTCGAAAATTATGATGAAAATATTAACAGGATTAAAAGAAGTGTATACTATAAGCGATTCCAGACTTAAATCTATCTCTGTGCTAAATTTCACCCTGATCCATCCAGCCGTTTGAGCGTGAAAAAGTCACAAACTTTCGCCTTTATAATGTGATAATTTAGTTTTTTCATGCTTTGTCTATCGCGTCGTATTGTACATTAGTGCTTGTATCATATTGCTTGTATTCATAGGATAAACAGTGTAGCAAATGTAGATAGTCTTGACTTTTTATTTGATATATGAGTCCAATAAATAAATCAATAGATATAATAGGCAATTTTACCTGCCTTTTCAATTATTAGACCAATACAACATATGGCCAATATTTCGTAACTTCTGAATATTTAAAGCTGTTAAGTACTGCCATACGTACCAATGATCCTGACCTCATAGATCAAGGGCTCCACGTGGGGTTCGTCTCCCAGAAGTGAAAGCTTCCTTATTGAGTTTTTTCCTTTCTCCTCTCTAGTTTGATTATTACACAAATACATTAGGTACTTTTGCGGATAATTTATGCTATGGATTTTACTTTATTTTCAGGGATTCTCTTGAGATTGAGCGCTGCAAATGCAAATCATCTTCATATATTTTACCTGCCTCTGGTTCTTTCAGGAAATATTAAATTATTGTAAGTAATTATGATGAATCTTTAATTTTCTAATTTTTTAGGTGTCAATAATTATATACAGAAGGTGTACCCCGTATCCGATAATAGCAACCCAGACAATTTATTATTTATATCGTGCGTGAATAATAATAATATCAAATCTAGCAAGCTGGTAGTGTTTTTGGGCAAGCTGAGAGGTTGTGGCTTGCTGAGACAACACCGAGAATATGTGTATCTGAAAAGTTTGAAAGTTTTTGTCAGGGCTCCGCTATCAGATCACAGCCAGCTGCCTTTCTACGAAAGTATCCATAATAATACATGCTAACTAAAACCAATGTTAAACCAAAAAAATATATATTTATAATAATATTTATTATTCGAATATTGTTTCTTTTAAAGAACTTAATCATCGTTTCTTTTCATCATCATCATCATTTCAGCCAAAAAATGTCCACTGCTGGACATAGAATTCCATAAAGTTTCGCGACACTGATCGGTCCTGTGCGTTTCTTTTACTTCAAAGTAACGCTGACCCAGTAATAAAAGGGTAGTGTTTAAATGCTCAAATAAACCGGATATCGGAAATTGTAAAAGCTATTTCACTGTTTTGAATTTATAAATAGCTTGTACGTAAATATCGATAAATAAAAGCGCCTCGGAATTCGGGTCAGCTCGAAATCTAATTGGAACGAAGAGCAAAACCTAAATAAAACGATGCTCTTTTTTAACCGGGATTTATTAACCATAAATACCTTCACTTGTTGTGTTCTAACAAATAAATGATTGATGTATTGTTTCTGTGCACACAATAAAAACTACAGTGAACGATTTCGACTTTCCGTCACTGTGACGTTCTCCTAGTTGTCACATTTTGTTGTAACTATACAATATATATATAAGATAGCTTGATCTCTGCGACATATGTCAAACTGACGTATACGTTATTGTTAGCCTGTCAAGCGCTATTGTTACTGTATTGATACTGACAGCTGTTCTTATTCACCGTCATATGAGTTCACTGCTGAAACATAATAACGTCACAAGTCACAACAGCCAGTCCTGCGTTACCTGTGCCACCGGTAAAAACTTTTACCTAGTCGTCAATCCCTTGTGGGTACAATATGATCTAAACTTTTCTCTATATACCGCATCATTATTTTAGCCGAAAGACGATCATAACTAGACAACGGACTACTCCACATGCGGCGACACATCGACAGTCCTGTGCTTCTCTCATCAAGCGTACTAACGCGGCCATCATCAGGTCATCGACACCACTTTTGAAGGACCACACCAACCAACACCACCCGCACCATGTGTGATACCTTCAAACGTGGTATCTGCCAATACGCGGTAGCCACTCCAGAACCTTCAACCTTATAAACGGTCAAACGAACTTAACTACAAAATAAACAACAAGTTCAAGGAAAAATAGCCGTTGTGACATAAATATTCAAGGAACCAATACAAAAAGTTGTGTAACAAAAATAGTTGCTTGTATTTATATTTATTTGGCAGCCGTTTGCAACTTACGCTTTTTCCACCCACTTCCTACACTGCCAATTCGTATGAAATGCAAATGAGGCGGTCGTTGCTTGTTTGTCATTTTGTTTATACAAAAAATACTGGAGAACGAGCTACGAGTATGTAAGATAAACATTCGTTCTGTGTTTCTGCGAAAAATGCGGTGTTGTTTTAAAATTCTATAGCTTTGTTACTGAAGCTGTAGAACTGAATTTCTGTTTGATATTTTCTGATCTGGGATAACTAAATTAATAACCTTCAGTGCCACACAGGCTACTTGAATTTGGTGGGCCACTTCCGTTTAATTTATTAAAGGCTCAATACCGATTAAGCCTTTAATAAATTACTAAATAAAAGCACGACACGCAAAATACAAAACCTAAAAAAACTTTTCGTAAGAAATCACCATTAATACTGAATATTTATATACTAATAATACTGTATATTTTTCTGTTAACGATGCTGTGGTCGATGATGGAGCATGCTTGCCTTCATGTAACCTATTGTATCATTCCGCTACAAGCCTTACCGGCCTCTTTTTTTGATTTGTCTATCTGATCGGTTACATCATTCAAATTTTCAAATTTCGTTTGACAAGAAAAGAGAAGGCAAAATTTCTGCTGAGAGAATGTCACTCACAGAAAATTCATGACATAGAAATCTTCATCCAAGTTATTGATATTTTTATAGCAGCGGTTAAAAGCGTCGATATTATTTGAAATGGCGAGCACGATGGTCAGAAAGGCTCTAGACATAATAACATTAGTTTTTCTGGGCAAAATTCAACCTCTCGTTAAAACAGGCTGGTGTACAACGGGTAATAATATGAAAATTGGTATGTATCGTGGTTTCCTATTTATTCTTTGGAGTTTCGCTTTCTCTGAAATCTAAGCCTCTATTTTTATTACATGGTTTTGATTAGTCATTTCTTTGTCTGTAGATATCAGTTATAAGAAGCCAGACTCCAGCCATCCCGTACAGGCAGAGCGCGTGACCCCTTATATGCCTGCAGACTTCATGGTTCCGTACATTTTACAACGAGTACTGTACATTTTTTTCAACGGCCTTAGTTTTGCTACGAGAATTGCGGCGCTGTTTTTGCACGTAATCCAGCAATGGAGCGGTACTACTGAAACCGGATTTTTTCGTCGTGAGGGGAGCGCTGACGAGTGGTTGACGTATCTTTTTTTATTACGGTTATTTTTTGTATTAGTATTAGCCTAGTATTTACGTGTTAGTTTCTACTCTCAAAGTTCCACGGATTAAAACTTAGCTTTATGTCATTAAGGATTTGTTCCTACCTGGATGTTTAATCCACAATACAACCGGTTGCAACTGCGTTGAGGATAAGTGCGTGTGTTCAGCTTAATACTGTCAAATTGTATCAAATATAACAGTACATAATATATAAAATAACTTATTCGATAACAACAACCGCGGTTTTTCTGTATTTTTTAATCCAAGTATTGCAAGTGCACCTTTTTGTATTATCTATACCAATATTATAAAGAAAAAAGATTTTTTTGTTTGTTTGTACCGAATAGGCTCCGAAACTACTGGACCGATTTACAAAATTCTTTCAAGTATCGAAAGCCACATTATTCCCGATTAACATAGTAGCTGGTAGGTCGGTAGATAGCCAGTTGACGGGAGCGAAGCTGCGGGGGTCAACTAGTTTTATATATTTTTGGTGCATTTTTAAACTAAAACAAAATTATACTTAATAATGTTAGTGTCATTTTTTTTAACGCTGGGCTATGCACTCCTGACATAAAGAGAGATATTGCTATATACCTGCGGAGCAAGCATGGGCTTACCCAAGACATTTGTGACAAGACATGATAAATTATGTCATGTCTTACAATTTGTCTTAAATGCTAGCACGGGTCAAACATGTGCATATTTTAAAGGCGCGACATGCCTTTCTTGTTGCTGTCCGGCGAGTACGGCCTACTGTGACATGGGTTGAGTCACACATTTCATCGCAGTTTGGGCGATAAAGTCATTTTGTTCTAAATGCTAGCACCGGCAGCGTGAGAAAATTTCCTGACGTTTATTTCGGATTCATCGAAACATAATTGCTAATACGGGCGCACCCATTTTGTTAAAAATGTCACATTTTGACAGATGATTAAGAAAAATTTGTAACTTTTGGTCGGAGGTGGTGATAAAATTAAATATATGAAAAAAAAAATCCTTCTAATTACTGCACCAAATGGCAATAAATTTATTTTGTGGTGATCAATGCTTATTAATTCATTGAAATGTTATAGGATTATTAATTAATTTTATATTTTTACTTTTTTTATAATTGGAATTTTTTTATTGTTATTCTTATTTTTAATTATTATTTTTATTTTGATTATTATTTTTTTTATAATTATTTTCTTTTATTCCATATTCTTCTTACTTTCTAAATTTTTAAATATTTATTAAATAAAACCTCCAAAAAACATTTAAAATATAAAAAATAGGGGCTCACCGGTATCGGGAACAGGGTCCAAGCTATTATATTTTTTAAGTAATTATTAAAATTTTCACAATAATTATATCTTTCTAACAAACACTTACTATGTTACCAAACAAACAAAGAAAAATAAAGTGTGCATAAGTCTATGGCCGTGGGTCAAATACTAATTTGTTCCCGACAAAATTAAAAATTGGTTTATCTGTATGAACGGCACACTTTTATACGTATTATTTTATTGTCTCGTGCTAGCATTTTTTTTTTTTTTTTTTTTATTATAGATAGGCTCGCGCTTGACCACTATCTCACCTGATGGTAAGCGATGATGTGGTCGACGGTGTAACACGCTTGCCTAGAAGTAACCTATTCACTCTTAACTTAAAGACCCCGAGGTTGTAGCTATCTGGAAACACAGACTCCGGCAGGGAATTCCACTCCTTAGCTGTACGCATAATGAAAGTATTTCCAAAACAGCATTTATGACAAATTGTAAGACATGACAAATATTTTACCTTAGCTTGTCACAAACATCTTGAGTACGCCCATGCTAGCCCCGCTGACTTAATCCCGGATGAAAGATCCTAAGATGACCCACTGACCAAAAATATTTTCTGTTAAGAATTTGTAGTTCAAGTCGAAAACCACGCAATGTAAAAAAAAATAAAAATAAAAATTATATATTCATGTTCGGATGCTGCTAGTATGGGGGTGTCAAAGGCGGGAACTAATATTTGTTTATATTTTGCCTAGGACACACCGTTTTCGAGATACCATTTTAAAAATATAGAGCGTTATACGCAAAAGAAAATAAAATTCGGAGGCCCATAATTCGAAAACAATGCGTCGTAGGGCTATGCTTCGCTGAACCTAATTGGGTTTTATAATAAAAATAAAAAAAAGCTTTCTTCAAATCTCCTTTTCCAAACTTCCAAACATACCATTTGCTTACAAAACCCCCAACTACCAAGCCAGTCTCTCCAAGAGCTTCAAGTAAAACAACAAATATTTCTAAATAACCGCTCCACCGAGTCGCAGGTTACGGTTGACGGCGCCCGGCACGTTACACTGCAGTAGACACCACAAATCGATGCTTAGTTCTGTGTTCTCTTTGATGTCTATTTTCGCCTCGCCGTCTCATACCAGTCAAGCGAACACGGAAACTTTAAGATTGAAATGGTTTTTATGAAGCGGAGTTGTCTCTGTTGGGTTAAGAGTTTTACTGTTGTTGTTAATTGTATGGTAATCTGGAACATACTACCAGGAAGAAATTATTGTATGAGCTAATCCAGGCTATGATCTACCTGTGTTCTTTTATTAAATTCTTTCAGCTGTTGATATGTAATGCTGTGTATGTGTGCTGTTGTGTATGTATGTGTGTGTTGTGTTGTATACCCTAGCTATCTGGCCCCTCACTTTAAATACATGCAACAACCACAATAAAATTCTACGATCTTCAAATAATCTTCTTCAAAATCCAACTCATCGCAATGACTTCATTCACCGTTATTTTTTCATTCAGTCTATTTATCTGTGGAATGCGCTCTCCCAGAAAATCAGGATGGCAACCAACCGACTAACCTTCAAAGTCAAAGTTCGCGAACACATTCACAAGAAGTTGGCAGCATTAGCGTCACAGCGCATTTTTTTTCTAATTGTCTAGTTCTACTAATTGTTTCGGTATATTCCTTTATACAGTTTATTATTTACTGTATGATTATATTGTATTTATTTATTATTTCTAATTTACATTTATGTATTGTATATATATATATACATTTAAATCCATTCATTATCGTTATTGCACCTACCACTATTTATCTCTGCATCACCCAAAGGTTGACTGGTAAAATATGCCTAAGGCATTTAGTCCGGACCTGTACATTTTTGTTTAAATAAATAAAGATTTTCCTTTTTGTAACTCGTGAAATCTTTGAATCCATAATTATTTTAACTTACAATATAATTTCAGTGTCTAGAATTTCAAACAAAAGAACTTTCAACAGACGTTTCTTTTTCACCCTTCACTCAAACTAAAAGAAAAATATCCTCCAAGATTTAAAGTCTACTTACTTCTTAAGATTTTCCATAAGAAACTGCATTTCTTAGTAAAGAATCTTCTAACTCCCTAAGAGCTTGTGTTTAAGTTTTAACTCTTTCCTTATAATCCTTCAAACTCCGTTTAGTTTTGCTGTTGATTAAGCCTTCTCCATAGATTGATATAATGAGCTATCTAACGTACATAATGCTTTAATCAACATGCTTTGCAGAAGGCTTAGCAGCGCAGTACAATATCATCAGTGGGGATCTGTTTATATCGTCTGTTTGTCTGTCGGTTATCCTTCCCACTGGTAATCCTTCAGGCTTGTTTCTCATAATGTACCTACTTAGTTATCGGTTTTGGCTTAAAATATCGTATCATTGTCATGTGTGTGTTGTTAATTTAATAAGGTTTACTCTCGATAATGCGAGGCATATTAAAACGACTTTTTTGTTTTTTTTTTAATTCTTTATTGGCATGATACTTATTGGATAATAAGCCGTGTGTCCGATGGAAATCCTTTAAGGGATGAATTTTTACAAATTTTTTCATACTTTTGTGAAAGATATCATGCTTCTAGCAACGGATTAGGTGGTATGTCGTGAAAAGAATTAAGTACTATTATACAGAGAATGATGATAGTTCGTCAGAAAAACCAGTTCTATTAAAAATTTAATTATATAACACGGTGGTTTTCCCCGAAACCGACGGGTTATGCCAAGCTGCACTAATAGTACACCCAAATAGTTCAACATTTTACTATTCATTTATAACTACAAAATGTCAGATTTTTAGCTTTTTATTCCTCTTTTTTACATCTGATATAAAGCAGAAACATGTTACTTTATCAAGCTAGCCGTCTAAGCCTTATAATTCCACGTAAACACGTACTCGTAGCTGCGAATAGTTTTATTATTTAAGTTCGTCGGCGAATATCTTACGTTGAAAGTTACTAAATTAGCCTCACTAACAAGGTTTCTTCAATTAAGTTTTATAATTCAGTGTTTGAGGCCCATTGAACTAAATATGCTAATGGGTAAGAAATATGAGCGTTGGTTTACAAATGTTACCATTTTGCGGTGGTACGAGTATGATTAATATGTTTAACTGCTTAGGTCATGTAGTCGTTTTAATATTAGAAATAAAATTATTAAAATTGTTCTATAAATATATAATTACTAATATAATTTTTTTTTATTAACAATGTACTTTTGGTAAACCTGTATCGTATTGAAGTAAAGAAGATGCTCATTCATCATTTTAAATCATATCAACAATAGATATTGTTAATTAACCATTTGTTTTAAGACAAGATTAATAATAATTATTATTAATATAGTTATTAAATAATGACTTTCTACACCCTAACAGGGTCATAATACTCATAAGGTTTGCCTAACCTTAGTCTATATTAGGGTAAAAGCCGGATAAATGTCCCGCCGAGATACATCTATTCCAGAAAAACTTTGATCGCATTTTGCAAAGAGATATGAGACACGGTTAACTTAGTGGTAGTTGGAGACACTTTCAATAGATTAATAAAATAGCATGCGATTCATCCGCGAGGCTCGAGTTATTACAATCGGGGCAACTATATCCCTGTGGCAACTATCCTGGTTTGACCCTAAGCGTAATGCAATATATAAATAAAGTCCAATGTCCTTTATGTAATATATCCACCTTGATAATATCTAACTACTTTATAAAGCATTGGATTTCACGTAAAAGATAAATGTTAGTACGAGCTGCCTGACCAACTAACTCCAACACTTTCCACACAGCGATAAAACAAAAACACCAAATCACATACCGACACTAAACACGGCAACGTTGATTAACCCTCACCAAGACACCTTGACATCACAACTTTCAAGGCCTCCAATCCGAGGTGCCAGAGGTCAGGCTTGATCCGTAAATAGTAAACTTTGATTAGATTTGTTGTACCCAGTCCCAGGCTGTCCATTAGAATGCAAGCCAGGGACAGTTGTGTAATTGAATTTTTCCAAGTCATTGAGCATGAATATTCCTCTTTTTTCGTACCATTCGTACCCGCCACCTCTTTTATAGTTTGCGTCTGTGATGCGTGGAATATAAAAATCGAAATGGATTCATTTTTTATGAATGTTCCACGTTCTCAATTTATGGTGTTCATATTTAATGCAGTCTGTGAGTGGTCTGGTAACACCTTGCTCGATTGGGATGTTTACATGTGCCTGGATCGGAGCTTGATCAATATTAATCGTGTTTTTATTGGAGGAATGATGCGAAATGGTTGGTGTAAATCGGAATTGGTTTTTTGTTCTTATTATGTAAATTCAAAAATTCAACATAGTATGTTTGAATAATATACAATACAGAGCTATTGTTTTCCAATCCACCAATAAGTTTTCAATATTACATTAACGAATTTATTGTTATTTCATTAATTATACCTAATGTTTCTGACGGATAAACGCACACAACCGATCAGTGTGGCGACGCTTGGGTGGCCTATGTCCAGCAGTGGACGTCTTTCGGCAGAGATGATGATGAATATTTCTGATGTGCAAAAATCACACACAAACAGCGAGTACTTAAAATAATAATAAGGTATTACTGATATCTGTGGGATACCAACATCACAAGCACCATTATACCAAGCCTTTTCAAAAAAAAAAAAAAAAATACCCGATGTAAAATAAGCATGGCTATTAAATCTAAAGCGAACATGAACTGAACTGCAGTTAAAACTAGCGCGTTACAGTACGTACACAATTTTAATTGGCATCATAAAAAACTACGCAGTTGGTACTCGAATTTTGTTTTGACACGAGTCTCAAATAAAATTGCTATCCACGCCAAAACCAAGCTTCGTACGAAAAAAGGGATTTCGTTCGTTTCGTGTTCACAAAGGTTTCAGTATGTAAGCGGATTTACTGGAAGATTAAGAAAAATAAGCGAAAATATAAAGTCGGCACAATATTCTTAACAATATCAGTAGATTTTGGTTTAGTAGATTTATGCATAAAAGGTAAGAAATTGAGTATTCCCTTAGATAAGTAAGCTTACATTTTCTTCACTCACTTAATAAAATTCTTTTTACAATTTTGTTTCTAAAGAAACTGGCTGGATTTTGTGAACCTAAGATCTGTTTGCACTAAAATTTTTATGCTTCAGGTTAAGCTTTTACTTTTTCGTTCTGTTTTAATGTCTAGAATACTTTCCTTTCATGTAAAATACTGCGAAAGTCTTCCTTACGATGTAATCCAATAATGTATGTAAATTACTTTTGAAATAATTAAGGACCCATGTTATTTCCCTGTACCGCACCAGAAGCCAAAATAACCAAATAACAACCGAAATCATTCAATATTTAATGATCTTATAATTTGATTGATACAATCTTGGAGCTGACACAATCAACGACCTTTATCAGGGCATTATCTTCTATTTTTCACGAAAATATAGTATGGCATACTTTATCAAATGCATAAGGTAAGTCACGCTAAGTGGGGTGGGCAAGCCAATGAAAATAGCTTGTATTTTCTATCGGCACGTTGCTACCACGACTGTGAATAACCAAACAGACCTGTTCAAGTAGAATTTAATCAACTTAGACACGCGACCTCTCACGCGAGCGCTTTCCTCGTTGCCGGCAATTATCATGTCGATTTTATACTGATTGTGTTTTTGTGAGCCTTGACTGGCGGAGTTTTCCTTGACTTTTTTGTAGCGTGTAAAGCTTATTGATTTTAGAGTGTGTTATTTTTTATGCCCACTAGAGTCCATACTCTACAACAGTACCATTACTGTTGCCTTTCCATTATTTTAACGCAATACTCATAAACTATTGCTTTTGTGCCATAGATATGTGGCTCTGCCTATCCTTGAGGGTAGAAACTATAAAACACTATCAGCTACGAGCCATATTGCTTCGTAACTATTTTTAAAGCATCATCAAAATATTTGCGCTTTAAAACAAATGAATATGCCGACTTGCAGATGATTCTGCGAGATTTATAGGTGAGGTGTAGTATTTCAAATCGTCATAAAAAACAGTGTTCCCCAATACGTTGTAAATCTATGTTCGAATGGACTATCCGTGGCTTTTTTCTTTATTACGCGGCTCGCAGATGTCAGATCGCTATGATATACTGCCTATGCAGCCATTAGAACATCATAAAACGGGATATTCCTATTAGTTTTGATGCTGGGAATGAAAATGCTTACTTAATTATTCACGTGCCCGTCTAGTGTGTGCAAAAATATAGGTGATAAAATGAAACGACTTTTTTAGCTGCCTTGTTTTATGAATACCCATGTTCCATTAGAATAATGCTCAATTGTCAGCCTATTCTAACAAAACGTGAATATTTTTAAAGTTTGGTCAAAGCTACCGTATGAAAAGTTCAATTTATGCAAATGTCTCTCTTAAAGTTTATCATCATCTTCAGCATTTTAATGTTCCCGTTGGACATAGGTCATAGGCCTCCTCTCTGAGAGAGAGGGAATGATCCATAAACCAAAACGCTAAAGAGAAAAAAAAAATTTTTTTTCGGCCACTTCGCTAGTTACCTCAACCAGTCCTAGATTTACAACTTACTGAAGTTGTGACCAAAAAATTGGACGTCAAAAGCTTTTTCTAACTAAGTTGTAAATCTACGTTCAAATGGAATCCCGCGGCGCTGCCCGCTTTTTTCTTTATTGCGGGGCTCAGAGATGTCATATCGCATTGATATACAGCGTGTGCCTCTATTGGGACACCATAAAACACGTCAATAGGCGAAACTGAATCTGTGAAATGTCGATTCTTGGAGGGCATCGTTGTAATCTCTTTTCAAGCGATTGTGAAAGTATTTGGCTTTCAATAGAGTACAATATTGATGTAGGCATATTTCTTCATTTTGATTACTCTTCCTTAAATAAAAAAATAATAAAAACCATTTAATTTCCAGACATCAAAGGACCGTTTTGCATTGAATAACTACCTATAAAAATACTTGATAACTATGTTACCACTATGTCTAGAAAAAAAATGTTGTGTTTTTACCCGACTGTGCGACGCAAAGGAGAGTAATGTGTTTATCCGACTATATATGTTTGTTCTTTTGTGAAATTCTAGAGACCAAACGCGCCGGTCGATTTTCATGATTCTTACGTCAATCGATATGTTATAACCTTGCGAGTGTCACTAAAGACATGACGGTTAAAATTAACCACAGCGACAACCAGAAGCCACATAGCCCAAATGAAAAAAAAAACAACGGACTATGTTAAGTGGGGTATCGCTGAATAGGTATTTAAAAAGCATCTGTAGGGTTCTTTCACTATTTTTTTTTTAAATAACGGTTTAGGATATATAAAGATTTTAAGTTCAACAACCATTCTCGACACATCACATCATCACCTATTAATGTTCCCACTGCTGGGACACAGGCCTCCTCTCTGTGAGTGGGAATGGGCCGTTATCCATCACGCGGGCCCGGTGCGGGTTGGTGGATGTCACATGTCTTCGAATTGTTGGTTCTAGAACATTCCGGTTTCCTCACGATGTTTTTCTTCACCGTTTTGAGAGCAGTGGTGATGAAATAATTTACACAAAGTAAAGCGCCTGCCTGGGCTCGAACCCACGACCTACAACTTGTAAGTCGCGGCCGATACCACTGGGCCACCACTGCTCGACAATTACCTCATATCTTTCAAAACACTTGACAGATTTATAAAATTAAAACATTTAGATACGTCTTGACCATCCCCGTGTTCTTAGATAAGTGACGTAAAAACAAGGCGAATTTTGGTCTCCATATTGCGGGTGTCCAAGTTTTTTTTCTTCCAAACTCATCGAGTAGGGTATCAAATTTAAGGGTTTTTGAGCTTATTACAAAAATATATACCACTTACATGTTTGAAAGTAATTTGAAAATATAAATTGTGCCTAAAATGTAGTAAATAAAAAAAGTATTTAAAAAAAATCAAAAACCCGACTGCATAAGAAGCGATCTAAAAAGATGTAAACTAAAAGAAAATTGAGCTATGCAGTCCGAGGATGCATAATATGGTTTTGGACAGCCAGCTCGCGAATATTTATCCTCGCTCAGGTTCACTGCTACCTACAAAATTGAAGGTCAATCCGGGGGCCAAATATGATTTTTGGATTGTTTGTCCAAATAAAACGTCCTCCCAGTGCCGCACTGATTGTATGAATTTTACGAGGCGAATGCCCGCACTGGTGCTGGGTCAGCCCCACGCTTAGGCTGCCAACCCCGCACCGGTGTTGCGGTCGCAGACGGGTTTATGATTTTTTTAATTTACTTATTTTTTATTATTTGGGTCTACAAATGATTTATCAAACCCCACGTTTGAAAACTCGCTTTATACACATTAAATAGATCGTTTTAGCTTTTCTGAAATGTTAGGTATTTTATTATAAGGTAAAAATATCAATAGATTAATATATTTCATACTAAAATATTTTTATGCAATATTTTTTTTGGATTGTAAGTTTAGGATCAGCCTCTATAAATATTTATTACTTCAAAAGCGAGTTCGGTTAAACTTTGAAATAACCTTCACCTTTATCCCTGTGACAGATTTATATCGAGATATTTTGGGAGTATTGGGCATTTATGTTATTAATATTTACCCCCTTGGCCCAAAATACCGACAAGCCCATGTCTAGGCCCTCAATTAGACGTTTCATAACCTAATAATTTACCTTTTTTGCTCCTTTTCTTCAATGTTCTTTGATTAAGTAATTTCGAACCTGTTTTCCCTAATAACAGTTATTCAATAACAGTTATTTTTCAATGTTGTCGCTTTATCAAATAAATACACTCTTTATAGAACAAATGAAACCCTAATTAATACTTTATCTCATTCCGCACAATTTTCATTAACAAAATCTGTACAAACAATTATTTCACTAATTACATTCTCATTTACTTTACTTTAATCTTACTTTATCTTTACAGCAAAGTACGCTTGATTAGTCTCCGCTCAAGTACCCGTGTATCCATTAAACAAATTGAAAATTCAACTTCTCAAATGATTTTGTAATAATGTGAGTGAAATGTGAGACGCCCACAAAGGTTAGAACTTTGAGCAAACTTCGTAGACTACAAAGAGTGGAGAACGAACAAAAGGAGCTTTCCATCGTATTTTGATATTATTTATTAATGTTTTGGAAGTTGACATCCAAGAATTTCGCCCGGAGTTTGTGAAAGGTTGTAACTCCAACGCTAATTTGGATTGTACTTACGTAGAAGTAACAGCTGAATTCGCGGAGCAGCTGTTGAATAACGGGGGAACCGTTTCTTGTTAGGAAGTCAATTGAAAGAAGCGCGTTTTCTTGAAGGAACTTCTTCGTGCAACTGTGAGCCTAGTACAATTTATGACGGTAATAATGCAATTACTATTCCATCCATTTCAACATCTGTGATCTGTCATAAAATATCCAGAGCTATTATAAGCTCGTACCTATGTATCACTCACAAGATTCAAACTCAGTCAAATATTGAAATAGATATGACATTTAGTAGATTACTTATTTTACATGTAACGGATGTGTGTTTATTTTCATGTATCTGATTAGGTTGATTTGTTGTGGTTTTGACACTTTTTGAGTATTTATTGAAGTATATTGATATGAATTAGATTCTAATATATTGAATTAATCAATTCTTGTAATGATAATGTCTAGTTTATAATTAGTGTTATTTTTTACAAATGTAACGGTGAGATTGTGTTGGCCCTTTGTAAGAAATTGATTTAAGCTTGTATGAATTTCCTTTTTGTAAACATTCAGATACAGTGTAAAATTGTTAATGAATAAATGAAATGAAATGCAACTTAAAGTGAAAATGCTAAAAGTTTGGAATATTTGGAGAATCGAATTGGTTCCATAAATAGTTAAATAAGACCATCTGATTTAATTACGTTTCAGGTTTTGTTCCTACGCGCGAATTGGGCTAGCAAACAAATAATCTACATTGATGGCTTCAAAATACAATTGTGTGAATTTTCTTGTGAACAATAGGATCAAATAAAATTTTTTCATCTATCCATATTGCGTAGGTCTTAAGAATCGAGTTACTACGCTACGCACCGACTTACAGCGTAGCGCGTTCGCTGTGCTACGCCGTAGCTCAGCGCATGCTACGACACTGTAGTGTTCATTTCAGACATAACATTGGTTAAATTTTAATCGTTATTCGATTTAGTTCGACATCATAAACCATAGAAATGAACATTAACATGTATTATTTACTACTTAAGTCAGTCAGAATATAAATGTGCATGAATGGAGAGGAAGAAGGAAGAATGCGTGCGGAGTGAAATGAAAGTAAAGGGATTCAGGGATAGCATGATAGTTCACAGACCCCAAGTAACATGAGCTAAGGGCAGCAAGACGATGATGATGATGATGACAGACAGATCACCCATCTAAAATCAGAACAAAATAGATTTCCTCAAACACGACGTCACAGAAACTCACCAAATTACACCCACAGAAAAATAAAACCTGTGACAAAACCCTGGCACACACTTGCCTGTAATGACAAGCCATCAGGCTGTTCAATGGCGGCGCTATTAATATTAACTACAATAGTCTGTCACTCACAAACGCGGCTTGTTAACATTTCGTGTATATTGTCAATCACGCGAGAATGTGCGCTGTATATATGCTGTGTAGTCGTGACTTTATTTGTGGGTAGACAGATCTGTATAAAGTGTTATATTGATACTGATTTTTTATGAAATTTTCTGCAAATGAATTTATCAGGAGAACTTGTCTGTAGTTGTAAAATAGACTTTTATATAATTTCTAGAAACTTCTAAATTAATAGTCCAAGAGGCAAAAAATACAGCTAGATTCAAAGCCAGGGTTCTTAAAAATTTGGAAACGATCACACATTCTTTTTGATCAAGTTATGACATTATTTTCAGAAAACATACATGATGAGCAGTGAGCAGTGGTGGCCCAGTGATAACGGCCCCGACTTACGTTTCGTAGGTCGTGGGTTCGAACCCAGGCAGGCGCTCTACTTAGTGTAAATTATTTCATCACCACTGCTCTAAAAACGGTGAAGGAAAACATCGTACGGAAACCGACATATCCTAGAACCAAAAATTCGAAAACATGTGACATCCACGAACCTGCACTGGGCCTGCGGGGTTGATTAAGGCCCATACACTCTCACAGAGAGGAGACCTGTGACCCGGCAGTGGGAACATAAAAAGGCTGATTATGATTATGATACATGATGATGCCGGATGCAGCTGGATACCACTACTTTACAAGGAGTGGCTCCCTATCTGACGACCATAGTCCAGTGACTAGATGCCACGATATCCCATGATGTTATTAGACTGCTGTCAGATTTGAGGCTTCCGACTACTTAATTATTTATTAAAACTTCATGCAACATACAGATATATAGCGGACTTAATGCCTGAGGTATTCTCTACTAGTCAACCAAGAGTGGTAGACAGATAACATGGCAGGTGCATAAAAATATATTAAAGCAAAATGGGTACAAAATTAAGATACTATATATAAATACATATAAATCTAATTATATATAAGTAACAGAAAGGCGGTTTATTGACTCTGGTATTCGTGTAGAAACCAATTCCGCAACTTCCGCTTAAATACATACTGACTTGTGGCCGTCCTGATATCAAGAGGAAACGCAATCCAGAGGAGAATGGACTGAATATGAAAGGAACCCGCAATGACTGTCAATGAGCTTCAAATGAGAGCCAGGGCCAATAGCTTAACAGACTTGCCGAAGCATGGACGAGCCACCCATCCACGGGTTGACCTATGGAAGCGTTGCTTAAACTCAAATCATCTCTTGCAGATGTTATTATTTACCCATAAGCTATTCCCACACTACCGATACTAAAACAAAAAAACCACACATCCTTTACTATTAAACAAAAATAGCAATGGCTTTAACGCCGAGCAAGGCAATTCCCCATTGATGAGAACGTGAACAATGTAATATGTATTATGTTCTAATTACGAGTACAATCTAATTATCGATACAAACAAAATTGACATTGACTGAAGGTCATTCCTATTTCTGTTATTTTTAGAATTGACATGGTTACATGAACTAGGCTGATGCAAGTTATGGCTGTGACAAAAAGGCTCCGTAAAGTTCATCATAAGCTTCTCCCAATTATATTTTCATCGACTGGTCCCAAGTTCCAAGCAAACAATAGACTCCTGCGGCCAATAGAATTCAATAATACTTTATTTAGGTATCAAATACTGTAACCTACGTTTGCGTCAAGATTTTTTCGTGATTGTGATCACGGCTATCTTCTTTGGTATTTTCAAAGGTTTGACAGTAAAAAATGGTCCTTTCAAACTCCCGCCTAAAGCTACTTACTTTACTTACTTATTGATGCCTTAAATACTGTAGTAATGTGATATACTAAAAGTAATTTATATTGACTTATATAAGCATGAAAGAATCAATTTAGACAGGTGTCAATTAGCATAATAAAATATGTATATCAAGTCCTTTGAGTGTTTCAGAGTATTTGATATAATATTTCGGCTAAAACACGGTCTGAAGATGTTCAGGTATTATAAAAACCTTTATTTTCCAAACCACTTCTGTCACGTACTCGCGTGAATTTAGATACCAATGCCATCCGTGTTGGCAATAATGTCGTGTGCCCATCTCGCTGCCCGACGACCAACATTCTTTTTCTGCCAGTTCTTGGACGCCACTCGGTTACTGCTTTACTCCACCCTTCATTACCACGCCATTTGAATTCCGTAATGTGTTATGGCACTTTTAAGTAATGTTGGTTTTTTTTTTTACTTTTTCCGTAGACACCTAACGACAGAAACTATTTTTTAAAGCCTCTATTAGTTTATATCGGGTATGGTCTTTTAATCATTCATGAAACTTTTTAATGTTGAACAAAATACATGATAATAAAAAAAGGTAATTAAAAAAATCATAAAACCCGACTGCTTGAAAAGCGAACAAAAAAGACGTAAACAAGGAGCAAATCATGCTGTGCTGTCGGAGGGTACATCTTCGCGAGCTGGCTGACCAAAACCAGACGTATCCTCCGACTGCACATCATGATTTTCTCCTTGTTTACGTCTTTTTAGTTCGCTTTTTAAGCAGTCGGGTTTTATGATTTTTTTAATTAACTTTTTTTATTTATAACTTTTTAGTTAATTTATTTTCAAATTAGGTACATTTAAACATATAAGTGTTATATATTTTTGAAATCACCTCTTAAAATCCTGTATTTTGATACCCCACACGATAGGTCCGGAAGAAAAAAAAAAATTGGGCCCCCACAATATGGCGCCCAAGAACCGCCATTTTCCTATTTTCTAATTTTCATGTAGCCAGTGACACTCACGGGGTTAAGACGAATCGATTGTCGTAAGAACCATAAAAAAATACATACTTATATACATACATACTTACATACATACATACATAGACTGATAAACACATTACCCTCCTTCGGCAGTCGGGTAAAAAGGATTAACTAACAAATACCAGTTTCTGATCAGACGCATCTAATTAAATTAGTTGGTTATCCGACTACGGGTCTACATAGTTTTATGAAATAAACGGGGGATTTAATTTCGAGCGTAGACGAAGCGTGCAGTGTTATCGTCCACATCAAATTTATTAAAACTCAGTTTAAAATATTTCGATTAAAACGGGGAAAAGTTTAGGAGAAGCTTAAATTAACATGTATTATGTTTGTTAATTATATCTTTGTCTGAACTTGGGTCGCATTTGGTATGTTTTAAGGGTATGTAAAACAATTTACTTTTCCTTGATTAACGTTGACTACACTGAATGATCAGAAGATTTATATTGCGTAATCGAAGCAGAAATGAAAAAATCCGCAGGAAAATCAAGCTTATCGACATAGGCCGAAGAATTGTAAAATTTAAGAGGGAATGGCCAGGACACATCGTTCGCAGAACGGATGGTCATCAGGGCCTAACTAGTTTTGTCACAGTGAGGATTTGTGACCTGAAGAGGGTCGTGGGAGGCCGCTTGATGCGAAAACCATAAGACCGGTCGATGACACCTCACTCACACACACCTGGCAAGGTTTAGGTAGGTATATCTAGCATGGGCTATTTTTTAACTTATATGATGATGACACTGCACAAGTTTCTTCATGTTTTAAGAAAGTATTTATTTTAATCAGTGGTGATTTGATGAACTTAAGGTTGATCATTCCTGAAACTCATAAAATCAGGCGCATCAATAATCGCCTTCGGGTAAAAATACTTTACTTTCATTTTTAGGTACGCATGAAAAAAATATAACAATCAGCCTAACACAAATGAAGTCCCAAACGGCTACACAAAGCAGTTGCGTGCCACGAAAAGAAAAATGTTCAGGTATTCTTGAGTGACGTAAGGTAACAAATAATAATCATAAGTTGGCCTTATCGCGCCCTTCATAAAACCATCAGGCCGTATCTTCATGCAAAGTCGAATTTAATGGAAAATATCAGAGTTCGGAGTAAGGAAAACTTTTTAGCTTTTATGAGCTTTGGGAAATGGTTGAGTTTCTGTGATTCTTGTTTAAGGAGACATTGCGATCATTGGAGCTAGCGATCAATATTTACTGTAACCTTAACAGCTTAAAGTTGTAATTTAATAATGTATAGTGGTTGTTGGGCATAAGATTGTGTAATAGAAATAATTATATCAAACTAGCTTTTTACCCGCGGCTTCCCTCCACCACCACGCAGTTCCCTTTAATTTATTCGGTATAGCAAGTAAAGTTCAAAAAAATTACCCAACACATTCATATTTCATGCTACATAATTTATTTAATAGTAGACATGCTTCGATCGAAAATCTATTGAACACGTAAAACATGATATCTTGCGAAAACACCAAGATTCAAACGGGTTAAACGACATTGGTCAAGTCTGATATTTGTCAAATCGGCAATTCGTTTATTTTTTTTCAAAATTTCAGAAGATTTTCAAAAAAAAAAAAATTCAAAGACATGTGACATCCACCAACCCGTACCTGTGTCCCAGCAGTGGGCACATTAAAATGCTGATGATGATGATACTCAATTACTATTTACTACATTTTAATGATGTAAATAGGAAGCTACAGCAGGCGACTTTTCCTTACCTACAAGTAAGTTATGCGAATTCAAAACGCAGGTTTTCATCGACTGTACATGTGCTTGAACAACAGCGTATTTGGCAAATTTCGTAATTGAACAAAAAGACGATTTGACGAACTACAGCTTTGACCAATATCAAATTTGACAAATTGCCGTTTTGACGAATAGCAGACTTGACCAATGTCGTTCCACCCATTCAAACAGTAAAACGCCCAAAACTTTAGTACGGCTGAAACGATTGTCATCAAACATAGCTAAGAATAATCTCAATAAAGTCACAATTAAACAAAAAAGAAACTGGCGAAGTGCCGAAGGGTTCCGTACCATTATCGCAAAAACGGCAAAACAATCACGTTTTTTGTATGGGAGCCTCACTTAAATGTTTATTTTATTCTGTTTTTAGTATTGTTTATTATAGCGGAAACAGAAATACATTATCTGTGAAAATTTCAACTGTCTAGCTATCACGGTTCATGAGAAACAGCCTGGTGACAGACAGAAACACAGACAGACGGATCGTGGAGTCTTAGTAATAGGGTCCCGTTTTTACCCTTTTAGGTACGAAACCCTAAAAAACGAAATCAGCAAATATACACAAACACAGAAGTACACATGTCAAACTATAACACCCCTCTTTTTCCGACGGGGGTTATAAAGTAGGCTATATCAGCTATACAGTAACTTTCTATCAGAAAAAGATTTGTAATCTGCTTAGTACTTTCAGAGATGACCTGTCACAAATAAACAATTTTACCTATTTATAATATTAGTTAGTAATCCAATTCAGAATAGCATTTTGATTTCTCAAGATTTGGAAATACTTACATTCAAAACAAAAGTTCGTTTAACAAATGGCTAATTTCATGGCGGTAAAAGGCGTGAAAAGAAAGAAAGGTCAAGTTAGTAACAAAAAAAAATTGGAGAAAGAATGAGAACAATAGCAAGCTAAGTGTGGCAGACACCTCACACGTGGGTGTTCTGAAAAGCGTCAGAATATTTCCTCTTATAAAGTTCTATTCTATTTTCAACACTGTGACTCTAACAGGCTACATTAACTCGACCTACTACCTTTCGACTCGACTACCTTTTACTTCATTACCTAACGTACGTAAATACACTTAACATTTCCATTACGTTGGATACATAATAATACATCAGGTTACCTGTCAAAATGACTTTTTAACATCTCAAAAACAACGGGCAAAAATGGGAACAACTAAGTTTTTGTGTCCAAACAAAACACCTCGAATTTTAATGAAGGTGAGACGAGAGGACAATTAAAAGTTTTACATAATTCAGTTGTGTGTCTGAAACGGGGGGAAGGGGGAGGGGTTTTGGCATCCAGCCCTCCCTCCACATCAGAGCCTGAGTTGATTACGAGATACGACTTTTTGAAAATTTAATTTGCCAAATTCTGTTGGAGTTTTGGCATGATCGCTTTGTGGTTTCTAGTAATTATTTCGGGATTGTTGTTGTTTTTTGTTGAAATCTGTTGTTTTTTCCCTTTCTATAATCGTCTAATATACGGGCAGTTGCCTTTTTTAAAATCATCATCATCATCTTCCTGCCCTTGTCCCATGTTACTTGGAGTCGGCGCAAAACGTTTTCTTCTTGCATACCGTCATGTCCCCCGTCACGCCATCTCTGTTTCCTATTTCTTTCATCCTTTTTTATACATACGAATAATAATTTAAATAACTGCCCAAAATCTGTAATGGTTCTAATTCTTAACCGACTTTCACAAAGATTACCAATGCGACCGAATGTTTTTTTTTTTATATGTATGATTACAGTACACTAGTTTTGAAGTTTTTTTCTTATTTAAGTATGTTAACCATTTTATCTAAACATAACGTACACTCATATTCATCAGTGGTCATTGTATTTTGTATTATGATTTGTTGATTTTGGTTCTCACAAACTTTACGAAGAGTGTGTTTTTGTTGTCAAATTCATGCGAGTGGCAGGTGACACGTTGTTAGTACATTGCGTATCGTGTGGCTTCCCAAAACAACCAATTTAGCCACGCTACCTGTATTTAGGGTTTGAAGATTTTTTGGCTTATATACATATTTCCCGTATCTCCATATAAGAATAACATTTTAAATGAAAAAAAACACATATAATTTCGTCAGATTTTATTTTAGTGATAAACAGAACCCTTTAAAAAAGTTTGTGGCGATTTTTAAGAGACTTCAAAAACAAGAATGAGTTAATGTATTGAGTTTCAATCTTTCATCATGCGAACTTCATTAAAATCTAAACATATTATATATTATAGTGAAGAAAAGATTACATCACGTATCGTTTAAAAATAATAGTTTTGAATACAAGTAACACGATGGCAAATATTTACTTCGTACTTTCGTTTCGATTAACTAAAATTCAGTATCAACTATTAGAAGTATGTGGCTACTTGGAAAGCTCTGTCATTTGCCACGTTCAGAAGCTAAAAGGTGCAGATACTTGGCATGAAGAGTAGACAAGGAATTGGGGCATATCCTTTGAAGGAGCTCCAAACTGACCTCTTTATATCATCATATCAGCCGAAAGACCGTCCACAGCTGGACGCAAGCGTCGCCGTTGATTGACCGATCCCGCGCGTCTCGCATCGCCGCCACCAGGTCATCGGTCCACCTAGTGGGAGCCTTCCAACGCAACATCTTCCAATTCTTCAGGCTATATAGACACCCTGATTCTTTTGCGCATCTCTACATTTCTGATTCAATCACGCAAGGAAACTCCGAGCATAGCCCACACTGACCTACTTCCTTATAAACATTTTCTTCTTTATAAAATCAAAGTACCTTTCATTATTCTAGTTATAACTTAATAACTGTATAACCACTAATTAAAGTAACCACCGGTATCGATCTCCAGTCGTCAAGCGAAGGGTGTTAATAATATTTTTACTACTTTCAAGACCTTATTGCAAACAATAATGTTTTCCTTCGGTCGCAGTGAAGCCTTATTAAAGCTAAATAACTGGCGTGTTAGTCACGCGATTTATGTAGCGTGTGTAAATATTACGCAGCTTTACTTTATAATTGACACCATGAAGTGGGGGGAAGGAACAGCTGGGACGGATTATGATATGAGGTGCCGTTGGACTTTTCTAGATTGTGGGAGTGACATAAGCTATATAATTTTTAAATATGGCTTTCCACCCACAAAACAAGAGGGTGATATTTTTTTTCGCACTATATGGGTATCAAATGAAAGCTAGTAAATAGACCAATCCAAAAATATACATAACGTAACACTTTTATGTTACGATTTTGGAAAAAATTGAGTCAACAATTTTCTGATGGTCGTTGTTGATTCTGTTGTAAATAGGTTGGAAATAGTGTGGCGGGCTAGTCTGCTACTGCGTCTCCAATCGCACGCCATTTATCATGATTGTCAGCAAATCTCATCTAGCTGCTACCAGCCACACTGGACAGATCATCGCTCCGCCAAGCCTGAAGGTATTCCAGCTTACGTTTGCCTATCGCAGTCTAAACTCAGGAACACAAACCACGGATCGAAATTGCCGAATAAAAATTACTTAAAAAGAAAACTAGTTTTTGGACATTGACTGTCACTACTGTTTAGGGACTATGTTGGCTTGGCAAAATTATTATTTTTGAGTACCGAGTTCTTACCATTGTAACAATTTAGATCTTTATTAAAACAATTCATTTGATTTTATCTAAGTACTTATTTTGGGCAATTTTTTTCACCAATTTGTTCAAAATCGTAAAGATTTTTTTTTATAAAAGGTATATTATTCCTCAAATTCCTAAAGATCTTATTCTTCATTATTAATTAATTAATTAATAGATTCCATTGATTAATTCCTCTATTCTACTATAAAACCATCTAAGTGCTCTAGAAATTAACTTCAAGGAAGCCGGGAGGACTCTTCTACGACTGAAGGGACACTTAGCTGTCGTTTGATGTGACCTCTCTTTCTGAAACGTTATAAATTGAACGTCCTTTTTTCTTTACCACGTAGATAATGTGCCCATATAACTTTTTACCTGAAAAATTCACCTTAAGGTTAAATGTTAAGATTGCTTTTCATTGTGCACATAATTTTTCTTTTTAAGTGTTTTACGTATGCATAAATATATAAATAATGTTACTTGCATGTAATAAAACTGTATTTGTATATGGGACAGTACGATAGGTTCCGCTTCTTAATGTAGTTTCAATTTAATAGGAATTGTGGTGAAGTGGTAAACGATTAATTTTTCTTGCCCTTGCCTGACACTTTCCTATAGTTTATTTATTTAATTATTGATGTAGGTATACACAAGTACACGGTAGGAAATCAACAACAACGGGTATTTTTCTGCTGATGGCGTTCCTATGCAGTGACCCAGTTTCTTGTGATAATTACAATTGATAGCTTTTCCCATATAAAAATACGGAAAGAAAGAGTTCCTTACAAAAATGAACCAACCTTTCCATATAAACATTAAAAAGACCGACTTAATTATACATTAAGTATTATTATCATACGAGTGACGTCATGAATGACTTACGTACGATTCATAGAGGCATACAATGGGCAAGCCCCACCAAATACATGTTTACGTCACAACCAGCCCAAAACCGAGGTTTGTAGCCACATGATTATCTCAACAACGAAATTAGGCTCTATTTTTTGTTTTATAAAGTTTATTTTTGTGTGACAAGGTGGCAAAAAGGCTTAGTTTCATTTCGTGTTCATTTATCTTTGTGACTCAACCATCGCATAGTCAATTAAAACTGACGGATAAAAAAAACGTTGGTTTTTGTCGCTTGTGTGTCGTTTTGAGTGGATGAGGAAATGGTGTTATGGTTGCCATAGAGACCGAGTTTTTTTTTTGGGAATTGCCGAGGTTCGTTTCTAAAAATACCGTCGTCTTTTTTTCAGTGTGTTATTTTTGGTGAACCCTCAGGCCTTGCACGGCTTGCAACTGACAACTCACTTTTCCTCACTTTACACAATTAAGTAGGGTTGGTGTAATTAAAATGTCATTCCGTCCGTGTCTACTTCAAATGATTGGCGTAAAGACATTGATGTTATAATTTATGTTTAGCTTTAATTGAATGGGGAGGCTTCGTGCATTTGCATGGTAGGGTTTTATTCTGTAGTAATAAGTATTTTGCAAATAAAATAATAATAATCGTTTATTTCAGGTTTGGCACCTATAAAATTAAATTTACAAACTTCTAGAAAAAAAATATATTTTAGAAATATTAAAAAAGCCGTATTTTACACCAAAAGAGCAAAATTAAATACACGCCGTCACGGGCACCCAACGCGAAGAAAGAATATTTGGTTCAAATAAATTGCACAAGATGGCGTGATAAGCTTCGCTTAGCTTTATTGAGTTTTGCGAAATATTAAGATTTTCTAGAGACGATCATAAAAAAATTATGTTCTTGTTTAATTAACTCTCCTAATCACAAAATTAGGGAATACTAGGCTCTTATTTAACATTTTAAAGATTATTTGAATGGATCATTTAAAATTGATTACAATAGATGGCGCGGTTTTAAATTTTTGAGGCATCGACTCGATTTTTTAATTTTGTTTTGTAACACATTTTGGTACAATGAAACTGTAAAAACGTGCAAAAAACACTATAAAACGAGTCGCAGCTTTATTAAAAAAAAAAAAGTTGACTTGCAGTCACTGCTAACATCATCTATATCCGTGGAACGGAACCGAACGTGATCGATGTTCTTAGAAAAATAATCAGTTTAATCAGACGACAAACGCTTGTTACGTCGGCACGGTTTCTTTGTATGGGATGGGGCATCTGTATGCTAGTATTATAATTATCTGTGACCCCGTTAAATTATTAAGTAAGTTTATTTTTCCCGAGTACATATGAGTACATACCAGTAATCTGCCATGTTCAGTTTAGCCCGAAACTTTAAAAAACTCTAGATGTCTAAAATATTTTAAAATATATTACAAGAAACTTTATAGCAGTTTTCGTATCGGAACAGTGGATTTTTAGTTTTTTTAATAAAACTTGTTATAATATTTTATTTTACTGTCCAATTAAAATCTCCCCTCGTATTATAAAGATTTATTTATTAAAACTGCTCTTTTCGAATTATAAAACAGGTACCTAAATAATTAATATCAATTAAAGCAGAAAAATAATATCAGAGATGGAAATTCTAATTCATTTATTTGATATACTAGCAGCATGAGAACAGTGGTGGCGCAATGGTGGTAACCCTGCTGTGTGTGTTGTGGGTTCGAACCCAAGCAGGCGCATGACTTTGTGTAATTTATTTCATCACCACTGGAAACCAGCATGTCCTAGAACCAGAAATTCGAAGACATGTGACATCTAACAATCCGCATTGGGCCCACTCCTCCTCTAAGAGATGAAGTCTGAGTCCCAGCAGTGGCAACATTAAAAAGACTGATGATGATGATTTACTAGGACTAACTGGGCACTTATGAAACGAAAGATCTTTCGTTAGATACCTTGTCTATCAAATAAAAAAATATTGCAAACAGTGATTTATAAAACGAATCTTTGTCTAGCCTAGACACAATGACATTCTTTCAGCACCAATGCAAAAACACTTCTTTTCACACCAATGCAAAAAATAAAAACCACTTGCTAATTCGAAAGTGTTGGCCAATGACATTGCAATTAATTATTATTCCATTAATTTTGTCTGCCCCATGATTACCTTGATGACATTGTCTATTTTTTCATGTCATTGAAAATTAACTCTATATTAAAGCCCCATCCACCTCTATTTCATCTCATTTTCCTTATCACAAGCCAATTCGTTAAGCACCTTAGATTTTCCCTCAAGTTTATTGCAGAAGGGGCAGCCTTAACGAATAATTTTACACCCTATTAATCTTTAGTACACAGGCATTTTTGGAAACCTATTTTCCCCTCTTTAATCGCCACTCTCAATCAATACATTTACTTTATTATGAAAGTACCAAAAACCTTCTAAAATGTCCTCAGATTTACAACAATCGAGGTAAAGTTGTTCAACTTTTAGTGGTATTTTTTCAGGAGTTCAAATAATATTTTTTTAGGGTTGGCACGTATTTTTTCAAACGGATTTCGTTAGCGGTTTCAGTTCAGATTGGCTGTTACGAAAATGGAAACTTAAATTGACATGCGTATGGTTTCACTGTCCACTCGCTTTTACTATGAAAATAGGATTATGGACCCGTATTGTGATTACTTTTTTTCCTAAGCGACGGATTGAATTTCAATTTTTTTAAGAGAGACGGAATGCACAATGACGTGGCTTGGTTATTTGTACATTTCAAAATACTCATGGTACTTAACATACTCAAGAAATTAAATCATGCTGTTATTTCTACAAAATTATTTTTCGAATTCTAGAATAAATTTTCATTGATGATTAATTGAGCTGCTTCCTAAGAAACTAGTGACATCATTTAATTATGCCTGACTATGTTTACTTATAGCGTTTTAAAAACCATTTTTCTGTCCTTGTTCTATGTTACTTGGGGTTGTTGCACGTTTTCTTTTGCCGTTCCATCCTATCAACCATAACGCCATCATTAATTCTCTTTTAATTTGTATCACAAGGATTTTATGTAAATCCATCCATCTTTTCTGTGGCCTTCATCTCCCTCTTTATGTATCCACATTTACATTCATTGCTCTTTCAATAGAGATCGTTCTGGATACAATCAGGTTAAACATCGATAAAATTACAAATTTCCATGACAGCCGTCATTTTTCACATCCATAGGCGGCAAATTTAATGTCTCTGAAATTATGAAAACATCGAAAGTTAATATAAAAAAACAGTCACCTTCGAGCAACCGACCTCCACTGACCCATTAAAACTCTCCCCTCAAACTTCCTTACACGAGAAAAAACATTCTATTTCATTTTCATACCGTCGGAACATATAATCCTTTTTTCGCTCGCAAAGCTTTTACATTGCAAAAAAACACGGTAATTCATTTGTCGTTGAATAATTGAATAAATCACGGTAATGGAACGGGTTTCAGCGAATGGATCTGCTTCCAAAATGCCTTTCGCTGTTGGATCATCTGTGGGACGTGGCACTGACAGCGGTGTGGTGCTGAAAAGTTATTTAGTTAAGGTAAAAGCTGGTAGTTTTAGTTACAGAGCGAATACTTTTGCCACTTCTAATGATGATTTCCAAACATAGTTTTTTTTTTTGTTTTTAATTTCTTCTTTGTAAGGAGGGAATTTGTGTAAATATTTATCCCGATAATATTTTATTTGAGTTACTGTGTTCTACTCTATTCTACTCAACTCTAATCAATTCTACTCTATTCTACAATATTCTACTATATTCTACTCTATACTATCTATTCTACTCTATTTTACACTATTCTACTCTATTCTTCTCTATTCTATTCTAAATTACTCTATTCTGCTCTATTATTCTCTATTCTACACTATTCTACTCTTATAAATATACTCTATTCTACACGATTCTATTCTGTTCTACTCAATTCCACTCCCTTTTAATCTATTCTTCTCTAGTCTATTCTATTCTACGGGCATATTTTTCGAAATATTAACTTTCTAATACTAGGAACTTCCAGGTATGTATGTAATATCATCTCCGACAAAATACGTTCAACGATAAACGAACGCCCACCCACGCTCTATCCCATATAGGTAGGCGACATCTATAGATAACAATATTAGGTTTTCACAAATCTACTAAAACTCACCAACTCGTCTATCTACCTAACCACTAAAGATTATTATCACACCCGCTAACAGCGTGTCCCCACAGCATCTATCACTCACTAATTTCATAGACGGGCCGTATCTCGTTACGTGCCAATACTCAACTCAGACATATCACTATCAATAAACTTCTGAATACCTATTATTATTTTGACAGGTGACACGTCTTTTATTGAACGATGTGATTTTAGTTTTGTGTGGGAAATTTTTCATTTGAGATACAGGAATATAATGCTTCATTTCTTCTATCATGATCATTTAGAAGAGTTTAGTAGTTCCTATATAATATGAGCTTCTCAGTCATCTGATACCTATCTGCCATCAACATCATCATTATTTGATTCAAAAGAAGTTTACTGCTAGACACAGGCTTCCCTCAAGTACCTTATACTTAATATTGATACTTAGTTACATAATTATATATACACAAAAACCATGATACTGTGATCAAAATATTCACTATGTTAAGCCAATATTTTTAAGTACGGACAATGTTGTCTTCAAGCCAATGTCAATAATTATTTTATACCATTCCCCCTCTAAAAAGCTTATTTTATTCACTGGAAACAGTGAATAAAGAAATTTTAATTTAGAACACACCAATACATATTCAGCCTGGGCCTCCATCTCAATGCTATACAACCTTGCGCATAAAATACTCGATACAAACTTTTTGTGCAAAGAATATTCGACTTTCAAACTCCTTCGTCGATTTAATTTTGAGTTCTTTTATATTTAAGATTTTAATAATCCATCACTTGTACGTGATTCATCTATGGCCCTCGCTTTAAATCCGTCCTTTTTTCACTAGTTGCATAATATACTATTGTGTTTGGACGCTAATCTTTTTTTTCTAAATAATGGCAAGAAGTACGAATTGACCTTTCAAAATAACACAATTCCTAGAACCGACTCAAACCTATAAATCGTACTAATGTACCCCAATACTTGACACACCAGCTAATAAGCAATCGCGAAAACAATCAACTGTTAGCGATATCCAACGGTTTATTAATCCTAAAGAAATAAATACGGATGGAGACGGACGGGGCGTTAGGTATTAATATCTACTATCTGCCGTTCGTATAAATTAATCCAACCCGTCAGATGAAAATGTCGATCAATGGAAGAGGCGAGTGTAGTACGACTAGAAAGGCCACTTTATGTTGACACTTTAAAATGGTGTTAGTTATTGATACTGGGGATTACTCTTTTGTTTCGTTAGTCCATGACATATTGGTCGTAAGAGCTACTGTTGATGGTGCAGTTTCAAGTTCAATGCTAAGTTCAAGAAAATTGTTATTGGGGTTTTTCAGTAGTAATTTCTAATAGTATTCTTTATTCTACATTATAACATAATTGACGAAATTTTAGTGTACTTTATTTAGCCCTCTTGAAATTAAATATAAATAATAATATAAATAATGGGTTTATTTAAAAAAAAAAAATTTAGGGTTATTGACAAACTAATTGAATTCAGCAGGTACGGCACGTTCCGATTGAAATTAATTCAAAATTATTTTAGTTTACATAATACCTATACGGTTACATAACTTATGGAAAATCAGAAACTAGGTGCATAGCTCTAACTTTTCATTTCGTAAGAATAAGAACCGCCAAGAGACGCCACGTTTACACTTTACAAAATCTTAAAAAAAAAAAAAAACTAGCTTTTAGCTAATCGTGCGTTGTCATCCAAACCAAAAATGTATACAAAATTTATGTTTAATCGGTTGGGGAACAAATACATTTTTTAAAATTCAGTTGCATATTTAGAACCTCATACTAAAAGGCAGATTATATACAAGCTTGTAAAACAATGGGCTTCTCCAATGTGTTCATATTACGATGATAATCCGTCCTCCTTTGTCCAGGCTATCTCTCTTTGGAATGCGCTCCCTCTGAATATCAGGATGGCAACCAGTCGGTTCTCTTTTAAATTTAAGACACGTGAGTACATTCGCAAGAAGTTTGCAGAATCATCACATAATTGATTTGTTAGTTTCGGTTTCTCTGTAACATTATTTCTCTGTACCTAAGTATATATGTATTCTGTTTAACTTACGAGCGAGCACGCGTGTTTGAATTTATATAAAATGTACTATATTTAATTGGCATTATAGCACACAACACGCGCTCAATAATAATAATTAAATTGTCTAGTAATAACGAAAAATGTAACTAAATAATTTTGTAAGTTGTCCAAACATCCAAAGCTGTGGAAGAGCGGAGTCTCCTAACACAGGCCTCATAATGCTTAAAAGGAGGCTCCAATCATAAACTAATGTATATTGGTTGGTACAGAAATAAACATTTGTATTTTTGTATATATTTATATATCCTTTGTATCCTTTTATATATTTTTTTTATTCCCTTATTTTATCTCTGCACCACCCTAAGGTCGACTGGTAGAAAATGCCTAAGGCATTAAGTCCGCCTTTGTACTTGTGCATAAAGTTTTAATAAATAAATAATCAGTATGCGAGGACAGTGTAGGCATTTCAACCGTTACTAATCATATTGGAATTAGTTCCCTAATTTGTCGGATGTCTAAATAAATTGGTGGCTTTGTATGTTGATAGGATGATTTAGGTGGATACAAAGGTTCAAATTAGTTTGGTAGTTGTTAAATTTGATATAGGGCAATATAAGTACGGTTTACTCTTATTACGTCGTGTTGTGGACCAGTTCAGTGCTATATAATTATAAAGTCTGATGTAATGCTGATAAGCACTTTTGTCTTTGGACCATTCATTTGTACCTACTCGTATTACAGTTTTACTTAGATATTAAATATACTAGGTCCTTGAATACTGGTCTTTTCCCGGTTTGGTAACTAAAGAAAAAATATGATATTATTACCTTCTAAGAAGGTAATAAATATCATATTCTTTTCTTGATATGTATTATAAAACAAAAATGTTAATGTAAGCCACGTTGCTCGCTTGTCCTTGCTGTAAAGCAAAAATTATTTTTTTGAAGAAGGTTCTATTTCAACTCAATCAATTTGCCCAGCCGACTTCCAATCTAACCCTATTTATAGGCTGTCTGTCTTAAATCTATGAACCTAAATATAATATGAATATTTTTGTATAAGCAAAGGCGTATAAAACTCAAATACACGATTCTAAAACTTACCTTCGACAAACGATTTTCAAATATATTTTTTTTTTTATTTCTCGCTGGTGTCCGCCAAGGATGCCTCCTGTCGCCGCTCCTCTTCCTGGTCATTCTTGATGGAATTATGCTTCGCATCAATAATAACAGGCGCCGCGGCATAGAGTGGGGATTATCCAACGTCTTGGAAGACTTGGATTACGCCGATGACCTATGCCTGCTGAGTCATACCCACGTCGATATGCAAGCAAAGCTAAACGTTCTACGTCAGGAAGCAGAAAAAACGGGGCTCAAAATAAACATCCGAAAGACCCAGGAAATGAGAACTGGTGTGAAGAATCACTCACCGTTGCTAATTGGCACAGAGGCAGTGGAACGCGTCCACAAATTTACGTACCTCGGGAGTGTCGTGTCAGAGACTGGGGGAAGTGTAGATTACATCGCTTCAAGGATCGCCAAAGCCCGAGCAACCTTCGCGCAGCTAAGACCTGTTTGGCAATCGCGGAAACTGACCCGAAGGATTAAACTCAAAATCTTCGGGTCCAATGTCAAATCCGTGCTGCTCTACGGGTGCGAAACGTGGAAGGTCACAAAGGACCTTTTGTATACGCTAAATACAAATCTTCGTCAACCGCTGTCTTCGTCGCATTTTCAGAATTCACTGGCCCGAGACCATCCCCAACGTAGAGCTGTTGGAGAAATGCTACGAGAGCCCGATCGACCGCCAGATCAAGCGTCGCAAGTGGAGATGGATTGGCTTCACGTTTCCAAGGGGTCCCGATCACATACCCAAGCAAGCTTTGGACTGGAATCCCCAAGGAAAAAGAAAGCGTGGCCGTCCTCGTCAAACCTGACGTCGCACCGTGTTGGCAGAAGCCACGAGCATCGGAATGACATGGAGCGAGGTGAAGCGTGAAGCTCAACACCGATCGCGATGGAGGACATCTGTGGACGCCCATCTAGGGGTTATAGGACATTAAGTCAAAGTAAGTCAAGGTTATTCTTATCAAGGTCTTATCCGCTCAAATCTTTCCCCAAGACACATCCGAAGGTATCCTCTTAATTTGTTGACCGCCTCCCGTTAACACTGGGGTATAAACATCAAATATCTGGGCAGACGGCCCATAACCCGTGAAATTAGACCGTGCCCACACCCCTGCCAGCCTTCTAATTCTTATCGTCATTAAGTTTTATCAGTTTATGACTTTATGGAGTGTGTCAAAGTGTTAAATTTTATTGAGAATCGATTTTATAGGTCATCTCATTGTGTGTTTGATTAGTTTCAGTTTATAGGCTTCATAATCAGGAGGTTTAATGCTTTCAATAACTTTCGGGAAAATGAAGTGCGTAATTGAGTAGAAGATTTTAAGACGCCATTGACATTAATTAGTTCATTATAATTTTAAATTGGAATTTTATTATGTCGAAATGGCTATTGTATATTTGTTATTTTCTATGAGTATGTATAATAATTTAGGATTAAGGGTATGATGATGATGACGATGGTAAGATATGTTTTAAATGAGAAAGAGGGTAGGCTGTAAATCAGCGTTAACCAGCGTAGTAGCCATGCTGCACACTCTTCAAAATCTGCTGAGCTCGCTTCTTTTGCCATACGGTGAAAATATTGTGCTTCGTAACTAAAATTGTGTCCGTCTATGACTAATTTTGTTACAGTTTGGCAATAAATGTATTCTTTCTTTCTTTATTATTTCTATTCATAAAATCTTTTGAGGTTTCTTACAAAAAAATTGTTTTGAGTCATTTTTAACACATTAATAGCTGTAAAGGTATAAGGTTGATGACCTGGTGAGTCCCTAGATGCCAGATTCACAGGACTGTACGATGTGGCGATGCATGGAGAGGTATATATACAGCAAATGCATCTATTCAGAAAAGCATCTGAACATCGCTATAAAATGATTAGACAAGTATATAGACATGAATTATGCGTACGACCATCAAAGACCGCCTTGATGCACATACTTTGCATGGCCCCAAAAATATATAATAAATTATCAAATGGAATTAAGGACTTAAATATTATTCAATTTAAAAACAAATTAAGACATCTATTATTGGAAAAATGTTACTATGGTATTGACGAATTTCTTATTGATAAATTTTAAGTTATTTGACATTGATATTTATTTAATTTTGACATCTTTATTTCCATTATTTGTTTATATGTTTACTCAATTGTTAATATTTTGCTTGTTTTTTTTTGTTCTGTCTTGATTTATGTTGTGTTTCGTGGTAATTATTTTATTTTAATATGTTATTCTTTTTTATGCTAATTACTAATGATGTGAAAGAGTGTACACCTTTAAGGTACATTTTTGAGGAACTTATTATTTATTAATAACATCTCATGTAAAATGTACCAAAAATCACACTAATAAATGAATTTTGAATTTTTTGAATTTTGGGCAATGGATGTCTTTAGACTATAGTTGTCACAATCTAAGAAGCCCATTGACGTTTCTCATTTTACATGCCGCGATAACTTTCTATGTAAGAAATTGAAAAATCATATACATAATCCTAATTAAATACTATGATACCGATACACTATGACAACGAGTATCATTCGCAAGCATCAAGTTCAATTATTATTAAGTATTTTTATAGCTGTCAAAACGGGCCTTTTATTTTTTGACAACTTTAAAATGATGATGAGGATGTATTAAAGTTTATAATCTGCTTTAAATTTTGTAGACGTCAAGTGTAATTCAAGTGAAAATTATCAAAACTTTGTGTCGAAAAGATTTTCCAATCCAAACATTAAAATTTATCGTCTCTAGCCTAGCCTGCAATTATTGCTTTTGATGTTTCACTCACTGTAAAATCAGGCGGCAGCAGTGAAACAATGTTGTAACCATAGATTTAGTATATTTTCGCTAGTACATCTATGGTTGTAACGACCATTCACAGAACGTAGCTCAATAAATCAAGTTTATTTCTTCCTTGAGGAAATGGTGCTAGACAATCTACAGATCAAAGATAATCTCTACATCAAAAATGATTTAACAACACGTGTTCCAAGATAAGTAGATACATCTCCCTAAATCTCAAGCAATAAAAAAGCCAATAAAATACGTGCAACACATGAAAATCACTCATAAATTCACTTTATACTTCCGTGCTCACCGAGATTTGGCATTCAAAATTCGGCATTCGGCAGAAATATGCGGCTTTCGGCAGAAAATCTTAAAGTTACAAGTCATAGCAAACTCCCGAACAAAGTTTGTGGTACACCGAAAATGTTTCTTTTTTCGTGTGCATATTTTATTGAGATTTCATATTCAAATCTCCCTTCAAACGGTGTAAAAAGGTTTTTACAAGTGAATGGTTTAGCATAAATTCAAGTGAGTTGGAGAAAGTAATGTGAAGGTGATTTTCAAAAGATCTAGCTCGACTTATTGAGAAACCAACTGTCTGAGTTTTTCATGACAGGTAATAATTCTTTTTTTTTGATTTAGCCTATGCTCCCTTTATTTAGCCTGGGCATTAATCTACCGAAATAAAATTTCCAGAGGTTCAAGACAATAGTCTTTCGATGATAGCGACGGTGATGGTCAAAATGCCAAAATGCAGGTATTGATAACGTGAATTTCGATAGCGTTTGGCATTCCCAAACATTTTTGACATTTTTCCCATTGCTATCACCACGCTTTCTTTGATAGAATGTCTTTTTTTAGTCAACGGCCTACCAAAATGCCCTAAATGTATCATATGGGCCTTAATATACAACAACAAGCTCTAAAGAAATGTTACATCGTATCCCTTATATATTGGCTTTTGGACAATCATTATTGTAGAATATCTCTCTCACTTTATCTAAAGTCTCACTATATTTCGTTGGTGAAAAATATTTTCAGATATTTGCAACAATGTGATTATTCTGATAAACGAGAAGGAATAAAGACGTAAAAACGTACGTAATCCCATCACCAAAAGTAATAAATTCGTAGCAAGACTTACAGAATTGAACTACAAAGTTGGAGTTCCCAAGTAGGACTGGGCCAGTGGACTTAAATTAAAATGTAACAATTTATGGTGAGACGGCTGCCATAAATTTTAGCTTCTAATTGGCTTTGCAGAGTCGCCGTAAACTCTTTTACAGCTCAATAGCTTGCTTTATTAAATACAGTGATCCGCTGCGGGTTTGCTTGGGGTGGTTAAGGATAAGATAGCTTAATCCTGTTTAAGTGTTTTTTACTGATTAAAAAAGTGATTATACATTGTAGATTTAAAAGTTGAAAGGGAATTATTTGTCCTGTTATGGTCTTATGACGCATGTTACTAAAAGAGTTGTGAATATAAATGTGGATGAATATAAAGGGAGAGGAAGGCAAATGAAAGATGTAGGGACTGCTGTGTGAGGACTGATTTGATAGAAAAAGGAGTCAATGATAGCGTGATGGAGGACAGGAAGGTATGGAATAAGAAAACGTGTTGCGCTGACCCCAAGTAACATGGAACAAGGGCAGTAAGATGACGGATTTATTCGTTGTGCCTTTTTTGTTATAAAACCAGCCGTCCAAAGTAACCAAATATTAAAATATTTGTGTTACGGTTACGTAGTTTTTCTATTTCCACTGACAGAATCCGGAAAATTAAATAAAAGGTTGGATGTATTCCGAAAAAGTTTGAAATGGGTACCAGATTTTCAATACTGCAGAATGAACAGTGAATACTGTTAGTTCAATCGTTTTGGGAACTAATACTTTTTTTTAAATATCTACGGATATTTGAACAAAGTTTTAGTTGATATGGATACGCAAAACTTTTTATAAAATGCCCGATTTTGTTTTGTTTTGTATTCGTTACTGAAATGTTTTAGTTATGATGCTCCCATAAAGCAGTTATTATTTTGATTTATATTTTTGTGAACTAAATCGTGAACGCACTGTAGTTACAAAATGACGGCTACGTACAATGTAGCGTCCGCGAAAAAGGGATAATGTAACTGAGTCGTCGCAATATGGGAGAGGCGCCCCACAAGTAATAGCTGGAGCAGACATCGGCAGCTTTGTTTGAATTAATGTCACGTCACGTGGTGCGTGACCTTGGCATGAATGAAATGAAAAAAATGAAATGAAATGAAAATGTCGTCACAAACTATCGGGAAGCGCAACCTTTTTAACCCCGACGGAAAAAGAGGGGTGTTATAAGTTTGACGTGTGTTGCTGTGTATCTGTGTTCTGTGTATATGTGTGTCTGTCTGTGGCATCATAGCGTCCAAACGAGTGAACTGATTTTGATTTAGTTTTTTTTTTGTTTGAAAGGTGATTTTATCGAGAGTGTTCTTAGCTATGTTTGAATAAAATCGGTTCAGTCGTTCAAAAGTTATGGGCGTTTTACTGTTTGAATCGGGGTGTTTTCACAAGATATCGTGTCATAATTACGTGATCAATAGTTTGCCGATCGAAGCGTATCTACTATGTACTAGATAAATTATGTAGCATGAAATAAAAATGTGTCGGGGGTTTTTAAAATTTTGGAATTTTACTTAAATCAATAAATAAACTTGCTTTGAAAACATGAAAACATACCAGAAAAGTCAATGAATGTTGTACAGCCCTCTTTAGCATAAAAACGTAATTTAACTAGACTAAATTACCATACGCCCAGATTTAGTACCAAATATAAACACAAAAAAAAATGTTGCGAAATGGGTGATGATTTAGAACGAAAACGAGCGCACGAAATTTTATAAACAGACCTTTGGGCGTCTGGATATCATAAAAAAACAACTAAATATATCTGTTCAAAATAATTTGCATTGTTGAACTACTAATCGATCCCTATATGGTGGCTGTTTTGCAATTTCCCTTCTTCTTATAGTATTAATTTTCACCCAAAGATGCGTTAAAATTAGTGTTGAAATATGGAACTTACGACGTTCGTAACTTTCACATATTCTTTGATGAGACAAATTGATATATTTTTTTTATTTTGAACGTATTACTGTAGTAATCGCCTGACTACGTTTGTATGGAAGAATGATCAACTATTGTAACCTTAACTGCGAGTTTTGGTCCAGAACACTACGTTTAGTTCTAGCTATTATTTATTTGACTTATCGTTTTCTATCATTTTCTCATTTCAAAAACCTCTTCAAGTTTTAGTGTTTATGGAAAACTATAGAAAACTGTTCGTGTGTAAAACATCGCATAAACAACGAGTAAACGGCTCATATATTACATCTATATAAAGCAGGACATTCCCTTGAGAGACATAAGCATTACTAGTTTTACAGCCAAGCTTTACGTACACGTATCGAAAGATTTTATAGCCCTATTGTTAGTACAGACGAACAAGCTATTAGCTACGCAGGCATCATTGTCATCGTATCAGCCTGGAACGATCTACTGCAGGCTTTAACTTTCTCACGCGGGCTTTGGGACGCCCTTGGTTGCAATTACTGAAAAAAAAAGTGAACGTGTTGAGTAGTCAACTTTTTTATGGTTTTTTTATGTCTTTAGATAAGCCACAAGCTTAATAAGTTTTGCCGCATTCAATAATAAGAAACCGGCTGACTCGTTGATTTAGCGCTGAGTATGAGATCATGGGTTCGATTTCGGGTTGGAATTGTTATTTGGTTTTCCCATCCAGAATTTCTTAGTAGCAGCCTTTGCACCCGGTTGATATAGCAATAGGTTCACCACCATTATTTAGCACTTAAATATAACGTGCAAATGTGGGTGTACTATACTCGTAAGTAGTTACAGTTCTGCCTAATTTCAGGAATGGAGCCTTGATAATTATTTTCTCATAAATATGATTCTCACTAAAAATATAAATACTTCAACCTGTTTACCATATACCCCGTCCAACTGTACCTACCTACTAAAATTTTATAGAAACTCACCGATACCCCTGTTTTCCATGTTATCAAAGGCTTGTAATAAATAAGCCGGGAATGCCTCTTTTCCTCAGAGCTGTGGCATGCACAGACACGCTCGTACGTTAGCAAGGTTGATCCATATGGATATGGGCTACCCGCTGTAGCGAGGCCTCAATTTTAGTATGAAGTTTTGTTGGTGGAAGCGAGTTTGTTGGGCTATTTTATGAATATAGAAGAATAAGGAGTTGAATTATTGGGAAAAGATGAAAATGAAGAAGAATTAAAAATTAAAGATTTTATTTTCCAGTTTCCAGAAAAGCGCATTAAAGTTAGGGAATGGGGGCTCGCTACATCTACATAAAATGTGAACAGGTGTGATACCATGTGAAATTTTAACTTAGTGTACCGGTGTAATGTTTTGATAGCTTTTTAATTAAAACAATGTAATCTAAATAACATACAAAAAAGTGTTTTTTTATCATCCCCGTGGAAGGACTAATAAAATAAAGCAACACTAAGCTAGCTAAGCTCACTAAGCTTTCTCTACTTTAAAACTAGTGAACTATTTAGCCATTTCTGTCTAACCTTGTAGATCTAATTGCAGTGTAGATCTTCTTGAACTATAAAAATACTAATTAAAAGCTGTCGATGTGACCACGCCCTTAGGTTACCAACTTACCTTCTGATTTCATCGTATTGGTCCGTCTATTACTTCATTGTTGATAGAAATACAAAAGCTCGGATGGTTTAGTAATGTTGAGACGATGAATGAAAGGCAATACACAAAAGGTAGGATGATAGAGACAAGGCAGTCATGAGTAGGCACGCACGCTGGGACGCCCTAGTAGGACACAAATCTTATCGGTGAACTTCAAATAGACCAGGCACGTAGTACCCACAACTAGCGTGCGTGCATTACCAGCACTTGTAGCCAAGTTGACAATCTACAATCGATAACGCTAGTAGAAAACGAATCAATGTATGGGAATGATACAGTTGAACGTTAAGTCGTGGTCAGACCATACAAATAAAAGTCGTTAACGATTGTAGAAAGAGATTCGATACGAAACGTTTGTAACTTGGCTAGAAGGGCAGGTATGATTATGTTCTGCCTACAGTGGAATAAGGCGTGATTTTATGTATATGCACGTACATACGTTTGTATATGTGTGTAAAGGAGCACAAAGGAAGCTCATTGAGCAATACAGACTAGATAGCCAAGGTATAATTACATGTTCACTTAAATGAACACACGTAAACGTAGTACATTTTACTAAATGAAACACGTACCATATTTAAATCGATCAAGATATTTGTAATTCATTACACACAGTCGCTGCAGCGCTGCATGCTAACTGCTTGGTTTGACTAAATACGCTTTGTCTGGAATAGTTTCAGGGAGATATTTCAATATCGACAACGTTGCTCGTAAAGGTTTGGGTCTTGGTTTCTTACAGTTTTCTGTTTTATAAGTAAAAATGTAACCTAATTATCTATACATATTTTAAAAAATGGTAAGGAAAACTTTGAGAGTAGATGTTTGATGGGTTTGTTTTGTTAGGTATTTTGGAGTAAATAAGAGTAAGTAATATAATGTACTATGCTTTAGGTCCTCGGTTCGATACACGGGTAGAGCAGTCTTTTTAAGGTTTTTAGCATTCCAGAGTCTGAATTTGTGCCAATTTGATGACAAAAGACTCACCATCTTGACCACCTATTTACATGGGACATAAGGAATAGTAATAGAACTGGGTAGTGGGATTTTATTCTGAAACAACTACTACCCACTACCCACTACCCACTACCCACTACCCACTACCCACTACCCACTACCCACTACCCACTACCCACTACCCACTACCCACTACCCACTACCCACTACCCACTACCCACTACCCACTACCCACTACCCACTACCCACTACCCACTACCCACTACCCACTACCCACTACCCACTACCCACTACCCACTACCCACTACCCACTACCCACTACCCACTACCCACTACCCACTACCCACTACCCACTACCCACTACCCACTACCCACTACCCACTACCCACTACCCACTACCCACTACCCACTACCCACTACCCACTACCCACTACCCACTACCCACTACCCACTATCCACTACCCACTACCCACTACCCACTACCCACTACCCACTACCCACTACCCACTACCCACTACCCACTACCCACTAACCACTACCCACTACCCACTACCTACATGCCTCTTTTTCTAGGGTTATTCTTCCACGGAGAATCTTAACACCGCCGTTCAAAAAATTACGTCAAATGCACAACACGTCCGAGTATCTGAATTGCGTTTGTTGTGATATTGTACATCTTGAACACTTTAAATTCATTTAGCTTTTGATAGAGTTTACCAATTGTGATTAAACAAAAACTAAGTAATACTTCAAGTTACGCACTATTTTTATGTATACAAGTTATTTACATTGATTTCGTACATTTTACGTGATAGGTGCACAACTAAACAGACAATCAGATAAACAGACAAAAGTTCAAAAAATGCTGGAAATGGGTTTTGTTGGTTATTCTTTAGCACCATGGCAATTTTTTTGGAAATATGTTCAAAACGACTTTTCTACAGATTTATATGTCATCACCTTCCTGCCCTTGTCCCATGTTACTTGGGGTCGGCGCAACACGTTTTCTTCTTCCATACCTTCATATTCCCCGTCACGCCATCACTGACGCCCTTTTATATCATATCACTCCTCACACAGTCCATCCATCTTATCTTTGGCCGTTCCGTCCCTCCCCATCCATCCTCATTATTTTATATTCATATCTCTTTTAGTAACATGGTTTTCATCCCTCCTTATCACATGACCATACCAGGATATACTCCTTTCCTTTCAACTTTTCTGTCACTGGCGCCACTTTCAAACTTCCTCTAATATACTAATTTCTCACTTTATCCATTCACGTCACTGCGCACATCCATCTCAATATGTATTGGTGATTATAGCTTGAATTTGCTTAGGAACTCACATATATTTTATAGTGTTCAGTTCTGGGGGAATAGTTTTGAATATAATTGCCAGAGAACCTTTGTACTCCAAAAGAGAGCCATACAAACCATGGTCCGGATATAACAAATAGAGAGCTGTCGGCCACACTTTAAAAATTTAAATATTCTTACTGTGCCCAGCCTCTATTTTTAGTACTGTTGGTGAATTTTAAGAAATTCCTGCATACCTATGAAACGCATGAGGAGAGACAGTTGAGAGAAAGTACGTGCAGGAAAGATTTTAAAAACAAAATAGTACCCAAGCTCAATATTGTTCAACATAGTCCTCAATATCAAACAGTTCGGATTTTTAACAGGTTGCCATTGGACATAAAAACCATAATTTACAAGAGCTCATTTAAGTTGACACTCAAGGCGTTCCTATTGGCGAAATGTCTGTATTCGATAGACGATGACATATCCACGTTTTAAAATTGATATTAGTTAATGTGAGACTGGGTAATACTCGTAATTATTATGTAATAGCTTGTAATGTTATCGAATTTTTAACTGTATTGAATATCTAAGTTGTATTGGAAAAATTATTGTATTAGGAAAATTATTGTGAAATGAATGTGTTAGTTTTATAATTTTAATGAATGTGATTTTAATTAATGTATTTATTTATTTAGATTAAGAGTTCAAACACAATGTAAATTCTTCATGAATGTTTAAAAAATACATTAAAAATATATATATATATATAAGCCGCCGTCATGTTTTCGGACTTTTCCAATTATATCGTCTTTCACACAATCCATCCTTAGCTTCTGTGGTCTTCATATACCCAACTACTCGCTAAGTGATCATATTGTCTGCAGTCTTATTAAAAAACAACATGACGATGAAAAAGCACCTTGTTTATTACAAAGATAAAATATCAAAAGAACTAAATCCGAAGATTACTTACAGCAGTATTACGTTTTTAATTAAATTTTTAATAAACAGTTCTGAGGCGTTTCTGTTTTACTATCGTTACGGTACAGAGGCGTGGTTGTGGTTCAAAAAGGATTACCTTTTTTCAAATTACGGCTCATAATTTTTTTTAAAGCTGATTTTGGGATATAAATGGTTTTAGCATATAATTTTGTTTTTGAATAGGCAATATGAGCTATAGATTTATACTGGCGGACAATAAAATTAGTCCACTCCTATTTTTATGATTTATTCAATAATTAAGGTCTAAACAGAACGCAGAATAGTAGTGGCATAATTTTAGTGCCCACCTGTATACTAGGGATAGCTTTTCTCCGTGGACTGCCTTCCGCAGACTATCCTACAAGCAATTGACATTGAAACACAACACAAAGTACTACGCGGTTGAAATAACTGTACACCTCTTTGGAATGCGAACACACTTCAGCCAATCCGTACCCCGCATGTCAGAGTGACGTCACAAATGAAACTCAGCAATAGTGTAGTTTTCAATCAATAAATTAATATTCGTAACTGGATCAGGACCTTCAAACAAACAGACAATGGCAACGGTTATTTTAATATCTTCAGAGTCACATACACTTTTGCCCAATAAACACTTTACATTGCAATGCAGCCCATAAGTCAAATATATATCTGAAATTCTGAATGATATGTAATGATCTTATTATTTTAGACGCGGATATATATAGTACTTCAATCAGGAACGTTACAATGCTTCTAGGCAACAAAAATAAAAAAAAAACCGGCCAAGTGCGAGTCGGATTCGCACACGAAGGGTTCCGTACCATTATCGCAAAACACTGCATAAAAATCACGTTTGTTGTATGGGAGCCCCCCTTAATTTATTTTATTTTAATTTATTAATTATTATTTTTTGAAGTAAATATTACACTAAACATTCTGTGAATATTTCAGGCGTCTACCTGTTGCCGTTATTAATATCGAGCAAAAAACCGGAAAAAAATATCACGTTTGTTGTATGGGAGCTCCCCTTTAATATTTACTTTATACTGTTTTTAGTATTTGTTGTTATAGCGGCAACAGAAATACATCATCTGTGAAAATTTCAACTGTCTAGCTATCACGGTTCATGAGATACAGCCTGGAGACAGACGGACAGACAGACAGACAGACAGACAGACGGATCGCGAAGTCTTAGTAATAGGGTCCCGTTTTTACCCTTTGGGTACGGAACCCTAAAAAGAATTATAAAAGATCCTTCGAAAATGAACTATTTTACACTACTTACCGCTAACACAAACACCAAAAACTAGAACTTCATACATCTACTATTTACTTCTCGTTATTTCAGCTTTCTTCAGTCTACAAAACAATGTTTACTCCCATAAAACACACGAAACTACCGTGTACCTAGCATCTAAAATACATTTTTACGTGAAATAATCAGACGTAACATCGGAGGCACATGTATCAATACTAAGATCTTTTTTACAACACGCGTGGAATTTATTCGATATAATTTTCAATAAAACATTGGATATGTTTATTTTCAAACAACCAGCATCAAATGGATCCCCAACCAACGGTTCGTGAGTTCATTTGGGCCAAGAAACGTTCCAAGAAAGGTTCACTTTGATCCAGAGAAAAAACTTTGTAAATAAATCTCTTGGAGAACCAATTTATTTCTAGCCTTAGACAAAGGTAATATTTTGGTGTTTCCTGGTTATTGTTATATAATTTACGGGGAAATTTGATAAAATTGGGATATAAGACATCACGTTAGTATTCTCTGAAGGGTTAGGTAGATATGTAATATTATAAAATAAGATAGTTCGACAATACCTGTGTGATATATCTAGATTTTTTTGTTGTTCCGTGTTTGAAAACCTCATTGGAGGTCTGTCAGACTCCTACTGAGTAAAAACCCACTCCGGTGTTCCATCTCACATATACGCCAGGGGTCGCGGGAACTTACACACATCACATCACATCACATCATCAGCCTATTAATGTTCCCACTGTTGAGTACAGGGTCTGTGAGAGGGTATGGGCCGTAATCCACCACGTGGGCCCAGTGCGGATTGGTGGATGTCACATGTCTTCGAATTTTTGGTTTTAGGACAAGCCGGTTTCCTCACGATGTTTTCGGGAACGTACAATCCTTCCAAAACTCCCGCTGTTGCCGGCCCGCCTGGGCGGGCCTCGACTTCGGGTCGGGGAGGTGGAAACCGTGTTTTAGGCCTGAAGAGGGGCACGCGTGGGACACTAGGCACCACCACCTCGGGTCCTGATGTTTGGGGGGGGGCGACGGACATCGAGGGTCGGCTCCTAGTCTAATAATATTGCACTGATGAAATAATCTTACGTACCTCTTTATGTCACCAAACTTAGGACGGCGTAATTTGGAAACAATATTGATGCAGACAGATGGCGAAATGATTGGCAATCAGAAGCTCTAGATAAGTGGCATTCAACTTTTTGACAATTGCTATCAATTGTCAAAAAGTAAAAAATATATGGAATTGATAAGCGCTGCCTAAATTCATGTGATGAATATCTTAAACACTTTGTCTAGCTAGAGCATCAGAAAAAATAAGCATCGAAAACATTACCAATCATATTTTTTTCACAGCTGCAAACGAAAACAAATGGTAGTAAGCAGAGATGTAGAAACAAATACGATCGTAAAGGAGTGTTACGCGCGTTTTACGAGAGCATCGAATAATTCGGTATAATTCACTCCGTGTAGCTTCGTGTTGAGTTACGACGTGTATTTCGGTGTCAATACGACTACCTTTATCGGAATAAGAAATGGTATTTAGTTAGGACATATATTATCATCACGTCTATATTACCTAAAGGTATAGGCACAGCTGTACTTTTCTATTGGTATAATAGGTACACTCATTGAGCTAAATATGCTCCAGTTCCACGTAATAGGTGTGAGCCTACTGTTGCCAACCGGAACAAATTCAGACACCAGGTTGCTTCTCAAAAATTTCGGAAAAACTCAATAACGAGTGTACCCTATTAATGCGATATTTTAATATTTCCACTATCACCAGTATCAGCAACCCTCCTTGATGACCTAAATCGCAATAGCGTGTTATTGAAACTGCAAACGTCACAGTAAAGAACTTTCGCGACAACGTACGTCGCAATGGTAAACTTTCGCAGTAACGTATATCGCAGTAAAGAACTTTCGCGACAAGGTACGTCGCAATGGTAAACTTTCGCAGTAACGTATATCGCAATAAAGAACTTTCGTGACAACGTACTTCGCAATGGTAAACTTTCGCAGTAACGTACATCGCAGTCAAGAACTTTCGTGACAATGGACTTCGCTATGATAAAATTTCGCAGTAACGTACATCGCAGTAAAGAACTTTCACTACAACGTACGTCGCGATAGTAAACTTTCGCAGTAACGTACATCGCGGTAATGAACTTCGCAACAATGGGGTACACTCCTCAATAACACGTTGCCTAATCCGGGTATCGAATCCAGGATTTGATGCTTAGTATTAGAAGTAAGGCAGGCGCTTTACGTTGTGTAAATTATTTCATCACCACTGCTCTCAAAACGGTGAAGGGAAACATCGGTAGGAAACCGGCATCTCCTAGAACTGAAATTTCGAATACGTGTGATATCCACTAACCCGAACTGGGCCCGCGTGGTGGATTACGGCCCACTCCCTGTCATAGAGAGGAGGCCTGTGTCCCAGCAGTGGGAACTTTAAAAGGCTGATGATGATGATTAGAAGTATTTAGTGTATTATTCGTATGGTTTACCGTGCTATATCACCGTGACGAATACAAGGACATTGGCCTACATATATAATTATGTAGGTAATATCATAGAAGTTGAATAAGAGTATTGTTATGAAAGTATTTTAAAGTGTTCCTGCGGGAGAATTTGATCTCCAAGCCTATTGTTCTATCAGTAATACTTAATTTAATTAAATAAAAAGTAAGTTATGATAGTGCTGTTGATGATGATTAGCAATCGAATTAAAGACTGATTTTAACATAATGATAAAAAAATAAACAAATAGTTTATTTCAAATAAACCTTAGGTACTTTTGAATAGTCAAACAAAAAAAAAATTAAGAATCTAGTCGCAAATTCGCAAGCGTCAGTAGGTCTCAATGCAGAAGAATTTGCAAGAAACTCCACGGATTTTCTTTTCCATCAGTTTTAATTACAAGTATTTGGTTACATCATTCTTGTTTGTTGTATATATGTCAGAACAATGATACTGAATAGATACCCCTAGAAACAAACCAATTATTTGGGTTATATACAAAACTGGTTTTCCCCGAATCCTTTAGAATATATTGAAACTAATATTACTTTGAGTGTAGGTTGGTAGTACCATATCCTGCTTTCAAGAAATGATCAAGATACAAGTTTGATAATAGAATGTGATAACAAAGATGATGGACAGAGGGCTCGATACATAACAATATATATTGTTGTTAATGATTGATAGGCTTCTCTTCGTGGCGATCAGTTTCAGTGGAACGTGTATCCACCTGATTTACTGTTGAAAAGCCATTGTAGAGTTACGATACTTTGTCAATTTTAGTTTGATATGTCACCATGGGCGTACCCAGCTTCTGGCCTAGGGGGGGGGGGGGGGGGCAAGTCAGATTTTTTGTCATACACACTACACAAACATACCTACATGAAACATTAGGTATATGTAGTGTAGTGTGTAGGGCAAACAGCCGCAAATGATCCTGCTTTATAGGTAGTTAAATAAATAAAAGTAAATTTTGAATGTCTATATCTATCTTTATTATTGCTCAGCAGAATGTATGTGCGTGTCACAATCACAACACAATATCAATCAGACAGATTTGTATACTTAAATATAGACACTGAATGAATATTTTTTAATCACGTTTGATTGAGTTTTAGCTCTTTCAAAACAATAACATGTCAAATGAAATAATTTATCTATATATATAAAAGAAAGTCGTGTTAGTTACACTATTTATAACTCAAGAACGGCTGAATTTTTATCCCGTTTAGGGTAGGGTAGGTAGGGTAGGTAGGGTAGAGTAGGGTAGGGTAGGTAGGGTAGGGTAGGTAGTGTAGGGTAGTTAGGGTAGGGTAGGTAGTGTAGGGTAGGTAGGGTAGATGAATGTTTGGTGTTTTTATGGCAAAACAAAGTTATCCGGGTCAGCTAGTTTCAAATAAATGCTAGGCGCTCGTAACCTTAGCTCGCAACTCCCTACCGAAGATTACCGAATACAGCCGAGCGTTCGACGCTCGGCTAGGTTCGGTAATGTTCGTCCGCCATCGTCGCGCGCGGTTTTTTGGCATTTTGCCAGTGTCTACTGCACGGTTTATTTAAAAGTTAGAGCATAAGGCCCCGTTTACACTTTGATTAGTAATTAGGCGAGTTCATTCATGTTCTGCGAGATTTCCAGGGAGGGGCAGCTGCCCCTTCCTGCCCCCCCCTGGGTACGCCCATGTATGTCACCAATACTTTTAGCTCTTTCAATTCTGCGTCAATGTGGAGCTTGGGGAGGGATGGAGATGGCTTTTGCCCCGCAGTCATCATGGATGCTGACAACATAGGTAAACCGTATTTGCTGAAAATATAGTCTATTTTTCTTCAAGAGAATATTGCAGTCATAGTCCTGTTATGTTGTTGTATAAATATTCAACAAAATTAATAAATCTTCATAAAGTTTATCATTATCAAAAGCGCTTTATCAAAACCCAAATTTTTTGAGCATTTCATTTGGTTCGATTGCAAGTATGCTCTCGCTCAATTAGCTGTTCTCTGAATTTTCGAAATCAAACCATTTGATTTGATAACCTAAACATCTCCCAAAGGCAATATACAGGCACCAGGAGAATTTCGTTTATTTTAAATTCCTTTTTCCTTCCCCGAGCTGGGAGATTTTGATATTCAGAGCTCAATTCTGAGAGATTCCTAGAATTTTAGGAGAGAACAGAACCTTCATTAATTTTAACCTTTATTTTTCTTTATTTACCGTAACAATAATCCCGACACCAACGCGCTACCCAGCTCAGCATACTTATCAATTAAAATTCGAGACTAAGAGACAGGTCAACATAATGAGTATATAATTATTACAAAGACCCGTTATTGGACTTTTTTCTATATTCTCCGAAACACACTTACAATTGCTCTTTAATCATCATCATCATCTGCCTGGCCTTTTTCCCATTATGTTGATGTTAGTGTTCAGTCCAACCAGCTAAAAACCAGTCTTTTAAATAGAGTGACTGCCTGTCTGACCTCGATAACTAGGTATTGTTATACCTAGTTTTAAAAAAGAAAATGATAAAAAAGTAAAACACATACTAATATTATAAATGCGAAAGTAGCTCTGTCTGTCTATCTGTCTGTCTGTCTGTTACCTTTTTACGATTAAAACGGTGAGCCAATTTAGATGAAAGTTGGAATTAAGATAGTTTGTTACTCGGAAAAGGACATAGGCTACTTCTTTTTTCATAAAACACGAAGGGTGAGAAATTGGGGTTGGGTATTTTTTTATCAAACTTCTTGTTAAGGCTTAAACCGCTGAACCAATTTAGAAAGGAAGACAGAAAAATATATTTATTTGTGACTAAATAAAATATATATATAAATATAATATATACTCCTTGGCAAGACTGTTGTCATATTTTCTTCTTCTTCTAGACTGCCCGTAACGTCTGTAAAAGATTTACAAATGTTCTTACCTAGGCACGAAGAAGCCTCGGTATTAAGGAATGGCCATCCAAACCAAAACCTACAGAGATAACAGCTCGAACTCCAGAATCGTTTCTAGTGTCTAGGTTCTCCGTGGACGATTACAACGATGGGATCGTGGAAATTGTCCATACGGTTGGGTTTAAGTTGTTCAAGACCCATCGTATAGATTTAAACAAAAAGCTCTCTGAGCCTACTCTCAAGCTTATGAAGTAGAGGCGTGAGATGATTCTGCAGTTTTCAGATCAGGCGTGGCTATATCGGCAGCTCAATAGCCAGATATCTAAGTCCTTGAAAAGAGACCTCCGCCGCTTTAATTCCAAGCATATTAAAGACGCGATTGATCGAGATAAAGGATCCAAGGTATTTTCAAGTAGATCTGGCTATTAGACAGAGCCAGCTCTCGAAACTGAAGACCGACGAAGGCAGGAAGACGATGCATTGGAAGGCCTCCCACTAGGTGGACCGATGACCTGGTTAAGGTTGCGGGAATCCGCTGGATGCAAGATGCACGGGATCGGTCAATGTGGCGACGCTTGGAGGAGGCCTATTTTCAGCAGTGGACGTCTTTCCGCTGAAATGGTGGTGATGACCCATCCACGGTAAAACTTCAGCAAGCGTTGCTTTACCTCGAAGATCGACCCATACTGTTACTACTACACGAGCTAACAAAATGCAGTTTAGCATTCAGAAAAATCTGTAACACGAATTCGAAACGCACCAGAACAGTCGTGAATTAATTCCTCTTGTCAGAGTGCCGTCCTTCAACAAACTCGTTAGTGTGATCTCATTAGAGAGGAAACGTCAGGATCAATCTAATACTGACGCTGTCAACGACTCGTGGACAGTGATGTGTGATGAACACGCTTTGTGGTCGGTGGACGAGTTAAATGGTTGTAACTGATTTTAATATGCTAACAAAGGTGAAAAAATGGGGAAAAGAATGTCTGGAAAAGCTTGGGGAAGACCTTTGGCCAGCAGTGCGAGAACAAAAAAAAATTAATAAACTTTTAAAATCAATGTTTTAATTTTTACTACAAAATTTGTTTTTGTTGTATTGCAAACTTAAAGAATTTATTTCAATTAAACCATTTACAGGGACTTTTAAATAGTCAAGGAATCTGTCAGCCAGAAAGATGAAGTTGATGCGTGTTCACAGTTCATTTATATTCATTGTGCGTGCCCAGTCTTCTGAAGCTGGTTTATTGTTTCATGCTAGCACGGCCAAGAAATCTTTTGGGGTGTTTTGACAGATAAGTATCTTGATATCAACAGCAACATGAAAAATTCAACCATTGTTAAGAAATTCAATTATGTCAATGAAGATTTTGAAAATGAGGTAGAGATTTTTTGTCTCATTTGTAAAAAATTGTCCACATCGATGGCAACGGGAAATGTGCCCAGAACGCTGGTTGGATAGAAATGTTGATTCTCTGGCTGAAGAAAAGCCCATCCCTCTGTTCATGTGAAGATTCGGCTTTCCGACTAACCGTTTATTACCCGACTGCCGAAGGAGGGTAATGTGTTTATCAGTCTATGTATGTATGTATGTATGTATGTATGTATGTATGTATGTAAGTATGTAAGTATGTATGTATGTATGTATGTATGTATGTATGTATGTATGTTTGTTCCTATGTGGCGTTCTAGAGACCAAACGCGTTGGCCGATTTTGATGATTCTTACGTCAATCGATTCGTCTTAATCCTGCGAGTGTCACTACAGTAGTAGTAGCAGGATGTCAGTCAGCAGTAGTCGGAGGATACATTTGGTTTTGGTCCGCCAGCTCGCAAATATGTATCCTCCGACTGCACAGCATGATTTTCTTCTTGTTTACGTCTTTTTAGTTTGCTTTTTAAGCAGTCGGGTATTTTGATTTTTTTATATCTCGAAACACTCGATGAGCACTCGGGCCCCATAGACCTAATATTTCAACCTCAAATGGCTCAAACATATAGCTTTCAGTAAAGTTGTTGTATTTGCACCGTTTGAGATTGTCATTTTGTGTGTTTTGCAAGTAATTAGATATTTTGTTTTAAAAGTCACAATTGTCAACCACCCCTTATAGCTGCCATACTACTCCATACAATATTTTCCAACATCAATCACCAAAGATAAAGTACCTAGGTATTTCTGGCTGAGCAGTTCTATTCCTAAAGGTAAATATTCAAAAGCTCTTTAAATCAACCCACTTACACCGCTTTTGATTCATCTAAACGAACTCCGTGCTATTTCAACCTCAAAGGTCGAAAATACTTCACATTTTACTACCTATTTAACAACTTTTTGCCTTGCTCGAAACTCGTTGGCTTTTTCCATTGTTTTTTACTACCCGACTCTTTACCGCCACTACTTTTGTTTCGCAATTTGCCGATACCAGAGTGCTATTTTTTTGTAGTGGGCTATATATTTTTTTGTTACATTTTACCCCGTCACAGGCCGCAGTCATTCATTTTGTTCGCGTGCCGTTCTATTAAACTTGAAGCATGAATACAGGTGGGTGTTGCGTTTAGTTATTTTTTTTGTTCGATTTTTAAAGTTGGCGATACAGGGTGTTAGGTTGAAACTGTTAGTTTGATCCCCTTGTGGAACTTTCTCTTAACGATATTAGAGTTCTAGTTTTACTAACCGATTTACCAAAAAGGAGGAGTTCTATGTTCGACTTTATGTTGGTTTGTTTTTATTTTTTGTGTATGTTTGACAGATATCTCCGTCAAATGTGAACCGATTTTGAAAATTATATTTTGTTTGAAAGAGTATGTTTCAAAATTGGTCCCATTTTAATTTGGTGAAAATCTGATGAAGGACTTCGGAGACATACAACATAACTCTTCAATAAATAACGGCAAATCTCTCGGGATTGCTGCAATCGCATGTCTGTTTATTGTTTAAACCATTTCATACTATAACATCACGCCAGACCGCTCTAAAGGGGTACGCAGATGTGTACAGTTCTCCTTGGTACATTATTATTTCACCGGTTATGTTCAGTTTCATGTTATTCGGTGTATCTACTTGCCCATTAGGTAGGTACAATTAAAAAGCGAAAAAAAAACCCTTTTACAAAAAAATACCACCGACTTCCAAATATGAAAACTACAAAGTGAAAAATTACTTTAGTCAAAGTCAAATGTATTTATTTCAACTAGGCCAATATGCGGCACTTTTGAACGTTAAAATTTACATGTAATAAAAATTGATTCTACCGTGCGTTTAGTTTTGGAAGTCGGTGTCCATAACACAAAAAATTGGTACCTACTAAAGACACTGACTTCCAGAAATAAATAAAAAGACTGGCATCATGTTTATTATCTACAGATTCAAATGGCTTATTGAAATTCTCCACATGTAAATAAAATTAATGATGGTCTCCGTTTGTATCCAAAATATTGTTGTTTTGTGCCTGTGTCCATAACTCACAGTACCAACAAAGGTATCTGTTTCAAACATGTTTAAAGAGGATCTAATTACAATGGTAGAGTAATTATGCATGGAATTAGTGTTTATATTAATACAATCCAATTACCAGAGAGCCATGCAATAAATACGGATGGCTCATAAAATAATTAATAATTTGCCACTGAAATGTTATTAGTTTATTATTCAGAGATACTTTATTAATATTAATATGCACATAACCACTATATTGAAGTTTATACATTTATGTTGATAATACATAAATACATACATAAACTAACGCCTTTTTGTCATGGGGGTAGGTAGAAATAGAACGCCATCTGCTACGAACACACTCCTTTAGTTTCAACTACATACGTTCATACATCTTGCTTTGTTAATAGTGTTATATATAATTAGGTATTATTTTATTACATTAAAGTTAAACAGAATTTATCACTAACGAAAAGCGCACCTAATTCAATGTTAACTATACATTTAATTAAGTCAATGTCAAAGTCGAAATGACTTTGCATTAAAGATAAGTTTTCGTTAGTGTTGTTCTGTACTAATAGCATCTAGCTAGACTTTACCTAATTAATTATGATCATCTTTCACCTAAAATAATTTTACACTTAATTTTAATTAGGATCAAATAACGAATCCACTTACTTAAAAAGCTAAGGTGACTATGACAAAATTAAAACAATTCCGAATTATAAAAGAAAGTTACTTCATTGACGCCAAACGTTTAGATGCTCACAGCACTGAATTTGGCAGTCAGTCATCATGATTTACTAATCATGATGACTGACTGCCAAATTCAATGCTGTGTCACCATCATGGTGAATGCCCATGTAACCCGAACAATTGCGACTTAAGTGTCAGTGGGCAGGGCACATTGCTAGCAGAACAGATGGCCGATGGAACCGAAAAGTTCTGAAATGACGACCGCGAACCGGAAGACGATGCGTTGGAAGACCTCCCACTAGGTGGACCAATGACCTGGTTAAGGTTGCGGGAATGCGCTGGATGCGAGACGCATGGGATCGGTCAATGTGGCGACGCCTGGGGGAGGCCTATGTCCAGCAGTGGACGTCTTTCGGCTGAAATGATGATGATGATAAGGACATGTAGGTTTGGTTAGGTATTACCCATTCATTTTATTGCACCAATATCAAAATTGAGGAACTGCAGTGTTCTTAACTCATAACAATGACGACACTGACGGCTTTTGAACTCATCTTAGATATTTCGATCGTGTTAAATTTCATTGTTGAAAGAAGAGTTTTTCTTTCCCTCTTTCAATAAAAATCTCACCAAAAAGTTTCGCACATCCATGTCAAGCTGAATGTTTTTTAAATGTGCATTTCAGTCGGCTATTCGGCCAGTGTGAATGGCAAAAATGCCAGTGCAATCGTTTCTAGGTCCTCTGTTGTCCGTAGCCACACGCGTTGCAGTAGGGTTGTCACAAAAAGAAAATAAACGCAGATTTTTGAATATGACTTTTCGAATGGCAGTAGAGTTGGCAACTCTTTTTGCAGTGATTTGAAAGTTTTTGTGAGAATGGGAGTTGAATTTAAATTTGTTTCGGATGGTTTGAAAGTAATTTCTTTTTGAGGTTTGTCGGTAAACGTCCATCAGTAAAGATGGGTTACGTATAGACCAATGAAACCAATAAACACAAGACACTTGCTAACAGATCTTGCTAATGTTAATACTAGCCTAATAATCTATGTCCTATAATAGATGTACCTATATATGCACGACAAACTTGGCAGAATGTGATGATACCATTTACTAATCTTAAGACCATAATGTACCACATAACATAGAACAATCAGCCTTTTAACGTTTCCACTGCTGGGACTCAGGCCTTATTGAGAGGGAATGGGCATTATTTCACCACGCGGGCCGAGTGCGGGTTGATGGACGTCACATGTCTCTGTATTTTTGGTTCTACGATATGCCGCATTTCTCACGAGGTTTTCCTTCAGTAGTGGCGATGAAATAATTTAATAAAGTCAAGTACTTGCCTGGGTTCGAACCCATGTCGTAGGTCGTGTGTAAGTCGGAGTCGTTACCACTGGCCCACTACTGCTCTTGCTAACTTATAGGAAACTAATTAATTTTGTTATTACAATTTTTATGCTTAATTATGATGATTTAAACTAGTTATTCGAAGCCCAAATACATCCATGGAAGTTCAGGGTCTTTTCTTTGCTAGGAAACCTGGAACCGGATATGGGTTCTAAAAGAAGGCCAATATTTAACAATACTAAAATTAGGTACATTAGACTACACGCCAGTGGTAATAAACCTGTATAAGCTGGCCTCACATTCTATTTAAACTCCATATCACGGTTAGCCAGCTAGAATTAGAATGTTACTACTGATGCGCAGCCTACTGTACTTGTAACAAAGTCCCTTAAATATAGGCCAAGAACCTTTTTATAATCAGCTTACAATAAAATTATTACGGTGTCCCTATTTTGTATACAGATTAAAATTTATGACGAGGGATCGTTAAACAGGGTCGTAGTCTTGATTTTATTTGTTGCGTTAATAATGGTAGTATAATGCGCTATCTTAAATGATCCCAGAAAAGTTTTGGGCATGATTATTTTCACATTATATATATGTACTATCGACCCTCCCCGGCTTCGCACGAGTGCAATACTTATACTAAATATACTACAGAATCAACGAGTACAACGTCGTCTTCATATACAACGTTCACAGCTTTTTTGTCATTAGACAATACAAACATGTTTGCATTGGAGGTTACTCTTGAAAGAGCGACATATAATTGGCAATGTGAAAAACACTCAACGCTCAAATCCAAGCCTGCACCGTTGAAAGTTTGACCCTGCAATTTGTTAATGGTCATTGCAAAAGATATCTTTACTGGAAATTGTAGGCGTTTAAATTGGAACGGTAAATCTGATGGTATCATGGAATCAATACATCTTCTCCGGTACCACATCGGGTGAGTATTGTGCACTCTATTATGAAAGTTTTTAAAGAAAGCACTGTAATTAGTACATTACTGCAGCGGCCAGCAAAAGAGGCATTGATAGACGAACGTGTAAATGTGGGCCGAGGCAAAGCCGAGGCACACATATGTAAGTCCATCAATGCCTAGTTGTGGCTAAGGCTTGTATAGTACTTTTCTCAAATAATGCGCGGAAATGAAAACTAAGTAGCACCTAGAACTCATTTTGTCAAATACAATTACTTTTCGAAATCAATGACGAACAACAATAATTATTTCCGTGGTATTGTTAATTTTCTTTTCTATAAACAGCTTTCTATATGCAAGCCAGTTCGAAATTTAAATAAAACCTTTGATAAGTTACCTGCTTGGTTGCCATGTTTCGGAGTAAAATATCGTTCCATTTTTATTGGCCGCTAAACTCGACAGATATAGATTTTCATACAACTTTTGCCGGCCGCTACTATATGTATATGGCCAGTACTGCAATTCCGATTTATCTCGAAGAAGGTTGTCAAAATAATGCTCAAATTTCCAAGCATGTTTGAAAAAAAAAATATTTTCCTCGCTAGAGATCTCCGATAAACACTTGCGTTCGCTAATCATAAAGTGCTATAGAGAGAAGTGGGGGTTATATATTTTTTAGCGTCACACAAGTCAATCCCAGTGATTAGCTACTGCTTTACCAGACCATCCTGTGGAGACTAAACTATAACCGATTCGACGCGTTATTTATAGGCCGGTACCGCCGCAACCGCTATGTCCTTGCATTTTAAATCTGTTATATCTTCGAAAATATTCATTTAAATTACATGCTGTAAAGAGACATATTAATCTATATTAAATCGACAATGTATTTAAGGTACTTAATTGGATAAGGATTAATGCTGTATTGCTGAAAATCACTTCGTAAATAATCCATTATCTCTCGTAAAAAGTAATGGATAAAAAGTGGTTATTGTGGGTTATCCCTAAGAGATAGACATATATTACTGCGGATTTTTTTGTAGACCTTTTTAAGGTGTACAACACTGTAGTTAATTATTTTGATCTATCTCGTAGTGTTCAGCCAGCGTTTGCAATGTAAGCGCAAAAAAAAGTATTTATTTACGACATCACATTAGAAACCTCTAAAATAATTAGTGTTTCTCTACTATATTAGGCATGTATTATACATATAAACCGTCCTCTTGAATCACTGTATCTATTAAAAAAACCGCATTAAAATCCGTTTTGTAGTTTTTAAGGTCTAAGCATACATAGGGACAGACAGACAGCGGGAAGCGACTTTGTTTTATACTATGTAGTGATAATTACGTTGCAAAATTTTGTCATTCTTACAATTTCTAATTGCATGTATACTACAAGTTTCTAATTATGAGAGGATGATCCATATTCAACAATGAAATTTTACAATGTTCTCACTGCTGGGATACAGGCTTCCTCTCTGTGAGAGAGTGTGGGATCATGTTACTTACTTGCCGGCTCATTACGATTTTTTAAAGTTCACAAATCTTCCAATCTTTTGTCCTAAAACATGTCGGTTTCCTCACGATGTTTTAATTTACCGGTTTGAATTCAGTGGTAATGAAATGAACTACACAATGTTTAGTTCTTTTTTCGAACCCACAACCTACAAATCGTAAGCTGGGGCTGTGTCTGTTACCGCTTGGCCACTACTGTTTTGAACTGATTAATTTTTCACAAACAGTTAAAAATATTTCAACCATTCTCATTTTAGAGTTTTTCCAAGGGAAGACGTTGCTCTAAGCAAAAGGCAAAACAGTATCCACCGAAGTGCAAATCTACAATGTTCCTTTGTACAACCTCGTTACTTTGTCGTTTATTATTTTTATGCAGGCAGTCTTTGTTATTTACAAAACCTTCTTAGTGTCTCGACTTTCATTAAGACCTTTCCTTCTTTATTTTTTCTTAACAATCTTTTCTTTTTCATAGAGCAGACGAACTGACCACTCACCGCTGTAAGTTCAAGGCAATAAGAGCTTTCAGGAAACTTCGCACCAACAGTTAGCGCCACTTTGGTAAGAGGTCCTTAAGTTGGAAAACCTAACTTATGACATCAAAATGCCACCTTCCGGAACAATCAACCTACCTACTCTAGCCTATCCTACCCTACATACCTACCTATCCTACCCGCCGACACTACCTACCCTACCCTACCCACCTACACTACCTACTAACCTACCTACCAATTTGTTAAATTATTTATTTGAGTATGAATTAATACCACGATACAAATGTAACCAACTTTTGTTTTTATCGGCAATCTAATTAAATTTTAGAACACAAAAGCTGCTATTGTGACTTAACTATCATAATTAGATATATTCCCTTGTGGACTTTTTTGTAGGTAATAATGAGTACTTTAATCATGTAGTACATAATTTTTATGTATCATCAATATTACGTAGTAAGGGCGTAAAAAAAATGGAAAATTTATATTTTTATTATATATGCATATATATTATAGTATAGACTAGCTTTTCCTTTGGCTCCAATGCATGGCCTATTAAATTGTCTATTTTCGTCATTTTAGCCTATGGTACTCAGCGATATACGTGCCTATTTCTGCCAGGAATTCAGATTCGGAAAGGGAACTTTTCCAAAGCGATTTCTAGTATGTTTTAACCGTGATTTGATCGTATCAAAAAGTTTTACTTGAAGTAAATTTTCTATCAATTTTAATAATTTTTCATGTTTTGACATGCAATCTAAAAACGCTAGTGTTCTTAAACAAAAGCCATGCTATTCCGCTAACATTGCCGACCTACCTTTACCCTAGCTAATCCACCACAAAAGTAGCTTGAAAGTAATCCGATTTGTAACCGTACTGCACCGCTCCCGTGATTGGAACTACACCCTTTTAAACTGCTCTCTAATACTTCCTTTTTCTTCTCTCTGCTGTAGTCTTTTTGAAATACTGTGGTTTCTTTACGAAAGATATTGTTGTTGGGTTATCTGTAGTCTTTTACAATTAGTAAACGTATAGCCCTATTCAGACACGTATCTAGTTTTTGATGTTTCATATTATGTGCTCTTTTATATAGGTTTATATAAAATTATAATTTGACCTTCATAGCAATCTCATTACTATATTTCAGATTCGAAAACTTAAAGCCCACATGGGCTCTATACAAACTGAGATTTTATCCGCGATAGCGATTTTTTGAATGCCAGAATGTTTGGCAGTGACCACAGCGGGAAGCGAATTCAAAGACTTCTCTTTGGAATTGATCACGCGACAAATTAGTATCGCTTGTCAATCCCATAAAAATATGACTTTTTGCTTTTTGACAATAGTTGTCTCTAATAGAATTCCATTTCAATCGACTTCAAAAAGGAGGAAGTTCTCAATTCGTCTGTATGTTTTTGTATATTTGTTAAGCGATTGCTCCGCCAATTGTCAACCGATTTTAGGATGTTTTATTAATTTGAACTTCTCATGTGGTCCCATTTAAATTTGATCAAGATCTTACGCGGAGTTTTGCCTATATATTTTAATGTAATTCTAATTTCACTTGCGATTGCAGTAAAAAGCGAAACCCAGTTGTACATGTAGAATTTTATTTGGAATAGTACATTGTTCTATCATTTCAACGAATAACAGCGAAATGCCCGTGGAAAAGAACGTCTTGTTTGTTTGTTTCTTTTTTTGTTTCTGTCTATTATAAGGTCGCAGGTAATTAACAATGAACTTTAAAGGGCACAGAAAACAAGCTTTGCATACAAATTACCATAAATAGAAAATCATTCTGTTACTATTTCTTTATCCTAAATCCAAAAACTATTTCTTTTTACCTCGTTACTTTAATGGCAGCCATGTTTCCACGAAAATGTACCACCATGGAAATAATGGGTTTTCAAATTAACAGTTCCTGGTATCATTAAATTCAACATGTTTTTTTGCTTTGGCAATTAACTAAAAGATCGTGGGTAATCGATAATCGATAGTTAGTTGGTGATTGTTGACTGGACGTCACTGGCTACTGGATAGATTGTGTTTATAATTAAAATGGTTGTGTAGTTTTCGGTAGCGAGTATTGGTAGAAAAGCTAGGTCAGTTTTCTTGTTTTAAGTGTTGTCAAAAAGCCGGCAAGTTAAGTTTTTCAATATGAAAGTAATCACTAAACTAAAATATGACAAACAATACCTCAAATTGGTGATGGCTTATTACTGGTGTGGTGTTCCCGATCCCACAATGCCTAATTTTTTTGTATTACATGTACATATTAAACAATGATATCTCTTTGGATTGAGTGGATGAAACGATGAATATTTTGGCCTGCATACCTAATTTTCTAGTTAATACTGTCAACCAAAGTGCTGGTTAGCGTTTACCGTTAATTTATACTAGCTGACCCCCGCAGCTTTGCTCCCGTTAACTGGCTATCTACCTAACTATCTACCCTACCTACCTACACACCCACCTACCCACCGCCCATGCCACTACCAAATAATGAATTTTAGAGGCAAAATTTTGCTACTTTGAGTCCAATTATTGCAATTTTCATAAGGTTCTCTAATTATTTTGAAAATAATATATAGCCTATGTTAATCGGGAATAATGTAGCTTTCTATAGGTGAAATATTTTTTTTAATCGATCCAGTAGTTTCGGAGCCTATTCGGAACAAACAACCAAACACACAAACAAACAAAAAATATTTCCTCTTTATAATTATTTAATTTAATATTAATATAAAAAGAAAAAGGAGCGAGCAAAGAATCCGTTTCCCGGCTGTTGTATTATTCATTTATGGACTCATTCTTTAACACCAAACTACAAAACAACAATAACATTTCAAGAACCGGAATAAATGTCTATTCAGGATCTCAACATTTCCAGACAAAGTACTATCTTGAAACCAAATGCAAGACAATTATGAAGGCACGTCTCAATATAATTATAAGGCAGTATGACAGTGTCAAGAATATTCGCGTTATTAATATTCCAGTCATCGGCGGCGTCCCCGGTCGGGACTGCGACTCGAATGTCAGCAATTAGACAACGCGGGAGAGACAGCAACATCTTCAAGTGATAATTAGGAAATTAATTACTGTTTTGTTGTTATTGAGAAAAGGTTTGGGTGACGTAAATGTGAATTGATTTGTGTTGAGTTTAGAAATGGCGTTCTGGATGAAATGTATCGCATTACTTCGTATATTGAATGCAATGTAACTGCGTAGTGGATCTCGTTGCCGCAAGCGGGACTGCTGAGCACACGTGCAAGGTTCAGCAGATTGGCCAAAAATGTTTTTGGTTTTTCCATTAATGAGATCTCAGTAGCTGCTTCATCATCATCATCATATTAGCCAAAAGACGTCCACTGCTGGACATAGGCCTCCCCCAAGCGTCGCCATATTGATCTGCCCCGTGCGTCTCGCATCCAGCGGATCCCCGCAACTTTCACCAGGTCATCGGTCCGTCTGGTGGGAGGCTTCCAACGAAACGACTTCACGGTAACCACTCCAGAACCTTTCGACCCCATCGGCCATCAGTTCTGCGAGCAATGTGCCCTGCCGTACTGCCACTTAAGTTTGGCAATCCTTCGGGCTATATAGGTAACCCTTGTTTACTTGCGGAGTAGCTACTTGGAGTTTGGAAATTGGTGATGTGATACTCGTGCCTCAGAAAGCACGTAATGTAACTTTACACGGTACGACTGCCTATTTTGACCTCTATCTACAGATCAGTAACTGATAACTACGATACTACACGTTTGTATATATCTAATATACTATAATATTTACATTTGCCACATGTTAAGAAAAGAAAGAAAAACTGTTTAATTTTCACGAAATGACATACCTACATATATGTGTGCGTCAAGCATAAAGTAGAGTTTTACGTAGTTTTGTAAAGTTGCATTCAAACACAAGTACAGTTTCAACTACTAAATGTCCGATAAAATAAAAATTGCTAAATATTTGAATATTTTTTAATCCTTGTTATCAAATTGACTATTCTTGATTTATATACTGAATCTAAAAGAAGAAAAAAAAAGAAAACTAGTTTATTTAATTCTAGTTTGAATCTAGTCTATAAGACCAGATTCGGTAACTGAAATTCCCACTAATGGACTCTTTTTACTTGGAAGCCCACATATACATGCTTATACTAAACCCTTAACAATAGTATTAGTAGTACTTAAATAATGTTAGTAAAGACGAAAAATAAATAAAACAATAAACTACATATAATAATACAATTAATTATTAATATTATTTATTCTTATTAATTACTTTAGCGCTCTCTAGAAATATATTCTTTCTTTCAGAGAAACCACAGACTCGTATAGTAATTTGCAAACGCAAAATAGAAAAATTAAAACTCCTTTGACGAAAATTGCTTCGAATTTTATTTGCAATATTTCAAGTATTTCCAAGAAACACTTTTGCTAACGCTACACTTACAATAATTACACGTCTAGTCTGTGCCTAACGAGTGCCGTCACTCGTGGCGTGGCGTATAGCTAATGTGTTTATTCTATGTAGCAGTGGGTACATAATGTGAATGAAAACTGTTTTGTTAGTGTTCCTTGTTATTTGGAGGGTAAGCAGGGTGCAGGAATTAGTATTATGACAGACATGGTAAGGTTGGGCAAAATTGTTTGGTCCCGTACCCAAAGGGTAAAAACGGGACCCTATTACTAAGACTCCACTGTCCGCCTGTCTGTCTGTCACCAAGCTTTATCTTATGAACCGTGATTGCTAGACAGTTGAAATTTTCACAGATGATGTATTTCTGTTGCCGCTATAACAAAAAATACTAAAAATTAAAATGTTATTTTTTTTTTTCGATTTTTGTGATAATAGTACGGAACCCAGTGCGAGTCCGGCTCGCACTTGGCCGGTTTTTCTATTTGCTAGTTTGTTTGGAAATTGTAAAATCGTATGATGTCAGGATTAACTAAGACAGTGGGTACAGTATTGATCACATTTCTTACAGGTGGTACTATTGAATATAAATGTATAAACAGGTATTTGAGTGAATAATCCCCACGGAGTTATTATATTTAGGTTACTACTGTGGCGGCATCTATGCTGCTACATATGAACTACAAAAAAATAAGTTCAAAAACTAAAACCCGACTATTGAAACACACACTAAAAAGTACGAAACAAACTTCACCTTGATGCCCACATTGGAAAGGTTGTGAACAATGCCTTTCGAATGTACGGTTTCTTGATGAGATCTGCAAAAGAGTTTGTTCGCCCATCCACCTATATATATGTTTATAAGTCGCTTATTAGATCTCAACTCGAGTACGCGGTTCCAGTGAGGAAAAAACCTTCTACAATAAATATTCTTAACTATAATTTAATTATAATTTAATTCGGTTTTTATTTGTTATCTATTGTGTTCTTTTAATTATTTCATTTTCAATGTTTTTTAACTTTATTTTCTACTTATTTTTTAATTTAATTTTCAAGTTCGATATTTTTTTATTATTTTAATTATCGTAGGTTTTTATGTGTATTCATAGTGTTGGTGGCATATTTGGACAACTTTTTTTGTACCAATTGATATAAACTGTAATGTGTGTTTGTTTCCCCCCTTATAATAATAAAAAAAGAAGCAAGAAATGTTTCCTGCAAATTTACCGAGGTCGTATGCTACTTTGCAGAATGTATTGTTTTGTTGCGGTAGGCGGCCCCCATTTCTGAAGTAGGCAGTGACCTGTCGCTGCCGGCCGTAGTCGAGTCTATGGTCGGCAGCGAGGAGTCCTGGGACGCGGTGGTATCCTTCTGCGAAACAGTCGTCTCGCAGAAGGAGGCTGCGGAGAGGGAGATTTCATCCGCTCACCCGATCCGCAGAAGACGCGCCGGACGTCGGCGGAGCCCCCCTAGTCCAGCCCCCCTAAATGGGTCCGTCCGGGTGACGTCCGTCGCCCCCCACACATCAGGACCCGAGGTGGCGGCGCGTACTGTTTCACGTGCGCCCTGCGTGTTCAATGATACCACACATGATGGAGTGGGGTGTTTTTTTTTGTTTTTGACTTCGTGCCCCCTAGAGGGCGCCATATTCAATTTAATGTGACTTCGCATAGCCTATAACCAGCAGACAAAACGACGAATCTAACAACGCCTCATTTGTCAAATTATAATAAGTGGTGTAGAAGCTATGAGGGAACAGATGAACATTCATACATACCCACCCACATACCAGTCAATAACATAACCCTCCCATTTGCTTCGCCGTAGTCGGGTAAAAATACCTGACGTCAGGAAAACCGTAAACCACGCAATCAAAGTTCTCCCCCTAATTTGAACATATACAAGAGCCCGACATCGGCTATCAGGAATTTGCTCACCAGATATTCGGAGGATTCTCCCTTTTCAATGTATTTTGCGCGACATTCCACCCTGTTTCGCTCCATACATCTAGAACCCATTTCACAACACGCTATCACTGATGGAATGTCACTACAAGCCCCTTAACGCTAATCATAACCAGAACAGAAAAACCTTACAAAAACCCACAAATGCCAGAACATTAGAAAAAAAATACATTAAAAGCATTATTTTAATACCCAGCTGTTATAATCGCGGGAAGGTCGCGGAAGTTTTCTCATTTGCGACCGGCGACCAGTGCTGAGCGCTCAACGCCGCCTGGCGGCCGCTAGCAAAAACTTGTGCAATCATGTTGCGACCGACTTGCCGGAGAGGTTAGCACACATTCTTTATGAATCGAGGTGTTGAATAGAAATGCTTTTGTTACCTTTTTTTTGTAAGAGTAAATGGTGAATGTTTTGAAATGAAACACAATTATCATGAAATTACTCTCGCACATGTATATATCAGTTAAACTAATTTACTGATCATAAAAGACAATTTTATAATAACATAAAATATCGTGTCATATATGATATTATTACCATTAAACCATTCCTGATGTGAAACCGCTTCTGTTAAGGCACCGCATTACGGTCATCCACGCATTGCGATTTTTAGCCGCGAGGATTTTATTCACGTGAATTTTTGTCCGCGTACTGAATCTAACAAAACGGCTGCTCTCAAAACGGTGAAGGAAAACATCGTGAGGAAACCGGCATGTCCTAGAACCAAAAATCGAAGACATGTGACATCCACCAACTCGCACTGGGCCCGCGTGGTGGATTACTGCCCATTCCTTCTCTATGAGAGGAGGCCTGTGCAGTGGAAACATTAATAACCTGTTCAAAGAGCTCAAAATATTCGCGCGAATTTTATCCACGCCGCGATGCTGTGGATTCTGTGGTAAAACATGGATTTCTAGCGTTATTATTACCGCGTGATTTTTGTACCACATTGCGTGTAACATCATACAATTCCGCAGAATGGGCGGAAAAAAATCGCGCGTATAAAAACCGCAATGCGTGCTAAGCCTCAAAGATCGTCCTCAGCAAATCAGAAAGTACTTTGGCTATCCAAATAAAGTGTTAGGTTGGTCAAACATGTGCTTTTTATCGGTCTCCAGATCTAGAAATTTCACCAATTTTTTTTTCATGATTATTAGCCTTGATCTCAATCAAACCTGATGAATAGCGATGGTGGAGGTCGATGGAACGAGCGAGCCCGGAATACACCTATTCACTCTTGCTTTGAATAATAACATAAATAGCTATTCATAAACCGGTCATGTGCGTGACGGACTGCGCACATTTAGGGTTCCGTACCAAACCGCAAAAACAAGTTGGTTGTGTTAGAAAAAATGAGGCAATTTCTGAGAAAAAATAAGATTTTCAATATTTTGGTATTTGTTAGTAAAATATACGTAATATAAAACATTATTACCAAATTTCAAGTTCAAAGGGAAGTTAAAAAAATCTTCTTAACAAAATTTTGTAAAAAGCTCGTCCTTTGTTTGCCAATATTTATTTAAACAAAAGATACAGTATTTATCTACTCAACTAGTTCTAAACAACGATACCCAATTTGATGGGGTAGGTCAATTTTTTTTTTCACGCCTCCCCTTTAGCTGTGTTTGCCCCCTTAAAAACTATTGCTTATACTGTGAAAAATTTAAGACTAGCTCCAACCGTTTGGCTGTAAAACATGTGTGACAGACGATAGACAGACAGACGGTCAGACAGAGGGACAGACAGACGGTCAGACAGAGGGACAGACAGACGGTCAGACAGGCAGACAGAAGGACAGTGAGTGACAGCAATAGGGCTCCGTTTGGACGCTTCGGGTACGGAACCCTAAAAAGAACCGTCACATAATACAATAGTTACGGACATTCATCAAAACTGCGGTTGTACATAACTTTTCTCATTTGATACCGCTGCAAGATGGGATAACTTCAGAACCACTGTGATATAACGCGGTTTTATTTCTAATGAGGTCAAATACGCTACTTAAAGATGGTGGCTGTAGTTTAGTGTTTGAGTTTCTGCCGAGTATTACCCCTATATTCTAATTCATACTTACCTACTTTCTACGTATATTTGGTATATTGGTAAAAAACCTCATGAGTAAACCTGGACTTGTAAATCAAATAATGTGTAAAATTTAAAACCCGCCTTGAGCAAATGTATTGAAAAATACTCGTGCCTTCTCTGTACGAGAAGAAGCTTTTGCCCCACGGTGAAGTAAACTGGTATTATATGTACTTATAGAAACTACGTATTTGCGAAAATGCTCGCGCTGCTAAAGTATAAAATTTGTTTAAGTATGTACTTTGCGCTACAAACTAATAAAGAGCTAAACTTTACGCAGAACTGTTAAGCTGTTGAGGGGCGTATGCACTAAAGATTACCACACAGGTATAATATTATTGTAAGTAAGTAGTGGAATTATTTTTCAGAGTGTGGTCCCTGATTCAAAACATGGGAAAATTAGCTAAATACAAAGGTCTAGCTAGCCTTCTTATTTAGCCTATATATAAACACAAAATTAATAAAAATAACTTAAGCATTTATTTTCTTAGCCGATGCTTTCCCACTTCTGGACAAGGACCTTCCTAATTCCGTCTAGAGACTCTTCTCACGTTTGACATAGGCACACGAACCAGTCCTCACGAAACGCATCCAGGCTATCCAGGTCGTCTCGGCAGCTCAGCGGAGGATCATATCATCTGCATGCGTTACAGTAGGGTAGGCAAACGTCTCCACACAATGGTTGCCTGAAAATGGACGGTACCGCCGAGGCCAACACAGAAAAACATCCTTCATAAAAAAATGCTCATTAACATTAAAAGTATTATTATAATTTCATAGTCGACGCCAAGGACACAGATGGAGAATCGTCGTCAGGGAAAAGTTGATCTCTTGTTGGGGGAATCACGACCTTCATTAAAGAGGAACACGACGCAATGAGGAGGAGTGTCAAAGTAGCTAAAACCGTTACATCACAGTCAGTGCAACCATTACAAAGCAGTATATTTCTTCATTTCAAAATACCCAACAATATCAGTCACAGTGTAACCCACTCACAACAACAACTCTGCTCACCCACTCAGTAAAGTGGTAACAATTAAAAACTTGCCCATCAGCGTGCGGTGACTGACTCGCAACTTTACTCATGTAATCTCCATTTGTGGTGGCCGTGTTGTTATAAACAAACTTCGTGTTTTAGATGCCGTGTTGTAGGTATTTTGACCAGTTTTGTAGGTAAGTGGGAAGTAAATGGGTGCAGGCAAGCATATTATAAGTTGGGGGATTACATCACTGATAAAAATGCTTGGCTTAACGCTGGTCCTGCTCCGCCGACACTAGGGCGCAAGAACAATTAGTGATGGGCAGAAAAGTTTCGAAGAATTGTTGGACCTGCTGAAGACTGTATGAAAATTTTAGTATAGTATAAACTCATTTTTTTTTTAGTATTATATAATTGCACAGCACATGTGTAAGTACTATGTTCCGACTGTAGATAAATCTACCATTCACTGTACCTGTGTCGTTCGTTGACTTCTGTGTGCCCTGGCAGTTGAGTGTGTCACGCTCTCTCTAATTTCTCTCTGATGGTGGCACATGTGTTGGATCATTCGGTTCTCTTCATGATAGTTGAGCTGAGTGGTACCGATCCATGCGTCATGTTCGTGAACGGGCGCCATCAGTTGGGATTGGTCATAACTTAGCTGTCTCGGCCTGTTAAGGTGCTTTTTTATTTTTTTTGTTATTCTGGACGCTTTTACGTACACGTTTTTTTACATCTCACATATATGTATTTTTTCAACAATAATGATTTGACCAAAAACTTGTAATTAAAACTGATGGAAAAGAGTGTCCGGGGAGTTTCTTGCAAATTCTTCTCCATTGAGACCTACAGACGCTTGCGAATTTGCAACATGAGTCATCTTTTTATTAATTTTTTGGTTGACAATTCAAAAGTACTTCTAAAGTTTACTTGAAATAAACTATTTGATTTGATTTGATTTGCATTATTGCTGAAAGATGTTAGTTTGAATTGGGAATAGTAATTACTAAAGTACTAAGTACCAAAATTACATTTAATAAATAAAATATATGAACTAAGACGACGCTTAGACATTTGCTACGCTTTCGTAGCAATCTGCTACGGCGTAGCAAATGCGTAGCATACAATATTGAATCGTGTACGCCCAATTTACTGTGTTATCTCTTTCCTTCGATCATGTGCAAACCACATACATCAATTAAAATACAGACAACTAATCAATTACATTAATTACTAGTATTATAACACCCACACATTATCTCAAACAACGAATTTACCCAAAATACGGTAACCATTTAATACGATAACCCAAATTCCCTCAAACCAACAGGGAGCGAAACAGTAACGAAATTCTAAATACAAACGCACGCCCGCCATATTGTTAATTCGGTTCTAATTTCAAAATTTCAAATTCGACTAACATCGGCTATTCCCGGGCGACCGTTGAATAGTTCGGCTACATAGATGATTAATACGCAGATATTAATCAAAGCTTTATTCTGGGGGAGGGATTATATTACCGAAACCGTTTTGTCCAGTTGGTTTCGGTCGAGTGGTCAGCATGGTGTTTAGTAAATGCCTCGGTTAAATGCGGGATGATTTTGAATGATTGAGCATTGTTATGATTGAGTATCGAAACCAATATAAAAGCTAATACCTATTTTCAAAGAATTTTTGCTATGGTATTTATAATAATATGAACCTCAGTGCTAACGCGAATCCTGTATATAATCGCTAAAGCTAGCTTTTCAATTTACTGGTATTTGTTTGGATTAAATCTTGATAGAAAAAAACAAAATACTTAGCTATCAATCTATATTAATAAAAAGAAAAGTCCTGACTGACTGACTGACTCATCAACGCCCATCCCAAACCCTTGGACCTAGAAAGCTGAAATTTTGGACAGAGGTTCCCTTTATAATGTAGACAAGGAATAAGTAAGGATTTTTTCGAAATTCAACCCCTATGGGAGTTAAATAGAGGATGAAAGTTTGTATGAAACTCTGACATTTTTCATTTGAAATGAATGAGATATGGCATTTTGCCTCTGTATATAAAATAAAAAATACTATTTCAAGGATTTTTTGAATTTCATCCCTTAAAGGGGTAAAAAGGCGTGTTAAAATTTGTAAGAAAAATAAATTGTTTTTCATCATAATTACTTGAAACTTAGAATTGGGGACGAATCAGTTTTCATACCTCGAATACCACTGATACCCTCTGACTATGTCTTTGTCGTGTCGGTAGGATTCAGAAATTGAAAGCAAAGTGGTATTTCACTATTTGTACCTGCCTGTGGAAATCTTTCCCAAGAGACATCCAGAATGGAAGTCCATGACTCTAGCTATTAAAACACGACGGGAATCCAGTTTATGCTCATTTTATATCAATTTACATGTAATTTTTATAATTCGATAAAATAATAAATTTGTGCAAATTTTGTAGTATAAGCGAACAAAGACGGGGGCGGAAAGCTATGTTTAGATAATAATTTGCAATATACCGCCAGAACTGCAAAAAACGAAACAACCAAAATCGTGTAGTCCACGCAGGCGAAGCTGCGGGCGGAAAGCTAGTGATAGATATATTGTTATTGACCTGCAGCACCTAATTACCAACCGCTCAATAGCTCTAAAGAACAATAAAACTCGAAAGCCTTCTCAAAATTCAGTAGCATCTTCAACACAAAACGTGCGAACACAAATTGGCAAATAACAATAAAAGTAACAGTGTAGCTAGGGAAATTTTTCGATTTCGTCAATGGTCCACGTGGTCATAACGGGGCTCCTAATATTTTGACTGAACGTTATTAAGATAGAGGCCACAAGTTAAGGTAAGGGTATAAACGTCCCGTATTTGGGCCAGGCCTGCGCTGCGAGTCGGGAATACAAATAGGACGGGACTGGGACGGACTTGGGACTGAATGTCTTCTTTTATTTTCGGGTAAGTAACATATTCGTCAAATGGGAGTGCTAATGTTTTGGGGAAATTGTTCTAAAGATATTCATTTGTCGTATTTGCGTTGACTAATTGACTAATCTCAATCGTTTGCGGTGTTAATAATGATTTATGCTCTCGGTTTTTGATCCAGTTTTTTTTTCTTTATGGGTTTTGATCAGTGATAGTAAGTCGGTTTTGGTCAGTAGTGAAGAGATAAAAGTACTTAATTGACCTAGCCATGATTAAATGACAAGTAAGATAGAATAAAGTAAAAGTACTCTAAGGTCAAAGTAATAAGTATGAGAAATATATATTTTAAATCAGGGATTTTCTTCTACTGGCTACGTATATTTGCTATTACTTTTACACTGATTTAAAATATATATATATTTCTCATACTTATTACTTTGACCTTAACTTAGAGTACTATTACTTTATTCTATCTTACTTGTCATTTAATCATGGTTAGGTCAATTAAGTACTCTTATCTTAACAAACTTGAGGGAATTATCAGAACTAAGAGTCCTACTGATAATCTCCAATCTCTTAAAGAAAAAATGTCGAAACTTTTTCATGTTCTTCCAGAATACATAGAATCTTCTCTTATTCCCCTCCAAATAGGTCGCTGCAAATAGAACTTGACAATATGGGATTTAACAGACTCATCTGATATAAAAATCTGAGTGCGGTATGTGGGCACACACTGCACTCAGTCCAGAGCATGACCAACTTATTAGAGTTTTGCACTTTGGAGGACTTGATGGATGACTCTAATGCCGCTATAAACATTGCCACTTACTGGGCACAAACTGTTTAAGGGTTAAATAACCATAGACTCGAAAGGAAGAATTGATGAATTGGGACGCAATTGCCACCTGGTGGCGTTTGATAAAGTCTATAACATGACTGATTGACTGACGATCTCTAATTTGATGGAAAAAAATATCCTTGAATTTCTACCTGTAATCTTTTTGCAGCTTTCTCCATTTTTTCCATATTCTCATAAAACTCGGTCAAGGACTATTTAATGGATGCAGTATAACCAGTTGAGATCACATAATTTTTATCAAAAAATATTAATATAGACATTTTAGTTGCAAGTTGGAAAAATAGTGCTTATTCAGGCTCTCAAGTCCGGTCCTGCATTAAGCCGACCGTGTCACGCGTATGTATGTAATATGACCCTAATAAATATCACTCGGTACACATATTTATATCACCCTGTATAAAGCTCCTACTGACGTATGTTGTCGATTCAATATACTGTAATGTTTAAATTAACTTCAACATATTTGGCTGGTGTGTAAACACCACATGTTCTGGTTGGTTTTGGTTTGTAAGTCTAAATTGGATTGGAAATACTTACTGTAGGTTATAAATGAGGCACTTAGGAGTACAATTATTATCAGCATGATTTGTAGCAATCACAAAATATGTAAATGTTTAGAATTTTAATAAAAAGTTAATCTATAGACGGTTTGTAGTATCCATAAAAGATTTTATTTATGTTCTAGAAGCGTAATTATATATTGTAAATTGTCCCATTCGTATGTCACATACAAGCTAGTATGTATGAACTTGGGGCCCGTTTTAACAGGATTTTACGTTGTGATCTGCAATAGCTTATCCTAGTGATAATCAGATTGTCTTCTGAAATTTAAACAATTTTATGACAATTGGGGTTTGGTTTGGGCGCACGGTTGGCGCAGTGGTTGAACGATTGACTGCTGCGCTGCGTGTCGCGGGTTCGATTCCCGCACGGAATAAATATTTGTATGACCTACAGATAGTTGTGCCGGCTCTGGGTGTTGTGTATGTGAGTTTATATGTTTGTAAACGCATCCACGATACAGGAAGGAATTCCTAGTGTGGGAAAAGTAAAAAAAAAAATGTGTGTGTGTACCAGAGTACACAGGTAAGAAGTGAAACTTCTTTACGACATATCATTTTTCTACTATTTGCAACTTCACGAAAATGGGGTAGATAAGGCTTAAGCCTTAAGAAAAACATTTTTTTCCGTATTAAATTAAAGCTATTTTATTATTATAGACATGCATACAATTAATGAGTAATTTATTTTATCATTGTTCTTATATATATTTATAAATTAATTAATTTATAAATATTAAAATCATGCTCATACGTGATGAATTTATAAAACGAAATATATAATCACTCACTTTTCTTGTAAATTCACTTAAATTTGAATAAGTCTTTTTACTAAACTTTGATAAAAAAAAGCAACATGGCGCGTAACCGAAAAACGTGACGATAGAGTCCGTCCAACGAAAGAAGTCCCGTAGACGCGGCGCTAGTTTCTATGCGACTGTACGCTGTCCTCTAACAAATCTTGTTAGTTCCATGTATTTCCGCGGGACTTCTTTCGTTGGACGGACTCTACGTACAAAATTTCTCCCATACGTCGCTAAAGAAGTTTCACTTCAAAAAAAATTTTACATGTACCACTCCACTTTTTTTTCACAGAGTAGTTTAAAACCGTAGCCTCTTCCGTGACATCTTCTTAATTTTTCAGCAAAATCTTTGCTATTTCATTGCGTGGTTCTTCAAACTTTCCATGTACTTTTTGTATCTTTTTTGCTTTACTTGGCTGCATTCAAAGCCAAGTCAAAACTATCCAACTACCGATACAAGTTTTTTCAAAATCGATCCTCTCTGCTTTGTGAACTAGTACGGGCCATATATTGTTTTTGACAGGGGTAATCAAATTATTGTGACCGCGTGCAATATTTTGTGCACCGCTCAAAAGTTTGTGACGCGTGCCGTGACAGCTGAGCCGTTAAGTGTAAAACAGGGATGGACGTTACCAGAATAAACTAGCAACACTGTAAGAGCTTTCAAATTGTCAAAATATAACTTATCTTTATTGGATAAAATTATAATTCTAGTGGCACGTCCCTGATGCCTGTCTAACAATCACATCACATTATCAGCCTATTAATGTTCCCACTGCTGGGACACAGGCCTCCTCTCTATGAGAGGGAATGGGCCGTAATCCACCACGCGGGCCCAGTGCGGGTTGGTGGATTAATTTTTGGTTCTAGGACATGCCGGTTTCCTCACGATGTTTTGCTTCACCGTTTTGCTAACAGTGGTGATGATATAATTTACATAGAGTAAAGTGCCTGCCTGGGCTCGAACCCACGAACCTTGTAAGTCGCAGCAAATACAGCAGAGTCGTCTCAATCACCTTTCTGTTAATTTATATATGTGTATATATATAAAGGTATTTATTATAGTAAATATATATGTATTTTTATTTTAGCTACACTATATACATTGTTATTCAATTATACTTCAATAATTATTTAAATTTTTTATGCACCTGCCATGTTATCTCTCCACCATCCTTGGTTGACTGGTAGAGAATGCCTTAGGCATTAAGTATGAAGTTTTAAATAAATAAATAATAAATAAATACCACTGGGCCACCACTGCTCTCACAATGTAGATTGACAACTGTTTTCTCACATTTCACTAATCATATTAACATAAACCATGAAAATGTGCAAACGTTATAGGCCATCCTAAAGAACCAACATTCTAGTCAGTTTTTGAGTCAAAGTCTTTTAGTAAAAATAGGCCTCTAACTAACTAATGATCGCTTTTAGGGTTCCGTAGCCAAATGCCAAAAAACGGAACCCTTATGGATTCGTCATATCTGTCTGTCTGTGCGGCCGTATGTCACAGCCACTTTTTCCGAAACTATAAGAACTATGCTGTTAAAACTTGGTAAGTAGATGTATTCTGTGAACCGCATTAAGATTTTCACACAAAAACAGAAGAAAAAAAAAATTTGGTTTCCCCATACTTAGAACTGAAACTCAATTTTTTTTTACATCATACCCATACGTGTGGGATATATATGGATAGGTCTTCAAAAATGATATTGAGGTTTCTAATATAATTTTTAGGGTTCCATACCCAAAGGGTAAAAACGGGACCCTATTACTAAGACTTCGCGATCCGTCTGTCTGTATGTCTGTCTGTTTGTCTGTCTGTCTATCCGTCTGTCACCAGGCTGTATCTCATGAAATGTGATAGCTAGACAGTTAAAATTTTCACAGTTGATGTATTTCTGTTGCCGCTATAACAAAAATTACTAAAACAGTATAAAATAAATATTTAAAGGGGGTGATATTTTTGCCGTTTTTTGCTCGATATTAATAACGGCATCAGGTAGACGCTTGAAATATTCACAGAATGTTTAGTTGTATATTTACTAAAAAAAAAAAATATTATTAACTCCCATACGACAAACGTGATTTTTTGCAGTGTTTTGCGATAATGGTACGGAACCCTTTGTATGCGAGTCCGACTCGCACTTGGCCGGTTTTTTTTTCTTAACTGTATAGTTTGCGCGAGAGACACTTCCAAAGTGGTAAAATGTGTCCCCCCCCTGTAACTTCTAAAATAAGAGAATGATAAAACTGAAAAAAATATACGATGTATATTACCATGTAAAGTCTCACCGAAAATTGGTTTGAACGAGATCTAGTAAGTATTTTTTTTAATACGTCATAAATCGTAAACCGCAATTTACCAAGTAGGGAACCCTTCGTGCGCGAGTTCGACTCGCACTTGGCTGATTTTTTTTTCCTTTAGGTAAAGAGAATATCTCTATCGGAAGAGATTCGATTGGCAGTTGGGTTTTTTGTTAATAGACCACTGGTAATACGAGACATTGACTTTTGAAATAGTTTTCATTCATTAGCAAAAGAAGTAAAATGCTGAAAAAGTTCTACTACTAACAGGGTCAAAATAACTGTGCACTTCGTAAGTCAAGCGACCCCACTTCCGCCTACCTGCGTGGTGGCGCTCCGTGTTCTCCTCTTGCGCCAATAGCGAGTGTCGAAAGTCAGAGTGACATTGACCAAATACACAGTTATTTTAGCCGTGTCATTCAACAACATTGTGTGCACCACTCAAAAGTGTGTGCGGACGTTACTATGTAGAGGAGGCAGATTTGAAATGCAGGTATGGGTTTAGTTAAAGATGAAATATGCCATTAATAACTAAGTAATATTATAGTTTGGAATTGCATGAACTGATTCCTCCTAGCCCGTTCCATCGTTGGACTACAAGACGTACGGCGTTGCGTCATCGGTACATGGTGGACATCCCACCCATATGCACCAAACTTTTTGGGAATATTTTTATTATGCGTGCAGCAAAGGGGTGGAATTCCCTGCCGGAGTCTGTATTTTCTGATAGCTACAATCTGGGCGTATTTAAGTCAAGAGTGAATAGGTTTCTTCAAGGCAAGCGTGCTTCATCAACGACCACATCATCGCTTACCATCAGTTGAGATATTGGTCAAGCGCAAGCAAAAAAAAAAACCAGTGTACAAAGATAAGTAAGTTACATAAAGATATTGAGTAGTAATGTGGAGTAGATTTCAGGAATAGAATTATTATTCTCATGAGATTATTAACACTGTAAAGCCAGTTGCAGCCCAAGGGGTACACTAAAGTTTGTTTAAACATAGATCGCATAGCAGAGGCAGTTGTTCATAGTTGTATGCAGACAGCAAAAAGTGTCACAGGTATGGAAAAATACCTCAGCTATGCGTACTGACTTAGATTTGCTCTTAATCTATCACTGGGATTACATTTAAAAGCAAACGATAATAAAAATGGAATAAAAATTGAAAAAGGTGCAAGTCACAGAACCGTCGTACGAAATTACATATTCACGGCCTGTGCGTAAAAAAATATAATTCAGGAACAAAAGCCCTGCCCGTCGAAAACTCAGCAATCATGAATAGATTTCCAGCTCACCCAACTTTTTATGAGATATCAAAAATAACACTCATGTACTACTAATATAAGGCCTACAAAAAACCAACGCTGAAGGCCTACTAATTCGTTTTTTATGGCGATCGTTAGACCCTTGGAAAATAAAATAAAAATCTAAAAGCAAACAAAATTTTCGCTTGTCAAGAGGTCCCTAATGGCCCCTTATAATGACAGGGACCGATTATACTCAGGTATTATGTCCAGGAAGTAACGCCGAAACGATAGGAATACGTAATTATGCTGTAAAAAATTAACCAGGCTGGAGTCTTATGTGATTTATAATAATTGGGAGCATCCTTTTAGAAGTGAATTTATTTGGTTTAATTTTAGTCCCGGTCGACTGTTGAATCATGGTGAACCAATGGCGCTTGGATGGCACAAGGGAATTATTGCTTCTTTTTTATTTTTTTCTCATCTAACCTCTTGGTTAAGGTACTTGCATCTGTCTCTCAAGATACAGGCTACCCTAGTTTGAGAGGCAGGGTTCATTACCCATGGTTACAATGTAGTTCCTACAATATAGCTGTACGTATACTTTGTGAACAATTATGATTGTAACCTTCTTTTTGTACCAATAAACATTTTATTATTATTTTGTCTTTTATTGATTTCTTTTCTTATTTACTACATTTTTAAATATTTTTATAAAGCAAATTACAAAAAAACATTTAAAAATATAAAAAATAGAGGCCAACCGGTATCGGGAACAGGGTCCAAGCTACCGGTGGTTAGGGCTCCAGAGACAGGAACCTCCTCACTATGCGAGCCGTATCGAGGAGTACTGCCTTCTGTATCAGACCCTTGATCCAACCGCCCAATGATAGCCTCGACAGATGGTCGTCGAGGCTCTTGGCCATCAGGCCGTTGGCCGTAACGACAATCGGCACAATGATCGCCGAGTCCACATTCCACATGTCGACAACCTCGTGTGCTAAGTCGAGATACTTAATTTGTTTCTCTTTCTCAGCTTTCACGAGGTTCTCGTCATGCGGGATTGTGACATCGATTATCATTGTGCGGCGCGCTAATCGGTCTATCACCACTATATCCGGCTTATTAGCAACAATAGTCCTATCAGTGATGATAGACCGATCCCAGTACAACGTGACATGGTCATTTTCGAGAACTGGGTCGGGCACATACTTGTAATACGGTACCTCCGATTCCACTAGATTGTACTTCAAAGCAAGTTGCTGGTGAATAATCCTGGCCACTTGGTTATGCCTGTGTAAGTATTCGCCGTTAGCCGGACGAGAACAACCAGAGATAATATGTCGGATGGATTCTCCTGGGCGGTGGCATGCCCGACACACGTCAACCGTCCCATCCTTCATTATATGTCTCCGGTAGTTATTCGTCAGGATAACTTCGTCCATAATTGCACAGACAAAACCTTCAGTTTCCCCAAAAAGGTCACCGAAACGTAGCCAGGATACGGATGCTGGGCAGTCTACATCGGGCCCATGGAGAGCCCGATAGAAGCGTCCGTGTAGCTCCTTGCCTTGCCATACCTCTTTGCGTTCATCAGTCGATAGTATTACAGGCTTGCGCCAGTTCTCTTTAGCCATGGACAACGGGGTGAGTCCCTTGTCCACTGCGACCACATCCCGGTGCATACCCACTACAGCTTTTAAAAAGTATTCTCTGAGGCTGCACACCTCACGGTTGTGAAGAGTCTTGGCGTTTAAAAAGCCTCGACCCCCACACTTCTGCGGGATGTACAGTCTCATCACCGATGATCGTGGGTGATGCATCTGGTTTGCGGTCAGCAGTGTCCGGACCCTCCTGTCGAGGGCATCGAGCTCGGTCTGAGTCCATTTGAGTATGCCGAAAGAGTACATCAAAACCGGCATGACCCAACTGTTGAAGGCGAGCACCCTATTTCCGCCTGACAAAAGGCTATCTAATACCTTTTTCAGGCGGCCAAAGAAACGCTCCTTCAGCAGTTGCTTCATGTCAGTACTGTTGATGCCCAACGCTTCCGACATACCCAAATACTTGTAAGTTTCAGTCGAGGAGAGGTGTCTAAGGTGTATGGAATCAGAGAGTTGAAGTCCCTCGGATTCCATAATCTCCCCTTGCTTTACATGCATGACTGCACATTTGTCCACACCAAATTCCATTCTGATGGACTCACTAAAGGTTTCAGTTACCTTCAGTAACTCCATCAGTTGGAATTTGTTGGGGGTAAAGAGTTTCAGATCATCCATGTAAAGGAGGTGAGATATGACCTGACCACCTCTTCTCAACCGATAGCCTAGTCCTGAATCCTCCAGCAGTGTACTTAGAGGATTCAGGGCTAAGCAGAACCAAAGTGGACTCAAACTGTCGCCCTGAAATATCCCCTTATTATTATTATTATTATCTAATTTCATTCATTATAAATTGAGTGATTTAACAATCTACCCAAATGTTCTTATTTTGATACTAGCTGTGCTCGCGGCTTCGCTCCCGTCAATTGCCTTGCTTTACCTAGACATACCTACCTACCCTACTTGCCTACCTAGCCTGCTTACCTACCCTACTTACCTACCTACCTTCACTTCATACCTATCTACCAATTATTTTTCTAGGGTCATTCTTTCAACCACCATTCAGAAAATGCCGCAAAATGCACTACGCCATTTATCGAATACCTATAGAGTTCAACTGTGCTAGTATCTGAAATGCCTGAATTGTGAAAATTGACTTCTTGAACATTTTAAATTCATCTAACTTTTGATACAGGGAACCGATTGCGATGAAACAAAAACTTAGTAATATTTCAAGTTACGCACAATTTTTATGTATAAAACTTATCTACATTTACGTGAAGCGTGCACAAATAAACAGACAAAAATGCTGGTAATGGGTTCTGTTGGTTTTCCTTTGACACCCTGGCACACCTTTCTTTGATTATTAAATTTAAGGTTCCGTTCCGTCTGTCTGTCTGTCTGTCCGTCTGTCACCAGGCTGTATCTCATGAACCGTGATAGCTAGACAGTTGAAATTTTCACAGATGATGTATTTCTGTTATAACGACAAATACTAAAAACAGTATAAAATAAATATTAAAGGGGGGCTCCCATACAACAAACGTGATATTTTTGCTGTTTTTTGTTCGATATTAATAACGGCAACAGGTAGACGCTTAAAATATTAACATAATGTTTAATTGTATATTCACTTCAAAAAATAATAATTATTAAATTAAAATAAAATAAATTAAGGGGAGGGGAGCCCCCCTTAATTTATTTTATTCCAACAAGACACTACAAAAAAAATCACGTTTGTTGTATACAAATGTGATTTTTTTGCAGTGTTTTGGGATAATGGTACGGAACCCTTCGTGTGCGAGTCCGACTCGCACTTGAAAATATTTTCGATGTACAAAAACGACTTTTCTACAGATTTATTATATGTATTGATTATTTGTTGGGTCGTTGAGCATCTTAGAGTTCTAAGTTTTTCTACACGATACCGGACAAATCCTTGCACTGTCTGGACAGATCCAATGATGGTATACTTAAAAGACCATCTCAGAACCATGACATGTTTTCATGTGATTTGAGTAATTACAGAATGAAAGAGACCTTGACCTCTGAGTTTGTTTTGTGAAAACTATTTTAAATTGACATCAAATGACTGTTTACTAAAATTTTAAATTTCACCTATTCGCAAAATGTTATTTTGCAACAACTGCAGGAAGTCACTTTGGAAAGAAACAATCCTACAACAACAGCGAATGCAAGTTTAATAAAGAAAATAAAGAATCAACAGATACTAACGAAGCTACGTAACGAAGGTTCAAAAATAGAAAGTCGTTGACCCAAGTACGTCGATAATCCCATCCCCCGTACTCCATCTAACAATTTTTATTTTACACGCTACTTCATTCCATGGCTTATTCTATTTCCTTCATTTTTACAATTCGATCGTGTTCTGTTTTTAGAGAGGTTCAATTTGGATGTGTGTTTATAGGATGAGAGTGCAATCGGTATGTATGTTTGTAACGGTAGGTACTGTGTAACTGTGTGCTCATTAGTTTCTTACATAGAACCTCATATCTCCCTTTTTCTGAGGCGTTCGTGGCTAAATAAATAAGAGAGAGGTGCCTTATGGACACCCGATTGGAACGGAGTTCGATTAATTAAATTTACAGTCTTTCAGTTTCGTAAAATATGACAAAACTGAAAAAACAACAACACAGCTGATGCTTAATGTAAACACACAATAGCGGCTAGCGTAGGTTCTGTATGTGTTTAGTCAGCGCACGCTCGTACGTCTTCGGTTTTCTTCGTGCGCCTCCGGCTCTCTTTTCGGCGTCACCCTTTTGTGCGGATCTTTGCTTTTATTATACTATCCTGCATGCAGCACGCCATGCCTCGCACAATTTATCACGCAAAAATGATTATTTATATTAATTAAAAGGGTATCTAAACATTAAAATTATAAATATTTTTGTATATTCTCAAAATTGACGGCAAGCTGAATCGATTGAAAAAAGTTTTAGTGCGATAAGGAACTTCGTTCCGATAACAGCCACGCGGGTCGATCATCAAGGTTAAGCAACGTTTGTCGAGGTTTTTCCATTTACAGATAACCATCAATTACATAACGAGACCCTCCCATGCCAAAAAGCACGTTAGCCGTTGGTTCCAGTTGTCCTTTGAACACCTTTGCCAGTCATTACGGGTAGTTACAAGCCAGGTATAATCAGAAACCAGTCCAACAAAGGGCTATCGTTTTATCTAGTTACTGAATTGTGGCGATCAGATAAGCAGTCTTACCATATAAAATACTGGTACTCAGCTGCTTCCAGTTAAACTAGAAGCCAACTCAAAAAGGGTTGTGAAAAGACTTAGGCACATTGAATGATCTCACTTTTTTTCTTATATTATATTATCAGCATTCAGCCTTGGTTGAAGTAACATGAAGAAAAAATTGTTCGCGTCTGAGCAATTTTTACGAACGACGAATTTTTAAGAATTTTAAAACTGGTCCTTCGAGCCGGATATCAGTTTTAGCTAGTATCAGAAAAGCTACCTTCCAATAAGTATATCGAAAAAATCTATAAGGACACCTTCCTCAGAGAATAAGGTTCTATTAAGTTACTGCTCCATAATAGAACAGCCGTCGAATAGATATTGCAGTACAAATCCAATTTTGTATCTCATTCGGGTTCGAAATACCATAGCATAGAAACAGATTGGAGATTTAATCGAATACCAATTAATTGGTACCGTCTTACGGAGATACGGGTGGAATTGGCTCTCTGGATATCAAATTTGTTACTGAAATTGCATGCAGACTTTAAGAAAATTTGTGTTGTTTGTTGCAGTTGGTTGCTAATTCACGTATTGATTGTAAAGTTGGGATTGGTGATTGGATCTTAGGCTTTGTTTTTAAACACTGACGGAAAAAGAGGCGTATTATAAGTTTGAGGTGAGTACCTGTTTATGTATTTGTGTATCTGTTTGTGGCAACATAGCTCCTAAACGGATAAACCGATTTTGATTTAGTTTTTTTTTCTTTAAATGATGAATGTATCAAGAGTGTTCTTAGCTGTTTGATGAAAATCGGTTCCATTCAAAAATTATTAGCGTTTACTGTTTAAATCGGGATATTTTCGTAAGATATCGTGTCATTATTACATGTTCGATAAATTGTCGACCAAAGCGTGTCTGTTACTAGATAAATTATGAAGTTTTAAAAGCATTAAATAAAAATGTGTCGGTGGTATTTTTTAAATTTTACTTGTTCCTGTTTAATATGATGATATTTTTAGGGGTCCGTACCCAAAGGGTAAAAACGGGACCCTATTACTCAGACTCCACTGTCCGTCTGTCTATCTGTAACGAAGCTGTATCTCATGAACCGTGATAGCTAGACAGTTGAAATTTTCACAGATGTTGTATTTCTGTTGCCACTATAACCACAAATACTAAAATAAATATTTAAGTGGTGCTCCCATATAACAAACGTGTTTTTGTGCCGTTTTTTGCTATAATGATACGGAACCCTTCTAGCGCGAGTCTGTCTCGCTCTTGGCCGGGTTTTTTTTATTGTACAGCTTTGTTAGACTAAGACAGACAGTTGGCTTTGTTGTCGCAAGGATTACTGCTGAGAGAGGGTTCGATTCCCAAGTCAAGTAAACTGTTATTGGGTTTTTGCATCAGGAATTTCTTAGCAGTGACCCGGCGTCTGAGGTTGGGCCCGGTTGATGGCTATAGGCTCATCATCATCATCATCTGCCTGCCCTTGTCTCATGTTACTTGGGGTCGGCGCAACAACTTTTCTTCTTCTGTACCGTCCTGCCCGCGGTCACGCTATCATCATCTTCATCATCATTTTAGCCGAAAGACACTACTGGACATAGGCCTCCCCCAGGCATCACCACGTTGACCGATCCCGCGACTTCCCGCAACCTTAACCAGGTCATCACCTGTTCGCGGTCGCCATTGCAGAACTTTTCGGCCTCGTCGGCCACCCATTCTGCGAGCCATGTGCCCTGCCCATTGCCATTTAAGTTCACGCTATCACTGACTCCATTTTCTTGCATATGCCTCACATAGTCCATGCATCTTTTCTTTGGCCGTCCCCTTCCATTCCATCTATCCACATTTATAGCATTAATTTTTTCATACACATTTTTCCAGGCTCACCAGTGTAATGGCACTGGAAAAATCTGGAAGATAGGGAAACCTCTGCCCAAAGCTTCAGGGAAAGGCCTGATGTTACGTTATCATGATAAATTGTTATTCATTTGGATACCGACGATCAGTGAACGAGAGTTTGCGAATTTATGTTCAGTCATTAGATTTTTTTGGCATTCCAATCACAAACATTTGATTTAATTGGTTGGGTGAGATACGCATTTTGCTAATATAGCGGGTTTTAAAATCGTCGTTTTTTGATTTCCAGTATCATCATAGAGCATGACCGACGATCCACAGATTATGACTGTTTTTTTTTGTTGGGCATCCGTCCAATGACTTCTCCCGCTCTGGGTGAAGCGGGAGCGCGTGTCAGACTTTTACTGACTAAAACCCACCCGTGTTCCTTCAGCTGCTTATGCCAGGGCCGCGGTATCTCTTTTTCAAATTCAGCAGCAGCAGGCATCGGCCCAATCGGGCCCCGTCACTTTTGCTGCCATTTCCATGAGGCGCCCGTGGAACACTACGTGCCGTAAACTCGGGCTTGGAAGATTATGACGTCTTTGGATGTTAATAATGTTTTTTAAGTTTTTATTTTACTTGCCGCATTAGTTATTTATTAGTTTTATTCTCGCACTGGAACGCCTTGCCACAATTTCACCAATAGGGCACAAACTTATAATAAAATAACTATACATTCACTAGTTCAGATTTATTCACGACTAGCCCGTTTATTGCCCGCGACTTCGTCCACGTCAAACTCGTAAAAAACGTATTTTTTTTTTTTTAGTATCCCGCCGGAACTATGAATTTTCTCGTGATCAAACGTAGCTTATGTTACTCGTTATTACATCAGCTATCTACCAGTGAAAGTCCCGTCAAAATCGGTCCAGCCATTTCGGAGATTACCCGAAACAAACAGACAGACAGACAAAAATCTTAAAAATTGCTTATTTGTTGTTAGTACTGTATATACTTTCACGTGCATTCAATAAAACGTTGTTTTTTTGATATTACATACAGACACTTCAATTTTATTTATTTGTATAAATGTTTTCCTTTACAACGGTAAAGGAACACAAATACAAATAAATACAAATAAACAAACAGGTAGGTAGGACAGGTAGGTAGGACAGGTAGGGAGGTATACAAATAAATAAAATGTTGCCCAAAGCCCAAAGTCAGCGTTGTCCAAAATAAACTTAAAAGTACATATTATGAATTGAAAACTGGTACTATAGGTCGTTAGTTTATTATATAAGTCACACCACCACAATTATACTAAAATTTTGCATCATGTTTGGTGTTAGTTAGACATCATTCTAAATCCAAAACTAAAGTAAATCTAAATCAAAAATATTTTTTACCGACTTCAATAAAAAGGAGGTAATCAATTCGACACGTATGTAATATATGTTGGCATTGCCCAATATTCACATACGTTACCTTAATTGGGCTTCTGAACATATTACCCATATTTCATAAGTGTATGTATGTAAGTTCTGTTTTATTAGATTAGGCATCACTCAACTTAAAGAATAATGTAAGTTTCATCAAAATCAGTTCAGCAATTTTCATGATATAAAACATACAACAGAACTCCTTAACGACAAACAGCAAAATAATAACAAATGTATGTATAAATTTTCACTAAGAAATTAACCGACTTTAAAAGCAAAACAAGGGAGGCCTTAGCCCAGCAGTGAGACAAAGTAGGCTAAATAGAATTAAATTAAAGCGTGTTACACCGTCGACCACATCATCGCTTACCATCAGGTGAGATAGTGGTCAAGCGCGAGCTTACCTATGATAAAAAAAAAAAAACAATACACTGAAAAGTGCAAAATAACTTTCGCCAAGACTACACCGGCTTCCGAAACGAAAGTTATTTTGCACTTTTTAGTGTTTTTCTTTTGAAGGCGGTATTTTTTTTTGCAAGATAATATTTTTGAAAAAAAATGTTTTGGTTCACCACTTTACATTCATGTCGAATTTATTTTACTTTCATAGTCAAAGTCAAATGTATTTATTTCAAATAGGCCATTAAGCGGCACTTTTGAACGTTAACAATTTATTAAAATTTACAAGAAATAAAAATTTATTCTACCTTACATAGATTTTGTTAATTGAACAGCGTAATTGCCTTCAAGATCTACAGCTTATTTTCTCATTTGTACCCCATAACTCGTTCTAAGGAGGTAATTCCGAGCAATACCAACTAAGGTCCCAGAGTGCCCAAATCTATTATAACAGTAACGCGTTGGGTTTAATAATCGCAACAGTCCCCGAAGTGACAAGTTGCTTGCACCTGTTTCACTTAATTGGTTTTCGAGGTGATAAACACTAATAAGGAGCCAATATACCCCGACAGAGGCTGGGGTCTAAGAAAACAATGTTTTCTTGTTAAGACTAGGGTATGCTTCGATTTGTCTGGGAGATTATTTGTTTGTCATGAATTAAGCTATCTTATTAGGGAAAATGAGTGGAAAGTGTGTCATGGCGTGGATTTTATGTCATGCGGAGAAATGTGGAAGCGTCTAAGGAGAAACATCTGGTTGGATTGTTTTTAAGGTGGTAACAAAGGGCTGATTGCTTATCAGTGCTCATCTTCAATTTGGGTTTGACAAACAAGGTGTTAATTAGATGATTTGAGAAGTTCGGTGAAAATGAGCGGTTAATCCCCCTAAGCTCTAGTACCGCTATGCCCGACTCGAAAAATACCTACTAAAAACTGCTGCTATTCTCGCAATTCTTCGATTCCACGTAAACAATGGCAGGTACATTGGAAAGAAAAATGTTTGGATTGTATAGAAAAAATTGAGCACGAAGCTGAAACATATTTAAATTAAACTAAAAACTCGAAATATTTTTAGGCTAAGTTTCTCTTTTACGGCAAGACGTTTCGTTTTTCACAGTTTTATGGAATGGATGGACACTATGTTTTTTTAAAATGAATGACGCGACGTGTTGAGTGGCGGTGAGGTGAGTGTGCGTTAATAATATGATGAAACGGAACGTTTATTAACTTTTTTTTGCGAAAGTATCGGAATTTATTTACTAGATTTTCATGATTTACCTTTTAAATAGTCAAACAAAATATTACACTATAACAGTTTTCTTCATCACTGCCCACGTATGTGATTTCGTGCATAGTGGCACTTTTTAGTAGGTAGTTTTTGAGTAGAGCATAACGGGACTAGAGTATAGGGGGACTAACCGAAAATGCGATAATCATTGTCATCATCACTGAGATGACTAATTCTAGACAAAGGTGAAAGAAGACGTACAACAAGTCAAATTTAAAAATTTAAAACACCCATGTTTTTATTTCTTGATACATAATTTATCTTGTTGTAGACACGCTTCGATCGAAAATCTATTGAACACTTAACTATGACACGATTTCTTGCGGGAGCAGCCCGATTCAGACAGTAAAACGCCATTAAGTTTTGAACGGCTAAACCGATTTTCATCAAACATAGCTAAAAACACTCTCAATAAACAGGTGATCCTAAACGGATGAACCATCTGTTTAGGAGCTATGATTCCACAGACAGATACACAAATACAAAACGTATAAAACCCCTCTTTTTCCATCGGGGGTTGCAACGAGCCCCGATAGTTTGTGACGACAGTTTGACAAATTCATGGCTTAAAAAAATCTTAAGACATTTCTTAGAAATTTTGTTCGCAATATTTCTGGTGCCAAGGTCACGCACCACGTGACGTGACATTAATTCAAACAAAGCTGCCGATGTCTGCTCCAGCTATTACTTGTGGGGAGCCTCTCCCATATTGCGACGACTCAGTTACATTATCCCTTTTTCGCGGACGCTACATTGTACGTAGCCGTCATTTTGTAACTACAGTGCGTTCGAGATTTAGTTCACAAAAATGTAAACAAAATATGATATTGTCGCTGTCATTTCAAAAAAGTTGAATGTAAAAGCAGACTGTATTCAGGAAACACAAAAAAAAACCACTACAATATACGACATTTTGAAGGCCTTTAAGACTTATTGACTTAAAACTTTTAGTTAGAAAGGAATTTATAGTATTTTGATGACAAATTTATTCAATGAAAGGTTTCTGTGTCTCGATCCATTGGTCAAATTGACATAATATATTATTAAGGCGTGAATCGAAATAATAGTCAAAAAGTCGTACGATTGACATAGGGCAATTTGACAAAGATGTTTAAATTATGACTTTTCGCATATTACAATAGAGTCTAAAAGTTAAAACACAACCTACTATGGCATTTTGACACATGAAGCATTACGTTTTAACTACACAGCTATTAAAAAAGAAACAAAAAAATAACATACGATTTTTGAAATGACAGCTAAGATGAAAATGATGAAAATTATCATATGAAATGATTTATAATATTATTTAAAGTTAATGATGATTTCGAGATTTTCATGACAAATATTGAATTATTACATATTATATAGAATTATACAGTAATTTTGATAATAAAAAATAAACGATAATAAATAAACCAAACTTTAAAAAGAAAATATGGATGAACTATTTATATTACTTCTCTAAAAAAGCTAATTATGTAATTTTTAACAAAAATGCTTTGAAACTTACACGTAAAATCCAAGTTACGCTGCAGCTTAAAAAAATACGACTCTTTTAATAGAATGTACTTTTCATTCTGAAATCAACTTGATGAATGTAATCATAAAGTTGATATTCCTTCATATCAAATTGGAAACAAGGATTTGAATAGACTGTAGCTTCATCCAGTGTTTGTTCTTCTGACGAGGGTCAGTTCATTAGATGTGCGCAGATTAATTATATCACGTATTGTTCGTTTGTGCGGTGTGTTTAATTCGTTACAGTGAAATTAAATTTAAAAGAATTGGATGTGCGGTTTTCTAATTTAAATGTGTGTAATTTAGATTGGATTTACTGTTTCAATTTTGTTTTTACATTTTCACTAGAATATTCTATGTTTTACTTTAGAATAAATTAATTTTATTTTAATTTAATATTTTTCTTTTGGGATACTATTTGAAACTTATCAGCAAATGTTTTTAATCTTTTGTACGTTTGTTTAAAAATCAACATGTTTTCATTTGTGTATTTTAAACCAGCCCCCGGACCCTGACGTGTCAAAACTATCATAGTTCGACTGTAAAAAAATGACAGATGTATACAAGTCAAATTAATCGGACACATACGTACACTCAAAATAACCTTGCTCTAAGAGCTTATGGTCACCCCCCATGGTTGCCATCCATAAAAATAGAAACCAAAGATCTCGAAAACGGCTGAACCGATTTGGTTGTTTTTTTTTCGTTTCGTAATTGGCAGGACAAGTTTGCCATGAAAGAAAGTTTATGAAAAATATTTAAAAAAAATGCATCTGTGTCAAACCGAGATGCGTCTCTAGTATAATATAATTCAACGTAGTGAGCAGAACTTATAATAATATAAATGCCGTATTGATCCATCCTATTGACACTTGGGGGAAGCCTATGTCCAGCAATAGACGTCTTTTAGCTGAAATGATGTTGACGATGATAAGCAAAAGGCAGTTCAATTTATCCTCAAAAAAACTAAGCTGTCATCATATTATTAAATAAAATTAATTACTACTATTAAAAATGCCAAAGTTTGTATATTTCTATTTGTGTTTCAATAACGCAAATACAGCTGAACGGATTTGGATGAAATTTGACACAAAGATAGAATATTATCTGGAATAGCACATAGGTTATCCCGATAAACTAGGAATAACTATCCCTTGGGATAGTAAAACATTTTTCTTGCGGGTAAAAAGGCGGGAGGAAGCTAGTAAAGTATAATTCTACACGACGTAGCTGAAAATTATAATATTTCAATGTAAAAGCAAAGAATAAGGCAGTACACACTATGGTCAAAAAATCTAAGCCCCAAAACTCACCAGTCACATACCACAAAGCCGCGGCCACACCCTCCTACTCGCAATAAATCCAGCGTTGTCGCGGACAGAAAAAGCTACCGCTGAACATTGTGTTATAGCGGATTTATTAATTTCACGCCCCCGCCCCCATTTTATTGCTCGCCTGTGCTCTTGCTTGATTAATAGATTATTATTTGTTTTTATTGCTCAGGAAACGGTTGAGATCACTGTGAGGAATTATTGTTATTGGGTTTCGGGGAATCAGAGCAATTAGAAATTGCGTACGGTTAAGGCTTAAGGCTGTGAGTTGATGGGTTGCTGAGCTAAAATCTGTATAATTGCCGTAAGTGTTATGTGGTCGCTTTATATTATGAAACATCAGTTGAATCCAGGTGAAGTTTACGCAATATTATGTTGAATAATGTACAGGCTGCATCAGGAGTTGTTTACTATACGGACCTTGTGGAAACTAGAACAAATTGCCGTGCGTTCAAGCGTTTTTGCCATACCTATTATGATATCAAATATGACAACAGCTCACGATGTTAGGACCCATTAATATTAATGTTAATTTTTATCCGTGGTGCTAGGCAAATAGGCTTAACTCAGTTCTAAAAGAACCTTTTGTGCCTATAGGCCTTGTTTGTTCTGTCTCCTGCTTGATATGGAGGGAAGTGTAAATTTGTATTTGTTCCTACTCCTCCGTTATTCTTTTCTAATTAATTTCGACTAGTGACGAGACTAGTGAGGTGGGCTTGGTGAACTTTATCTGTTTGCAGTCTTAGTGCTGCGTACCGAAAGTGTTGAGATAGCAATTGGGAAAACGTCAAAAAATTATGGGATTGTCAAGTACTATCGAAATGTCCCGTGATCAATCCCTTACATTTTGACATTTCGACTACCGCCTCTGCTCACATGATACTTGTCAAGCTCTGGAGCCCTTTTAGATAAAGTGACATTCCGGATAAATATTATCTAATGGCGAAAATTTATGGGGTTGTCTTATGCTATCGAAATGACACGTGCTAAGTGAGCAGTGGTGGCCCAGTGGAAACGGCCGCGACTTACAAGTTGTAGGTCGTGGGTTTGACCCCAGGCAGGAACTTTACTTTGTGTAAATTATTTCATCACCATAATTGCTCGCAAAACGTTGAAGGAAAACATCATGAGGAAACCGGCATGTCCTAGAACCAAAACTTCGAAGGCATGTGACATCCATCAATCCGCTCTGCGCCCGCGTGGTGGATTACGGCCCATTTCCTGACAGAGAGTGGAGGCCTGTGTCACAGCTGCAGTGTGGTGGTGATCGAAAAGACACGTGATCAATCCCTAACATTTAGTCATTTCGACTAATGCGCACGCAACGGGGTCTACCTTTTATAGCAGATTTTTTTATGTCATAATATTATTATGCGTAACAACGGATAGCATAAACATCATTTCGCAGAAAATCGTTTGGCATACACTCATTTATCATACATTCAAACTCATAATTATGTAAGTCAGAATCATCTATAGGCATAAATTTTATAACGATAGTCATTAAAAGGCAGAACCATCATATCGCAGAAAGTTTACAGTTAGAATCATCTTTTGGCATACATTTCATATCTATATTATATGAAATACTCATCTATCACATTACAGATAATTCATAGTTATTTTGTATTTTTTACCATACTAAAAGATTGATTGAACACATTTTTTTGTGTTTTAATTCGCTGTATGAAGTATGCAAACCTGCAGGTAAGCATACACATGCATACAGCAAGCATGCAACATGCAAACAAGCATACACCATGCATGCAGCATTCAAACAAGCTTACACCATGCATGCAGCAAGCAAGCAGTATTCAAACCAGCATACACAATGCCTGCAGCAAGCATGCAACATACAAGCAACAATGCAAGTGAGCATGCAGCATGCAGCAGGCATGGTTTCTGTCACGGCTCCGGCGCTACGGGGCTCCGGCGGTCCCACGCGAGCTTATCTTTGCAGATGGTTTTAACGCTCACCACCGCAGCTTCGGCAAGCTGGCCGGCTTCACCGGCCAGCCTCAGTCGCGGCGGCGACCGTTATTAAACCACCAGCTCCTCAGCTCGCAGGCCACCTCGCCCCTGCGCGTCTACTCGGGCTTAAATTACACTCTAAGGGTAGGGCAGACAAGCGATTCGTTTCAAATAAATACAAAAAGGTTTTTATTTTTCTCTTTGTGGTTTTGGAATCATATTTTATCATGAAAATAAGCATTATTAAGGATAACATAAAAACTACTCGTCAGATCTTTATCAAATTGAAATGAGACCATAGGAGAAGTACCAGCATTAAAACAAAAAAAAACATCAAAATCGTTTCATAATCGCGTAACAAAGATACAAAAACATTTATTTATTATTTATTTATTCGTTTATCCTCACACTGGAACGCCTTGCAACAATTACACCAATGGAGCACAATCTTATAATAAACTCACTATAAGTCCAGGTCTCCTCACGATGTTTTCCTTCAGCGTGGTCAGCGATGTCAAAGATAAACTTAGAAAGTACCTAAATATGAATTGAAAAAGTCACATTGGTACTTGCCCGGATTCGAACCCACTACCTCAAGCACGAGAGGCGAGATCTTAGCCACTGGGCAACCACGCCATATACTGTCTAACATACAGTCGAATTGAGAACCTCCATCTTTTTGAAGTCGGTTGAAAACATTAACACTTTACAAATACAAAATTAAAAGTCGCACATTAAACCCTTTTATTCTTTACTTACTTACCATACTTATTATAAACCCATGAGATAAAACCTAACACGACATTAAGCAGGAGCCCTTTATCTAACAAAATCCTCTGGCCATCTCATAACGGGTCATAATCACCCTGGCGCAATAATATCTGTCTCTCAGTCCCCTGGCTAGCAGGGGACTGACAGGAGACGACACAACGTTCATCTGAGAACGAATTACTGTGTGGCGAGCGGAATATGAATGTGGAGGGTATTTGGAATATTTATGTGTGCCTCTATGTCCCGGTGTGAGTATAAGGTTGTGTGCCTTCATTTCCTAGTGTGAGTTTGTGTTTAACGTTGATTAAAAAATGTTTCACGGTGTTGCTGTTGCTGAGGTTGGAAGTTACAGGAGAGAAGATGAGTGTTTTTTAAAGTTTTAATAGGGATATGAATAGTTATTTTAATTGGAACACATTTGAGTTGATAACAATAATATATGGTACGACTAGTTTTAGGGATAGAGGCAGTTTCGAAATACACAAAAGTAAGAAATGGCCGTAACTGGACGCATTAAAAAGTATTTCAAAAAAAAAAAAAACACTAGCGTACCACGTCACATTAGCATGTCGTTGACGCGAACTCGAAAGGTTTGGTTCTGCTTAAAATTATACATAGTTTTTAAACAAAGATATAAAAATATGCGTGTTACCAAAATATAGGATCAAACTTGGGCTTAGTTTTCTTCCTTTCTCGCACCAAAAGATAACGATCAAAATCGGTTTAGGCTCGAATATATTAGGCATTTTTACATCGCAAAAACGTGAGTGAGTTTCCCACGAACCTTAATTCAGACCTTTCAATATCGAAACCCAAAGCCTTTTATCTTTGCCAGCCCTGAAAATAAACTCATTACAAAGTGACATGAGAACCCGATTATAGAATTCACACGTGCAGAACCCATTGTGACATATTCCCTTTATTTTTGTAAGGTTTTATTGAATTTATTGCGAATGAAGTAATGGGAAAGATGCTTCGTTGTGCCTTTATTTTGTTTTTTCTTTATTAGGTCAAGTTTATTAAGGATATTCGATGTTTTTTCCAGTTTGTATTGGGAATAAAGGATGAAATAAAAAATTTGTTTATGGAGGATCACCCATGTACAGTATCGGCAAACTTCGTGTTTCGTTAGTCGTCGGATTTCTATCAGTTGCCCTCTGCACTTGATGCAGACCGGACGCTCTCAAGTAACTTGGAAGTATATAGAGTTGTTAATACCCTTTTAACTTAATGTAATTAATTTCAAAATTGGAAGGAAATCTGCTAAAGGAAAATAGTTTTACAGCTGTATATAGTTCACACAAATATCAAAATAAAACAACAATTAAGTACTTGATTCTGGATTCAAATTATTATACATGATAAATCTAATAATTGATGTACATTGAAATTAGCGTTCGTTTGTATTCGGAAATGTGAAGATTGCCGAGGGATATAAAGAAAATAGATGTACTGGACTTTTAGTTTCTAATGTGTTTTATAATGTTTTCTTTGAAATACATAGGATTAACAGTACCAGCTGGTTCAAAAGCCTACAAAAGTTGCGATTTAGAATATACTTAATCATTGCTGAACATAAGCAGTGGACATCTTTCAGCTGAAATGGTGATGATGATGAATCATTCAAAGCTAAAGTCAAAGCCATTAATTTGCATTCAATGCGGTACAAAATATGGTATAAATAAATTATTAGCACAATGATACATTTTACCATAAGTTGGCATGCAAATATTTAGATATGAGTTAAGTTGCTTACAATAAGCAGATCTTTAATAATCTTTAAATAATAATAACACGTTATTTTTTACTAGGTATTTAACCTGTTAAGTTTAATAAACTCATCAAAAATCTTAATTTACTTACTAAAAGATTGCGATGAATTGAGAACCTCCTCCTTTTTTTTAGTCGGTTTAAAATAGACTATGAAATTATGTGGTTAACAACACATAACATATTAAACAAATAATAACATATTAGGCAGTAGGTAGGTACAGCAAGTAATAATAAAATAATATACAATGCATTCCTGTAAGATTGACATGGAGATTTTATTAGAAATTCGTTTATAGAATTGAAGCTGTGAGAAAAGAGCCACTTTTTAGGGTTCCGTACCCAAAGGGTAAAAACGGGACCCTATTACTGAGACTTCGCTGTCCGTCTGTCTGTCTGTTTGTCTATCTGTCTGTCTGTCTGTCTGTCTGTCTGTCTGTCACCAGGCTGTATCTCATGAACCGTGATAGTTAGACAGTTGAAATTTTCACAGATGATGTATTTCTGTTGCCGCTATAACAACAAATACTAAAAACAGAATAAAATAAATATTTAAGGAGGGCTCCCATACAACAAACGTGATTTTTTTGCCGTTTTTTGGGATAACGGTACGGAACCTTTCGTGTGCGAGTCCGACTCGCACTTGGCCGGTTGTTTAAAACTATACAGAATTTTCTATAAGGGAGATCGCTATAAAGGAGGGTATAGAATTATAAATATATCATTGTAGTATACTTATATCAGTGTTCGCAACTCTAAGTCCAAGCGCGTACATTTCTTACTTATGAATATTGTTTCTTTATAAATACAATAATGATTAAATGGTTTCGCAGTTTTAGAATCCAAGCCTAGCATCTATAAACCTGCCTAATAATACTTTTTATATACTTGATATTATTATATTATCGGTCAATGTGGGGACGCCTGGAGGAGGTCTATGTCCAGCAATGGACGTCTTTCGGCTGAAATGATGATGATGATATTGAATATCGTTATAGTAAAGGTATTTTACGGTAGTCTCATGGCAGTTTCTTTAAGTAAAAAAAACCGGCCAAGTGCGAGTCGGACTCTCACACGAAGGGTTCCGTACCGTTATAGCAGAAAACGGCAAAAAAAAACACGTTTGATGTATGGGAACCACACTTAAATATTTATTTTATTCTGTTTTTAGTATTTGTTGTTACAGCGGCAGCAAAAATACATATTCTTTAAAAATTTCAACTGTCTAGCTATCACGGTTCATGAGAGACAGCCTGGTAACAGACGGAAAGACAGACAGACAGACGGACCGTGGAGTCTTAGTAATAGGGTTCCGTTTTTACCCTTTGGGTATGGAACCCTAAAATAAATGCTAACCACACCTGCATCCACTAATCCGACCCCAACATAATTAATGAACAACGACACAAACTTAACTCGATAAAAAAATACTATCTCATATAACTATTAAAAGGAGACTGTCAAGCTACACTGCGGCCTCGAGGCTCAAGTAAAGTTAAACTGTCAGGGGACCACTAACTAACAAGCTTAATTACAATCAAATTAGATGAGCTCAGAGAAAAATACCTTTTGAAAACTGTCTAGCGTAGAACGTTAAACTCCGTAACAAGTTAATATTCATTGGCTTGTTGTGAACCTAGCTCCTAGGTTCTATAAAAGTATAACTATCTTTTTTGCTGGTAAGTTTTCTTGTCATGGACCTGTACGCTGCGCTTATTTGTGTTGTTAGAGACCTTTTGACTCTATAGTTGGTTTCTGCTAATGGTCGGGCAAATGAACTTAATTTGCCATGATCAACAGGCATGGATAATTTATTCATGATCGGTAAAAGTTACGCTTGTTAACCTTAACGTGTGTTTTATTCCACTTCAATTTCAAACAGGTCAACAACCGTGGCATTTTCTTGGGAAGATGAAAAATTTTACGTGATTCATATATTAATTGGTTTTGTCAGTATTAGTTAAAACTTCACGTTTATCCCTTCTTTGTTTAAAAATCCTTTAATTTTTGCAGTAAAGCAAATACATATAAATTTAATCACTATCACTACATATTATAAAAAAAGTACTCCGTCTACGCGATAAACTCAAAACTACTGAACAGATTTTCATGCGGTTTTCACCATTAGAAAGAATGAGAAACGAGGATGGTTTTATAGGGTTCCGTACCCAAAGGGTAAAAACGGGACCCTATTACTGAGACTTCGCGGTCCGTCTGTCTGTCTGTCTGACTGTCACCAGGCTGTATCTCATGAACCGTGATAGCTACACAGTTGAAATTTTCACAGATGATGTATTTCTGTTGCCGCTATAAATACAAATACTAAAAAAAGAATAAAATAAATATTTAAGTAGGGCTCCCATACAACGTGATTTTTTGCAGTGTTTTGCGATAATGGTACGGAACCCTTCGTGTGCGAGTCCGACTCGCACTTGGCCGGTTTTTTTGTATAATTTGTCACGGGCGAAGTCTTTGTGGGTCGCTAGTATATTATAATATAGCCCCAAACTTCACGTTTATGTCTCCCTTCTTTGTTTAAAAATCCTTTATTTTTTAAAATTACAAAGCAGCTGCATGTAAATTTTAATATATTATATAGCCACTGAGCCAAATGATTATCTCTGAGCCACAATTTATCCAGTCTCATTACCAAACACGAGACATTTATGCTGCTCATGCACTTTATCCATCTCATATGACTTACTTACTTCGCATTTCCAAATTCCCAAAAAATAAAGTCATTGAATCATGACAAGCGACGATAAAGCGATCGCTAAGCGTCCCCCGTCACGCCAGCCATGTTTCTCCTTCATTATCATACAAATTACAATTTGTTGTCTTTCCGTCTGTGTTCCTTCAAAACGGCTTGTTGGCTCACTGGTATTTTGAAAGCATTTTGTGAAGCTTTGTGCGATGATGAATATCGTTTTGGGTCTATTAGTTTGGGGGCTCGGGGTTTGGCGTGAATAAGGACCGAAGAAGTAGATATATTCTGGTAGTGATTGCTTATGAAGCAATAATATCTTCGTGTGGAAAACTTTAAGCATTAGATATGCAAAACCATGTGTTTATCAAAATCATTATGGAGTATTTAAAAATTTGTTAATAATTTTGTTGTATCATAACAGAAAATAACTATTAATGAAATACAATATTACGTTCGTTTAGCTCTCAATACTGAATGAAATTGGTGAAACTACCGTGACGTAACTGAATTTATAAGCACCTTAGTGGCACATATACCTACTTGTCAGAAATACATTTATAATTGAATACATTCTATTTAATTCATACCAATTTTATCATAATAATAGAACTTCAATCTCCAAAGCCAGAACATGAACAGACCTATTAAAGCAGTTTTATTTGTTTAAAAATGGCCCTCGCAGTCATTAAGCTCTACTGCTGGCCGCAATTCGCAAAGTGGTGTCAATTCACTAAATTGACACTCAAGTCGTAATGTTTATTACGAGTATTGCCATGCGTAAAAGCTCGTAATTTGCGAGTCGAATCGTAAATTGTAAGAAAAGTTGACCATCAGTAGATTTTATGAGTTATTTATTATTTTTGGTGATGCGCAACTGGATTGGGAGATAAATTACGAAGTAATACTTTAACAGCTAATGAAAAAAGTAGTTTTATTTAATTACTAGGAAGGCTGAATAATAAATTTAAATGGGATGATAGCCAGAAGAAAGAAGAAGAAGAAAACTGCATATAATTTTGCACATCAACTCCAATAACGAAACGCACGGTTAGCGCAGTGGTTGAGCGATTGACTGCTGCACTGCGTGTCGTGGGTTCGATTCCCGCACGGAACAAATATTTGTATGACCTACAGATAGTTGTTCCGGCTTTGGTTGTTGTGTATGTGAGTTTATATGTTTGTAAACGCACCCACGATATAGGAAGAAATTCCTAGTGTGGGGCAACGTTTTTTTTTAAAGAAAAAGAAATAACAACTTTAGAAATCGACCAGAGGCTCTAGAAGAGCCAGGCCAGGCTTATTATTTATATAGGAGCTTTTTTGGTATCGCACGGGGTTTTATATTTTATTATTGTATTTTTTTGTTGTTTTCTTTCTTTCATTCTATCTTTATTTCCATCTTTCTTTCTTTCTTTCTTTCTAGAAAAGTGTAATTATGCTCTAGACAAAGTGTCATATGTCAGTGATGGCGACAGGTGACATTTCGATAGCATTTGTCAATCTTATACATTTTTGAAGTTTCACCAATAGCTATCGACGCTTTCGACGAAAGAATGTCACTTCTCTAAAGCCATTGATTAAGATGATGTTGTTTATATTAGCTGTGGCCTGCAACGTACTGGCCTGGCCTGACCGTACCAAAAACTGAACGCAATTTATAAGCCTGATCTAAACTTAACGTAAAGTGGAACGTTTGAAAATGCCCACATTGTTCACTTTGAGAGTAGCGGGTGAACTCGTCTAGAACACTATGTTACAATAGGCCCTATTTCAGTTCACCAGCTATGTTACACAGTGATTTTGAAAGCCGGCGGTCCTATCTTGCAATTACTTGCTATACGGAGTATGTTACTAGGTACCTTAGTTGAAAAGCTTTATTGTGTTCTAAAGTGTCAATTGTGCTAGCAAGACGATCTAGAATAGATAAAGTATAGTAAATTAACGATTGTTGATAGTCTAAAATATTTGGCGCTAGCTTCTGCCAGCGGCTTAGTCCGCGTGATAAGTGTTTTATTATCCCAAGTGGACATTATACCGGGATAAAAAGTACGGAGTAAAATAAGTGGCGAACCAAATTATAATCTATCTCTGTGGCAAATTTCATCGAGATTGGTTCAGCCGTTCCGGCTTGATCGAGTAACAAACATACATCCACCCAAACTTTCACATTTATAATATTACTAGCTTCTGCCTGTGACTTCACCCGCAGAAACCATATCCGCGGGATAAAAAGCTATGCGCTATTTCTGACTATAATCTATTTCTGTGCGAAATTTCATTCAGATCCGTCTAGCCATTTGAACATGAAGAAGTAACAAACATACAAACACACACACAAACTTTCACCTTTATAATATTGGTGTGATTTAGTTATATGTATTTCAGAACCGTGTTAATCCCATACATGTTGGCATTGTTGGCAATAGATCATACCTCTTGTCATTTTATCTACGTTGGCTTAGAATATAATTAGCAAGAGTGAAGATGAAGAGGCTCACACAAATGCCAAAATTCAAAGGTTTGGTCTTTTGTACAGCGCTTAACATTTCCACAATTTTTTGTCATTTTCCGATCGCTATCGTGTCGGTTTCCGTGATAAAACGATACTTATCTAGATCCTCAGGTATCTTCATCAGTCGGCCTTATCCATGGTTTCCTATGAGGTGAGATCAAGGTCAGAACGAGATCATCATCATGATCATTTCAGGCAAAAGACGTCCACTGCTGGACATACCTGCTGCCTTCCCCAAGCGTCGCCACACTGATCGGTCCTGTGCGTCTCGCATCCACCGGTCTTCCGCAGCTTTGACCAGGTCGTCGCTCCACCTAGTGGAAGGCCTTCCAACGCAATTTCTTCCAGTTTGCGGTCACCATTCCAAAACTTTTCGGCCCCAACGGCCATCCGTTCTACGATCAATGTGCCCTGCCCACTACCACTTAAGTTTGGCAGAACGAGCTAATTTTGAAAAATAATAATGAAAAATAAACTTTTTACTAAAGTACCTACTTCGCATGACAAGCTATTTTACGCGCTGATAAAGCTACGGAACATCCTGTTTCAAAACCCTATTCGTTTTTGACCCAATTTCGATTATACGGAATCAAATTATTGTGAAAGCTGAAGCTTTTTATGTATCCGCCCGGGGATGTTGTAAAGGATTATGATTTTAGAGACGATACCCTCCTTGCTCGATGTAAGTACTTACGTACTTATGTATTTTATATTTCTTGCTTGATGCTGAGAATAACGTATATTTTTTCTCGTATTTGGGATTATCTCTAAAAACGGTGAAAGAAAACATCGTGAGGAAACCGGCATGTATTAGTACCAAAAATTCGAAGACATGTGACATCCACGAATCCGCACTGGGATTGCCCACCCATATGGATGTTACTTGTCCGAAATAAAGTTTTATTTTTCTTTTTTTTTTGCGTGGTGGATTACGGCCCGTTCCTTCTTACAGGCCTGCACGCACAGCCTAGAAGCTAATGACATCCAAGTGACCGCCAATATGGCTTCCGCCAAAAATGATAAAATGGAGATCTTCTAGCGTATGCATCATAATCGGATAATTATTCGAAATATCTTAAACCCGTGACATGCCTAGCATTAAAGAGTTCCAGTGGCCATCTGTGGTCTTCTTAATCAGTTCCACTTCATCAAATGATACTTTCTGAGTGCAAATGATTGCATTGTTGATGAATAAAAACTAAAATCACTATATGTTATATAATATTTGAGAAGTTCCCTCGATTTCTCCAGGACCCCATTATCAGATCCTGACCTGATAACCTGGGCAGTATAAGAATTTTCGAAATCGGTCCAGGTGTCTTTAAGTATTCGGGCAACATACATTAAAAAAAAGTTTGACAAATTGAGAACCAGGAGGTTCTCGTCCTTTTTATGAATTATTATTTTATTATTATTATTATGAGAATGTTATGTCACACTGCAGGGCCAAGGCCTCCCTTGCGACTTTCCAATTTTTCCTGTCTCTTGCTACATCTGGTCAATCCTTTAGATAGGCGTCTAAAGGTCTATCCACACATATAAGGGGCGTGCCTTTATACGTGTGGATAGATAAGGGGCGGGCGTACATTTTATATGAACTCGTTCACACACGTCCGTGCACAGGACGTGCCCGGGCCCGTGCACGGACGTGTGTGAACGATGTCATATAAAATGTTCCCACCGATATTTTTTTGAGCCCCTGACGGGGCACGGTCTGTCCACGTCACGTGCACGTCCCGGGCACGGCCCTGATATGTGTGGATAGACCTTTATTCGTCACGCCACGTCATTTTTTGAAGTCGGTTGTACAAAGTTTAATTCCTTATGTTGCCTTTTCAGTACGCTTTTTTTGCCGTCGTTATAGAAGTAATATTAGTCGATGTGATAATTTAAATCTTAATCAAGATTCTCTTACTATAATTTTTGAACCTTTAACAAATAACTCACTTAGTACACCTTTTTATTTCAGTCTACCAATGTAAACACATTCTGTTTGCACAAACAGTAACTATTAGAGAACAAAACAACAGAAATACACAATTAGGACACCACTTCATTAAAAACATAGATAATTAAAACTGACTGCAAGTAATTAAAATCACAAATTAATAATATATATACTCCCCGGATACATTCCCAGCTAAATACTTTGTAATTACTTACATCGGGCCACGTTTTTAATTGAAACCCCATGATATCCCATTCATAAAACATACAAAAGTCCCAGCAGTCAATTGACGCATTTACATATTAAAATACATACGGGTAGAAAGGCTGTTCAATGTTTCGTTAAGAAAAATGTGTCGTGAAAAACTGGATGGCTGACTAACAGACATAAGTTAACTGGCACGATAGTCGTTTCTACTTGGTGTAGCAATGCCACAATTTTAAAATAAGCTTTCAGTTTTGGCCTTTTGGGCCTGTTGCCCTTTTTTGTTTTGGTTGGATGTCATCCAATGACTTCTTCCGCTCTGGGTGAGGCGGGAGGGCGTGTCAGACTTTTACTGACTAAAACCCACCCGTGTTCTACCTCCTCCTTTGCAAGCATTACTGCTTCGCAGAAGGAGGACTTTTAGCAGGCCTAATCCTACAAAAACTATGTATGAACCTTAATGTTACGCACTACCGGTAGTGCGTAAGAAAGTTCTCACGAAACGTCAAGCGCACTCATGTCAGTGCATAAAGGTACAAGTTGGTAGCCGACTACACGCAGCAGCAGCAGACGACGTGACGCAGCGACAATACTGGTTTCTATGTATTTCTATGAAATACCTTCCGCAGCTAGCGACACGTCGCCTGACTACATGTTGCACGATCGCAGACGACGTGTCGCCCGATCGTAGACGACGTGTCGCCCAACCGCAGATCAGTAGAGACTAGTAGTGAGTGAGTATAGATATCTTGTCTCACGAAACACTCAGAACGAATAGGAATACAGCGCTACCGTCTGCTGCTGCCGTCTGCAGTCGGGTTCAGAATCATGACTGCAGTGACAGGACGCAACGACGTATCGTGGTGACATGAAGCGACTACACGTCGTCTGATGCTGCTGCATGTAGTCGGCTACCAACTTGTACCTTAACTCACAGCTCTGTTTAAACGGTGGTATTTGATGTATAATTTTCACATGCTTTCCGGCTGTATCATTCGACAAATTGATTCATACTTTACCGAATTTAGTAAAATTTTAGTGGTCCACACCTTTAGTGGTGTTGAATTGAATGATTTTTTTTTTATTGAAATTCCTCTGTGGTTTTTGAGAATCCGACGCCATTTAATTTCGTTGTGTAAAAAAAAATGTTTTTATTACATTTTGTTATTGTTGAGTGTCGTTTATTTGGAATTGCTTGTCTAAACATTGCCTGCACATATTGTGTTATCGTAATGAAGTGTATTTTTGGTGAATATTTTTGAGCTAATTCGATATATTGTGATAAAGTTTTATGACACGAGTGAAATATTCGGCTTCGCGCCCGTCAACTGCCTACCCTACCTATCTACCCTAACCTACCTACCTTAACTGCTCTACCTACCCTACCCTACCTACCTACCCTACCTGCACCTACCGAGATGAAGTCAGTTTTAATTGCTTATTGAATAGTATCTTCTTCTTTTCGTGTGAGGTATGGTGTGGTGTGTATTGAATAGTATAAATAGTTAGGTAAACTCATAACGAAGCCAGGAAGGAATAATAATATATCACGATTAATTGCTATAAATTGCCGATTTCTCAGTTTTTCTGAGGGCCCCCTCAAAAATCAAAAAGTTTGCCACCCGTGCTTGCCGGTGCGCCGGCGGGCCCGTAGGAAAGTTTAACGAAAATCCTTAATGTCGAATCATAACATTGAAATATTTCACTGAAGGGTTTGTGAAATTTAATTTGGCTTGTTATCCTTTTGGCACTCATATTGTTCAGTCCTTGCTTACTAAGATAGCTTTTTCTACAGAATCCATTTGACGCGGCCTATTATATGTTATGCCCGATCCTCACAATTTTTTTAACGACGACGTAAGTAAATTATAATCAATAATAATCCAACAAATTGGCAAACATGCTGGATCCACAAGTTTCCTGTATGTATAACAAAAAAAAAGCAGTCAATCGCCAATATTAAAAATTATGGAGCTAATAACTCTTAGTGATACCTCCTCTATAAGTTGGCACGCTCGATTAGACCGCTCTTGTGTTTTGTACGCATGATTAACTCCGGTATAGAAGATCTCCCGAGTGCATTTGATATTTGTTTGATTTTCCGATTAAAGTTTTTTTAAAGTTTATATCTATAAAGTTTAAAAAATCTTTAATCAGTTGTCGGGGTGATGGTTTTTGAGAAAGATGCGGATGTCGTTTGGTTGAGATACTCGTAGTTATCAGCTCCTACATAGTTTATAATTCAAGCTTCTGAAACTCTTGTACAATCACTGTAGTAAATCATTTTGATTTATTTATATTTTTGGTTTCATTTACTGTGTCAACTTTTTCTCTGAGAGTCGCAAAATATATGTTATTTTGATTTAGGAAGTAAATACTTACTGAGATCCTTATAAAATTGTCTAAAACAAAGCATGGCTAGAGAACAGAGATGAGACTATGATCACGATAGATGTATGAAAATTCCATAGGAAGTCTATTTTCTATATTCATTAAGAGTTGCAAAGAGGGAATTATGGCAAGAAAATTGTGTCGCAAATAGGGGATGATCCTTTTATCAGCATTTTATTCTGCTCTACAAAGTAAATACTCACTGAGATCTTTACAATATTGCCTAATCTCTCGCAAGAAATTGACCACGTTTCAACTCCCATCTCATTCTTGATCCATAACAAGGACTTTATCACGCTTCATTCTCCTACCAATCCAAGCCTTAAAAGACTCATCAACCGCCACACAACATAAAAAAAAACAAATCTCCCACACAACATAAAATCACATATAATAAAAAAAAAAAAATAACGGAAATATCCTAAGAAAATGCTATGGCATTTTCATAGTAAATCTATGGCAATTGCCAAACTTAAGTGGCAGTGGGCTAGGCACATTGCTCGCAGAACGGATGATCGATGGACTGAAAAGTTTTGAAGTGGCGACCACGAACCGAGAGTCGCAACGTTGGAAGACCTCCCTCTAGGTGGACCGATTACCTGGCGGGAATCCGGTGGATGCGAGACCCACAGGACCGATCAGTGTAGCGACGCTTGGGCAAGGCCTATATCCAGCAGTGGATGCCTTTCGGATGAAATGATGATGATGATGAAGGGATCATGGCAAGATAAAAAATCATTTTTTATCAATATTTTACTTTGCAGAGCCTTAGAATATTGCCTAATCTCTCACAAGGACTTGACTACGTTTCATGTCTCATCTCATTCTCGATTATTACCATGGATTTAAACACGCTTCGTTCTCCTGCCTCCGCTCAAATACAAGCCTTGAACTACTCATCAACCGCACCTTAAGTGCACCTACAACAAAAACTGCTGCTAAACATTTCGTACACAACATAAAATCACACGTCACCGTCGTACGCCTAGCATGAACATCGAACGCGATCGGAAGTCGTCACAGCCGTGAACCAGGCAATATCCGCTGAGCCCGCTTTGACGGGTTCGAACGGAGCTGAGTAGCGCAACGTATGTACGTGGCGACGATGTGTTTGTGCTGGAAAATATGTGACTGTGTATTTGGTAAAAATTACTTTAGTATACGGTTAGTTATTTTTTCGTGGGGGTAAGAAGCATAACACTGAGAGATATTTAATGAATGGGGGGAGGTTTTTACCGTGGTGTGGGATAGTCCAAGGTCATAAAATCTAAAATCTACACCTGAATAGTTTGTACGAATTGTTGTAGAAATTCTCCTTTTTGGTATAATTACATTAGCGGTTGGCGTTAATACTTTTGTTTATATACCTTAACAATTAGTAAATAAAATCTTTTTTTATTAGTGTGTTTTTTTAATTTTTTAGCTGTAGTACATAATGAACCAGATCTATAGGCTACTTATAATGCCAGAATTGATTAACCTAATAACATGAAACTTAAACAAAACCAGTGAAATGAGAGTATACCAGGGTGAACTGTATACCTGCGTACCCCTTTAGAGCGTACCAGTGTGATGTTATGTTATGAAATAGTGTTAACAATAAACAGACATGCGATTGCAGCTAACACGAGTGATTTGCCGTCATTTATTATTTATTTATTTATTTTTTATTAAAAATACAGAGTAGACTTCTTATGTATATCTCCGAAGTTCTTCATCAGATCTTGATGAAATTCAAAATCAAATTCAAATTTTTTTTCAAGGACAAGCACCAACTTCCAAATAAAAAAAAAACATCGAGATTCGTTCACCTAGTAAAAAAGTTCTGTGTTAAAACACATAAAAAAAACAATCGTATTGATAACCTCCTTCTTTTTGGGCAGTCGGTTAAAAAGGGAAGATTTGTACGGACTGGCTCTAAAAAGTGTCTGTCTATCAGCGCCAGATCATTACCAGAATCACTATTGATCATATGGTATTGCAATAACGTTTGTCAATACTATCCATTTTTGGCTTTTCAAGAATTCTTAATATTAAATATTAATCCGGTATCTAAAGGGTCTGGATATTATTTTGTAAATACAATTTTTTGTTGAAGATAAAGAAGAGTCTGCAGAACATTATAATGAAACTTCAGAATAGATAGTTATCCAGTCTACCGCACCAGTGCGTTTACCAACCAACCCACAATATCCTTTATCTTAAACCCTAAGCAGCTGAGCTAAAACGTGATCTTTACGAAATTCGTCCTTCCTAGAATCGTAAGGATCCCTTGCCTACTCTAAGCTAACACATGGATAAGAGTGTTTTACTTAACTGTATTCTTACCTACTGAAGTTAATTTATTTATTAGTTTATGCTCACATTGGCACCACCGGAATAAAACTTACATCTTCTGTTGCTTTTGTTCATCTTGTGCGTAGTGGAGTGGTGGACATCGAACGAGCATGAAATATCAAAGAAAAATTTGATGGATTCTTTGATGAATAATATGTAAGAAAAGAGAGTCAATGTTAGCGTGACAATTGGCAGCACGGCATGAAAGAAGAAAGCGTGTTGTGCCGGCCCTCAAGTAACAAGGGACAAGAGCAGGAAGATGACACCATAATTTATTACACTAAGCGACACCTAAACGGAATGCCTTTAAGCGCGTTATTTTTGCATTGCGCAGCGTGCAAACGTGCAAGGTTGATGTATTTGGTTTTCGGAGTAGTAATCCGAGGGCAAAACCGCAGTAAAAACTGGTTATTATTATTTCCTCGCGTCGTATTTCTCGTTCTTAGGGTCGTGATTCGTGAACGTATTCGTGAACGAGAGATCAAATTTGTTTTAATGATATTCCTCTATCTCTGTTCATTCACGTAGTCATGGTTATGATTATCTTTTCAAGCAATGTAGCTAAAGAATGCCAGGGTCCTTTGCAGGTGTAGAATCTGGCTTTGATGTTGAGTTTTCTCATTCGCAGTCCACGGAATTTGAAGTATCCTCCGCCCACACATTGTAAACTAACGAGCAATGAAAAAGTTCCAGTGACATAGCACCAAACTACTCCTAAACGGGAAAGGCTAGCTTAATGACGCCGTCTGCAATATTGAAGTACATTTAACAGCGCATCAGAATATTACCAACTCAAAACGTAAATATTGTGTTCAAATTTTAAATTAAATGTGAAAAAAATAAATTAATGTGTTTGTCGGCATTTTGTGGGTGGAGGGTCATTGCTCGGCAGTGTAGTATCTAAATATAAATAGAATTAATTTAACCTCTCAAAATCAAAACATTAGTCATTTCACAAATCGAACTGACAGGTTATTGATGTTAACCCCAAAATGATATTGCTATTCGTAAACTGTTTACTTTGACCAGTTCGCTGTTGATGGTCAGTCGCAATATCGTGGATTCCAAATTCATAAAGCGGGATTAACTGTGTTTAGGGGCTACACTATGTTGCCAAGTGAGGGTTACTATTCAGCCGCCATATTTGTGAAGCAAACAGGATCGTGCATGATAGATTTTTGGACTATCAAGTTCTGTTGATAGAGGCTTTGACGGGTTAGTTTTGCTTTTAATGCCTGAGTGTGCTTTTGGATATAGATGATATGGAATTTGATCTTCGTATCACGACCGTGTCTCTTTTAGTATGAGTTATAGTGCACATAAAAAAAATATTTCATGCTTTTTATTACGATAAAAACCTACCGCGTAAGGAGGCTTAGTGCCGTGGCACTAAGCCCCCTTAGGCAGGATTTATTTTCGATGGATCCCACTTTTGAATCCCATTTTAATATTTTTGGCGTTGGATCCCACAAAACATTATTATGTATTTCCGTTGGATCCCGAATTTTAAAAATGCAAGAAAATTACGTTTTATTGTCGTTGAATCCCAAAAACTATTTCCGTTGGATCCCAAATGCTTAAAAAAATCTGAATGCGGGTACTTTCAACAACAAAATTGTTTATAATACAATGAGATTATATTGACTGTCCACATTAAAGTCCACATTTTGCCTACATACACGAGATCCAAAACGAAGCAGCTGGCACAGCTCCGGTATACTGACGAAAAGCATTCAGAGTCGGATGTGCCCGTCGTGGGTGGGCTCGGTTGGTCCCCAGAATTGGACCGCTTTTCGATCGAAGCTACCAATACACCCGCGAACGTCGATCCGGTCTCCGTAGCATCACGCCAAAACCCCACTATTAGCACTGATCCTTCTAAATCAAGTTCTAGATCTAGTGTGTTACGTTCTTCACGGTCATCAGCCACTATCAAGGCAAGTAAATTGACCGCAGAGGCACTTTTAACTGGAAGTTCGCTAGAAAGGGAAAAGCAACTGCTGCTAAGTGACCAGCAAATCTTTTTACAGACTCCGCCATCTCCTGCTTACGTCGGTTTATGGCCCGTTCAGGTGTTCCAAGAAAAATACTGTCAGATAACGGCACCGCTTTTATTGGGACAAACCATCAGTTATGTAACTGTTATTTTTGCGACGCGTTTCAAGATTCTGTTGCCAATAATCAAATCGAATGGAGCTTCATTCCACCTGCGTCGTGCTTTATGGGTGACTGTGTGTGTGGGAAAGACTTCATGAAGACAGCCTTTCAGGATACTTTAAGAGAAAAAGCCCCACGAGAAGAGCTGCTACACACGCTTCTATTAGAAGCCAAATGAATTTTTAATTGCTAATAATGAATATGAAAGCCTCAAACCTTTTCATTTTCTAATAGACAGCTCATCAAATCAGCAGTTATCTACCTCTCTGGACGATGGAGTTTTTTCATTAAGAAAAGTGTGAAAAAAGCTCTTAGCCTCTCTGAGATTTATTGGAGCAGGTGGTTCAAGGAATACTTACCCCTTCTCAAGACAAAGAGGCAGCAAGGAGACGGTTATCGTAATTTGGCTGTTACTGACGTTGTCACTAAAGGCCGAACGCTGAAGGGGCCCGATAGAAAGTTAGCCGTACTGGAATGCCAAAATCCAGTAGGTTTTGCGACCTCTTTATATATTTATGAGTTTTTACTCGTTTTTAGGGTTCCGAAGTCAACAAGAAACCCTTATAGTTTCGGTATGTCCATCCGCAGATTAGCTCAGAGACTCTTAGTACTAGAAAGCTATAATTTGGTATGGATATAAATATTAATAATTCCGACAAAGTGGTAAAATAAAATCAACCAACAACAACAACCTTTTGATACAATACACATCAAAGTCGCATTAATAAATACTCTTTCCAAAGAGACAATTTCACAAATAACCTACAAAAGTTCATGACTGAATATCTATTAATCTCGACGTTCCGGAGCAAAAATTTTTGCACAAACTAACTCAGAACATGAGTCGAAGATAAACCAGATATGTTTCATTTAATGACGTAGGAATTTAATCTCAGCTAAAACAATGTAGTTATGAGCTTCTGCCATTGTCCTTTAGTATGCAGGAGGTTTCTGGGGCGTAAATCGATCTAGCTAGGTTGAATTTTTAGAAGACGTCGTTTTCTCTATTTATTTATTTCTCTCTCTATTTTCTTTATTTTCACCCGAGCATAGGTCGGTCACCCAGGTACTTTAGTGTAAAAACGTGACCTGACCTTTTAACACTAAAGTGCATGATTTGTGTGCAAATAAAGTATGAATTCATTCATGTTTCATTGTTCTGTCTTTCATTCATTTAATCATTTAATAGTCGGTGGGCCGAAAACACACGCTGCTTTTTATGTTTGCTAGAGGTAAATCACTTTTCTTTTGACAAGTACACATGTTGTTATAAAATGGGATTCAATGGGAATAGCAAATGGGACCCATCGCCAATACCTAAAAAATGGGATCTAAAAGTGGGATCCAACGAAAATAAATCTTAGGCAGTAGCGATTAACCGCGGGGGCGGCTAGCCGCTTTTCATATCGTAGTAAGTAAGTAGTAAGTATATAGAATTGCGTAACTTATACATACTTACTACTAACTTACTACTTATACTCCATTTGAGATAACATTAGACATTTAAATAATCCCATTTTACAGCCAGTTCAACCGATTTTGACTTCTATTGCGTTAGTGATATGACAAATGGCAGCTGTAGTAAACAGTTAGTTTTAGTAACAGGTTTATGCTTTTTAAGCTATCCTTATATTTACGGGATCGAGCTCAAAATCGGTTGAACGGACTGTTAAAAAAGGGTTTTAGAAATTAGTAATGTTATTTCAAATGGAGTATAACCGCCAAATTTCAACCGCGTTGGTTGACCGTGGCCCGCTTTGCGGCTGGCCGCCATCTTATACGCACTGGGGATTCATGTGCGGTTTAGTTTGCGGCGAGCCGCTGTTGATGTACGTATATACGCAGAGTGGGACCCTCCAATGTATACAAAAGTAAAGGTACGAAACTTATATAATTATTTAGTGCATTAGGCAACATTTAATATTTCTTAAAAACAAAAAAAATACATAATTTACCTATAGAACAAAGATTAGTAATATTATAAATGTAATATTATTATTATTATTTATTATTGTTATATTATTTTATTGTGTTGTTTGTTGTATTGTTGTTTTTTGTTATAGTAATATAGTAATTGGCCTTTGGCCGTGTTATGTTAAAGTAAATAAATAAATAATAAATAAATATTATAGAATAACAAATAGTTAAATAAAAACTCGTAATTAAGTACTAACAACACGTAATGTTTTTTTTTTATTTTCTTAGGTTTTTGTTGTATATATATATATATACGAGTTTCTATAAAAAGCACAATTATACAATCAACTTATATCATAAGCCCTAGAGTCGAGGGTCCCACTCTGCGTACGTTCATGAGCGGTCCTATCACTTGGCGCGGTTTCATAGCGTTTGGCCGCCATATTATGGTGGTCAGCCGCTATTCCAACACCGTCAGGCGGATGGCCGCTCAAATGAACCACCTAAGCGGTCAACCGCTAGTGCGAAGGTGGCTAAGAGTACATAAATATCCTTTTTTATTCCTTGTAAGCATCATAATGGTAACCTCTGTGCAGAATTTTAGTTCTTTAGGGCGAAGGGTTTAATTTGGGTGTTTATGAGCCCGTCAGAATATATCTTAAAAAATAGATAAATGAAAAAGAATATCATGGTAAGATAGAGCTTTTTTATTATTCGATCTAATTGATTATTTTATTAAATGAAGTTCTAGAAAACTCTACATTATATTGTCTTTATGTCACTGTCATAAATGACAGACCAAAGTGTCATCAGGCAATTTAATAACTTTCATATTAGAAAGCTTCATTATGTTCAGCTATCATAGCAAATAAATTGGACACAAGATTAGCTGTCAGGTACTCACATTGTTATTTGGCAGCTCTACTGTTTCATGCTTTTGTTTAATCAATTATTGCAACCAGCACTGAGTTAACTGGCAGTTTAATCAGTCGTTAGATTGCTGACAGTTTCTGATAGAATATTTATCAATAGAGGAGCATATACAGGCAAAAAAAATGATTTAAATATGAGAGAAATAATAAATCATCATTATCATAATTTCAGGTGAAAGACGTCCATTGCTGGATTGTGGCCTCTCTAAGCATCACCACGGTTCTGTGCCTCTCGCATCTTGCGGATTCCCGTGACCCTCACCATGTCATTGGTCCATCTTTTTGGAGGAAAAACTAAAATGGCAATGGACAGGGCTCATTGCTCATAGAACGGATAACTGATGGGCCAGAAACCACGTAACAGAAGACGCAGCGTTAGTGATAATTAAGACACAAAATTGTGAAATATTAACTTAACTCAGAATAAGTACCCACATTAAGTGCCTGGCAGAGTCCAGTTTAACTAAATATTGCCAGAATACGAACCATATCTTCTTGTAAAACAAAGTGACCTAGACCTAGACCTATAGAAAATCTAGACACCACCAAAAAGTGTTTTAACTCTTAATTTACGGCCCATATACTCACTTCTTGAACCTGACAAAACAACTGTCGCGTTGCTGTGAAATACGACCGAACAGCATTCACTTCTACGTCTTCATCTTGACACCAAATTTCCATATCTCCAATGTTGCCGACGTTAAAAACTCACGTTCACAAGGTAATTTATATCAAGCGCTAATATAAAACAGAATAGCTTTAAAGGTTTAAGTAACGTTACTGAAACAGTTATTGCCCTATAAATAAACGGTACTTTGCTTTGTCGACGCGCCAAGGAGAAAGATTATGCTGGTAGGTATTCAAGCTGATTTAGTGGGTGTAGTGTGTGTTAAATTGTTTTTAATGCAGGTGCTTTGCTTTTTTTAATGAGGAGTTTTAAAAAGTACTTGAGTACAAAATGAATTATTTTTTTATTGAAGTTATATTTTAATAAAGAAATTTGGTGAAGATGTAATGAAGAACTTTGGAGATATACAACATAACTCATATATAATACCTAGTTGGACTTTTGAACACAAACAAACTCAAGAAAGATCTACAAATTTTCTAAATCTTATAGAACTTATAATTATATTTCCCATAAAATTTTTCAACAGGTTTTCTTCCTCATTTTCCTCTCATTATCCTTCCCTCGTTGTCAGCAGCGTGATCAAGCGATCACGCTGGTCCGCGGTCGCGTGATCAAGCGATCACGGTGGTCCGTAGTCGCGTGATGGCATGTTTCGTGTTGCGTGCCGAGTTTTCACTTCGGCTTCAACCTTTTCTTGAGTGCTCAATAAGCAGCGTTGATTTATTTGGAGACTGGATGTGGCATGGTGTAATTTTTTTATACCATTTTTGTTGGAGGAGTGTGTTCGTTTATTTATTTTATTGTTAGAAATTGGTTTGCATTTGAACACACCTGATAGTAAGCGATGATGCGGTCGAAAAGAGCATATTTGCTTGGCAATAACCTAAGTATATACTCTTTACTCAAAGACCTTATTGCAGTAATCTAGAAGTTATCCATCAGGGAATTATTTACTGTATAATATTAGTGAAAGAATAACCATTGGAAAAAAAAATATGTGCTTTAGTTCTAGTTATTGCACAAGGTTGACTTTATTCAAGGTCTAAACAACAACAAACTTATATGATAAATTATTTTATTTCTTTAAGTGGTTTGTACAAACACTTTTACATGTCGAAGATATTTCAAAACTAGATGAGGTCGGCGTTTCCTATCTGATTACTCTGAGAAGAAAGGCCGAAACAAACTCAGAGGTTAAAGTCTCTTTTAAAGCCCAGACAAAATCTTTGTTAGATCATGTGAAGACCATGTAGATTGATGTCTGAAATGGTCTTTTGAGAAAAGAACCAGCTAGATTGAGTGGACCTGTCCAGTCAGTGCACACATTTGTCAATAACTGTGCAGCTAACTCAGAATTTAAGGAGCTTAATGATTCGACGAACAATACCAAAGAAAGGACATTCGGGTAGGCGGCATAAATTACTGAAACTGCCAGACCATGATTAAAAACTAACTGGTAAAAATTAAAAAAAAGAATGATCCACATAGTCTTCACATTCACAATAACTAAAATAATGTAATACTTAAAAAAGTAAATATTCTATACATTGCAAGAAAAAAACAAAAACAAAATTCAGGATGCCTAAAAAAAATTATTGGAGCAGGTCAATCCCAAGCCTTTTTGTCCTCAACGTAATCTTTAACGGTATAAAACGCTTACAGCCACAATTATTCTGGAGTCGTTTATAAAATTCCTTTGTCACTTCTAGTTGGATTAGCAACAGTAGCTCTCTGTCAGAAGTACATTAAACGCTTATATTACTTTACACATAAAACGAATTAAGAGATGAAAGAGTTTGTTTAACGATATAACTTCCTTTTCCCATTATTGAAGGGAATTCTATAGTCATTAAATTGACCCTTAGGAACGACAAAAGATCTTAGGAATGATTGCCTGTTTGGTTAAGAACATATGAAAGAGTCGGTTAGAAGAATTTTTTGCTCCAAGTGTGGCAATTAATTGGTTTAAAATCACTTTAATTTTATTAAAATATAACAAAAAAGCGCTCTAAAAATATAACAAATAAATTTTATGCTATGGGCAATAAGGCAGTGGTATTAAACATTTGGACTTCATTTAGTGTTTTCAACAAGCGAAACGCCTCGGCTTCGCAAGGGTGTTTTTTCCTAATAAAATAAATGAGAATTTTCTTACACACAAACCCTGTCCTGATAATTATGAACAGAAAAAAAAAGAAATCGGCCAAATCGGAATTAAATTTAACTAAATCCAATTTACCTTACTTATAATATTAGGACTTACCTAAGGCTACCATATTTTTAATTTTGGCACGCTGCTTTACAAAATCAAAAATAAATATCGCGTTCTTAAAAAAAAAAAAAAAAAAACTATACTTCATAAAAGATAGCTTGATCTCTGCGACAGCTGTCAGTACCAATACAGTAACAATAGCTCTTGACCGGCTAACAATACCGTAACAATAATATATACGTCAGTTTGACATATTTTATGTCGCAGAGATCAAGCTATCTTTTATGAAGTATAGGGAAATGTTGACTATTCCTGAACTGTCACTAAGACAATGACATTTCTTTGTTTACATTTTTGATCTCGAATTTGATTTCTGGGTTTAGTGACAGGACATTGTAATCATATCTAATCTACGATACCGTACCATGTACAAAAAATAAAAAATACAAATAAGACACCTCTAATAAATATTAGTTTTTATTATTCTCACTCGATGACCATAGCCATCAAAAGTCTAACATTTTCCTGACAAATCTTCATACTAAACTAAATTCTCTTCAATACTAACGCGGTACCATTAGCAACATTATGTGTGCTACGGCAATATCTCAAAATATTCCGACTCGCCGCGCGTGCATCCAACATAAACAGAGATAACAGACAACGGACTCAGCCAATATATTAGAAGACACCGTTAGGTTAGGAGCCTTGTGGATCTGACAACGAAATATACTCTCGAATGAACACCTTGATTTTGAAGGAATAGGTTGCAGTTGTGGGTGAAATTGGGTGTTGTATAGGGTGTTGTATAGCGGTATGTAATGACGATAAAGCTAAACTTTTAAGTTCAAGTTACTAGGATAGGATAGGATAAGTGGACCCCCTTTTCCGCACGCACAACGGAATTGTGCGTGCAGTCGGGCGAGCACGGCCTCTGTAATAGGCTTGAATCTCACATTTTGTCACTGTGTTTGCTCCCAAACTGTGATAAAAATGTTTGACTCAAGCCTGTCACAAGCCGGCCTCCTCTCTGTGAGATAGAATGGACCGTTATCCGGGAGATACTTTTATTCGAATTTTTGGTTCTAAGACATGCCGGTTTCCTCACGATGTTTTCCTTCACCGATTTGAGAGCAGTGTTGATGAAATAATTTACACAAAGCAAAGCGCCTACCTGGGTTCGAACTGGGTCACCACTGATCTAGTTCAAGTTACTGCAGCTGTCTTCGGCATCAACAGCCGCTGGTAGTATAGTTACTTGAAATTGAAAGGTTCTCACGCTAATAAATTGGGAACAGCGATAACGATATTTAAAAACTCCAAAAAGTATTTATTGAGGTTTTGCCGTTTTACAATCATCATCATCATTTTAGCCGAAAGATATCCACTGCTGGACAGAGGCCTCCCCCAAGCGTGGCCACACTGATCTGCCCCTGTGCGTTTCACATCCACCCGACTGCCGCAGCCTTGACCAGGCCGTCGCTCCACTTAGACTAGACACCTCCCTTCCAACGCTGCGTCTTCTGGTACGTGGTCGCTACTCTTGAACTTTTCGGCCTTAACGGCCATCCATACGTTCGTTTTACAATCGAAACCACTAATTTTATTTTACTTTCAATGCTCACTTGCCCATCAACAACATTATATTAAAAACTCGTTCTATCACACTAGATTAAGTTTAAGAACAGAACTTCTAATTTATTAATTTCAAAACTTTATTTCCATTATATTCTTGTAGGATTAATAACTACGTTCTTTATTCGATTGAAGAATCACACTCAAAATTCAAACATCGAAGCGACTGCCCAAAGGTTATTTACATAGAACTGTTCCCCGCAATTCACTGTTGTGCTCACTTCAATTTCCCACAGTGAACACAGAGTGACTGACAACTGACAGTGCGTGTATTGCGTATATTTGAGTACTGCACTTTTGTAGTTAGAACTATGGTAAAATAAACTTTTATCGCAGTGTGTTTTTTTGTTTGTTTCTACGGATGCTTTTCGGTCACGTCCTCCTTCTTTTTGGTTAACTATAAAATAATAAATTTAAAATAAATATTGTTTTTAAAAACAAACTTTGTCATATTTTTCTCAGCAAACCCGTCCACTTGATCACCATTGGATTTATAATTGTGTAACTTTGTTAAAGTCATCAAAATCAAAGTGTGCGTAAAATTCCAACTTAATTATTCATTTATTTATTTACACATACATTTATTTTTATAGGTAGAACCCAAGGTAATAAAAGTAGTCATACAATGCGACTGTTAATAGAGTAACTGAGTAAATTAGTTGCTGTAACTGTATTTTTTTTTTAATTTAGTTGCAAGATTAGATCCATATCACAACGAAAACATGCATGTCGTAGAACCAAACAAACTTCATAAGGCTCACTTGGTAGATTTCAGCTAACCACCAACAAAAAACGAGGTCTGTGCCCCAGCAGTGAGGCTGATATAAGAATAAGCTAAAGGAAAAAGACATTGAATTTTTTAAGAAAACTCAAGTTTAAAATTATTCTCAGTCTCATCCACTATCACCTACCGTAGTACTAGAGGACGTCTTCAATACGGAACTATTCAAATCACAACCACGCACAGCTATTAATATCGAAGCTAGAACTCTGTTTAAACAAGTATAAACTAGACTAGAGTGAAATATATACTTGGACTGGCAGTTGGCATGCTCCGATATTAAATTCTGTTATTGGACCAAGTATTTACCTATTTCTGTACTTAAAATTGAGCAGGGATTATTAGATTTCGTGTTGATATTGACGAAAGTAAACAGAAACAAACGTAATATTGTTAATAAAGAACGGAAGTTTTAGTTTTATTTATTTTGAAATGATGAAAGACAATTTTCCTGTTGTTATTGTGGACTATGTCTCTAACATAGAACATAATTACAACTGGATTTTTTCCTGTAATGCAATGTTTACAGAGACTTAGGACCAATAACACTAAATAAAGTAAGCATGAGTACATCTAAACCATTCAGGACTGTCAGTTATGGATTGTTTCTATTGTTAGTCAGTATCAAGAAATCATTCTTTCTATATTTTTTTTTTACTCATTGTCCCACACTAGGAATTTCTTCATGTGTCGTGGGTGCACAAAACACCCAGATTCGGCACAACTATATGTAGGCAACTATATTTGTTCCGTGCGGGAATCGTATCCGCGACACGCAGCGTAGCAGCCGATCGCTCAACCACTACGCTATCCATTGCAGTGGAGTAGCTTGGAACTCTGTTTAGAAGTGCTTTCAGTATCTAATAAAATTATGTAACCGTCAGTTACGAAAAAATCTGCAGGCAATATAAATACATAAATATTCTGACAGTAACAATACTCACAATATTTTTAACGGGAACAAGAAATTAAAGAAAAAATGTGTTTGTTTAACTTCTAAGACATAATCATTATCCCCTGGCCTCATCCCATGCATAAAGGTAAACAAAAACAAATGAAAATAAAAGCTTTCCTAGAAACCATTATTCCATTCCGTATTTCTGCAACGACAGACTGATACGATCGCCCCAATTCCCTACACAAAATTACCATTACACTGCAGAGCCTTTGCTCTATAACTAGACAAGCTTTACGCCGAGAGGCGAAGGAAACAGCCCTTAATTAAACACCTACAATAAATATAAACAAAATTCTCGCATTATCTTAGGAAGGAGTAAGGCGGGTTGCCTATTGGAGTGTTTTTCGGTACCAAAGAGTGACAGGACACTCTAGGAATGCCTTGAACATCGTCGTCGAGTTGCCAGCTTGTGTTTTTTTAACGTTGCATTTCGGGGAGTGTGCGATGGAATCACATGATCTAATTCCGCCTAGCCCATTTCATTATCGGACTACAAGACGTAAGGCGATGCGCCATTGGTACTTGGTGGACACATATATATACATACGCACTAAACCTTTTGGAAATACTGTCATTATGAGTACAGCTAAGGAGTGGCATTCCCTGCCGGGGTGTGTGTTTCCAGATAGCTACAACCTCGGGGACTTTAAAGTCAAGAGTGAATAGATTAATTCTAGGCAAGCGTGATACACCGTCGACCACATCAACGCTTACCATCAGGTGAGATAGTGGTCAAGCGCGAGCCTATATATAATAAACAAAAATGACAAAATGGGACAAAATTATCAGAATCTGTATGCGCTACCGAAATGTCTTTTTCAATCCTTTTATTTTTATCTTTGCAACAATTGTTATATCGTTAAAGCACGCAGGGCAAAGAGGTTTGAAAGGATAAAGGGTAGCTATTTGCCCAGCTGTGGGACACTAAGCAAGCTATTAAATCAAAAACAATCTTTAAGTATGACTGATCGAATGGCACTTTCCCCAGAGTCTCAGATGCTTGAAGTGGTAGTGAGAGCGGACAAAGCTAGTTGATCTATGTACCTATAGGTTTATCATCAATGATGAGGGTAAATCTGAATATCTTAATCTTGGAAAGGCTCGATAGGTTGCATGCACTGTTTCAATGGTTTTCGAGCGAAAAGGTTACTTCTAGGCAAACGTGTTCCATCGTCGACAAGGTGATATGGTGGGCAAATAAAACATTATCATTAAAAAATTAGGGGACTGCCGACAGAAGTGAAAACTTAAAATAGTCAACACGTCACATTAGCATGTCAGTGACGCAATCGCATAAGTTTGTCCCTGACCAAAAATCACTCAATACAGCTAAAGAAGTTAGTAACTTACGTTATCCTAAGTTTTCACTTCAAAAATATACCCAGTCGATGACGATCGACCTTTAGATGATTCTTAAAGTAAAACTGACTTGCAACACTACTCTAAACATCTCATTAAAGTGAACTTTCATTCAACATGAAGCTATGGATTAACAGGTCACTCGTGGGCACTTCACCTTTTACAGAACAGGCCGGCTGATTTTCAAACTAGTCATCGCGCTGAGACCATTGAAGTGAAGCGGAAAATAAGTGACATTCTTTCCTTTAAACAAAACATAAATGTTTTTCTAACTCCGCATATCTCCGCTTCTTCCAGCTATGTAAATGCTTCCTAAGAAGCTCAAAAAGCATTGCCACCTTGTTACGAATATTTGCGAACGAAAGTGGCCGACCCGTGTTGGGTGCGTGAATACACTGCTTACAAACAAAACGGAGCCAATTTAATATTTGCCCAGCTTAACTTCGTAAGGGTATGTCAATAGGGCACTACGTGTAGTAACAATGGACCGGGTTCACGAGTGTCCCAAATAAACATCGATCTTGTGCGCTATTTATCTTAGAGTGAGCTACAACACTGTTTGGTTGGTAGGGCTATACGGGCAACTTATTGTAGCCCGAAACAGCAGATTCAATTTTATTACATAGTTTATTTTTTAAGGATGTCACAAGTAAAACTAAACTTCATATTGCTAAAACTTTATATAGGATAAACCTAGCACCATTGTATTATTTTGAGGAAACAGTGACTTAGTAAGATTTTATTGATTATCCAAATATGAGTATAGTAAATGTAATACATAAATATTACATACATAATAATATACCAGAACTTCAAATTTCTTTTTTTCAAAAAAATACAAAATCCACAAAGTGAAAAATAACTTCAATTTTGAAAGTTTTCGTTTTTTGACACCGACTTTCGAAATTGAAGTTCTTTTTCAATTTGTAGCGTTTTTATTTGGATATCGTTTATTTTTTGTAAAAGTGTTTTTATTATTCACTTTTTAGCTGTGGCACTTAATGAGCAAGTTAGTAAGTATATAGTAAGGTACCTATAATTTTCAAGTTATGCCAGAATAGATTACCCGAATAACATGAAACTTGAACATAACCGGTGAAATGAGAGTGCACCAGGGTGAACTGTAACATCTACGTACCCTTTAAAAGCGTGATGTTATGTTATGAAATGGCGTAAAAAATAAACTGACATGCGATTGCAGGAATCCCGAGAGATTTGCCGCTGTTTATTAAAGAGTTTGTTGTATATCGCCGAAGTTCTTCATCAGATCTTCACCAAATTTAAATGTGGTCTCATTTAAAATACTCTTTACTCGGGTTAATACTATTCCAAAAAAAAAATATTTTTTCAAAATCGGTCCACAATTGACGGTGAAGCCGGTGAACATATAAAAAAACAAACAGACATACAGCCGAACATAGAACTACCTCTTTTTTTGGAAAGTCTGTTAAAAATATCAGTCTGTCTGAAACATCTAAGACAAAACGTTTCAATGTATTTTTACGAGATTTTTCTCTTAAGAGAAATAAATGTAGTGTTATTTATTTATATTCGTATAATTCTTTATAATCTCAAAATACCTACATATGTATACTCTTGTCCAAAAGTAATAAAATAAGATATGTTGTGAATTATATTGAGCCAAAAAAATTTGAAAATTATATTTAGAGCTTCTAAATATAATATTCAAACGAGCAAACTAACCAACAAAGCCTTATCTCACAGAATTTGTCACACAAAAGTTTCGCCTAGTTTCCCGTCTGTCCAGTCAAGGCAATTTAAAGTCAAGCACACAAAAGCAAACAGGAGCGACCAACAACAACTGCTGCTCAGTCACTCAATCAAGGAGTCGAGATGGTTCTTTGTTCCCTTTTGAGTAGTAAGATGGCGGGTCAGTTGTTTTGTTGATACCAATCTGGTATTCATAGTCAAAGACACTACATGATATGGTATGGTTATACTGAGGAAGGTTCGTATTATGACTGTGTTTCTATAACCATTTCACCTGTATGATAGTAGATAGGTGAGCAGACATCCCATTTAATTAAAGGGAGCAGTGTCGTAACTATGGAAACAATCCAGACATCAGTTTGGCGTAGTATCAAGATTTATTACATATTATGTAACTTAAAACTATACTCTTCTTCATAATGTCCTTTGTTCTTTTCAAAAATATATTTTTATGATAGTTTTATGTATTGTTCCTTTATTTGGTACAGTTACTTAAATCATTATAAAAATAATGATTTAAGTAACTGTGCTTTTTGAATTGTGTTTTCTTTTCTGGTCGTACCGAATAAATAAGTTATCTATCTTTTTATCTATCTAAACAATAAATTTGATGAAACTTTACAACATCTAAAGATTGTCTACAGAAACTGTTACATATCTACATTAAAAAGGTGTTCATACAAACTTCCATTACTCACAAAACACATAGCTTAAGGATAATCTTTGAAGATCCGTTCAAAACACCCGCAAAATACTGCACTGCATCAATTGGGGTGTTACAAGGTAAACCGTAAACTCGGTATCCCCGGTAAGTGCGAGAAACACACGTATAATATTATAACACGGGACGGTAATGTGTCGGTTTATACGCGCGTGATTGCAAATTCCATTACGTCTCTTATGCTTTTCCCTTACCGTTGTAGTTATTATGAAGTCACTTTGTTATCACTCTCGTCTGAATTTTTGACTTTAATCACTCGGTGTTGTGGCTTGTCATTCGAGGAAAGGTATGACTTATTTTTGTGGCTATTATAAAATTTATACATAATATATGCAGCAGTATTTTAGGGTTCTGGTGCGGCTTCCACGGTACTGTAGTTCTTCAGGCATGTTTTCAGATGCGCACATAGATGATTTTTATGCAATTCTGCTTAAGAAAACCATGTCTGTGGTGCACAGTTTGAGGGGGAGCCGTAATAAATAATAATAATAATATAATAATAATCCTAAATATGATAGCGGACAGAATGGACTCAGCGGTCAAACGTCGATCCATTGACCTGCATGTGAAAGGTGCAGATTAATTAAGAAAGGTATTAACTATGTAACTTTATGCCCATTATTATTTTTATTGTACTAACATAGTTTATAAGATTTCTGATACTAACTTTTCTATGGACTATGGCTACAACTTGTAAGTTGCGACCGTTACCCATGAGCCACCACTGCTCTTACTATAACTCTATACAACTCTTAATATTGGTAACAATCTCCACAGATTATGGGCCCATCTTTCATCTTGAGCTGCATGTTCTGTCACCAGTACAAGTGTGGACCTATAGCCACATCAGTGGATGGCGTTGCCGTCGCTTTATACTTAGTTTAACAACAATAAAATAACAGTAAAAGCCGTAACGATAAGAAGAAGAAATTTACAGCCAAGAATAAAGACAAATGGTTGGGAACAGCACACCACGAATAATATTATTTTAGGACACCCTTTCATGAGACACACAAGCCAATTGTAAGCCCGGTGCTCTAACTTCAACACATAGTAAGATACCCACTACTACGATTTGCATTGACAAAATTGCAATTCCAATTGCGCTGACAATACATGATAGAGTAATCTGAGGACAGGCATCACATCACATTATTTCGCGGAATTAGATGCAGATTGGATGTTAGACTACAGTGTAATTATGTGTGGCAACTTTGCGGTTGGACAGGATAAGCAGGTAATAATTAATGCATAAAAAGACATACGCATTAGTGCATTAAACCAAATAAAACAGATAGAACGGGAATAGATAACTAAATTGTTATTAGTTAAGGAAAATATTTAGCAGTCTTCCTCTTTCCTAGACACTGACTGTATTTAGAATGTTGCTGTGCTCGACATGGTCCATAATTGTTTCTGTAACTTATATTTTACCACCTGTATGAACATTATGGATGCAATATATTGAATTTGAATTTGAAGATGGTCCTTTTACTTAGGCCAGGTAGCCAGTTTATGTAATGTAGATACTGGTATTTAGGTCAACTAGCATCCGGTTCCAACATAAGAATAAGACTCGGCTGCTGATGAAAACTTGTTGGGAATACTTTCACTCTGCGTACAAGCAAGTAATAAAATATCAACAATTCAAATAGTGGTCATATGATTTTATTTTTATTTCAAGAACAATAGGTACAACTATAATGAAGATGAGATATGGTAACTATTCCATGTCAAAGGTGACAAGTAGATTACAAAATATTATAGTAAAAATAGTAGCAGCATAATATGCATTTTATAAAGGGTGTCATGTTTTCTTGTGACAGTCTTTGCTATTCTACATTCCCTACATAATTAGTTATTTTGCATATGCATGACCTGCCAATTTAGTCTGTAAACATATCACCGTAAAAGCTTAAGTGGAGTGAATATGAGATGAACTGGCATACCACCTATATAATTATTATATATTAATAGCTCACTACCAGCTCACCTAAGATCTCACAGAAAATTCGTAGAAATAAGCATTACCTACAATTTAACATCTCAAGTACAGGGTATTTAACTCGTTCTAAGAAATATTAACTTTTTGTTTTAATATATAAAACAAGGCATTTCAACTTTGATCTGGCAACTCTGTCAGATCAAAGTCCACCACATCTCAGCATAATTATCTCGCACACATTCAATAAAACCACAAATAATCTAAATCGAAGGCGTGACTATTCCAATCTTCAAACAAAAAAGAAACAACTCTAGCGTGACTGATACAGGTCCAAACGTTTCACGTAAGAAAAAAGGGACCTTCTAAAAATACGAACGAAGGAAATATACATGAAACAAAAACTTACGTGACTTGGAGTTAGTCATTGACGAATGGAACCAGAAGATGGATAGGTCGGTTGACAAACGATGGGGGACGCACGTAGAAACATTGGACCTATTGAGCGGTTTGTTTAACTTTTGATTGCATGGGAAGAAAGTGGGAAGTAAACTCTTTTTTTTTACGCATATCAGCCCTATCTTGGAAAATGACAGAGCTGCTAAGTAAAATCAAACAATCACATTGATTTTTCTTTCAAACGGTTGACCTATTAATGTTACTAGAACTAAAATCATCAATCAATCGATCATGAATTTTAAATTACATTTAAAGACATTCATAACTGTGTGATGCCTCATTATTTACGGAACATAAATGGAATGGTATAAAATTAGATCCTTATTTAATAGTTCATATTGTCCAATACTTAAGAGAATAACAGTGATGCAGTGAGAAAGTATAGGAAAAGGAAAAGTATAGTAAGGAAAAGGATATCAATTTCTTAATCTTATCGTATCATAAGGTTAAAACTGAAATTTTGAATAATACGATTTTCAGTAAATACCTGTTTCTGAACTACACATGAATGTAACCACATATCATTGCAGCTTACCAGGCAATCATAGTAGCCATGTACAGCCGATATCTAACCCTTGTTCAATCGCCGATTCCCGAATGACACGGCTGCACACAATCTCAGGTATCTGTTACCGAATTTATAGGTTTAGTCGGAATCCTTGCGGTATTAAGACGTACTGCCTTGATTCGGCTTGAATCGGTTCATTTCGTGTGAGGCTTTGGCTGTCTATTGCATTCAGTAGCAGTGCAGGAGTAGAAGGAGTGGGTGCTGTCTTCGTTCTTTCCTAATATTGCAGTTGGATTTGACGCTGTTCTTAAAATAGAAAGCAATTAATTGCTTATTAATTGGATCGTACTTAGATTAATGCAGATTGTTTTAGACTATCCCACCACGTACTTCCCAGCTACTGCAAGCCTTGAAAGCTAGAAACAAAAGCAACGACCACAAAAGCCTCTAATATTCAACGTCCAGCTGGTAAGAATGTAATAACGTTTAAAATATAAAACTAAAAGTAACATTTTCTAAGTTTTTCTTCCATTCCGAGTATAGAGGCTCTCAAACCACCCTTATAAACACTACAGGCGGTATGTGGGTCAAAAAAAGGTACTGTTAACACGCAAAGTACGGTTAGTCCTTGAAAACTACTAAGTTTTTATAAGAGCACCTCAACACGATATTATTATAAAAATATAACTGAAGAAAATAATTTCCTTGATAAAAATACAAAGGAATTTGATATTATCATGTTTGTTTCAGTTTAAAACATGGAATTTCAACTACGTGATATACATCCTAGGAATATTTAGTACTTATACGAAATCAAATTGTGTGTAATAAAAAAAAATAGTAAATTAAGTTTTATATAGCTAAATGTCGGCAGAAACTACTTTTATTGTACTCTTTTAATCTAGTATACAATCTGTTTGAAAAAAAGTCCTTCACCTCGGTAAAACATCCATGCGGCCTAGAAATTTTGGATAAATATTTGATATCACTTTTGAGTTTACATATTACTAAACTGATTAATGCTTAATGTAGGAACTTCACAGCCTGTAAGAAAACTTCTATTGCTAAACTTAGGCCCTACAAGCAGTTAGCAAAGGTATTCACCTTTGCTAACTGCTTGTAGGGCCTAAGTTTGTGATAGTTTATTGGATGGGGTAGTATTATTTTAGGGCACTACACACACACACTCCAACAGTATCGACACTCTTTTGATCGGCACTTATTACCTAATAATAATTATTGTAAGGGTACTTATTATACTCTGTGGTATACGGTGCCATACACATAATACTCATCACCGCTGACGCATGCTGCGACGGAACAAAATACCATTTTAGACATTTTTCGTAAATTGTTTTGTGCCCAGCACTGCATATCGCAGCATTGTGCGTTCTGATCAAGAGACCAAAGCCTGCTTTAGTCACCTCTTAACGCATGAAAAAGAAACAGTCTGCAATGTGTCGCCTCACAAAGTAAAGAAAAAGTTTAGTAATTTTCTGATTATATTATTTCCTTATCAATATAGAAGTTAACATTATTGTGAAATGTTTATAAAAACCGTCGCTCCTTGCGTCGCCATTCGTCAAAATGATTGATTATATCGGTACGTTAAATAATGATCAGGTTTTTTGGATCTTATTGTTTTTAGAACACAGGCGGGTAAAAAGTTTTTCGTTTCTTTTTTAAAGTAAATAAGTAATTCATTATATCATCATTGACATTTTAGCTGAAAGACGGCCACTGCTGAACATACGTCTTCCCGAAGTATCGCCACATCAACCTGTGCGTCTCGCATCCAAAGCGAATGAGGTATGAATGTGGGTACTGGTTAAATTTGCGGGAACGAGCTGGATGCAAGACGCACGTGATTGGTCAATGTGGCGACGCTTAGGGGAGGCCTATGTCCAGCAGTGGACGTCTTTCGGCTGAAATGATGTTGATGATGTGTGTCACCGTTCTCCTGAACTAATCCTTATTCATTTTGTCGTCGACGTTGCATGTCTTCTTCTATCTATATTTGGTGATAAACAATTATAAAATCGTTTTTAGGGTTCCGAAGTCAACAAGGAACCCTTATAGTTTCGCTCTGTCCGTCTGTCCGTCCGTAGCTTAGCTCAGAGAATCTAAGTACTAGAAAGCTATAATTTGACATGTATATACATATTAATAATTCTAACAAAGTGGTAACATAAAATTATAAAAAATACATTTTTTCGGGAACCTCCCATAGACGTAAAGTGGGGATGTAATTTTTTTTTCTCATCTATCCCATGGTGTGGGGTATCGTTGGATAGGCCATTCAAAAATATTATGGGTTTGTTAAAACCATTTTTAGATTCAGAGATTAGTTTGCGTAAAATTAAGCTTTAAGGGTACACTAGTCGACGGCACGAACTATTTTGTGCGCGGGGTTAAAATGCGTGCTATATCAACCGACAACACGTGCGGAAAAGATAGATGCTGTTATGAGCAGTAAGAAGCTAGTACGCGTACGAATACATACTTTTGCAAATTTGTAGCGAAATGGATGATGATTTAGAACGAAACGAATTTTATAAACAGACCTTTGGGAGTCTGGATATCATGAAAAAACGACTGAATGTATCTGTTCAAAATAAAATTATTTGCATTGTTGAACTTCTAATCTATACCTGTATGGAGGCCGTTTTTTGATTTTCCTTCTTCTTAAGGTACTTATTTGCGCCCAAAGATGCGTTAAAATGAGTGTTAAAATATGGAACTTACGAAGCTCATAACTTTCAAGTAATTTCTTTTTTACTTTTTTACTTCCATACAGGGCTAGATAATGATGAGACAAATTGATATTATTTTTATTTTGAACGTACATCGTCAAACAGTGGAGTAAAAGTCAGACTACGTTTGTATGGAAGAATTTTCGACTAGTGTACCCTTAAGTTGCAAATTTATTTATTTTATTTATTTATTTATTTAACCATTTATGCACACACACATAATATACAGACAAGAAGAAGAAATAGAACAATAGGTACATAGGTAATGCTTATTTCTATAGAAATCTCTTCCAGCATACCTGCGAAAGGAAAGATGAAAAAAAGAGATATAGACATAGTGTGTAGAGTTGAAAAATAATAAACATAAAACGATTCATAACCAAGTAATAACTAATAAACAATACCGATAACAAATAAATATACCTACTATCATAACAATTTAAACAAACATATTTGTAAAATAAATATTAAAACAATAAATACTAATACCTATCTATATATATATATATATATATATATATATAAAATAATAATACATAAATAAATATGCAACTATGACGGAATGGAAAGATAGTGGTCTTTCACTCTTCTTTTAAAAACTGCAAGAGTTTTGCAGTCCCTAATGTCAGGCGGTAGAGAGTTCCACAATCGCACGGCGTGCACAGTAAAAGAGTAGGAGTAGAAATCGGTAGTGTGGGAAGGGATATTAAGGATATTTTTAAGATGCGACCTGCAAAGTGCATCGGAAGGACGGGAGTAAGAAAAGCGTTCACGGAGGTAGGAAGGCGTTTATGTTAGAGTCAAGTGTCCCCCCTCCTGCCAGCGAAATGGTTGCTCTTGGTTATGTAAAAAAATTCACGGCAGTAGTAAATATAACGAAATTAAAAGGAAAATTATCACGGATAACAAGGCTTTACAAGTTTACGAGTAATAGTCGATCAACTTATAAAATGTAGTTGGAACAGTAAAAATTTTGACAAATGCCATTGAAAAATTACTTAAATAAAATTGATAGCTGTGTAAAACAGAGTAAATATAATGCTTACGAACCACGTAAAAATATACAAAAAGAAATCATAACAGGCTTTACAAGTTTACGAGTAATAGTCGACCAACTTATAAAATGTACTTGGCACTGTAAAATTTTTGTACAAATGCCATTGAAAAATTACTTAAATAACGTTGTTAGCTGTGTAAAACAGAAAGTAAATATATGCCTATGAACCATGTAAAAATATACAAAAATTAAATCATAACATCCTTAATTATAATGTTTTCTAAATTAATAATGTTTGAGCTCAAATAACGCATTGGAGTGGCTGGAGTCGTTGGCAGTACTAGTCCGTAGTCCATACGGTGCATGCGCGTGGTGGAGTCTATTTTGTGTTAGTGCAGAAGTATTTTCGACGTTTTGTAATTAAAACGTACAAGTAAAGTCAAATTAGATTCGATTTCCAAGCAAATTACTTATTTTCTTTTGTCGATATCCTTCTACGAGTATAAAGTCGGAAAGTAAAACTTTCCAGAATGTAATAGTGAATACCACAGATTAGAGGATTCACCTCCAATCTGCGGTATTAGAGGTGATTAGAGGTGCATACATACGATTTTTTTCTAATTCCGAAAGAGAAATAAACAAGGAGCGTGCACGCAAGGATCCAGGAAGGAACCATACCATTCCCCGTGGCTCTAACGCGCACTCGTTTCGGCTCCTTTCGCAATTTGCACCCGCGGTGGTACTCAAATAGATAATATTTTTCTAACTTCAGTTGCGAAGTTGGATTTTATAACTCCTTCTTCAGTTACCAGTTAGTCCTTATTTAGTTTAAGTCAAGAGTGAATAGATTACATCTAGGCAAGCGTGCTTCACCGTAGACCACATCATCGCTTACCATCAGGCGAGGTAGTGGTCAAATGCGAGAATATAGATTAAAAAAAAACATCCTGGGCCCGGTTTTAGACTTTGTGAGCCGCTGAAACCGTTCTAATGTTCATGTAACAACAAAACCCTCTTTTTAGTCCGCATTATTATGCAACTTCGGAACCCTATTACTGCGCGTGGCCCGACACGCATTTGGCCGGTTTTTTTGTTTAATCATATTGTTTTCTGCAAAAAGAGTAATTTTGTCTATTTAATTGTTTACTAAAGAACTTGGAGCCTAAACACTGCTGGTATAAGCATACGTCAAATTAATCAGTTGTCAAATTTTTGTCACATGAACGGGTAATTAATTAAATTAATAATGGATGCATCATGATTGATGCAAGTGTTATCAGTGTTACTGTAACCTGCTTAATGTAACAATGCGCCTGATTGTATATGCCCTCAAGATAATACGGTTACTAAAGATATGGGGACACTTGAGCAGTCCTTTCAATTTAAACATTCATTTGCAAATAGGTTTTTCTGCTTTGTGCATGTCACTAAGTAAACGTGAAAGCAAAATCAAACTATTAAACTTCCTAATTACTTATGTTTACCAAACTACAGAAGAACTTCTTAAAACATTAAGATTAAGTTAAACATACCAAACACAAGCATACAACACTCACACAAACACTTCCAAAACAAGCACACCACACACAACATACACTCTGTCTATTGTAAAATATTATTTTGCTTTAAAGTTGTATCAAATTATGTAAACGTAACCACTTTTGTATTGTTCATAATGTCTGGAAAGAGTACAGCGTCCTGAAATACAGGATCGGTGTAGCTCAGACGCAGTTGCTCATTTTGATTTTTGTGCATATTATTATATAATAGCTTTAATAATTTAATTATAATGTTCATGATGTACAATTTTATGGAAAAATAAATATAATTTAATTTAATAGTAGAAAAACTATTTTTAGGTTTAGTAAGGCATTAATAAATATATATAAGTATGTGGTACTCATGTCAGATAGAAAGATGGAATAAATCAATCTGCCTAGAATTTTTCAAACTTTGTTTGGGACGACTTTCAGTCTAACAGGATTCAGCAGAGTACCAGTACCACGATATCCATTGCCTAGACTGGTTTCAGATTTCATGGCTTCTGGCTACCGTAACGACTGAGAAAGGTCTTCAAATGACAATTGGGACCAACGTCTTAACATGCTTTCCAAGGCATAGAGGAGGGTCAGTATTTAATGAATGGTCAGACATCGGCAAGCATTGCCCGGTAAATAAGATATAAAGATTCAATGTGAATTATGTAATGTTTAATGAGTTTACAGTACACTCATACTATTCACAACAAATTACAGTTTAAGCAGAACAGGAATGCGCTTCGGCAATCTTCGTGTCTCAGAATTAGCATGAACGCCAGTATTCTACAGAGTAAACCTCCATAGAGGCAAAGCTTCTAAGTTTTGCAGTGCCTCGTTTTGTAGAAGTGCATAGGTGCACTTCTACAAGACAAGCGCTAGTGCGAGCGAGCTTCTACTGAGCGTTTCTAAGAAGTTTTCTGTCTTTGTTTGATAGTCATAAGTTTTCTGGAACTGCATACAGAGTAGATCTATGATTTTGATATCATGGGAAGACTGAAAGGAACACCACATCTCATGGTTGTAATAGCTCTATATTAGAAGTTATCAGCGTGCGACCGTTTTCCGAAGATAGACTCCGATTTCCGATTTGTATACTATTCTTGGAATATCTATATAATATGTTTGTATACTTTTGAAACTGGCCGGTTTATCCCCATCATAGTATTTTGAAACCGAGAAAGTTAAAATAAAACCATCCGCGATAAAGATGATAAAAAAACTGCAGCAAGTAGACACCGCCAATCACTTCCGCATTTATGATGAAAAACATTCAAGCTTTATTAGTTCCCGCTATGTCATTAAGGTGGAATCAGACGGTAAATATTTTCCTCCATGTTCGTCTTTTATTCGAAACTTTCACTGGAAATGAAACAAGAGTGCGAAATGAATTCATTAATAAACCGATGCAACGATGTTAGATATTGGCATTCGGAATCTTTCACTCCACGCCGAATGTATGAAAAATGAACAGTCTGAACACAGAGAGAAAGTTCACTTGATTCAGCCATTTTGTCTCGAGTCCTGTAAATTATCGGGCTGTGTCATCGTCCTGCTCCTATGTCAATTTATTTGGCGTTGCCTTTTTTCATACATCTATTAACCGTCATTTCAATATCCACCTTCCTTTCAAGTCATATTTGCCGTTTCTATGGTCTTCCCATACCCTCATCATTATACCATCCACCTTCATTCAAACTATTGGGCCGTCCTTGTTTTGTTTTATCATCTAAAAATTTTAGTGATACAAAATCCTACACACTCTGCAGTGTTCTGTCCACCATTTAGGCAATACAATTTCCGTCCAATTTAATGCTCATTTAGTCGTGTTCTAACCGCTACAATGTGACCATACCTTGTATCGAGCGCCGAGATAAGCTTTCAATTATTCAATACCTCTGACTGCAAATTAATGTCAACGGACATTCAGGAGAGATCCGTGCCGAGATTGTCATTGTATTGATTCATGTGTCTAGTTAGAGATATCTGTAGCTGTGATGCAGATAGGGTTGGGATTGTGTAGCGGATATTTGGGTAATCTGCTGCAAGAGATAGATATCTTCAATCGCATGCCATCTGTCTCGGTTTTTGGCATCTCTCATCCAGCTGCTACCAGCTACTCTGCAAAGATCTTCACTCCATTTAGCCTGAGGGTGTCCCACCTTACGTTTATCTATTTTCTATTACATGTATTGTTGAAAAAATATTGTAAAGTTACGCTACATATCTAGATGATTTTATAATTATAGTTAGTAAATAGCAATTGAAACGTTGCAAAATGACGTCTTAAGCGACATCTAGTGGCATATCAGAAAGCAACTCTAGTGCTCCGGAGTTTCACAGAGATGACGTTGTTTCTAGATTGGGCTATGCATAATTATATTTCAATGTTAAGCATACAAAATTAATTAACAAATAGATTTAAATGCCCACAATTTCACAGTTAGACAATAACATATAATTTGTTATATAATAATGTCATACAGTGGACAGTGGAGGACAGTGTTTTGCAAATTCAGATTTGTCTCTGGTTAGATCTTTCTCGAAGGTCGATAGAGAGAGAGCAAGTTTCTTTTGATCCTGCTACTATTGGGGGAAGAGAGGGTTCTGCATCTCTGAGAATGGAGATTTAACAGGTATGCTATTTGAGAGGCACCTGCAGTTTTGTGATGATCACACTATGTCTGAATCTTCCGATGGGTTTTACATGAGTTCAAATATACAAAAAGTAGTTAAAAGTAATATTAGTGTTGAATAAGCTGGCAGATTTTATTTGCAGTTTATGAAGAACAAAATTTTTTTTTGTAAATTTCGACGTCGCAGAAATAGTAGTATTTAAATGTTTGTGTAAATTTCTTTAGTTTATAAGTGTTTATGTTTTTGGCTTGCTGTACGCTTTGGTGCAAACTGTTAGTACAGCAAGCAATTTTTATGAAATAAATAAATTTGTTCATATTTATTTGTACAAGGTTCGTATACCTCAATATAACAAAAGTAATAATATGAACTGTTTAATTAATATCATATCAAAGCTTACTGTCCAATCGGTACCTACCATTGTTTGCTATTATTGTTTTCACAGCTGGCAGTTTTCGACAATCTGATAATAATATCGATGATATCCGACAAAGGATATTGGCATGTCACATCCTTATCAAGCACAGACTAATTCAAAGCTTGATTCAGTCGTAATCATTTTGTGAATGGTGCAAATCTGTTGGCATAATTATAATGGTCTATATTTGCTGCAATATTCACTAAATCATAGGTTATTTCTATTAAAATTTAGGAATGTAACAAAGATAATATTTTCTGGACAAAAGCAGTCAACCCGACATTTTTATTCCTCATCTGGCAATGGAAAATCGGCTCTAAATAGAATAAAAGGTACTTTTTAGGGATACGATTTTGTTTTCCTGTCTAAAGAACCTGTATTCTCAACATTGAAAATTAACCCAATCAATTGAATGACAAGTAAAAGTTGTCGACATGGTTCAGAGAATAAGCAAGCTGAAGTGGCAATGGACCGGCCATATTAGCCATAGAATCGATGACCGTTGGAGTAGACGTGTTCTTGAGTGGAGTCCACGAATGGATAAAAGTAGCGTGGGACGCCCTTAGGCTAGATGGAGCGACGATCTTGGCAGGGTGGCTGGTAGCAGTTGGATGAGAGCTGTCAAAAATCGAGACCAATGGCGTGCGATTGGAGAGGCCTATATCCAGCAATGGACTGCTATAGGCTGATATTGATGATGATGAATTTAATGACATAACATAGGGCATAACTGATAACTTGGATTTCTACGCAACCCATAATTTTGGGCTGGCTTCCAGTCTAACTGGATTTAACTGAGTATCAGTATTTTATATGGATCGACTACCTCCAGAATCCCGTTACTGGGTACAGGGGCCCCCTTGGCAAGAGTAGTGTCAGATTTAATTGCTTCCGACTACCGTTACGGCTGTCAAAGTTCTTAAAATGACAACCGGGATAAACGGCTTAACTTGCTTTCCGAGGCATGGAAGCATCCCGGCTGGCATAATATTAACATGGGTACCTATCCAAGCGTTTCTTTACTTCGCCGATCAACCTGTGCGGCTTATTATTTTACAATGCATGTCCTTGAAAAGAGCGTTTTCCAAGCAGCCAAACTGTGCGGAAAGTGTCAATTTTTTCACAAGTGCTTTTTACTTTTCTGTATATTTTTAATTTTGAACTCCGTCAGCCAGACACATAGAATTTTTATTATTTGAGAAAAGTTTTACAAATTAGTTAAGTAAAGATTATCATTCACATAAAAGGTAAAACATAACTAATACTTCATTAAAGGTGATTTTAATTACTCTAGATTTAGATTTGATCAATAAATTAATTATAAATGTTGGGAAGAACGTATATTTTGCTCGTGCCTTTTTGCGTTACAATGTGACAGCTATTTGCAAATGTGCAGTAGATATTCCCGAGGAACTATTAGTTAATCTGTAGATATACTAAGCGCGCTTGAATAAGCCCGCCATTTTATTAATTTCTTGCTTGGTTCAGATATATTTTATTGTTTCCTCGCGCATAGTAAAATGTTGTATGATACACGTATACCCGACTCGTGTCGATTTGCCACTCATCGGGAATCACCTACCTTTCGCACTTGTAGCATAAATAACTATAGCCACGAGTTACTCTTTATGTTGTAACATTTTTCAGAGGCAATAAATATTTTCTTTCATTCTTTCTTTCTCTTAAGCAAACTATATATAAAAGTAACGATACTTATAGGAGTGGAATTATTTGATTTCTATCGAAACACGTGGAAGATAAAGCTGACTTACACGTGAAAGCAATTATCACACCTCGTTAGTCGTTCCTGGTTATAAAAGAGTAATAATTATCTATCATTATGTAACGTGGATCCATCATCATAATTATCGTTTCAGCCGAAAGACGTCCACTACTGCACATAGGCCTCCCCCAAGCGGATGAAATGGACGGTAACGTGGATGAAATGTCTATAATTATTTTATATAACACCCTTCTTTAATGGTCTGTGCCTTCAGTCAGTAGGCAATGTGTGAATGAACGTTTGGAATATATACGGTGAAGCAAATAATTGTTTCACAAAGATGTATCGATTGTATAGGTAGAAGTTGAAGAAGGTTTGGCCTGATTCGAGATCTGACAATTTTTTTTAACAGTAAAAGCATTACATTACTTGTGATTCCAGGTAGCCAATCTACATAAGGTGTTTTTGGTAGAATTTCTTCTTTTTATTTAGTTTACTGACACCAGTGTAGATGATTTCTACGCAATCATGCGTAAAAAAGTTGCGTCAGTGGTGCGGCGGGTATGGGGGAGCCCGAATAGCGTCTTAAAGATGATTGGCGAGAGAACAGATACTGTTCTGCTCAGCTGGTTCATTGGACTCTGTAGTGGACTGTATTGGTGTTGTTTGTTGGGGTCTTGTTGGAGGAGTGAAAATACTGTCTTGATTCGTATCTTCAATTTTATTCCTTACTTGTTACCCCTTGTAGAGCAGGAGACCGACTGGGTCTCAACTCCCAAGCGGTTCGGCTTTTATACAAAAAACCGTTAGCCGCAAACAATAGCGCCCCTCTCCCTCAACGGTATTCGGGCCCGGCATCGCAGAAATGCCGACTTTATTAAACTTATCTTACTTAAATCTACACAAATTATACATTTCCTTAATCTACATACTTAATTCTACCTAGGAAAAAATGTAAAACGTGTAAAAGGTCAATACAAGAGTCTTATCTAACCTACTCTCTACTTATGAGCTATGAATACATACATAATCTTGTCTAATTAGTTACCTTTTCTCTAGTTCTTATATATGTTACAAGTGTTGTCTAAAACTCACATGGCACCTATGTCAATCCTATTTTAAATATCCACGTGGTAATTTTAATTGTAACACATAGAAGAGAGAGCTACGAGACAATGCAAACGGGATTTATCCTTTTTCTCATGCTGCGTTAATGTGCAAGGGATCGTTCAAGGCGGCCCCGCTAGTCATTAGTTTAATGATGGTTCGTTTACAGTTCCGAAGACAATAAGCATTGAATTTAACTTATTTTTATAATACTGTAAAATGCCGACAACAGATCTTTATGTTTGCGTAATTCATATACCGTTCCAAACATGTGCAGACTTTAAACAATTACTGTTACAAGTATTACCGTGAGAAAAGTCCCTATGCTAAAATAACACGCGAGACGTCCTGTATTTTACAGACTCCATGTATTGCGAGACCAATGAACCTACTGTGCAGGGGTAGACGGTGTGTCTAGCATAGAGAAACTTATATATCTAGTTCTTGTATTTGATTCTTAGGGTTCCGTAGTCAAAAAACCTTATAAATTACTAACATAGTTATAAGATTCTTGTTACTAACAAACTTGCCTTGCCTTGTAAAACTTTAATATGGAGTTTTTAGTCTGAAATAAATAATTTTTATTTTATTTATTTATTATTATTGCATGTAAGCATAAACGCATGCTTTTTATTTTCCTTAAAAAGGGTTTTAAAAGTTTCTCCAAAACCAACAGTTAACATAATGTATAAAGCATTGGGTTATTTTATTTAACGCTTGGTTTAGCTATGGCGTTATCTTATGGGGAAATAGCACGGACGCTCCCTCCCTATTTATCCTACAAAAAAAGCTGATAAGAATAATAACTAACATCGAACAAACAGACAGTTGCAAGCCTTATTTCCAGAAATACAAAATCCTTACCTTGACTGGTATTTACATTTTAGAATTATGTAAACTAGTCCGCAAATACCCAGATACTTACAACACACGGGAAGACATGCAAACAAATTATTCGTTGCGCCACAGAAACAGACTAGATCTACCCTCCTCTCGCCTTAAATTGCACTCTTCTAGTCCGTACGCAATGTCGATAAAAATATATAATAAATTACCGGAAAATATAAAACAAGTAAATAAAAACAATATATTTATAAATAAATTAAAACAATTCTTAATTAATAAAAGCTATTACACAATTGAAGAATATTTGACGGATAAATTCAATAAAAAATAAAGATCACTCATTTGACTCAAAATATAATAAGGACATATAATTAAATAAACTATGCATTTCAAATATACTAATTTTAAATCAATTAAGGTGAATTAATTAATAAATAGATAATAATAGTACATGACATGGCATGACATAAAAATATGAAAATATAGATATATTAGTAGGTACATTAAACCAAATAAAAACAAATTTTAAAAACATTTGACGGATAAATTCAATTCAATTAAAAATAAAGATAACTCGTTATGTAAAACGACATTAATAAATAGACATAATAAGCATTAATAATAATTTTATTTAATATAAATTATGCATTTAAAATATACTAATTTTAATTCAATTTAGGTGAATAAATTAATAATTAGGTAATAATAGACGATAATAGTACATAACATGACATAAAAATAGAAAAACATAGACATATTAGTAGGTACATTATACCAAATAAAAACATAGGAAATACAACTGAAATGTTATTATGCAAAAATATTAAGCGCTATTCCTCTCTCCTAGACACTAGACTGTATCTAGAATGTTGCTGTGCCCGACAGGGTCCATAATTGTTTCTGTAACCTATATTTAACACCTGTATGTACATTATGGATGCAATAAATTGAATTTGAATTTGAATTTAACAGTCATAAAATAATATCATCTGAAAAGCATTGGTACCTGCTCTTTTTTTGGCATTTGTATTTAAATTTCTGAATTCACCTGAAAATTCTTCCACAAATCTGCATTTAACATGACACATTATTCGTTAACACACGCCCGATCTAAGATGGGGTTAGTAGATAATTAACGTTTCAATTACGTCTAGATTATCGGCCATTACACCTGAATAGCGTGTTAGAGCAGGGATTGTAGCGTGACAGATCGTCAACTGTTACAGGTCAGCGTATTAAGCGAGTCATTATTGTATTAGTAAGGGGATGAGAGATGACCGGGGGATATATACAAAGTAACATTAAATTATGAACGATGGTGATGGTCGAAATGACAAAGTGTATATTGGTCACGATACAAAATGTTTGCGTTTGTTGATCTTATACAGTTTTTGAGATTGGAAAATCATCATCGCTATTAGAATGTCACTTTGTAAAGAATGCTGTAAAAAAATAGGGACATTCAAATTATCGGCCATTTCACCTGAATAGCGTGTTAGAGCGGGGATTGTAGCGTGACAGATCGTTAACTGTTACGGGTCAGCGTGTTAACCAAGTCATTATTATATTAGTTAAGAGATGTGAGATGACTGGGGTATAAAGACAAAGTGACATTTTATCAGTGGAAACGATTGGTCTGATTAACGTGTTAGAGCAGGGATTGTAGCGTGACACATCGTCTACAGTTTCTGGTTAGCATGTTAAGCGAGTCATTATTATATTAGTAAGTAAGGAGAGATATGACCGGGATATAGACAAAGTGACATTTTTTACCAGTGGTTACATTTGTTCACCTGAATAGCGTGTTAGAGCAGGGATTGTAGCGTGACAAATCGTCAACAGTTACTGGTCAGCATGTTAAGAGAGTCATTATTATATTAGTACTAGCTTTTGCCCGCGGCTTCGCACGCGTAGACTAGATGCTTCTTCTTACCATATTTTAACAGTATGTAGAGAAAAAGTAAAAAAATTAATTAATGAATGATTGATGATAAAAATAATGTAATGTGAAAGTGTTTCTTAGGACAGACTTTTACTTAACTACTTTATCATCAATACTCTCTATCCTTATCTAGCCCCTATCCCTTCACTATTTCTGTGTTTATCCATGACTAATAATAACTAATCATAAGCATAAGTAAGAAATTAAATTAAAGTATTTCCTTATAAACAACATTTTTAACCATTTTGGATGTCGAGGCCAATATCACCAGACTATTTGATGGGCTAACACGTGAACACGCTATAAAGAACTGTCCATGGCAAAAGCAATTCGCCCTCAAATTATACCAGCATACTTCAGTTTGTCCTTGAGCCTTATCAATTGTCATGGCGAAGCAGATTTTCCTGATATTTATGCGTTGAGCCATTTTATAGTTACCAACAGACTTGGAAAGACTTTAGTCTTAAAATTCTTTCAAGACTTTAGTCTTGAAAATATTTTTAATAATTTTTCCTTTGTAAAAGAAGGACTTTTGTACACAACATTTCATCCCCTATTTCATGCCCTTAGGGGTGGTATTTCCAAAAATCCTTTCTTAGTGCTCACTAACACTACCAAAGGAACCTATGTGCCAAGTTCATGATTGTTCTTCAGCCGTTTGGGCTGTGCGTTGATGGTCAGGGAGTGAGTCAGTCGGTCAGTCACTTTCTTTTTTTTTATGTTTAGAAGATTATAATTACCAACAGACTTTAAAGACTTGAAAGTATTTTTAATATTTTTTCCTATGTAAAAGAAGGACTTTTGTACACAACATTTCATTCCCCATGATCCGTCCCCCAAGGACGGAATCCCCAAAAAACCTTAATTTGCGTTAGATTATAATCTTCAGCCCAAATCCAAAATTCGAAGATCCTAACTTCAAAAGCCAACTTTCATACAAACTTTCATCGCCTATTTCATACCCTTAGCCATTTTTGTGAATTCCGCCCAAAAATTCTTTCTTAGTGGATACCTGCACATTATAAAGGGGGATAAATATAATGACCACCTAAAATTACTTTGTGACCATAACCTCTATTACCTAAAATTGTACTATGAAACCCAAATTTAGTAAATTGATCACCAAATTTAGTAAATTGATCACCAAATTTTAATAGCAAATTATTGCGCTATTTAATGTTGTAAAATAGGTTAGGTTAGGTTAGAACTGTGACCAACCGCGCGCGAGCCGAGCGAGCAAAGCGAGCGGTGCCGCGGCAGCGGCCGGCGAGCGCTACTTCCAAGTTGCTCCCAGAAATTTTATAATCTTTTTGGTCATTGGTTTAATTTTGGTGATCATTTACTACTTTTGGTGATCATTTACTACTTTTGGGTTAACAATGATTTATTTGGAGTCATTTTGCCTAAACAGGATAGCGAGATGTTAAAACTTTGGTTATAATTTTACAATAAGATGCGGGTTTAATTTTGGTGATCATTTACTATTTTTGTCTGTTATATGTTACTATATCTGGTGGTAAGTTAAACATAAGCCATTATAAAGTATCTATGTGCAAAATTTCAAGTCTGTAGACGATTTCATTATTCCCATGACTTCATACCCCTTTTCACCCTCATGGGGGTGGAATCTTCAAAATCGCTGAGATACTTGTAAATTATTTTTTAATCTTCAGCCTAAACCCAAAATATAAAGATACTGACTTTAAAACTGACGGATTTTCATACAAACCTTCATCCCCTATATCACGCCTTTAGGGATGGAATTTCCAAAAATCCTTTCTTATTGCTCACCTACACTACAAAAGGAACCTACGTGCCAAGTTTCATGATTGAAGCTTCAGCCGTTTGGGCTGTGCGTTGATGGTCAGTGAGTGAGTCAGTCAGTCAGTCAGTCACTTTCTTCTTTTATATGTTTAAAAATAAGGAGAGAGATGACAGGGGATATAGAAAAAGTGACATTTTTTCAGTGGTTACGATTGTTCACCTGAATAGCGGGGTAGCAAGTTCTGTATCCTGAAATTTATTAACAAGCACATAAAACATTCTAAAACAAATTTAAAAACAATTTATTGCTTTTTCTGCTACAATAATATTTGCTATTTTAAAATATAACTTCTTAAATTTGAAAAGTACTACAAACTAGAACTATTTACAGCAGATAACTTAGTATAAATATTAGCTTAAGATTTGACTTGGCTTGTTTTCATGCTCTCTTGTGCCTTGATTTGACTGGATCTAAATTGATAACATGTACTCCATCTAAGGTTTTAACTCTGCAGAGTCCAACGTAAGCTTGCCCTTTACTAAATATAGAAGAGTATATGTCGAGAAAAGCGCTGTCAAGGCTAAGGCCTTGTGATTTGTGGATAGTAATTGCATATGCTAAGCAAATAGGGAATTGATTCCTGTGAACATAGTTATATATTACTTAATATTTGAAACTTGTTCTTCACTCGTTCTAGAATTAAAGATGGTATTCTTCTCGTTATATATTCACGTGAAGACCTTAAAATCCACATAAAGACCGCCTGTCATCAATTTTGATTGCTGATTCTTACATTACAGGCACTTTAGGTAAGTGTTCCTAATATAATTAATTAATTGAAAAATTATAATAAAATGATAAAAATTTACTAGTTTCTGATTTATTCTTTTTTTATTCTACCTATCTGGATGCCAAATTTCAACTTTCTAGGTCACCTGGAACTGGGTTAGAGTTCTGATAAAAAATTAAGTGATAAAAAAGTGGCTTTGAGCTATATTTATAAAATTTTGATTTATAGTTCATCTTAGGTATTTAATATATAAACCAAATTTCATGTGTTTATGTTAAATAAATTTTGAACAATTAAGATGACAAAAGTGGCTCCAAATGGTTCGTGTAATATTACACACAGCTGCTGCGTCGCCAGTTTCTTTTTTGTTTGAACTTGGCTTTACACGCTGCCGCGTGTCTAGATTGTTGAAAATTATTATTCCACATTGCAATGGAATTATGGAAAGCCAAGTTATCAAATTACTATCTATTTAAGAAAGAAAAATACGACGATCTGATATTAAATTCCACCACATCACGCGACGTGTAAAGAAAAGTCAATAAATCTATAAATAGAGTACGCCCTTCAGAAGTTAATGTAAATAAAAATGCTTTTTACTCCAACTACTCAATCTAATACTCAAAAAACTGATTCGATCTAAAAATATAGCCCATTTTCGAAATTCAAGGTTGTCTCTTTCATAGTCTAGGGAACGTGACTCGTGTCTCTAAACCTACGTAAATGCTGGAAGGTTTTTGTGACAAACTAATACCAACGATTATTGAAAAATGTATCTTCTGATAGTAAATATTATTTAGTTACTTCTATGTAAGTAAATAATTAACACACGTGTAAAGGAAAATGTTGTGAATAATTTGTAGGAAAAGGTTTATATTTTTTGGTTAAATTAAAATCTAAAAAGACGTTACTTACAGTTTTTATTATCTGCAATAAATCATATGTAAACACAAACCACATTCAGGGATAACTACATGATTTTGCATTTTTTTTGTTAATGGTTCAACACACAAAAAAACAAACCAATTCATAGCTAATAACTAAAAATCTAGTTAGTTACACAAAATAAAAATAAATAAAATATTTTATAAATGAAACGAGTGCAAGTTCAAACTAACCGAAGCTACGGTTTACCTAAACATCAATTCCACCTCGCGATCTAAATTAAAACCGACCACTTTTATAACAAACTTTCAAACCGCGAACAAAGCAACCTATTTAGAACATAATCCACATTGCCAGTTACAAAAGCACCCACAATCCAAATTAAAAACTCACCACAGAATATAATGAACTCGCTGGAAACAAAACAAAATAAAGTTTTTCAATACAAATATCAGAAAATTCAGAACTGAATAGCGAATATCCAATTACACACACACTGTTCTGTAAGTATGCCACGGAACTAAATTCAATTTTGGAAACAGACACGTTCGTTTTAATTTAAAGGGTATTTTTTACATTTGATTTTTTTTTTCTTTTTTGTATTATTGAAAGTTCAGTGTGGGTTATGGCAATTATATATTAACTTTATTTATTTACTCTTATTTGGCTTCAAGGTTTTGCATTAGTATCCACTGATGACCTTCTTCGTAGCTGGAGGTGGATCACTAGTGGGCACGGTAACTTTAAAAGTAAATTATTTGCCTTCAAGCTCGTTGCCTCACCTTTATGTCAGTGTTCTACATCTGACTGCGAATATGTACAATCTGCACATCATATCTTATGGGAGTGTAGGTATTCTTTGGCAGTATGAACGCAATTTTATATTGCATAATGTACATGCTGCATCAGGAGTTGTTTACTATACGGACCTTGTGGAAACTAGAACAAATTTCCGTGCGTTCAAGCGTTTTTGCCATACCTATTATTGGAAACAAATATAGCACTCACAATGTTAGGACCCATTAATATTAATGCTAATTTTTATCCATGGTGCTAGGCAACTGGACTTATCCCAGCTGTAAACGACTCTTTGTGCCCATTGGCTTTGTTTGTTGTCTCCTGCTTGATATGGAGGGAAGTGGCAATTTGTAGTTTTTCCTACTCCTCCGTTATTTTTTTCTGATTAATTTCCTTGCGGGATCCAAGACAGTTAAATTCATTCGCCTGGACTTCGTCGAACTACATTGCCGCGGCGCTTTTCTTGTGGTCGCCACTGTTGATTCTGGCTTCCAGAAGTTGCAGTGGTTTGGGAATAGTGCGGTGGGATTGATGACCTTCTTCATGGTCATTATTACATAATTTAAGATTTTGAAACCAGGTAATAAAATATTTGCCTCATCGTGCTTTAAGAAAGCCCTTTGATGCAGTGGTGACTGTCAGGACATGGTTTTTAACTTATTTTAAATTAGTTACAACACTAGGTAAATAGGTTTTAAACATCATCATTATCAACTGCCATCTTCGTTTTCCTTTTTTTGAGCATATTCCCGTGTTCTTATCCATGTCATATCCTGGTTCTACGAGTAGGTATCTTAATGAGATTATTCCATTTAAAAATAGAAAAGCGGTGCTTCGATGTTTAAAAAAAACATTTAATTTAATAAAAGAACAGTGAAGCTTTCCCGGTTTTATCTAACCACTTTCATCTGTTAATTGGATCCACATTCTGCGGCCGATTACAGAATAATTGTAAGAGCAGATGTCTGACATTGTTGTGTGTTACTCTGCAATTATGTCAATTTGTGGCCGAGTATGAGAGGTTAGCAGCGGATTGGAAGTATGACTGCTGTGATGCGATCACGGAAAACTGAAAATGTTATGAGAGGTGACAATGATTAGCGATAAAGTAGAATATGAGAGGCTGATAATACTGTCATCAACAGAATGCGATTGCCTAGTAGTAGATGTAATGAATTTAATATACTGTTACTTGTTTCATCATAAATAAAGAAAGAAAAAAGGATTTCCCCTCAGCTTGAAAAAGATTTTCTGTATAGTTTTCCACTCTTACCCGGGAGATGCCTCTTTCATCGAATCTATCGTAAACGGTTCTTAAGTAATTACGCCAGCCTTACAGCGTTTCGTCCGCGACGACGATCTTCTTTTTCATTGAATAGTGTTAGCTAATCCTTTAATACGCACAAATGAATACCGTGCCCAACAATTACCTATAAGCCTTCCAAAAATTCAAATCACCGAGTCAAAATAATGACTATACATTATATAATGTAATGTCATCATTTATTTTTTTAACAGTCTAGAAAATACCAAAAAATAAATTATAAATATCAACAAAACTTTAAATGTACAAATAAAATTTCAAAATTTAAAAAACCTCCCACTCATTTTTATTTCATGCTACATAATTTATCTAGTACATAGTAGATACGCTTCGATCGGCAATCTATAGAACACGTAATTATGACACGATATCTTGCGTAAACACCCCGATTCAAACAGTGAAACGCCCATAACTTTTGAACGGCTTAACTGATTTTATTAAAACGTAGCTAAGAACATTTCTGACAAAATCACCTTTCAAACAAACTAAACTTAATCAAAATCGGTTCATCCGTTTGGACGCTACGATGCCACAGACAGACACACAGATAAACAGCAACACATCTCAAACTTATAACACCCCTCTTTTTCCGTCGGGGGTTAAAATACCGTATGCTTTTACAGCCAGCTCAGAAAATACATGCACGTTTTAAACAGCACTGCGGTGTCTGCGTCGATATTAAACATTCAAGAGAAATTAAAACATTTACGCCGGGATGCAGTATTCATTATTTGTTGGCTTTCCGTGCTGTAAAGTGGTAATTATCCTTAAGAGGTGATTATTACTTTATTTGCTGCTGTTATGTTGTTACAGTTTGCGGAAATTGTTTTCTGTACAATTTTGTTTTTAGTTGTAATGTGCAACAATTATAAGGTACATAAAATAGATGGATATAATACACTCTGTTGAACATCACACAGCTCTTTTACAATATTGCTAACTCTATGAGCAAAAACTTAAATCGATGCTCTAAATTAAGAAATTGAAGTTAAGTTTTTGTCAAATGTTAATTTAAGAAACCTGCCAAACTTGCATAATGCCTTTAATGATAAGCATAAAACATATTGGTTTGATTTACATTGGCATAACGAAATTCAGCATAGTGATCATTATGCATAATATTATTAGGCTTTTATGTTTTGCCATAATGTATATTGTCTGTTATACTGTTGCCATAATTATAATGAAGAATAATTTTATAAAGCTGTTATAAACGCATAATTATATTTACAAATAATGTTCATTGGCATAAAACAAACATGTTCGCGTCTCTAGAGTGACCCAAAGGCCACACCCACCAAACCTTAACCAAATCCAATTGAGGCCATTTTTTTTTTGTTCTGGGATTGCTCATGCATACTGCGCTACCACGGGAAGAATTATTCGGGACTCAAACCAACTAAAACTCCACGGTGTCCTCCTGTGCCAGCGTAAGCAGTCACCAGCGAACCCGCCGGGGCTCTCCGTCACTGGCCCCTGCTCTGGGGAGTGTACCCCCATCACGGGCGCACCAAAACCCTTTGCACGCTGCGACCACCCCAGAGACCAAACCAGCACGGGATCCCTTTTTTTTGCATAATGTTCTTTTCCTAATATACTTTGGCATAACTGTTTTGGCATAATTTGTTTTGCCATAATAATTCTTTGCTATAATTTTTTTTGGCATACAGTTTATGCTGGCATCTTCAAGGCAAATTTGTTTTGGCATAATTTTAATTCGCATAATGTTACTAGCCCTAATGACTATTTGCATAATAGTATTAAGGCATAAAAATTAATAGGAATAACGGAAACAAATTTGAGTTATTTTTACGTATTTCATTTTTTTGTGTCGGAAACGAATCGCTGCAAAACCGACTCCACGTAATCTTGTCTGCCCTACCCCTAGAGTGTTATTTAAAATCGCGTAGGCGCGGAGGGGCGAGGCGGCCCGCGAGCTGAGGAGCAGGTGGTTTTAACGTTCGCCGCCGAGGCAGAGGCAGCTCTGCCGCCGGAGCCTCGCAGCGCCGGAGCCGTGACAGAAACCATGCCTGCTGCATGTTGCATGCTGCATGCTTGTTTGCATGCTGCATGTCCGCTGCATGCATGGTGTATGCTTGTTTACATGTTTGCATGCTGCGTGCTTGCTGCATGCTTGCTGCATGCTTGCTGCATACTTGCTGTATGCTTGCTTGCATGCTAGCTCCATGCAAGGTGAATGCTTGTTCATATGTTTGCATGCTGCATGATTGCTGCATGCATGGTGTATGCTTGTTTGCATGCTTCTTACAGGAAAAAATCCCAAAAACATTTTAGGAGTTAATTATTATGCGTATTTGTTATGCTTAAAAAAATATGTTTTAATATCATTATGCGTAAAAAAAATATTATGCTTTAGAATGTTATGATAAAACATTATAATGATTAGAGTAATTATGCTAAAAAAAATATGCGTAAGCTGTTATGCGAAAATAATGAAATGCGTAAATATAACTAGGATAAACAAAAGTATGTCATGTTATATTATGTCTAAAGTTTTTATGCAAATGGATAGGGAACCAACCAGCACAAGGGCGCCAGATGACTTTGTGTGTTGCCACACACACAGGCTGCCCCCTTGATCCCCCTGTGACGGTGCAGGACAGTGGACCCACCGTGTAACTCCCTATCTCCTGCGCGGCCGCAGCTAGGGAGAGCGGCCAACGCTATACCGACAATCCTCCTCCCCTGCGGCCACTGCGCGTCCGCCATCAGACGGCGGCGACCCCGTCCAGGCCCCGGAAGGCATGGAGACCGGCACTCCTCTCCCACCGCGGCCTCTAACCTCCCTCCTCCTCTCCTTGACAATGCGGGAACCCACCAGGTCTTGAATCCTGACCAACACAACAACACACAAAACAACATAAAATCATCAACATAAAATTATTATGACGAATAAATATTATGGCTTCAAAATGTATGCAACTCCAAATTATGCCGAAACAAATTATACCAAAAGACAGTTATGCTAACCTTTGCATTATGCCAAAGTTCCTATTATTATGCGAAACAAAAAGCGTTATGCCAAACAGCATTATGCTTATAAATTTTATGCCAAGAGCGGAATACCCGTCAAAATTAGGCATCAAAGTAGGGTTTGATAATTATCTGAACTCCATGTTCTCATTTCAGAAACTATATCTTAGTACCTATTCTAACACAGTTAGAAAAAAGGAACACAGCATTACATAAAGATGTATAATAAAACCTCTGTCACACAAATGACAACAGTATAATATTCCCAACAGATGCGCGGGAAAAATATCCCCCTAAACTCCAAACTTTTTACCAGATAACAGGAAGAAATAACAACAGAATTACACAAAACCGATTACCAGAAAAACACCACTAAATGTCTGGCGTACTGTGGTACGCAAAAGATCTCACAGTTTTTGTCGCAGGCTCTTGTAGGCCGTTACGTTCTCGAGGCCCTTTCTCCGTGTCAGGGGCTCTTCACTAATGGACCCTTGCCTCTTTCAGCACTCCCGGTGCCCTTTTCAGACGGAAAAGTTGGAGTACAGTGTGTGTAGATACTGAAAGATACGTGGAGTTGTGGGACTTTATTTATGGGCATTGAAGGAAAGAAAATAATGATTGTTGGAAGAGATTATGACTAGGACATGCATTGTAAAAAATATATATACATGTCGGGTTTAGTCAATATAAGCACGGCCCTGGCGGCAATCAAGAGAAACTACGCATTGGCACGCTTTTTATAAGCACTTGCGTGGTGCGGAAGATGGCAGTTGAGTACTGACAGCCTTAGAGCTAACATGTCGTAGAATCAATTTCGATCCGTAATATTAGTAAGCAAGAATGTAACTATTACTGCAACTATTACGAATAATTTATGTGATTTCATTTTCACAATTGTACCCACCTACCTGCCCACACACGATGTCTTAACCTAAGGGAATACATCCTGACTTCCCGATGGTTTGCATCTATCGGCCAGCCTTGATTCGACATGCGTATTACGTAGGTACCTAGGTAACATGAAACTTTCAGTATAATTTCCGTATTTTGTATAAAATCAAACATATTTAATTTGAACGCTTCATCCATTGTTAATTGCTTCAAATTGTTAACATTTTATGTTGCTCAGTGAAATAATAAACAAAGGATGTGGATGTGGACAGTTTGACAGCCATTTTGGTACAGTGAACAACGCTTGTAAAAACCGGCCAAGTGCAAGTCTGACTCGCGCACAGAGGGTTCCGTATAAATAGCTACATTCACTAAAATAAATAGGTAACATTACTAATGTTCATAAACAATGAAAGCACCGAACATTGCTCCAACGTAGGGACAAAATTAACTTTGCCGTTCGAAAACTGTAGGGGCTACATACATCAATATACATTTTTTTTACTATTCCAAGTAAATTTTCTAAGTTGGTCGACTATTACTCGTAAATTTGTAAAGCCTTCTTAGCTGTGATAGTTTTCCTTTTAATTCCGTTATACTACTGCCGTAATTTTTTTCACATATCCAAAAACAACCATTTAGCTGATCCCCCCAAGGTGGACACTTAATTGACTCTAACAAAACGGATCCCTGAATCAAAAAATGGTTTTCATAGACCCATAATATTTTTGAATGGCCTATCCAACGATACCCCACACCATGGGATAGACGAGAGAAAAAAATACCCACTTTACTTGTACAGGAGGTACACTAAAAAAATTTTTTTTCTTGGTTTTATTTTACTACTTTGTCGGCGTGGTAAATATGTTTATCCATCCCAAATAATAAATTTCTAGTACTAAGAGTCTCTGAGCTAAGCTGCGGACAGACAGACGGACATAGCGAAACTATAAGGGTTCCTTGTTGAATACGGAACCCTAAAAATTAGTTACATGGGACGTTATTATTTTAGTGCCATCTAGATTGAGCTAGGTCTTACTACTCCAACCTACTTCTGATAGTTTTTAGGGTTCTGTACCCAAAGTGTAAAAATGGAATCCTATTACTAAGACTCCACAGTCCGCCTGTCTGTTACCAGGCTGTATCTCATGAACCGTGATAGGTAGATAATTGAAATTCACAGATGATGTATATCTCTTAATTGCCGCTATAATAACAAATACTAAAATTAGAATAAAATACATATTTAAGTAGGGCTTCCGTACAATAAACGTGATTTTTTTGCCGTTTTTTGCGATAATGGTACTTTGTTACTTCGTGCGCGAGTCCGACTCGCACTTGGCCGGGTTTGTGTTTTTAAGTTTGCTAGACTGTTATTGAATTTAGGCTATAATTTTAAATGACCTAAAATATTTAACTAACCCTTACCCTTTCTATTCTTAGCATTAAGTCATAGCTTTTGTTAAAGAATTTAACAAAAGCACCTTTTCTTGCAATAAACCGCTTCCAAGTATATAATGGCTACATGAAAACTAATTATAATTAATTGAATCCTACGCCCTCTTCAAAAAGTCTGTCTTTCTAAGAGGAAACTGAACTTAAAATAGCACTTTGTTCACTGTCCAACTATATAGAAGGCAGGTGTAAAAGAAACTTGAACAAAAGACGTTCTCAGCAAAGGGTACCTACAATTCAAAAAGACAACACCAAATAAAGTTTTAACAAAGTGAAATAACCTAATGTATAGTGTTACAAAGCCTTTGCTACTATGTCTACTTTTATACTGCCCCTACTAGGGTGCTGAAGGTTTATTTAATATTTTAAAACTCCAACTCACAGCAAGTTCAAGAGTCTTGTTGTGAATTGCTCATCATCATTTGAGACGCTCCTGGATAATAAGCATTCCCAATTACCGTTTTTTGAACACCAATTTCAGAAGAAGACCCACTATTCACTGATTTTTGGTCTGTGATAGTAAAAGATAAAGACACTATAATAATGATATTTGTTGCACGTCACTTCAAAAACTCAAGCTTGACGCTTGAGTTTTTTTCGAATCCACAAAAAATTATTAATCACCATACTGTTTTTTTTATTTTCTTTTTTGTATATACCTACATAAAAATATATTTTCGACTGTATTGATTTCTAAAGACTTCACTGTTTATGAGTGTTCTTTCTGCACTATTATTGTAATTACTGTCTGTTATAATTTTGTTTTTGCATGATGTGTCTATCCCATCATATTGTACACGTAGTTTATAGTTTGTTATTAGTGTAACAATTGTAGATAGGCCAATAAATAAATAAATAAAATAATTGAACAAATTTATTCGCGAGCTTTGTACCAAACCGGACCATACAGCAAGAATACAATTTTGAAAATCTAGTGAGGGCTGCAGTAGTCTGGCTGTATGCGGAGATTTATATGAGTGTATACATCTTACTGCCCCATTCCCAAGTTATTTAGGAAGGATTAGATAAGAGTATTTCGATTAAATTATCTCTGATTTCAACCAAAGTGTATTAATATTTGAGGAGTAATAAAGCAAACAAGTTTGCATAAAAAATGTACTCCAAATAAAATGGTTGCTTTTTCAACCTTTGGTTAAAGAAATGCCTGTCTTTCAATAATCCCACTTACTATTATAATCGTTATATCTTTAATGTTATTATGATTAAATAAGATCATTATAATAACAGAAACTTTCGCCACCCACCATAATGCAATATTACTAGATAACCTTTGATAAAGGTTACACAAAATAATCATAACTTTTTTTTAGTATCCGAACAAATCGTTGTCTACTAACTCCATATATATACACACTTTCTCTTACCAACCCCTGATACAAAACTTTGAAAGTTGCGATTTTTAATTATTATATAACACTAGTTTGATGATTAAACTGATGACATACTCAAAACTTATTACAATACCTTATGAGAGCATTTTGCAATGACAAGAATTTGTAATCGATTTGATTTCCACGTTCACCGCCACCCTTATTCATGTTCCACTTGCGATGGCAACAATTTCGTTTGAATGAATGACCAACATTCCTACTAGTCCTTGGATGCCACTCGGCAACTCAATCTGTCAACACCGCACCTTGCTTATTAGGGTTCCGCACCCAAAGGGTAAAAACAGGACCCTATTACTAAGACTCCGCGATCCGTCTGTCCGTCTGTCACCAGGCTGTATCTCATGAACCGTTATAAATTAATAAATTTTCACAGATGATGTATTTCTGTTGCCGCTATAACAACAAATACTAAAAACAGAATAAAATAAATATTTAAGTGGGGCTCCCATACAACAAATGTGAATTTTTTGCCGTTTTTTGCGATAATGGTACGGAACCCTTCGTGCGCGAGTCCGACTCGCACTTGGCCGGTTTTTTATTATTAGTCCTGCATAACTCCATTTGAGTTACAAAAATCAGATTTACGATCGAAACTCGATGACACATCGTCCAAAAACAGCAAAATTGTTAACAAGTAAAGTCCAATAGTACAGCCTCCGATATGTCCGCCCTCTACGCCGGTGTAAAGTTACTTCCTCCGTCTCGACTCACTTTGATCTTTGAGAGCAGTAATTAAATCGGCTTTTGTACGAACTTTCTAGTTTTTCAGATAAATGTGTCTACAGGCGTTTTGGTTAAGTTCCCTTGTATTTTGGCGTTAAGCTTCCAACTTTCAACGGAAGTTAAGTTTGCTGTTAATTTTGTTAGTATTAATTTTATTTTGTTTCTATGACAACGTTTAAGTTAAGTAGGCTGGGGTGAGCTCAAAATAGAAGATGAAAACAGGACTTAGACCTCCTAGTTCCTGAATATCTTTGCACTTATTTTATGTTTCAGCTCATGTCTATATTGTGTATACAGTTTTAAAGATATCGTGTAATGCGAGTATGAGGTGAATGATTTTAGGATTGGACTAGCTGTTGCCCGCGACTTCGTCCGCGTCAAACTCTTTAAAAATATATTTTTATTTATTTAGTTTCCTGCCGTAACTATGAATTATCTCGTGATCATACGTAGCCAGAACAAACAGACAGACAGATAGACAGACAGACAAAAATCTTAAAAATTGCTTATTTGTTATTAGTACCGTATATACTTTCACGTGCATTCAATAAAACGTTGTTATTTTGATATTACATACAGACACTTTAATTTTATTTATTTATATAGATGATAAAAATATCCAAAGTCACTAGGATATATTTTTTGACCTATTTTATCTACCAATGAATTACGATTGATCGAGTTCGTCGTCAATTTAATGACATTAATTCAAACCAAATTTATTTTGCGACCTCCCAAAAATATCTGATCCCAAACAAATAAAATTTTGGTGTCAAAGCACCCGTGAAATATCAAATAAATAATTCTGTATGATAAATTTTATTATGACTGAAAGATTAATTAATTACGTTTCAAATTTTACGTGAAATATTACCTTTAGTAGGCTTCAATTTTCTCTGTTACTTTTTATCAGTGAATGTGAATGAAGTTGAAATGGGATTTTAGAAGCCTCACAAAGTGAAATGTGGGGATTTAATCATGGGTCTGTGGTGGCTCAGTGATAATGACGAAGAATTATGATTTGTGGTTAAAAGTCTGACAAACGCACATTACTTTGTGGATTCTTTTTTATCGTCAATGCTATAAAAACTACTCACATCACACATATCACATCATCAACCTATTAATGTACCCACTGCTGGGATACAGGCCTCCTCTCTGTGAGAGGGAATTGGCCGTAATCCACCACGCGGGCCCAGTGCGGGTTGGTGGATGTCACATGTCTTCGAATTTTTGGTTCTAGGACATGCCGGTTTCCTCACGATGTTTTCCTTCACCGTTTTGAGAGCAGTGGTGATGAAATAATTTACACAACTTGTAAGTAGCGGCCGATACCACTGGGCCACCACTGCTCAAGATGGCATAAAGGTGGCTTTTGCAGGCGATTTTGTCCGCGTGAAAGACGGAAATCATCAAATGGAAACGAGATAAAAATTAAAATAATCTAAATCATCGCGTTAAATGCCCGTGATAAAACAATATTTTCCATTACCCTTAGTCCTTTTCAAGGTCTCAAGTATCCAATTCAGCAGTTTAGGTGTCAAAACGTAATAAACAAACAGACAGACAAAAGTTAACTACTTTCGCATTAAGGTTAGGTTATCAATGAAACTTAAATTGAAACAACTACCACTAATGCTCTCCCACCAGGATAATTTATAATAAATATAATAAGATAAATCAAAATAATAATTGTATTACATTTATGGCTGTTTACAAAGGTGTATGTACAATGTATAATGAACTAACACATTTCAGACTTCCTTTCAATAATACATAATACACTTGTTAAGGACCAGGACGGTCGGCAAATAAACAGCATTGAATTATTTGCACATCACTCGTTGGTATAGACTAAACTAAAATAATAATAAATAGCGCTTGTGACTCGCTATTTATTATTATTTTATTTTTATAATCAATAGGCTCGCGTTCGACCACTATGTCGCGATGATTTGGTCTACGGTGAAGCACGCTTGCCTAGAAGTAACCTATTCACTCTTGACTTAAAGACCGCAAGGTTGTAATTATAAGGGAACCAAGACTCCGGTAGGGAATTCCACTCCTTAGCTGGGTCTGGAGCTTTGACGCAACCAGTGCATCGTTGCCAATAAGCCTCTTGGTCCGTCTGTCAATCGACTCAAGTGCATCAAGCTGGTATTTGAGACCAGATTGGTGGTTGGTGGTTTGGTTTTGTACCAGAGGATAGAGCAATACTCCATGCATGACCAAACTTGCGCTTTATACAAGTTGAGCAGCTGTTCGATTTTGTGCACACCAGTTGGCGCCACTGGCGAGTAAGGTCTTTAAATATAGCTGTTAATCCTTTTTATAACGCGCACGGTAGCAAAGTTTGTATTAAAATCATTTCGAATACCGTAGCAGTGCGATTAAATATAAAATCGAGTATGTCGCAGTTTTGCGCACCGCTTTTTCTCGAAAAAATTGAGGATTCAATTTGCCGAAACATTAAACTCTATTAAAGCAGTGGTTGGTAAAACCCGTACCTATCTTAAACTGCCATATTTAGAAACTATTCACAGTACTAAAAAGGTAGTGTATAAACTAGCGCTAAAAGTAAAAACACTGTGAAATTTGACATTTTGAAGACCTCACTCTACACCAGTGCCAGTAGCGGCAAATTCAAACACGATGTTGTCATCTATTTTTAGGCGCCTGAATGCGATATTCGCGTGTGTTTTGATAAGTACTAAATGGAATAAATTTATTGAAAACTTTTTTTATACTTTTTTGTTTGGTTTTTTTTTTTTTTTTTAAACTGTTTTTATTTTCTACTTTTATGTTCAATCGCTAATCCTCAAGATCCTGGTAAGGATAATATGACAAACTATTTAAATTATTTTGTTGTCATCGGTCCTTGATAAGTGTGTAAAGTTTCAAATTAATCCGTCGTTTTGAAGGAGGTGAAAATCACGTTCAAAGATTCCGTTATATATTATATAGAATCATAGGTACATAGATACATACATACCAAGCTAATAAAAGGGTGTTAAATAGAACAAATTAATAGAAATAAACCAAAAAACTTATTAAAATATCGCGTATTATTTACGTGATTTAAACATTACTGGTGAAAGGTGGGTGTACTATTAAATGCACCTCTGCCTAACCCTTCTTGGAATATAGGCGTGATGTTATAGGTTAATTTGTAAATATTAAGATCTAGCTTCTGCCCGCGGCTTCACCCGCGTAAGAAGTGTTTTATAATTCCAAGGGAATACAAACTATCGTATGTCCTTCCCAGGGTCTCAAACAATCTCCATGCCAAATTTTATCTAAATCGTACTGAACCGATTTAGATAAAATCCACGATCCAGAGATTACTCCCTACAACCTCACAAACTTTACCTCTTTATAATATTTTAGTATAGAAGTATAGATTACTCAGATCATTACCGAGGTAAACTTTACTGAAATTCAGTGGGATCCTAAATAATCTTAGCAATTATATGCACATAAGGTAATTACATTTTTACATGACTTTGAACCTAAAAACCAGGCTAGACCATCAACCTGACTGGGACCACTTCTTTAAGATGTTCCTTAATCCCGTGCACTATCAGAGACTATTTATTTTATTTTATTTTATTTGGAAAACTTAGTTCCTGCATTAAGTGATGGTGTTTTATGGCAGTAGCTTTTGTATCCAGCAGAAGAAAAAGCTCTGTCTTTTGACCCAAAATCTATTTTAATTTCAACTTTTTTGTTAACCCTGCCACTGACCCGGCCAAACAGGATATCGAATCCTACGAACCACAGTCACACGGACGTATAAATTCACCCCTACACCCCATAGATAACCCTTCCGTGCTCATAAATTTGGGATAAATAATCTTACTTAGGTATTAAGGGGCGCTGTGAGTTACTGGTTGTTGCTGTCAAAATACTAGGTAAATTGATTTTTTGGACTGAAGAACGGTCATGGGGAGAAGTGGGCGATTCTCGTTCAAAGAACGGTTGGTATCTTGGTTATAAAAACTATCTTCTTCTTCCATGTTATTAAGAGCTTAGAAATCGGAAAACGTTGGATAGAGTTAGGTTAGTTTTAGAAAATAAAAAATAAAAATATAACATATTAAATATAAAAATTAAAAATACAACTATTAAATATAAAAAAAGTTAATTAAAAAAATCAAAATACCCGACAGTCGGGTATTTTGATTTTTTTAATTAACTTTTTTATTTATAACTTTTTAGTTAACATTTTTTTCGAATTAGGTACATAAATATATAAGTGTTATATATTTTTGAAATCACCTCTTGAAACCCTTTATTTTGATACCTCACACGATGGGTTTGGAAGAAAAAATAAAATTGCCCCCCCACAATATGGCGCCCAAAAGCCGCCATTATTCTATTTTCCAATTTTAATGTAACCCATGACACTCGCAAGGCTAAGACGAATCGTATGAATCATTAAAATCGGTCGACGCGTTTGGTCTCTGGAACGTCACATAGGAACAAACATACATACATACATACATACATACATAGACTGATAAACACATTACCCTCCTTCGGCAGTCGGGTAAAAAATAACATACAACTATTAAATATAACATATTAAATAAATTTCCCCGGTGGGTTCCCGCATTGTTGGCTCAGTAGGCTTGGACACACACTATGAAGCGAAGAGGAACCCGAGGAAGGCCCGCTCGTCAGGGCTTTTGCCGATAAGCCGACGACGTAGCGGCCAACAAGTAGGTTGCGATGCCACCTGGACGACATCGCAACTGAGGGGGCCTCTCATACCCATACGATATCGCAGCTGAGTGTTGGAAGCCGCGGCGGAAGATGAGTGCCAGTATTGCGGTGCCCCACTCTCCCTAACCCCTGCGGCTAAAAAATGGTATGTGGCGGGGCCATTGACCTTGACCCGTCACAAGGGGACCAAAGGTACCATACACGGTGTCGTCTGGCACTCATGTGCTGGTTTGATCGCTGGGATAATAGATAAATAATCATGACCCGTTATCGCCATCATGCCGTCATTGCCCCCGAAGGGCTCCGCCACCCGAGGTTATTGGGTGCGGCTGGGGCGCTGTCAACGTCGCTTTTCAATTAGGGGGGCCCGAATGCTGCCTGTAGTAGCACGGCAGTTCTACGTGGAGATCGTGCGATCGATAGCCCTGTAAGTGGCTCCGAAATGGGCAGCAGACCTGACGGCTGGTAGCATCGCTGTTCTGCAAAAGCCGCAGAGAGCTATGGCCGTCAGAGTTATCATGGGGGTGGGAATACCGCACAATCTCCTACGAGGCGGCTTGCGTACTACGAAGGTACTCTGTAACACTAGCGCGAGCAAGCGAAGGCGCGGGGCCAATGGAGTTGTGTCGGTCTCAGCTCCATGGGGTCAAGGTGGTTGAATGACGGGACAGGTTTTCACGCCCTAGGGCCCACCTCGTCACCATCGAGCTAATCCGGCCAGTGCTCGAGCGCTGGCTTGAGATGAGGCACGGCTCTCTGTTGTTTCGGGTGATGCAGGTGCTCTCAGGGCATGGTTGCTTCGTGAAGTTCCTGTGTCGCATAAACAAGGAGCCGGACGCCCGGTGTCACTACTAGCGTCCAAAATCACAGCGGTGCCATAAGCTGGCAGTGTTCCGCTTGGGAGGAGCCGCGTCGTGCCCTCATCTTAGGAGTAGGCAGTTACCTAAGGCCGGCAGCGAGGAGTCCTGGGATGCGATGGTATCCTTCTACGAAACAGTCGTCTCGCTGCGGGGAAGGAGGCTGCGGAAAGAAAGAGGGAGATCTCGTCCAAGACCCGCAGCAGACGCACCGGGCATCGGCAGAAGGCGGACAACGCCCTCTTCTAGCTCCCCTAAATGGGATCCAGGGATGACGGAATCGGGGATATTCGTCGCTGCCCTCACATCATGACCCGATGTCACGGGGGATTCAAATTATTCCTTCCCCCCTTCCCGAACTGAGTTCGAGGCTCGCGGATGAGGGCTGGAACCAACCGGGGGTTGCCGAAGGATCGCACATTCCCGCGACCTCCGCCGTAGGTGTGTGATGGAACACCGGGGTGGTTTTTAGTCAGTTGGAGTCTGACAGACCCCTTACCCCTCCCCTTCCCTTAGGGTGGAGGCGATCCAGTTTTTTTATAGTATTTTCTCTTTATCTTGAGAATATAGCATGAAAAGGATGAGCAGTAAGCCAGGTTGGATGCGGTGTTGACCGGTGTACAAAGTACAGTTCATTGATGTCAATCGCGCGCGCAGTCAGCAGTTCCACGCTGACCCAAATATTTAGTTTTTGTATTAAAATCATTATAAAGTTAGTTAACGATCGGTCACCAACCAAGCCGCGTTTGCTCATACCATTAACCATTACCATTTTACCAAACCAATATACCATAATTTAACCATACGTGTTTTACTATTTATTTGTTGGGTTTACGCCCAACAAATTGGTCCTTCGAGCCTTCGGAAAGGTGGGATCTATCGCGTTGTGGACATTGTACGTGACGTGTTAGTAACTATCTTTCTATAACCAGTCCTTAGACAACAGTGCATTAAGTGATATCGTCGTAAGTAAGTTAAATTGGAACAACATACTTCTTCGAGTCACCACCCACCACAGTTCACCATCAACCAGGAGATTATCAAGTAAGATCTTTCCATTTTATTACTTACCAGAATGTCTACCATTGCCGATTTATTTGCCGTTCAGAAGGAGATCATGGAAAATATGAATAAGCTTTACATTAACTTTAAAAAAGAAGGTAAAGAGCGGAAAACATCGGAAAGCATTAAACGTCGTTTACAATCTTTAGAGACCTTCTGGAGAGAATTCTCGCGTAACCATGACAATTTAGAGAATTTATGTGACGAAACTGAAGATAATGAGTACTTCGGTGACGATTCGTACACTAAAACTAAAACATTTTATGACGACGTTAAGAGGCATTTATTAAGAGTTCTTGAGGGAACAACTACTCGGTCTCCATCACCAAAGAACCAACCACCAGCACCACCATCGCATGCAACGACCGTTCCACAGCCTAGCACATCAGATAACGGGTTTCCAAGTACCGGAACAGTACCCAAAAAGGTTTACCACTACCACGATTCGTTTTCCATGACGTCGACGAAACAAGTAAAATCGAGGAAATGATGAGAAAACAGCAGAGTAACTTCAAAGCATTAGCCCGAACTATTTCTCAGATCAATCTTAATGTTTTGTCTGAAAAATGGGAGTTTAAAGATGTTTTGAAGAATATTGAATCACGTTGGACAGCAATTGATTCCTTACATTGGGAAATCGACTGTAACTTACAAGGAGAAAACAGTAACTATGAAGATCTGTTTAACAGGTATGAGGATGAATATTGTGAAATTAAAAAATCTATTAACCAAAGAATGTGGAACGCTAAGCACAGAGATAATTCTACACCAAAAATAGATATACCAATTTTCAACGGAAATTACCAACAATGGATTTCTTTCAAAGACTTGTTCAATGAATCTATCCACAATAATAATTCTATTTCTCCGGCCCAAAAAATGCAGTTTTTAAAAATGAAACTACGTGGAGAAGCTGAGAAACTGATACAACATCTTCGTGTAAGCTCCGGCAATTACCAGACCTGTTGGGACATCCTAAATCAAAGATACAATAATAAAAAACTAATTTTTAATTCACACATGAATGTTCTCATGTCTTTGCCAGTAATGCACCAACAAACAGCTTCCAACATAAAAAAGCTTCATGATACCACTAATGAATGCCTCAACGCATTAAAAAATCTAGGCATAGACATATCTACCTGGGACCCGATAATCGTATACCTTATCACCCAGAAAATGGACGCCGAAACGTATACAGATTATATTGACTCATTGCCGGACCAACGAGACCTGCCACATCTGCAAGATTTTCTAGCTTATCTTGAAGGAAAATTTATTGCCTTAGAGACAGTTCGTCGCAAAACTGAGACAATTAAGAATACGCAACCATTCCATAACCAACAAAAACATTCTAACCAAAATTTTAATACCAGTACTCAACGTAAAAACCCAAGAGATTCAGGATTCAATAATGCTAATAGACATGACGAATGCAAACCATTTATTAATCATTCTGCTATCAAACCATATCAAAAATGTGTAATTTGTGACGAAAATCATGCACTGTTTATTTGCAATAAATTCCGTGAACTAAATAACCAAGAAAAACGGAAACAAATTGCGCAAAATAACATTTGCAAAAATTGCCTAATTAACCATAACGGCAAAGAGTGTACGTCGCAAAAAACATGTCGCCATTGCCACGAAAAGCATAATTCGCTATTGCACAATGCCTACGTGATTACTAACCCTGTTACCAACCAGACTCATACCAATCAGCATAACCAATCAAAATGTGTGTCACACGTGTCAAAAGACAACAAGCCAATGACAGACATTCTATTAGCAACAGCCCAAGTTAATGTTTTAGGAGCTGACGGAACCTACAAAACTATGAGAGCCCTCATTGACCAAGGGTCTCAAACATCCATTATTTCCGAAAACGCAGCACAACAACTTGGAATCCCTCGCCGAAGGTGTAAAGGTTCCATCTTCGGGATTGGAGCGAAAGAAAGTAACTGTAAGGGAGTAATGACAATTACCATAGCATCAAAACATAATGAGTTTACCACGAATATTGATGTATTAATAATGAAAAACTTAATCAAAAAGCTACCAAACCAATCTTTCACCAAACCATCCTGGCAGTACCTCAAAAATATACAGCTCGCAGACCCTGAATTCAACCAAAGCCGCCCTGTCGACCTATTACTAGGTGCAGAGGTGTATTCTGAAATTATCCTACACGGCATTATAAAGGAAGATCAATCACAACCCATCGCACAACAGACGCAACTAGGATGGATCTTATGTGGTAACGTGAAATCGTACTACTGTAATGTGATCTTGAACAACTGTGACGATATAAAAAGGTTTTGGGAAATAGAAGATTTGACAGACCAACCCGATAACCAATCTAGAGAAGATTTATACTGCATACAACAGTATCAATCCGAAACTAAACGTCAACCAGATGGCCGTTATGTCGTAAGATTGCCAATGAAACCAGAAGTAAATGAACTATTGGGGGAGTCTAAGTCAAAGGCCATAGCTCAATTTCACCAATTAGAAAGAAAATTTAGAAAAAATAACCAAATAGCAGCTGATTACAAACAATTCATGAACGAATATTTTAACCTTGGTCACATGAAAATAAGTCGTAATAACCAACCAATAGAGTACTTTTTACCACACCACTGTGTAATACGAAGCGAATCAACAACGTCTGCAATACGAGTTGTATTCAACGGGTCAGCGAAAACATCTACTGGATATAGTGTGAATGACCTCATGTACAGCGGACCTAACTTACAACTTGACCTATTATCTGTAATTATAAAATGGAGACAGTACAAAGTAGGTTATGTAGCAGATGCTGAGAAGATGTTTCGCCAGATAATCGTAAATGAAGATGACCAACAGTACCAGAAAATCATATGGAGAGATTCTCCGAGTAAACCATTAGGTCAATACCAATTAACAACTGTTACCTATGGAACCAAAGCGGCACCATTTTTAGCACTTATGACTATGAAGCAGTTAGCGAAAGATGAAGCTCACAAATATCCAGAAGCAACGAAGGTTCTGGAAAATAACCTGTACATGGATGATGTTTTACATGGGCAACACAACCTCGACTCTGCCAAAAAGATTAAGGGTCAATTAATCGAATTATTTAAGGCCGGTGGGTTTAATCTGCGTAAATGGAAATCAAATGAAACAGCCTTATTAGAAACCACTCCAAACGATAATGAAAACTCATTTCAGTTCAAACAGCAGGAATCAACTAAGACTCTAGGATTGAAATGGACACCATCCACTGACCAATTTAGTTTTGAAATAAAAATGTTACCATTTGTGCATGATGAACGCATAACCAAAAGAGAGCTTCTCTCAGAGATATCGAAAGTATTCGACCCTCTAGGATGGCTCTCCCCTGTAACCACAAAATTAAAACTCCTATTTCAGTCAATTTGGCAACTAAACCTCAACTGGAGTGATATTTTACCAGAAAATATACACAATGAATGGAACCAAAATAAACTAGACCTACAACAGCTAAATGACATACGAATACCAAGATGGTTGCAATGCCATGAAAACGATAACATCGAGCTGCATGGATTTTGCGACGCTTCAACCAAGGCCTACGCCTGTGTCATCTACTGTAAGGCGCATAATTCAGTGGTGCTCGTAGCTGCAAAGTCCCGTCTCGTACCGTTGACAAAAGATGTGACGTTACCGAGATTAGAATTATGTGCTGCGCAATTAATGACCAAGTTAATGAACAAGATGCAATTGTGTCTCACAGAACACCATATTAAAACATTCGGATGGTCAGACTCCACAGCGGTACTAGGGTGGATTAACGGTAACCCAAACCGTTGGAAACCATTCGTAGCCAATAGAGTTGACCAAATCGTCAAATGTATACCACCTGAACGTTGGAGTTACGTTAAATCAGACGAAAATCCTGCCGATTGCGCAAGCCGAGGGATAACCGCTGCGCAACTGTTAAAACATCCCATTTGGTGGAGTGGTCCTAACTGGCTTCTAACGTCGAAACCAAATCCTAGTACCAAGAAACCAAAATACTACACGCACGAAGAAACTAGAAAACAATACCAAACCAATGTCATCACTAAACCATATGAAAATGACGTCATAGGTAACTTGATAACCAACAACAGTACTTATTTACGAACGTGTCGAGTACTCGCGTGGATATTACGCGTGTTCTCACATAACAATAACAAACCAACATACCTAACCATTGGAGAATTGAATAGAGCTGCTAACCAATTAGTAATGCACGTACAAAGAACAGAATTTTATGAAGAAATTACCAATCTTAAAACCCAGACTAATTTGAGTTCAAAAGGTCGTTTATTACCATTACACCCTTACATTGACTCTGAAGATGTTTTACGAGTTGGCGGGAGAATAAAACATGCCAATCTCAGTGAAGACATGAAGCATCCGATGATATTACCACACAATAATCAGCTTACTGATATGCTTATTGACCATGCACATAAAATGACATTCCATGGAGGACCTCGACTTACGTTAGCTTGGTTGAGGAGGAAATTTTGGATCATAGGTGGCAATAATGCCGTAAAGAAGCGTTTACGTAACTGTGTGATATGCCGACGAGCTAAATTTGAAAACCAAAACCAGTTAATGGCAGACTTACCAGCTGCGCGGATAAATCAGACACGACCCTTTTTTCATACGGGCGTTGATTTTACCGGCTATGTAGAAGTAAAAAGTAACAAGGGCCGCGGCATAAAATGCAGTAAAGGATATATAGCTGTTTTTGTATGTTTAGCAACAAAAGCAGTTCATCTTGAGCTTGTGTCGGACCTCACGTCATCAACATTTATAGCTGCACTTCGAAGAATGTCAGCTCGACGAGGAGCTCCTCGACACATATATAGCGACAACGGAACCAATTTTGTTGGAGCTAACAACACCATACAAAAGGAGTACTTTAATTTGACTCAAACCATGGACCAAATTGCTCATCAACATCTGGCAGAAATGCAAATAGAGTGGCATTTTAATGCACCATCATGGCCAAGCGCAGGAGGTCTGTGGGAGGCCGCCGTCAAAAGCCTTAAATACCATCTACGTCGAGTGCTAGGTAACCAAAAGCTAACCTACGAAGAATTTTCGACCCTATTGTCACAGTTAGAAGGCTGCTTGAATACACGACCTCTGTGTGCTATTTCTGAAGATCCAGACGATTTAAATTTTTTGACACCTTCGCATTTTCTGGCCAGTGGACCATTATTAACCATAATAGAGACCGAGAAAGACGAACGTACCAGATGGCAACTCGTCCAGAAAATTAACCAAGATATTTGGAAACGTTGGCAATCTGAGTATTTAACCCAACTAAATACGCGATCCAAGTGGCACCATTCTCATAAAAATGTTAAAATCAATGACATAGTGATTATTCAAGACGTACACGTGTCTCCAGGGAGGTGGGCCCTCGGAAGAATTTTAGAAATTCATCCTGGCGATGACGGTCTTGTTAGAGTAGTCACGCTCAAAACCAAAGGAGGCATATTAAAAAGACCAATCACCAAACTGTCAATCCTTCCAATCCACCAAGAGGAGAACCAACCAAATGTACCGACCGAAATAAATCAACAAAGAACCACAACTGAAGTGGACCCCGAAAAATGCTATGAGACACCACCACGTCGAAGAACGAGCATTTCAACGAAATGTAGCATTTTAACCATGGCACTTATGGTGCTTATGCTGTTAGTGTCGCCATCACATTGTACTCTCCACACAAAAAAGCTGCCAGATAACCAAACCATCTACTTCGATAAAATCAGTAACATGAGACTGATTAGAGACGAATGGAAACTAGTAGTATTTTATGATATGACTGCTTATTGGGAAGGCGTATCATTAGCCACAAAGTATATAGACCATTTAGATAATTGTTGTCAAAAAATACAAACCATATCTCACTGTCAACTAGTTCTGTTACATCTGCGCCATTGTCAAGATGAATTAGACCATTATAATGAAATTTTGACCAACCATGGACAGTTACCAGAACGGCACCATCTTCGTCGTCGTGGCTTAGTCAATGCTGTGGGGTCTATAGCTCACAGTTTATTTGGAGTACTCGACGATGACTTCGCACAACAATACCAGCAAGATTTGACTAAGCTTCGAGGCAACCAGAAATATTTTAACCAATTACTGCAAAATCAAACATCGATAATTGAGTCAGAGTTTAATGTTATAAAGAGAATGGAAAAAACCGTAAGACAACAACATAAGAATTTTAACCAGCATCTTAATAAAATAGATAACTTAACTAATAGTATGCAAAAACAAATATCTGAAAACGCATATATCAATGAATTTACCTTGTCTTCAATATCAGCCAACGGTATACTTATGAATCTGAAGGATATACAACAAATGTTATTAAACACAATCACTGACATCTTCTATGGTACATTCAACATACATCTACTACAACCAGAACAATTAACCAAAGAACTTCATATCATCTCAGCCCACATCTCTAAGGAATTATCGCTACCAATCGATAACATTCAGACTGACTTAACCAAATTTTACCATTTATTAACGGTTAAAACAAGATTTACAGGGGACAATTTGATATTCGAAATAAAATTACCGTTAGTAGGCAGAGACACCTTTGAAATATACAAATTGACACCAATTCCAATAGCAATCGGCGACAAAATGCGACAAATAATTATTGCATCTGATCTATTGGCCATCAACTATCAAAAGGACTTACAAATACCACAATCTAGTCTACAACTACAACAATGCGTTCATTATGATTTAGACATCTTGCTCTGTGCCCATCAAATACCTATTTCAATAACCAAAACAGAACCAATTTATTGTGCTAGAGAAATTGAGTCCTTAAGTTGTAAGACGGAAAGTAGAAAGTGCAAGAATACCTGGGTACAATTAAAACAATTACTTGTATTCATGTTGCGGGCAATGCTCCATACAAGTCATATGTGACGATCAAATTACCATTGAGCGATTAGACAAGGTCGGGATACTCGCATTAGCAAGTGGATGCGTCATCAAAGACGACGGGATCACATTACTTTCGCGCAGACAGTCGAACAATGACTTAAGGTTGAAACCAGATATCATAAACATTGATATACCTACCATTAACAATATTGTAAATGTGACCATGCCCTTACATGTTTATGAGATAGACACTAACCAAACAGACATCCGCTGGAAATTAAAAATGATCGGCGATAAAATTGATCAAGTAAAAAATAACACCAAAACAGATTTAGAAGACGAAACATCTTTAAACTACCACGATGTTCACCACTACATCGCAATTTACATAATAGCTGGAGCTATTCTATTAACATGTTTGGCGTACGGAGTGCGGAGGATCCGCGCACGAATGCAGTGGCGCGCGGAAGCGACGCCAACGTCCCGGACGCTGCCACCGCCCCAACCGCAACCGAGAACCCGCCGCGTTGCTGATCACCAGTGCCAGAGTGAAACTAATCAGTGTTTTAGTGTTAGTGATGAATACAATAGAGTGAATAACCATCCCTGTACGAGGGCGACTGACCATTTATATGCCCGAGTGAATAAAGTGAAATTCCCAAACTCATTCAGTTTTAGTGTAGTGGAATAGAGGCTGTAATAAATTGAATTTTTAAGAGTTGTATGTTACTATCATCTTGTTTATTGCACCATATTATTGTTTTATCACCTTGTATCACCATGCACCCTCATCTTCCAGTCCCTCGGGAATATGTACAAAGTACAGTTCATTGATGTCAATCGCGCGCGCAGTCAGCAGTTCCACGCTGACCCAAATATTTAGTTTTTGTATTAAAATCATTATAAAGTTAGTTAACGATCGGTCACCAACCAAGCCGCGTTTGCTCATACCATTAACCATTACCATTTTACCAAACCAATATACCATAATTTAACCATACGTGTTTTACTATTTATTTGTTGGGTTTACGCCCAACAACCGGTACGCGCTGGAAGTACATAAGTAATCGGTGAAATAGAATTCTGATAGAAGACATAAAACCAATTAGATATTATAATATCAGAAGAAAATAAAGAGAAGCTTTGAAATATCTCAGTATGTTTACCTATTTTTTAGGGTTCCGAAATCAACAAGGAACCCTTATAGTTTCGCTCTGTCCGTCTGTCCGTCCGCAGCATAGCTCAGAGAATCTAAGTACTAGAAAGCTATAATTTGGCATGTATATACATATTAATAATTCCGACAAAGTGGTAACATAAAATCATGAAAAATATTTTTTTTTCGGGTACCTCCCATAGACGTAAAGTGGGGATGATTTTTTTTTCTCATCTATCCCATGGTGTGGGGTATCGTTGGGAAGGCCATTCAAAAATATTATGGGTTTGTTAAAACCATTTTTAGATTCAGAGACCCGTTTGCGTAAAATTAAGCTTTAAGTTGCAAATTTATGTTAGAGTCAAGTGTCCCCCACCCCAACCAGCGAAATGGTTGCTCTTGGCTATGTGAAAAAAATCACGGCAGTAGTAAATATAACGAAATTAAAAGGAAAATTATCACGGATAACAAGGCTTTACAAGTTTACGAGTAATAGTCGACCAACTTATAAAATGTACTTGGAACAGTAAAAATTTTGTACAAATGCCATTGAAAAATTACTAAAATAAAGTTGATAGCTGTGTAAAACAGAGTAAATATAATGCTTACAAACTATGTAAAAATATACAAAAATGAAATCATAACAGGCTTTACAAGTTTACGAGTAATAGTCGACCAAATTATAAAATGTACTTGGCACAGTAAAATTTTTGTACAAATGCCATTGAAAAATTACTTACATATCGTTGTTAGCTGTGTAAAACAGATAGTAAATATATGCTTATAAACCATGTAAAAATATACAAAAATAAAATCATAACATCCTTAATAATAATGATTTCTAAATTAATAAATAAATAACGCATTGGAGTGGCCGGAGTTGTTGGCAGTACCAGAACGTAGTACATACGGCGCATGCGCGCGGTGGAGTCTATTTTGTGTTAGTGCAGAAGTATTTTCGACATTTTGTAATTAAAACATAAAAGTAAAGTCAAATTAGATTCGATTTCCAAGCAAATTACTAATTTTCTTTTGTCGATATCCTTCTATAAAGTTAATATTCGATCCGACTTCATCACTAATTGAGTAGCGTAAAACTTTCCAAAATGAAATAGTGAATACCGCAGATTAGAGGATTCACCTCCAATCTGCGGTATTAGAGGAGATTAGAGGTGAATACATACGATTTTTTTCTAATTCCGAAAGAGAAATAAACAAGGAGCGTGCACGCAAGGATCCAGTACCGAACTATACCATTCCCCGTGGCTCTAACGCGCGCTCGTATCGGCTTCTTTCGCAATTCGCGATGGTACTCAAATAGATAATATTTTTCTAACTTCATTTGCGAAGTTGGATTTTATAACTCCTTCTTCAGTTACCAGTTAGTCCTTATTTAGTTTAAGTCAAGAGTGAATAGATTACATCTAGGCAAGCGTGCTTCACCGTAGACCACACCATCGCTTACCATCAGGCGAGATAGTGGTCAAACGCGAGAATATAGATTAAAAAATCCTATGTGGGCCCGTTTTTAGACTTTGTGAGCCGCTGAAACCGTTCTAATGTTCATATAACAACAACAAAACCCTCTTTTTAGTCCGCATTATTATGCAACTTCGGAACCCTATTACTGCGCGTGGCCCGAAACGCACTTGGCCGGTTTTATTTCTATAATAAGATTAAGTATAACTTGACAAATAAATAACGTTACCAATAATCTAGCCAATTCTTTCTTGAATAAATAATACTGTTTACTTCAAACACATTCTTTAGCTCTCTCAAACAATAATACCCAAATATTTTCAACATTAATATTATTAAACTTGTTCCAATATTATTCGTTACAATCTAATAAATATAAGTCGGTAAACAAACATAATACGGTTCGACATGTGAACGAACAAGACGTGAACTTATTGTAGGCACAGAGCAAATTGCTCGCAATAATGTTGCTGCGCCATTTGCCCTATCATTTTGTACAAGTGCGTGTACATATTTGGCCATCGAAGAGGTCACAGACTAAAATATTAATATTTTATTCATCCTTTAATGCAGGGCAAAGGCCGCTCACACAACACTTTTTTCTGTCTCATGTTATTTAAGTGCAGTATTATCGAAGGGCTCCATCCGAGCCCATTTTTGCTAGGACTTGCCGCGATATGGCTTACCGTGGAACTTTGGGTCGTCCGTTTGGCCCATTCGTTGTTTGACAGACTAAATTACACTCTGGTATTTTTTTAAGATCTTTGTCATATTTATAAGTAATCAGCAACATCATATTAATATAAACAGACTTGGTGATTTTTACTCGTGCTCTTGTTATACGGTTACGAAATCCTGAGGTCCACAATTATAAGCACTAAATAACATAAAAATCATCATCATCCTTATTAATCCTAGCCTATTAATGTTCCCACTGTTGGTACACAGGCTTTCTTTTTGTGAGAAGGAATGTGCCATAAACCACCACGCAGGCCCAGTGCGGTTTGGTGGATGTCATATGTCTTTGAATTTTTGGTTCTAGAACATACCGGTTTCTTCACGATGTTTTCCTTCACCGTTTTGAGAGCAGTGGTGATGAAATAATTTACACAAAGTAAAGCGCCTGCTCTCTCCCCCAAGGGAACATATTCCCGGGGTAAAAATCATCAGATTGACATCGAATGGATTTAAATCACGCGGACGAAGCAGTTTGCTGAAGCTAGTTAATAATATTAGTAAAATTACGATGATTGCTTAAGGGTACACTAGTCGACTTTCAAGTAATTTTTTTTTTTACTTTTTTGCTTCCATACAGGGCTAGATAATGATGAGACAAATTGATATCATTTTTATTTTGAACGTGCATCGTCAAACAGTGGAATAAAAGCCAGACTACGTTGTATGTATGGAAGAATGTTCGACTAGTGTACCCTTAAGACGGGTTGGCAATTCAAATATTACATTAATTTTAAGCCCAGGTTTCCTCACGTGTTTTTCCACACTGATGTCAGTAATAATATAATATAAAACCGGCCAAGTGCATGTCGGGCCACGCGCAGTAATAGGGTTCCTTAGTTGCATCATAATGCGGACTAAAAAGAGGGTTTATTGTTGTTACATGAAGATTAAAGCGGTTTCAGCGGCTTACAACTAAAACGGACCCACATAGAACGATGGTAACTGAAGAAGTAGTTATAAAATCCAACTTCACAAGTGAAGTTTGTAACGTTACGTTTAGCTCCGAAGAGATAAACGTAAGCCACGTTAATAATAAAGGTAAAAAAAGGGCCAGCATCGTACGAGGTGCCGTTGTATGAGGTCGTCAGCTAGGCAGACAGCAGGACGGACAAGAACTCTTCAAAGTACTGAAGGGGCAACCGCAGACCAGGGTGGCGTATCACGGTGCAATGGGACGGCTGGTGGAGCGCTATCATGAGATGTGGGCCCTCGTGTTCAGCGTGCGCACCCTGCGCGCACTGCTGGAGGTCGCGCGCGGCATCAACGCGCATTTCGCCGCGCCGGTAAGGTCCTGTCTGCCGCAGTTCTTACATCACGTGCCACACTGGCACATCTTGATATTAAAACAGTAAAAGTGCATTTAAGAGTCCAGGCTATTTTTTTTTATTTTTAAAGTTTCTTTTACACTCATTCACCAGCTGATTATATTACAATTTAAGAGTATTTTGCTTAAGCATATACTTTATAAATCAAGGCCAAAAATATGTCAATCAAATTTCGCAACCGAAACCAAACTAAAAAAGCTGATGCCCCGTTTTTCTTCGTTCTCTGTCATATCTTTTGGAATTCAAATCTCAATTAAGAAATCATGACCAGAACGAATAAAAAATGGTTTACAGAGGGGCAGTCTGCCACTGCCCTTATTATGAAAATTATAATGTACAACGAGCTTAAATAAGGTCTAGTCCATGGTATGTCTATGGCTTAAGATAATAAAATAGACAGACTGACAACAGACAGACTCCAAGATTTTACCAATTAGCAATATAAATTAAGTTGTGGATAACAGTAAACAGTAACAGTATCAAAAATTACATAAAAAAGAGTCACATGAGTTGATACAATATCAAAAGATAGAGAAAGGTGTGATTTTTATAGTGTAATAAAACGTAAATATACTAAAAGATGTGGATCTGTAAATCATAATACCACAAGTTACAAAAAATATTATTAACTATTTGAGTACCACCACGGGTAGAGGCAAGCGTTTGTAATAAAAATTTATAACCAGCGTCACTTAATAATTTGACTACTTCATAAAATCTCCAAATATTTACAAACCGAAAACAAATGTTTTAGTATAAGTATTTTCAAACAACTTACTCAACGACCAAAAAGTAAAATCAAATAATTCAATGATAGGAACAAACAACCAACGGCAACGTAAATAAGCTGTAATAAATAATCTTTACGAAGGACGTCAATTGCGAAAGGAGCCGATACGAGCGCGTTAGAGCTACTGGGAATCAAAAATCAAAATCAAATGTTTTTTATTTCACATAGGCCTACATGGGCACTTATAAAACGTCGACAAAAGGTGCACGGTTCGGGTTAGTCGTTTCCTGTGGAGAAGAACCGGCAAGAAACTCCACGGTTACTCTTTTAAAAAAATTGGTTTGTTTTTACAATATTTCCACGTTACAGTATTAGTGCTTAGATATGGGGGGACAACGTAGGCCCGACAATAAGTCGTAAGAAACTAAAAAAAAATTGTATAAACGAGAGAGTTAACAAATGTTAACAAGCGTCTAGAAATCTAGAAGGCCTACAATGTTCACACATTCACAAAAGAATCAGTAAAAGAATCTATACAAAGGAAAAAATATATAACAAGACTAAATTTAACATGTGGCACAAATGTTGTTATCAGTGCTGTAACTATTCATAGCAAAGGGCTATAAAGATTATTGAAATCATTGTAAAAAGTCTAATTAAAAGAAAGAAAAAAAGTAAAAATGAGATTGAGAATAGTTAGAGACATCCACATATTTGTGCCGTTTATGAGTTACCAGGGAAGCCGCATGCGCAGAAGGAGCTAACATTTTTATCTTCAACGTAGTCCTTGATTTTGTAATATGCTTTTTTAATAAGGACACGTTTGATGTAGTTTTTGAACTTTCCATCGGTCAATTCTATAACTGGCTTTGGCAACTTGTTATAAAAGCGTATACTGTTTATAAGAAAAGACTTGCTATGACTACTTGAATGGTATGGTTCGTTCTTGGATCCTCGGAGGTATGCTCCTTCTTTCTTTCTCTTTCGGAATTTGTAATATTTTGTATGTACTCACTATTTCGTTCTCGAAAGTTCTTCGCTCCTCAATTAGTGATGTAGTCGGGTCGGATCGTGACTTTATATATGGATATCGACAAAAGAAAAATAAGTAATATAATATTTCTATAAGATAATATTATAAAAAGGCTGCCCGCCTCAATAAACATTATTAAATTAGTACATAATTTCAAATTGATTTTATTTATAAAAAAAACATTAAGCCTCCAAATTAACCGCCATCCATGGTCGGGTAGCGGAATTTACTTGGCAATCGAATCCAGTTTGAATTTAGATGACAAAACGTCGTAAATACATCTGCACTAACACAAAATAGACTCCTCTACGCGCATGCGCCGTCCGAACCGGTACTGCCAACGACTCTACCCACTCCAATGCGTTATTCGAGCTAAGTTTTACAAAACTAATAACGTTATTTAATTACTTTTTCAATGGCATTTGTACAAAATTGTTGTTGTTCCAAGTACATTTTATAAGTTGGTCGATAATATTTTTGAATGGCCTATCCGACGATACCCCACACTTTACGTCTATAAGAGGTACGCAAATATTAAAAAAAATATGTTTTTTTTTACCACTTTTTCGGAATTATTAATATATATATCCATGCCAAATTATAGCTTTCTAGCCTCAGAGCTAAGCTGCGCATGGACAGACGGACATGACGAAACTATAAGGGTTCTTTGTTGACTTCGGAACCCAAATAAAATATACTCTTTAACTGTCCCACTGCAGGGCAAACTGGGCAAAGGCCTCTTCTCATGCAGAGAAGGCACGAGCATAGATCATCACGCTTGCTCAATGCGGGTTGGCTAATAGATATTTTTTTTTTCATTAACTATAAGTTCCGGTTTCCTCACGATGTTTTCCTTCACCGTTGTCAGTGATGTCCAAGACAAACTTTGAAAGTACATATATATGAATTTGAAAAATCCACAATGGTACTTGCCCGGATTTGAACCCACTAGAGGCGAGGTCTTAGCCACTGGGCCACCACGACGTCAGTGATGTCTAATATAAATGCTCAACCCAGAATCATCAACTGCTTTGTATACTACCCCCTTTTGTCTAGTTTTGTATCTACTTCCTGGTTCTCTGCATCCCTCTCCCAGAGGTTCCCTCGACTTTGGCGATATCATAAAATATGAAGTCAGAAAGTGATATTATATATTGTAGTTATTTATTTATTATTATTACGGCACACCAACGAATGTTTCACAAAAACATTGATAACAGATTACTCACAATTTATGTATTAATTACTGTGAACCTCTCTCTCTCTCTGTGTGTGTGTGTGTGTGTGTGTGTGTGTGTGTGTGTGTGTGTGTGGCACTTAAAGGTGTGCACAGCACTTACATATTAAAAATAACGCTAAATACACACTACTAAAATGTCGAATAAGCAAATTCAATAATAATCATTATTCATTAAATCAAAATATACAAAACAAAACATAGAATTAAATTATCATGATTAACAAAAAGTAATGAGAAAATAATAACTCAATACAATTGCTACAGAATTACGATCAGTCAATGATGGAATAATGGAATAAAACAATTAATTAATTTCCTGAAGTTGTTGAAAAAGATGTCTACGAAACTGGGCGAAGGTGTTGGCGAAGATGTCAATGCCATTGGTGCGAGAGTGACTCTCATTATTGGTCCTCATGAAGCGGTTCAATGGCGCTGATCGCCCGAGGTTTGTTCGAACTGCAGTAGGTGCAAATAACTCAACTTTACGTTCAGGCCTGGGTTGACTACTACGGGAACAAATATATTTATATCGTCCAGAAGCCCGGGAACATCGACCAAACCATTTACAATTTTGAACAGCATTATTTGGTCCGAGTTTATTCTGTGGTTATCGAGAGTAGTTAGATTGAAGTGACTCAACCTTTCAGGGTAAGTCGCTGTGTTAGGACAGTTTTTTGACTTATATCGCAGATACCTGGTGAAGCCTCTTTAAATGAGTTCAATTCGATCGATATGGACCTATTATAGGTAGGATTCCACACCTGCGATGTGTAGTCCAGTACACTTCTGACAAGTGTGACGTACAGAAGTTTAAGGGTGCGCACGGACTTAAAGTCTTGGCAGACCCGCTCTAGGAATCCTAATATTTTGGTAGCTTTTTTGACGATATTGTCTACGTGTGGAACAAAAGTGAGCTTATTATCGAGGTACACTCCCAGATCGCGAATTGTGTTAACCTTCAGCAGCGTTAGACCGTTCAGAGAATACGAAAATGGGAGTGTATTCCGTTTCCTAATGAATGTAATGTGGTGACACTTTTCAGCATTAAGAGACATCTTGTTTTGTATACATCAGTTGTGCACTGAGTTAAAATCCTCTTGCAATAAAGATATATCTCTGGCTGTGTCTATTTGTTTGTAGAACTTGACATCGTCAGCAAAGAGCAAGCATTCACTGTGTTTGATGCAGTTCACTATGTCATTAACGAATGTCAACAATATTGGACCCATATGAGAGCCTTGTGGAACTCCAAAAGTGGAATAATAAAAGGGAGACTGATGCCCCTTTACTACGACTCTCTGTTTCCTTTCAGTCAGATATGATTTTAACCATTGGAGAAGTTGGCCGAATATGCCGAGGTTTGAAAGTTTTTGGAGTAGGATCTGATGGTCTACTTTGTCAAAGGCGCTGCTAAAGTCTATATATATGGCGTCATTTTGTGCGCGGGAATCAATAAGTCTGGTTAGGTCATTGATATAAAGGGCTAAATTAGTCGTGGTGGATCTTTGCGTGCAGAATCCATGCTGTTGGGCAGCTAGCTCTGTTTTGAAATGTGATGTGAGGAAGGGACACATTATCGATTCAAAGACCTTCGAAAACACTGATAAATGGATATAGGCCGATTATGTAGTTGTTCGCTTCACCTTTTTTGAACATGGGCACTGCATTGGCATCCTTCCATTTGGAAGGGAATTCTGCTGTTTTGATGGAATGGTTGAATATTATTTTTAACAGTAGGGCTAAAGTACTCGCACAGTTTTTGACAAATAATGGTGGTAAACCATCCGGACCTGGACCCTTGCACACGTTTAGTTTTTTAAGGACTTCAACAACATCCCTACTACTATTCTATTCTGCTATTCTGTGGATACCTATGGTCTTCATGCGCTGAAGTATGTATTGCGTCTTCCGATGAGATGAAAGTTGAGGAAAAATGGGTTGCAAAGAGGTTGCAGACCTCGTCTCCAGAAATGGCTAACTGATCCTGAAGTTTCATCTCTGACGGTACAACATTGTACTGGGATCTTTTTGCCTTTACGAAAGACCAAAAAAGTTTGGGATTTAGTGTTATGCCCGTCTCGATTTTACCCACGTACTCATTGTAGCATGTTTTGATCATAATATTACTTTCACCTAACAATCTATATTCATAGTTGTCGCGGGGATTTTTATATTTTTTTGGCTTTGCGGTAATTGGGTTGTTGAATTTAAAAAAAAATACGATTTTTAAAATTTATTTTGTAACTTTACATATCATAAATTATATTGTCGTTGCAAAAATCTCTTAAATATTTTTTTTCAATTTATTATAAGCAATTGAAAATCGATAAAATTTTAAAAAGAACCACCTGTCTACGAACGGGCCATGATTGGTCGCCATGTTGGTGACGTCATAACGTTCAAGGAATTTCACCATAGGTGTCACCACAGTGTCACGTAAATTGACTAAAAATATCCGAAAATTAGTGCAAAAATATTATTTATAACAGCAAATTTTATTTAGACATGTGTGATAAAGGATTCATAAAGGCAAATTTAGAAAAGATATCCATCTGATGGACGATTTGGAAAAATTGAGCTTAAGTAAAGTAGTCGTAATGAATATTACGTGATAGTGGACCGCGACCGGAGTTTGTCATTGTTGTTCATTGTACACATTACATTTAGAAACATAATTGTCATAATGTAATTGTTGTTACATATGGGTAGGTGATATTCGTGTAAAATAAAAAGCTAACAAACACGATTGGCGCGCAACTTCGACTTTAGATGTCAAAAAACTTCATAGGTACCACCATAATATTTATATTATACAACCCGAAATCTGTGGAGCCTTTATTTTTATTTATTTTTTGCATAACATCCTTAAAATTTTCGGTATTTTTTATTATTTGCATATCCCTTTATAATATTAAACACAAATATCTATATAATATAATTACAAACACTAAAAAACTTTGTAGAACAAAAACGTGAAAATATTAATTCGGTACATTTTCAAATATCTCTTAAATGCGTCGACCGATTTTCACAATTCAAACAGAAATATTAGTTTTACGCCTATATCCGTCATTTAAAATTAAAATAATGAATATATCTCCATAAACAAAAAATCATGTTTTCAAGTTACGTAATTATACAAAAATGTCAACTTTGCTCGAAAGTTCCCTTAAAAATTTACTTTTCTCAATCTTTAATGATCAAATTAAGAAATTAATCAGAATCTAATACTAAATTAGAACAAGATAACAACATAATTAACATATTCTAATTGGAATCTAGTTAGACATAGAACATTTCTCAAAACTTTAGTACAGTTTGCTAGGTTGGGTATTGCGCGAATCACATAATAATGGGGAGTTATTTGTAATATTCGTACATAATGATGCGAAGCAAGCACGATAACTTTTAAGGTTCGATATTTATGATCAATGTATTCGATATTCATCAATATATTGACGATAATAACAAGATGGAATTGGTTATAAGTCAAAACACTGTATAAGCTATGTGCCACAATGAGTAGAAATTAACGTTGTGACGTCACACGGGCTCGGCTTTGATCGGAAAACTGTCGGGGTGTTTTCGGTACTGGATTCAAAAAAATATTTTCGTTTGGATTTTACTTTGTAATTACAATGAAAAACAAAAAACTAAAAATAGTTTTGTATGTAAACTTATATGTGATCTTTCCATTTATTACAAAAAAAAAGTTGGTTCAACAAACCAATTGTACTATACAGTGCTTTTACATTTTAGTGAAGATTTTTTTTTTTTTTTATAACAATCTCTAAAGGTGGATGATGAGAGTCTACAACCGACAGGGGGGTTTTACATTCGTGAACTAAACCGCCCCGGGAAAATTACATAATATCAGATCAAGGGTTTTGTCAAGTTGATTTCTTACGGGGTTCAATTGTTCAATGTTATTATAGTATAGTTATGTATTTTTTTTAATATATTTAATAATGTTTAGACACTTATTCTAATTTTATAAATTATGTGTGTATTAGTTTATTTTTATATAATACTTTCCATAAACTGTGTCTGTTTCTTACCTAATTCTCCTGTCGTAGGTCTAGTCTGGTCTGGAAGAAATTTCTCTAGAAATAAGCAGCACCTTTGTACTATTATATCTTTTAAAGGTGGTTTACACACTGACACGCATCACGCAGCATGTTGCGTGAACGAAAAAACGCAAGCAAGTACGCGCGTAGGTGCGTTTAGGTGCGTTTTCAAGTAACATGCAGCGTGATGCGTGGCAGTGTGATAACCACCTATATGTACTTCCTCTTTTAAGTGTTTTGTGTGCTACATAAATAAATAAATAAAGCGATTGACTGCTGCACTGCGTGTCGCGGGTTCGATGGCCAGACGTAACAAATATTTGTATGACCTACAGATAGTTGTTCAAGCTCTGGGTGTTGTGTACGTGAGTTTATATGTTTGTAAACGCACCCACGGTACAGGAAGAAATTCCTAGTGTAGGGCAAAGTTAATAAAAAATAATAAAAATAAAACCTCGATCAACATTTACTTACTCTGTGACATTCCAGTAAACAGTCCCCAAATCCGTACGTATCCCTACACGACACCAATGCTTGCCAAGTCCCGCACATACACGGACATAATTTCCGATAGAGCTTGCAAATCGACGTCGAACATTTTTTACTCCAACAGACAGTTTTGCTGTTTTGCGTCGGTTTCGTTTTACTGAATGTATCCTTTATGAGTATTAAACTTACTTATCTACTTATGTTTTGTTATTTCTATGGGAAATATTCAAGTTTTAAAAGTTTTGAGTGGGTGTTGAGGAAATTGGAGGTATCTACAAAGCTACGAATTTATTTATGAAGTATGAGTATGTGGGTAGATGATTTCATTTAAATATAGAACTTGAGAGAGATTTTGTTTATAAGATAATGCTGAAGAAATATATTCAATGTGAAAATCTTGATAAATAGTGTTTACTATTAGAAAGAAAAAATATTTATTTTTGACCCGCACAGGAGACACGAGCTAAGCATAAACACAAAAAAGTGCGATATTTAATAGAAAATAAAGCAGCGCTGATATACATACGTATTGATCAATTTCGTGAATGAATACTTTATTAATAACTAAGTTTATTTTTGTTATCCGAAATCAGTAAGAGGCAATTATGATTAGAACGTGAGATTGCCTCCCTAAAAATAACAAAAACTGGATAAGAAATTGTCTGTTGCCAATATTATTACTACCAATACAATGTAGTTACATAAAAAGCCGGCAAACAAGGCCCAATCATTTCGCACACGAACATGAAAATCGAATTACAAAACTATACATTGGTAAAATATCGAATAATCCGAAATCGAGTCACAAATCTTGTTAGGGACCACCGCAATCTAATACTATGGACGAAATTTATGTTAACCGGATACCAATCACAGACATACCTCTGTAAAATATTAGATACCCGTGTCAAACTCAATGCGATCTTTTTATTAGCTAGTTTCGGAAATTGGCTTAGCATGGCCGTGGAAAATGTAAGGAATAAATAATTCGATGTAACTTTTTGTAGGAATCTGGATATAAAAGAATCTTTGAAGTTGAATAGTTGATAGTTCTTCCGATATCAAGACCCGTAGAGAAATTAATAGTATACCGGATCTTCTTCGTTGTTTATTCGTGCTCAAACGCAGCCAACGTTTAAGAAAATGGTGAAAGAGACTTTTCAATAAAAATTTTATTCTTCTCCTTCCTCTGTTATATGTTCGATATGTATTAGTATATTATGTAATACTGTATGTATGTTATTAAGTCTAAGTTTTTTTTTTTGATGTTTTGTAAACAGCCCTAAATTCTTCACCTGTCTTGTCGTTGTCTGTAAGAAATTGCCTAGTGCGATAAGACCGCCCATTGTACACTTTTGTTCGCGAACTTTTCTCCTGTACGTATTGTTACAAGATAGGGCAACGCCATTTAGTGACGAGTAGGAGAACTAAGTAGTAACTAGTGGCGTCATCTAGTATCGAATAGCGGAACTAATCGGGTTCGTTTGAGCCAGTTTCGATTGGGAAGCGATACCGAAGCGTACAAAGCGAAAATAGCGCGAAGTAATAAGCTTGTTTAAGAAGTGTTTTTGTAATAAAGTGTGATTAATTGAAGTCTGCTGTTTAAATAATTTATCCTGAACGACAGCTCGTAAAAAAATTGTGTCTGAAGTGGGATGCCAGTGATTAGATCTACAGGTAAACGTAGTTCTCTTCCAAAATTAGCAAAAGCTGGTGTTACTGTTGTGCTTTCATGAACAGCACTGCGATATGCCAGGAGAAATGGTTGAATCTGTTTGTCCCAATCCTTCTATCTGCTTTCCACAACCTTTGCAAAATACCTCTCCAGCGATTGATGGATGGATGATAAGCAGTAGTTCTGGTTTTGTGAGCACCCATCATACGACACGTCTCCTTGAACACTTCTGACTCGAAGTTCCGGTCTTGGTCACTGTGGATTTCCAAGGGTACCCCGAACCGACAAAACACTTCGTGAACTAACTTATCAGCCACCCTTAACGGCTTCTTGATTGGGGATTGCAAACACTTCCGGCCATTTTGTGAAGTAGTCCATGACGACCAAGAAGTACTTGTTCCCGCTTTGGCTTGCCGGAAATGGCCCAGCAACATCTAGTGCTATACGTCCCCACGGTGCACCAACATTGTAAACCTTTAGTGCCCTTCTGCTACGAGGTTGTGTTCCTTTCACAGCCGCACAACTTATGCATTTGCGGCACCATTCCTCAACGTCCTCTCGACAATGGATCCAGTAAAATCGTTCTCGGATCTTAATTAAAGTCCTTTTAATTCCCATGTGTCCCCCTGAACTTCCATTGTGGTAGAGCTGTAGGACCTCCGGCACCTTAACTATAGGTACGACCATTTGTAGATGACACTGGTCACCACGAGCATTCTCCCATTTTCGACACAGAACTCCATCCTGGATAACCAAGCTTTCCCACTGTGTCCAATAACTCCTGGTGGTAGCGTACAATAAAGTAATAAATAAATATGATCGCCGTTAAAGATGGGCATTAGTAGGTATTGCATAATATCTTCAGTAGTACTATGAGGGTAGGGGATGAGAGAGCATACCTGTCTGCGCACACACTTGTGAGCTATTAAGTCAGCCGCACCGATACTGCTAGTCTCACCTGAGATTGGTCATGGTAACCAAAATTCGGTTAGGGCTTATGAAATACTCGTATTATTTATTACAAATTTACTCACTTTGATTGAGAGGCCGGAGAAGAGTGGCGTGGAAGCAGCTCACAGCAGACAGTGCTCCCGTAAATTAATTTAAAAAAATAGTAAATGTGCTCAACAGAGAGTGAATAGTGCATAAAAGTGAATAAGGACACCAAAAGCAACTATTGTAGTGTTATCAGTTACATCAGTTGTGTAATAACTATATAAAGGTACATCTAAATGATGCGCACAGATGACCAATTTCAGTGTAAAATGTCAATAAATTAAAAGAAAGAAGTGTGTGAAAACTTCAAATCCTGTGTAGAATAGAAGAATCTAAAGTGAACTTGATCAATCGTAAGGCATCTACGAAATACAAAGTTGTAACACTTTATAGATTCGTTTTTTATTTGAAATACAGCGTCAACCACGCCATCTCGTAGCTAAGTCGTGAACTGACATGACCAAACGATAGCAAATGCCAGAAAGTGTTGCAATTCCAAAATAATAATTATATTACACACATTTATATTGTAAGTAGCGACATCTATCACCGAGGGAATAAGTATATAATATTAATACGACCTATTATTTCAACATTTAAATTACTAAGCAAATAGCCAGTGGGCCAAACCATCCGACTTTGACGTAAGGAGGCTTGGGTTCGAAACTCACCACAAGAAATTGTTTTTTGAATTACAAAATTTATTTGAACAAGATCATATCATGAACATCTTAGAAAATATTACTTTCCGTCGCACACGCACACGCTCGGAACCAGAAGACGTCAGTATTATTTCACAAACAATAAACGAAACCAGTAATAGCATGCCTGACTTGTCCGAGGACGAAGATGACTCGCAAGTCAGAACATTAACAAATGAAGTCGAAAAACTGACATCCCAATTAAACGGAGCGCACAAAGAAATTGAACTATTGTCATTAGAAAATAACAACTTAAAGCAAACAAATGATGAATTACGTAAGAGAAACGAGCTTCTCAAAAAGATTAACAGTCCAGCTAAACTAAGAGCTACCCCAAAAAAAAACATAAAAAGATGTTTAAACACAAAGGAGACACAAACAGAAACAAGTATAACAGGTTCTCCTAGTAAAAGTTCACCAATTGTAACTTCACAGAGAAACTCTCAAATAAAACCACAGAAAAGGCAAAACAATAACACACCTAAGGACTATTCTATAAACACGTCAAAAAAGGAATCAGTTCAAAGAAAGGACACAGTTATTTTGGAAATGTTCCTAATTTTACATGATCTCTGTATCCCTCAAAAATTAGTGACTATAAGATCTGAAAAAAAATTACAATGGGTTTCTCGGGGGATACGAATATGTAGCAAAAGACAACGACAATTACTCTGGCAACAGAGACTAAAACCAACTAGTGAAAATAAAAGGACATTTAATAATTACTCAAAGCGATTTAAGAAAATTATTAAACTAACCCAGAAAGCTCAGAATAACTATTTAATAAATAACTCCAAAAATAAAGCCAAAACTGCCTGGCAAATTATTAATAACAATAAAATTGTAAGAGAACCCATTTATCAAATAAAAATAGGAGATGAAATAATATTAAAACCTAGTATAATAGCAGAATCTTTTATCAATTTCTTCATTGACCAGATTTCGGGTAAACCAAAACATACGTCAGGGGACACAGTTAACATAAATATCAACCCAAATTCAATATTTATGACCCCAGTTATTCCTCAAGATGTCACGCGTGCAATAAATAACTTGAAAAATAAAAAAAGCTTTGGCTACGATGGCATTTCGACCACAGTTATAAAATTTCTTACTAATTGTATAGCTGCGCCCCTTGCTCATATCATTAACGTAAGCATATACTCTGGAGTATTTCCAGAAGGTCTAAAAACTGTAGTAGTTAAACCAATATATAAAAAGAATGATAAAGACGAAATGACAAACTATAGACCAATTGCTCTAATTCCCATCTTCTCAAAGATTATAGAAAAAATTATCTATGAATCTCTCTACAACTTTTTAACAAAACACCACATACTATGTGACGAACAAAAGGGTTTCAGGAAAAATAAAACCATCAACATGGCTATTTTCGACTTTATCTAGAGTATAATGCCAAAAGTAGACTCTAAAATTCCCGTATGCGCAATATATGCCGATATGTCGAAGGCTTTTGACTGTGTGGATCATGATACCCTTCTAACAAAACATCACGCATACGGTATTCGTGGCAATGCCCTTAATTTATTAAAAACTTATCTTAAAGGACGTAGACAATGTACGGCGATATCTGTTAGAAATATTTATTATTTATAACTGGTCACATCAAATAAACACATATTTAGTCTGTTTTATCTATGCCCATCTCTATTCTCTCTGTGTGCTAATGTGGAACAGAATAAACCGTTGTAACCGATTCATAAAATTACGTTGTTTTATTAGGTTATGGGCCCAGTTATGCCCTTTAGGGACTAGAAAAGTAAATATTTCGGTAGGATTAGCTAGCATAGGTGTAGGCGTCGTATTTTGAGCATCCGATTGACTGTTTTATGTGTTCACCGAGTTTTAACGAAAATGGCTACCAACTCATCATTCTTAGCTAACGTTCCAAAGCTAAAGGGACGTGAGAATTATCATGAGTGGGCGTTTGCAGCGGAGAATCTGCTTATCTTAGAAGGTACAGCAAGTCCGTCATCCGGCCGTCCGTCGTCAAGGATGAAAGTACAAGTGAAGCAGCCGCAGACGATGCAAAAACGAAAGCCAAGTTAATTCTTACAATTGATCCGTCATTGTACGTGCACGTCAAAGATGCTAAAAGTACAAAGAATTTATGGCACAAACTGCAAACTATGTTTGATGATTCTGGGTTTACACGAAGAATAACATTGCTGCGGAATTTAATATCAATTCGTCTTGATAATTGCGAATCGATGACGAAATATGTGACGCAAACCATAGAAACGGCTCAGAAATTATCGGGAACAGGTTTTTCCGTGAACGACGAGTGGATTGGCTGTTTAATGTTGGCAGGTTTACCTGAAAAATACTTCCCTATGATCATGGCGATGGAACATTCAGGGATCGCCATTTCTGCTGACGTAGTGAAAACAAAGTTGTTGGATTTTGTAGGTAAAAATGAATCGGAAACAGGAAGTGCGTTCTGGATTAGAGAGCAGCACAATCGCCAACATCATGGCCAACATTATAATGCTAAAGTTGGCAGCAATGTCAAAAATGACAGTTCAAGAAATCATGGTGGATTGTCTGTGCCAGAATCGAAAACAGTTAAATCGCAAATTAAATGTTACCGTTGTAAACGTACGGGACATTATAAATCACAATGTAAACAGAGTGATCAACTGCAAGTTAAAAAGACGAATGCTTTTTCGGCTGTTTTCCTGAGTGGAAATTACAGTAAACAAGACTTTTATCTTGATAGCGGTGCGAGTGTTCATATGACGTCAGATGTAAACATGATGCAAAATACATGTTATACGCCGAATATCACGGAGATTATTGCAGCAAATCAAAATGCAATGCCAGTATTGTGTTCGGAAGACGTGGAAATCATGACAATCACTCCTAATTGTAAATACGAGGTTACTTTGAAAGATGTGTTGTGTGTACCCAACCTTACAACCAACTTGATATCTATCAGTCAACTCATCAAGAATGGTAACAGTGTATCATTCAAGGAGAAGTGCTGCTATGTTTACAACAGTGAAAACAGTTTGGTGGCTGTGGCAAACGAGGTTGATGGTGTCTACAAAATGGCTATAGAACGTAAACAATGTTTGTTTACATCTCCTTCAGCGGCAGCTAGCAGTGAAGTTTGGCATAGGAGATTGGGCCACTTGAACATGAATGACCAGAATAGGATGAAGGTTGGTGCAGTCATGGGAATATCATATACAGATAAGTCAGTAATCAACAAAAATACATGCACAGTATGTTGTGAAGGGAAACAATCACGCTTGCCATTTGGTCACAATGGTACGAGGAGCAGCGAGCCACTGAATACAATCCATGCTGATGTCTGTGGACCAATGGAGTGCATTTCCATTGGAGGATCAAGCAACCTGATGAGTTTGAAGAGGAAGAACCGGTACCAGAACCAGTTCCAGAAAAATCAAAACGATTAAGGAAACCTCCAGAGCGTTATGGTTTCTCAAATTTGTGTACATCATCAAGTCCAGATTTCATCAGTGATCCAGTCAGTATCCAAGAAGCCCTAGATAGTCCAGACAAAGACCAATGGATTGAAGCTATGAAGGATGAGCTGCAGGCATTTGAAGAAAATGAAGCATGGCTTCCAGTAAGTGAATTGCCTTCTGATAAAACTTTAGTGCAGTGTAAATGGATTTTTAAAAGGAATGTAAACAATGATAATAGTGTGCGGTACAGGGCGCGATTGGTGGCGAAAGGTTTTACACAAAGGCCTGGTATAGATTATGACGAGACTTTTTCACCGGTCGTCAGACACTCTACACTGAAATTATTGTTTGCTTTGTCTGTTCAATTAAATTTAGAAGTCACCCATTTAGATGTGAAAACAGCTTTTTTAAATGGTTTTCTCAAAGAAGATATTTACATGTATCAGCCAGATATTTCTTGTGATGTAAACAAGAAAAAGATTATTGTTAAATTAAATAAAGCTATTTATGGCCTTAAGCAATCTTCAAGATCTTGGTATGAAAGGGTAGATCAATGTTTATGTGAACAGGGTTTCAAAAAGAGTTGTTTAGAGCCATGTGTTTTTACCAAGATGAATAATAATGTTAAAATTGTAATTGCTTTGTACGTCGACGATTTTTTTGTTTATTCTAATAATCAACAGGAGACTGATAAGTTAATTGCAGTATTGAGTTCTAAATTTAAGATTAAAAATTTAGGACAAGTTCAACAATGTTTGGGTATGAGAGTTAAAATAGATAAAAAGTCCAATGTTATTACTTTAGATCAAGAACAATATGTAAATCAGTTATTGGAGAAATTTAATATGGTAAATTGCAAAGTTGCTAGTACTCCAATGGAATGCAAATTGGATATTGATAAAACTGAATATTGTGATCAAGACTTACCATATCAACATTTAATTGGAAGTCTTATGTATTTGTCTGTTCTTACAAGACCTGACATTTCTTTTTGTGTCAGTTACCTGAGTCAATTTAACAAGTGTTACACTAATGTTCATTGGAACTATGCAAAAAGAATACTTAGGTATCTTAAGAAAACCAAAAATTTTTGCTTAAAATTTGTAAAGGGAACAGCTGAACTTATTGGATATGTTGATGCCGATTGGGCAAGTAATCCTTTTGATCGCAAATCATATACAGGATTTTGTTTTGTAATATCAGGATCAGCTATTTCCTGGGAAAGTAAGAAGCAGAGAACCGTAGCATTGTCAAGCATGGAATCTGAATATATGGCCATGGCTGAAGCGACCAAAGAAGCCATATATTTGAGATCTTTATTATTTGAACTTACTGGTAATCTATGTACCGTTCAATTATATAATGACAGTCAGAGTGCACAGAAGTTGGTGGCAAATTATGGGTGTCACAGAAAAAGTAAACACATTGATATTAGATATCATTTCATTAAAGATGCAGTTAGCAATAAAATTATTAATTTAGAATATTTGCCAACAACTCATATGCCAGCTGATGTTCTTACAAAGGCTTTAAATTCTGTAAAGCACAGCAAATGTATTGAAGGTTTAGGAGTTAGTTTGATTGAGTCTTGAAGTTATTATTTTTTGAGAAGTTTTGTTTATTTGCTGTAGTTGGGGTGTTAGAAATATTTATTATTTATAACTGGTCACATCAAATAAACACATATTTAGTCTGTTTTATCTCTATTCTCTCTGTGTGCTAATGTGGAACAGAATAAACCGTTGTAACCGATTCATAAAATTACGTTGTTTTATTAATATCGAGCTTGTGTTCAGAATCTAGGAAAGAATTAAAATCTAGATCGTCTTTTAGAGAAATAAAATATGGTGTCCCACAGGGTGGCGTCCTCGGATCTTTATTATTTATATTATATATAAATGACCTGCCACGTCATATAATTCATCCTATGGTATTATTTGCAGATGATAGCACATCAATTGTGTCATGTATTGATAAAGAATCATATGTGAATGACATTAACAATACGATTAGTAGTCTAATAAAGTGGCTTGACAACAATAATTTAGTTATTAATCTCCAAAAAACTAAAATCATGCACTTTTACCAAAGAATATTTATTTATTTATTAAAACTTTATGCATAAGTACAAAGGCGGACTTAATGCCTTAGGCATTTTCTACCAGTCGACCTTAGGGTGGTGCAGAGATAAAACAAGGCAGGTGTAACATAATGATATGATGAATAGAGAAAAGAGTATATAACATATAAAAAAAAGGAATGATAAATATATACTTAGATACATACATACATATAAACAACGTTATAGAGAATCCGAAACGAACAAATCAATTTTGTGATGATTCTGCAAATTTCTTGCGAATGTGCTCACGTGCCTTCATTTTGAAAGAAAGCCGACTGGTTGCCATCCTGATGTTCTGAGGGAGCGCATTCCAAAGGGAGATTGCCTGGACAAAGAAGGACGAGTGGATAAACCCAGAGCGGTGAGAGGGACATTGTAGAAGACGATTATTGGTGGAGCGAAGATTCTTACTGTGGGCAGAGCAAAGGAATTGAACGTGAGAAGACAGATAAGAAGGAGAAGTGGGTTTATCAATAAAAGAAAACAGGGTAGTCAAGGCCCTCAGCGCTCTACGCTGATGTATGGGCAACCATTTTAAAAGGTATCGATGTGGGGATACATGATCGTACTTCCGGAGGTTGAAGACAAATCGAATGCAGTTATTTAGAAGGCGGTCAAGTTTATTGAGTAGATCTGCATTCAGGTCATAGTAGCACACATCTCCATAGTCAATTATGGGAAAGATTAGGGACTGTACAAGCATGGCCTTTATATGAGCTGGGAGAAGATTTTTTAATCGATACAGCGAACGTAACGTTCCCGTGACCTTACGACTGACACTCGTTACCTGTTTGCGCCAGTCAAGGCAAGTGTCGACGAACAGACCAAGATCCTTAACCTCGGAGCTAAACGGAATTGGTACGTTGTCGAAGATTATGGGTGGAACAGTTAAGCTATCAACCTTTCTCAAGCTATGGGGACTCCCAAGTATGATAGCCTGACACTTTGCAGGATTAACCGCCACACCGAATCGGTCGGACCAGCCTTTAATCGTAATTAAATCCCGGTTTAGCCCTTCGATCGCATCCGATAAGTTGTCAACACCTGACTGACAGTAGAGCTGTAAATCGTCAGCGTAAAGATGATACGCACACTGAAGCTCAGTCGTTATAAGATTAATGAAAATGGAGAACAAAAGAGGAGATAAAATACCGCCTTGAGGTACGCCAGCTGCAAGGTCACACCACTCTGAAGAAGAGTCTCCAGCACGAACTGACTGTTGGCGACCCCGAAGATAAGAGGAAAACTATTCCAGTACCTCGTTTGAGACTATAAGATAAGAAAGGATAGACAAAAGGACATCATGATTGATGGTATTAAAAGCGTTTGAGAAGTCGATTAACACTAAAGTAGTAACTTTAGTGTCCTCCATTCCCCGCTTTATATCATCAGTCACTTTAAGGAGAGCTGACACGGTACTGTGCCCGGGCCTGAAACCGGATTGAAATGGGCTGATAAGGGAGTTGTGGTATATGAAGTGAGACAGTTGTTTATGAACACAGGCCTCGAGCACTTTGGACAGAAAGGGAAGGATCGAAATTGGGCGAAAGTGACAGGAAAGAGTGGGATTGGTAATCTTGGGCAAGGCTCGGACATGAGCTTTACGCCACAAGGAAGGGAAAACACCGCAGTAGAGAGAAAAATTAATGATGTGGGAAATAGCAGGAAGAAGTTGATCCAACGCCGATACGATCATAAATCGACTGATGTTATCACAGCCCACAGCTTTGGATTTAATGGATAGGATTATCTTTTTGATCTCTCCTGGGTCGACTGGTGCGAAGACAAAGGGGGAAATATTGGGACGCGTCAGACCAGCAAGGTAGTCGATAGTTTGAAGTTTGGTTAGACTATCTAGCATAGGCACAGTAGAGAAAAAGCGATTAAGATCGTCTAAGCAAATTGTGTTAGGAAGGTCTGAATGCCGCGATTTGCCTATACCTAGGGTCCCAAGGAATTGCCAGATATCGGCAGAAGATGACGAAGAAATGTTATTTAGAATGTGGCGTCGTTTAGCGTTGCGTATCATCTGATTACACCGATTCCTAGCTGTCTTGAATAAGTTCCAATTGTCCTCTGATCGATCCCTCTTAAATAACCTAAATGCGCGGTCCCTCCGTCGCATTGCCATCCGGATTCCCCTGTTCATCCAGGGAGCGGGTGGACGCTTTAACTTTACTCTCCTGACAGGAGCATGAGTGTCTATTTGCAACTTTAATAGAAACTAGAAAACGAAGTACAGCTATGAGGTCTCAATACCAGAACCTATTGTGCACAGGCGCCTATAAAACAAGCTTATTATAAAGGAATGTCATCTGTATGGCTCCTGCAATCTTTAATAAAATACCTGATCAACTAAAAAACTTACCGTTGCAAAAGTTTAAAAAACATTTCACAGAATTACTTGTAGATAAATGTTATTATTCTGTGCAGGATTTCTTAAAAGATAATTTTAAGTAATGTCTTTTATAACCTTTAAATTGTATCACATTTTGCATGCTACGAGTATATTAAGGCAGAATGTACATGGATCCTACTTTATAATGTAACAACTTATCTTTATGTACCTACATTCTAAGCAAATAAAAACCTATTCTATTCTATTCTAATAAGAGAAGTAAAATATTGAGAGGCAGCAATTAAAGCCGGCGTTGAATGATTCACTATTATATTTACAGAATCTGTCCTCACTGCTCGGATAAAGGCCGCTTTCGCTTAGAAGGGCGGCCCGTTATCCGATTTGCACAATAATTCAGTTTGGTTGCTTCATCCTAACTGAAAGGCGTAGGTGATCCGTATTAATACACTTTTATAGTTCTCGCCAAACTTCTTGGCCTTGGTGTTCAAGAAGTTTGGCGAGATCTATGCACTTCAATTTTCTTTTTCATTCATCACAATGTTTACATCAATCGACACAACCAAATTCACCACAAAAGAGGCAAAAGCACACCAACATCCAATATTTGCTCAATATTTTTGTTCAATTCTCGATATTGGAAACATTGTAGTCCAACAAATTAGCATTAATATTGGAAGTGGTCCATTCTATAATTTATGCAATTACCCAATGAATATAACATGAATGAGCGTGCGTGATGGACGCTGCTGAATGAGAATGGACCATCGGGCGAAACTGTTTGTATTTTGCGCCTTAATTTAGTTAAAGGCAGTCAGTTAGGGATGACGGTTAATTGGTAAGTGGACTAATTGATATCGATTTATCATTGGTTTTGTTACTCCGTATGAAAACGTCCTATTCGCAAAAAGACTTATGAGCAGAACATCATATTCACAAAACTACTTATTATCGGAATGTCCTACTGTCAAAGTGATTTACTGAAAAATTACTATCGATTATACTGAGGAATTACTATCAATTTTTCATCGTGGCTAGGTATATAATTTCTTTTGAAAGTAAAATTGAAGCAAAAATAAGAATCTAAGTATTATTGCATAATGGCGAGTCAAGCATCTTACGATGGTGGTAAAAATACTTTCGGTCTGATGAAGGGTTCAATGGAACAGAAAACTGATGTGTCACACTCAAGTATGGAGAACACGCCGCGTGGACAAGTTCCCAGCCTAGCTTGTGCAGCTCTGTGAACTCGTCGTGGCAGTCGGTACTCTCTTCTGGTTGAGGTCCAGTCCATGGTCGGCAGTGACAGCGCGTGGGACACATTCCCCTTCTGCGAGGAAGTGATGGCCGCAAAAGTGCGCAAGGGAGCGAGAGGAAACAATCTCACTCACTCCCTATCCGTAGCATACGTACCGGGTACCGAAAATCGCGACATGATGGCCGGCTGTCACAAGGTGTGACCCGCGGGTGACAAACTTGGGGAGTTTGGCTCCCGTGTTCTGCGCTTACCTCCCGAGAGGAACTTCGACCGTTTACAGCCACAGAGAGTATTGACTTTCTGTTCATAATTCATTCGTGTAGTTTGTATCTTATAGTTTTTCAAGCAAATGCTGCAAAATATGGTCACATGGTTGCATGGTCACATGTACCATCAATGAAATGCCACCTGTGGTCACATATAACATCAAAGAAATGCCACCTATGGTCACATGTAACATCAAAGAAATACCACCTATGGTAACATGTAACATCAAAGAAATTTCTGGTCTTACAATCAATCAATCTGCCTAGCCTTATCACAACTATGAATGAAAAAAAGAAAAAAATATATTTGTGACCCGCACAGAAAATTCGATAGGCAAAAAACAAAACCCTGTGCGAGACCAAAAAGGCTCCTATTTCAGCATATCTAAAATAATTATAAAAACGTATAAGGCGGTGAAAAGTATAAGTATCGTAATAAAACGATTTTAGTTCATACCACGATAAAACACTTTAATCACTGATAACACGTTATACATGAATGTTCTTACGCGCTAACAACAGAATATCACAAACTAATCGTATGACTATAACTTAAAGCTATGACAATAATTATGGCGGGCACGAGCTAGAACCGTAAAATAACCGAACTATCTAGCGTGCGCGACTCGAATCGAATGTGTACCGACCACTGGGTCAGCGGGCCCGGGGCCAGCGCGGGTGCGGGTGTGCACGCCGCCCATCTGGTGACCATCTGTTAGCGTGGTCTCTCTATTTGCGGCTACCCTGACCATAGAATAAGCGTCCACACTGAGCGTTACTAAAGTAAAAATTTAAAAACCCGAAATCCAAAAATCACAAATTAAAAAATATATTTCATGTTAGGTACTTTATCTATTAGTAGACAGTTAGACACGCTTCGACCGACAATCTGTAGAACACGTAATTAAATAAAATAAAATATCTTTATTTCAGACCTATACCAGTCCAAAAGTTATTAGTGGTTATTAACAGATTGTGCTTAAATGCTACGTTAGTGTTATTAGTAGGTACTTAAATTTATTTAACAAAACCTATATCTATTTCCACCCAGTGTCTTTGGTTGGGGCAGTCCACTCTGCCAACAATCATCTTCAGGATGCCTTTCCGAGTTCACGATATCTTGCAAAAACACCCCGATTCAAACAATATAATATAAAATGCCTATAACTTTTGAATAGCTTTTCCGATTTATACCGATTTTCACAAACATAACTAAGAACACTCTCGTTAAGATCTATTATGCCACAGACAGATACACAAATACACAAGCACACAGGTACAAACGTAAATTTATAACACTCTTCTTTTTCCGTCGGGGGTTAAAAATAGAAGAACCGTTTTATAGCCCTATAGCTTCAGGCCGCGTTTATAAAATATGAGTAGAAGCGTCGTCAGGGCGCCGTGACAATGTGATTAGGCTCAACCTTAATAAGCACTACAAGCTGAGAAAAAATTAAGTCAGTTGAGCGCACTGATCTGCACTCCAGCGCTCTCATAATTTGATCAGAACGGCCTCGGCCATGGTAGTAAAATTTATAAAGCTTGTGCCCGAGATATTTCTGGTATCTTCGACAAAGCAGCTTGATGTAGGTTTAAGAATAAATGTGAATATTGCCAACCTGCTTTGAGCAAGCGTGGTTATTAATTTTCGTGCTTCTCTTTATGAGAAGAGGCTGAGGCCTTGCAGTGGGACTTTAATAGGCTGGTATTATTATTATTTAGTACCATATGTTAACGCTGTTTTCCAGATATAATTTTTGGAATTTTCTGCAATTTTCTGTGTTGCCCGATTGTTGTGGGATTTGATTGAGGGTCATTCTTTTTCAATGAACTTTCCTTTTATTTGTAAGGGTTATGAGAAGAAAATTGTGATGGTGGACCGACTACCATTCGAGTGGAACGAAGGAATCGAATGTTCTCGAGAGGTCTTCGGCGATGACCAATCAGTGTTCCCTGTGCGCCACTCTCGTTCCCTCTCCTTCCTCTTCCGCCAAGCCTCCGTCTACTCGGCCAATAGATGGCGTTAACACCGATAGCTAAAATCTAAGGGTATATAATTAAAAAGTGAATAGGTTCTCTAAGTTGTGCCTGGCAGGAGGCTATATAGCTTAGTCTCCACAGGATCGCCCGGTAGCAGAAGACAGACACTTTGGTTGAACTGTGAGACGCCACGTAGAAAAAAAGAGAAAAAAAAGGCAAGGCAAGCGTGCTTCACCTTCGATCACATCATCACTTACCATCAGGTGAGATAGTGTTCAAGCGCGAGCGAAAAAAGTGTGGCAAGTGCCATGATAATAAGTTCAGTTGTTTATGCGCGAGTAACAGACCATAAAAACAACTTCACACAACTTTATAACCGACTGCAAGGAAAGGGTTATGTTTTTCGCGGGTATCTTGTATGTATGTAATATTCTTTATTACCTCATTTCTTTCAAATCACTGGACCGATTTATATAATTAAGACATCGTTAGATACGTCTTGACCATCCAATTGTTCTTAGATAAGTGTAGTTAAAAGAACAAACATGGCTCTTTTTTGCTGCCATTGTGCGGGTCCCAATATTTGTTTTCTTCCAATCCCGTCGAATCGGGTATCAAAATAAAGGGTTTTAAGAGGTCACTAAACTAAAAAGTTGTATAAAGGATCAGGGGGTCAGCCAGCTCGCAAATTTGTAGGTATCCTCCGTCTGCACAACATGATGATTCCATGTTTACAGCTTTTTAGTTCGCCTCTTAAGCAGCCGGGTTTCTGATTTTTTAAGTTACTTTGTTTATTACTTTTTACTCGCGGTATAATAACTGTAAAGTGTGTCACAACAAAACATAGAACTTCTACACAATAACCTACTATATTCTCATTCAACTCCAAGATCAACAAGGGAACACAAACCACAAAACTCATCCAATACAAAAATAACAGTTTAGAAATATTCAACTTACCAGCTGCGGCGACGAACGAGTTCAGGATTTACATCTAAAACTTAAAATAAATAATGTTAACTCAAAGAGAACTCGTGAATGTCGGACTTAGCGAAAATTCAGTAGAAACTGAAATATAGTGAGTTTCCACACCGTCCCAGTTCCGAGTATAAGCTTCTTGACTGCCTCCGCTGTTGGCTATATACGGGTAGTGATTGGGACAGGGCGGTGGAACTTTTTTGCTTTTTCTAATCAAAATAAGAAAGTGATATTGTTAGTTGTTGTAACTAGGTTCTATTGATGAAGGTCTTAAAAAAGAACGGTTGTGACTGCAAACTGTTCATCGGAAATGTCGTAGACCTGTTTCAGATATTAAGAAATAAGACTCACTACGTATTCACACCACCCTGCACCTGTAGCCGAGTTGACAATCTACAATCGATAACGCTTGTAGAAAACGAATCAATGTATGGGAATGTCATATCTGAACGTTAAGTCACGTGGTCAAACCATACAAATAGAAGGCCTTAACGATTGTAGAAAGAGATTCGATACAAAACGTTAGTAAATTGGCTAGGGCGGCAGTAGGTTAAACGATATCTAATTTGGTTTCTGAAACAGCTACGTTATTTATCTAAGAGGGATTTACCTAATGAAAAGCGAAAGTAATCGAAGCTTTTTCATATCAGCACAAAATATTTGGCCTTGGTAACGGGATGTTCAAGTATGACCACTCATAGAGCTTCTATTCTGTATAAAGTTTAATTGCCAATTCTTGGATTCTATAAAGATTATAAGAAACTACTCAACTAGATTGTCTCTTTCTTAGAATTACTCACAAATAAGTCGCAGCTTAACTGCCCCAACCCCGTATGTTTTCCCACATATTCAAGGCTCGTGAGCTTGTTTGCTCGCATACTATAAGATATTTGCTCCACTACTTTTGTTACCCTGTATGAAGACGCGTGTATTGAACGTAATATCTTGTTTGCTATTTTTATTTGAAATACGATATGCTTTAACATTTATAGAATTTTTATTGCTCCTTGGAAACTGGGATGGTCTTGTAATTGCTTTGAGGAGTAAGAGAAAGAGAGGGGGAAGATTTTTTGTTAGAAGGTTTACTGATACAATAGACCCGTTTGATACAAAATAACATAAAATCTCTCCTGTTTTTTTTGCGAATGGTTGGGCAGTGTTGCACTTATTGTACACCCGTTTGATACAAGCTGATAGAAAGTGCGGGGACGAAATCAAGCGAAGCATGGCTATAACCAGGCCAGCTGGTACAAATGTGGAGGAATCACTACATCACCAAAGCCATGAAAACCCGGCTCATACGGGCACTGGTGACCCCATATTCCTTAACTGAGACCTGGACGCTGAGAGAGGTAATATAGACGCTCTGGCAATTTGGTGCTGGAGGAAAATGCTTGGAGAGTCTTGGACTGAGGAGTTTCTCACCAACGTAACCATTCTCCAAGAGCTCGGTATCAAGCACCGTTTATCGGCTGTAGTCCAGGCTCGAATACTCCAGTACTTTGGTCATGTGTTCCGACGAGGTGACAACTCTATTAAGCAGCTTTTGGTCCAAGATAGAATGGAAGAAACGAGAGCACGCGGAAGGTCACCCATGCGATGGACCGACCAGTTTAAGTCTGCAGTAGGCGGCCCATTGCATAAGTGCACATGAATAACAACCGATAGAGAAAGATGGCGACGCATCGTGAATTCGTGAGGCGTATCATGTCAGCTCGAAGTTGTCTCACTGTAACATGATGACCAGGACCGCTCTGCCAAGAGCGTACCGATGAAGAAGAGAAAGTAGGCAAATAATTTTGTCTCAAACATGCTTGGAAATGTGAGCATTATTTTGACAACCTTCTTCGAGATAAATCTAAATTCCTGTACTGGCCATATACATGCGAGCAGCGGCCGGCAAAAGTTGTATGAAAATCCATATCAGTCGTGTTTAGCGGCCAAATAAATTACATAGTAAACTCAAATCTGTCGTGTTATTTAAAAATGGAACTATATTTTACTCCGAGACATTGCACCTAAAGAGGTAACTTATCAAAGATTTTATTTAAATTTCAAAATACTTGTTACTCGTTGTTCGTCATTGATTTTGAAAAGTAATAATTGTATTTGACAAAATGAGTTCTAGGTAATATTTAGTTTAAATTGCCGCGCATTATTTGAGAAAAGCACTATACAAGCCTTGGCCACAACTAGGCATTGATGGACTTACGTATGTGTGCCTCGGCTTCGCCTCGGCCCACATTTACACGTTCGTCCATCAATGCCTCTTTTGCTGGCCGCTGCAGTAATGTACAACTATCGTTTTTCGACACCGACTTCCGAGTGCTGAAACGAAAGTTATTTGGCACTTTTTAGTATTTGGCTTTTGAAGTCGGTTTATTTTTTGTGAAAAAGTTTTATTTCTCTCTTTTTATTTTTAGTACCTTATCGCTAAAAAGTGAGCAAGTTCTACAGTAAGGTACCTAAAGGATTGAGAAAATGCCCATAATAACTCAACTCACACATTCATGCTATTTTTCGCTAAGGAGTTCGGTTGTATTTTCCATATTTTGTAAACTGCTGAAATGATGTTGATGCAACTTGCATTATGCTATAAGTTGAGAGATACCTAATCCAATTTTTTTTAAGTCGTTAAAAATAGACTGGCTTTTGTAATCGACGTGTTTTTCAGAGGGCAATTGAATCAGTGTATTGCTTCAATAATGTCATGCCTACCCTTGTCTAAACTATGTTGGATTCTGCTTCCAGTCTAATCGGATTCATACCTACCAGTATTTTACAAATAGCGACTGCCTATCACCACAATACAATAACTATCATATGTTCGTGAGCAAGACTGAATAATTAACTTAGACTTTCGGCTTCATATCGGCCTCGCTTTCGGTTCGGGTTTCTATGCCACCTTAGCTGCATTCACAAGTTTTCCCCACTTGTATCAAACGCTGCTGAATCAAGACCAACGAAACATAAAAAAAATACCAACATTGTAAACATAATCTAATTCAACTCAGAAATGGGTGTAAGACTACTACCATTTCTGAGTTGAATTACTTACTGTGACTTAAGCTTGCAAACAATAGCATAATCGTTGATCTCCAGTGTCATCCTATCAAAGCAATATTGGGAGTTGAAAACTTTAGCTCAGATAGGCAATTGGTTTTCTCACGACGACTTTCTTAACTACGTCTTATCTAGTGATGGGCAACTCGATTTACTAACTTGAGTTAACCCGAGTTGCACCTAGCGCGAGTTGACTCGGATTCTTTCGAACTCGGGTTAAGACTGGCTTACGTGAAGGAAGGAAGACACTGAAGACAGCAACTAGCAAGCAAATGAGTGAGAGCGCGAATCATTCGTTGTGTGCGCGCCTTATGTTCCTGCCACAGTGCATCGCCCGAACAACACGGACGACGACACGAAATTTGCAGTTTGATGTTTTTAGGCAAAACAAAAACCTATTTAAAATGTTTAAAATTATTTATTTTATATATGCTTTGATCGGCTAACTCGACTTGTCGAGAAGTTTTTATTCCGAGTAGGTCATCAACATCGCTAGTCTTATAGTGTTTGAAGAACTTTTAATTTCATATTTTATTTTCATTTTCTCGGTTAAATAATAAGCCACACGGGTTCATCTTTCAGATCATTTCTGAACCTTATCCCTGCCGAAAGTGAACCGTGGAAGGGTGAACATCCATTTTAAATACCGAGACTTCTCCGTGTCTCGGAAAGCAAGTTGTGCAGGTATTGCCGGCTGTTATTTGCAGATCTTCGAAAGTCATTACGGATGATCAGAAAATTAGACTCCAGTCTTGTCAAAGGATATCGTGTTACCCCGTTACTGGGTTGTGGTGGTCAGATAGGCAGTCTCTCCATGTGAAAAACTGGTTCCATGTAAATACTCAGCTGATGAGAAAATAAAGAATAGGAATATACAGACTGGAGGTTAGACTGGAGGCCGACCCCAACATAGCTAGAAAGAGCCTAAGCTAGGCGGATTGAATTGTATTTCCTTTTCGATACGAATATTGAATAACATTGAAAACCGCGCCATCTATGTTCTACGTCATGAACTATCATGACTGGTCTCTAGGCAAAAATACAAGATTCTCGGAACCATTTTGTTTCAACACTTCGTAGTACGAAGAACGTTTCGTAGAACGATACTTTGATACAGCGTTTAGATTAGATAATTTATTGAGTATTGCTTGAGTTTCGGTTATCAACTTTTTACCTATCGGTTCGGTCAACTACCTGAGTGCGCTTCTATGTTTATGCAGACCATAAAACATTTTCTACATAAACGTAGAATCGGACAAAATGGTCTTGATATGACCAACCAAAATATTTAAAACTAAGACCACGAGAAGTGATTTACCATAAAATTATTAAAATAAACCACCATTACAGTTAATGCATTATCTGTATTAAAATAAGATTGAAGTGATTGCTATTGATTCAAAGACCAGCTTTAATACATTTTTGCCAAATCTTAAAGTCTAGCAGATCTATAATTAGACTCTAACTGCCAGTTTCCCAGCTCTCAATTATCGGGCTGTTAACGTAATCGAGGATTAATCGCCTGTTAATTCTACTTTCAGTTTCTCAACAACCAAGTGTGACAAGTGGTTGACAATTTGTCACATTTGAGTAAAATCTCGAATTAACCACATGTTACAGCAGTTTTGGGTTTCTGAGCACCTTTTTCAATGTTAATCTCTTGTCAACGAGCCTAATTTATAATTGTTGGAAATTGTTCGATTATTCGCGGATTAAAATTAATATTATGACTTTCAAGGCTTATATTACGATAAAAAGATAAAAGGGGTCGGCGAAAACTATAGTATGGGTTGAGTTATAAAAAATATGTTAAATAAATCAATTATAGTTGATTACCAAGTTTTTAAAAAATAATAGGATATTACAAACTTTTAAATTAATTACATTATAAAAACTTGACACAATTATCAAAAATTGTTATTTTGTATTTATGTAAATAATTTATAAAAAAAAACAAACTGTTACTGACCTGGGAATCGAACCTTCCTCAGGCTAGTGCGCGTGAGGAAGGTTCGATCCCCAGGTCAGTGTTGACTATACCCTGTACTTAGTACTTACCAAGGTCAGCTTCTGGATAGGTTTGTGTTTAACTTGAAGCGGCTGGGGTGGTGACCCCGCCAGGGTAAGCAACACTAACCAAGGTCAGTCTTGGGATGGGTGACCACTTTTTTTGGAACGCTTGTTTATGGTTAGGTGACTCCGCCAGGGTAAGCAACACTAACCAAGGTCAGTCTTTGGATGGGTGACCACTTTTTTTTGGATCGCTTGTTTATGGATAGGTGACTCCGTCAGGGAAAGCAACACTAACCAAGGTCAGTCTTTGGATGGGTGACCACCGCCACAAAAATTTTGTTCACCCATCCTAAAGTCACCCCGTTAGGTTAAACAACATCTAACAAGGTCACCCATCCAAACAGTACATATTAACCTTGGTAAGTGTTGCTAAACCTGTGTAGGGTCACCTATCCAAAAACAAGCAAACAAAAAATAAAAAAGTGGTTACCCATCCAAAAATCGACCTTGGTAAGGTTTGCTTAACTTGGCGGCTACACCAACCCAGCCTCTCAAGATAAAATACTATTTAAAGTTACTGATTACGTTATAGTAGAGAATGAATACCAGCTAGGGTAGCCAACCGAAATAAATTAAAGTCGATTATTTAATGTAACGACTTCAGAAACTGGCCCTAAGGGCCAGTTTCTTAAGTCGACGTCACATCTCAAATCAGCTGACAATTTGTCACAAATTAACCAGCCGTCAGTTGTCAGTGAGTTTCTCAACCCTTCATCATCGAGAAATTACGTAATCGCTTGTTACATTAAATAATCGACATTAATTTATTTCGGTTGGCTACCCTAGCTGGTATTCATTCACTACTATAACCTAATCAGTAACTTTAAATAGTATTTTATCTTGAGAGGCTGGGTTGGTGTAGCCGCCAAGTTAAGCAAACCTTACCAAGCTCGATTTTTGGATGGATAACCACTTCTTTTTTGGTTTGCTTGTTTTTGGATAGGTGACCCCACACAGGTTAAGCAACACTTACCAAGGTTATTCTTTGGATGGGTGACCGTTTTTTAATGGTTCGTTTGTTTTGGATGGGTGACCCTGCCAGAGTAAGCAACACTTACCAAGGTCAGTCTTGGGATGGGTGACCACTTTTTTTTGGTTCGCTTGTTTTTGGATGGGTGACCCTGCCAGGGTAAGCAACACTTACCAAGGTCACTGTTAGGATGGGTGACCACTTTTTTTGGGTTCGCTTTGTTTTTGGATGGGTGACCTTGTTAGATGTTGTTTAACCTAACGGGGTGACTTTAGGATGGGTGATCAAAATTTTTGTGGTGATGGTCACCCATCCAAAGACTGACCTTGGTTAGTGTTGCTTACCCTGGCGGAGTCACCTATCCATAAACAAGCGATCTAAAGAAAAAGTGGTCACCCATCCAAAGACTGACCTTGTTTAGTGTTGCTTACCCTGGCGGAGTCACCTATCCATAAACAAGCGATCCAAAAAAAGTGGTCACCCATCCAAAGACTGACCTTGTTTAGTGTTGCTTACCCTGGCGGAGTCACCTATCCATAAACAAGCAAACCAAAAAAAAGTGGTCACCCATCCAAAGACTGACCTTGGTTAGTGTTGCTTACCCTGGCGCGGTCACCACCCCAGCCGCTTCAAGTTAAACACAAACCTATCCAGAAGCTGACCTTGGTAAGTACTAAGTACAGGGTATAGTCAACACTGACCTGGGGATCGAACCTTCCTCACGCGCACTAGCGTGAGGAAGGTTCGATTCCCAGGTCAGTAACAGTTTGTTTTTTTTTAATTTATTTACATAAATACAAAATAACAAATTTTGATAATTGTGTCAAGTTTTTATAATGTAATTAATTTAAAAGTTTGTAATATCCTATTTTTATTTAAATCTTGTTATTCAACTATAATTGATTTATTTAACATATTTTTTATAACTCAACCCATACCATAGTTTTCGCCGACCCCTATTATCTTTTTATCGTAATATAAGCCTTTAAATTCATAATATTAATTTTAATCCGCGAATAATCGACCAATTTCCAACAATTATAAATTAGGCTCGTTGACAAGAGATTAACTTTTAAAAAGGTGCTCAGAAACCCAAAACTGGTGTAACATGCGGTTAATTCGAGATTTTACTCAAATGTGACAAATTGTCAACCACTTGTCACACTTGGATGTTGAGAAACTGAAAGTAGAATTAACAGGCGATTAATCCTCGATTACGTTAACAGCCCGATAATTGAGAGCTGGGAAACTGGCAGTAAGCCAGTCTTCTAACAGGTGTTGATACTACCTACTTAGTTCGTTCCTCCGGAGTTCCTTCGTTCGTCCTTCCAGTGGAGCTAAACTCGCTCACTGCACAACTTCGTTAGGCTACAAAAAATATGATAAAGAATTACCAAGGTAATCTAAAATAAGACAGTATATTCTATTCCATTCTATTCAGTGCGACTAATTATTTCAAAAGACTCAGTGACTACGCGAACGCGTTGTTATCGCTCCGATTCTAATTAGAACACAAGTTAGAGTAGTGCGCAGCAATTCAGTGAACTAAAACAAGGTCAGTTGCCTCACGGCCACGGACGCGAGCGGTTGTGTGTCGTGTTTCCACGTCGCACCTCGACGCCAAAACAAACGAACAAAAATGTCGACCCCAAAAGAAAAACAAGTGATGTTCGAAATTTTAGAGATGTACAAAAACAGACCCTTTTTATGGGATAAGAATCACGAAGATTATAAGAATAAGCATAAAAGAACTAATGCCAATAAAATAATGCTTGAGGTTTACAAACAACTAGACGAAGATGCTACAATACCAATGTTGACCAAAAAGATTCTTAATTTACGAACTAATTACTACAAAGAGCTACGAAAGGTTTGTTTTATTTGTTTTTACCTATAACTAACCTGTATTTTATTATATATCTGAGTATGTATTCTTTTTTCATTGCAGGTCAAAGATTCACAAGCAAATTTAGCAGAAGATCGAGAAATATACGAACCCACACTATGGTACTTCGACGCTTTAAGTTTTCTTGGTGATTCTATAAGTGAATGCAGTTGCCATTCTCATACAAGCGAGTGTTGCAATTCTCAGCAGAAGGATCCTTTGAAAACCGAGGTGAGTTAGTTTTGTTATGAAAGAAAAAATATACAATCCATTCAACCATTATCGAATGCATAACAAGGTATTCGTAGCACGCCACGCATTGACCGTACCGCCATTTTTTTTATTTTTTTCCCTCTTGCTCACGCTGACGTTCAATTTGATCTTCTCTCTCGCTCACACCAATATTCATATTGATCTTCCTTCTTGCTCGCACTTACATTGTTGCCCCTTTTGATCAAACAGCCTATGTCTCTGGCTACTTACAGCTCAATTGCGTGTCGGTTGACTAATGCGCTTATTTTACTAGATTTAGTCGTCTAAAAGCAAGGTGAACTAGAACAATCTGTTAGACATTTTAAATATTGAAACAAATATCTAATAAAAAAAACACTAAACGGATTAAATATCATTCTATCTCTGTTGAGGCTTGAGCTTGCGCAGCAAATCATATTAAAATTGCGATTTGTGCGTCTTAATTAGACAAATTATCAATTTTATAAAACGATTTTTTTCAATGTCCAAAGATGTCCCTTTTATCGACGACTTGCCAAAAAATATATTGAATTTAAGTTATACAATTTTTGTATTTGTTGCGCCCTAACAAGGTCAAGTGCCATTTAGGGAACCTCGTGGAATAACAGCCACTCGGGTCGATCTTCATTACACACCGAGACTCTTCCGTGTCTCGGCAATAACGTTAAGCCGTTTTCCCGTGCAGACACTGAGTATCTATTCAGCTACTTCCAGTTAGACTTGAAGCTGACTCCAACATACAGACATGTAGTTTGGAAAAGGCTTCGGAGATTGACTATCTGCAAAGAACCAAAGTTATCAATATAGAACGGCCTTATAAGCCGTAGAACCGATGACCGTTGGGGTAGACGTGTTCTTGAGTGGAGACCGTGAACTGGTAAATGTAAGGTAGGACGCCCTCAGTCTAGGTTGAATGACGATCTTCGCAGGGTGGCTGGTAGCAGTTGGATGAGAGTTGCCGAAAATCGAAGCAAATGACGTGCAATTGGAGAGGCCTATGTATAGCAGTGGACTGCTATAGGCGGATGATGATAATAATGAAAAAGGTTTTTTTTTTTTGTTGTGTTTGCTCTTGACTCTAGTCTAGGTCGGTGACAGAGACAAAGTCGACGATGGAGTGAGCTTACCCAGAAGAAGCCTGTTTACTCTAACTTTGAAGAGATTCGGGTTGTATGCGTTCGGAAACACAGACGCAGGCAGTGAGTTCCACTCTTTTGCTGTGCGCATTATGAAGGATGTTTGGAAGCGCGAATTATGTGTACTTACCATTATTTTTATCTTGGCGAAATGCTCATGCATACTGCGCTACCACGGGGAGACAGCGCAGTTATGTGGGACTCTAACCCTCTAAAACTCCACGGTGTCTTCCTGTGCCGCGTTAGCACTCACCGCGAAATATCTACTTACCTTGTGTGCAATAAATAAAATAAATAAATAATTCAAAGACTCAAGCAGAGTGTCTACCTAGTATGACTCATTGGTGATGATAGTTTCTAGTTGTTCTAGACTGAAAAAGTATGGGTAAACTAGATGTAATTTGCTGATGAGCAATTATTTGTCTTCCATATTATTATGAAGATTTATATTTATTTAGCAGATTTTTTATTAGCAGTGGTGGCCCTGTGGTATCGGCCACGACTTACAAGTTGTAAGTCGTGGGTTCGAGCCCAGGCAGGCGCTTTACTTTGTGTAAACTATTTCATCACCACTGCTCTCAAAACGGTGAAGGAAAACATCGTGAGGAAACCGGCATGTCCTAGAACCAAAAATTCGAAGACATGTGACATCCACCAACCCACACAGGGCCCACGTGGTGGATTACGGCCCATTCCCTCTCATAAGAGAGGTGGCCTGTGTCCCAGCAGTGGGAACATTAATAGGCTGATGATGTGATGATGTGATGTGATATTTATTTACCTACTTGTAAATTGATTCCAGAATATTTCACCGTCAACATCCGATGGAGAGGGGAGTTATCAATGCTCGGAGACACACAGCTCACCACTAATCAAGAGGAGGAAATTTACAAATCCGATCGTTTACAAAAATACAAATAACAGTCTAGAATTAGCTGCTGAGCCCTCACATATGAACAACGAAGAGTGGGAGATATTCGGAAAGGCTATCGGCCTACAGTTACGAGATTTAGATAAGACACAATTGACGATAGCGCAGAAAATTATGTCAGACGCAATTTACTACGCCAAGTTTGGATTACTGACTCAACAGACTTATATTAATCTTGGATCTCCTCCGCCATGATAAAAGTGCCAATTTATGCTTTGTAAGACAAGTTAATTTCAATAAAAAAATATTTTTATAAGAATTGTTTTCTTTTTTACCAACTACTTAAAAAGGAGGTAATCAATTCGATACGTATGTAAATATATTGTTGGAATTGCACAATATTCACATAGGTTACTTTACATGCCCATATACATTAGCCCAAAGACTTACAACATAAACATTTAACATAAATTAAACATAAATTTAAAATTTCACAATTATATGAATGTTTGTAAGTATGTCTGCATGTTTGTCTACACATTTCTCCAAAATTACTTATTGGATCGTGATCATCTATTTTTATTGAATTAATTATCTCTCAACTTAGGGAACAGTGCAAGTTTCATCAAAATCGGTTCAGTAGTTTTCAAGATAATGGAACATACAACCGAACCCCATAACGACTTACTGAAAAATTAAGTTATTACGTACGGGTACTTTAAACTTCAAAAAAACAGCAAATTGTCTTGCATAATATAGGTCCTGCAGTTAGTCTTTCGGCTGAACGATGCTAATAGCTATGACTGAAAAATGCTAAAAGAAAAAATATGCAAATATTAGGATAATATTTTGCCAAACATAGTTTCAACTGGATCGTAAATGAAACATCAATATTGGGAAGTATAAGTTATATTATAATAAAAGTTTATATAATTAAATTACAGCGTAAATTTTTCAGTAGGTACATAATATCTAGCACAGTGTACGAAATACATTTTTCACAATGTGAGCATATTTTTATCATGTTAAAGTACAATAGCTTACAGTAATTATCTTTCCATAGTGAATGATCCAGTATCGGCGATACGTCAATTCTTCCCCTTAATTGAAGTATTACCCATACATGTTAATGAAGGTGATGTTACTTTTTAATTTATATATTTTTCTATACATTTTTCTTATGCTTTTCGCCGTTGTACATAGTTTATCGCAGAACCACTAAATGTACTCACATTTTGTGCGCGTTGCATAAAATTTTGGTCTAAGCGTCAGAGGTGCAATGAAGTAACCTATGAAATAGTTATTACGTTTTTACTCTGTGTAAATTTCCCCGGTTTACACAGTGACAAGACTAATGATACTAAAGAAATCAGTAAGTAATGAAATCTTAACTTCGATTCACAACTCTCTCTCATAGAAATGGTTTAAAGAAAAGCTATTATCGCTCTTACACTAAAATTTAAAAGTCTTATAGTATAGAAAGCAGCATCGAAGCTTCCCACCATTTATTCAAAATATCCACCGTTCAAAATTCTGATCGCTCCCTTATGGAGGATGGTCCCCGTAAATAAATATTTAGATCTACGATGCTTATTTTGTAAGCTAAACTTTATTTCTAAGGCAGGTAGTAGAATCTAGCATATGTAGGTACTTACATGGGATACTGAAAAGAAGAAACCATTACGACTTATCTATTAATAATCGACAATTTAAAACTATCAAACTACAAAAATGTTTGCCAAAAAGCTTCCTTTTTTATTGCTAAAAAAGCTTACATAAGTAAACCTATTCTTTTAATCTATGAATCTTTGAACTGTGCTCTACCTCTATTTAACGTGACTTATATTGGGCTGTGAATGTGTCAATAAACTATTATTTAACATTACTTACTAATTTTGTGTTATTATTTTATCTTATTACCAAAATTATATCATGTGAGTCAAAACTTTATGTTATTTCTGAGGCACTTTCCAAGTGACCGAATAAACGACATATAGTGCGTTTTATTGCTATAAAATGGATGAATATAAGCCTAATTATTTGTTGAACCATCGGAATAATATATCACAAATAATTTAAACGATGGACTGGTTTTTTACAGTACTTTATAATTTTCCTGACACTCTCAAATGGATGTTAGTATCATCACTTACATCATTCTTTAAGATATCTCTTAGGACCTTTCGATCTTAATCTTTTGTATCATCATTCTTAACTTTAATATCAATTTAATGATAGTCATGATCATTTCACACTTCTGGTGCGCGAATTTCGACGGTGACTGAAGTCGGTCCTGGGGTTGTCGGGGATCTAAGAGTAGCTGATCGCAGAGAGGTGGCAGAATGTCCACTGCTAGCTCTAGACCCACGCCGGGACCCTGTAAGCAAAACCTTATCTGTAAAGTCAATTTAGGAAACGAGAATGTTGAAGGCAAAGCATGCTTAGAGCATGATGTTGAAAAGGATCACATGCTGTGAAATGTATCCTTATTTAATGGAGAATCAATATTTAATGGACTATTATAATTTTATGAGTGAGAAGCTTTACTTGAACTAATCTGGACTATTCTAATAGATCCTCCTGCTAGAAATGTTGAAATCAAATTAGATATTTGGGCAATATACTTAGGCTTCTTCAAAAATATAAGATCAAATATTCATGCAAGAATAACTTACATGTTTCTACGTATGCTAGTTCTATAATAATGGGTACCTACTGATGGGGTTTAAATCTACATTTTATTGGATAAAATTAATGACATAGTTAATGTTTTGTTTAAAAGGCAACAGTAGCTTGGCCAAAGCAGTATTTTATTTTCTTAGTTAATCTATATAGCAGCAATTAAATTTAACTGAATTAAGAAATTCTAAAAATAAACAAAATGTAAAATACCTATCTACCTAAAAGAAATTAATTATTATTACGGTTTCAATAAGGACTTTCAGAGAGAAGGGGTATGAGTTCACAAAATGGAACTTAGGATATATGATTACATACAGTTTATACATATTCAAACAGTGTACTACAAATAATTTCAGGAACAGTACGATTTCGTGTTAGAGTCACCATTTTGCAATGCGACCAAAAGATGAACAGCTTTTCTTTCTACAGACTATACAGCATCATTACATTTTGGCAATGCATAAATGACAACTTTACCACTCCAAAATACATACATATATTAGAATTAACACACAGAAACACAATATTGTGAGTTTACTATGTAGTTGGCGTGAGTATATGTTATAAATGTATTCTAGTGTACTATATATAATTTGTATGGTGAAGGTGTGTGTCTAAGTTGTAAATACATTCTAAATAGAATATAATTATATTCAATAATAGTACTTGTGTTGTTCTCAATCAAGCAAACAAGAAAATAGACGACAAATTTAATAAACTGGATACATTCAGAATTCCCAAAATGGGAACACATAAAAATTAACCTAGATTTCAAGATAGATGTTTGAAATCTATGGCTGGAAGAATCAGAATTAGGTCAAAATACTAATACTACTGTAGACTGTAAACGAAATAAACTTAAAGAATTACTGACTTCTAGATATATATATACATATACCGCCTAACTGTTTTTGCAAAAGACATATAAATGAGTTACATTGAATATTTGAATACGTGCGGTATACCTACGGTATCTGAAACTATAAATAATATAGATCATAATAAGCAAAATGATATCGTATGTAACCTGAGGGTTTTCGGTGTAGCTGATGACTTTGATGGTGGCGTGCTGTTGATACATGAAATAATCATGATTAGCATTGTCAGTGAGCAGGGAAACGGGCAATATAAGATTAAAGATTTAACAAAAGGGATCGTAGCAGGAGGCCTTTGTAGTGACTACCTAGCCTACCTCCATGGGAAAAGGCAAGGCGTATTTAACAAATATTTTGATATATTTAGCATAGCCAAAGCACTATGTCAGGCTAATTAATGCAAGGGTAAAAATTGTGTGCTATATAAATATGCTATTTGGAAATGCAATTCCAAATCTATGTATATTCAATTGGGTAATTATGGATATCCAATGTTTTTATCTTAGTTCGGTAACTTTAAACAGTGTACTAGCCTGTAATGAATTCAGTCAAAATACTGACAATTACATGTTTGTTGGTTCCTAATAAATTGCTGGCTTCTTGTGCAATAAAACAATCTAAAGGTAAAAAAGTGCCCGTTCCCCTCAAATGTGTAACAAAAGGATTTTAGGAAAATACACCACATTTAGATAGTCAAAAACATTTATAATTAAAAATCTATCACATTATTGGTGCAGTACACAAAATTCAGTCTGCTGCAAAAATAAAAGGCGAGGCTGCTATTGCAGAAGTGCACTAAATTATAATATATTCAAGCCTCGATACACTTCTATTACTTCTGCAACTTACTGTACTAATAACATTTCAAAAGTATAACATTAGAAAAAAAAAAACACGTAACGTTCTTTGTAAAGAACTACTCTTTATTACAATAAATGTAAATTACTCGTAAGTAACTAATGAGTAGATGATAAAAAATACCCTAATTAAATCCTACAAACACCCTATCTTATCCTATTAAATGCGAAAGGTTATTGTTGATTAATCCTCCTTTCACGCAGCAATGGATCATGGAACAACAGGGGGGTCACTATAAGCTCTTAGAATAAGGTTACTTTGAGTGTGTGTGTGTTACAGATGTATATGACTTGTATACATCTGTCCTTCACGCACACTCAAAATAACTTTACTAATCCCTCAACCGGTTACGAAGCCAAGTGGGCCACTGTAGGCATAACTTAGTCAGATGGGGGTACTCCAATCAGCCACAATGTGACTGCGGTACCACCCCACAGACGATGCCCCATCTCCTGTCCTGCTCCTTATGTAAAAACACCTGTTGTACCATGCAAGACCTTTGCGAGGCCAGCGCTAGGGCTATCGACGTGGCTGAATACTGGTCGAAGAAAATTTAATGAAGGAATTATCGACACGAAGAAGAAGAAGAAGAATAACTTTACTCTAAGAGCTTATGGTCACCTCTCAGTAGTGGTATTCTGAAAACCCATTCACCCTCAAAACTTAGGTGAAGTGAGCTGGCAATCAATTGTTTTAGCCTGCATGACAGTTCAATTCAGCGCTCACTTCACCTGTGTTTTTTTTTCAATTTAACGGTGAAACGTAAAATTTTAATGACGCATTTAATTAATAAAAAGTAGTTCCTTCTTAAATCACAAACATTAAAACAATACACCTACAAACTAAGGATTCAATTCTAAGGGTCTAAACTAAGGTACCTGGAGTTGGTGAATGAGGTCTAAGCTCCTGCTGGCTGGCCTGCCTCGAGGGGGGGCGAACACTGACGCGGGAGCCGCGGCGATCCTGGAAATGATAAATAGTATACATCAATCAAATTTCAAAAAGGTCATGATGGCCTCAGTCGCTAAGACATCGCATCTCGTGCTTGAGGTCGTGTGTTCAAATCCAAATTTTAATTTTATATGTACTTTCTAAGTTAAGTGGACAGTTCCTCCGCATCAAATTTTAATGTGTTGGCTCTTCTGTGTTGTCACTGGTTATTGTTTGTATCTTTTTATGTGTGTTACTGTTTTCTTCGTTGTATTTTGTGTTGTTTATTTTGTATTGTTTATTGTCTGTATTGTTAGGGACAGAAAGTCTGAAAATAAACGATAAAATAAGTTTATTTTGAACATCGCTGACTACGGTGAAGGAAAACATCGTGAGGAAACCTTGACTGGATAGTTAATATATATCTGAAATAGCCAACCCATCTTTCGCAACGTGGTGGATCAATGCTCGTGCCTTCTCTTTATGAGAAGAGACCTTTGCCCTTCAGTGGGACGTTTACAGGCTGGTATTATAATTTCAAATGCTTTTGGAATGATGGTCTTCGTTCTTCTTACATATTACCTGATTGAGTAATTGCTTCGGGTATTTTCAGACATCATTAAATCGAGTCTAGTCTGTTAAACATCTCGTTCGAATTATTAAACTACCTACCCCAATGGGAAAAATAGCGTGAGTTTATGTACATATGTTTACCTGTGAATGCAATAGCTTGGAGTCTCTCAACAAAGACACGTTCATTAGTCGAGGATTGGGCGTATTGAAGATCGTGCGGTTTTCCCTCCATCTCGCTCTGAAATAAGTATTTTTTGTGTTTTAATTTATGTTGGAACAAACAGCAAAGCTTTCGTACATTTCACTATATTGTAAATGAGCGAAAAGTTTGCAACCAACATGAAAAAAGCAATTATTATTATTTTAAGCGATCAATTTGCCGATTTATAGCTTTCATCTTATGTTCATGAATGTGCATTGGGAAATGTTAATGAAGTTTTAGATTAAGTAAAACTAAACAGTGAAAATGCTACGCTTTCTAATTAATTACCTGCTAAACAGCCGTAGGACGACACAGATGATCACAAACATCAGCGCCATGCCGACCAGCACTCCGATCATTGCGGGGTCGAGAGTCCTTGTCGACTCCTCCACTGCCTTCACCGCTGGAAATATTTGATAGAATAGTATTATTAATTTAGAAATAAAATAATATCAGAGATAGACTTGGACTAAGTTATGTGCCTAGAGGAACTCCTTGTTTTACCAACATAATTGGTTAGGACTTATTACCATGCAACCACCGATCCTTCAAAAACATACTTAACGCCGTAAATGCTTCACAAAGCTTTCTTCGCCAGCAAACTACGTTCTCTCTTAGATTCAGAACCTTCAAAGATGAAATCAAATACTCTATGACGGACTAAAAGAAGAGTCTAGCATACTATCCAAACATACATAGTAACACATTTAGTGAAGAAAGACTATAAATTCACTCGACTAAAAAGAAAGACCCCTGCTGACGTATAGGGAAAATAAAGAAAATATAATTAGGGCTCAGCCCTTGCCATCCAAGCCAATTATTATGTTCTTAATAATTTTCTGAATGTTAAAAAATACAGAATTAAAAAAGTACCCATAATTAGTGGCTTATTTTGTATTTAGTAAATTAAGTTGAGCTGTAAGTAAAAATACACGTTTTAAAAAAAAATACATCAGGATTAGAATGATGGGTTGTGAACAAAATGGATGAAAAGAGAACATCCATCTGTTTATCTCTTTTCATCCAAAGTGAGAGTTAGAAAAAAATGTTTTTGCCCTACACTAGGAGTTTCTCTTGTATAGTGGATGCATTTATAAACATAAAAAACCCACATACACAAATAACATGACTATATTAGATGAAATTTGAATATGGCGCCAGTGGCAGAAATATTGAGAGAGAAAATTTTATCCTGCTATGGTCATCCGATGAAGAGGGATGAAACGCATGTTACTATAAGAGTTATGAAAATAAATTTGGATGGAAGAGAGGAAGGCGAAGGCTAAATAAAAGATGGGTAGACTGTGTGAGGAGTGATATAAAATAATAGGGAGACAGTGAAAGCTTGACGGTTAACGGTTGGTATGGAAAAAGAAACCGTATTTTTTAATACCATCTATACGTAATATTATAAAGAGGTAAAGTTAAGTGAGAGGTATGTTTGTGAGGTTGTAAACCCTAGATCTACTGAACCGATTTAGATGAAATTTGGCATGGAGATAGTTTAAGACCCTGGGAAGGACATAGGATAGTTTGTATAAGACACTATGCGCGGGCGAAACCGTGGGCAGAAGCTAGTTTTATATAAACTGATGACTGGGTATAATTATCGAAAGCGAAAGACAAATCAATCAATTTTGATTGGACTGCTTATACGAATCGTGATTTAGTTTAAAAAAAAAACAAAACGGTCATAATACAATGTCATTTTCGACAAACTCAAGAATGCCGGATGCAACTCAACGTCTAAACTCATCTCATATTCAACAAACGAGCAAAATATATCGTGTCAGAACTCACAAGTGCAAATGACGGAGCCATCCACCGACACCTCGGGAACCATCTCGAACTTGCAAGCACATCGCTCGTTCCTGCATTCTGTCTTGAAGTACACGTCCTCGCATTGTTCGTTAAACATGCATGTTTCGTTGATGCTGGCAGCTGGAACCAGAAAATGTGGTCTTATGTTAGCTTTGGAAGGAATTATTAAGATGGAGATGGAACAAGATACATATTCCTATTATGAACAGATGTTTCCCCAAACATTAACAAACATTTTCTATAATTTAGCTTCATCGTTGAAGCTAATTTATAGAAAATGTTGTTCAAAAGTTTTAAAATAAATAAGAATTTACAAAATCAGTGCTCCGTTTATATGATGAGGTAGCGGTTAATAATAAAATAGATAGAAGTCAGGAATCAATGATTTATAAAAAATAGTGTACGCTGTCTGTTTTCTGCTTTCATAGAGAAGTCACAGCCAAAATCACATACTGCAATTGTGCTTATGAAGTATTTAATGTCTGCAAACTAATTAAACAATACTTATACTCTAACAAATCCCTAACATTTAATAATGCAGCTAATTAACCATGGCAGAACCACTAGTTTCAACTAAGTCAAACCAAAAAAATACAAAGGTAGGTACCAAATTTTTAAGTTATGGACACCGACTTCCAAAAATAAAGTTATTTTTCACTTTCTAGTTTTCTTATTTGGAAGTCGGTAGTATTTTTTTGTAAAAAAGCTTTTTATTTTTCACTTTTTAGTTGTACCTACCTAATAGGGAAGTAGTTAAGTAAGTACCTATAACGACAGAATAGATTACCCGAATAACAAGAAAAATGAATATAACCGGTGAAATGAGAGATCTGCATACCCCTTTCGAGCGTACTGGCGTGATGTTATGTTATGAAATAGTATAAACAATAAACAGACATGCGATTGCAGCAATCCCGAGAGATTTGCCGTTATTTATTGAAGAGTTCTGTTGTATATCTCCGAAGTTCTTTATCAGATCTTCACCAAATTAAAATGGGACCAATTTCGAAATATAATCTTTCAAACAAAAAAAGAATTTTCAAAATCGGTCCACAATTGACGGAGATATCGGTGAAAATAAATAAATAAAAAAAAAAAAACATACATAATGTCGAACATAGAACCTCCTCCTTTTTTGGTAGTCGGTTAAAAAATAACTTTATTTTTGGAAGTCGGTGTCCATAACTTAAAAATTTGGTACCTACCAAAGACACCGACTTCCAAAAATAAAGTTATTTTTCACTTTCTAGTTTTCTTATTTGGAAGTCGGTAGTATTTTTTTGTAAAAAAGCTTTTTTTATTTTTCACTTTTTAGTTGTACCTACCTAATAGGGAAGTAGTTAAGTAAGTACCTATAACGACAGAATAGATTACCCGAATAACATGAAACTTGAATATAACCGGTGAAATGAGAGATCTGCATACCCCTTTCGAGCGTACTGGCGTGATGTTATGTTATGAAATAGTATAAACAATAAACAGACATGCGATTGCAGCAATCCCGAGAGATTTGCCGTTATTTATTGAAGAGTTCTGTTGTATATCTCCGAAGTTCTTTATCAGATCTTCACCAAATTAAAATGGGACCAATTTCGAAATATAATCTTTCAAACAAAAAAAGAATTTTCAAAATCGGTCCACAATTGACGGAGATATCGGTGAACATACATAAAAAAAAAAAAAAAAAAAAAAACATACATAATGTCGAACATAGAACCTCCTCCTTTTTTGGTAGTCGGTTAAAAAATAGTGTACGCTGGCTGTTTTCTGCTTTCATAGAGAAGTCACAGCCAAAATCACATACTGCAATTGTGCTTATGAAGTATTTAATGTCTGCAAACTAATTAAACAATACTTATACTCTAACAAATCCCTAACATTTAATAATGCAGCTAATTAACCAAGGCAGAACCACTAGTTTCAACTAAGTCAAACCAAACTCGCTGCGTGGCATTGCGCGAACACCGCTGAGAAGTCCTAAGTTAGAGCTCAAACACCTCGCTCTAAGTTAACTAGCTTACCAAGCTGCCTTGTTGCTTACTTAGTATGAAATATATTAGCATTGGGATATAAAAATTCAAGAGACCAAGAGCGTGCAATTTTAAACAGATTTAAAGACTTCTTCGGGCAATGAATGGTGGGACAGCAATCATAGTCCTGGATTCCCAAGTCGGGCATTGTTATTGGGTTTGTAAAAAAAATTGAAAGGCCAGGTGCGCAGTACTCATAACCGGTGTGCGTTTGTGAACGTAAGTGAATCAAAAGGAGTATGTAAGGATCGTAGCAGGTGATGTTTTTTAGTTTCTGCCTACCCCCATGGGAAAAGGGCATGAGTTTAAGTATGTATGAATATTTTTTTACGAGCCTAACATCAAGAGTTTGATGTCCATTCATGGCAATGTAATCCGATTAAATTTGCATAATACTCATATGCTAAACAACTCTATCTTAACACTCCCGGCAATGAAGGCAAGGTAGTGTGATGAACTCATGATAATAGTTTTCATGTTTTACTATTGCTATCATAATTCGTAACCTTAGTAAGGCTCTAGATAGACGGACTGCATTTCAACTGCACTCCGACTGTAGCAGTTTGAATACAGTTAGTACGACTGCAATAAAACTGCAAACCAATCGTGCAGTCCGATTGCAATTGGTGTGCAGTTGACGTGCAGTTTTTGTTGAAACTGCATGCACATAATTTGTTTCGTTCACATAATTCGTACCTTGATAGATACCGCAATAGCATATATTCTCATAATGACCCACAATTCAAAGCTGCTTATGATATAAAATTGTTTACTTTATCAAGATTTCGTGAAGAAGGGCCTAACGATTGTAATTAATTCTGCCGCATCTTCGTTCTACCGCAGTCATTAACAAACCTCATTATAGGCTTCGGCTACGTTTATTTGAATTTCAATTTTGTATTTCGTCTTGACTTTCCTTCAGTTAACAATATTTATTAGAAGTTGTGCGCAAACTAAGTCAAATATGATTTTCTATTATATAGGTATAACAGACTCTCAACTTCTGACATTAATAACATCGCGCAAGCTTGTGATGAAACAGACTCCTAGTCTACTAGTCTAAATGCACCTACTAGATCAAAACAATCTAAAACAAGACAAATCTAGCCTTTTAGAAGATTTTTTCAACAGAACTAATCAATGAAGTTTTGACGATGAATATAACTTGTTCTATTGTCTTTGTCGCACAATAAAAAAATAAAACTGAGAATAGTTAAGTGATTGAAAAAAAAAAGATGTCTAGTATTACATTATCCCAGTACACAATACACGACATTGATACAAATCGAAATATTTTCTATTAGAACACATAACACAAAGCATTATTGACATAATATTATTTTCGTGTAAAAGAAAATGATACGAAAAGTCCTATCCCAATATAGAAGAATTTCTTGACCAAAATAAGTTTGGACGTTGACCGATTATTATTGTCTTGAACCCTAACCATAATAGTGACATATTATCTAGGGAACGTTCTGAAAATGTGACACTATTTTCATCTTTCTCCAAGCTTGAATGTAATTTTGTTTTGACATAACTAAAGCTCCTTTTGTGGACTGAAACATGAGACGCTTCATTTTCGACCTGACGGGACCCTACATTTCAAGGGAGTTATCCAAAGAATTTAGGGACGGGCTGAGTGAGAAACTTGGTTCATTATTGGAGTTCATAATTTTTTTAATTGAGATGAAAAAAATACCCCTAAAATAGGCATATACATGTATAAAAAGCAAACAATAGTTTTTATTTAATATTAAAGCTGATCTTTTCTTTACTTTATTAAATGTAACATTATATTATTGTTTAAAAACACTAAAACAATAATTATTATCATCGACCCAGCTTCACCCGCTGCTTAAGACTCTCTTTGCTTATGCCTATTACCACGCTAAGGTATTAGTTTCGAAATTATATCCATTATCTATTCAAATCCGTCATACAATAAACTTCATCCGATAAGTCGATGCCAAGTATACACTCAACAGCGACACTTAAATATTTTACGATTCAATAAATTAAACAACTATTTATGTATGTTACATCAAAATGTATAACATAAGTTACATTGAATTTCGTGAACCATTCATTCCATACGATAAAAGCGACCACATTAAATTCGGTACAATAGTATTCGTCTGTGATAGTTACTGATCCGATTAAAGCGTGGTTCCCTTTGTAAGAGCACCGTGTGACACGATCAGAATTTAGTAAAACTATTTCATTTCAAACCGCATTTATTTAAAATGAATATTTTGACTAAACTCAAAGCCATAATTTAATTTAAGTGCAGTGAACAATCAATTTGCTCCATACATACTATATTGTCTGATATATTATTGAAAGGAAAACAGGGTATATATTCCAAAGCTTAATCGAGGGTGAAACAGAAAAGGATTCACTGGGGTTTCTTCCTATACTGAATAAAAGATTCGCCCCATCAGCTAATGGAAACGTTATTCATAGATAGACCTACAGATATATTCCTACAGAGCTCAAAGATTTTATCTAATATAAATAAATGATAACTGCGCCTAGAAAATATGGCTTGATTTGCATCATATCAGAAGGGTCGGTTCTGTCAGATCTGTCAAGAAGTAACAAACATACAAACACACTCACAAACGTTCGCCTTTATAATATTAGTGTGTTATATCGTGATGTGATAAGATATGTCAGATTCATGCATGTGTGTTTGTGTTGTCTTATTATATGAGATGCGAAGCATGAGGAAAATTTATGTGAGTAAAGCTATGAAATAAAATGGCTATACGAGTAGGGGAAATCCAATAAACGATGGATGAAATTTAATACATAAGTGAATTATGATATGGTGGACACGATCCTAAATATCTTGCCATTATTTGGGATCGGCGTATCGAGAATGATCAGTAAGTATTATTGTAATTATTGTAACTGTTTACAAAAACAGTTGTGTAAAGTTCATCACCTGCATCTAATACCTCCATTTCATTTCCCAGAACTACGTTTTGATTTAAACTTCATCAGTGAAATCTACGTATGGATCTAAATGGAAATAGAACTTGCCATGTGGCATGAATATTAAAATTCCTTTGTGTTGTGTCCCATATGTGATGAGGTGAATTTGAAAAAGTGTTACCTTCACTGATTCTGACTGTAATGTAAATGAGGTTACCAATGTTACCAGAAACTAGTGCCAAACCGAATGTCGATTTCTGACCGTAGCCGATTTATCGGCTATTGCCACAATCTTCGGCCGAAGCTGCAGCCGAAGATTAAATAACGCTAAGAAATTCAGTTCAACTACTTATTCTGTTTTTGATGTGGCTATTTTCTGGCGATGGCGACTTGGCGCCGCAACGGAGGATGACCACCACCCGTTGCCTCATCCAACACGCTCTCGCGTATTCGCAAGAATTTCGTTCAATTTCAGCACCTAGTTTTGGCCAAAACTTCGGCCCGATTTGATCCAAGCCAAAGGTTTGGCGGAAAATGATACTACTTTTGGCAGAGAATACCATCAGAGACGTTCAGTCGGCCACAACCAGTAACGAACTAGTTACTAGTTGTTGCAGTTTGAGTAAAAGATAAGTTCTGAGAGGCGAGACAAAGTTTTCTCTAACAAACTTAGTTCGAGTGCTACTACGGAGGAGCCGTAGTTGAGTTTTCACCTTTGACTGTAACTTTTGCTTGTGAACTATGATCAGTAATTTCGATAACATAGTTTGCAGCTTGCTTTAGTTTGTACATTGCAGTATACATGAATATAATGCTCTACTTGGACGCTTTCTAATTAGAGGTAGGTATGGTATACGCAACTAAAACATCGTGCCAAGAATTTAAAATAAATCCTGTTTTTCTATAAGTACTAACTATGTATTTACATGTGCTCACTATATAATATAGTGCTGTTCTGTAAAAATCTCTCAGTGAAAACTGATGTGAAGTTAACATGAAGTTAGCTATCAATATTGAAATATGTACATTAAAAGCGCAATGATAGCACAAGTCACAGTCAGTAATTCACGATGAGATGTTTACAGAATAGACCGGCTGAACTCGTATACACCATTTTTCAAATAAATTGACTGCAGCTGTTCCAGAAATAATAGGAAGTGAATATTGTCGCAGAGCAATAACGCAAAAATTACGTCAAAAATCAAAGTTCCGCGGAGCCGCATGGTGACTTTGCCGCTGAAGATTTTACAACCGTCTTCATACTTCATAAATGAAGCCTATATCTGGTTACCATGGTAACAGAACGCTTCAAGAGCGTGACACGCCTCACTTGACTGTGGATGACTCAGAACCATATCGTAGAAATTCAATGTCGAATCGATAGTCGTTAATGCTTTGCTGGTTTTGCTTGACGTAATAATAAGTTGGGCTATTTTAGTTGTTAGATATTTGGTAACATTCAACATTTTGAAAAGCAGACTTAAGGTAGGGCGCTTTCAGGTTAGGTGGAGCGAAGATCTTTGGTGGGTGGTACTAAACCAGCTGTATAGTTGCCGAGAATTGAAATTAATGGGGTGGGATTGGAACGCTTTATGTCCAGCTGAAGATTGCTGTAGGATGGTGATGATGATGATGAATCATAATTAGGTTTCTTAAGACGGACAAAAACCGTAGTATCTAATTAGGTTTCTTACTGTGCTCATCGTATGTGATATATAATTCTGTTCTTACAACACAGATCATTTGGATCACTTTCATGGCTTTATCTTCGGACTTTTACTCAATTCAGTTCAAGGCTAACAATTTTGCCAATAAGACGTTTCCGTAACAAGAATGAGCATATATTGCAGCTTTCTTTTGTTTTTCCTTTATCTCGTTAGTATTATTTTCCCAAGTTGTTGCTAAGCTCTCGAGTGCTTCTATCAGAACTTTTACTCAGAAACCTTGGCGTGTTCTGATTGCATGATCAACTTCAATTATATTCCTTCCTCAATATAAATTACATTAAATTCAAGAAGTAAGGAACAAACAAGAAAGTGGCATTTTTCCTATCAAAGATCTCCGTACAGATCTCTCCGAACTATGCCAAGGAAACATGAACTTTAAACTCAACATTCGAAGGACTAATATCCTTTGTTAAGGTCTCATTAAGTATGCCAAGGACGTCAGACTACTGCATAATATAGGACTGGACACGCGACGTGCATTAGGACGTTGCACGTCGACCTGGGAAAGCCTTTTATGACCTATTTGAATACCCTTTTTAGGGTTCCGTAGCCAAATGGCAAAAACGGAACCCTTATGAATTCGTCATGTTTCTCTGTCTGTCTGTTTGTCCGTCCGTATGTCACAGCCACTTTTTTCCGAAACTATAAGAACTTTGCTGTTGAAACTTGGTAAGTAGATGTATTTTGTGAACCGCATTAAGATTTTCATACAAAAATAGAAAAAAAAAAATTTTTGGAGTTCCCCATAATTAGAACTGAAACTCATTTTTTTTTTGCGCGAGAGTCACTTCCAAAGTGGTAAAATGTGTGTGTGTGTCCCCGTAACTTCTAAAATAAGAGAATGATAAAACTAAAAAAAATATATGGTGTACATGTAAACTTTCACCAAAAACTGGTTTGAACGAGATCTAGTAAGTAGTTTTTTTTTAATATGTCATAAATGGTAAACTGTAATTCACCATGTACGAAACCCTTCGTGCGCGAGTCCCACTCGCACTGGGCCGGTTTTTTTGGTGTTAAGGTATCTTGCACGCGACAGTTAGCTATATTTTGTGACCGTTTAGTGAGCAGCAAATTGTTCATTTGTATTTTAGAAAAGTCGATCGAAGTTCACTGTTGACGGCAACTTTTTGTGGCATGTAAAGCTTACCAGAAATGTGACCGGTGTGAATTGTATTAATCTTTACAATTCATGAAAGAACCCAAGAACAAAAAGATTGACCGAAAACAGAATGTGAAAGTTAACAGAGTGTGTTTGTTAATCAATCACGCTTCAACGTTACCGTTCGAAATTTGAAACACGAGTAGGTCATGATCCGCATTAGGACATTAAGTTTTAATCCAAGTTGATTTATCTTGGCTCTCCTACAAAGAATAAACTGGTATCAGACAGCAGAAAAACGCTTACAATAGCTAAACCGGCCAAGTGCGAGTCAGAGTTTGCACATTTAGGGTTCCGTACCAAAGAAAAAAATCTGATATCAAATTGGTATTTTTTTGTAAAGTGTCACACTTATACTTATAATTATTTACTTATCACACTAATATTATAAAGGCAAATATTTGTGAGTATGTGTGTTTGTATTTGTATGTTTGTTACTTCTTCACGCTCAAACTCACGCTCCGCTGGAAGAAGCTAAGTACGTAATAAAAACTCTTTTATTAAAACTGTGTTCCTGTTTTCGTTTCTTAGTTTTATAACAACGATTTCCGAAATTGAAGTTATTATTCACTTGGTAGTGTTTTTTTGGAAATCGGCAGATTTTTTTGTAAAATGGTTTAAATTTTTTAATTTTTGTTTGTAGTGCGATATGGGCAAGTTCTAAAATAAGGTACCTATAATGTCCAAAGTGATGTCTGAATAGATTACCCGAATGTGAGTGTACCAGGGTGAACTGTATATATCTGCTTACGCCTTTCGAGCGTACCGGCGGCGGCGTGGTGTTTTGCTATGAAATAGTATAAACAATTGAACAGACATTCGATTGTAGTAATCCCGAGAGATTGGCCGTCATATATTGAAGAATTCTGTTGTATATCTACGAAGTTTTTCATCAGGTCATCATCACATTTAAATGGTACCAATTTGGGAACATATTCTTTCAAACAATGAAAGAATTTTCAGGATCAGGATCTGATGATGGGTTCCTGGAAAAATAGGAGGAACTTCTCAAATATTATAGGCAATCATATAGCGATTTTAGCATTTTTTCTTTGACAATGCAAGTATTTGCACTAAAAAAGTATCGTTTGGTGAATTGGGAACTGATGAAAAAGACCACAGAGGGGCACTTACTTACTTAATGCTCATTTATGTCATGGGTATAAGATATCTCGAATTTTTAACCGACTATGACGTAGCAAATACTTATTATAAATATTGATACTGATGAAAATGGTACTATCGAACTGATCTGATGATTAAGCCGGCAGGTAGGCACTAGAACTCCGAAATTAAATATATTCTACTCGTGTTTGCGCTTATTGGAATCTTCGTGAGATGTACTTTGGCAATCAATGATTTTCATGGTGATTTGAGGTGGAAACATACAAAACTGTTTAACAAAAATAAATATACTTTAAAGCAAAACACTACAAAGCGAAAAATAACTTTCTTTGCCGAAGTCGGCGTCAAAAAATTAAAAAAAAATTGGTAACAAAGACTTATCGATCTTCGGAAAAGAAAGATTTTTTCGCTTTGTAGAGATTTTTTGCTTTGGAAGTCATATCTTTTGTTTTGTTAATTTTTTTTTTTTAGATCTACTATAAAATGTAATACCTACTAATAAATTTTGCCAACTAGAGAGTCTTCATAAAACGCAATAATACCTTATTATACACGAAAACAGTTTACGAAAACGGATTATCCCTTTTTCGACAAACAAAAGAGGAAAATCAAATAAAATCTCAAACAAAGGAGCGGTTTATTGTCCTTGTGAAACGATTGTTTACTCTTTCATGAAATCTTATGTTCTGATAAATTATTTATGAATTGCTTGTTATATACAAGAATACTTTAAAATAATGGGATGATTCTAAGTGGGACGGTCTTCCTGTGACGGTGTAGATTTGTTTGACTAGTTTTCAGTTTGTTAGATAGAACATGGACAAAACCAAGGTCATAGTGAATGCACCCACTCCAAGATCGGAGACTCAACACTCGAAGTTGTCGTCGATTATGTGTACCTGGGACAAACGGTCAAGTTGCGTAGGTCTAACTTCGAGAAATAGGTCAATCATCGAATCCGACTCGGCTGGGCGTCGTTCGGGAAGTTGCGTGGTATCTTCTCGTCTAATTTACCGCAGTGTCTCAAGACAAAAGTCTACGACTAGTGTGTGTTGCCAGTAATTACCTATGGGACCGAGACGTGGTCGCTTATAATGGGCCAGGGCTATGCTCAGAGTTTCCATGCGTGATTGCATCAGAAATGAGGATATCCAAAGAAGAACCATTGTTACCGTCATTGCCCAAAGAATTGTGAAACTTAAGTGGCAGTGGGCAGGGCACATTGTTCGCAAAACGAATCGCTGATGGGGCTCAAAGTTCTGGAATGGCGACCGCGAACCGAAAGACGATGCGTTGGAAGGCCTCCCACTAGGGGGACCGATGACCTGGTTAAGGTTGCGGGAATGCGGTGGATGCGAGACACACGGAATTGGTCAATGTGGCGACGCCTAGGGGAGGCCGATGTCCAGCAGTGGACGTCTTCCGACTGAAATGATGATGATGAGACAGAACATTATTATAATCTATGGCACCTATTTACGACTCTAAAAATATCTGAAGTCTTGGAGAATTATCGGACTTTTGAAGATTCAGAAGGCAAATGACTATACTTATTAACATTGCCATTACCACTTACTCAACAGCGACTTTTACAAGAAACAAAACGTATAATAAGGCTGTGATGCAACGAACAGTATAAAATCTTCCTCATGAATATTGCAACTAGAGCAGAGAAACGCTTGGCGACCCAGACTCATCGCAGCTTACTCTTGAGTGATGCAATATTAAATGACGTCACTTCTTGCACCTGGGAAATGCTATTTACGATGCACATAATAATAATAAGTAGACATACGACAGGCGTGACACGACAATATGATAAAATTTTGTGAATTAAGTCATATCCGTAGTTAAAAAAAAATTATTAAAAAAAACAAAATACCCGACTGCTTAAAAAGCGAACTAAAAAGGCGTAAACAAGAAGAAAATCATGCTGTGCAGTCGGAGGATACATATTCGCGAGCTGGCTGACCAAAACCAGATGTATCCTCCGACTGCACAGCATGATTTTCTTCTTGTTTACGCCTTTTTAGTTCGCTTTTTAAGCAGTCGGGTATTTTGTTTTTTTTAATAAATTTTTTTATTTATAACTTTTTAGTTAACATTTTTTTCGAATTAGGTACATTTAAATATATAAGTGATATATATTTTTGAAATCACCTCTTGAAACCCTTTATTTTGATACCCCACACGATGGGTTTGGAAGAAAAAATAAAATTGGCCCCCCACAATATGGCGCCCACAAGCCGCCATTTTCCTATTTTCCAATTTTAATGTAGCCTATGACACTCGCAAGGTTAAGACGAATCGATTGACGTATGAATCATCAAAATCGGCCAACGCGTTAGGTCTCTGGAACGCCATATAGGAACAAACATACATACATACATACATACATACATACATACATACATACATACATACATACATACTTACATACATACATACATACATACATACATAGACTGATAAACACATTACCCTCCTTCGGCAGTCGGGTAAAAATATTTGAAGATGCGGGCCACTATGCGGGATACGGGTGCTACGTCTCAAGCTTATCTTCCCAAGTCTTAGCCAGATGTCTATAGGCAATCAAAACGGGACTTCAAAAACGTAGGTATTAATAAAAGTTTCATTACCACAAAACTTACATCAAAAGTAATTCATCTAAATAACTTCTTGAAAATGTAATGTAAGAGTAACTTGTAAATAAATCATTTTAATGTTAAGGCTTTCTAATGCTTCATTAATCGTTCTTAGAAAAGGCTTCTAAGAAAATGTGACTTCATTGCTGTTGTGAGCACACGAAATATTAGCATTTATATGACTTACACTGGTTTCAGTATTATTATAATTTCAATTTGTTATTCGAATAAAGAATGTGTTGATTTGGTTAAATATTGTCATTTATGTTACTATTTTATGAAAAGAGTGAATCAAAAATGAGAGAATGTGCCAACCCCAAGAAACATAATTACCATACATGAAAATTACAATCTGACCAATAACTTTGCATTCCACAGTATTCTTGAATGCATTTCTCTACGTCACTTTTCAATGTAACGTGTAAGGTACTACATGCCTATAACAGGAAGTATTAAAAGAAAAATATTAATATAAAATAGAAATAAGGTTTGCCAAGTATTTGCTGTTCCAGCTAAACTGTAACAGAAAAATATCAAAGAAAATCAGAACCTTTAAGCTTTGTAGGGTTACCTACGTCAAAAAGAAAAATTATTAAGTCTATACATTCACAATTCCTTGATCAAAAATATTTTTAGATATCCGTTCCCTATAACGAAGTCAATGGCATCTGTCTGCGATCTTTTATTTATTTAGTCATGATCCCGCTCCAGACATCATGGCAAGCGCCGAACGAGATTTAAGATCAAACGATTATACCACCACCATCAGGGTTATAGGTGGTAGAGTACACAGACGCTAGCAAAGAGTTACACACTTTGACCGTACACAAAAAAATCAAGTCAATATCTTTCTTCAAAGTTCAAGGCAAGAAAATAAAAATAGAAAGAAAAATAATTATCACGACCACCACTGAAGTTTTAATTGACTTTGTCATCTAACTATTAAAGTTTTTTAGTCACAAACAGCACTTGGCTCAGTCTGTTATTCGTAACGATTTTCAACAAACAATTTGTGATGCAGAATTTTACAGTAACCAAGAATAAATGTGTGAAGTTAATATTATGCTGTTTTGTGCCTCTTTCTCAACACAATGGAGCATACTGGAGAAGTTAATAATCTGCATTTTATTAAAATAAATAAGGCTTTTCATTTAACTATCGTTAATTTGATATGGGGCCCTAGACAAGTGACATTCATCATCATCACCAGGCTTTTTTTGTTTCTTGGACATGTCGGTTTAGTCACGATATTTGACGAGTAAATTGTTGCCAGTGAAAGCGTGGCGATAGAGAGTGGAAAGATGTCAAAAATGTATGGGAATGTGAAACGCTATCGAAATGTCACGTGATGAATCCTTTCCATTTTGGCATTTCAACTATCGTCATCGCTAACATTGAATGACAGATCTTGTCTAGAGCCTGAGGTAATCGTAACACAAATATTATTTTTGTAGGTGAAGAACATAAAAATATATCGCTAAAACATTTTATTTCGGCTAAAGATTAAATCTTGACAGCAAAATGAGAAAATAATTTATTCAAGTACTCGTACAACGAAGAGCACGAATTTAAAATATTATACCTACTTACGACACCGCTCGTTTTGGAAGACAGCTACAAGTAAAATTACTGTTCTCCTTAACCACTGTCAGTCATAAAACACGAACGAGAGCTCGGCAACAGAAAAACCACGAAGTTATGCATAATTTATTCAAAAGAAAATACTGAGGTTACGATATATTCTGCACAATGTTTCCCATTACTGGGGACAGGAAAAAACAATTGTATGAGCCTCTTGGGGCTGAATACTGACTCAAAAATGTACATTTGTATTGTTGAAAGTAAGAGAGGATTCGCTATTATACAGAAGAGCTGTAATAATGCTTGAATAAGACATGTCTATTTTGAAGATAAGTTATGGTTTTGTTAATCAAGAATAGAGGATTTGTTTTGAATATATTAGTGGATAGAGTTTGTTTTATAATGGCTTTAACCTGGAAGTCTTATAATCAAGAGTGGATGATTTATTTCTAGCCAAAACATCATCGCTTACCATCAAGTGATATAATGGTCAAACTGGAGCCTATCAATAATAAAAATAATATATATTTATAAGGTTTCCTCTAAGGAAAAAGTTTACACGTGGAAGTCGTTTTAAGATATCGGTAAAATGCGATTACAACACGAACCCAGATACCGAAGGCATAAAAAGTCGCATTGCCGTAAATTTGTAAGGTCGCTTCTGTGAAGTTTTTCGCAGTATTTGTTTGAACAAGCCGCTCTTATCTTCTAACCTTTGGTTCAATACTGTAACTGACCTATCTATTAGTATCTATTACACACGATATCTACTGATGATACGCAGCGGTCTTATTCTAGAAACTATGTTTACCGGATGTATTCTATATTATAAAAAAAGACTTAAGGTCGCTGCATAAGTTAGGTTTTTTTGCCGGATGGTACGGGAAAATATAGTTTCATACAAAATGAATACGAAAGAGCATACGTCACGTAGACGGTCGGGACGGCAACGTAACGTCCCTTGTCATTTTGTATGAAACGAAGTTATCGTCCCGTTCCGTCTAGAATAAAACACGTTACGTATGCAGCGACCTTTAAAACAAAGCTTCAATTTTACAAAATTTTACAGATACAAGCGTAAGTCTATACTTAGTTATGTATGTTTCTTGGAAAGTCTCCAAAGAAAATTAGCCAGCCGCTTTTTAAAATACGAAATATAATATAACATCACGACTGTGTTCCCTGAATGGTTATTCAGAGGTGATATATTACTCCCACATATTACCAGTTATGTTTAAGTACTAATGGAGAACGAGCCAATTGCCATCAACCGACCACAAGTCCAGACTCCGGTGTGTACTGAGAAATCTCAGATGGAAAACCTTATAACAGTTTGTCCGACCTGGAAATCAAACCTAGAGGCCGTGGCGGGAGAGGAGTGCCGGTATTGCGTTGCGCCGTTCTCCCTACCTTTCGCAGCCTGGACGGGGGGGTCGCCACCGTCTGATGGCGGACGCAGTGGGGCCACAGGGGAGGAGAAGTGCCGGTATAGCGTTGGCCACTCTCCTTGCGGCCGAAAAATAGTAGGTGGCGGGGCCATTGACCTTGACCCGTCACAAGGGGACCAAGGGTGCCATACACAGGGTTGGAGCAGTATAAAAATAGGTATAATTAGCTTTAAACACTCACGTTTCCCACATTTGTCCTTGTAGTTGCTGATTGGCACGTCGGGGTGGCACTGGCAAGTCTTCTGCACGTCGTCGCACACGGCCTCCGGAAAGTGGCAGTCCTCGACCGTAGAGCACAAGTCGCCGTACAGGCCCCGTCTTAGTGGGTCTGGAACGAGAGAAGAGAGGAAAATGTTATAATTAAAACTAGCAACAGTAATCTTTTGAGGGGATTAAAAGGAAATAATGTTTTGTGTAGTGCCCGAAAAACGGAAAGCAAAAAGTAAATAAGACAAGTTGTATTATAAATTTTATCAACCCTTAGCGTCTAATGGTAAATTTGATGCCTTGATATTATTGAAAGTGTCAAAGAAAGATTTCTAGATAGTGGGCAATCTGCATAATCTTTTAACTATGACCATAATCCAGTTTCATAATAACACTAGGATTTTCACCTCCAACCACTACCGTTCTCCTTATATACCAAGAAACTTTTCTTGGTTGGCTTCAGATACCCTTGAGATTACAACCACGTACATATTAAGCAAGCAATTTTAATACCTTTACCATAATGCCGAGTCATCATCATCGTCAAATAGTCCAGATCCTGAAGCCTGTAGTAGTAGATGCCTAATGATAAACTTTAATGAATAAGTTAACTAAAACCACAGCCTACGACTAAAACGTTAGACGGCCTACTAGGAAATAAGGCGTCAGTGTTAACCGGCCTATTATTGAGGGCAATTGCATTGCGTTCAGCGACTGCAGTGCGGTTCAATGCACCGGCCGTCGCATATTGATTAAATGTTGCCATGCCAGGGGGCTAAATTGACTCAATTGTCATTAGCCTAGGCGAATTATCTCTGTAATATATTGAAAGAATTTTTATTAACTTCTGAATAAATTAAGTTATTAAAGTTTTAATAATAATGAATTTATTTTTAATCTGCTATTAGAAGACAAATTCATTTTAATTAACTAAAGTTTTATTTAATTGAGTACAGCATAATTTTCTTCTTGTTTACGTGTTTTTTTATTTTTACCTTTTTTATTTATAACTTTTTAAATATATTTTTTTTCGAATAAGTTACTTTTAATTTATTTTTGAAATCACCTCTAAAAGCCCTTTATTTTGATATCCCACACGATAGGTTCCCAAGAAAAAAATCCACCATGTTACAAAAATGTAGCCGAGTGTCACTTCGCAAGGTTAAGACAAATCGTCATCATACATAGACTGATAAACACATTACCCACCTTAGGCAGTCGGTTTATTGGCAAGAGGTTTATTTTATTAACTTCTTTAAATTATTTGAATAAATTAAGTTGTTAAAGTTTTATTGAATCATGACTATATAAATTATGCGTATGCAAATTATATTATGTTAATATTTATAAAATTCTATAAGTTTATTGAATAAATTAAGCTGTTAAAATTCTTAACCATTAATATAAAATTTATTTAAAAAATGTAGTGAACTAATTTGAAAACGTTTTACAAGATTTCTTGGCAAGGTTGTTCTGTTGTGACTATATTAGCCTCTAAAAACTAGTTAAAATTCGTCTGTTTGTGCTATAAAATTAAGTCACAATGTATGTAGTTAATTAAAAAGTTGGTACATAAAAGTGAGACTATCTCATAATTTTTACTAAATGAACATACGTACGTACACAGATACAGCAACGATAACAAATCTAAACTAACAACAAAAACAAGTTAAAACGATACGCCATGTCATCTTAATATCCTAACAGACAAAAAACTAAATTATTTGATCAAAAACAGAATTAATTCAGTACGATCACAGTTGTTAAAATAAAACTAATATTCAACAAAATATGAATAAAATCAACTTTTGTATCACGTAAAATACAAAGTCAATGTTTTTCTCCGCAGCGGGAACATTCGATGTCTATCTGTCGACAAGGACGCTGTTATAACATTTTTCCTTTATGAATATTGAATTCAATCGAAGAAACAACGCAAGACTTTCATAATAAAGACGTCTAAGTCATGAAGGTCAAATTGTTGATCTCAATATTGTGACGAACTGAATAACTTTATGAAGGGCTTTTTTCAAAAAAAGTACTGGTTTGACACTCAATATAAACACACACTCGGAAAGACGCGAACAAAGAAGCAGTAAACGGGTTACACGTCAAGATTTCTTATAACGACCACGATCGCTCTGCCAAGAGTGTATCAACTAGTCTTCTCTACATGTCGAAAGATTCATCAGCAAATGTCATCTGCGAATGCGTCCATCGGCGTGTAGACGGGGAAATTTTCTGGGCTGTGGTAGGTTTTTAACGTCGCCAGGTGCGTCTGCCACCAAACCGTTTGCTGTCTGTTTTTGTAGTACGCAACAAAGGATTCCAGCGCGAGCACCTCCACCGGTCTGTCCACACGTCTGACGACGCTCTTCGTCATTTATTTTTAATAACTTTATTGCGATGCACACTCAAGTAGTAGTTAAAAGTACTAAATAAATAAATAGCTATGGCAGCTACGATCTCAACATCCGTTTTTTTATTGTAACGTGTGAGCTAGTTGCTTCTGTCGAGAATTCACACATACTGAATGACCTACAGACGTTTGGTCGGCTCGTGGTGATCCATCTGTCGACGTCCTCGGATGCGTCTGTCGACGTGTAGAGGAGGCTGAGATCATTTCTTCGCCTTGTCTCATGTAACTTAAGGTCAGAGCAACACGTTTTCACACACCATTCACCAGATGAAATGTTCTGCCATGGAGATAAATTCCGAAAGTTATGCGGAGGTAGTGAGACTGGCGTAATGGGGTTAGATTTTCTGAATCTGGGTACATACATAATTATGCAAACAAAAGAATCTTGGTGATTATATAGTATCGGGATGTAAGATACAGGAAAAGAAATGACAGGGTAAGGAATTAATATAAATGTATAAGATCTTTATTGACGAACAGAGAGCTGTCTAGCTGTGAGAGCTGTCTGTGTGTGCTGTTTAGGACTACTCTTTTATCATCGTACAACGCGACATCGCGTCTTTTACCTGCTTGCTTTAACCCAGCTTAATTAACAATATACTACTAACAATATCTTACAAAGTACCGCAATTTCACAACTACAATTCCCACACAAATGGTAATTCTTAAACTATTTACTACTTTCAGAAAAAATACTTTAACTTACAAATATTGAGAAACATCTGAGTTCAGAAAGTGTTCGCATTTGTAGTTTTAAAATTTTTAAACCCTGCCATAAATTACACTCTAACACAAAAAGTACAAAAATGAGTCTACACACTATTTTTCCGATTCCACAATTATATAAGTAACGAGCGGACGCCTCGCGGTTTCACCCGCGTAGTTTCCCGCTCCCGTGGGAATACAGGGATAAAAAATAGCCTATGTCATCAGGGGATAGTGTAGCCTCCCAACGGTGAAAGTATTCTTGAAATCGGTCCAGCCGTTTCGGAGTCTATAAGGCACATGCATACATACTTTCTATTTTATATATACAGATTACTAAGTTTCTCATGGTTTATCCAGTATCTTTTGAAATTAAAATCTGTAAGCCTCAAGATTCCAAATTGTTTTCTTATCATTATTTTAATGTTACTGGCACTCGACAGTTAACTTGTATCTTGCGACGACTGAAACGGAATAGTCATAAATTCAAATTGAACTGTTTGTAGCAATCGCTATAAAAGAGGCTTTCGTTTTATTGAAGCGTTTCGATTTGACTGACAGAAAGACAAAATTAAGCCTACGGGATGATGGATTGCTGAAAAAAAAATAGATTAAAAATTAATCTGTAAGATTTGAGAAGAAAAAACAGCTTGATAATCTCTTCAGGATACGGGCTTTCATGTAAATCCTGAAAAGCACCTTCGATTGTTTTCTTTTCAATTTCATAAATATTCATTTTTTTGATTTGTTCCGGTCGGATCCCCTCGATCTGATCCCCTGCTGGTTTTTTTTTTATTATTTCCGTTCTGATCCACTATAAACTTTGACATTCCGGTCTGATCCCCTAACTCTTTTTGACAGGTAAGTACAATCAAGAGAAAACAGTTGTTTATGTAAATAATATTTGTTTTTATTTGTTATGCGTTGAATATCAACACAACGTCAGACCTATGTATTTCTTGACAACTTCACAAACGTGCAGAAAAAAAAAAAAAAATGCAAATTATTTAGCAAAAATCATAATTGCATAATACAGTAAACATTATTAAAAACGGTTCAAACCGGCTGCGGTGACTTGGCTAAGACGAAAATGTAGAGTCGTTGTTCCTCAATACACGTTTTCATTACAATAAGAATTACGAACATAATTATTTATTCAACAATTTTAAACCCTATACCTATATTTTGTGGCTGACTGTCCAAAAATCTGTTAATAGATAACTAGGGGATCCGACCGGTATAAAATATTGAAATTTATTTGTGATACCCTGCACGGTGGATCAGACCGGAATAGAAAATATTATAAAAAAAAACTGATCCCCCAGGGGATCAGATCGAGGGGATCAGACCGGAACAAATCATTTTTTTAGCATTTAGGTATGTTAGACACAATTCAGAAAAGTGTTATTTCACCCGGAGTACTACTGGGTCTTGTTACTTACTGAATTTCATTCGGCGATAGTGGTAGGTAGCCAAAACGTTGAAATTTAAGTCAATCTCATAAATTTTGGACTTCTTGATTATTCGTTATCGCGAATGTAATTTTGACTATAGACTCTCGACAGATAGACATTGTCGTAGTGCTATGACCAGTAGGAATTACAGCTGTAAAAAGAGCTCATTCAATCACAAACTACCGTTAGCACTTACTTTGTTACAAGGGAGAAGTGGCAGAACAAGTCTTTTGTTTTGGTCTAAGCACTCGAATTTATGACGATGTGTGGCGGCAAATTATACTGACACATAAACTGCCTTAATGTTCGGGCGTTCTTCCTTAATTTTCAAAAAGGAAATTGTTATTGAGAATTCTTGCCTCTGTCTTTATTTATTTTTGATAAAAATATAACATTAAATTTTGCATTCAACCCTCAGTAGTCTATTCAGCACTCTGCTGTAGTTTGTTCTAATCTCATTTCGATGTTGCATTTGTTTGGTTTCATTTTGTATCTAATAGGTGATTAATTTGAGGGTACTTTTTTCAAAACAAATAAAAAATTAAAGCTATCGAGTTATCTTTATTTTCATACAAAAGAACCATTCTTTATTTATTGTGATTATTCATCATACTACACTAACGAGCAATGAAAAAGTTCCAGTGACATAGCACCAAATTACTCCTAAACGGGAAAGGCTAGCTTAATGACGCGGTCTGCAATATTGAAGTACATTTAACAGCGCATCAGAATATTACCAACTAAAAACGTAAATATTGTGTTCAAATTTTAAATTAAATGGAAAAAAATTAAATTATGGTGTTTGTCGGCATTTTGTGGGTGGAACTTTTTCATTGCTCGGCAGTTTACTTGCATCGAACGCGTCATCGAAAATTGGTACTGCAATATGGACCATGTTAACCGCAGTTACGGACAACAATTGAAAGAATATTCAATCTTTAAAAAATAAATGTAAAGGATTGTTCTTTTGTATGATAATAAATATGTTTTTTTATTATAATTTTTTTGTTTTGACAAATTTCCTCCAAATGAATCACCCATTACTTATAAGAAGCTCCCTGTCTACATTTTCCCTGCCGCAGGATAGTTACATTTTAGTAACTAACACGGTCTTACGGCTGTCCATAAAAAGAGCTCATTCAATCACAAACTACTGTTAGCACTTAGTTTGTACCGAGGGAGTAGTATATACCCAAGTAGTAGTGACGTGACAGGTCATTCTGTTTGATCGAAGCACTTTGGTTTATGGTGAAGTTAGCAACATGGGCCACTATAGGCAATAGATTTGATCAAATGAGCAAGGAAGTTTGTAGATTAGGAAGTGTATTGCGCAGGACATGGTGTGTTTATCAGGAATGGAGGAAGTATTATGTATCTAAGTATAATATGTATGTACACCAAGAATTGGCAGTGGTGGCCCAGTGGTAACGGCCCTGACTTACGTATCGTAGGTCATGGGTCCGAACCCAGGCAGGCACATTATTTTGTGTATATTATTTCAACACCACTCCTCTAAAAACGGTGAAGGAAAACATCGTGAGGAAACCGACATGTCCCAGAACCAAATATTCGAAGACATGTGACATCCACCAACACGCACTGGGCCCACATGGTGGATTATGGCTCATTCCCTCTCCCACAAAGAGGAGGCCTGAGTCCCAACAGTGGAAACATTGATGATGATTATGATGACACCAAGAAAAAACCGGCCGAGAGCGAGCCGGACTCGCGCACGAAGGGTTCCGTACCATTATCGCAAAAAACGGCAAAAAAATCACGTTTGTTGTATGGGAGCGCTACTTAAATATTTATTTTATTCTGTTTTTAGTATTTGTTGTTATAGCGGCAACATAAATACATCATCTGTGAAAATTTCAACTGTGTAGCTATCACGGTTCATGAGATACAGCCTGGTGACAGACAGACAGACAGACAGACGGACCGCGAAATCTCAGTAATAGGGTCCCGTTTTTACCCTTTGGGTACGGAACCCTAAAAAGAACAAAGAAATAAGTAGAATGAAGAAGAAGTATGTACATAATTATTATAATGTATATTGATTTATGGACAGAAGTTATAATAAGATAAACATTTGTTTATATCTCTAAACAAACTGGGGATATGTTATAATCTATAAAAAAACAATACATAAACTCACGCCGGTTAAGAGTACTGCGCACTTAGCCTTTGTAAAGAACATCACTAATACTTTTAATACTTTATGCGTATACCGAGTGTAACGAACTATTTAGTGCTATTCTGGGTGCATCGTCCTCTGTATGTATCTAAATATTGTAAAACACTGTTTTTTTAAAGAATACCTGTGGAGTTTATTGCCCGTTCTTCGCCAATAAGCTACTTTTCCGAACGGACGGTAGAATCAATTATTATTATAAATTTAAATTTTAGGTTTTCAAAAGTGCCACTTATTGGCCTAAAATTTGGTTTTTGACTTTGAATAAGATCCGTGTATGTCCTTCTAGGGCGTTCACTCTTGCCGTTTCCGCTCACCTCTGTCTAGTAGAACAAACAATATCGCGTAAAATGCCTCAAACTTTGTGGAAGCCTACATACAGGTGGGCGATCAAGTGGTGATAAAAACTAATAAGATAAAAGGATCGAGGCAATACAAAAACCTTTAAATACTTCTTTCTTAATTAACTAGCAATATTAAAAGATTTGAAATAGTTGTTTAATTTATTCAGAAATAATTAATTGGAACTACAACGATAATAAACAGTGCTGTTCAATCTGAAGCAAAATACGCATACAGGCATGTCCCGTTCACTCTACCATATAAAATAATGCACATTGCGGCATACCTTTTCCATTTCAATCAACATTGCACCACCACGCCATCGCATCGTTTCGATATCCGAGTTGTGCGTGGAATCTTTCATTACCTTTTACATAGGAAAACGTATCGATATCAAAGCCGTGTCGGCACAAAGTGATCCCGGGGCTTACAACTGACTAACACTCGTGCTTACTCTGAAATTCTGTGTAATATGATATAATCCAATTTCAAAGTGTGATACAATTACGCAATCACCTGCCAGTCAGGCTAAAGGGCTTCATATAATATTAAAGAGCATTTTTGTTAATATTAATAAATTAACAGAAACAAAATACTGAATGTGTATGAAGAACGTCTTAACCTATGCGCTGTATCATGCCTTTGGGAACTTATAGAGCGAAGAAAATTGAGAATGGAAGAGATTTTCGTGTCCGCAATACAAAAACAAGTGATGATGCCGTATGCTAATGCGTCAGTTGATCCGATGCTTATTTGACAGGAGTAGGTCTATTTTCAGCGAAAGACGTCTTAAAATTATGATGATGATGAACTAACCGGTGTATGTAAGCTCAGCCGAGCCGAGCTGTGGTAAGCAGAGCGCTAGGAGTCTAGCGAGCGCGGCGAGCGAGGCCGCCGCCCGCTTCGAGCGCTCGGCTCGCATGCCACTCACAGCACCCGCGTCACTTACTAAAGATATTATTGTTAACTCACCGGTAGATGTAAGCTCAGCCGAGCCGAGCTGTGGTAAGCAGAGCGCTAGGAGTGTCGCGAGCGCGGCGAGCGAGGCCGCCGCCCGCTTTGAGCGCTCGCCTCGCATGCCGCTCACAGCACCCGCGTCACATGCCAATGAAGTGCCTGTGAACAAAACAAAATGATTACATTTAAGTGAAAAATTCATAAACACACAACTGAACAAACGTACAGAGAGATCTGATTCAATCGGCTTGACCATCAGACATTTAGTTTCAACGATTTTCTTCTAATAGTAATCATCAAATGAGTTACTTTCACAACCGGGCATCGTAAGCGATAGATTCTGTGACGTGTTATTGTCATCACGAATCCATAGTGACAAAAGAATGGTGTTAGTCGACCTGTATCATTCCGTCCTCTCTGACAACGGAATCATGATGACATTGCCACAGTATAGTTGATCAAATCAACAGCCACACCGCGGCCGGATTTCCCATGTTGAGTTGTAGATTCAGTATCTAACAGAAAACATATTAACACTGGAGGCGTTACAAATACCTTCAAAACCCAGCTTAAGCCATGTGTAAGCTAAGTGAGTTTAAAATTTAGAGTAAAGTAATAGTGTAATAGCATACAAATGTACACAAAGCCTTCGTAATAACATGTGGCGTAAAGCTAATACAAAAGGATTTAGTAATAAGTATGAAGTCTAGACAGTGTTTGGCTGGAAAGTTCAGTAACCTGCATAGTTTTGATAGTATTGTGCACTATTTTTCACAATCACATATTTTGTGATTGTACCGTAAGATATTGTGCAACATATTGCAGATTTTAATCATACCGTTGTTTTATATCATCTTATTATTTATTTATTTAGATTAAGTAAGTATATAACCGCAAAATACATTACACATTAATTGGAAAAAAAATTACAGATATTAGTTATTACTTTATTAACCAACTTACCAGTTATCGTTTAGCCCTCGCAGAATTATATACTCTTAGAATCAGTTTACCCTACTTTATAGAATCTTCGAGCATGCGGACAAATCTGTAAAATCTCTGTACCAAACAAGATATCCAAAATATCACTCCCGAAGAGGCTTATCGTGGTCTTAACAACACGCACCCGAACAAGATAAGCAAAGCGGAACCTCCAACCATCCGGAAAAATTGCCAAGATAAAAAATACACCTTATTTTCACAATCCCAAGACACGATATTTTTTCCAAAAAATCAGCTAACCTGTTTTCTTTCTGTACAAAATGTTGCTGAATACAGTAAAGTATAGAAAGGGTTTAAAAAGGTCCTGCTAGGCTACATAATTGTATTGTCTCACAAAAGTAAGGATAATACAGCGTCCTTTCGTTTCTTATGACATAAGACCGTTGGTATTTTGTGAGGGTCCCAGAAACTAATATTCTATCTTTGGGTCTGTCTCGGTTTGTTGGCATTTTTGTTTTGTGTTTTCACCTTTTGTTTTCTTGTTATTACAATGTGATATATGAGTTGCCGGAACCTATATGATAAGGTGTTACATAAATGGAAAAAATTTGTAGTGCAGTAAAAGGTTGGTCTACGATTTCTGTTTGTTTTCCTTTTCGAAAAATTCGATTATAGGTGTGTTATGGTTATGATAGGAAAATTATGTAATTTTACCCGACTGCCGAAGGAGGGGTATGTGTTTATCAGTCTATGTATGTATGTATGTTGCAATGTGGCGTTTTAGAGACCAAACGCGTTGGCCGATTTTGATGATTCTTAAGTCAATCGATACGTCTTAATCTAGCGAGTGTCACTGGTCACATTAAAATTTAAAAGTGGCGGCTTTGGGCGCCATATTGTGGAGGCCCAATATTTTTTTTCTTCCAAACCATTGTGTCTGGCATCAAAATAAAGGGTTGTAAGAGGTGAATTAGAAAACATATAATACTTAGATGTTTAAAGATTCAACTGATTTAATTAGCAGACACAATAGAAATTACAATTGTTTTAATCTGATTCGGATATATGGACAGTTGAGCGGTGTACCTAATTCGAAAAAATATGTTAACTAAAAAGTTATAAATAAAAAATGTAAATTCAGAAAATCAAAAACCCAACTGCTTAAGAAGCGAACTAAAAAGACGTAAACGAAGAAAATCACGCTGTGCAGTTGGAGGATACAGCTGGCTTTGGTCAGCCAAGCCGCGAATATGTTCGCTTCTTAAGCAGTCGGGTTCTTTGATTTTTTGGATTAATTTTTTTACAATATTATGAGAGGTTTATTTAGAAAGAAAATTTTTTATTTCTTCAGTTCAACCCTTTCGAGAATAAAGGTGACATTTTATTTTTATTTTTTTCTGTAGATGAGATTAGGTTTACAATCGTAACCAGTCAGCTTCGTAGATGTTGTGTCTAACAAATTTCTTATATTGAGCTAAAAAAGTTAATACGTTTTGGGAATTACGGCAAAAGTAAAAGTCTATCATGATTTTCAAATTCTCTTTGACATGTTTATCTAGGTCCTAAATTAGGTAGACTAAGGGCCGATTTTTCAATAGTCTGATAACTCTAACTGAGGAATTAAAGTGGCCGTTTCAAATACTTTCTATACAACAGCTGTCATATCTCCATTTTTATTCCTCAGTTAAAAGTTTTAATTTTTTTTATTTTATTATTGAAGACTACTGAAACATCGGGCCTAAAATAATTAAGTATGTGGCAGGTACATAGATAAATCTTACATTTGATAGGTAGATTCTTGTAAGATAAATTACTTAGTTGGCTTATATACCCACGAAAGAAAATCTAATACGTACATAACACTGATAGAGTGGCAATAAAATCTAAAGTAAATTACGTCTTCACCTGTCATATCGCGGAACCAAGTCTTCTGAAGGAAATAGATCGCTGAGGGCTGTCGCAAATTATTACTGCAATCTATCATCATAGAGCGTTGAGGCATCTGCGTCGCTCCTCTTTCGTCGAACGAGAAAATGGCATTATTTATGAGAAAATTATGTGAGAGTTGCAATGAGATGTACGCTTGGATGTGTAGTGCTATAAAGTTCACTACAAATATCAAACTTAATCATTTGGAATAAAAGTACACCACAACCCAAACCTTTGGAGAACACTGACGTTATGGTAATATGTTTCAGAACAAAAGTAAACTCGGACTGTGGACAATGTGTTAAAAGGTTCAAATCAAATCAAATCAAATGTTTTTTATTTCACATAGGCCTACATGGGCACTTATAAAACGTCGACAAAAGATGCACGGTTCGGGTTAGTCGTTTCCTGTGGAGAAGAACCAGCAAGAAACTCCACGGTTACTCTTTTAAAAAAATTGGTTTGTTTTGTTCATTTTTCAACCCCATGATACTCAGATAACTTTTATCGGAGAAATATTTGTGTATTGATAACTTTTTTAAAGGAAACTAATGTCAAACCACCATACTTATTTTACAACAGATAAAAATGTTTTCAGGAAATAAAACCACATTCACATTTCCATTATGTGTGTCGTGATTGATACGTATGATGTCAATAAATGCGTGTCTAATAAATACATGAATTTACTAATGTAATAGTTTTATGCTATTATCTTGTATTATTTCATGACCATTACGTCAAAATAATTATAGTTTTTATCACGATTGCCACAACAAAACATGTCATGCCAAAACGACATTTTATTGCTTAACACTAATGTGCCTAAGCTAGCTTGTAAAAACAGACCATTGACTTTTATTGGAGAATAACATCTGAAACACTTACTGCTAGTTACCGTGACAGAGTAACATCCATGTTACCTTCCGGATCAAGTAACGTACCGTACTTGACCGTCACGTCAAAATAATTATAGATATGTTATACACTCACAAAGCAAATGAAAAAACCGGCCAAGTGCGTGTCGGGCCACGCGCTATAGGGTTCCGAAGAGGAGGATTTCTTGTTGTTACATGAACATTAAAACGATGTCGGCACACAACGTCTAGAAACGGGCCCACATAGGATGAGGTTTTTGTAATCTATATGCTCGCGTTTGACCACTATCTCACCTGATGTTAAGCAATGATGGTCTACGGTGAAGCACGCGCCTAGATGTAACCTTTTCACTCTTTCTTGACTTAAACTAAATAAGGACTAACTGGTAACTGAAGAAGGAGTTATAAAATCCAACTTCGCAACAGAAGTTAGAAAAATATTATCTATTTGAGTACCACCGCGGGTGCGAATTACGAGAGGTGCCGATACGAGCGCGCGTTAGAGCCACGGGGAATGGTATGGTTCGTTCCTGGATCCTTGCTCGCACGCTCCTTGTTTATTTCTCTTTCGGAATTTGAAAAAAATTGTATGTATTCATCTGTAATCTGCGGTAATCACTATTTCATTCTGGATATTTTTACGCTACTCAATAAGTGATGTAGTCGGGTCGAATATTTACTTTATAGATGAATATCGTCAAAAGTAAATAAGTGATTTCCTTGGCAATTGAATCTAATTTGACTTTAGATTACAAAACGTCGATAATACTTCTGCACTAACACAAAATATACTCCCCCGCGCGCATGCGCCGTATGGACTACGGACCGGTACTGCCAACGACTCCGGCCACTAGAATGCGTTATTCGAGTTTAAACATTATACATTTAGAAATCGTTATTATTGAGGATGTTATGATTTTATTTTTGTATATTTTTACATGGTTCATAAGCAAATATTTACTATCTGTTTTATACAGCTAACAACGTTATTTAAGTAATTTTTCATTGGCATTTGTACAAAATTTTTACTGTTCCAAGTACATTTTATAAGTTGGTCGACTATTACTCTTAAACTTGTAAAGCCTACTTGTACTATACATACTGTGATATAGTTTTCCTTTTAATTTCGTTATATTTTTTACTGCCGTGATATTTTTCACATAGCCAAGAGCTACTATTTCGCTGGCAGGGGGGAGAGGACACTTGACTCTAACATAAATTTGCAATTTACAGATTAATTTTGCGCAAACGAATCTCTGAATCGATAAAAATCGTTTTAACAAACCCATAATATTTTTGAATGGCCTATCCAACGATATTCCACACTATGGGATAGAGGAGAAAAAAAAAACATCCCAACTTTACGTCTATAGGAGGAACACCAATTTTTTTTTTCCTGATTTTATTTTACCACTTTGTCGGAATTATTAATATGTATATCCATGCCAAATAGAACGCAGTGGAGAACGCACCCATTAATAAGATCGCTGCATGAATTTATGTTCAAATATATTTTGAAGAAATATATATGTATTTGAAATACTAACTACAAAATACCTCAGCGTCAGATGTTTGAAATATCAATAACAAATAACATTTTTAAGAAGTAGTTGAATTACCAATACCAAATATGTTTTTGTATTTTTGTACCCCAATGAGTTAAAATGTCAGCCACGACTTGACAATCTTGCCGAGTTACTTGGGGCACAAAGTGCGGCTGTTATTTCGAGGAAACTGGCTGAACAGACTTGAACAACGGTTGAACAGCTTTGCACAAGGAGAAACAAAAACAACAAGAACTTTCCTGTGAATAATCTTTGCGAACAAATGGGCATATTTACCTACTTACGTGTCGTTAGGGAGATTGGACCCTGGCAATAAGGACGACGCAACCTAGGCAACGGTAGCGAAGGATGCGCCCCCTGCACCCTCCCTTCACGGCGGGTGCCCTAAACCCGTACCGCGACTGCGCCGCGCCGCTGCCGTCAGTGCCAAGAGCCGTCACTCAATTTTGACATTGTTTATTTATTTGTGTTATTTATCTTTGTTATTATTTTATTAGTGATATTGTGTAAATAGTGTTTTAATAGTATTGGTAAGTGAAATTTCAATTTTATGTTAAGCGCCGGCTGTAGCGATACCGGAAACTGTAGCAGTCAACCTGCTACATCGCTTGATATTCAGCAAGTGAGATGTCCCCATTGCTCTCAGGCACGTTTTTTTAAGGGCGAACGGGGGCTACGGATCCACTATGGTAAAGTACACAAACCCCATAGTGTACCCTCGTGGCCCCCAGCTACACCACAAATACAAAATGAAACACTCTGGAAAACCCTTACAAAATTAAAAAATTCTACACCGATTTTAAAGAGAATTCCCCGGGGCGCAAGACGGTCTGTCGCGCTAAGTCTGGCGCGATGCGTCCGTCTTGCAACCCAGGAGAACTCACAAAGTGCCTGGGAGGAATTGCTCACCTTCCCTTATAGGATTCTACATGTCCAGAAAAATTTGGCTATAAAAAAAACACTAACAACCCAAATTAAAGACAATTGTAACGATTCGAACCTTATTTTAAATTCAAAATTACCAGCATTCAATCACCCTTCCCAAAAAGGTGTGTGTTCGCATGTGGAATCCAAATTAAGTGAAGGTGACATTAGGGGAGCGGCCAGGCTGTTGTTCAGCAGTGATGTGGTGGCGCCTTACTCTCCAGAAACTATTTCAGCCTTGGAGAGTAAACATCCAGCGCCTGGGGACGATCTTACCTTTCCCGACCCACCTGACACCCCCGATCTCAATTCATCCTTTCTACAGATTTCAGCCCCCCAGTTGATCGCAGCCGTGAGCTCCTTCCGAAGCGGTTCCGCTGGCGGCCTCGACGGCCTGTCTCCTCAACACTTAAAAGATCTTTTAAGTTCAGGCGCCGGGGACGCTGGTGAGTCTCTTTTGAAGGAGCTTGCGGCTCTAGTCAACCTAATGCTCTCCGGCGGTGTGAACGATGCCGTCGTCGATGTCTTGTACGGGGCCAACTTATGTGCCCTGCGCAAGAAGGACGGCGGTATTCGTCCAATTGCCGTCGGGTGCACCTACAGGCGTATGGCAGCCAAAATTTGCTGTAAACTATATGGTAAAACTCTTACTTCTAAATTGCAGCCCCTACAACTTGGATTTGGCTCCAGAGGGGGTTGTGAGGCTGCCGTACATGCCCTTTCCACTTTTTTGAATTCCGGTAAGGGTGAGGTCATCCTCAAGGTTGACGTTAAAAACGCCTTTAATTCCGTCAACAGGGACACTTTGTTGGCTGAAGCAAAAAAAGAGCTTCCAGAAATTTTCGGCTTTTTGTGGCAATGCTATAGGTACCCATCAAAATTATTATACAAAGACAATGTTTTGGAATCTTCAGTTTTTTTCATTTTTTTTTTCAATTTTCATTTTCAGTCTGGCTATTCATCCGATCATTCAAAAACTAAATTCGAAATTTAACGTATGGTATTTGGATGATGGAACACTAGGAGGTGACGTAGACACCGTTTTAGCAGATTTTCAATTTCTGAAAGAGCAGTTCCAATCCATCGGCCTAGAACTTAACCACTCAAAATGTGAAATTTTTCTTTGTGACAGTACCGACAGACAACCGACCCTACAGAAATTTTATGCAATAGCCCCAGAGATCAAAATTTTAGATAAAACATCACTGCACCTCCTAGGTTCCCCAATTTTGGAAGACAGTTTTTCTTCATTCATCGATGGCAAAATTAACCATTTTAATGATATTTCGGATAGACTCTCCCAAATTAACCTTCATTCGGCTTTTACTCTCATTAGGTATTGCTGTTTTGGTCCAAATTTTATGTATTTTCTCCGCTCTTCCCCTTTATGGAAGCAGCCACTTCTCCTGGAAAAAATTGACGAAATTATTCAACGCACTCTGACATCTATCTTAAATGTGGCCTTGGATGACCGAGCCTGGACGCAAGCCACGCTACCCATTCGCTTTGGCGGGCTCGGCATCCGCAAAATTTCTAGTATAAGCCTACCGGCGTTCCTGTCTTCGGTCCACAGCACTAAAACGTTAACCACTAAAATTTTATCCCTGTCGCTGGTTAACTGTGAAGTGCCGTGCTCGACCGACGCAGTGTGCGCCTGGAAAGTGGCTTGCCCGAATACGGCGTTGCCCGAAAACCCATCTTCCCAAAGACAGTGGGATGAGCCGCTCTGCAGATTGGTACGGAATAAACTCATAAATACGTCCACCAATACTGCTGAGCGTGCTCGCCTACTGGCTGTGGGTGAGTGGGAGTCGGGCCTCTGGCTACAGGCTTTACCGTCACCCAACATAGGCACAATGTTCAGTGACACTACCTTCCGGATCGCTACATGTCTGCGACTAGGTACTCCCAGCGGAGCTCCACATCGCTGTCAATGTGGTGAAGCAGTCGACCGCCTCGGACACCATGGCCTATCCTGCAGTAGGAGCGCTGGTCGGATAGCACGGCACGCCAGCATTAATGACATCATACGTCGAGCTCTTGTCACCGCCGGGGTGCCAGCTGTTTTAGAACCCAATGGCTTGGCACGCGACGATGGGAAGAGACCGGATGGGATGACCATAATGCCTTGGAAGTTGGGTAGGCCTTTGGTGTGGGATGCAACATGTGTCGATACCCTTGCGCCATCCCATCTTCTTAGCACGGCGGGCTGTGCTGGGGCAGCTGCTGCTGGTGCAGAAAACCTCAAACGGCGCAAATATAACAACCTTATTGGCAGTTATATGTTTGAGACGTTTGGGGTTGAGACATTAGGTCCATGGGGTCCGAGTGCTCATCGAGTTTTTCGAGACATAAGTAAACGGTTAGTCGACTGTTCGCGTGACCAGAGGGCTGGCCTTTTCTTCAGCCAGAGAATCAGCATTGCTATTCAACGTGGCAATGCTGCCAGCGTTCTGGGCACGTTTCCCATTGACATCGATGTGGAAGAATTTTTTGATGCGCTATGAGTCCTTTTCCCTCTCCCTTTTGTATGTAAGTTTGTTTTGTTATTAGTCATAAGATTAGAAATAGTCAGTTGTACATATTAAAAAATGCCAAATTATAGATTTCTAGTACTTAGAGTCTCTGAGCTAAGCTGCGGACGGACAGACGGACAGAGCGAAACTATAAGGGTTCCTTGTTGACTCCGGAAACCTAAAAAGTGTTCCGCACAGCAGTGGCAGCACACCTTTACACTTTTCATTCATCTGACATTTCACTACAAGTCGAAAGGGATAGCTTGATAAAACTAACAAGAAAAAAAGAGACAGCTAGTGTTTGTCACTTGCGTGTGAATGAAAACAAACATTATTCTGACCACCAATGTTTAATTTTTTATAATCTCCAAATATCTATCTCCTAATATAAAAGAAAAAATTGTAAATTAATGTTTATTGCGTACTTACATATTATGATAAGAAATCCCTTCTGTTTTATGTACTTTGGTATCATAATTGGTACACTTTCTAAATACACACGATAGCATTTTTTAAATTTTGTTTTTGTTTCAACAAAGTGTATCGCTCTTTTCCATGCATGACATAGACTAAAGACTATACGTCCCAATTAGGACGTATTCGAGTCTTCACAATGCGCGCGCTTATAACATATCTGTTTACTAGAATATCTTTGTAAACACTTATGTGCCTAAGCTAGCTTGTAAGAACAGTCCATTGACTTTTATTGGATACTTACATCTGAAAGATGTAGTGCTTAGTTACCACGACAAAGTAACATCCGTATTGCCTTCCGGACAATGGTAAATTCATCATTCACAGGTTTTACCACTGTCCGAATAATAAAAGCAAATGATACCTACTTAAAGAATCGTATCAACGCTGTTGTGTTGTAAGGAAATAGACCTGATTTCGTCGAAACGGTATCACAATATGCAGAAAAATAAGTCATTGAGGAAATTAGATTAGGTGGTGAACACTCTCATACATTGCAATTTGTCTTCTTATAGCTACTGCTTCATTTCTCGAGCGAGAAAATGTCTTTGCATGAAAAGCATGTGAAGAAAGTTGCATTGTCTTCAGCTCGCTTTTTATTTTATTTTTAAATCAAATCAAATCGTTTTTATTGTGGGCGTATAGGTTATACAGACAGATGTAAGGTAAATTATAGTTCCATTATGTCCTACCTAGTAGGCATACAATAATTATGTCAACATATCACTTAAAAAGCAAATCTTACAAAATAAGAATTAGGTGCATGGTGACAGATTGTAGTAGGTACTAATTATTAAGAAAATCTTGCAAAATCATCGCTTACCATCAGGTGAGATAGTGGTCAAGCGCGAGCAATAGAATATAAAAAACGTCGTGTAGTAAGCTCTGTCAATTCAAAAAAAATAGTTTAGTTCTTCTTTTTCTTTTCGTGGAGGATGTGGCCACCTCGGGTATCAGAGTAATTTTTTTTTATTTAAAAAACAAAAACATTGCCCCACACTAGGCGTTCCTTCCTGTATCATGGGTGCGTTTACAATAGTATATTATGCAACTAGTGAATAAAGGACGGATTTAAAGCGAGGGCCATAGATGAATCACGAACAAGTGATGGATTCTAACAACTGAATCACGACCGTAGGGAGTCCTGAGCGACGCGAGTGATTCATGGCCCTCGATATAAATCCGTCCTTTATTCACAGTTTTATGCAATAGGTGCATACTATATTTCATACCATGACTACGAGAAAAATTAAATAAAGATTTAAGCAAGAATCACAAGGAATAATAATACATAAATAAATGGTTTATTACCTTCAAAATTTACAAAAAATTAGAAACTTCAGGGTTTCACATTTTTTATAAATTGAAGCTGAGCTAGGTAATTGCCCTGAAACAGCTGTGTTTCAGGGCCCAGGGACCACCGCCGTTACGTTACATAATTATAATTAATTAAACACCATTGCAATTAATAATAGAATTACAATCCAAATAAGTATTCAATAAATATCTTATTAAAATCCTAAATATAAACAAACTCAAAATTAAAATCGAAGAAGGAGTTTGAAATTCGAGCAGTCTCTGCACAAGAAGTTTGTATCGAGTATTTTTTGCGCAAGGAGGACCTTGGTGTGTTCCAAATTCAAACACCAAAACAGTGATTAAAAGTGCTTTTTATTTACTGTTTTCTGTGAATAAAATAAGCTTTTTAGAGGGGGAATGGTATAAACATATAAACTCACATACACAACACCCAGAGCCGGAACAACTATATGTAGGTCATACAAATATTTGTTCCGTGCGGGAATCGAACCCGCGACACGCAGCGCAGCAGTTAATTGCTCAACCACTGCGCCAACCGTGCGCCCAAATTAATTTAATTGAGCGAAAAAGTTAATTGATTTAACTATACACGTAAGATTAATTAGATGCAAAAATTAGTCGGTAGGTACGTGAAGATAAGTTTTCTGTTATTGCGCTCTTGTTTTAAGACAAAAGTTTTTGTAAGCACTACTGACTTTTGATGTTCACAGGGTTGGAATGTAATTTAACAGACTGTTGACTTTTGTCAGATAGTTACATCTAAAACGCTTAGTAGTAGTTACCATGACAGAGTACCATCCGTATTACCTTCCGGACCAAGTAACGTACTCGTACTTAAAGAATCGTGTCAAAACGGCCATGTTGGAAGAAAATGGATCCGACTGTTCCGAGACGTTATCAAAACGCGCAGAAGGAAATTCTGCCTGAAAAAAGTGAATTAGGTTCTGAGACACTGCCACAAATGATTGCTCCAATCCATCGCCATGGCTTTGCTTCATTTCTTGAGCGCAAAAATAGCGTTTTGAGAAAATCATGAGAGGAAATCTGTTTTGACACAATCTACGTTCTTCAGCTTGTTTTTGTTTTTGGTTTTCTTTTTAATTCGTTGCAAAGATTAATATGTAGGTATTGCGCTTTTGTTTCAAGAAAAAAGTTTTTGTAAGCACTGCTGACTTTATTGTTCACAGTAGTAATGTACTGACATAGTACCTAGCTTGTAAGAATAGGCCGTTGATTTTTATTGGTTAGTTTTCACTGTTCAGAGTTCGATGACATTCGTATTGATATCCAGACCAAATAAAATAATTGTATCAAAGCTGCGATTTTGTAAGAAAATGTCGTGTTGTAAGAAAACAGACCCGATTTCTCCCAGACGTTAGGTACCTATTATAATGGGCAGAAGGCATGAAACGTTATTTTAAAAATGTGGATTAGGTACTGAGATATTGCAACAATTTTTTTTTATTGTCTATAGGCTTGCGCTTGATTACTATCTCACCTGATGGTAAGCGATGATGTGGTCGACGGTGAAGCACGCTTGCCTAGAAGAAACCCATTCACTCATCCATTACTGCATTTCTATGTATTACTGGAATCCATTTTCATAGTTTTAAAGATGATAATGGCGTTGTGAAAAATCATGTGGTAAAAATTGGACTAGCTAGTTTGTAAAGCTTCATTCATTTAGTTCATTGGAAACAAGCTTAAAAAGAAATTCTACAACATTGTTGCCCTCAACATGATTGGTCACAAAATGCCACACTTTTGTTAACAATAAATCTGGTCCCCGAACAAAAAACATGGTGAACCCATGTTTATTGTGTCAGAATTTACTGGGAAACAAAGTGTTTCCCAGAAAAGTTTTGAGCTTAAATATTTACTTTACAACCGTATCTTTAGATTTACCCTCGATTTCTAAATTAAAAATATGACAAAGTTTGGTTTATGCTGAAAATCTGTCAAACTTCGCCATTAAAGTAAGATTTGACACGTTCTTAACTACAAATACTTAAACCAGAAACCGGTCCTTAGTATTGTACCTATTATGTAGTTACATTCTAAGCTAGTTATATCAAAGACGTGGTTAGCTCCTACCACAAGAAAGTCACATCCGTGTTTGTCTTACGGATCGAGCGACACACGCTACGTGTCACCAGCTTAAAGAAGTTATTAACGTCACCGCGAGCACTGCAAGGCTAAAGGAAAACGATTTAGATTTTACCGGGACTAGATAAATTGTGAATGTTATTTCATTTCCTTTGGAGACACGTTCACAAGTTGATATATTAAAGTTGAGCGAGGTGACGACTGAATTTCCTTGCTGATTTATGTCTCAGAAGAATCGTACGGATAAACTTAAGATCTCTATCACGTCGGTCAAACACAAAGGTCATTGCAGAATTTACGGGACGCTACATCTTAACGTGCGAGCTATTATTCTTTTTAAGGTCGCGTTTGATGATGAAGCCGACAATGGAGCTCGCTTGCCTAGAAGTAACCTGTCACCAGATTATTGTTTTGTTACTATATTTTTATTACCCTACCCAATAAGTGATAGACATTGATCAGAAAGCTCGGTCAATTTAATCATTTTAATATTTTTTTGAATATTGCCTGGACATTTTGTTTAATGCCGTATTAATCATTTTGTCCATAACATATACACCGTAAATTTATAACTAATCTACCGGGATTGTAAACTCTTGCTTCACAATAATACTTGGATAAATTATAAACAATGTAATTGTAATTGATTGTAATTGTTCCGGCTCTGGGTGTTTGTGTATGTGAGTTTATATGTTTGTAAACGCACCCACGATACAGGAAGAAATTCCTAGTGTGGGGCAATGTTTTTTTTAAAAAAGAAAGAAAGAAAAGAATTTCAGTGAGATTTATTTCTACATAAATAAGCTATTCACAAATTATTATATGTATAGAGATTATGATATTTCGAAAATTTTATTTGACACTCACGGTCACGGTGTTTGCAATAATCTGGATACATAGCTATCAAAGAAACAGATTCCTGCTGAAAATTCTGTAGCTGTCATTTCCATTCAGGAATCCATTGCTTAAACAGGATTGGTTTATGTAATATAGATTAGATGTAAAGTTGATTAAGGCATACATCGTACCTACATGGTGTTTCATACCACTTAACTTCATGGTCGAAAACGCATGCAGAGAATGCAATCCATTACCCAATTACGCGTTCATTCGTCGAAGTACTATACCAAATTGCATGGACAATTGGACATTTAGCAACGTAGGTAATTCTAGGTAGCTATCCGAGCACAAAAACCACTAATTAAAAACAGTGGTTAGCAATTTAAGCATCGTTAAGTTTAATTACTGTATGTTTACTGTTATTAAACAATAGTTTTCGTACCCAAAGGGTAAAAATGGAACCCTATTACTAAGACTCAGTAGTAGGACACAGTCCGTCTGTCTGTCTGTCTATCAGTCTGTCTGTCTGTCTGTCCGTCTGTCACCAGGCTGTATCTCATGAAACGTAATAGCTAGACAGTTGAAATTATCACAGATGATGAATTTCTGTTGCCGCTATAACAACAAATACTAAAAACAGAATAAATTAATTTTTAAGTGGGGCTCCCATACAACAAACGTGTTTTATTGCCGTTTTTTGCGATAACGGTACGGAACTCTTTGTGGGCGAGGGCAGGCACTTGGCCGGTTTTTTTATAATGTGGTTCACTAGGGGAACAGAAAATGCGAAGTGAGTCTTCAAGATGGGCTTGTGTAGTTCGTGTGTGTGTGGTGTTGTGATCAAATCACATCAGTCATAAGTACTTACTTGTAATATCGGTACTAGGTAACTACAATAATTACTAAGTTAGATTCGACGTGGCTTTCAAACGTATTCATGAGTATAGAGCCAATATTATGAAATTTGGTATGTTTTACAATATTTGGCGGTTCGAGGTTCAACCTTTCCTTTCCACTGTTTTTAATTAGCCAGTCCGCCGGTAGCCGACCTCTGGGTTAGACCATAGGGTTAAACTTAAGTGTTGAAATTAGCCAACAGCCCCAACTGTCCAGCCAAAGCGAGTGGGCAGTAGGAGTCGACGTTGCCCAGCCGCGTGAAGACTTTCGTGCACAATGCGTTTGAGATAGAACACCGGGGTGGTTTTTAGTCAGCGGGCGAAGGACATCCAATGAGGATTTTTGACGCAGGAAATGAATATGATAAAATATGCTCAAACTTAGGTACTTTAATATTGAAACATTTCCTTAGTGGTACCTTAATGATCTCATACAATATTTTGAGGCTAGATATTGTTCATAAAATACTAGCTACCCCACAGGAACTATACATTTTTAACGTCTGTCAAGAGCCTATGGCACTCAAAGCATTGAACAATACTGTACTCGCTGAAACAAAAAATAAAAGGTAAACAAACGACCGTCAAACATGACTAGTTTTAGAAATACAACCTTACAACGCAATATGTTTACTTTTGTAGCACTCTTTAATTTACTATCATAATAGTTCCGAACTCTAGGCTTTTGAGGTGCTTTTTAGTATCGGCTATTATGTTTGATTTTAATAATACCAATATTTTTTGTTTATTCATTACTGATATTGTTGTAAAATACAGTTAAGAAAATAATAATTTAAATGTTTGACATGTGTAAGCATGTGTGTATTTGGTTGTTGTATGAAATATACATCTTCTCGTGATATTTTAGATTTTATTGACAGGGAAGAAGACACTTGGAAAACCTTTTTTGTGATTTGTTTACCTTTTATTTTTTGCTTCACCGAATAGAGTATAGCTTTATCTCACTGAAATTACTTTATTAACTTTAAAACTTTCGCGTTTCATAGTGGAAAACAATATATCACTCAAAAAATCAATAATATCAATAATATATCTAAATCATCGCGTTAAATTCCCGTGATATATTGTTTTGAAAGAACTTTCGTAACCGGATCAATAATTCCAGAGATTACCACCTACAATCAAACAATTTTACTTCTATGTAATATTAGTTTCGGTAGAATTTATGTAATAAGAATGTAAAACAAATATTTTACTGGCTTTACGCCAAAACACTAACTTTTAACGGCGACTAAAATATAGAAACCGCAGCTCAGTCCAATTGGCTTTCATTACCACAAGCTGCTTAAGTAGCGGCAAAGCGTGTTTGGCCGAAATAAAGACTTTTCTTTAATCCTGTTTAAGGCCAAGTGCGCGATTAAACCTATCAAATTGAGCAACGGTCACCGTTCTAACTGTGCGGGTTCAGTAGTGGCAAAGATTAAGATCTGTCTAGTTTTTATTTGTTAGTGGTTACTGTTGGCCTCTTAATGACACGAATAGAGGCAGAAAATCCACACCTTGGTTATGTTTTTTTGTTCATAGGCCTCTTTCACAAGCTTAATCTGATTTTCCATAAATTTTTTGTGTTGCTATAGATGATGAATCACTATATTTTTCCAATGATAAAGGCTAGGTATTTTTCATAGCGAAAACGACAAAAAAAAATTATTTTATTATTGGTTACTATTGTGGGTTAGTTTTCCGCCCGATTTTTCTGTTGCTATAGCTAAGTTAGTGAATACAAAATATGACATGGACAGTTCAGTTTCTTCAATATCTACATCATAAATTAGGGATATTTCCTGGGTAGAAAAATTATAATTATATTTAGTTCGTCAGAGAGATTATGAAATAATATTGGACCCGTATTTTTTGCTTTATCAAATAAATAAAAACTGACAAAGATAAAGCGCATCAAAGTTCAGGAGTGGGGGCTTGTGACGTCACTTTGTCAGTATAAGTAATTGTACTATTATTTATTCTGTGGTATAAGGTTTTGCCAACTACTCGATTATGCTCTATAAATTAGAAGAAACTGATAATATAAAAGGGACTTCATAAACAGCTACACGTAAAATTAATCAAAAATCAAAACATAGTAGATCTTCTGCCCATATATTTTGTGTTACCAACAGTTTAAGGGCCGTTTGCTTGCCGAACGAGGGGTTATCGCCACGTTCACCCTTACAACGGCCGTCATACGCCTACTTATACTCTTTTTGTGACAAAATACTCCCGACTAATAAGACTGTGCTGGATTTTACGTAACTCTCTTTATTCCTGAGTTTTTTGTTCGGATTTACTAGAGGTTTACATAACGAAAGTAGTGTCGGAGAATTCTATAAGATTTAGTAATACTAGACTTGATTTTATTATTCTTTTTTGGGGCTTAGAGCTCAAGTACGACCAGCATATTGGTTGTTCTTACTTTTGAAATTAGAACGGCATGTGTGTTCCATATTTCTTTTGTTTTCCTTTTCTTTTTGTTTGGGACGAAGATTTGTGTGTCGATACGTGAGAGAAGATTTTATTTTACTGTGTTATTGTTTCAAGAGTTTACTGTGTTTTTGTCAGTACTGTTGAATTTAAGACAATGGTCAAAGTTTATACCTAGTTATATATTTGCGATGAACTTTAATATATAAAACACAGTGTTTAAGTTAAGATTAAGTGTGTCCTTTTATATTTTTCGAAAGCTGCAATTATAAAAAAAAGCGTTACTTTTCGAATAAAATCGGAACTTAGCAATTACTTTACAGCAATTACTTTTACTCCGCAGTGGTTGAGCGATTGACTGCTGCGCTGCGTATCGCGGGTTCGATTCCCGCACCGAACAAATATTTGTATGACCTACAGATAGTTGTTTCGGCTCTGGGTGTTTGTGTATGTGAGTTTATATGTTTGTAAACGCACCCACGATACAGGAAGAAATAACTTGGGTTTTGGGCAATGAGAGTTAGTTAATCTAAAATAAGTTTTTTTTTCATACATATAGGTACATTATCATTGGGCTTAGTTGATGACGATGACATTAAAACACTACCAAATAACATTACAAATAAAATTAAAAAAAAAACATCCCTTTGCTGCCCATACTGCCCATACATTCCCTATACCCTAAGTGCTATAAAGAACCCGAATCACGTATACAAACATACCAACACGCGCAGCTGCCGAGGCCATAAAAATATTTATCCCCATACTTACCTACCTACGTGAATTGAACTCGAGTTTCCGAAAGAAATAAGGGTGTTCACGTTTCTGCTCTATTTATTTCGTACAATTCATAACGTGCTTTTAATTGCGTGATTTTCATTTTTATGAAATATTTCTTCTCTGGTTTCACGTCTCTTCTTTGTTTTGTGTTAAATCACGAAATAGACTACTACTAAATTCTAATTTAGTTCAGGTCATACTTCTACTAGTACTATAAATAATTTGATCACAAAGTATGAAAGCGGCGGCGCGCATTTGTTTGTTAGGTAACTCAGCAGGCAGTTAAAAAAATTAAATGCCTGTGGAAAAATGTTTGATTCGGTTTAAAGAAACTTTATTCCCAATAAAGACATTATGTCACATGAGAACAATACTAAAAGATCATACATATAAAGATTACAAAAAGTTCGTCATAAGTATTACAAGTTAATTGCAACCCATCCAATGCATTCATTTCTCCAGAAGTGATCGATCCGCAATTATGTGCTGGTAGGTTGAGTTTTGGATGCATTGAAAAAGTGTAGATTTCTTACACAGGACGGTAACTTATAGAGTTGTGCTCCTTCAAAAGATAGCATTTTTTTGCCATAGTTAGTTCTTGTTTTAGGTAAAACTAGCAAGCTTGCTCGATTGTGTGCTAACTTGTTTGTATTGGGTGAGTGTTGTTATGTTTGAGTGAACACTTTTTTTGAGAATGTTTCTAATAGTCATAGATGAATTTGTTATACAACAACCAATTCAAAAAATATAAGATATACATATGCTATAAAGATCTATGTATAAATTGGAATTTCTTCACATAATGTTAACCTACTGTTCACCTACCTACCTGACCGTATACCTGTACATCAAAAAGACAGTAACTATTAAAATGGACGCCTAATTTCTCAACATTGGCGCTTACATCGCTCGACGTAAATTTCACAACAAAGACTTCATCCCGAACTGACAGGTAATTACCATGGCGCTAGGTAGGCATCCCCAATCAGCATAAATCAGCCCTAAGGCCTGGTGCGCACTGGTAGAATGTTTAATATTTCTATAGAATTTGGGAGGCGAGTCTAGGATATTCGTAGCACGTTTTAAGTGTCACATAAATACTGGTAGGACCTTGGGTGGTCAAAGACCTTTTTCAGGTACAGAAATGTAATCTCGACTCGGCTTCTAGAGGTTAGAAGATTTAAAGGGAACATAGGCTATACCACTGATGTGATTAAAAAAATGATTTCTTTTTGATAAAGCAACCTATGACAAAGAAAGTTTAATTAATATACTCGATCGCTTTTTGGTGGTAACACCTTGGGCTGAACTAACGTACTCGTAGTAAATAATCTCAAGAGAAAAAAAGGCCAGTATAAACTGGTCTTGTTGCTTTGACTTGACAAAAAGCTTACTAAAGGAAAATACAGATCGACGAACCGAATACATATTTCAGAACTCAAACACAATGGCCGTGTTAATCTCAGGGTAACACGGCAATACCCTACCTAACTTAATCTTCCAATCACCATAAATAGTCCTTCGTACGGGTAATAAGCGTACTGCGCCACTCGTCAGCATTGTCACCGCATAGCTATAACTTCAATGCCAACTACACTGGCCGCATGCCAGCTGACGTCATCACGTCTAGACGCGTACTACCATAGCATGAGGAAATTCCCTGGAGAAAGTAACTTGCTCTAGTTTTGACCAAGTATACATCAAGTACTCGTGAAATTACAGGGCGCTTTGCAGTTACGTCAAAGTCGGTAAAGAGAACATCAATTTAAAAATAACGTTTTTTTATCGTATTTGAAATTCGTATCGTTAATCAATAATTTAATTAATTCGTTTGATGCCATTATTTTGGTATTACTGATTTAACCGGACGTCTTGTCCTACCTACCTACCTTCCTAAATAGGAGGTAAAATTTGAATGGTACGGAACATATACAAAGAAAGGACAGTTGATATAGTACGAAAAGAGTATTTTTATCTTGGCAGGTGATACGATAAAAATGTTTTCGGTATACAAATAAAACATTTAGAAGACCCTATACTTTTAAGGCAGAAAACTGAAGAATTGTCTTTTTCTCAGTAAAATCCCGGAGTTTGGATATGAGGCCGATGGCAATATATCCGCGCCCTATTAGTTATGGGTCTTTAAAATAACTGCCATAATGTGACTCTGCTTAACCCTTCTGGGTGCACACGCTATTAATTTAGATTTTGGAACTTTATGTCAAGTGGCGGATTAAATTCAACAACAATAGCCTTGAGATTAAGGCAATTCCTAGCGTCCCAAACTACCCATTAGTAAGTCATTGCACTAAATCGTATAAAGCAAATAGCTCACACCCTCCCATAGCCTAAATTACATCTCTAAATTTAGTATACTGCAAACCCACTTAAAATCTTGGAATTATATTTATACGCCAATCGATGGTGACCTACATCCAAATTCCCGGCGATACAGAACACACAGGATGTTTATTTAAACTTTCCCACGATCCGGAAAATACAGAATGTTTCTTTAAGCTCATTCAAACTTCAATGAGGTTCTCGCATATTCGATTGTGAACGTAACAGGATATAAACCAGCTTGCCAGCTTGTCGGTTTTTTATCGGTTGCATTTCGGAGAGTGTGAGATGGAATTGCATGATCTAATTCCGCCTAGCCGTACGGCGATGCGCTATCGGTACATGGTGGATATCCCACCCATACGCACTAAACGTTTTGGAAATACTTTCATTATGCGTACAGCTAAGGTGTGGCATTCCCTGCCGGAGTGTGTTTCCAGATAGCTACAACCTCGGGGTCTTTAAGTCAAGAGTGAATAGGTTACTTCTAGGCAAGCGTATTTTAGCGGCGACCACATCATTGCTTACCATCAGCTGAGATAGTGGTCAAGCGAAAGCCTATCTATAATAATAATAAAAAAAAAAACAATAATATCTTAGCACAAATGTTTCTTTAAACTAGACTTAAAGTGTTATTAAGGTTACATTAGTCGATCATTCTTCCATGCAAACGTAGTCTTGCGATTACTCCACTGTTTGAAGATGTACATTCAAAATAAAAAAATGTAAAAAAAAGAATATTTGAAAGTTATGAGCGTCGAAAGTTCCATATTTCAACACTAATTTTAACGCATCTTTGGGCGAAAATAAATACCATAAGAAGAAGAAAAATTGCAGAACAGCCACCATACCGGGATAGATTTGTAGTTCATCAATGCAAATAATTTTATTTTGAACAGATACATTTAGTCGTTTTTTCATGATATCCAGACTCCCAAAAGTCTGTTTAGAAATTTTCGGGCGCTCATTTTCGTTCTAAATCATCATGGATTTCGCAAAAAAATTGCAAAAGTGCTAATTCGTACGCGAAATTGCTTCTTACTGCTCATCACAACATCTATCTATTTCCCATGTGTTGTCGGATGAGATAGCATGCATTTTAACCCCGCGCACAAAATAGTTCGTGCCGTCGGTCGACTAGGGCAACCTTAATAAAGTCTTTCAAAGAGGCTTTGGACTAAGTTTTGTGATTAAAACGTTGGTTGGAATTAATTAAAAAGCTTTTTTGTTTTTATCAGAAATGGTTTTGCTCTTGACTATTGAGAAGGTGTTCAGAGGTAAAGAGATAAAGTCGACGTAGGAGTAGTAAGCTTAACCAGAAGATACCTGTTCACTCTAAGTTTGAAGAGTGTTGGGTTGAAAGTGTTAGGAAACACTGACGCAGGCAGTGAGTTCTTGGTATTACTTTGTTTTTGATACGAATCAATAGTGGCGACCACCACAGTAGTGCCAAAGCCAGAAAGCTCAACAAGTCATATAGAAAAGAATTTCAATCATCTTTCTACGATGTTGTAGTGAAATTAATAGTAAAAGAATATAGCTCCAGAGGCAGAACAGAGCTGGGCTAATTGGCACAAATAAACGTTTACAACTAGTTAAGTAGTTGATGCGACATCTATATCTGTGCATATTGCACCCAGCAACATAACAATTGATGGATTCTAAATTATCCTTATAATATATCCTATGGCGTGATGACACAAAACTATATTTGCAAGTCCCAAAATCCAATACCATTATGGTTAACCCTAACTGAGGAATACCAGCTGCCAGCTGTCATTATTTCATTGTCTGCGTTCTATCTTGAAACCAATATCACACGGTTCACCGAAGTTCTGACACTTTGATTGAAAGGCAGACAAATTAGGGATATGGTTGGCGTTGGATGAATCACTTTTGTGTTCACATTGTAATTTTGGTTTTGATTTTAGACCATGTTAATACGGTCGTGGCGGTCGGTTTAGGCGATACATACAAATATAATCATGGACTATTGTAGCCTCTAGAAGCCACACTACACATTTAAGACTATAAAATCTTGGGTCATGTCTCCACTTCAGGCAGAGAAGGTAATTAAGGCCTGATTTTTCAGTAGTCCGGATAACTTTTATCTAAGGAATAAAAATGACGGAAATGATGTCAAACTGACATTTTTATTCCTCTTATAGAAGTAAATTAACCAATTAAAAAGAGGAATAGTTCTGTCAATCAATCATTAGGGACAATCAAAATAAACAAGCCGGCTTCTGCGTAGCTTGCCTAGTTGAAAGAATAAGAAAAGAAATATACTTACACACAAAAACACAATAAACACTTTTTCTTTCTTTCTAAATATCTAACACGTTGCCTGCTATAAACTAAATAGTTGATAGATTCAAATTTCGTTCAATCTGTATTTAAATTACTTGTAAACTACTAGGCAAAGGGAAATGAAATGTCAAACTGCCATTTGCAGATACGATCTATAGTCTATTATCTCACTTCTCGGCATCGTTTATTTTACGCTCAGTCTCAAAGTCCCTTTTACTTGTGTTGTTAGGTTTTAGTTTGCTATGAAATATTTTTATTTAACTTTAGCTCTGATAGGACTTCTTTCTTCTTCTTTAATTGCAATTTGTGAACATTGAGGAATTTAAATAGAATCTTGTTGTGTTGTAGAAAACTTTTAATATTTTGTTTGCATTTGTACTTCAGCACATCTATTTAATGTAGGGCGGTAACGCACTACCTACATCCGATTCGTGTCGTGTGTGTGAAGTAGCCGTAGTACTTCCTGTAGGAAAGCTTACGATCTATATCCGAACTCTATCCGTCATAATCTGTGTCTGTGTAATTTAGAACAATATGAATTTGGAACACTAATCACGGACACGGATCACGGACACGGACGTGTAGTGCATAACCTCCCTAAGCTTGCAGGTTTTTAAGCACAGTAAAATTTTAATAGACCTACTTGTACATCACCAAAAATCACACGAACAAAATGATCCGGTTTTTTATTTACTCCAATTTATTTGGAGTCAGCGCCAGTAAACATATCTTCTTGCTACTTACTTCTCTATTACCCGTCACCACAGTAGTCACGCCCTTTAAACATATAACTTTTTCACACAGTCCATAAGAGTAGAGAGCACCAAATAAACTATGAATTAATCTGTTTGGTCCTCCCTTACTCTTAAAGTGATCATATGCAGGCACTTCGGCACTTTCGTAACAATGGCTATCCTACACAAGTATTTTTCAACTTGCAGGAACTATCATTGTATGTTACATACCTGTAAAAGTTCTTGACTCAAAACTGGTTTTCTTTAGCCTAGATTTGAAGGCCATACTATGATGGTAACGTCAATAAGATAGGTGTGTGTTGTATTATATATATTTCGTTGAACTGAACTGCAATCCAACTACTTAAACATAGAGGAATTGTTTTTATGCCCTGAAAACAATATACTGCACAGTAATACAAATAGTATTAAAAGAAAGTAATGATACGATTACAATAATGAAACATTAAAAAAGGTATTTTACTCCATTTTAACATACAACACAAAGGATGTGATAAAAAATGTATACCTAAATAAAAAAGTAAAGTATATCTACTGTTTATAAACACTATATAGTTACTGATAACAATTATGTGGTATTAGGTATTTCCAGTGAATTTCCGCAACTTTGATAAGGTCATCGGTCCACCTAGTGGGAGGCCATTCAACGCAGCGTCTTCTAGTATGCGGTTGCCACTCCAGAACTTTCCAGCCCCATCGACCATGCAATTTAAGTTTTGCAATTCTTCAGGCTATGTCCGTAACTTTGGTCCTCTTGTAGATATCCTAATTTCTGATTCGATCACGAATGGAAACGCGCGTGAAAGTGATATTGGTATTGTTTTTCTGAACTGTTATATTTTGTGAAAGTTGGACTTCACAAGCTTCACATAAGATATTTGATATTATAACTTGATTATTGCTAAAGTTGTATTGAAAATCTACCAGTATCATATTATGGCCTTTATTCCTAATGACCATAATGTGATACGCCATGTTATTTGCCTTACCCTGCTTGTATTGATTATGTAACATTGTGACGTGTTACAAGATTAATCATATAATAGTAATAATAGAATCAGATATTTATTGTGATAAACGATATTTATATTATTGTAAAAGATATCTATAAGTACTATAGAAGAGCTTCCGTGGAGTTTCTTGCCCTTCTTCCACACGATAACTAGTTTAGCAAACGGGTGGTAAGCTCACTTGAGCCTCAATATGAATTAATTGACAAGCCTTAGCCTGCCTAAGCCGAAATAAATATCTTGTCTTATGCTTTCTTCATAAAACCTTTCCCTTATAACCAACAACCATCTGGATATTCAAAACTTGCTATCTTCGTAAATATCGATACTTTTATATGGAGTTCTTACACGCGCATAACCCTCTCGATTGCCCTTTGGGTGACTCAAAGCCTTCTGATGAGGGCCATTATGAATGGCTACGTCTCAGTTTCGTAACGTCACTGGCAACACTGCTTATAGACCTGAGACACTGTGGTATGTAGTGAAAATACGCTGGATGTCCTCCAACCTTCTTTTTTTGTCGGGGGTTAAAACAGCGTTTTAACATTTTAAAGCCAGTGGATACAATTTATCCTGATTTGCTATAATAATTATCAACGATTTTATGGGTATTATTATTTGTTAACACCTTTACTATTATAATATCACGATATACCTTGATAACTATAAACAGTAAGTAGGCCAACCTCATGTCGCACAACATTCAATCATAAACACGTTAGAACTTATGAAGTTGCTTATCACCATAAGAAAAATCACGCGATACTTTCTTGCATAGCTATTTAAATGCCTTGTATGTTTGCCTATATTATACCTAGAACATACTCGTACATTGCATATAAAATATAACTCGATGGCACACTTGTTGCTTATTTATGACTGAGGCTGTAATTGCTTCACTGCAGGGCAACGAAGTGCAGAAAAGTTCTGGAATGGCGACCACGAACCCGAAGACGTTCCGTTGGAAAGCCTCACACCAGGTGGACCGATGACCTGGTGAATGTTGCGGGGATCCACTAGATGCGGGACGCACGGGACCGGTCAATGTGGCGAAGCTTAGGGGAGGCCTATGTCCAGCCAGCAGTGGACGTCTTTTGGCTGATATGATGATGATGAGGGCAAATGCCTTTTCTTATTGCTAGGTAAGAATAGTTGGTCGCGGATAAATTTGCAAGAGAGTTACCGCGGCCCTGGCTTAAGTAACTGAAGGAACACGGGTGGAATTTAGTCAGTAAAAGTTTACACGCCCTCCCGCTTAACCCTGAGCCGGAGAAGTCATTGGATGATTTCCAATGCAAAAAAATAAATATATAAACGTTAGGAATAGTTGCACCACTCTTTCTTTCCAATATAGTAAAAGGTGTGCGTTATAGAAGTGATCTTTCGAATTTTTGTTTGCTGTGCTTCCGAACGTCAAATTTTTTATAAATTTGTTTGAGTTTCAATTGCTGCAAAAAAGATAGTTTGCTTTACTTTCCTGATAGCTCAACAAGATTCGATTTACATAATATCACATCGATAAGTGATATTTACTCAGTTAAATTAGAAATACGTTCACAAGGATGCAATACGAGTACGATACAATTCGACCGGTTTGCACTTGTTTTTTTTTTAGAAAATATGTGTATTATATCGCATATCGATACGCCATTAGGAAAGTCCTTTACGTGTTGAATGATATGCTTATGTCGCAGGTGTTTGAGTATACGTAAAGTCCTAATTCACAGCACTTCTATAGATACTTTTGAACTGACGGGTGATTAGTCGGAGAGTTGAAACTATTTGCCAGTTCCAAACCGAACATCTCTTTGGTGAAGAACGGATATGAGCAATGCTTTCAGAACCAGCTCAGTCTTACACACAAAACTAAATGGACTCACCACTATCTCAAGCAAAACCATTGGGCACAGATTCAAGAAATAATTGAGGGATTACTAAACTTAATGGCCACACACGTCACAAATGGATGTTGGATAGTGGCCAATACAGTACTAGACTCTAGAGCACAAAAGACATTACGAGTTTAGTCTGCTGGACCAGCAAAATATTTCTTGGCACCAAAATAATAATAAAATAATGCTCAGGATACATATTTAACACCACACAAAGGTATTTGGAATATTTTAAAACGTGGCAGGTATGTAGATAATACTTTCAGGCATTGAATTCACTATAAGAACACTGCGAACGTGTTTGAAAAAAACAGGAACAAAAAAAACAAGTTTGAAAAATAGGATCGGAAGGAAAGTTTTCAATATGAATGTTGATGGTTATTTATTTATTAAAACTTTATGCACAAGTACAAAGGCGGCCTTAATGCCTTAGACATTTTCTACCAGTCAACCTTGGGGTGTTGCAGAGATAAAATATGGCAGGTGAAGAGAAGAAATGTAAATAAAAACAATTTAATATATAGGTATGTCAGCACTTCTAAAGATTTCGTACTGAAGAGAGATTTTGGTTTCGAATGACTCTGACAGATGGCAACTTGATATAACACTATGCACTAGTTTTTGGCGCGAACGAAGGACAACCCTGCAGGTGATAGAAAAAGAAGATGGCGGGTTTGATTGAGTTGTGAATTTCTGACCGATTGTTCGTGTAGATCAAACTACGTGTTTGGTGGAATGTCGTTTACGTTATTATCCATTTGATAGATTATGTAACCGTACATATCGAGGAAGCTGAAAGTCGTTCATATGTTGTCAGCTCGCCCGAAAAGGACCCATGCGATAATGGCTTTGCCTGACAATTACATAATCTTCCCTACATAGTATAAATATATACTTGTAGATAATGTTTTTGATAAACCGAATCCAACAAATCAACTTTGTGCGAATGTGCTCGCGTGCCTTCAATTTGAAAGACAGCCGACTGGTTGCCATCCTGATGTTCTGAGAGAGCGCATTTCAAAGGGAAATCGCCTGGACAAAGAAGGAGGAATGGATAAACCCAGAGCGATGTGTGGGACATTGTAAAAGACGATTATTGGCTGAGCAAAAATTTTAACTGTGGGTAGAACAAAAGAATTGGACATGAGAAGTCAGGATAAGAAGGAGAAAACAGAATAGTCAAGGCCCTCAACACTCTAAGCTCACAAATGTGTAACTATTTTAAAAGTGATCGATGGTTATAAAATTAGCGAAGGACCAAAGAATCAATCGATGGATATGTTGTGTGAAAGACATGGCTAGGACGACAACGGAGTGTGGCTAGTGATATTATATAACGGAAATAATACATGTGTAGAAGAAGAAGATGGAGTCATGTTGGGCCAACCCCTAATATATTGGAGTACGGGCAGAAGGATGACGACTTAACTTGTAAAATCTTATAAATTGCTGTAAGTCGTATATTCATAAATAACTAAATTTAAATTAAAAAACTAAATAAAATAATAAATATTTGCCAACTAATACCAATATCTTTTGAACTCATCTCAAACATTCGAGGGGCTCTCCTTTGATTGTTAAACAAAGTTTATTTAAACAAATGAAGGATTTAAATTCTCAAAAGCAAGCAAAAAATATACTGAATAAAAACTTAATAAAAAGCAAAGCTACCAATCTCAGCGAAAATACCAATCAAAATTTTAAGTCCCAATACAAAATCTTAAAATTCAACAAACAATGAAATTATTATTACAATGAAATCCGTTTCAGTTACCTATTTGATTGAAAATGCTGGTTATGAAACCAATTAAAAAGCGCTGAGTGAGCAAAACAATAAAACAAAGCTTATTTTTAGTTACTTATAGAAGTTTTTAATAAGCGAAATGTCGTAATTCGAGTGATTTAAAATAAATCCATTACTTTGAAAATTCGTAACTAGAGTACGCACTAAGAACGTCTTTTGTGAGTTTATAAGGGCAAGGCACTACAATGCTTAATTTTGTAAAGACTAAAATGAAACTAGAAGCCTTTCTAAATTGCCAAATTAAATGAGTATAGCGAAAATTGTTGCCTTTGTATTTTAATTTTGTATTTAGACTACAAAATTACTGAATCTCTATAAAATAGCGTTCTTACTAGGATTTAGTTATTTTACTTAGGCCCAGTTTTTATATTCGCGTCATAAGACTCAAATTATATACAAAAAAATCAAAGCGAGTTGCTGACGCGGGTGATGACGCCCGTGGCGTGCGCTTAGCGGGCTCGTATTGTCTGAACGTGCTCTTAAGCTATAACTAATTATCAAGCCGTTTCCTACATTATGTTGGGGTCACCTTCCAGTCTAACTGAATGCTGCGGAATATCAGTATTATGCATGGAGCGCTTGTGTAGGTATGCAAGTGGTCCATCACAACCTAGTTATAGGCACAAAGTACGTTAGCGGCGGCGCGCCGAGGGTAAAACTACCGTAAACACTAGTTGTCAGAATTTCGAGCTTTGATTTACTTAAGACGACGATAGTCGCTAACGAACTTGAGAGAAAAAAAAACGTGCACTCGTTTCACACCCGCTCGAACCAAAATTCAGTAGATTTTTGTACTTTCCTTATTATTCTATGACTTAAAAAAAGCATTAGATCAAAATGTAGATAATTAAATTGTCTTTGAGATGGTGAAATTGTTATTAAAATACACCAAGTGGTTTCGCTGCGATTGTCGTGTTTTTGTCCGTGTTGACAGAAATTTTCAAATAAATTACACTATGTTATGCGTACAAAATTTAAAATTTTATTAGAACAAATTATCAAGAAAATGGTCTAATGTAACATACATTTTTTGTTTAATTACGACTAGCCGTTTGACGTGATTCTCATTTCAAAATAAGCTACTAAAGGGTATCTGCGCCTTAATTCCGTAATGGCTGTCAATATTCATCTACAAATGACAGCCGTGCTAAGGCCTTTTTTTTAGTTTTTAGATCCGTAGTCAACTCAAGAAATGTTTAAATATGCTAACCAATGGCCTAACCTGCTTCAGCAACCGCGTCTGACACGCTTTGAAATTTGTTGTATATAATTTGAGTCTAATGAAACATCAATAGATCTCAAGTTGCGTTTGCGGGGTTAGCCTGTTGGACTTCGATAAATGCAATTTGAGATCTTTTGATGTGTCATAAGACTCAAATTATATTTAACTAATTTCAAAGCGAGTTAGACGCGGGAGCTGACGCGCGTGGCGTGCGCGTATCTAGCGCGTGTCACGCCCCCATAATTTGGTTTGAAACAAACAAAAACTAGACATGAAAACACAACAGATGGCGCTGAATAATGAAACTGAAAACCTCATTCGCAAGAAGTTGATAATCGACCACAGAATTTAAAGCCGCGGCTTGATAAAATAGAACAGTGAAGATACTTCAGCATAAATAAAGTTTATCAGACCCTTGAGGATTGTAAGGAGCGATTAATATAGTCGATAAATTGAAGGTATTTGAAGTTACCTAAATAAGGTATTGGGAAACCATGCTCCGAAAATTTCCCTGAGGGATAATGAGCCGAATCGGGACAATCAATAAGTAGACGAAATTTTACGCGTTCAGAAAAAAATAAAGGATGAAATCTAATCAGTTTAGTAAGATAGATAAAGGGTAAACTGTCCAGGGGGTGATGAGCCAATGGTGCGTCACTAATACAAACTTTTAATGCATCTTGAGGCTCAAGACAAATGTATTTCGATTCCAGAAATGGCGATAGCCATAATGACAAAATGTACAGGATTAATCACGAGACATTTAGATAGCGCCTAACAGTCCCATACATTATTGACATTTTTAACCCCCGAAGGAAAAAGAGTGCTGTTATAAGTTGCCCAGAATGCCTAGTTTTTGTGCCTATCTATTAAACTAAAAACGTTCCGATCAAAAATCGCAATCATCAATATAACATCATCTCGGTGACCACATAGTAAAGAGATGCCCCAGCAGCCGCTGATAACCGCGGCACTGTCTACACTTTCCAAACCCAACGTGTCACTGTTTTCACTACAACTCAAACGATGTTTCTGACTGCTTTGAATGATAAATCCGACAGAAGTTTACTATTGGCACCACGAATTTTATTAGTATTACTGTCTGTAGTCGCTCTGTATCAACGCTATCAATGTTGAAAATTTAATTTGATAAATAAGTTGTTTTGACAGATAGAGGCTGAAATCAGGAAGTAAATGGAGTTTCTTGTGCGTTCTTCTCCATAACAAGCTACTTTCCGAATGCACGGTAGAGTCAATTTTTATTACTTGTACATTTTTTATTTACATTTAATTTTTGACGTTCAAAAGTGCCGCTTATTGGCCTAATTGAAATAAAATATATTTGACTTTGACTTTGACTTTGAAATGTTCTTGAAAATATGGGCATTATTCCTTTGGCTTGTCTTAACACAACAAACATTTATGAATATAACATTAATTTGCGATCCATCATTGCTTCCCACATTTTCCTCAAAGTCGGACCCCAAAATAATAAATATGAATTTCCTGAAGATTTATGACCAGTTAACTACAGCACTGTCAGTATCATTATTAAATAATAATAATCACGTTCAGGGTCGTTGCCTAATGTAGGGTGAAATGATTTATTGAAAAAGAAGCTAGCGGTGATTGACTTTTTTCCGCACTAGGAGTATTCAATGAATCATTATTATTATGAAAGAAACTAATACTCATCATAAAAAATAATATTTTTCTTATTTTCCATGTAACACGTCATTTTGGAGTATTCCCGTTTGAGCACATATGCATTTAGCACCAAAGGTATTCCCATTTAAGCACCAATCAATATAATAGCTTGGTGCTCAATGGGGAACAATAATTGACGATATGAGGTCGTGGACAAAGTAACAATCTTTCAGGGATAATAATTGTTGTCAAAAAGACCCAAACGTATAGTATTGACATTGCGCTACCGTAACTTCACGTGGATGGACTACTACACTGGGTGTTATCATCAACTAATTGTTTCCAGGCATTAGGTACCAGAAATATAAAAAAAAAATGGGAGAGCCGACAGAAGCGTAAACTTAAAACTGTGGAATACAAATAACTGTGTACATAGTTTTCAGTCACACACGACGCTAGCATGTCGGTGACGTCACATCCGTATAACACTGACGTGAACTCATTAATTTGGCCCCTAACAAAAATGGTTCGTTGTCACTAGTACCATTAACAGTTCCATGATGGAACTATTGAGGTTTTTTGTAATCACTAGTTCCATTTTAGAAGAACCTGAAAATAATGGAACTAATGTTGTTTTTTTTTATCACTAGTTCCACATTATTATTTTTGGCCCTAGTGAAATTTTTTAAGGGTGTAAAAACACTAGAGGTAAAAAAAAACAACATAATAAATTTTGTCTTACTTTATTTTGATTATAGTATTTAGTGATAGTGATCGAATAGAAACAACAACCTAAACGACGCAGAATTTACCAAGACAGAAATGACTTGATCATTGAAACCCAAATGAAATTATGAACAGGCGAAATATCGGTGAGATTTTTTTTTTTGATAAATTACTTTGAGCGCGTGCTGTAATGAATAGAGATGAATTCAAAGACAATGGGGGGATGGTAAACAATTCGCCTCCCAAGAAGTATTTGAACTGGGTCCAAACGCTATCCCATCTGAGATATCGGGCATCCTGGCATTTACTTCCCCATCCTTCTTTCAAATATGATTATTTGAAATCCATACTGAAGCCGAATGATAAATGAAAAAATAAATATTTGTTGATTTTATAGAATTTTTTATTTCTATTTGTTTTTTTTATTTCTCCTTGTTTTTACCTCGTTTTTACACCCTTAAAAAAATTCACCAGTGCCTAAAATAATAATGTGGAACTAGTGATAACAAATTCAACATTAGTTCCATTATTTTCAGGTTCTTCTAAAATGGAACTAGTGATTAAAAAAAAACATCAATAGTTCCATCATGGAACTGTTAATGGTACTAGTGACAAACTAGTGATAATAAATTCAACATTAGTTCCATTATTTTCAGGTTCTTCTAAAATGGAACTAGTGATTACAAAAAACCTCAATAGTTCCATCATGGAACTGTTAATGGTACTAGTGACAACGAACCACAAAAATCACTCAACGCGGCCTTAAAAAACAGATGCCAATGAAGTGCCTAAATAAAATTGTAAGGTGATAAAAATCTTGTTGTACACTTTTGACTTTTGGAAATCGTGATGAATATTCCATAGATTACTTCTCTAGATAAGCCAAGCGCTAAAAAAACCCTCTCTTGTTTATAAAAAGATTTTCACTGCCCATAAATCAGATTTTCATAAATATCTTGAAAATACTGTTTTAATTTTCAAGCGTCTGCTCGTTCACTTGTTTTATTATGATATTCTCTGTTGCAGATTACACTCCTGAAAAGTAGTAGTGGGTTATTAAATTTCATTTTTACTAGTAAATACTTTTTCAATTTTATGTAACCTTCAAAAAATGCTTGATATAAAAAAAGAGTACGCATTATATTCCAAGGTTTCTTAGTAAGTCCAATAAGGTTTTTAATATCTTTAAAAACTACTATTGAAAAGAATCATTAATCATGAAAGTATTAGAGGTTACGCCAGAACAATTTCTATGAATTTTAGAGGTTAAGAAGGTTATACCTAATGTAAGTACCTAAACCCATTTGAAGTCCAGTTGTGATGGCTTATCATAAACTAATTTTTATAAAGTTTAATACTGAATTCAGGAATTATGTAAAATTAGCGAGTGATTTTTTATACTGAAAAAGGGGAAAATTTACAAGTCCGTGAACCTGTCGTACTGTATGGATCAGTGTTAGGCTGTGAAAAAGTTTGATGAAATGAGATTACATGTAGCAGAGATGAGAATGTTGAGATGGATGTACGGGTTGACAAGAATGGACAAAGTGAGAAATGATTATATTAGAGGAAGTTTGAAAGTGGCGCCAGTGACACAAAATTTGAAAGGAAACCGTTTGTCCTGGTATGGTCATCTGATGAGGAGGGATGGAATGCATGTTACTAAAAGAGTTATGAATATAAATTTGGATGGAAAGAGAGGGAGGGGACGGTCAATGAAAAGATGGTTTGACTGTGTGAGTAGTGATATGAAAGAAAAGGGAGTCAGTGATATTGTGACAGGGGACAGGACGGTATGGATGACCCCAAGTAACATGGGACAAGGGCAGGAAGATGATGATGAAAAAGTTTGAAAGAACCTTAAGGTAGGTAATTTATGGGTGATTCATTGAAACAAAATACTTTCTAGTAACTTTAAAATCCCCTTAATATATAATTTATTCAAACATGGCAAGTAAGAAGAAATTTAGAAAGTATTAATAGATTTGCATAGTTTAAAACTAATCAAGATCAAGCACAGACAACCTGCAAAAAAAGCAATACAGCTCCACAAAATCAGTACAACATCTCACGTTTCCAAAAATATCTTTCATAAAAAGTAACGTCTCAGCTTATAAAATATTAAAAAGGTTCCAGAATTTACTACGTTTCGCACGGCCTGATATCGAATACCCATTAGCTAGAACGATTTCGTCGAGTTTTTTTGTAGGTGCTCCGCAGACGAACGCGGCAACTTCCTGTTTATAACATCCTACTTATCACACTAATGTTATAAAGGCGAAAGTTGCAAAAACTACTGTACGGATTTTGATGAAATTTGGCACAGAGATAGATTATAGTCTGGAATAGCACATAGGACACTTATCCCGGGAATATGTGTTCTTGGGATAATTTTCGACATTCACGCGGGCGAAGCCCCTGGCAGAAGCTAGTTTTATTATAATATAAAGACACTGCTCAGTCGTAGTAACTTAGTTGTGAGTCGGTGATCTTCGAGAGTTTTTCGGTTGCTGCACTTTAATTAGCAACTGATTAATTTGTACTAAGTTGCAGATTTAAGCAATCGATAACCACGTCAAGCAACTTCACTCACTCCCCGTCCCCCGTGGCGATCTGCATCAGTCTTACTCCAGGTTAATCGCAACAACCGCTTTTTTACTGCTACTGGAAACGAGTCCCAGTAGGAACGATTACTAGGAACTATTAAAAGTTGTTAGTTACGTAGACTAAAGTTGCTCCGTGTGCGAAACGCTTTACAGTACAAGTCTGCACAAGTAAAGTAGCCTTAGGTACCATAATAACGGTAAGCGAATTTTAATGGTACCCTTCGGTAATCATGCATGTAGGTAATGGTTTTTCTTGGGAAAAGATTATTGGTAATATAGTATGAAATAAGTTTAGCCCTTGATTTTATTCAATTCCGAGAAAGTCAGGTTTTGGGAAAGAATTTATTTGGGACTAGCTACCCGCCCTGGCTTCGCACGAGTAGTATTAGAGAAATAATTCCGTAATACATTGTTTTCATATAAGTCCATTGATTTACGCGGCGACGCGGGACATGCCAGTAAAGTTCCTAGTGTTCATGATGTTTTTTTACGACGTGTTCCACTATCATTGTCATACTTAAGCCAATTTACACTAGTAGTTTATGAAACTGTTGCATAATAAGGGGTATTAAAACATGGCGTAGGCGAGGTTTTTAATAGTATTCACACGAATGTTTTAATACCTAGTTATGTGCAGTTTCATACACTACTTTATCTACACTCATACATTGGGATTGAATCTACTAAATACCTTTTTTTGCATTTTCCATGCCATAAAAAAGTTTATCATATCATATAATTTTCTCGTCTTTGCTGGTAATACATTATGAGTAATTTCCTTCGCCGCATCTAAAATATCGGGCGAAGTCAAATTTTCTTCACATTCACTGATATCAGACATTTTTAAGCAAGAATTTAAAAATCTCATAAAACTCAATACAGCAAAACTTGCAAAACGTATGAATGGCTGCAAAACCCAGCACATCATCGCTAAGGTTTAGCACGCACTGCGATTTTTATTCGCGCGAATTTTTCCTCCCATTCCTCGACCTATGAAATTGTATGAAGCTGCTCGCATTGCGGTAAAAAAATAGTGGAGAAATAATACCGCAAGAAAGCCGTGTTTTGTCACAGAATCTACCGCACCGCGGCGCGAATTTAATTCGCGCGAATATTTTGAGCTCTATGAACAGGTAGAAAGAAACAAAATACGCGCGTATAAAAATCGCAGTGCGTGGCGGGCATTGTCATAGACAAGTAAAAATTTTAATCAAATCTTTTTAAATAGGTACTATAAAAATGGCATTACAAATAAATTATTGATGAAAACTCCTTAGTGATTAACTTCTTGGATTTGTCCTGTATCGTAATAGAAAAAATTGTATTATAGCATTATTTTGTTAGAGAAAACGTGTTAATATTATATTGTGAATATTACGCTATGAGAGTAGATAAAATAAATTATACAACAATCCCTTGCTCATGAATTATTCCGTCCATTGGTGAAAATCATAAGAAAAGACGTTTGGTAGTTGTTGAGTTTACCGCGTACAGACAAACAGACGTGACGGAGTACTTTCTTTTTTAACATGTATAGTGTTAGTGATTGAGTAAATGTTTTTTTTTATGTCTAAGATAAGGTGCTTTTTCATATTTTTTTGTTTTTTTGTAAAACTTTTTCAATTTTTTCACTAGGAAGAAGTTTTCAAAACTTTTTAGAGTGCTTAAGATGAAACTTAAGGACCACTAAATTTTATGCTAGCTCCGTGCCCGAATGAACCTAAAACTCTCGAACAAGCTTCGTACGTGAAAACTAGTCTTAGAGCCGGTGGCAAACCAAGAGCCAAGCTAAATTAGGTTATTCTTAATTCAATATTCAATACAATGTGATAATAAAGTGCATGTACTAAGGCGAGCTTGACTCAATGTTGAGTAAATAATAAATAAGTAGTAGTATAAGTATAATGATAAATTAATTCTTTTCAGACCAGAGTCCATAGTCGAAAAAAACAAAATTACGTGCACACACAAAAGAACACGAAATTAAACGTTCATATTTCATTATGTTCGGGATATTTATTTCAGTACCGTTAAATTTTGGTGTTTACGTATTTAAACAACCCAAAATTATAATTTTGCTTTCATTACATGAAAACATACCAGAAAACTTCAATTGCTGCCCTCTTGAGCATTAATAGATAATTTGACTAGCTGAAATTACCATACGCACAAATTTAGAGCTAAAAATATAAAATTTGTTTCATAAAATCTCGAAAGTAATGAACATGATTGAATCTTATGTATGACATTTTCGTGCACTACTAAACAAGGAATTAACTTGCTCTGAGCACAAATTGCAATAAAATCTAAACTTGACAAGAATTAAGCATAAACTGATTTATGTGCTCTTTGACAGTCCATTTTTTTGCTCTGATGGGATTTTCATGGACTTTTTAAGCAACATTACCTACTCAAATCATAATGAACATAGTTCCGGTCAAATTGAATAAATAGGATTTTTTATGCAGATTGGCCTCTAATTACAGATATTTGCCTGGGCAATGAAACGATGCTAAAACATGAAACTCAAAAACAAATGACTCTCCTTCCAATACTCGCCATAACATCTCTTCACATTTGTTTTTGCCTCAAAAACAAATTAATATATACATCGACTGTACGAGCAAACCCGTACATATCAATAGTTTCATTTTTATGCTGACATCAACGCGCAGCGAATGAATAAAAATCACACAATATAGTAAAAAGTAGTAGTTGCATAGCATCGTTGTTGGGTTGATTCATTCGCCGCGGGTCGATCATATATCAGCTTTTTCGGGTGTTTTAATCAATATATCATTTGCAATTAAATCAGTTTATCATTTAAATGTACCTTACCCATACATTTTTGGTCCTTCGAGCCGGATGTCGCGTGTGTACAATACAGTGTAGCAACTAAGTACTGTAAAGTGTTTCACTAGTGGCGTCAAACGAACTAGCAGTGAGGGTGTTTGTACTGCCAGCAATAGTGCAGTACATAGCAGCAGCAACAGCAATCAGCAGCAGGGATCAACAGGGATCCGCATTTCGTGAGCAACAAAGCTTCCGCTTGGACAAGCAAGTAAGATCGTTTCATTTACTATCATTAATGTCAACAACATGTCTTCAATGGAGGACGTTCTCGCCCAACAACAGCAGCTACTCAATCAGATAGAGCAAGTTTACACCAACTTCAAAAAGGATGGCTCCGATCGCAAAACCTCGGACTACATACGCCGAAGGTTAGAGAATTTGGATGCATGCTGGCAAGAGTATCAATCGAATCATATGAGATTGTGTAGCATCGAATATGCCAGATCGCATACTTACTTCTCTTCGAAGCAAATGCACACTGTGAAGGAGAGATATGAGAAAATCAGAGCAGTTATTCAGAATCATCCGCCAACAGAGGAAAGACCATCAACACCGCTTCTAAAGCCTGCTACTCCTCTAGCTACCTCAAGCTCCGTACAGCAACCTTCAGGTCAATCTTTAAAGTCTGAGGGATCAAACAGCAAGACCGATGAGATGATGAGGAAACAGATGAGCAACTTCAAGGCCTTTGAACATACTGTTTCAAGTATCGACATGGATACTGTAGCGGAGAAATGGGAATTCGATCATCTGTTGAGCATGGTAAGGTCTCGCTGGGCGAAGATTGACACTCAGCACTGGGACTTAGACAGTGAGCTGGGAGACCGAAATCAAGAGTATCATCGCATGTACCTCAAATACGAAAGTACATACAACGCTGCTATCAAAGCAATCAATAAGAAGATGTCGTCCATTTCACATAGAGAGCATACTACGCCAAAAATAGAAATACCTACATTCAGCGGTAATTACCATCAGTGGACATCTTTTAAGGATCTCTTCACTGAAGCAGTTCATAGCAACCCATCATTATCTGGAGCTCAGAAGATGCAGTTCCTCAAATCGAAAGTAAAGGGTGAAGCAGAGCGTCTCATACAGCATCTCCCGATCAGCTCAGACAACTACATCATAAGTTGGGACATTTTGAGCCATCGTTATGACAACAAAAGGATGATATTTACATCGCATATTAACATTTTATTAAATATGCCCATTTCACAGCAAGCATCAATTAATCATATCAAACGAATCCATGATACTGCACTTGAAACGATGAACGCCATACAGACTCTCGGCGTAGACGTGACATCATGGGATCCGTTGATCGTGCACCTCCTGTGTCAGAAATTGGATTCGGACACATTTAGCGAATATAACGCAGCTATCAAACAACCTCGAGAATTACTCGAGTTAAAAAAATTTCTAGCCTTTCTAGAGGGGAAATTCACGAGCATGGAAGCAAGTAGAAGAAAACAGGAGATCAATCATCAAAAACCCTTTTCTTCAAATACCAATAAACCATCAGAATCAAAACATTATCATTTCAAGCAATCATATTCAAGCAACAAGGCTATTTCACAATCACCAAGTTACAGGAAATTGCAAAACAATCCGCAAAACTGTCTAGTCTGCAATGATGCCCATGCTATATTTTTTTGCAAACAATTTGCTGACTTTTCCCCGATGAAGAAAAAACAATGTGTCGCCAACTTGAATTATTGCCAAAACTGCTTATACGATCATAAAGGAAAAGAATGCTTATCCAAAAAGCGTTGCCTCGAATGCAACGAATTTCACAATACATTGCTTCATGAATCGTATTTAAAGGAATTGTCAAAACATGGAGGTAATTCGACGCCTTCTACACAGCAAAACAACATCCGTTATAATCAGGAACGTGCAAATCAAGGCAACACGCACGTGACACAACAAAATAATAATATGATGCAAGAAACTTTGCTTTCAACTGCACTGCTAAAGGTTCAGAAAGCAGATGGAACATATCTGATCCTGCGGGCTCTTGTTGATCAGGGCTCACAAATGTCTCTCATCACAGAGAACGCTGCTCAGCAATTAGGATTGAAGCGATCCAGGTGTGGCGGCATAATTACAGGCATAGGGCAAAGAGAAAACAGTTGCAAAGGAATCATGAACCTTAACTGTATGTCAAACTCAAAAATCAGACTTTATCAATTCAATATCGATGTTTACATCATGAATAACCTAACAAAACATTTACCATCATACTCATTCCCGAAAATAAAATGCACATTCCTGGATAATTTAGAATTAGCAGATCCTGACTACAACCTCAGCCGACCCATAGACATTTTATTGGGTGCGGACGTATATTCGAATATTCTTTTAACGGGCATGTGCAGATTAAGCGAATCACTTCCGCTTGTTCAAGAAACTCATCTGGGTTGGATATTATGTGGAAATATCAAAACTAAACTAATATGCAACGTCGTGCAATTTGATTTGGATAGATTAGAGCAATTCTGGGAGATAGAAGATGTTACAGGTAAAAAATCACTATCATCAGAAGATCAAGAGTGCATTCAATACTACAAAGCAACAACAAACCGTTTGGAAGACGGAAAATACCAAGTGAGGCTTCCACTTATACCACAGTTTGAGGAGAAATTGGGGCAGTCCAAAAATAAGGCTGTTGCTCAATTCATTCATTTAGAAAAGAAATTGCATAAAAACAATTCTTTATTTAACGCATATAAGTCATTCATTACCGAATACAAAAACCTAGGTCACATGAAACCTTCACCTCGCAACCAGACACTGGAATGTTTCCTACCGCATCATTGCGTATTGCGCGAAGAAAGTGCAACGACTGCATTGAGAGTTGTTTACAATGCTTCAGCAAAAACATCTACAAATAAAAGTTTAAATGACCTCATGTACACGGGGCCCTATCTACAGCAAGACCTTCAGTCTCTTATCATTAAATGGAGACAATATCAGTTCGCTTTCACGGCTGATATAGAAAAAATGTTCAGACAGATTTGGGTACACCCAGAAGATCAACCTTTACAAAAAATAGTGTGGAGAGATAATCCGTCACAAAAAATAGTAGAATATCAATTGACAACCGTGACGTACGGCACAAAGGCTGCTCCATTTCTTGCAATGATGACATTAAGACAATTAGCGGCTGATGAACGGGATAAATTCCCAGAAGCCGCCAAGGTCATCGAAGAATCATTCTATATGGATGATCTGGTTCATGGATCCTGCTCCCTAACAACAGCACAACAGTTGCAGCAAGATTTGATGAATCTACTGAAATTAGGGGGCTTCAACTTGAGAAAGTGGACATCAAACGACAGTCGTCTGTTGCAACTAGAAGATCATGACTATTATAAGCAAGAAAGCAAGAGTTTTAATCAAGCAGGATTAACTAAGACATTAGGACTTCGTTGGAACCCTACACATGACAACTTCACATTTATATCAAAAATTGAACCATCAAGCACTATTATCACTAAAAGAATCATACTATCAGACATGTCTAAAATATTTGACCCATTGGGATGGATCGTGCCAGTAACAACAAAATTGAAGATTCTATTTCAAGAAACATGGTTGTCCAATCTTCAGTGGGATGAACAAGTACCAGATAAAATCAGCAGGGAATGGATCAAAAACAAGAAAGAATTAGAAAGCATCAAACAATTCAACATACCAAGATGGTACGGTACGGAAACAGAGAGTAGTGTAGAGCTACACGGCTTTTGTGACGCATCAACAAAAGCATATGCATGCGTCATTTACTGCAGAGTAAGAAAAAACAATCAATCAACAATATTAGTAGCAGCTAAATCGAAACTCGTTCCTACGAAAAAACAAATATCACTACCTCGATTGGAACTGTGTGGAGCACTATTGCTGGCCAAACTCATGACCAAAGTCAAGCAGTGTCTAGCAGGTCATGACCTACATGTATTTGGTTGGAGTGACTCTACTGCCGTACTGGGATGGCTTCAAGGCAATCCAAATCGATGGAAAACGTTCGTAGCAAATAGAACAAGGCAAATAACGGATAGCATTAAGTCACAATCTTGGCGATATGTAAAATCAAGCGAAAATCCCGCTGACTGTGGAAGCAGAGGACTCACAGTGGCCCAATTGAATGATTATCGTTTGTGGTGGCAAGGACCAACATGGTTACAATCCTTTGAAGCAACGAACGATAATCAAGCAATCTATTCAACAAACGAGGAAATAAAGAATCAAGAAGATGTTCATATTGTTACAAAGCACGAATCAAGCATCATTACAGACCTGTTAAACAAACATCAATCAATCAACAAAATTGCACGTATTCTAGCATTAGTGATGAAGATTACGACGTACAAAAGAAAAGGAAAAAAGCATTATCTATCATTATCAGAAATCCGTCAAGCAAAGCAAAAAATTATCAGACAAGTACAGCAAGAATGCAGATTTTAGGAGGGAACGTCGCTACAAAGAGGCAGCTTCGTCGGTGCGTAACATGTAAAAAACAAAATCCACACTGCCAACAGCAAATCATGGGGCACTTGCCGGAGGCCAGAAGTAATCCATCCCGACCATTTACACACACAGGCGTAGATTTTACCGGTCATATTTACGTCAAAGCAAGCCAAGGACGAGGTATCAAGAGCACAAAGGGATATGTGGCTGTCTTTGTGTGTATGGTCACGAAGGCAGCACACTTAGAACTAGTTAGTGATTTAAGCACAACTTCATTCATCGCAGCATTAAGAAGGATGGCGGCTCGCAGAGGGACGCCTAGCCATATTTATAGTGACAATGGTCGCAATTTTGTCGGTGCCAACAAGGTACTACAACAGGAATATCAAGCACTTATGAATATCATGCAAGACAAAGATCTAAAAGCAGAAGTATTAGATATGGAAATCGAGTGGAGCTTTAATGCGCCCTCATGGCCATCTGCAGGAGGCCTATGGGAGGCGGCAGTTAAAAGCTTCAAGTATCATTTCAAGAGAGTTATTGGAGACCAGATTCTTACATTTGAGGAACTATATACGGTGCTTACACAGATTGAAGCTTGTCTCAACACGAGACCATTATGTGCTATATCAGAAGATCCAGACGATGTGGATTTTTTAACGCCTGCTCACTTCCTAACAGGTGGATCAAAGGTTTCCATACATGAGACTGAAACGGATTTAAGAACCCGATGGCAGTTGACACAAAAAATTGTACAGGATCTCTGGAAAAGATGGAGGAATGAGTACCTAGTACAAATTACAGAAAGAAGTAAATGGAGACAATCTACAAGCAACCTCAATGTTGACGATATTGTCATGATTCATGATGACAATCTTCCGCCGGGAAAATGGCTGATGGGCAGAGTCATCGAACTACATCCCGGTTCCGACGGTAATGTTCGCGTGGTTACAGTGAAAACCAAAAACGGAACACTTAAACGTCCGATCACAAAATTATCAAAACTTCCAGTTAATAATGAATCCTCGCAAATCAAACAAGCAAATACCACGGGGTTGGGACATTCCAACACAAATAAGCGCTCTGAAACAAGGAAAGGAGGCACTCGTTACAATATAGCAGCAGTGTTTGCAGCAATCATGTTATTTTTTAGTATCATAACAACTTCCCAATGCGCACTTAACGTCACACAATTCAGAAATAATCAACATATTTACTTCGACAAACTAACAAACATGCAGATCATTCGCGACGACTGGAAGCTAATCATATACTATGATTTAGATCCTTATTGGGAAGGAATTACCGCACTTAACAAAAGTATAATGGCCCTTGAACAAACATGCAGCACGATCCATGAACAAACGCATTGTGACATAATATTATTGCAGTTACGTCATGGGTACAATGAACTCGATTACAATAATCATATGTTACTCAGTCAGCATTTTGCAAAGCAAGCGAACAGGTGGCGGCGAGGTCTTATCGACGGTGTCGGTTACATAGCAAACGGCCTCTTCGGTGTATTGGACGCTCGATTCGCAAAACAATACGAGAAAGATATCACTCTTCTTCGCAAAAATCAAAAGCATATTTTATCATATTGGCAAAATCAAACTTCTGACAATCTGTCATCTCATGACATTCATCATTACATCGCGATCTACTCTACGATCGGCGTGGTCGCAGCATGTCTCGGAGTGTTCGGTGGCGCGCGCGCACGCGCTGCGCCCCCGCACCTGCGCCGGCGATGCCCGCAGCAGCTGGCGTGCCCGGCGGCGCCTGCCCGGCCACGCAACGTGCGTGTATTGGAGATAGTGTAGTGTATCAGTGTGACAATGCAAGGGCGAAGGTGGTAACAAGTGCGCGAGTGTTAGATAAAGCCACTTCCCCTATATTAAATTCTTATACAAGCATTTCAAATTTGTGAACAGTGTGTTAACGATAGAGACACTAGGAAATTAGATTAATATCAAATCATGTATTATAATTACTTGTATCTTCTCACATTGTGTTTATATCTTTTCCTCGGGGAGCATGTACGAGCAAACCCGTACATATCAATAGTTTCATTTTTATGCTGACATCGACGCGCAGCGAATGAATGAAAATCACACAATATAGTAAAAAGTAGTAGTTGCATAGCATCGTTGTTGGGTTGACTCATTCGCCGCGGGTCGATCATAAATCAGTTTTTTCGGGTGTTTTAATCAATATATCATTTGCAATTAAATCAGTTTATCATTTAAATGTACCTTACCCGTACATCGACCTAATATAAAAAATACAAGCAATAGGAACGTACCCGACCACATAAAGCTGCGTGCTTCCTTGTCAAATATGATTAACATTAAGGCCTTCACTAAGGTGAGGAGCTTAAGCGGGCTCAAAGTAACAACCAACTTTTTATGAAACTGCCGTTTGCGTCCATCCTGTAGTGACATTGGAGGGTGCCTAGCGTGATGGAACTGACATGATAGAGCCTGCCACACTATTTTCAACCAATTCAACTCCTGAAAATTTGAATAAAGAGTGCCGACTACTAGAAACAAACTCGTCTAGTCTTGGAGAAACATTTCAGATGTCTTTGATCCCCGAACGGAATTAGGCAAGAAGCAACTGCGGAGGAGTCAGAACAAACATTTCCGCTTGCTTGTATATCAAGAAGACAGAACAGGATAAGGCCAATAGGCAAAATCCCACTTATATGTTCGTGCTCAAACGGGAATACTTCGTTTCAACATACACGCTTAATTACAAGTTAAAAATGTTGGAGATTGACAAGTGCTAACGAATAACATATGGTCAATCTCATCAATTTGGACGTTTAACCATCGTTGACAGCGATAAACTGATAGAATATTGTAGTTGTTCGGTTGGTTGGTTCGGTTGGTTGGGTTGGCTGGTTGGGTTGGTTAATTGGGTTGGTTGGTTGGGTTAGTTAGTTGGGTTGGTTGGTTAGGTTGTTTGGTTGGTATGGTTGGTTGGTTATTGGTTGGTAGGCCCCTTATCGCTCCCGCTGCCGTTTAACTAGCCAAACCGCGTCAACTATAAGCATTGCAGAACATTGCATTGATTTAATATTTCGTGAACCCGCAGTCTATGCGTGCCTCACGCACAAAATAATTACATATAATTTCTAAGACCGTTTATTGCTTACGTTGCCAGCGAATTAAATTAGACCTTAATTTTGTGGGGTAGAGTTTAATTTTTAATGTGACGGTTCCGGGTCTCGTTTACATTTGTGTTTGTAATTTGGGCTCTTGGTTGTGGCTGTAATAAAAGCTTACGGGTATATTTTAATTTGTATTATGCTTTTAACCAAAGTGTGAGTTTCAAAATGATTCTCCAAAATTAAAATGTTCGGAGTTTGCGCGCTATTTCATTCTTTCAGGATGTGGAGAAGTCCTTCACTATTTTAAGGGTAATGAAAAGATTAGCCAATGATCAAGTGAGTGGATCATTAATTCAAGTTGTAAAAGTAACTCAGCTGTTTCCACATCACTGTACATATTCTGCAAAAAGATTCTAACTATTATTTTTCTGTTCGTTTGGTTATTGGTGTGAATAATTAGTGGACCCAGTATTCATACAAAACAGTAAAGTATAATAACCATGATAATATTCATCCCTTTAATGTTCCTAAGTACCTAAAGAACGTAAACAAAACTATGTATCCTCACAATCTAATGTATTTTAGTAATCTTAAAACAATGCCAGTCAAAGCCTGACACCTCTAAAATGCTCCAGGCTAAGACAACTTCTAAAGTTTATCTAACAAGGGTAAGCTAGCAGACAGGAGTAAGCTCGGGATATATGTCTGTCTCATATAGCTTGTCCCAGCTGTAATTTAGTTTAAGTAGGTGTAAGGGAGACCGAGGGCTACAATTTTTCAAACAAAGCTATTGTTTTAATGCAGTTCACTTTGTATTCAGGCTTTATAACAGAAAATCTATCTGCTTTTCTATTCATATTATCACTCTAGCAAAGACTTAAATACTGTTTGATAAGATAATAACAGTGTTTTCTCTGGTAATTATAGTAAAAAAAACTTTTTCACAAATAACATAAACTTTTTGACTTTAAAAGCAAAACACTAAAAAGTGCAAAAATAGTTTTGTTTCGGAAATCGGTGTCGAAAAATGATAAAAATGAGAGGTACCAAAGACATTTTTTTTTTGTAAAAAAAATAACAATTTCTAAACGGTACCTAAAGGAATAATAAAATACATATTATTATATGTATTTTATTATTCCTTTAGGTACCGTTAAACAAACAGCAAACAAACAGCACGAATGTGTAAATTGAGTTATTACTCAATTTACACATTCGTGCTGTTTGTCGCTAAGGATTTCAGTTGTATGCTCCTATACCGCTGAACCGATTTTAATAAAACTTGCACTATTCCCTAAAGTGGAGAGAAACTCAATGCAACACAAAACGAATGATTACGATCCAATTAGTAGTTTCGGAGAAATGCGTGGACAAATATACAAACATACATACACTTTTTTTTGGAACACGACGTGTTTAGAAGCCCATACACAGTAATATATGTGTAATATTGTGCAATTCCAACAATAACACATACATACTTACATGTCGAATTGATTACCCCCGTTTTTTTAAATTGGTAATAAAAAGAAAATTATAATGCTAACACGCCAGAAATAAGTTACCTACGTGTAGTAATGTAACGAAATAGTCAACCAAATAACATCAGCACTTATAAAACAAAATCCTAAATCAAAGGTATTAAATTCAATCTTGTAGGTTAGATAGACAGTACTTACATACCAACCTGTTACTGTGCCACTTCATGGTAAAGGCTTCGTCTCATACAGAGAAGGGACGTTTGCTCAAGGCAGGTTGACGATTCCAAATTTAAATTATTTTTAAAAGCCCAGGTGTCCTTACGAGTTTTTCGCCAAAAGTGTCAGCGATGTCCATGATAAATTTAGAAAGAACAATATGAATTTAAAAATTAAGTAAGTAGGTACTTGCCCGCATTTGAACCCACGACCGACACGAGCGGCGAGATATTAGATTTTAAAGGTATGCGGAACAGGGTGTAGGTCCCGCAAACCTCCATTAAAAAGGGAGGATCTTCTGTACAGACAGGTACAGACAGGTGTTGTAATAATAAAAATAATTAATTTATTGTCTGGTCCGGGGAACTATCCGACGGTTGTTGTCGAAGTCATTAGTCTTTAGTTCGTATGTGGTGTCATAGATGCCGCTCAAAGCAACTGGGCCACGATGAACTTAGGAAGGCAGATGGTAGTTGTCTCATATAAAATACAGGTATTAAGCTGCATCTGGTTGCTCTGGAGGCTAGACAGAATAAAATTAGAACTTACCTACAACACATAGTATCAGTACCTGCACCTGTACCTAAGTTGACAATCTACAATCGATAACGCTAATAGAAAACGAATCAATGTATGAGAATGACACATCTGAACGTTAACTCACTTGGTCAAACCTAAGAAATAGAAGGCGTTAACGATTGTAATAAGAGATTCGATACCCAACGTTTGTAAATTGGCTTGGGGGTCTAAAAATACACAGGCGTTTAGCCTAACCTTACAATATTCAATACACACGCTCTAAATCAAACTTTACTCACTTGTCACTACCCACAAAAACAACAACCATAGAATAATTCAACTATAACTCAGTAGCTACTTTATTACCTACTAATGGGTACATACTTTATTGTTGAAACGTTGGATACAGCTTTTTCAAAGAACAGACGCCACCTTGTAATATCGTTTTAATATACTGCGTTTGAGCCGTAAAACAAGAGAAACAAGGCTACGCATGAATATGAAACAGTTTTCAGAAAAATAAAGTTGTATTACAAAATTAAAATATAAAATGAAAGGCGCGCTGTATTGAAATTTTATTGGAATTTTAAAAGGTAATCTTGTTATTTATTTTTCAGGTATCTTTCAGCTATTCATTTAGAATTAGATACTTAATTATGCTCATTTGCTTTTTTTAGCTATGTTGGGGTCAACTGAAAGAAATAAAGAATAAATATTTATTTGTGACCCGCACAGGAGACAAGAGAAAAAAGCAAACAAAAAAATAATAACAATAATAAAAAATAAAACCCGTGCGAGACCTAAAAGGCTCCTATCTCAGCATGTGCAGCGATATCTAAAAAGAAAATAACGCCGCGCTGATATTCTGATAAGGCCCACTGTTCCACTTCGCTGTGGCTAGACTACCAGATCTACCAGTATTTTACAAACAGCAACTGCTTCTCTGACCTCCACACCTAACGAACTGGTTACCCAAGACAAGAAGGAAGACGAGATACAAAACCGCTTGCGAAACTATCAATATAAAGACTGTCAAAGATCTAAACAAATGACAGAACACAGTTTTTACTGAAATTCCCAAGTAATAAAATATGAGGTAGGAACTTTGGATTGAAAATTAAGTACCCAGTAGTTTTAATGCGAATCGGTACACAAGGGTCATAAAACCCTTCGCAACTTAGTTGCGTAAGGTCATCAGACTTTCCGGCCTTTGACCTGCCGACAACCTCTGAACTGTTAGCGACGACAGTTTACTGAGAACGACATAATAGGCTTATGACTAACGGCATTCCCTCATGTCTCTTGCATAAAGTATAAAATGTCATAAGTCGGTATTAAGTTAATTGACAAAACTACACCCAAGTGAAAGGTATCAATATCACTACAAAAAACAGTTTTTAAAGTTATCTTTATTTTCAACTGCACTACCAGTGGCCGTTGATCCCTTGATCAGTTGTAGTTGTTTGCAATATATAAGTTTAGAAAAAAGGTTTCGATAGCCATTATGTATGTAAAGTTTTTATAGTTAATTTAATTTGATTAACTTAGATTGCATATAGCACAGATGAGAATGTTGAGATGGATGTGCGGAGTGACGAGAATGGATAAAGTGGAAAACTATATAATATACTCAATATTACAGGAAGTTTGAAAGTGGCGCCAGTGGCAGAAAAGTTGATAGGAAACCGTTTAACCTGGTATGATCATGTGATGAGGAGGAATGAAACGCATGTTACTTAAAGAGTTATAAATATAAATATGGATGGAAGGAGAGGGAGGGGATAGCCAATGAAAAGATGACTGGACTGTGTGAGGAGTGATATGAAAGAAAAGGGCGTCAGTGATAGCGAGACGGTGGACAGGACGGTATGGAAGAAAAAAACGTGTTGCGCCGACCCGATGATGAACTTACAAAAAGGAAAAGTATAGCAAATATCTACATAACTAGTGTTAGAACTGTAGCGGGTAGCATTTCATTGTTTTAGACTACCCTATGGGAAAAAGTTTCTATATGTGTATTATATTTCCTCAAATTCAGTCATATACTACCAATTTATCATCACACATTCACACATCATTCAATTAGAATTTAAGCCTCTAAATAACTTTTCACGCTTACACAAATAAAATGTTACATATATAAAACAATTTCAAACGTGTTTTATCTGAGCCAATCCATTATTTTCTATCCCGTTAAACAAACACTGTCAGAGTAAAGCCAGCTCGATAGAATTATGCCCGCTTTGTCAATATTTATACAGAACTGCATACAAGAGCTATCTTTATTTTACTTTGATAACTACATAGAGTATTTACTTAAGAACGTTCTATGTTTGTTGGTTATTCAATTTCATTAATCTGCTTAGGAGTGGAATCTTCAGCCGGAATCTGGTCCTAGGGGTCTTTATGTCTAAAAGTGAATAGTTTACTTCTAGACAAAAGTGGTCTATCGTGGACCACAGTCATCATCTCTTACCATCATTGCCAAACACGAGCTTATCAATCAACAAATAAAATTTAAAAAAGACCACAGTGCGGGTTGGTGGATGTTATATGTATTCGATATTTTGTTTCTAGTACATACCGGTTTCCTCACGACGTTTTCCTTCACCATTTTGAGAGCAGTGGTGGTGAAATAATTTACACTGAGATTTACACAAAGTAAAGTGCTTGGCTGGGTTTGAACCCACGACCTACAAATTATAAGTCGCGGCCGATACCACTAAGCCACCACAATAATGAGAATAGGTAAAATTCTAATCGACCTGTGGAGGTTTTACTGAAGACAGTAGCGTGTATCGGCAAGAAATTTATGAGAATAGCTCAAGCCGTTTTTAAAATATTGGCCACAAATTGTATGGCTAATATTTTAGACCCACTGCCAAGGGTGCGAAGGGACTCAAGACAAAATGTCATCCCATAAGCGATGGTGATGGTCGGAATGGAAAAATGGAATTGATGACGTGAAATTTTATAGCGTTTGGCAATTCCATACCTTTTTGGGTCGTGGGGCTTTTGGGACCGGGATTGCGTTCCTTGATTCCACCTATAAATACGATATTATTTTTGAGTAGTACTTTGGGACCATAAGAAAAAAGAAGTTAAAGAACAGTTAACAAAAAAACTGACATAATAATATTGTTCAAAAATTGCATGAATATCAGTATCGGTAAAAAATAAAGGCTAATATTATTTAGTTGCACTTATAAAAGGAATAGTAAATCTAAAGTAAATTAACTGTATTTTTTTTGTTTAACTTTTAATAGAAGCCTGCCATTTTTTAAATAAAATAAATATTTTATTTATAATAATAGTTTATATATTTTTGGTTGACCGTACTTTCGCAAGACATAACTTTATTTATTTTATTTCTGTCCCAAAATACTACTCAAACATAATATTGCATATGTAGATGGAATTTGGGACCGCGGTTCCGTTTCCGACCCACCTTTTTGACAATTTTCCAATTGCTATTCTATTGTGACTCTTTCGTTTAAAGAATATCACTTGTATAGTGACAGCCACTGGACATTTTATTTAAGTAGATATATTATGTAGTTTGTTATCCATTGAAGGTGTTTAGCTGTTTTCATGATTAGTTTAGCCATTACGCGGTCATTATTTTCCCTTCCGTGCATTGGAGAGCTCTTTCCATCTGCCCCAGTTGGCATACGAATATATATCGACAATCGTTACGGGAATTCCAAACCTTCAAAGCCTGACTACCGATTTATATCCCTCAGTGGGTATTGGATTGTAAAAGCTGATGGCGCTTTGATTAAAAATGATGAAAATCAAACGCATTTTGATTGGTCTGAAACTCAATCGCAGAATGTTTGGGATTCTGCTTCAATGGTGAAATAAAATGAACCTCGATTAATAATTTATTCATTTAAACAAACCCCAATTATAGCAATTCCGTAGACCTTAATGCTCATCATGAAAACATGTCATAACCACAAACGCTTAGCCAACGGATTAGTGGTCTTATAACGCACAAATTAAGGCGTAGAATTATGCCGTTTACGTGTCCACATAATCCCTTTTCACGTTGACGAAAACCGCAGGAATGAGGGAGGGTTGGGCACATCACATTCTTAACAATTCTCTTTCACGTCATTTCATAGGCTCGTAGGTACGTTGGTTGGTGCCACAGAGTATGGAAGCATCTCGTTGCTTACTGTTAGAGACGGCATTGTCAAAAATTTCCATACAAACAAAGCGTGAGTCACCGTTTTCTCATTATCATTTTAACGACCTGTGACAATTTTGGCTAGCCAAACTTGTTGCGTGTTTACGAATATTATTCCTCATCAGAAATAATGCTTTAAGCCACAATGGACAGTCTACGTTCGAATTTTTCTTGCGTGATGGAATCAGAAGTGAAGATTTGAAATAACCTGAAGTATTGCTAAATTTAAGTGGCAGTGGTCAGGGCACATTGCTCGCAGAACGTATGGTCGATGGGACTTAAATTCTGATGTGGTAACCGCTTACAGAAAAGAAAAAAAAGAAAGATGCTCCTTCAAGGTAGACCAATGAACTGGTGAAGGCTGCAGAAATCGGTCGGTGTATTGACATACATGGGGGCGGCCTATGTTCAGCAGTGAACATCTTTAAAATGATGATGATGAATATTATTAGCAATGGCGTTTCGCTCCCGATGCGGCATTCTCTGCTCTATGGTTGGCACAAACAATCTCCCCAAATTATCAAATTACTAATGAACTGGCCGTGTGTTAATGAGAACACGAACAATTGAATTAAAGCGACGCCGACGAGGGTGACAATTAGCAGTTATTTTTAGGACCTCATTAATTATTACAGTTATTCTTTCCGTTTTCAGAAAATTATTAAGAATATAATAATTTGGTTCAAACATTAGTCATAACGCTTGATGACCCCTTAATACCTTTGTTGGATTAAATAAGTCCGTTTTCCTCTCAATGTTTTATTTTTGTTAGGGAAACAAAGGAATCACTAATCACTTCCAAAGAGGTTTATTAATCCTGTGAAGCTTCGGACAATCAATGATAGACTGTCGTAAATGAATGGTGTGGGTATGGAAATCCTTGAATCTACTTTATCTTCTTTGTTTACTAAGAAGAAGATTGCCAATCGTACTAAGGAACTCGTATTATATCAGGTTTTAGACAAAAAGCCGTGTTTGTAAGAAAAACTGTGCTATTTAGTCACAAACTAGCGTTCTGCCCCGGCTTTTCCCGTGACTAATTATAAACAAAAACCTGCCTCGTTTCTCACTCTTTATTTTGGTGAAAACCACATAAAAATCCTTTCAGTAGTTTTTGAGTTTATCGCGTACAAACGCGGCGAGGGACTTTATTTTACAAGCTTTTATTTTAACTTGCACTGTATGTATGTATGTCTGTATGTAAGTGTGTTCGGGTCAAATCTTGCAACTGAATTTTAAAGCAGTTATCCTCTACCGAATTAAGATTAAATTTTGCATACACATTTATTTTGGATGACAAAGCAAAATTAAAAAAAAAAAAACAACTAATTCTAAATCCAATATAGCGGGCAGCCCAAGATGGTGGTCTAGTTATTTTTTGAGCACTGCCATGACATGGTTATCAAATGAATGGGTTTGCTGAGAATAAAACTAAAAAAGGTTGTTTAAAAAAAAAAAAAAGAATAATTTTATTATAATATGTAGTGTTTAACAGATTCTGAGTTCAAAACAATAGAGAATTTGAATTTAGAATCAGCTAATCAGTTGTTAAATACGAGTAGCTAATAGTAGTAGACAGATTTTTACGAATATGTAAGGACGCATAAGTCAAAATCAATGGGATTGATGATTACATGGGACATTTTGGTAGCACTTCTTATCAATCTCAAACATTGGACTCTTTGACAAACATCGTCGGTGATGGAAAGTCACTTTGTGATCGCCTCTAGTAGTATGTTGGATCAGAGCGTCCAATTACTCCAACGGAAAGTTTGATTTATTATATGTTTGGTATAGAACCAAAATCACTTGAAACTTCGTTTACCTTGTAACGTTGGTGGTTCAATGATATTGATATTACAGATTATGATAAATTACGCTATTCCATTAGCAACTGACACGGAATTTCCATAATAATATTCTATGTAATAATTATGTAGGTACCTATTGTATGTATTCTGTCACGGATATGAACAAAGTATGAAAACACGCACGTATACACGGTGCAGTTCAAGGGAGGTAGCATTTTCACGCTTAATTAAAATATAAATAAAGAAAGAAAAGAAAAAAGAAAGATAAAACCTTTATTTGTTACTAGCCACTAGAGCACACAACATAAAAATAAAAACTTAAAACTAAACAACAATAAAAAGGGAGAAAACAGTCTATATATAACAAGTTATAATAAAAATATTAAGATAATATGTCGGGGTTTCATAGCCTTGGCTTTCATTTGGTTGATTTATTGAATAGCCAGTGAACCTTTGGTTGTTAATATTTTCGATTCGGACGAATTCTAAAAACCTGCTGTTTTTAAACGAAGTACCATCAGGCGAGATGGTGGTCAATCGCGAGCCTATCGATTATATATAAAAAAAGAAATGAACATTTTTATATATTGTATTTTTTTCTGAATCAAACATTTTCAAAACTGGGACAAATAAAAATAAATATATAACAATATTTTATTGAACAATTTTATTTTTAATCTTTTCTGAAATCAATGCTACTTGACAGCATCATTGTCTTGATAGCATTATCATCATCATCATCACTTGACAGCGCACCCAGTTACATCAAAACTTTCGGAACTCAGTATTTTTTAACAAATTTTCGAAAATAATTTTATAGGTTGCCTTTCAAATTACTTTAATTGGGTTCCAATTTTGTAATAGTGGGTTCGCTATTAGGAAATTGCGTAACAACCCTATAAACAAATACCGAGGCTATAATCCATATCGTTTAATGACTTCCGCAATAAAGACAACAGTTATTCACTTTATATTTTACATCAATTGAATATTCATCAAAGGAAGAGCCGAGGAGTATGCCAAAATAGCTTACCGGCAAAATGTCAAGTTTTTATAAATTAAAGTAAAAGGAAAATAATTAACACTGCATATTTTTTTTTTTTTACAAATCTTTGCTCCACACTAGTAATTTCGTCCTGTATCGTGGGTGCGTTTACAAACATATAAACTCTCATACACAACTATCTGTAGGTCATACAAATATTTGTTGCGTGTAGAAATCGACTAACAATCGCTCAACCACTGCGCCAACGGTGCGCCCAAATGTTGTTTTAATAATTATGAAAATTGATAAAGTAAATTTTAGCATAAATAATTAATTAGATATGAGTTTACTGAGATAATAAACAATCAACTAACAATAAACACATCAGAAACTACTTTAGGCCCAGATTTTTGATCCGTTGTTAACTCAACCAACGGTGAAATATGCTAAAAAATGGTTTCATATAAAAATAGGATTTTATTCAATTATTAGCCTCAAAAATGGTCAAATAAGTTAGATAGTTAATTATTTGAGCATTTGTTACTCTAACAATTGATTTGTGCATTTTATTGAAAATTCAAACCATTGCATTTTGTATTTGAGCGATTTGGATGGCCAAAACTTTTTATTTAATTTAATCAATGATTATCATTTGTGTTGAGTCTACTCTGTGCCCAGTGCGTGGATATACGTGGATTTTTATCATTTCAATAGATTTTTATAGATATACATGAAAAAAAAAAACAATTTTACTGTTATAATACTTATTTTATTAATGTATACTAATATTATATTTAAATTATTGTGAATGTGAAGACTATGTGGATCATTCTTTTTTTAATTTTCCTTTATCTTAGTTTTTAATCATGGTCTGGCAGTTTGAGTATTTATGCGGCCTACCCGAATGTCCTTTCTTTGGTATTGTTCGTCAATTCGTTGAGCTCCTTAAATTCTAAGTTGAGCTGCACGGTTATTGACAAATGCGTGCACTGACTGGAGATGTCCACTCAATCTGGCTGGTTCTTTCCTCAAAAAACCATTTCAGACATCAGTCTACATGGTCTTCACATGATCTAACCAAGATTTTGTCTGGACTTTAAAAGAGACTGTGACCTCTGAGTTTGTTTCGGCCTTTCTTCTCAGAGTAGTCAGACAGGAAACGCCGACCTCATCTAGTTTTAAAAATATGATCGACATGTGAAAGTGTTTGTACAAACCAACTTCCAGAAATAAAAATCATTTATCATCATTTATCATTTATCATTATAAAGCTGAAGAGTTTGTTTGTTTGTTTGTTTGAACGCGCTAATCTAAGGAACTACTGGTTGGAATTGAAAAAATATTTTTGTTTTGGATAGTCCATTTATCGAGGAAGGTTATAAGGCTATATAACATCACGCTGAAACCAAGGAGCGGAGCATAAAAAAAACTGTTGCAAAAACGGGACAAATTATTCCTTTTTGAGAGCTTCCGTTGCGTGCGCTGCGTAAGCGGTTAAAGTTACGCAACATTCATGTATGTAGGGTAGGTAGGGTAGGTAGGGCAGGGTAGGTAGGTAGCCAGTTGACGGGAGCGAAGCCGCGTGGTACAGCTAGTTAATTAATATAATTACAATGTCTTATCAAAAAACAGGATAAACTACTTAACTAGAAGAAGACCTTGGTTCTTCATCTGAAGAACCATATCCTGACATCGTATCTGATGATGATGAGTCATCATCGTATACTATGTCTTTGGTTGAGTTAACTACGGATAAAAAAACTGGGCCTTAATGCAGTACACCTAATGTTAACTGCTTACCTAGGCATTTTTCCCAATGACAGCTAAATAAAGTAAGAAACATTTGATGACGACAGATGGCGCAGTCGTGAGGCACACACTATAAATATGTAAGCAACATATAAAAAGTAAAAATCGTTACAAAAATATAGTGTGTGCCTCACGACTGCGCCATAAATTTTCATTTTAAAAGCAGAAGAATTACTTCCGAATTTCGTTTTTCGTCAACCGGTTTTCATAGGAAACATCAACGAATCCCACGACGAGAAAATTGGTAACCTATATTATCTTTGCCAGAAGCCACACGGTGACCTATATTCATCCGCATACAGCGGAGTCCTTTCACTAAATCTGTTATTACCGCTTCACTATTATTACAGAGCTTTAAAACAGTTTGAAGTTATTATTACCAAATGACTCACTGCTTTAAAGCTCTGTGCACCCCTTAGCAAAATTAAGAGTGTATATATAAAAAAAATTGGTCTCATTAGTTTCAAGGCATACCTCCTAACTACCATTGTTAGTATTCCATGTATACTGCGTGAAATCACACTTTTTTCAATCACCTCTTATTCTTTGGCATTTCCACGCTCAAATTCATCACGCACCAACTTAAAATAAACTTTAGCACGATAAAAATAAAGTTGTTTTTATCTTGAAAGCTCTACGCATGCGTAGTTTTGTTACCGCAGTGCGCGGCGCCCGTAAGACCCGACGGCTGAGCGTGTGGACTCCCCATTACTATAGAAAAAAATACAGTCTAACCATGTTTGCACATACATTCGTTCAAATGTTTGGTCAATCGGAAACGGTTAAAGTATTTGGGCCAATGTTTGTCAGGAGGTTTGACGTGTCGAAGTGTCATTGGACTCGACTGCAGGGTTTAGGGAAGTTATTTCTGAGTTATGTGCTAGTGTATTTTTGGAGCAGTGGTTGCCCAGTGGTAAGGGCCGTGTCTTACAAGTTGTAGGTCGGTTTGAAACCAGACAGGCGCTTTACTTTGTGTAAATTATTTAATCACCACTGCTCTCTAAACGGTGAAGCAAAACAGCTTGAGGAAACCGACATGTCTTAGAACCAAAAATTCGAAGACATGTGACATGCACCAACCCGCACTCTTCTTTCATACTAACTAGTAAAGTTCGGCGCAAACGGGCCACCGACCACATCCACCGGTGGCTACCGCTACCGCCACATTTGTAACAGTGGCAGAAGTGACCGCGACAACCACCGGCGTAGGATGCCTAACGCCTAACTGTGCGGGGGTGCAGCAGCGCGACAGTGACTTGTGTCGACGCAGCGTCTTGTATGGCCTGCAGCGACCACAAGTGGCGTGTTAGGGACACTGCTGTAGCAAGTGGCCGCCACCGCCTACACGTGTGCGGTGCGTCTATACAAAATGTATGGAAAAGTGTGATTAGTCATTGGCCACCCACTAGAGGGCTGCGACTAAACACACTTTTGTGTTGACAGCGACTAAACACGCTGTGGTTGGTGACCCGTTTGCGCCGAGCCTTATATCTACGGAGAAAAAGTAAGGGGTACTTTTTCACACTCGTAACATATTACTTAGAAAGAAAAAATACAAAATGAAGAAATATTTTTTTCAAAAACAGTATATTTTTAATTGGGTGATCCATTTTTTTAACTTTTTCAGTCAGATTGTAACGCTAAAATCAAAGCTTTCAAAAAGCAAAGCCAAGTAATCATAATTATTCCTAATTGGAATCTAAATATTGAAACTTCGAGCGCTCATTTTAATTGGTTCAAGTTCATACCTTAATTTGGCGCAGAGTAAATTGTAACAGGATACTAAAACTGCTGAAAAAATAAAGACAGCTTTTAGACGTTCTTTAATCTAAAAAGGGAATTATTATCACAACATTACGAAGGCTTTCAGTATTCAAAAAGCTGCTCAAGAAATCTAAAAATAAACCCAATCTACTTGCTTCCGATCTCGGCAATATTCTGTACAATTCTTTGGCAACTCCTTGAAAGAAGCTGACGTAATAATTAGGTTCAGAGATAATTGAAGCGCTTTCGTTCAGCGCTTTGTCGCTTAAATATCAAATGCAAAAGGAAGGCTTCTCATTGTTCTGAAGACGCTAATGATATTCTTGTATACTTAGGCAGAACACGTATTTGACAGGCTTAAAGCAATGAAGTGGCTGGCATTTGATTGCTTTTAATTATATTTTACGTGTTAAAGATGTGAAAATGAAGGTGGTGCAAGAAATACAACATATTTATAAGAAACTCAAAATGAGATAATATAATGAAAAAATCGTTGAAGACTAACTTTGGTTTGGCTTCTTACCAGTGCGAATTAGAAGTTTTCTTTTGGCAGAGTAATTGACCTCAAAAACAACACCGACCAACCGTGCTTCGATTAGTTATCTTAACTAATATAACAAAGAACTAAAACTGTTTGTTTCTATGCTTGTAAAACGTAGGTAGTATCTGAAAGTAAGGAACTAATTACAAATTTCTTTCACTGGTTTTAGGTACATTACAGTTTTGAGTGCAGTGGTAAAGGCCGCGACTTACAAGTTGTAAGTCGTGGGTTTGAACGCAGGCAGTTGCTTTAATCAACATATTAGCCGAAAGACGACCACTGCTGGATGAAGGGCTCTGCCAAGCGCCAATGTCCCGTGCGTCTCACATCGAGCGGATCCCCGCAACCTTCATCAGGTCATCGGTCCACCTAGAGGAAGGCCTTCCAACGCAACGTCTTCCGGTTCGCGGTCGCCACTCCAGAACTTTTCTGCCCCATCGGCGATCCGATCTGCGAGCAATGTGCCTTGCCCACTGCTACTTAAGTTTGGCAATTCTTCGGGCTATGTAACCGGGTGGGTAACCATGATTCTCTTGCGGATCTCTACATTTCTGATTCGATCACGCAAGGAATCTCCGAGCATATAGCCCTCTCCATTGCCCTTCGGGTGACTCTAAGCTTTCTGACGAGGCCCATTGTGAGCGACTGCGTCTCAGAGCCATAGGTCATTACTGGCACACACTGATCGTAGACCTTCGTCATGAAACACTGTGGTAAATTGGATGAAATAATACCGCTCAATTTTTCAGGCGCACAACAGGCGCTTTACTTTGTATAAATTATTTCATCACCACTTTTCTCAAAATGGTGAAGGGAAACATCGTGAGGAAACCGGCATGTATTAGAACCAAAAATTTGAAGACGTGACATCCACCAACCCGCACTGGACCCCAATTATGGCCCATTCCCTCTCACAGAGAGAAGGCCTGCCCGCACAACGGACCAAATGGGAATCTAAGTGCGGCAAATGGGGTCCATCTTTCCTATCCTAAGCTACACGACACACAGAGTGTCAAAAGATTTATTCTGAAAACATGCATAGCTCCAGTGCGACAAGCCGTTACCGTAAAAAATTTTGGAAGTGGCACAAAAGCGACCGTAAATTGAGCAGAGTATAAGTCAATGTCATAATAAGAATTCTTATCAGCATTATGACCCACATTGTTCCATGTTATAAAAACAATGCGCCAGATTTTTATCGTTTCACGCAAGTTATTGCATACACCGGAAGTTAATCAGACATTTTAATGCTTTTGGTAAACATTATGTATTTCGTTTAAAATCACTTAGGGTTCTTCTTTATTATTTTGTGGGCTGTCTTGTTAACAAGATAAATTGAAAGAAGTGTGCGAATTATGTGGCAGCTCTCGTGAAAAGATATAACAAAGGGAGAGAGCTAAATATAATAATAAATAGATATATTACCAAAACATAAACTTGCATTCACAACTAAAACTTTGGTGAATTGGAAATAAAATAATCGAATCTACAAGTTTACTTTTCTCGAAAACTTGGTGTTGTGAACATTAAAGCAAAATTACGTCCAATTATAAGAGACTTGTTGGAGATATCAACACAGACCCTTCTCCTTATGTTGTACCCTCATTAGTGAAGATTATGACTCCTGATAAAGTAGGTACTGTTAGTTGTTAGGTACTTGACACTAATGAGTCGACTTCGTCATTTGCGATTCGGCGATCGTGTACCTATCACGTTTGCTCTTTTTCTTTCAGATCCTTTTGCCCGATTTTTTATGAATTGAGTATTTATTTTCATCCTTTTAGGGGCCCGGTTTATAAAGCCTTTCAACCTTCAGAGATGTTTTCAGAGAAAATACTGTAAGAATATTTTGAAAGAAATTGCGTTTCAAAATTTTAGAAATGATTGGCAAGAAAAATAATACTTTTCTTGATACTAGATTCGTATACGATACTAGCTGTTGCCCGCGGCTTCGCTCCCGTGGACCACCACACAGGACCCGTTAACGTGAAAAAAAAAATAGCCTATGTTACTCGTGAATAATGTAGCTTTCTACTGGTGAAAGAATTTTTTTAATCGGTCCAGTAGTTTCGGAGCCTATTCGGTACAAACAAACAAACAAACAAACAAAAAAATCTTTCCTCTTTATAATATTAGTATAGATTACTAGCTGCTTCGCGCGGCTACGCTCCCGTGGGCCACCCCACAGGACCCGTTTTCGGGATAAACAAAATAGGCTATGTTACTCAGGAATAACGTAGCTTTCTATTGGTGAAAGATTTTTTTAAATCGGTCCAGTAGTTTCGGCGCCTATTCGGTACAAACAAACAAACAAACAAACAAAAAAATCTTTCCTCTTTATAATATTAGTATAGATTATTAGTATAGATAGTGTTACTTATTACTTAAAGCGATTGTTATTTTAGGTTTCGCTAAATTAACAGAAATCGGTTTGAGTTTAGTTTTAGTTTATCTAAACTTTTGCTTGTTAGTAACACCTTATTTTCCTTATTTCAGTAATTGTTGGCAATTTCAATGGAGACTTTCATCGACACAGGGAGCATTATAGTCCACAAGACAAGTGTCTCTCTGAATCTGTAAATCTCTCATTCAATGGAAGGATTATTAATCCACCGACTTGTCCTTCTCCGGTAGTTGTATTAACAGTGGAGGTCAAGATAAAGTTCCTTAGTGTTTACCTACTCAAGAAAATCAGTAAGTGACTCTAAATGAGCAGTTTTCCACAAAAGTCACTTAAATAAACAAAACACTATCAATCAACATCACAGAATGATATTTCATTTTCAACCCATTGGTTATGTTTACCTCAAACCGTCAAAACCACGAAACTACCAATTACAATCCTAAACGAAGTACAATTAATTATTAATTGAAATCGGAATCTGGTAAAAATAGTGGAGGTTTTCAATTGAATGGTTTGTATCGATTCGGCCAATCAATTGGAATTCGTGTGCCCTTGATAAGGTCAGTGATAGCAATACTTTGGTGTGTTTAGGCAATCGGACACGAAAGTAGTGTTATTAAGTTAGTTTAGTCTGACCTACAATCAATAAAGATACATACGGATGTGCGGTTATAATAAATTGTATTCCATAATAATCCATCCATATTATTGATGCGAAAGTTACTCTGTATTTCTGTCTATTACGTTTTCATGCCTAAACTGTTGAATCAAGTTTGGTTAATATTGGTATTGAAATATATTGCACCTTGGAGAAGGATGGAGGTATACTTTTTACCCCGGGTAGTAAAATGCCTTGTGAAGCCTCTGGCAGAAGTTATTAGGTTTAACTAAGCAATCGAATTACTAATGGGAAACGTTGTAATTGTATAAGTAATTTGTTCTTTTTAGACAGTTACATTTGTAAGTCCGTTGAAATAGGTAACAAGCCTACTGTTATCATCCGGGTACAAATTCAGGCTCTGACCTACTATAGTGACAATATCCTTATGAAAACCCCAATAACCCTTTTTCCGATCCGGGGATTGTATCCAGAACCCAACCTAAAGCATTCGAATCGAGGCAACGAGATCAATATGGATGTGTAAGACTATTCTTCCTTTATTTCGGCTTCCTATACTTCCGATTGAGTCAGCGCTAGTCGTACACAATTAATTCAGAGAATCGTCAAAGGCCTTATGAAAACGTTTGCTACAGATATATTATTACTGTTTTCTCAAAAAAGGTTAATTTCTGTCATAATACTACAGATTTTTTTCTCATCATTTTCTCAAGCATATTATATATTATTATATGCTTGAGTAAAATGATGAGCTAAAGCGTAAACAGACCACATAAAATACTCGTATCATATCTCTAGTAAATGTTTGAAATCTCCTATCACAAATGATATAATTGGTATTTTTATTTTTGCTAATGGGTTCAAATAACACTTCTTCAGTATTTTAGTTTTTTTAGATTCAAACTACATAAATGAGGTAGCTTTTACCCAACAGACAACTCAGAGAAGAAACACCGAAACAAACTCAGAGAATGAACGTAGAGGTATACAGTATATTTTATTATTAGAATAAAGGTCATATCTCTATTTTTACACCACTAAGGTACGATCCTAACGAGAAGAAAAAGGTTAGACCATTATTGGTCAGTAACAGTATATATAATAGGTCAGTATTTTTCACGTACCAATGTAACATTAACGACATTTATTCCACCACAGTACCATCACAGTAAGTGTTATGATTTTCCCGTAACTAGCTTTTAGTATCACAATACCGAATAGTTACTGTTATGTGCCACACAACCACGTTTATTACATCAAATAGCAATACCATTAGGATCAGTTACAAGGCCAATATTATTATAACTGAGTTACAGTGACTCACTGAGTTAAATCGGTGGTTATGTTACGATGTGGTTTTCAGAAAATATAAGCCAATTAGGTTAGTCTTGTGTTCATGTAACCATTGTCTTCTGTCGTGTCTCATGTTGGTACGTGATCGTATAATTAGTTACAATCTTAGACCATTAAATCCTTTGTAAATAGGAACGTTTATTCTGCTCTGTAAAAGGACGAATGTAAACATTGTGAGGAAGCTTGCTTTTCTGATGTTTTCATTCATATTGTGTAGGGATCCTAGGAAATTATGTCGAAAAATTCTAAGAAATTTGTGAGATTTAATCATTCGCACTGGGCCCGTGTAAAGAGCCATAGAGGCCTGTGTTTTTAAATAAAATTATCCTCTTTAGCTTGTAGTATTTTAACTACCCCACTCCTAGCAGTAGACGTTAATATAGTCCTCCAGACCGAAGTTCGACCACGGTGGCCAATCTCGATGGAGACTAGCATCGGCACGGGAGATATTATAGTGCACAAGGTGTGTGCAGGTGCACCCTCTTTTCCCTCATTATCATAGTCTGATGAGAGGGCATTAACTATTAACAATTGGTCGACATTAACTATAATGCAAAATAGTTTTTACAAAGAAGCTATTATTTTGAAAAATTAAATAAATCAACTAACTAAAATTTCTGATTTAGAGTACAGCTGTTGAAGGGTTCATCAAAGTAACAGCCTCTACTGATAGTTCATCAGTAAGTTACTTCAAACTGTGTTAAAGTGACAAGTTATAATTGGCTAACTTTAAGGTCAAGGTCAAAGATCTTAGGAAACTCAGGCCTCCAAAAATTAAATAGAGCAATACATTATTAATCATTTCTTAAACATACAACTTACTTTTTAAAGTAACAATTACGTATGGTGTTTGTTTAACTAATCCACCTCTACTTACTCTGTCTTTGTGTACAAACAGTAATTAAAGGTTTTTATTTTTAATTCGTTATCTTACGGTAGATAGTTTTATTTTTCGATGGAATTTGATGACACAAATTAATTCCTGCTCATCGTTTGTACAAATCCCACCACCAACCAGAAATATTTTAATACACATCTGACGGTCCTTCGAGCCGGATATTGTTATTGTTTACAGTCTCAAATTACACAAATGTTGGTTTAATGTGATGCCAGATATTATTTCTCTTACGATTTTTAAATTGTTAAAAAAAACAAGCTTTGCCTCCATGTTAGGAAACACTTGACGTCTTTATTGAATTCGCGCAGAATTTACGCAGGCGTAACCTCATAAATTTACCTGATTCTCGAAAAGCGGGTAAAGCCTAGTCGGCAACGGTTATCATAAACAATATTAATATAATCTATACAGAATCAGAAATCTTTAATAGCAGTAATAAACCCGGGGTCGAGGACATTGGCCGACCTGGCTTCATGCCAAAATATACGACCAAAGTGTCGCCCTCTTAAGATGTGTTTTAAAAAGGTCGGTTCTTAAATCTATACGCTGGTCTGAATATGGAAGAAGAACTTGAGTACTCATAAAATTTGTTATATTGGTCATGTATATCTAAGTATAAATATAGGGCGAATTCACTGGGCATTTTGAAGGGGTTAAAATACTTTTGAATATGAACAACTTTTACGAAGAAATCAACAAGGGATACCGCGAAAAGAAAAACTGTGGTTTGAATATATTTCACATTTGATCCAGTAGTATAGGTTGTAAATGCTCGTAACACTGCATGCATCAAAAGAGATGCCAAAATTATTATACAGAAAATAAACTTAATCATTAGGGTCATGCGGTGCACTTACTATTTACACAAAAATAAAAAAAATCTTTCATTTCACAGTCACATTTGCATTAGACAGTCTAGGAGCAGTGTAGAGCATTTATATCCGCTATAAGCCTAAATTTTCATCGTGTTATCCTAACTCCCAACGGAATAGTTATTGCGTTGCCAACCAAACGCCGCCGCGCCGCCGCCGCTTGAAATAAGTGCTGCAATGTGTTTTCATTTGAAATATCATTTTTTTTAGGCTAAAAACAATTAACATAACTGCTATGTTCAATCGTATTTTTAAATATTAAAACGAAAATTAAGTAATTTGTTAAATATGGGATACAATAGCTGATTGAGGTTTATTTGCCAACTTGTCGTTAGGCACTGAGAAAAAGATATTTGAGAAATACGAAGATTAATAAGAGATAGAAGTTTCTCATTGCTTAATTGAATTTTATAGTCGAAGTAGTATGATTAACTAGAATCCCTTGATTTAATCATCATAATCAAGAGACTTCTTGTAACTTATCTTCTAAAGTTTTTGATTTTTTAAAGCTTTGCATATTTAAGTAACTACATGAATCTCTTGATTACATAGTCAAAAAAGTCTTAGATTTGTATGATTTTGCATACCTAACTTAACTGACATGAAAAACTTTAATTTCTCTCAACTTACAATTTTCGGAGTTTGTTGTCACGGCGGTTTTTGAGTACAAGTGGAGAAAATTCCTTCAAAGAGTATGCCTCTTTGAAGACTGCTGTATTTACTGGATTTACATTTCTAATACAAATTCCTTCAAAGGGATATAATTATAACAGGCATAAGTGTTAGTGCTCCAAGAAACACAAAAACTAAACATGATAAAAATAAAGATGCTAGACGTGTAATTCTTTTTAACTCTCTGAGTAGCAACACTTGAACACGGCAAAGGTTAAGAGGTCGTCTGCGCTGTCTACCTGAAAAACTCGTTCATAATAGTAAAAAGTTTGAACTGACAGATGGACGTATTTACTGGATTTACAGTTCTAATACACATCAAAAGTGTCTAGGGATCAAGTACGTTTTAGAGTATCGCTGCAATCTCTTCAGGCTTGCAGGGGGGTGACCATAAGCTCTTAGAGTAAGGTTATTTTGAGTGTGTGTAAGGGACAGATGTATACGACTTGTATACATCTGTCACTTACTCGATCTCAAAATAACCTTACTCTAGAGCTTATAGTCACCCCCCTGATAAGCGACCAAACCATCCGAAATCGTTTACAAAAAGTGGTTCTGCGTTCCCGAAGGCCTTAAACTTAGATTAATTGATCACAATTTGCAAGACATTAAATTTTTCTTAATTTTTACAGAATACAGGGATAAGTTATTAACTTAAACATAGGAATTAAAGGAAAAAGCCAGTTTGGAAGACTAGATTTGGTAAATATTAATTGAATATTTTTTTATAATTAAAAATGTACTTGATCCCTAGACACTTTTGATGTGTGCACTTGCTGAGAATATGATCACTAAAGCTGGTACGAAATGTTGAGTTAGCAAAGCGATTAACTTTTCTTAAATAGGAATGTTTTGAGAACAGTGGTGGCCCAGTGGTGACGACTCCAAATTCCGAGATGTAGGTTTCTGGTTGGGTTCGAACCCAAGCAAGAGTATAACTTTGTGTAATTCTTTTCATTTCCATTGCTCTCAAAGCGGTGAAGGAAAACATCTTAGGAAACCTGCATGCCCTAAAACTAAAAATGCGAAGACATGTGATATCTTCCAACCCGCACTGGGCCTGCGTGGTAGATAATTGCCCATTCAATCACACAGGAGGCTCGAGTCGCAGCAATGGAAATATTAAAGGCTGATTATACTTTTATGCTAAACAGAAATATGGTGATGAAAGGTGGAGACGTCTTATAAGGATTGGAAGAAGACGACATTGTTGGCATGGCGGATAGAAAGAACCTGATGGTTGGATGACTTTAGCACAGGAGCGTGGCTATTGGTACGAGAAAAATGATGGATATCTCACCCATACGCACAAAGCATTTTGCGAATACTGTGATTGTGCGCACAACTAAGGAGTGAATTCCCGCCCGGAGTCTTTGTTTCCTGATAGCTATAACATTGGGGTATTTAAGTCAAGAGTAAATAGGTTACTTCTAATCATGCGTGTTTTACCGTCGACCACATCATTGCTTACCATCTGGCAAGATAGTGGTCAAAAGCGTGCCTCTCGTTGGTTAAAAAAAAGAGATTCCTAGGCTGTGCCTATGTGCTAGCCACGCTGAACTCTGGATGAAGATGATAATGGTACTTCATCTCGCAAATACACGGAACGACTAACAACGCACATCAAAATTTCATTTTGGCAGCAATTTAGGCCATTAGAGAATCGATAACAGGTTACTAATCGGGTTGGTAGCCGCCAACCGTATCCGGTGCGAGATAACGTAATATCCGCCGGCTATCCGTCACTTCCGGTAAGCAAATACCCTGTAAATGAACGGTTATTTGGCGGAATATTAGGAATGTGATTGTGACTGGATGTAAACGCAACCATTTGTATTGATGAATAATATTTGAACACTTATTTTTCATAAATAGAGACATTAGTTTACCTAAGTATTTAATTTTTATTTATGTTCTAGAAGTTGTAGCCCGCGGTTCCATCCACCACAAAGTATGTAAGCGGCGGCGCGCCGCATGCACATCCGAAGAGAATTTGTTTATTCTATATTTTTATATTTGTACACACTTTTCAGTAAACGTTTGTAGTAAGTTTAAGTTATAAACTACTAGCTTCTGCCAGCGCTTTCGCCCACTCTTGGATCATAGTGATCACGATCACTATATCGTTTATTAGAATAAAAAACCGGGCAAGTGCGTGTCGGGCCACGCGCAATTATAGGATTCCGAACTAATGAAGGACAAACTGGTAACTGAAGAAGGAGTTATAAAATCCAACTTCGCAACTGAAGTTAGAAAAATATTATCTATTTGAGTACCACCGCGGGAGCGAATTACGAAATTAGCCGATACGAGCGCACGTTAGAGCCACGGGGAATGGTACGGTTCGTTCCTGGATCCTTGCGCGCACGCTCCTTGTTTATTTCTCTTTCGGAATTTGAAAAATTTCCTATGTATTCTCTCCACCTCTAATCTGCGGTATTCACAATTTCGTTCTGTAAAGTTTTACGCTACTCAATTAGTGATTTAGTCGGGTCGAATATTGACTTTATAGATGGATAGCGACAAAAGAAAATAAGTAATTTGCTTGGCAATCGAATCTAATTTGTCTTTAGATTACAAAACGTTGAAAATACTTCTGCACTATCATATAATAGCATCCCCGTGCGCATGCGCCGTATGGACTACGGAGCCGTACTGCCAACGACTCCTGCCACTCCAATGCGTTATTCGAGCTTAAACATTATTAATTTAGAAATCATTAGTAATAAGGATGTTATGATTTTATTTTTACATGGTTCATAAGCATATATTTACTACCTGTTTTACACAGCTAACAAAGTTATTCAAGTAATTTTTCAATTTTACTGTGCCAAGTACATTTTATAAGTTGGTAGACTCGCAAACTTGTAAAGCCCGTTATCATTTTATTTAAGTATATTTTTACATGGTTCATAAGCATATATGTACTCTATCCTATAGACGTAAAGTGGGTATGTTTTTATTTTTTTATTTTGCCACTTTGTCGGAATTATTAATATGTACACACATGCCAAATTATAGCTTTCTTACTTAACTCAGATTCTCTGAGCTAAGCTGCAGACGGACAGAGGGACAGAGCGAAACTATAAGGGTTCCTTGTTAACTTCGGAACCCTAAAAAGTGTCCCATATATAAACTATAAACTCCCAGGTTATAAACTATCTGTTAGCAAAATATCATCGAGCTCTGTTATGGCGCTTTTATGTTCAGCAGCAAAGTTTAAGTTTGTATGTTTGTGATAGAAAGACAAATCTACAAACTTTCACATTGAAGCAGGATTAAAACAACATATATGAGGTTTCATCCAAATCCATTTAGCCCTTTATCCAAAATAGAGATCCCTTAACAAAATATCAAAATAGCTTTCCATTAATTTTCAATCTTTAATATCATAGAAGATGAAATTATATGTAGATTTAGGACTAGATCATAAAACGTAGATTTTATTAAAATAAACGGACTTGATATCATTCAATCTTTATTGCAAATTTTATTGACTTAGGATAGAATTGTATTCGAATATCCATTTTATGAGATTAATTTATGCAAATCATTCGAGAATGAGTCGTCTCTGAGCTGGGTTTTCAAATATTTGCATAACGCCTTACAATAATTGCACAAAAGCTCTTCAGCAGATTTCAACTGTCTTTATCTATTTTAAGTGAACTTTTGTTTACCGATGGAGCTTTGAATGCACTTTTAAGTTTAACCTTTACGAGAGATCAGCTTGTAAAAAACACTTGCGGGATTAGTACGAGTTTTTACATTTGCTCGATTGCGTTGTTGCCAACGTTCACTTATGTCAAATTATATTTTCCTTTTTTTGTCACGCTTATTCTATTTCAGTACAAATTGAACGCGATATTAACACAATCGAGCCTGTGTAAGCAAAAAGGCGCACAAAGGCCACAGGACTGAATATTGAATGACATTGAATGTGGGAGAGAAATACGTACCTACCTACACTTGTCTTTTTCCATATGATTGTGCACAAAAATACAGTATGACATCTGTTACGATGTAAGAGCTAGCTGTAGCAGCTGGCATTTGATCACATTTGCTTTGTTCACGTTCATGACAATGATGTCTGAAGAACATATTGAGCATCCTCTTAGTATTATATACATGAAAGTTTGTAGGTTTAAATGTGTGGATGTTTATTTATAAATCACACCTCAACGGCTGGGCTGAATTGGATGATTGGCGCTCAGATAGCCCATGGTCTAAGGCCCTGGATATTCTTTATCCGAGTAGTAACATATGTTCATGTTCGATAATTTCGACATTCACGAGGGCTACGCCACAAGCATAACTCACGTAGAAAAGCTAAATAATATCTAAAGTCGTTAATTAATTTGCTGTGCTCAAATATGAATTTTAGCTGTCAGGCTTAAAACTAATCTCGTAGATTCACGCTTTAGCATTATAAATTACCTACTATAATATTTACAGAAAGGGAGCGACCAAATCTTTACAATACTGTACCCCTAAAACGGAGACCTGTCATAATTTTAATACTGAATCAAACCACATATTACTTGCATATTCAGCCACAGTCTTTGAACCCGAACTTCAGTAAATCATTAACTTTGAGAGATGACAGACTGCTGATAACCTTTATAAGGGGCTCGTAGGAATATACCCATTAAATTTTCTCATATTATAAAGGTAGGCCTACCCAATGGAAATACCGAAAATATTCAAAATCCTATTTCGCTTGTTTCATGATTATAAATCCTTTTAGAAAGGGTCCGGTTCTGAAATATCTAAAATTGGATTTTGTACCGGTTCCTTTGAACGTAACATTGACATTTTAAAATTACTCACAGCAATTGTCATTTCGAGTCTTTACTTGAATTAAGTGACATTTTTGGAACTTTACAGGAGAGCATTTTATAGTTTTTATTTTTAGGAAAAATAAACATTATTAAAAAGTATTATTTTTAAAAGTTATCTATGTTGGTTTCCTTTACAAAAACCGCACAATTTAGTCTAGTTTTCATATTTTAAAGCTTCCAAGAATAAATTTTGCTTGATACAAAATTACCTCAAATAACTTTTATTTAGAAACAGTCAAAACGATTCAAACGCCCTATGTTACGAAATTTATGTCAGCTTAAGTCAAAATCACAAAATATTTTGTCTGTATGAAGCCAAGCTTTTGTAAAATTGTATAATATTTTTATCGCATTAATCAAATCAGACCCAAACTAAACCTAAATTTACTGATGTTTCAAGCGTCAAAATGTTCTCAGATCGCCATGAAAGCATTTAAAAAATTTGGCAATTCCAAATATGTATATAACTCAATATTGGCCCTTGATATTAAAATTAGAAAAATAAATTACAAAAATTAAAGTGATTAATACTGCATTTACAATATATTCCCTTTAAGAAGAAGTTTATGGCTCCCAGCACTGGAAACAGTATAGTGTTGCGAAACTTACGTACAGAAACGTTAAAAATAAATGAAGTCGGTTATATCTTGTGTTGCTACTGCAAAAATTTTTGGAACAAACATAATTAATGTGAGCTTTTTTATATAGATTGGAATCTTTAGATTGCTTTAATACCCTTGATGCCTTTTAATGAATTAAAGGTAAGTAAAATATAATTTCAAAATAAACATCAAATTGGTAATAAAAAATCAGAAGTCAGGTCATCTAAAATAGGCTTAATTACAAAGTCGGGCGTGTTTATTATATTTTTTTTACTTTACTGGGCAGTAAAGTGTAAAAAAATATATAATAAAACCATTATGACATACGCAGTTCACTTCCACGGTCGATGTTAATATTATTCATAGATTTCAATACGAATAAAAAAATGAACACGTTTCCCCAACGGTTCGAGAACTTTTGAGAACCCATACTCGTGAACTCTAATTAGATTTTCATTCGTTCAAATATTATTAAAAAAAAGTTTTCAGAACTGTATGTTTTCAGTATAATTTAATATTATGAAAAGGAAAAGTTACCCGGAATTGTAATGGGCAGAGCTATTATACAAAACCATATATTTTTCCTCTTTTCAAGTTTGCTTTAGGAATTTTCTTTTCACATTGGAGTCGTATTTCTTTTATGTATGCCTTCTTTTTTTTACCTAATTTAACTTATGAGTTTTGATGAGACCATCACGGTAAATCTTACATTATCGTCTTATATAATTTTCTAGTTATTTCCTCTCTATAGAGATCGGCTTTTTCCCAAAGCGTGCTTATATAGCAAATTATTTAATCAGTTTAAAACGATTCACCTGAAGGAGCTTCATATTTTATTTTATTTTATTTTATTGGTTCACCAACAATTATTTACACTAGTTTTATGCTAATAGTGGCATGCAAAAGTAAATGCAATAGTGCAACAATCACTTATAGGTAAACTCCGCATGCATTAAGGAGTTGTACATTTTTTTTTTAAATTAACCTAGTTTTATAATTATTACATATCTAAAAGTCTTAATAATTAATACGTATAGCAATAAAATAACAATTTTAGGTACTTATTATCTATAAACACATATTTTGATCTATTTAACATTTAGCAGGTACTTATGAAAATTGGCTCTTAGTTTTCCCAAACTTTCAAAGTGCAAATCAATTTGATCACTGCAGCTATTTACAACGTTGCATAACCTTGCATAGGGGGAATTGGCGCCCAGAACCGTTCTTCTCTGCGGCGGGCAGAGTGGTGTTATTGCACTGCGAGGGATTCTTGAGGGGGCACGGAAATTAAAGGCGTACAATATTTGTGGGCAGTCAATTTTATGGTGCATTACTTTGCACACAAACAATGCGTCAATAAGGCGTCGGCGATTGTCCAGCGAAACCATGTTAAAGTGTTTGAGTCTGTTACTGTACGAACGTACTTTTTTAGTAATTCCGCTAGAAAACGCCAGGTGCCATAGAAAACGCTTTTGAACGCGTTCTAGACGCAGTGAGTGTGTGGCATAGTGTGGTCGCCAGATTACGCTACAATATTCTAATATGCTTCGAATTAAGCAATTGTAAAGCGTAATTTTAGTTCTACAACACCTAAACTGTTTGGAGTTTCTTATAACAAAGCCCAGCATTTTTGAGGACTTTTTCACAATATTGTCTATATGTGGAATAAAAGTTAACTTCCGATCAAACGTAACACCGAGATCCCGTATTGTCTCCAGTTCCGCAATTTTTACTCCTTCGGTATAATATTCTTGGTCTATTAGATGATGTTTTCGTGTGAATTTAACATGGTAACATTTACTTGGATTTAGATGCATCTTGTTAGTTTGACACCATTGCACCAGCCTTTCTAGATCGCTCTGTAGTGCAGAGGCATCATCCTGGGATTTAACAATTTTAACGAATTTTAAGTCGTCTGCATACATAAAGATAACAGAGTTATGAAAACAATTGGGAATATCGTTAATGAAAAAATTAAATAAAACGGGCCCCAGATGAGATCCCTGTGGCACGCCAGACGAGATGTATCGCAGAGTAGACTGAAAACCGTTGATGACCACATAGAAAGATCTATCCACGAGATACGAACTCAACCATGAGAGCAACGGTCCAGTGATGCCATATGCTCGTAATTTGTGAATCAATATTCCATGTGAAACCTTATCGAAAGCTTTACTGAAGTCTGTATATATGACATTAGCCTGGAAACCTGAGTCTATTGCTTTTGTTAATAATTCAGTGAATAGTATTAGGTTAGTAGTTGTGGATCTAGACTTCACGAAGCCATGTTGCTCCTCGCTTATATACAGCTTTAAGTGATTCTGAATGTAGGGGCAGACCAGAGATTCAAATATTTTAGCAAAGGTGGATAAAATTGATATGGGTCTATAGTTAGAAACCATGTCGTCATTATTTGACTTGTGTATGGGAACAACCTTCGCTACCTTCCATTCTGAAGGAAATAGTCCAGAAGCCAAAGACTTATTGAAAATGAGTGACAATGGCTTAACCAACTCAGCCGCACACTCTTGTATAAAAATTGGTGGTATTCCATCTGGCCCCGCGCCCTTATTGCAGTCAAGGTTTTTTAACGTCTTGTATAAAGCCTCACAATCAATAACTAGATTTGATAAACATAAACTATGATTTAGAAGGTTATTCAAGTACGCATTATTATGGCAATTGCCATCATCTTGAGCAGGGCTATAAACAGAAGAAAAGTATGATGCAAAAAACTCGCATATTTCTGTTCCGTCAGATGACGTAGTAGTACCATCTGTCATCGACTTAGGGTATACGCTAGACCCCCCCCGTTTAGCTTTTATATAAGTCCAAAACAATTTGGGGTTTAATGTGAGTTCGTCTTCCAACTTCTTTAAGTATTTATTATAGCAAACAGTTGCAAGGTCATTACAGCGTTTACTAATTATTTTAAATTCAATTTTATCTAAAGGATTCTTGTAAACATTGTAATGTTTTCTTAGCTTATTTTTTGAATTTAACATTTTAATAAGATTTCGGTTAAACCATGGCGGGTATTTTCCATTCTTAGGTACTTTAGTAGAAATAAACTTTTTTTATAGCCGTATTAATAATTTCGTAAAATACCTGCACCATCTGGTTGACGTCATGCAGTCCCTCAAATAATTCCTCCCAGTTGAGTTCTTTTAGGTATTTACGAATCGGTATGTAATTTGATTTACGAAAGTTAGGCATTCCTTTGACAAAATTATATGGAAGTTTGGCTTCTTTATTTAAAGAGATGATAATATCTAGGGGGGGATGGTGCTGATCAATATTACACAATGTACCAATACTCTGGCTTACGTTACACGATGGATGATTACACAATACAAGATCAAGTATCCGACCTGAAGTATTATTTATATTGTTATACTGATTGAGCCTGTTAACGTGTGCAAAATCCAACAAAGCTTCGCATGTATTAGTTAGCTTGAGGTTGTTATTTGCATTATTGATCATTCTCCAGTCGATATTACCCAAATTGAAATCGCCAATGATGCATACACATGAGTCGTTAAGTTGTTCAAAAGCCTCATTACATTTGTCCAAGAAGCCTTCCAAGTAGGATAATCGCACAGGTGGTGGCAGGTATACTGCACAGAGAGCCTTTCGACGAGAAGACGTAGCTACAGGAAGATCAAGGGTAACCCAAAGGTCCTCACAATTACTATCGAAATGAACAGCGCGTTTAGAATTGATTTTTTTATTAACGGCTATTAATACGCCCCCACCTTCTTTACCACTTTGTATGCAAGAACTTTCTCTATCCCTCCTGTAAACCACGTATCTGTCGTCGAATAACTCACTGCTTCGCACTGAACTATTTAGCCACGTCTCCGAGAGAATGACAACGTCATAGTTATTACAACAAACATTGCGGTAAACCGTATGCGTTTTTGTTCGCATACCTCTACAGTTCTGATAAAATATTTGCAGACAGTTGAATTTTAAAAAAGGTATTTCACAATAACGTGCATTTTTAGTTTACAAGAGAAAAATAATAACAATAACAAACAAATAAGGCGTATTCAGCTAAATCAACTTATTCAAAGAGTCCAGGTTTTTTATCAGAATATGGTCGGTATCAGCGGTCTTCCTGACAAAAATTCTTCCATTTCTTACCCAGACAAATTTGTACCCCTTATCCTTTGCCTTTAGTCTAGTGGCAGCATGGAGTGCTTTATTAGACGGAGATAAATGTTCGAGCACATATACCGGCTTTTTGTCACCAGCTATCCCAAGGTCTGCACTATTGAGTTTCTCGGTATTATTTTTCTTTTCTTTATTGTAGTCGATTGTCGAGGCCAGGAGGATGTCGCGAATTCTTGGAGAGGCCAGCTGGACAATGACAGAGCGCGGACGGGTGTTAGTAGCTTGGAGTTTAGCTACGCGAGTACAGTGAAGAACGTCGTTGTCTCTTAAAGCACATCCGACAACTGAACCCAACTGCTTAACGACAGTATAAAGATTTTCCTGTTTGTTTTCGGGTAAGCATTGGATTTCAACGTTGTTTGAGCGTGTTTGTTGTTCCAAGTAATTTATGCGGTGGCATAGGTCCGCCATTGAGCTTTTGCGATTATTATTTTCTTCCGTTAAATTTTTCATAGCACTTTTTAATGCCTCATGTTCAAAGTCAAAGTCAAAGTCAAAGTCAAATATATTTATTTCAATTAGGCCAATAAGCGGCACTTTTGAACGTCAAAAATTAAATGTTAATAAAAAATGTACAAGTAATAAAAATTGACTCTACCGTGCATTCGGAAAGTAGCTTGTTATGGAGAAGAACGCACAAGAAACTCCATACTTACTCTTTTTTTAAAAAATATGTTTTACAAAGTTTACTTATGTACATACATTAATAAATTCATATATGTGAGGACGATGCACCCAAAAATAGCACTACCCACTATACAACGTACAGGTATAAAGTAATAAAAGCACTAACAGGTAAAATTCATTAGTTTTATAAATAGGAACATGGTTCTCACATACTTACAAATATTGCAAACATAGGTAAAATACCTAATTCAACAACAACGGAACCTTGTGTGAGTCAAATTCTGGAAAAAATATAAAAAATAACCTAAGAATACAAAAACTATGAATAGGAATACAAATTAGCAAATTTGATTTTGTCCACACCAAAGATTGCCCTACGGAGCGGGACCAACATGTTGCCAAGCATTTTTATCTTGAATATAATCATCTAATTTGTAATATGCTTGTTTACAAAGTGTGCTTTTAACTAAAGTTTTAAATTTACTTTCATTTAGTTTTAATATATCACAAGGTATTTTGTTATAAAATTTAACACAGTACCCCATGAAAGATGAGTGTACTTTTGCTAGTCTATAAGATGGTTGATCTAACTTATCTTTATTTCTCGTATTACAATTGTGTCTATCACTGACCTTACTAAAGAGATGTATATTTTTCCTTACATACATGATATTTTCATAAATGAATTGGCAAGAAACTGTCATAATATTAATATTTTTAAATAGCTCCCTAAGAGATTCTCTGTGACTTAAATTATATATGGCTCTGATAGCTCTCTTTTGCAATATAAATATGGATTCAATGTCAGCCGCTCGGCCCCACAATAAAATACCGTATGACATAATGCTGTGAAAGTAACTAAAATAGACCAAACGCGCGGTCTCCACATCCGTCAACTGTCTTATCTTTCTAACAGCATAAGCGGCCGAGCTCAGCCGACCCGCAAGAGATGTTATGTGAGAACTCCATTGCAATTTGTCGTCTAAAGTGATTCCCAGGAAAACTGTTTGATTTACAAAGTCCAGCTTTCCGCCATTCAATATGATGTCGCATTCGCTACTTCTAACATTCGGCAATGTGAATCTAACACATTTGGTTTTTTTTTCATTTAGTACCAAATTGTTTGCCGTGAACCAATTTTGGACCTGATGAATCGAGTTATTCACATCATCAAGATTTTGTGACCGCCGATCTATTTTAAATATCAAAGATGTGTCATCAGCAAACAACACCATTTTCGGTTGATTTTGTAGTAATTGGGGTAAATCGTTAATATAAACTAAAAAGAGGAATGGACCCAATATCGAGCCTTGAGGAACACCCATTGTCATTTCAGACCCTAGTGAGTTTACGCCGTTTATCTGAACTTTAACTTGTCTGTCTTTTAAATATGATCTAAGTAACCCAAGGGCTGTATGTCTAATTCCATAGTGCTCGAGCTTCAACAATAGTGTCTCATGGTTAACGCAATCGAACGCCTTCGAGAGGTCGCAAAAGATTCCAATGGCGTCTTGTGCTTCCTCCCAGGCGTTAAAGATGTTCTTTATTAGGGTGACACCAGCGTCAGTTGTGCAACGCCCTTTGGTAAAACCGTACTGTTGATCATAAAAGATAGAATGTTTGTTAAAATGACGCAACAATTGGTTGAGCATTAACTTTTCGAAGACCTTACTGAGAACCGGCAGTATTGACACTGGCCTATAATTATTGGCTTCTTTGCTATCCCCGGATTTAAACAATGGAACTACTTTACTGTGTTTCATGAGGTCCGGAAAAACTCCTTGATCGACACTAGCATTAAATATTAAAGCTAAATAGGGTGCAACAGTTTCAATGATTGGTTTACACACTTTTACAGATAGTCCCCAAAGATCTTCTGTTGATTTAATTTTAAGATCTTTAAAAGCTTTTAAAATAGCCTGGGGATTTGTATGTTGAAACTTGAACTCCGATGGGCACGCATTTACGTTCTTTCTTAGTAAGGCAGCAGAGAGTGTGGGTGAGGAGTTTAAGGCTGCTGTAGTTTTAAGAGGAATATTAACAAAAAAGTTTTCAAATTCCTGAGCTACCTCTATATCTGAGGATATGGGGCCATGTGCAGTCGCTAAATTAAATTCAGTATTACGCTGTTTTTTCCTACCTGTTTCATTATTTATTATTTTCCAGGTAGTTTTTATTTTATCGTCTGCCGATTTTATTTTATTGCTTATATACAGCGCTTTAGCTATTTTGCATGCAATTTTAAAGGTTTTTGAATATTTCGCAACATAATTATCAAAACTTGTATTATTCATATGTTGCTTTAGGCCATAAAGTTCATATAGCTTTTCCCTGCTTTTACGAATACCTGGAGTCGCCCAATCGCTAAATACGAACTTGGTGTAAATACTTTTCGCTTTCTGTGGAAAAGTGTCATTAAATTGCATGTTGAGTACTTTAAAAAACTCGGCATAGAACTCATTTGGGTTATCTATATTAAAAAAGTTTTGAACACATAATTTACTAGTCAAGGTTTTATTAAATTTTTCTAAATTTTTACTTGTAATTGGTCTAAATTTTATTTGCATTTTTTGCAAAGGTATGTAGGTGCTATACGTTATTGTTTGCCCACTGTGATCAGATGTTAATTTATTTACAATTTCTTTATTTAGGTAATCACAATTACAAAAAACGTTATCTATGCAAGTCGCAGAAGAAGCTGTCACTCTAGTTGGCTCCATAAAAACATTTGTTAGATTAAATGATTTAAAAAGACCCAATAACCTAATACTGTTAGAGTTATTTTCTAATAAGTTAATGTTAAAATCGCCACATATGATGATTGATTTACTGCTAGTACTAACTTTTTTTAACACATCTTCCATTATAGAGTCAAACACAGATAGATTCTGGTAACTTGGAGGTCTGTAGACACATACTACAACATGCTTATCAAGCTCAACACAGGACAATTCAATGGTGTGTTCAACCGACAGTCTAACAATGTCTTTTCTCTCTTTAGATTTAATAGAATTTTTAATAAGTATTAATGATCCGCCATGTATCATACGTTTTCTGCTGAAATGGCTAACTACACAATAATTTTCATAATTAATGGACCTTACTTGGTGATCTTTTAACCAATGTTCTGTTAGACAAATAATATCAAATTTAGTTTTTTCTAGAAATAGTTCAATTTCTAATAATTTGGAAGAGCAACCTTGAATGTTCTGATTTAATAATTTTAAAGAGTATTGCTCTCTCCTCAGCTTTGTACCACTAAATGGATTGCCAGAAGATACCTTCATACTATTTACTAATAATAACTGATTATTTGCAGGGGTAACTTCTATTGTCTTATGGACTAGTTTAAATTTATGTTGCTAGTTGAACTAGGCAACACAGGGTCGTCAATTAATATAGAATTTGATAGATTTACTATCACTTCATTAATAGAATATGCTATCAACATAGCAATCTTATGTCTACATCTACGTGACAGAGAGAAAGCTCTCTGCGTTACTTGAAGTCCACTAATAAATCTATTAGTGTCAAAAAACAATAATTTGTCACTATGACAAGTCAACATTTGTAAAATGTTATTTAATTTAAAAATCCGCTTGTTCTCATCTTCTGAGAAGCTATCTGAATAAGGAAAAGCACAAACCATGAGCTTTCCTACATTTAACCCTAACAAGGTGTCAATACCAGCCATTATGTCCCTTTTGGTAATTCCAGTACTATTTCCCAATAGCAAAACCATTGTAGAACAATTATCTATTTTTGAATTTATAATTCTATTGATCATTTGTTTAAAACTTATATTATGGTAACAATGATTTGTAAAACTATGGCTAAGGTAATTTTGTAATATTTTTCCAAAGCCTGAACCTATTTCATCACTAAATAATATTGTTTTACATTCCTTTTCATTGTGTACACATGTCTTTTCAGGAAAAGCCAACATTGGTGGAGACAAGTCACCTTGAAGCTGGGGAGGTGGTGGGTAGTTGACACAGCTGCAAGAGGAATTAGTAAGAGACTCATACCTCTCTGCATTGTGCTTCACCAAGTCCAACAATTCCCCAGCCTCAATCAAGCGCTCACTCAATTGCTGTTGTGAAATTTCATATTTCTCAAAAATATTCTTCAGTAAACTCTCCTTGTATAATAAATCTTTTTGGAGGCACTGTGTATCTTTATCATACTTTTCCCTACAATTATCTAGCTCACCCATGCAGGTATTTAGTCTACTAGTTAGGTTAACACGTTCCTTTCTAAGAGTAATATTTAATTTTAGGAGATTTTGTTTTTTTATTGCTCTCCGTGAATGTTTCATAATTTTTTTGATTTTAATATATTTCTTTAATTTATTATGACTCATGACAATAGGACATAATGGTCTAGTGTCATCACCAGTCAAATCTATTATAAAATCTGGCTCACACACTGATTCCGACTGAATGCTGCCAACCAACTCACTAAATAAACTATTAGTGTTATTAAACTGCTCACTGACTCTAATAGACTCTGCGCAAGATAGTGCCTTATGGGCATCACACAAAGCTTGTTCAAGTTCAGAAACACGGTTTAAAGTTAGTTCATACGTGTCATTGCACTTCTGGTATAATGTCGCTTGGTGCTTAAGTGCCCGGTGTTGTTCGGCTAAGTCTACGTGCTGAATGTGTAGCTCAGCTAGCTCATTCTTGAGGAAGGTGTTTTTATGAACCACCTTTTCAACTTCCACCTCACTATCTGCAATTTCTTGAAGCAGTTTCTTATTTAGTGATTTGGAATCTTGCAGCTCATTCAGTGAAGCTCTCAATTTTGCTTCCAGCTCCTTCATTGTAGCGCTGCGGGTCATCATTTTCCTTAATTATCTGAAATGTGTAGAATTTAAACTAAATAACAGTGCAGTAGTTTTCTAATATTAGATAGGAGGTAGTTGAGAAAAAATAAATAAAAAAAATACTAAAGAAAAAGTTTAAAAGTTAATAATGTTAAGAAAGTATAGCTGTTACAGATAGATAAGTTTAAGACTTAAATGGAGAATTTAAATAAGTAAAAACAAAATAGAAAGAACTATGGAAAACACTGCTTTGAATTTACTTAATCACAGGCTAAAATTAAAACCTTTAATTATTAAATTTTTGACAATTTCTAGGTAAGATCTTAATAGAAACACAACGATTATTTTGTGCAGTATATTATGTAGTGTTTATTTATTGTCTGGGCTAATGTTATTGTCGTCAATTCTGCTTCCACAAATTGTCAAGCAAAAGGAGACATAAACCGTGCCAGTGTGTGATGAACGTAGCTCAGATTACTGAGCAGTATTCTGTGATGTTGTGCAGTCTGTAGAATTAGTTAAAATTAATTAAGACAAAAAATACTCCCAGGGAATGATGATTTATTTTCAAATCCGTCTCCGTTGATGCGATCAGTTGACAGCTGATCTTGTTTTCTTGTTTTATATAGTATTCCGACAGCGAAACACAATACAACTACTGGAAATTACACTCACTATTGAGTTTAGACTATTGAACACAAATTAAGCCTAATTTAAACACTTTTATTAATTTATTTTAAATAAAACCTATAGAGCGGTTTTTTTTGACGTCCGGCTACCAGTGTTGCCAGAACCAACCACCAGTTCAGAGTTCAGAGTTCAGATTGAAACTCTTCAAACTCCTTAGTGTGAAAATTTAAAGAAGTTGTAAGCTCTCTAATATCATGCTTTATAGGTTCGAGTTCCTTGTTGACGACGTTGAGTATGGTGATATTAATTTGCTGAAGCATGGAAGCGAATTCCGCCTTCATAACTTCTTGGACAATGGCACGTACTTCCTCAGTGGTTACAGGTGTCGCTTGAGGAGGAGAGTTCAAGGCTGGACTTTTATTTCTATTATTGCCTCTGGTTGCTGACATGTTCCGATTTGGTGTGCTCTCAGTCTTGGAGGTGTTCGTATTGCAACGCGAACATTTCCATTTACGATAAGCCTCGGAATCAGCAGGAATTCCTGGGATAGACAAGCACGCGAAGTGGAATGACTTGTTGCATCTTATACAATTAATGAGGTCTTTGTTATCTTCGCAATGCTTATTGGCAGCACAGCATCCCCAAGACCGCGATGTTGAAGCCATGCCGTTTTTATAATTATATTTCAATGCCTATGGTATAGTAGTAGCACTTCTGCACACTAATAAAGGCCTTCCTAGTTATGGTCCGAGTCTTGAAGCAAAAGCGCACACCAAAAAAGGCCCGCGGTAGTTTTTGTCGACGGCTTGCCACAGCGAGTTCGCGAGAAGAACGTCGTAAGCGCCGTGCAAAATGGGGCGCTTACGCGCTTTACCACGGCGCACTGTTCGATTGCGACTGACGGTAGGTCGGATTCTTTTTCTAATTATGTATATTTAATTTAGTCCAGATTATTTACAGTACGCACTAGAACACCAAATTATTGTTGCAAGTCTGTAGTTTAAGATACGTCCATGCGAACTAGACTTTTAACGGCACTTCCAAACACTTTTTGCACAGTTTTTTTATTTTTTTTTATTGAGCAACAACAAACTGCGGTTACACGTACAACGGTCAAAATAAGCGATTCATATTAAAGTAAATCTTGGGGCCGTAACAAGCTCACAGTGCGAATTTTGTTGAGGCCAGACTATATAATGTAGGTACCTGCAAAGGCTACCTGCATTTACCAGACACATAAAGATCGAGTTCAACCAACTTTCCAGACCCCGAGTCCCTCATTTACAAGCCCTCTAGACATGAAGCCATAAATTTTAAAACCATAGCAACTAGCGACTTCGAACTCAACAGTCACTACACTACAACCATTAATTCAAGCTTTCATTAGTGATAAACATATCTATCTAAGTTTAAACGGTGAAGGCGGTACAAGGCAGTTCTTGGTACAGGATTGTGACATAAAATACATACCTACTAATATTAATAGTCTGAAGTTTGTAGGTGTGCTGGAGAAACATGTCCAAACAGAATTTGTATTGAAGAATGCAGAATACGAAAAAGGTAAAGGAGATGTATGATCAAAGCTAGAATGAAAAATAAAGGAAAACTGGAAATATCTTACAGAAAAATAAATCATATCGTCTGGAATGTAGAAATGTGCTTTATCAATATATAAATACAATGAATATTTACTGAAGAATGCCAGCAATTGTATTATTGTGTTCGTCTGTGATATAATAGCAAAAAAAAATATTGAATTATTTTTAAGTTCTATACCAATTGACCAAATAATAAGGACTGACAGTTTGTTAAAAATAGTAGAATGAATAATAATTTACTGAAAGTCATCAATAACCTAACCAAACGTTTTCCAAATATATGTAAGTCTGTTTCAAATCTATATCGAAATGCGGCTGCATATATCAAGGCATAGTTACAGCATATTTAATAGAGCGTATAGCGCTGAACGAAAATTCGGCACCTAATTCGAAATGGAAGAAGAGAACATTATCCAATAAATGGAAGCAACCTGCCTAGTTCCTAGTTGGGTTCGGCTACCCGTTTAACCAGATACAGAATTCTAGTATTTTACATGGATCGTCTGCCTATCTGACGTTCACAACCAAGCTACTGTAAACCACGATACTCCTTGGCAATACTAGTATCTATCAAAGATTTATAAATGAAAATCGAGACCAACGGCAATTACGTGAAAGATAAATGGAATCATTACCTCTTTAATGCGATAGGTGGAACGTTCGGATATCACAATTAATCGAGCCGTTTAGAAGAACAAGCCAGAAAATTGAGTCTTTAACAGTTCTAAAGTCTCTGGGAATAATTGCTGTGATAAAAACCGTTTAGAGGCGGAATAAATTACAGCCAGTGCACTTTTAAGCGGGGCCATCATTTGTAACCTTAGACAATGGCCTTTAAAAGGAATGGAGAAAAAGTGAGTGAAGTTTTGCAAAGATAAGGGAAAAGTTTCACAATGAACACATTTCATTGGAAGTTTATAATTATAGGATTCCCCAATACGATAAATGCGCTATAAGTATTTTTATTGGTTAGGATAGTGGTGATGAAAACGATAAAATTACGTGATAATGCAGTAAAGCAATCAGTAATAAATGGTGGATAATAATAGGTCACAAACACCACATTAATTTGTCACATTGCTGAAATTTACCACTCACGTGCTATTGCTTTTGTAAGCTTCATTACACTAGTTGGTTTAGCATATATCTGTTTGTTTAGTTAGTAAAGCTTACGTTAGGTGATACATTGTATCCTAATTATGAAAAAACATTGCCAGTGAATAACTTGAAACCAGGCAATCGCACTCACCAGATCAATACACGTAACTAGCATTGTATTGGACAATAAATTCAAGTTACTATAAGAAACAAAGATAAAGTTGAGTAGCTTTTTAGTGTTCTGTACCTCAAAAGGAAAAAAAACCTAACCCTTATAGGATCACTTCGTTGTCCGTCAGCCTGTCTGTCAAGACTCTTTATCTCGAAAACGCGTAGAGGTGTCGAGTTTAAATTAATATCGTATACTCAAGTTTGCAACTTCTTGCAGCTGTAAAACACGAATCTAACTTTCAACACAATCAAGAGATACAGCCGTTAATGACGCATATTTTATACTCGCAAGGGAATCCAAATCTACAGGGTACTTCCCGTTAACCTAGTATCATAAAATTTGGCAAGAAGCAATGTCTTATAGCACAAGAAAAGGAAAAAATCCGAAAGCCGTAAATTTGTACAACACCAAAAAAAAGATTATTAACTTATTTTCAGTTGGTAAACTGGTTGCGACTTATGTTGATCTATGGGGGCTATCAGTTATCCAACGACAAAGTTAATTTCTTCCTTCAATTCTGTTTATCTTATCGTTAGAGCAATGTTTGGTGCCTTCATATGAACTTCAGTAATGTTATTTAATTATTTAGATAGTCAAAATCACAATTAATTTATTTCAATTTACATTTTGGTATATGTAGCTGTTTGTATGGAACCCTTAGTGCGCGAGTCCAACTCGCACTTGGCCAGGTTTTTTAAAGTTCATATTGGTAAAGTTGATCCTTTTAAGAACAGAAAGAAATCTTTAACAAAATGAAGGAATGATTTAGGCTTAACGAAATCAGATTGAAAGCAACAAATTTAGAAAAGCACATATAACATATTATAATATTTTATTTTTAACAAGCTAATATTTAAAAATGTAAAAAGTATGTAAATAAACTGAATAATGGAAATGATAATACAACGTCATAACGAAATCTGAAAGAAGAGGAGGAAATAATATGTAGAAACAATAAACAAATCACTAATGGAAGTGATACAGAAAACCTTTTCCTTAAGATATAATATCAAAAACATTGACAATATGCAAAGGAAAATAATAAACACTCTAGTGAACTATTAATAAACATAACAGAAACGGGAGTAGTAACTAGTTTTCTTACAAAGTTCTTGAAACTTTAATGAATTTTGATTATGAAGATCCCAAGATCCATGCTGTTAATCTTGCTTACGAATTGTGTATACATGAAGTGACTCCTACAGTTGATAAGCAAACTTGTGCACTTCATACTAAATGAAGTTTGATTAAGTTTTGTTGTAACTATAAGACTGGGTTCAGGTAAGATTAAATAATAACTATTAGATGACTAAAAACTAACTATTGATTGGATTTAAGAAGATAAGGACAGGAGAATGATAATTGCAATGCTTGTAAAGGGCTGCTAAGTCTTAAGTACTAACACAACATTACACCAATATTATACACTTAGTTCGCAATAAACGTTTTGACTTTGGGTAATCTGTTTCAGAAATTGCTGACGTTTACATTAGGTGAATGACGAGGGAAAGTTTTCTGTGTATCACTGACATAATTTTTATTATTTCTCACTTTGTTTTCAACTTCTACACTCCACAATTGAGACGTTTACAAGCTTTCATCGCTTAAAAAAATATCCAAATATATACGATAAATATCACAAACCTAAAAGCTGTTTTCTACCCTAATTCGTGGCTCATCTTTTCTGTCGCAGAGATTGATTATTTTATTGGCAGATAATCGAGATCAAGAGGAGGAAAAACACAGAAATAGTTAGAACACAGAAAGAGTTGGAGATCTGCAGCCTAATTGCGTAAGTGCTCTCGTACGCCGGTGACATTCGGCAAGGTAAAGGGTTTGACCCCATGAAACAGTACGAACATTATTGACCAATCACATGCGAGATAAAAGACGTGCAGTGGATTTCTGTCTGTGTGATTGGTCGATAATTCATACTCTTTCATGGGGTTCTTACCGAAATTTTATGAATTAAGTTTAAGACGTGTAACGGAGCAAAGATTTAAAAGAAACTGCAATTATCTGCGACTTAGTTGCTCGTCTCTTCCTTGAACTTTGACCATTACATCATATCCCATTTGTCTAAGTCATTTGATCCCACCTTCGTAATAACCTTACTTACAGTTTCTACTAAGACGTGTCCTGCAACTTGCCCGAACTAGCTACAGGAACAAAGTTTTTGTACATTTCTATACCTCGGCGCGAATCAAGTTCTCTTATCCACCGTGTTTTCTAAAGAAAGTTGTGCTTGCTTTCTATGTGATCCGCATTCTAATTAAAAAACCTTGTTACGTTCATAATAGGAACAGGTACAAATAATAATTTTCATTTCAGTACAAGAGGAACTAAAACGAAAATACGCTTAGTTTTATTTTAATAAAAAATATCCTAACAAACAAAATAGATCATTGAAATAAAAATTCTGATCGCAAAATTAAGCCATTGATTAAAATATGTCAAACTGTCGCGTCATCCAAATAAGCTACTTGAAATTCATAAATATTCCCGTTACAATAAAACGATTCGTCACAGAAACATTTTTTTCATAAAAAGCAGGTACAATATTTTTTTCTGAAATAAAGTTGGCGGCTGGTATATGAGTCATCCATCATCGAAATATAAATTCGGATAAAAAAGTCCCCTAAAACCAAACATTGATTAAAATATGATACACCGCCATGTCATTCAAATAAACTTCATAATAAAATTCATCAACCATTCAGTCCAGTAACAATAAAAAAATATTCGACGGCAAAACATTTTTATCTCACTCCTGTTTCAGTACTTTTGAAATAAGCACTTAAAATAAAAAAGAACATGCGTAGCGTGCTTCAGTCGTCTCACTTCATGTAACATTAAAATGTAACGAATCAAAAAGCAGGTCGAAAAACAACGTGCCAAGAATTCAGTAGTCCAAAAAAATCGTGACGTTTATATTGTAAAACTCTAAAGTTTTTCGTCTTTTTTCAGCTGGTCCTGCGAGTCGGGATCAGTTCCAAAACGTGACTGGAGTCCGCATGACCGACTAACAATGGATACATTTTCCTGTAATGGTATTCCGGAACATTTTACGATATATTTTTGAGTGGCTTTGGCTGTGGATAATAACTGCAAAGGGAGACTGAATGTGGACCGAATTGCAATTCGGTTAGAATGGGGTGTTTAAATTTTGACGTATGGAAATAACGGTTTACTACGTCCGTAAGGTGTGACCGAAATTATGTTTTTTTGTGAGCTTTATTACGTATGTGTTTCCATTTTGTCCAATTACGTTAAACTCCTGTTTCCGACACCTTTCGTTTAATAGAGGATTAGAATCCTTTGCCAAATTCAAATTGGTAGATACCAATATTGAATTTGGCAAAATCTTTGAAAAATGATAACTGCTATAGATATATCAATTATCAGTTTTCAAAGATTTTATACCTCTGAAAACACAATCCTAGTACAGCTGATTACTCTTCCAATAGTTTGAGAGAAGCTACTGAAAACCTACACAGTTAGTAACGTTAGGAGTCCCTCAGGGCAGAAATAGGTTGCCATAGTTCTCAAATGCGATGGCCCGATACTGTCAATACTTGAAGACTATTGTAATCATTCAACTCAAGATACAATAGTCCAACGTTTCAGTACTTATCTCCCAAGAGACAAACTTGAACAGAGCAAAGTGTTGGATATAGTAGACAATAAAAAAGACAGTAAAGAATTCCTTTTCACCTTTGTTCATGATGATGAGTCTTCATTTAAAAACAATGCTGGTACATAAAAGAGATGTCTATTTTTCGATGCGTAAATATTGTAAGACGAAGATTTTGGCATCGAATTATGAAATGTGTTGACAAATATTTGGTATAGAAGATTATTTTTCTATAAATATATGTGTTCTCACACACATATATTTAGAGAAAAATAATCTCTCTATAGAGACATTTTAAGGCTAACCGCAAAAAGAAAGACGGCAATGCGTCAGCTGTTTAATGCCCCGTGTAAGTTTTAAGAGCCATAGAACTTATGGTACTTCTCGGCTACAAGCCTGAAATGTACAGTAATATTGCAATGTAATCTTTAAAATTAATTTTAAGTGAAGAAATGAGATTTCCAGCTGAGATATTACTGCAGTGCGGGTAAATAAGTAGCGTTCACTTGGGGAATGAATCTTCTCTTATAACTGTAACAGCAAACATATATTTTATGAGTGTTAATAAAAACTGAAAATACTTGAAGCAAATATTGCAATCAAAAATTCAAATTCTCCAACAAGTGAATTCGGTAACATTAATAAAAAATAAATAAATGGGGAACCCAAAAAAGAACAATCAAGCAATTGGCCTGCATGAGTGAGTTTTCAGGATTTCCAGACGCAATGATTGTGCTGTTCGCTGAAATTGGTTAATTTTCTGATATAAATTACGAATTGCAAATTAATTGTATCCGAATTTATTCTATGAGCAGTCGAATCCTGATTTAATTAATTCACCTGAGGTTTTAATTAACTTTCCCGAATTGGTAACATTCGGCGTTAGAAATTAATAACGGAATATTAAATATTGTTGTGATGACGAATATATTTACGTTACAAATTTTAATAATGTATTTTGTAAGCCAGGCACGATGATATGCATCAAATCAGACTTATTTTCAAGAATAAATATAACATGTTAAACGGGAAATAAACAAAACCCAATAATGCCTAATTTATACAAACAAGGATTGTTTTTCGAATGAGGACAAAATAACAACATTGTTGGAAAATCTAATTTCGTTGAATTTATAAAGAAAGTTATACTAAGCTTATTTTCCTATAAATCCACCATCTGTTTTTAACATAAAAAACTTCTTACAACACAAAAATGTAAATCATATTTTCTGAGAAAGGAACCGTCGTCAGACTTTTCTTTCTTTACCTTTAGATCAAAATACATCTTCAAAGGGAAAAACATCATCCCAGGTGAATGAATTTTACACTTGATATGGGTAGGCTTACCTTATTCTTAAATGAGCTCGCACACATCGGCATCTGTATTTATAAGCTATCTGTTCTCCCCGAGAAATTATTTCCTTGGCAAATATTTACCTACCCAGGTCAATATCGTTCACAAACTATACGAACAATAATATATTTCAATGTACTATGTTACTATGAAGTTGAAATTTTACGGCCAAAGGAAGTAATTATCATGCTTTTGAAAGATGGTGGCATAATTAATTCAGGGAAAACCTTTGTTGAAATGGAAAATATACCCTTAACAATGTAAGCAAAAGCGTTATTCAAGTTTTCTGTAAGAAATAAAACCCATTCTTCTTTTAAATATACAAACTTAAATTGTTTAATTTTGGCATCATCAGAAGTATTAATAGCACATTTTCTGCCTTTTAATGAATTTTCATATCGAACCTTTGCTGTATCTATATTATTATTACATATATATTATTTAATATATTATTACCATTACTTTTAACAAAACCTTTCTCTAATTCTGTTTTTGATTCTTTCAACAACATCATCATGCTTGATATTAAGCATTGCCATTAGATGGCTGACATTATATACATTGATATTTAAGGTCAGCTCAACATTTCTTCTACTTCCATACTTGTCTATAAGTTATCTATCCATTGTGTCATTAGAATTAATAGTTTTTTAAACAGTTGGTGCTAGTGCTAACTAATCCGTATTCATTCCGTCTAACTTTTACCGCTAAATCGCTCAACCGCAGCGCAAATGACACAAGTTTTGCTTTCGGCATTTCTATTGCGGATAAAAGGCGTGGCATTTGGCAATCCGTTTTCCTGGCTGCCTTTTACTTCGACACTTTCTTGTCATGGATAAATTGTGGCGCTTAAAGTCACATTTGCCGTTGGAATATGGATTTAAAGTTCTTATGTATCAATGTTTTGTGAAATCTGTAAATCTTTCCTGTCAAAAATGTGTAGAACAGTTTTGTGCAATGTTATGTCTGTCTTCATCAACTTATATTTTTTCGACCCTTCGTTTTGTTGTTTCATCTCCTTTTATAAAAAGGCAATTTTTTATCAATTACTACTTCATTTTCTTCTTTTCATATTTCGTTTTGATCCTTTTTAAGAAAGTCTTTACCAAGCTTTAAACGGCTCACCCTTAATTTTATATATTACTTTTTCATAATAGTCTTACAGTATGAATTTTAGGATGGTTATCTTCGTTGACAAAAACGAATAAATTGCTCGGCGTCTTGACACATCATCGTTGTACCGACCGACAGTGTTTCGAACATTGACTTCTCAAAAGTGAAATAACTTTTCAACGGCCCATGCAATCACATCTGCATTGATTTTATATCGTTTATTTATTAAAAATTCATGCAACATCCTGTATGTTGCATGAATTTTTAATAAATAATACATAGGAAGACTTAATGCCTGAGGCATTCTCTACCAGTCAACCAAGGATCGTGGAGAGATAACATGGTGGTGCATAAAAAAAAAACCGGCCAAGTGCGAGTCGGACTCGCGCACTAAGGGTTCCGTACCATTATTGCAAAAAACGTAACAAAAATCACGTTTGTTGTATGGGAGCCCCACTTAAATATTTATTTTATTCTTTTTTTTAGTATTTTTTGTTATAGCGGCAACAGAAATACATCATCTGTGAAAATTTCAACTGTCTAGCTATCGCGGTTCACGAGATACAGCCTGGTGACAGACAGACAGACAGACAGACGGACCGCGGAGTCTCAGTAATAGGGTCCCGTTTTTACCCTTTGGGTACGGAACCCTAAAAACTATAATTGAAGTAAAATATGAAAAGAAAAATTATTAAAACAAACATACATATATATTTACTGTAATAAATACCTATATATATTAATATAAAGTAATAGAAAAGCGTTTTATTGAGGCGACTCTGCTATTGGTGTAGAAAATAATGCTGCAACTGCCGCTTAAATGCATATTGACTGGTGGCCTTCCTGATATCGAGAGGATGCGCATTCCAGAGAAGAATGGGCTGAATCGTTGCCGTAAGCCATGTAATCATGGTCTTTGTTACCAAATTGTGAACTATACTGTAAAACCCGTTAACAATCTCGAGAAGCTAAAAGTCTTTATACTCACAAATAGAAGACAATTTAAATCAATTATTCATTGTGAAAATAGGTCAAGTGGATGTTACAATAATAGGTTCATTTTGCGCTACATTGCGCCATTTAGCATGCAAATCTGCAGGGAAAAGACATCTCGCGATACAAAAAACGAATGAAGAAAAGTTTCAAGTGGAATTGCTCATTTTATAGTCAAAGTCAAGTGAGGTTAACTGAGCACTTGCAGGTGACACTTTACCTCGTAGATAATGGACTTACGAGTTGTCATTATGTAGTAACAAACTTATCGCGATGCACTTTGTGGCACTTTTAATCCTTTTCAGTTCTACATTTTCACTGGTGGTTGCTATAGAAGTTAAAAAAATACCTTCCGTTACTTTACCGAATCCGCAGAGCGTACTGCGACAAAACAAACTTTCTTTCAATTAACTTACAGTAGTTTATTTCGTGATGTAAGAAAAGTAATATCGTAAGTTAAGAAGCAGCCTACAAGAAACCATTGACTTGTTTTTGTAACATACATACACACACGCTTTTTATTCATAGGATTAAGCAGAAAATACAGAACGTCGCGTAATTTAATAAAACTTATTAATTTACCATAGTTTCCCTTCTTGTCCCACAAAGTAAAACCCGACTAACTTAAGGTAACGTGCTTGCCAACCCCAATAATACCAACACTATATTTTTCCCCGCGGACTTACCACTGCCACTACATTTACCAAGCAATTACTGGTATTAGCGCTAGATTAAAAATCTATACGATTTAGTAATACGGTGAAGCATAACATCCTACACGTCTTGGGAAACACGTAAAGCCATTGGTCCAGGCTGTCATTTAAATATTTTTGACAGTGGTTACGGGTAGTCACACTGGAATCTAAATTTGACACCAGTCATGACTAATGTCAGTTTTCTGGCCCTGACTGATTTCTGGCAAGCCAATTATTCTTGTGTTACCCAGTTTTTAGGTAGTAGCTTTATGTAAAATACTGGTACTCAGCTCCATCCAGTTAGACTGGAATCCGACCCCAAAATATAGTGTGTGTGTGTTTGTAGTAGTATAGTATTCTGCGCCTTAAAATCTCAGACCAAATAAAAAGTCAAGATGGAACGTTCCAACAACAAGGTGTCGCCGGTTACTACGCATTTGCTTGTCTTGAGCTTTTTATTTGATCTCCCAGATCAAATAAAAAGCTCGACTAACAAGCTAAGGCGTAGTTTCGATGTACGTGTAATTGTGTATGTATACGGCAAGGCGTAGTTTTAACCGCCGTCATCTTGTTGTTTGCTTGTTGTTCCATCTTGACTTTTTGTGTGATCTGAGCTTAAAACAGAATCGATTGTCTAAGGAGAAATTAATTAAATATTATTTATTTCACCATAAAATATTAATTGTGAAAAGGCTAGGCAGATTAATTTTTATAAGGCATGGGGCTTTGTCGTTATTCTCTTAATCCATGAACAATGGCCTGGTTTCATGGTATCGTGGTTGGCAGGGTGCCAGGGAAAAACGCATAATGTTACACGTTGTGCTATGAATGTATGGGTGGGTAAAGTGGGCGGCGATGCGGTGCCACCGTGATTTTGCAGAGGTTTTAAAGTTTTATGTCAGTGTAAAATATACAGAAGCTATGTATATTGGTTTTATGGCGCAGAGATGTAACTTATTCAATGTTTTATACGGAATGATCGTGTTTTGTACCGACCGTATTATCAAGCATACATGGGGAGGTCAAATTGTTCACGGAATATTTTCCTTCCTTGGTACTTGGCAATAAGACACTACCGGGTATCGAATGTAAAAAAATCGCTTGTCCTGAAGATCTTGGTAAGGATAATGACATAAATTATTTAAATTATTGCATTGTCATCGGTCCTTGATAAGTGTGCAAAGTTTCAAATTAATCCGACATTTTGAAGCGGGTGAAAATCACGTTCAAAGAGTCCGTTACATAGATACATACATACCAAGCTAATAAAATAGTATTAATAAAAATAATTTACTAGGAAAATATGTCGCGATCTTGTGTACTCCTATGTTTGTAGATTGATCGATAGAACACCCAATACAAAAAATATTGTTTTCTGAAAAGCCCCCGAGAAAACAGATAGGTCTTTTCGAAGTATTTTCACAGTCAATCCCTTTTCAATAAATTATCACTTATAATTAATTTAATTGAATCTAGAAGAAGGGATTTAATACTTATATAAGTTTTATCGAGAATGACGGCAACCAGTTAATGGAATTAACTATATGCTAATCCTGACATATATTTTGTACATGCAGTCGTTTTATGTAGCAATAAATAACGTGCAATACCATCTCACAATATGCCTCGGTCTTGCCACGGCCCGTTAAAATTCAAATCACAATATTAACATTAAATAATAACAGGCACGTTCAAAATATATAAAAAAAAATGTAATCAAAAGCTGGAAAAGTCATCACTGAGAAATATTGTTTTTTTCTTCTTTTTATTTTACAGTAGCCATAAAACTTTATCAAATACCAGTTACATTTATATTTCAAAAGATTGCTTCGTCAATGAGATGATTTAATTAAAAATAATGAACATTCTAATGAGGTATTTATTCAAAAGGAGGTCACAAATACAGGAGTGAAGTATGGAATGATGCAATAATACTGAATCACGTAATGAGAGGCTTGGCAAAGTTTCATGACTGTATCTGCAAAGTTCATTGACTTGGTTAGGTTAGAGTATTTACTTGAATAAGTTTTATATTTCTATAATCGTAATAAATAACTGCTAGTGACTTACGATCATAAATGTTATGCCAAATGTATCTCAAAAATAATATCGAAACCGTGTTGGTAACAATTGCATAGTTCTGTAGATAAGTGAAGGTAACAAAACTTATAAACTAAAAAAGTAGTAGATAACCTTTACAATCCTGAAATAAACCACCAACAAAAAATGAAACGTATAGCTGAAAGACGCCACACATTTCGCCACATAAAGCTTCATAATATACCTGGAGCGTATTAAAATTAGACACAGAAACTCACCGTGTCATTCCGGCGCACAAAGGGCTGTTTTTCACTGAGCTATCCAGGCTTGTGCCAAGCGGTATTGAATCTTATGCCCCTCTGCCACATGTGTCAAAATAGCTCGCACTTTTGCTCGAAACACTGTCCGGGACGCGTCACTTGTAATTTTTTGGTAATTGCATTTTAGGTTCAGTATTGATGAGCAATGGAGGAGTGCAATGCGGAATATTGTAAGGGGGGACGTGGAAGCGGGTGCGGCCACTACCGTACGGCCGCGAACTACCCTGCTCGACTGAATTAGGGTTGGGCCAGAGACGCTTGCCGGTAAAGTTACGCGGTAAAGTAACATAAGTAAGGAGCGGTAAATTTTGGTTTATGGTGTTGACTTTAGGTAAGTTGAAACCGTCGTTTTGGTGATGTTTTTGGGGCATTTGAAAACGTCTGTTGGCCAGTATTAAACAATAACAATACCATCAGATCAGATCTCTTCACTACATAAATGATCCGTGTTTTAATAGCATTGGTTGATTTATTCAGAAACATTATTTTAATTTGAATTTATGCGTTCAAAGATTTAAGATTTTACCCATTGAAGGCGCTTTAGAATCATAATTTTATAACATACTCGTACTGAAACCTTTTTTAAAGTATCCACAACTTGATAATTTACACTAATCTAATACAATTTCAGTCCAAAGTCAGATATGTAGAAAAAAGTAACCAGATTTTTCAAGACTCACTATTCAAAAATTACACCACCAAGAATTACCGACGTTTACCGCATCTTCGTTTTACCAACCGGCGTGCCATGTCCCATCTCTATAAATGTTCTACACATGCGCAGTCAATACAGACAGACAGACCCCCAACGCTTTGTGGTAAATAATACATTTCAGTCAAGTGAGGCACCACACGGCTTCGCGAAGCTATGCTTTTCTTTAAACTTTTTATGTGGGTAGGTATGAAGCTTTTTTAAATTTTATCAGGTATGGTCTGCTTTTAAGTCGTTAAGGCAATTTTTTAAAGATCTTTTTAAAGTGAAAATTCCTTTAGGCGCGTAGGTAGGTAGATTTATGGGTTCATGTCACCGATATGCTAATGTGACGCGCCAGAGAAAACTTAAAACTTTGGCCGAAAATAAAATATAATAAACAGGACGCGGCCTGTTTATTAGCGGCCAGTTATTTCAAAGTTTTGAGTTTTCTCTTCTGTCGGCAGTCCCCATGACTATCTTTTTTTTTTTTATATAAACTAGTCCACCAGTTAGATAAATTTCTTTAAATAAAGAAAAAAAATGTCTTTCTTTGAATAAATTATGAGACGAGTTCAGAACATTTAACCAGGAATTTTTTATCAGGAATCGGCATTCACTTTGCCTTTACTAACGTAATTTAAGTATTTCTAATACTATCCTTAAGACTTTAGTTTAATCCTGATTTATGAATTGGCATTTCAGTTTCTGTGGCAATAATCACTTATTCTTGCTTCTTTATCATAATAATTATTCATCCTTGGGCTTTTTTTAGGGTTTTGTACCCTTTGGGTCCCTATTACTAAGACTCCACTGTCCATCTGTCAACAGGCTGTATCTGATGAACCGTGATAGCTAGACAGTTGAAATTTTCACAGATGATGATGTATTTCTGTTGCCGCTAAGTCAGGGACTTAGGGCGGCTCAGAAGTTTGGCGAGTACTATAGCAACAGTGTTGGGTTATGTTCATTACAAAAGTAGGCAGCTCTCTCGATGCTTATAGGTATGTACAAATAAACAGAAAGTTCCTACGTGTTCCGGATGTAATTAGGCCAGTACACGGTTGACGGCACGGCTGATGTACATGACACGCTTGTTCTCAATGTTCTCGCTGTTCTCGAGGCTTCCAAAGTTTGAGAGCGGCAAACATGTTCGCTTGCAAACTCAGGCATACTCAGTGTTATCAATACTTGAATTATATTATATGTACTTGATGAGTTCCGTACGTTAAAAGTTTTAGGTAATTGGGTACTGAAACCAATTAAGTTCGTATCATAAAGTTCTAATGATATTAGAAAATTACTTTTCAGTTTATGAAACATTTTGTAACTACCTTTATCACCTTGCCTGAAATGTTGGAAGTTTGGGAACTTGGAAGGTTTACCGTACTGTCACTAGTTTCAGTGAATTTTGAATAAATTGAGACTTGAGTTCTAATCGGGACTTTCAATTGATTAGCTTATTTCAGGGGTTGGTAGAACTCATAAGTATGAACAAACATTATAAGAAACCAACCCTGAAATCGCTTTTGCCTGTATTTTGTCAAGTTATGCGAACAGAACAATGGTGGCCCTTTTAAAGTAGATCTTTTACTTAATAAAGGCTATTTTACAACACGTACGTACCTAATTCTAGAGAAAATTGTGTATCAAGTACATACAACGACAGTAGTTGACAAGCCGACTACAGCTATAAATAACACTATTGATACCATAGCTCACTGGCTACCAACACGTGTATATGCAAATCATTTCACCCAAACAAACATTTGCTCAAGACAGTGTGTCAGGTTACGCTCTGTGGCCACATTATGCAAGTAGGCATCCTCTTGCAACGTCCGACTACTCCACCACTAAACTTTTAATAGGAGTCCGGTTTTCGAAGTTTGAACATTGTCAAGGGACGTGGGCCTAATATTATTACAAAGATGTTATGATCTAGTTTTTGGGGCACGAAAAGTTTTGGCTAGTCTGGGAAAGTTGAAGGGCAAGTATATTAGGTGGACTAGGCAGCGAAAACGAACAAAATAAAGTAATATTTTTTTTTGTTTTGGCATTAAGGACACAGACCTCTCTTTAATTGCTAAAACTTATAAAATAGAATTTTAAAATTAAGCATGTGGACAGAAATTAACTATGAATAAAAACCGGCCAAGTGCGAGTCGGACTCGCGCACGAAGGGTTCCGTACCATTATCGCAAAAAACGGCAAAAAAATCACGTTTGTTGTATGGGAGCCCCACTTAAATATTTATTTTATTCTGTTTTTAGTATTTGTTGTTATAGCGGCAACAGAAATACATCATCTGTGAAAATTTCAACTGTCTAACTATAATGGTTCATGAGATACAGCCTGGTGACAGACAGACAAACAGACAGACGGACAGCGAAGTCTCAGTAATAGGGTCCCGTTTTTACCCTTTGGGTACGGAACCCTAAAAAATAACAAAAGCTGTTATGTTGTCATCATTAATTATGATATTATTGTTACACACCCAAGCAAGCCCAATATACTTTTCAGTACGGTTTCTTGTAGATCTACATACTTGCATGTTGCTTTTTCAAGATGGTCCACCTAAAGGGGGACCCTTTTCGAAGATTCTCTACTAACCATTTATTTTTTATGTAATATCGTCTAATATTTCTTAATACGTAGGTACACTTTTTGCATAGCTATAAAGCCTAGTCTCTACCATCTTGAAGTATCAGATGTTGGCCAACTGACGCAGTTCTTTCATCAAATGGGAATATTGGATTACTGTCAACCTTACTTTCCCACGCCCTTTATGTACTTACTTAACTATATTAAAGAAGAAAACATTGTCGCAAGGTGATCACTCATAGTTTGGTACAAACTATATCACAACAAAGTCTTTCGAGCGTTGACACCCAAAAGTTAGAAGGAAAAATATAAACATATTAATTATGTTTCTACGATACTTAGTAGCTCCAGATTCTCGATATTTTGGACACGTACGTAGCATTCTGCTCTCGTAATAGTGATGTCAGTATACTTTGTTATCTCTTAACGCGTTTATTTTTGTGTCACATTAGGTTAGCAACAATAAGATTAAGTGTGTGGATTTTTTTTTACTTATTCATAGACCACTTTCACATCTAATGGTAAGCGATGATGTTGTCGACGGTAAAGCACGCTTGTCTAGAAGTAACCTACTCTTGACTTACAGAGTCCTTAGTCCTTACTTAGTTTCCTATCGGGAAACACGGTTCTAGGTAATTTCTCCTTGAGAATGTTTTATTTTACTTGGCTTCGACGCAAAATAGCTAAATAATAATTATTATATACTATTCGACGCAAAGTAGCCTAAAAGATAAAAGTTGCTATAGCTCATAGGTATATGCAAATAAAAAGAATGTTCCTAAGTATTCCGGATGTAATTAGGCCATGGACACGGCTGTACTTGATATGTTTGTACTAAATGTTCTCGCTGTTCTCGAGGCTTCCAAAGTTTGAGAGCGGAAAACATGTTCGCTTGCAAACTCAGGCATACTCAGCGTTATTAATGCATGCAGAAAAAATCTGGCCAAATGGTGTCTCATAGACCCATCTCAACACAGTGCCAGTGTGGGGCTCCGTCGCAGGATATGCCCCACCTCCTTGTCTGCCCTTCGTGCCCAGCCACCTGCACCATCCAGGACCTGAATGTGGCAAATGACAGAGCGGTCCAGGTTACATACTGGTCAGACAAAATTTGAGAATAGTTGAGTCAAAATTTGAGTTTATCGACACGTAAAGAAGAAGAAGCGTTATTAATATTTGAATTATTGGATGTACTTGATGAGTTGAAGAGTTTTAGGTAATTGAGTACTGAAACCGATGTAAAAAGTTACAGGTAACGTACTTCAAAGTCAAGTTCGTATCAAAAAGATCAAATGATATTAGAAGATTACTTTTCCGTTCATAAAACATCTTTTAACTACCTTTATCACCCTGAATTGTTGGCAGATTGGGAATTTGGAAGGTTTACCGAACTGTCACTAGTTTCAGTGAATTTTGAATAAATCGGAACTTGTGTTCTAATTGGAGACTTTCAATTGATTTGCTCATTTCTGACGTTTGTAGTACTCATAATTATGAATAAACATTATAAGGAACCAACCATGAAATCGCGAAAAAAACAGCTTTTGCCTGCATTTTGTCAAGTTATGCAAATAGAACAGTGGTGGTCTATTGGTAACGGCCGCGACTTACAAGTTGTAGGTCGTGGGTTCCAACCCAGGTAGGTGCTTTGCTTTGTGTAAATTATCTCATCATATTGATGATGAGATAATTTACACAAAGCAAAACTCAAAACGGTGAAGGAAAACATAGCGAGGAAGCCGGCATGTACTAGAACCAAAAATGTTAAGTCATGTGACATCCACTAACCCGTCCCGTGTGGTGGATTACGGTCATCCCTCTCACAACAGTGGAAACATTAAAAGGCTGATGATGATGATGATACGCACATATGTTTCTTATATTTCAGAATTGATTCCAAAGTAATCGTTGTATTTATGCATTTAATTTTACTTTGTTTGGGAAACCCACAGATAATAAAATAAAGATAACCACAAAACTTCTTTTTTAAGTAAATCTTTTGCTCAATAAAGGCTATTTTACATAACGTGCGTACCTAATTCTAGAGAAAATTAAGTATCAAGTACTACAGACGACATACAGTACTTGACAAGCCGACTACATCTATAAATAACACTATTAATACCATAGCTCACTGGTTACCAACACGTGTATATGCAAATCATTTCACCCAACCAAACATTTGCTAAATACAGTGTGTCAGGTCACGCTCTGTGGCTACATTATGTAAGTAGGCATCCTCTTGCAACGTCCGACTACTCTACGACTAAACTTTTAATTCCGAGTCCGGTTTTCGAAGTTTGAAGATTGTCAAGAGACGTGGGCCTAATATTATAACAAAGATGTTATGATCTAGTTTTTGAGACACGAAAAGTTTTGGCTAGTCTAGGGAAGTTGTAGGGGAAGTATATTAGGTGGACTAGGCAGCGAAAACGAACAAAATGAAGTAATCAATTTTTGTTTTGGCATTAAGGACACTGACCTCTCTTTTATTGCAAAAAAATAAGAAAAAGGAGTAGTCAATTACTACCAAAATAGAACTTTAAAATTGGACAAGTCACCAGTTCCGTGGACCACCCCACAGGACCCGTTTTCGGGATAAAAAAATAGCCTATGTCACTCAGGAATAATGTAACTTTCTATTGGTGAAAGAATTTTTCAAATCGGTCCAGTAATTTCGGAGCCTATTCGGTACAAACAAACAAACAAACAAAAAATCTTTCCTCTTTATAATATTAGTATAGATATATGCTTTATTGTAGGTACACCAAGTTAAAACATAGAAAAAGAAACTTAAAATTAAAATACGTACAACGGGCGGCCTTATCGCAAACCGCGATATTCATATAGTATAAGATATTCATAGATGAGATACTCATATTTCTATACGATTCTTTAACTTCGCAGGTTGTTCAGTGCAACATAAATCATAGTTATTATGTAAAGTCGCCTCATATTTCTCATAAGCTAAGCATTTTTCCTTAATCTTAGTTTCGACCATCTTGAAGTATCAAATGTCGACCAACTCACGCAGTTCTTTCATCAAATAAGAATATTAGATTACTTTCTTACCGAACCCATTGATGTATCTACTAAAGTATATTGAAGAAGAAACATTGTCGCATGGTGATCATTCATAGTTTGGTATGAAGTACAATAATTATAACAAAGTATATCAGGCGTCGACACCCAAAAGTTAGAATAAAAAAAATTAAATTATTATTATAGTTTCTCCGATACGAAGTAGCTCCAGATTCTCGATATTTTGGACATGTACGCAGCGTTCTGCTCTCTTAATGTAATGTCAGTATACTTTGTTATGTCTTAACGCGTTTATTTTTGCGTCACATTAGGTTAGCAACAAGAAGATTGAGTTTGTTGATTATTTTTTTACTAATTCATAGGCTCGCGCTTGACCACTATCTCACCTGATGGAAAGCGATGATGTTGTCGACGATGAGCGCGCTTGCCTAGAAGTAACTTATTTACTCTTGACTTAAAGAGTCTTAGTAGGTTGTTGATGTCGGGAAACACGGTCTGGGCACAGATCATATAGTCTGGGTAATTTCTCCTTTGGTAGTCCGTTACTACGTTTTCCTTGTAAAAAAAATATCAACACTCAACTCAAAACACCCTTCCTTCAAAATAATCTTTCCAGTTTATGAATAATGTGGATGTATCAAAATAATATACTTAGATCTCTGCCTAACCGCTCCGGGGCAGAGGTATATAGGCTGGAATCGAACAGCACAACAACATAGCGCAGGCTTATTACGTATCTTTTGCAAGAGCAAAACGATAGCGATTTTTGCGCAATAATTGCTCTTCTATACAGAAGTTTAACAGTTGTTGGCAGTTTTTTTTAAATAAGTGCGTTTGGCAAACAACGATCGATTAGCAAACGATTGTGTAGAACCTACCATACCTTCACTGCAGGTAACTCTACAACAAAAAAACTTTTAAGACATAAAGCGTTTGATCGCTATCGTTGAAAGATACGTAATAAGCCTGCGGATTTCCCTTACATACACCAAAAATATATTGTACAGTAAGTTGCCAACAATGTCGTTGAACTTTCAAACCTTTTTTACTTGTAATAAGCAGAAAATTCATAACCTTTATAAAGTTCTTGTAAGAAAGGGAGAAGCCGTTTCTTTCTACAGCTTAATTACCTCTAATTTATGAAATTACACTCTCAGGGTTACCCTAATTAACTTGTAAGTGTTAAGGAAGGTTACCTTGAACTTTGTAGGATTTTAAATGATGTTATGACGCTTGCTGCAGATGGTGAGCGATTTGTGTGAGTTTTCCACGTTGTCCTGTAATATCCAAAAGCCATGTAACGCCCGAACTTCCCGAAAGGGTGAGCACAGGTGTTTATATATTCGCACGTCGCCCGAATATGTAGGTATTGTTAAGTTCCATGTAAGGACTTAAAATATTTTATAAACTTAGGGCTGTTACTTATTTATAATGACCAAATAAGGACAGGTACAGAAGGAAACACAAAAACAAAGTTCTACATCATAATCATCACCTATAATAACATTATTGAAATCGGCAATCGACCCCAAAAACACCGCAACATAACATTTCACGGAAGCCAGACCGATAACGAGAAAGCTACTAAAACTTCATGGTTTATGGTGATTCTTCAACAACCCTTCATTCCTTGCCAAGACCGTTTTGCAGAACAATTTTATTACAACTATAGTATTTTTCTTCTTCAATAGGTCTATGAAAGGAGCTTCTGTACCCAATCCGCAAACGTTCGGGGCACCCATCTAACACTCGGTAACACAAATGTCTAGGTGACTAATCCTTTCACAATGTTGGTACAAACCGCTTTTCCTCAAGAACTAACCAAAACTCCTATAGCAGCATCTACATAGGCCAAGGGCTAACAATTAGGAAGGGTCTCTAAATAACATATTTACATGCGGAATGTATGTTTTGTTAATGGCTTTACCCTCCGTTCCGCGAGTTCCCATGTTTATGTATGCGATTGCGAATGTAAATGCGATCCTAGATCCTGGGTGTTTGTGTTACAACTATCTAGTGTTACATTAGAAGATAGTAGAACACCATTAGTACCGAATTATTTGTATAGTTCGTAGAATAATAATGTACAGAGGCGCAACTCCAGTTCAAATGCTGTTTATCTGAAATTCTATCACCGATAACAATTGACTTAAGGTTCCCCTAGTCGACGGCACGAACTATTTTGTGCGCGGGGTTAAAATGCATGCTATCTCATGCGATAACATGTGCGAAAGAGATAGATGCTATGATGAGCAGTATGAAGCTAGTTCGCGTAAGAATTAGCTCTTTTGCAAGTTTGTAGCGAAATGGATGATGATTTAGGACGAATACGAGCTCGCAAAATTTTATAAACAGACCGTCTAGATATCATGAAAAACTACTAAATGTATATTTTCAAAATAAAATTATTTGCATTGTTGAAATACTAATATATCCCTGTATGGTGGCCGTTTTGCAATTTTCCTTCTTCTTATGGTATTTATTTCCGCCCAAAAATGCGTTAAAATTAGTGTTGAAATGTAACTTTCAAATACTTTTATTTTTTATTTTTTAGGAATTCGTACCCAAAGGGTAAAAACGGGACCCTATTACGAAGACTCCGCGGTCCGTCTGTATGTCTGTCTGTCTGCCTGTCACCAGGCTGTATCTAATGAACCGTGATAGCTTTTATATTGCCACTATAACAACAAATACTAAAAATAGAATAAAATAAATATTTAAGTGGGGCTACCATACAACAAATGAGATTTTTTACCGGTTTAGCGGAACCCTTGGTGCGCAAGTCCGACTTGCACTTTGCCGGTTTTTGTTTCCATACAGGGCTAGATAATGATGAGACAAATTGATATCACTTTTAATTTTGAACGTACATCGTCAAACAGTGGAGTAATCACCAGACTACGTTTGTATGGAATAATGATCGACTAGTGTAACCTTAAGTCCAAAATGTTTGGTCTCGCCATTTTGGGAGCGCTTGTCAATCTCATACGTTTTTTACCCCCTACGAAAAAAGAGGGGTGTACCTGTGTATTTGTGTATCTGTCTGTGTATCATCACAGTTCTTAAACGTATGAACTAATTTTGATTTCGTTTTGTCATCGAGAGTGTTTTAGCTATGTTTGATGAAAATCTGTTCAGCCGTTCAAAAGTTAAGGGCCTTTTACTGTTTGAATCGGGGTGTTTTCGCAAGATATTGTGTCATCATTACGTGTTCAATAGATTGCCGATTGAAGCACATTTACTAGAAGGTAAATTACGTAGCATGCAATAAACATGTTTACGGATATTTTTTTTTTTTTTTGTTTTTCTTATTAGACTATCGTTATCACTGATGTCACTTTATGAAAGCTCTCCATTTCGGGGTTTAGGTTACTTTCAACATAGTCATAGTGGTATACCGCAGCTCTGCGGAAACGTATCGCACTTTAACCCTCACATCACATCATCAGCCTATCAATGTTCCCACTGCTGGGACACAGGCCTCCTCTCTGTGAGAGGGAATGGGCCGTAATCCACCACGCGGGCCCAGTGCGGGTTGGTGGATGTCACATGTCTTCGAATTTTTGGTTCTAGGACATGCCGGTTTCCTCACGATGTTTTCCTTCACCGTTTTTGAGAGCAGTGGTGATGAAATAATTTACACAAAGTAAAGCGCCTGCCTAGGCTCGAACCCACGACCTACAACTTGTAAGTCGCGGCCGATACCATTGGGCCACCACTGCTCTCTCACTTTAACCCTATTATGGCCAAATTTGTCATCAATATTTTAACTCGAAGGATTGTAGGTCATACGTGACTTATTTGATTAAAATTCTATGTCTCCTAGATACGGTAGACAGCGTCCAGAGTAGCCCTTCATCGTGAACAGTCTTGAACTAGTTGAACTTCACACTTCAGCTCGTTTTAAGTTTTTCCGAAGCTCGTCGCTTCCGCTATTAGGGAGCGTTGTAGATGTCCATTTTAACCGCAACGGCGTAGAAAGAAAGTATCCCTTCTATTCAGTTTCCTTACTCTATGGCTCAGTCTTAGCATAAGCGATCTAGGCATGTAGGGTTTTAGTCTACAGAGAAATGGCGCGAAGTCGGGTCTCGACGTGAGACTGGCATGACACGGTCTGTCGTCAAACATGTCGCCACTCCGTCTGGTCGGAATCTTGTCACGTCTACGTACATTTTGTAGACGACAGTGTGTGTAGTATTTTTTGTTCTATATTTTAACACGGTCACGTTCAGGTTATTTGACGACACAGGGTCTTTTTACCCAGCTGCAAGGAAAGGGTTATGTTTTTCGCGCGTATCTTGTATGTTTGTATGTATGTAATATTCTTTATTACCTCATATCTTTCAAACTACTTGGCGGATTTTTATAATTAAGACATCGTTAGATAGGTCTTAACTGCCCAAGTGTTCTTAGCTAAGTGCCTTTAAAAAAAAAGGAACATGGCGGATTTTGGGCGCCATATTGTGGGTGTTGCAATATTTTTTTTCTTTCATACCCATCGAGTGGGGTATCAAAATGAAGGGTTTTTTAGAGGAGATTTCAAAAATATATAACACTTATATGTTTAAATGTACCTAATTCGAAAAAATATGTTAACTAAAAAGTTACAAATAAAAAAAGTTAATTCAAAAAATCAAAAAACCCGCCTGCTTAAAAAGTCGGAGGATACATCTCGTATTAGTCAGCCAGCTCGCGAATACGAGTAAGTATCCTCCGACTGCACAACATGATTTTCTTCTTGTTTACGTCTTTTTAGTTCGTTTTTTAAGCAGGCAGGTTTTTAGATTTTTTGAATTAACTTTTTTTAGTAAAATGTATCTTACCACTTTTCAGTTTTCGTCTTAAACTTTTTTAAGTTCTGTACCCTATATATGGAACCAAACAGCTACATGAACCAAAATGAATAGGTAACATTACTTACGTTCTTAAACAATGACAACATCGAAAATTGCTCTAATAAAGGGACAAAATTAACTTTGCCGCTCGAAATTTTTGATTGATAAATTAAAAATAAAACTTTTCTAAGTACATTTTGTAAGTTGGTCGACTATTACTCGTGAACTTGTAAATACCTGCCTATATACCCGAACATAATAAACCTAATATATACCTACATAGCACTATGCCATTCCCCGAGGCTCTAACGCGCGCTCGTATCGGCTCCTTTCGCAATTCGCACCCGGCCGCGGTGGTACTCAAATAGATAATATTTTTCTAACTTCAGTTGCGAAGTTGGATTTTATAACTCCTTTTTCAGTTACCAGTAAGTCCTTATTTAGTTTAAGTCAAGAGTGAATAGATTACATCTAGGCAAGCGTGCTTCACCGTAGACCACATCATCGCTTACCATCAAGCAAGATAGTGGTCAACGCGAGAATATAGATTAAAAAAAAACATCATCCTATGTGGGCCCGTTTTTAGACTTTGTGAGCCGCTGAAACCGTTCTTATGTTCATGTAACAACAACAAAACAACCCGGAACCCTATTGCTGCGCGTGGCCCGACACGCACTTGGCCGGTTTTTTTATTTTATTTGTTTTATCTACACTCCCAACGTAATGTTCCAAATATGAATTCAAAAAATATTATATAAACGTACTTGTAACACGTACTTTATAGTCGTGGATAGGTAAAATTAAATAAAAAACCTTTGCACTCCAACATTTTCCTTCGATTCTCAAAGAACATAAAAAACAACGATGACGACACGAACGACGACGACGACATTTTCATAAAATAACTTATAATTTTTAAAGCACACTTTTACTTTCTAATTGATTGGTGCTTATGGGCTCATTGACTTAATGTAGAAAAGTAGTGTCATAGTCTATGGATGCCCGCGCTGCGCAGTTATATGCAATGATAATCTAAATTGCCTGCCAAACCACATATTTTTTCGTTTCCACTTTTGTTTTATTTCAACTATACGAGTATTCGAGTGAAGATAAAATAGTGTATCCAACGGCATATAAATATGTATTAAAACACTCGCGTGTTATTTATGACAAACCAATGCTCATGTTTTAATAACCCCTATTATATGGCCATTGCATAAACAACTATAATATACTACCGCCGCGCCGTGAATTTTTTAACATATCCAAAAGTAAACATTCAGCCGGCAGGGGGGGACCCTTGAGTCAAACAAAAAATTTCCATTAATAGCTTAACTAGCTTCTGCTTGCTGCTAAAAACCATCCATGGTTTTTAGTTGTAACTACCTAATAGGCAAGTAGTTACGTAAGGTACCTATAATGCCAAAAAAGATTACCCGAATATCATGAAACTGTACATAACCGGTGAAATGAGAGTGTACCAAGGTGAACTGTACACATCTGCGTACCCCTTTAGAGCGTACTGGCGCGATGTTATGTTATGAAATGGTATAAAAAATAAACAGACATGCGATTGCAACAATCCCGAGAGATTTCTTCTTATTTATTGAAAAGTTCTGTAGTATATCTCCGAAGTTCTTCATCAGATCTTCACCAAATTAAAATGGGACCAATTTCGGAAAATTGGTCCCATTTTAATTTTCAAAATCGGTCTACAAATTGACGGAATTATCGGTGAACATACATAAAAAATACATTCATAAATTCGAACATAGAACCTCCTCCTTTTTGGTAAGTCGGCTAAAAATAAGACAAGAGAGAGAAAAAACGAAAGCAAATCACTCAAAAATCCGCATTTCCTTTAAACCCCGGACCTTCTTCTGGCTTCCTAGAGTGCCTCCGTAGCCAAATAAACTTATTGATTGTCTGCGTTTGGCAGGCTATCAAGTCCTTTCACCACAATCTAATATGAACTTTAAACTTTCAATGGTAAAGTTTAATTTAGAATGGGGAGAAGTTTCACAGCTATTAAGATGTTTCCTTTAATAGAAGTAAACACGACCTTAGAGATTAGAGGCGAATGGCGAAGTATGAGCTTGTTAAATTTTATTGGATCAGTCATTGATGGTTATCGCAGATGCAGATCTTATTATTGCAGATGGGGTTGCATAGAATATAAAACAAATAGAAGCGGTAACTTTCTTGGCATAAGAAAATTGTTATGACATTTTTTTTTAACAGTCGTTTTTGATTGGTAAGTTAATCTTAATCTTTCTACTCATGATTTAATGAAAAGGTATTTTTTTTTGTTTGGTTGCAGGGATTAATCTCCGATAGAATTGTTACGATGAAAAAAAAAACTGGTAGAAAACTGGACTATAGTTGAGTGATCTAAGATTTAGGGTGGCCAAAACACAGATGTCGAAAAATAAATAGGTCCCTCGTATCGTGGGCTATCCGAAACACCCACCTGTATGTTCCGCGACTTTTCAAAATTTTCCAGTTATTAGTTTTTTGCTGAATTTTAAGAATGTTTGACCTGACTGTGACTGTTCCTAAAAGACCCTAGGCTAATAAAAAATTCGTTTTTCCTAAACTGCCCTAGATTTAGAGTAAAAGGTCGGCTACTTCTGAAGAAGTAGAATCTGTGCCCCATCCAGCCGCACAAATTTGTAAGGTTCGTCTTCCTGACCTGGACACCTTTCCACCGAGTACACGTGAATTCCAGATTATAGTTTTGTTTTGTTTTGGAATTCACAGTTATAAGATTATAACTTGGAAGTGGTTTAGAAGGATAAAATGTAACAAAAGGGATATAAACTAAATTATTATAATTAACTAAAGTTTGTGTGAGAAACTCTTTACACTAATGTATAGAGTATTAAACCAAAGACCGAATAGTGGTTGCTGATAGTAATTATACATTCAAGCATTAATACAAATACAAGTAACTAAATTGGCAAAGAGTTTTAACTCTAGAAGTGACTGGAGTTGAATAGATCAACTCTCCTACAGACAGCCCCAAAAGCGCCCATCCCGCCATTATTTCCTAGGTGTAATAGCTGGTAAGAAGAAATAATGAAACAAACTTCCCAGCACACTTTTCTGTCTGTTAGCCATAAGGACTATATTAGTAAAACAATGGTGATGTATGAAATTAATTAGACAAAGGGGTTGCAAAGTGCAATATTTACCTAACGGAAGGTCAGGGGAAGGAACGCTACGCTTGCTTTGAGAAATACATTACTTTGAGTTACGTTAATGAGTTCGTTGACAATAGTCTAGATTCCCACCCAAGTGACGTGAGCCTAACTTTTAGCAGCAGGCACGTCGTATACGTGTACTGCAGGTCCTCAAATGCGAATCCTAAGAAGGATTAGCAGCGGTCCATACAATACATGTTTCCCTAAACTTAAACATGTCTTACACAATCCTAAGACAGGGACAGTTTTGTGCCTAAGAGCCCTGCCATTGAGCGAGACATGCTTCCAGAATTACTGGACGCGCGCTATAATAAATAGCTCACCCTCGACCTAACACCCTTACTAAGACAATACAGAACTAGCAAGCGCACCGTAGACTCAGTCTGATACAGAATACATTGAGATCGATTTGTTGCATGAGGAAATGGATTAAGTCGTCATTTCACACTTTTTAAACTCCCCAAACCTCGAGGTTGCTCCAGTGTAATTGACAGCCGTGTGACGTCAGCAGCGGGGTCTTACACTGGGCTTCCATCGTGTCTCGCTAAATATTATTTTTTTAATTCAGAGATGGGCCCGAAGACCTGGTGCGATTTAACGAGACACGACACTAACATTCATTAAATTGATCATGTCCCAGTGTGTGATGTTTGGTGATGACTACCCCCTTTAGTTTATTAGTGTACACACAACAAACGCAATGCAATGAGACTCGTAATCAGACCTTCTATAGGAAACAGTATTTAACAACTAACATTTGGTTATCCTACGTTCTTAATTGAGAGCGGCCTTATAGCCTATTTTATACAACGGTGAGTATTAGCGGTTCCGCCTTCCATGCATGTTATGTCAGTTAAAAGTCAATAATAGTCCATAATCAAATGAGTATTTGTGTAGTGTATAAATGGTGGATTAGAGCATGTAAAGTGTAACAAAAGGCTTCACCGCTTCCCTAGACCAAATGCTAGTGACAAATATCTGCCAAGGTGTGGATTGGGAGATAAATACAAAGACTCGCCATGCTAGAAACAAAGGGTACATTAGTGATTCGTCCCTACCTATGTAATATAATGATTAAAACTTACCAAACATACCGGCACTCACTCACACCATATTAATACGAGTTTAGACTAAATCATAATTAACTTAATAGTTAATTTCGTTACCACGATAACTACCACGACACGACTTTTGATTATTGATTCCGTAGCCACTCCCCTCTATCCGTCTTACTACGTGATTCTCAAACTATCAATCTTTCACTTTTCGCGCTTTCGTCCTTCCTCTATCACTGCCTAGAGTCAAGTCCCGATCTCTCGTGCCTCTCAAAACCGACTGCCTCTCCTCTCCCTAACCTTTTTGCCTTCATCGCCTCGCCTAAGGGTTTTCCGCTTGCCCCCCGGGCCGGGTCCGTGTATCTACTTTTATTGTTAACACATGGTTCTTAGTTTTTGTAGAGAATCTCGTATCTTAAGTCCCTATTCCTGTGCTTTTGGCCACTTTGTTTTTGTTAAAGGTCCATTATCGCTTCACTATTTTTAAAATGAATAGAATTTCATAGTTTATGAGGTTGCCTGTCAGACCATAATTTAAACCCGAAGGTCCTTGTCTCTAAGTATTCGCCACATCTGGCCGGCAATGGGCAGTATTAAATATTATAATATAGAGATAAATGACGTGTAGTCACACTGACCAACTCAAAAAAACCGAAAAATAATCGGAAAAAGGTAATTCAAAAAATCAAAAAGCCCGACTGCGAACGAAAAAGACGTAAACAAGAAGAAAATCATGCTGTACAGTCGGAGGATACATATTCGTGAGCTGGCTAACCAAATCCTCCGAATGCACAGCATGATTTTGTTCTTGTTTACGTCTTCTTCGTTTGCTTCTTAAGCAGTTGGGTATTTTGATTTTTTTAAATTAACTTTTTTTATTTATAACGTTTTAGTTAAATTTTTTTTTCGACGTAGGTACATTTAAACATTTAAGTGTAATTTATTTTTTATATCACCTCTTAAAACCTTTTATTTTGATATGCCACAATGGGATAGGCAGAAAAAAAATGTGCTCCCACATTATGGCGCCCAATTTTCCAATTTTAATGTAGCCAGTAACACTCGCAATGTTAAATTCAAATTCCTTTATTGTTTGTCACAGATGGAAAAGCAGTTATTATTTTAATATATATATATAGATCGCTGCAACATACCCACAGGGCGTACAATATTGAATAGTCATGTAAGATCTATTCTATCATTATTCATGTTGAAGTACATTATCATTAGTTAATATTATTATACTTTTCAAAGAGAAAGACAAAAATAAAAAATAAATTGCTATTGATTAATATTATTACATAAGTCGAAAAATATATTATCATTATTTAATATGTCAAAACGTCATGTCAAGAATACAATTTTAAACTCATTTATACCTCATTAATTAATATGTCAAAAATTATGTCAAAATTACATTGTAATTCATTAAATATCGTCGATATACATTAGTCAGATTTAAATTCAACAGTCACATACACGTTTTATCATCGTTTTTAGGTCAACATTTCATCTGTTAAAAATTATTGATCGAGTAGTATGCTTTACTTAATAAGAATACTTTGAGTTTATTTTTGAAAATATTGAGTCTTTCGATGTTTGTTATGCAAGTTATCCCTATCCCAAATATACTCATCTTGAAAATATCTGTTCTCCATCTAATAACACAACATATTTTTATGTCGTGCACCTCTTAATGTTTCATAATTACAAATATCGCGTTTTATCATCACCATAAATATACATTGAAAGGAGAGTTATAATTTTAATCTAGTAAACAGTGCTCTACTTGTATCAGTTTATTTAAGTCCACATATACTTCTTATGCATTTTTCTGGGCTTTAAACGCATAATCTCGTAATAGTGAAAATAATCGTTGCATGGTAAGCGCTTAGTAATGCACTTTCATGTACAACTTTTCTTAGCATGTAAAGAGCATAGGAAGATTGATTAAATTTTTTGCAGATATGATTGATTTGCATTTTCCAGTCAATGTGAAAGCCTAGAAATTTTGTTTTATTAACTTCTTTTAATGTTTCATTTTTACAATTAATGTGAATTTTTGTTGCTTTCGAGTTTTATTTTTAAAAGTCATGTAGCTTGTCTTTGCAATGTTTATTTTTAGTTTGTTTACATTTAACCAGTTTATGATATCTCTAAGAGATTTGTTAATGTTTGTTTCATAATTATCTTGTTGGTTCTTCGTAAAAATAGCTGTGCTATCATCTGCAAACAGTATAAGTTCCTGTTTTATGGATTTGGGTAAATCGTTTATGTAAATTATGAACAAAAGTGGACCCAGTATGCTTCCCTGGGGCACTCCATATTGAATAATTCTGGCATTTAATTTATATGTTTGTTCATACTTTGTGCCTTTTGTTTTTCTAGTTATTTGTGTCACTTGTAATCTGTTTTCTACATATGATTTTAAAAGATTCAATGCAATTCCTCTTACCATATTTTTCCAATTTATTAAGAAGTATTAGATGATCCACATGATCAAATACTTTTGACATATCTATAAAAATCGCAGTTATTTGATGTTTTTTATCTAGTCCTGACATTACTTGTTTAAAAAAATTGAAGAACGCGCTACTTGTAGATCTATCCTTACCGAATTGCTCTTTTGCAAATATTTAATTATTTTAAAGCAATTGTACAAGTTGTTATAGATAACCTTTTCATATTTTTGCAATAACTGGTATTAGTGCAATTGGTCTGCAAAATTTTATCTCTTTTCTGTCTTCTTTTTTGAATACGGGTGTTATGAGTGTTAATTTCAATTTTGAAGGAAACACCCCATGAGCAATATGCAGATATAGCTCAAGCTTTGCAATTTGGAAAATTATAAATAATAGTAAGACAGTGACACCTAAAGAAGAAATAAATCAAATTAGTGACCAAAAAGTTAAAGACAAATTAGTGACCAAACCGGTAGCAGTTTGGCTAATTTGTCTTTAACTTATTTATAATTTTCCAAATTGCTTAGCTTTTGTTACTAGCTGAATTGATAAAATTGTTGTTTTGAGACTTTTGAGTCTTTTTAATAATTGTTCTTAGTCTTGCCGTGTATTCCTTAACGTTTAATTTGTCTTTTGGATTTGATGACAGTCTATCGACTTCTATAGTAAGTCTCGTTTTCTTTTTGAACATAACCTTATCCCTTTACTTAGCCATGTAGTCATCTTAGCAATTGGTATTTTAATTCGTATTATAGGAAAACATAAATCATAAAGTAATTTGAATAGATCATAAAAATTATTGTAAGCTATTTCAGGATCATTATATTTTGTAAAATATTCCGCAAAACTAAGACTCTCAATGCAACTTATAAATTTTGAAATATTATCCTCACCGTGATCTCTTTTAGATTTAAACCAGTGTGTTATGGCGTAGGTTTTCGTTACGGGGCATTGTCAACAATTGTGCTGTATGGTCAGAAAATGAAAGTTCAAAAACTGTAGATTTTGCTCCACTAATATTATGGGCTATATTGTCAATGCATGTCATGCTACTTAATCTGGTCGGTTAACTTATAGTTAAATTCAAATTATAACTTGCTAATAAACGTTCAAATTGTTGAGATACTCTAATGCTTTCTATCCTGTTTATGTTGAAGTCGCTACACGCTATAACTTTTTTGTTTGTGAAACATCACTCAATTTGGTCATGTCTACTTTTAGGATGTCGGTAAATGCACAATATAATAATTGTATGGTTTATTGGATTATTCTATGCATTGTACAAGTACTCATGAAGAATCAGATGCAAAAAAAAAATGTCGATAGTCTTCTACTTTTTACCCGACTGCCGAATGAGGGTAATGTATGTTTATCAGTCTATGTATGTATGTTCCTTTGTGGCATTTTGGAGACCAAACGCTTTGGCTGATTTTGATGATTCTTACGTCAGTCGATTCGTCTTAAAGTTGCGACTGTCACTGGCTAAATTAAAATGGGAAAATAGAAAAATCGCAGATTTTGGGTGCCATATTGTGGGAGCCCAACTAAGCCGCGAAAAAAACTACTGTAAGGAAACAAACAAATTAAGGGATTTGACATTAAAGAAATACCAATATTATCATAGCAAATAGCAGTTTAATAAGCAAGCACATGGTACGAAAATACAATCATCCGAATTTCCGGCTTTGTTTATTCCAGGATTTGAAAGAAGGAGTGCAGCTGCCATAAAACTAATTTAAGTTTTGTGAAAAGAACTTTGTCTAGAATTTAACAATTCTAGACCAAGTTTCTTTTTGACTTATTTTTCGTAAAACCTAACGTCACATAAAGATTTGTTGATAAGCAATTATTTTGATAAAGTAACGTATTTTTTACAACTTGTATATTTTGCCTAAATCATATTTTTCCCATTTTAGCCTGTATTTTACGACAGTGCGCCGGGTTAAAGGCAAAACCAATTATTTAGCCCAAAAAAGTCAATATAAAGTTTTGCGTAAGCGCATTTGGAAAGTTTGAGATTAAAATTAAGTCCTTAATAATAAAATTATGTCCGTCGCAAATATAAGAGCGTGTTCTATAATTATCTGAGTTTCAAACTGATGCATACTAAACACAAAAATGTACTTCATTTGTCCAACAAAAAAAAAACTAATTTTAACTCCCTCCTTTTAGTTGGTTTTGCCTGTATAGTACAAATACAAGCATATCTGGATAACTACTTGTCCTGTTTCTAACAGACTTTGCATTTACGTGAGTTAAAGTATTGTTTTGATAATTTGCTTGTAAGGCTGATTGTTGAAACATCCGTTTTGAAACAATTTTAAAAAATACGAAAAGATAGTTAGTTTTGCCTTTCTATTTCCCAGTAAATGTCTTTGAATGTAGAATGCAAAATTGTACTAACACTACAAGTTACTGATTTGTATGGCTTAAATCATTCAAATTGTGTAATCTCATCCAGTACAAGAAAACATACAAAAGATAAAACTGACTGGTAACAACAAGAATCATTTATTTTATTATTTTTTACTTTGTATGGATATAAAAGTTTCGTAATCTAAACAAACAATAATTGGTCTATAAAAAATAATTTAAAGAAAAGTATCACTCAGAGTCATTCTCCGAGTCCTCTGATTCATCAGAAACCGTAAAATCAAGTATACGATCCACTTTTTGGCCATCAGCTCTCAAACTTTGGAACCATCCATGATAATGGTCGGGCATGACTCCTTTGTCACAAAGTTTCAATAAATCGGTTTTTTTGGCTTCTGAAATGCATAATGGTTCTTTATATAACGGGTACAGTATCTGTGGAAAACATGGGTAATTTTTGTCTTGTGGTGGTGGTTCTGTCACAACTTTTTGGACTGGCTCGACGTACTTAGACGAGTTGGGTATCGTAACGAAGGCAATTTTTTTTTTTTTGTTCGGCTTGTGTCTTGTGTTATTGACTGTGATTCCAAAGAGTGTTCTACATTTTCGAGACCTATATAAAAAAGTTTCAGACATGTCGTAATTAAAAAATATGTTTGATTAACTTTTAATGTATCGCATTCTCTTTATTTTACACCACCTGACACGTTCAACGTTCACGTTATCCTCTACTTATTTTTGCTTTAGTCATCATCATACTGATGGCTAGTCTCTTAAGATGTTTGAAGTCCGTGTACTTCATTTTTTTTACATGATAGGATGTTTTTTGTTTGTCCCTTACTTTTTCCCTTGCATTGACTTGATGATCGGGCCTGTCGAAAAATATTCAACCACTCTGTAATTGAGTATAAGTTTGAGATTTTTCGGGCTGATTCTATGCTGCTGTGCATAGAATCTACCTCCATGTGTGTGATCCGATTCAAAAATTTTGCTTAAGTAATGTAAAACTATCGATCCAATCTCAAAGCTTCCTTTCTTGCAATTAATTTCCGTCCACGCATAACAAAATGCTTCATTTGGAAAGGCGCAGGTTCTATAGTGTAAGTTCCTTGCAATAATACAAAGACCTACATCTCCACTAGGCATTTGTAAAATTGCCTGCAAAGAATGCCGAAGTGAAGATCGTTTCTTTTTCTGATCTCTCCTTGTCCCTTTGCTTCTCGCCATTTCCTTTAATTTTTCTTTAAATGTGCTGTTTATCTGTTTTTCTTTAATTTTTTTCTCGTTGGTACTCAAACGACGATACTTGGTGCACAAAAGACACTGGCCTTTTTTGGGAACAAAAACCCCAAGTTGAATTCGGTGCAAACTACATTTCGATATGTAGCCTCCGACACGGGTGTAAGACTCTGCTTCTCACACTCCTACACACACAATGCATACATTTTTGTAATTGACAGACTCTAGTCTAGATGTTGGTGTTTAATATCTTTGCGCATATAATGGCTTTCCATCGTAGGGAAAGCTTTGATATGACGCCAGATTTCTTTAGCTTTTCTGGTGAAGTTTTGTTGTGGGGCTCATATCGTCCTCGCGGATCCCAATCTCTTAAATAAAATCCCATCGCATCGCTTCTATATTCTATATAACTGAAGCAGAAATGCACAGAGATTTGCAGAAAAAGTTTTGGTATATCTGAAATTTTACGCCTTGTTTATAGAAAAAAGTACTGCTTTACATGCTTTTCTTTGAGCACAGTATTTCCTACAACATCTCTCACGATCAGTTTCACTGAAGTTTACGGTGTCTTTGAATCTACGTTTTGAGCAATCTACAGCCTTTGGTACATCAGCCGGTCAATATTTTTTGCAGTTATGTAAGAGAGACCATCAATTTTCCTTTTTTTTTACATTTCCCTTCCAGGTGGTAGGATCTGGCATACGCCAGTGACTTTTGGATTTTAATAATTTTGAAAGCTATCTCAAAGATTTCGTTTATAGCGGTGGTGGCGGCTATAATCGTGTGCGTAAGATTTGACTAAATCCCCGTAAAGCGGGCGAGGGACAGCGGCAGCGCGCGGAACTACCGACTATAACAATTTAATCGGTTTTGCTTCTACGCAATTCGCTAAAAAGAAACCGAAAAACCGAATGCCAAAATCGAATATATTTATATAATATTTATTTAGTTTTAATGTTCAAGAACAAAAAGGTGCTAATCAAAAATATTATTTTTTACCATTAGTGACTAATATCTTCCTTTGAAATTATTGTGAAACTAAAACGTACTAAAAAAGTTTGGTATTTTTTGCATCTATATTTTGATACATTTCGGTCAAATTATTACGAATTATTGGTTTTTTATTCTTTAAAGATAAACTTTTTCGATTTATTTGTTTCTTAATTCAGTAAAATAACTATATAATCGGTTTTTACATTCGGTAACACGGGAACTGTAAGTCCTATTGTTTAGTTGGTTTTACCATTAGATAAAGAATCAAATGCTGATTCGAATGGTATATTAAAGTGAAAAACTGAAAAAAATCGCAGATAGTTGGTTTTGCCTTTAACCCGGCGAGTGGATGTATTTATCTACAACCGTAGACAGGTATGCTAAGTGAAATCATTACCTTCACGTATGTTATCATTTTAGCATTGGGCATTGTGTATGGTGTTGAAAAAAGAGGGTTACAATTTAACACCTGCGTTTACACAATAGCAATGTTGAGACTTTACGAGTTATTGCTAAGACACGATTATGATAAATGAATAGAACGTCATAAAGATTTTTAGTGTAAATATACCAGAATAGAAAGGAAATTCTAAAATCAAAGTTTTCGAAGTCGTCTGATTAGAGAGAAAACCCATGATTTCTTCATCAGATTTGCCTTTTTATGTAAGTTTGAGAAAATTAACGGTCTTGTTTTTAAGTGTCATTTTTGGATATCTGAAACTGGATCCCTAATTACATATATATATATTCTCGGTATTCTCTTAGTAATCCGTACATACTCAGCGATCAATTTGTCGCCCAGAATATACTTGTAAAAAAAAACTGCCAGCTCCGCCTCTATAATGCTGTATTATAAATTACTTTTATTAGAATAGCTCGATCTTTATTATTGAACTGTGAAACAGCATAAGCACTGAACACCTCTACTAATTTCTTCTAAGGAAAGATCTTGGATGTTATATCATGTTTGCTTGAAGATGTTTATAAATTAGGTCATCCTTGTTCTGGCTGGTTTACCTCAGAGCGTGTAGGCTGCGTCATGTTATCTATTTAGAATTCCTTTAACGTGCGACTCGTAGAACAAAAGTGAATTGTCTCAGGTAGCTGATTATTCTCTAGACACCTTTTATTACACCCGCAGGCTGACGAAAAGGGATTACCTAGATACTTCGAATTAGAGAATTCGAAGTTGAGTCTTTGTCAAACTCTACCTTAGCCTAGAGAAAAATCAAAGTTTGACATTAAAGTAGTGTTTGACACGTTCTTAACTCTAAATTCTCAAATCATATATCGGCCTTAAGTTCTCTGACTAACTAATCTTAAAAGCTTCTTAGGCCTCCAATCTGTTGTATTCAAGTCACCCTCTCTTAAATTACAATGTGGTCTAAATACAGAAAATTAAAATAAAATTTAAAACGCAATTTACGAAATAGCTGACCTGAATTTATTTTAATCTCTGTCACTGACCACGTAATGAAATCACTTTTTAATGCATTTTATGAAACGTGGCACATTTTCATAAAATGTTTCACAATCTTGTAAATTGTTGAAATTGTCAGCGAGTCCTGTTTTTGAACCAATATAGTATCATGCGATAAATTGGAAATGTGTGCCAAATAAATTCAGGCAATATTTAGCACAGCTAGTCAGGCAGATTTGTATGTTTATATGAGTTATTTATTTCACTATGCTACGTTTGTTCGCTATCGAAATAAATGGAACTTGTGTATGCTAAATGCAAAGTTTTATTGCGGATACATAATCAAAAGCCAAATTGTCCAATCACAAGCGAGATGAATGACGCGATGTGGATTTCTGTCTGTGTGATTGGTCGATTGATAGCGGTCAAACCCTTGTCGTTGCCGTATTCACTTACGCAATATGACTGCAGGATGACTTTGATAATAAAGCATCAAAATTATGTTGATTAGCAAAAACATTATGTAGAGAGTTACATATTTATTCGGTTTTAAGTACTTAATTGTACCTAAGGCATCCACTATCCAAGTAGGAAGGAAAATGAAGGAAGTATGAAATAGATTGCCTGAAAACTTTTTTGTTGTATTTAGCGAAAGAGATTTTACCCTATGGAAACCCTCATGGGCTGATATCAGCCCACGATTAATGACGTAAGGTTTTATTCGGCAGCAGGTTGAAATAACCTTTCGTTGACAGTACCTATCCATTAGGGTTTTCCCTTCATCGGTTGTAATTAGCGAAAACTATAAAAAAACAATAGACAGACGCCTTATTAAGGTGTCGCGATAGTTGAGGGGAGGCGGCACCCGTGGTTTAAAAAAAATTATAACACGTCCCAATAAAGGTTTGCCATCCCTGCCCTACATCAAATAAAAAGGTAATGGACACGACCCAGTGGTGAAAATTGATTCAGAATGAGCTTTGCAGATCTTTTTAAGTTTCCCAATACGGAAACAAGCTCAACTTTTCACATTTTCCCTTTTCCCGATACCTTGAAATCAGCGAAAAAGTGAGATTATACCTTCGACCCAATATTATTACGTAATCCTTGAGGAAATCCTTCCAAGCGGCGTCCCTTGTAAAATTAATATTCCTTCAATATTCCGGGTTGCGTTATATTAGAAAATATCTTCACTTTCATCCCTCTCGCATTGTTTTGGGGTGCGATTAGAATATTAAGTGAGTGGTAGGTAGGAACCTAATGTACTATTATTATGTTTAGAGTCACGCGTAATTTTATTACATTTATGACTATTTAGGTTAATGTGTTTGTAAATGAACTAGTTATTGAATTATGTCATTGTATACTAATAATAATACAGTCTTCTTCCTAATCGCTCTCACACTGCTCAAAATCGTGACTCCGTTTCAGACTGTCAGTTTTTCTCTATCAATTACGATCAGCAGCCTGTTGGAGTGCGGTGCTGATGATTTCTGGTGCTCCGATATTTGATACTACCACCGTTTGGGGCTTCGGCCTCTAGGCCTTTTACCCTGTTTTTTGCCAGTCCTATATGGTAATCAACGTTTATAATAGAAATATTATTATGATGATGCCAAATAGACATGTATGGAAAAAGAAGACGTGCCAGTCGATAATAGTTTAGCCAAGAGAAAAGAGTTGATACCGACAACTACAGAGGGCCCATTTCACACACTGCCTCCCAGCTGTCGTTGCGTGTGGACAAAACTTATGAAAATACTGAAGCTAAACCAAATTATATTAGACCCTAAAATTTAAATCACTAGGTTCTGTCAGCGGTTTCGTCCACGTGAAAGTTGGAAATTATCCCAAGGAATCATGTTCCCGGGATAAAAAGCATCTCAAGTTTTAAACGAGAACATGATCTATGCGCGTAAGAGTAGGTTTATTAAAAACCGTCCAGCTGTTAAGTCATAAAATGTGAACTAACAGACAAACGGTCGCATAAATCATTTTAGCATTTTTGTATCATTTTTTTATTCTGTTTCTTCAGTCCATCCAAAGGTTGTCTGGTAGATATCGCTGTCAGCGATAAGACCGCCATTGTACCCGTATAAATAAGTTTTTCTTGTAAATGTGTATAATTTTATGGTGTACAATAAAGTATATTCTATTCTATTCTATTCTATTCTATGGATGGCAACACAGCCACGTAAAAGCATAGAAAAAAAATTAAATCCCATTAAAGTTTAAAGTAGGTTTTTGTTCGCAATAAAGTGCATGCTACCACGAACAGTCATTTTAAATAATTAATGCTGCGTTCAGGAGTTTCCCTGTGGGAACCGACCGCCAGTGGCTGGCGCCAGTCAGTGGTGACTGGTGGGCGAATCAATTGTTAATGTATGGTAGGCGACAGAAGGCTTTGTTGTAGGTTGAATTCGTTATTGTTTTATTGTAGAACAGTTTTTATTTCATTTGAAGTAAGTAGGAAAGGTAAGGAAACTGTAGGTGTTAGACCCGGAGATTATTGATGAAATCGTTTTTTTTTTTGTGAAATGAATTAAAGGAGGACTTGAATGTCTTCCATCATCGGCAATTGGTGACGCAGAACTGGCAACGATGGAAGGTAAGGCTTCGCCCAGCTGTAGGATAGCACCTAGTGGTAAAAAAAAAAAAAAACTTCTGCTGTTGCTGGTGCCCAAGTTTTTTCATCTTCTTCTACCGCTTAATACTGATGTATTACCAAAAAAAATCCATTTCAATAACAAGGACCCTCGTCTTATGTGGAAAAGGGCGGCTTGACTGATTATTCTTTGTTTTTTCTTGTTTAATCTATTATGGAAGACGTTAATGTCTGTGATACAATAATTTTCATAAGTACAGGTAGGACCAACGATTCTATTATTCTGTATTTACTGGAAAAACTGTTCTTAGGTACTTTCTGATCCTGTAAATGTGTTTTTTTTTCTGAATAAATGATTATTGTATTGTAACACAAGGTCCCTTATTTAGAATAGGACTAAAACTAAAATGATTCTTTTGTAAAAGTCAGATTCTAATTACCCTTGACAGGCTGAAAGTTGAAATAAAGGGTCCGTGCCCACTCAACCTGATTAAACTCAGCCCGAAGAATAATACCTACATATTTCTATTTTGTTAGGCGTAAAAACATCGATGTATACCTAGTCAAGCAGAAAAGTGTTGATTTAACGCTTGCATCACAGAGAGTGTAAAATTTAAATAATGTTTGGATAAATAAATCAATAATTAAACAAGTAAGTAATTATCCTTTTTAATAATAGCTTTGTACTTTGCAGTAAAAATCACAGATTATCGTTAATTATCATTCCAATCTTATAGCAGGGGCACGGTGGTATTTATTTGATCAGTTTATAAACGTGATTATAATTATTAAGTTAACAAAAAGGTACTAACTTCCAAAGTTAAGTTATGTAGAATTAAATATCATTTTGCCTGACTGTACAAATGGCACTGAATTGGTAGTAAAACTTCTGGTATTATTCTTCGGGTTGAGTGGACACGGACCCGAAATAAAAGGATGCCAAATGACAGGCCAATAAGTATAATTAATAATTACCAAGTCAGAGGTTAGATGTCATAAAACCAAAGCGGATAGCATGTGCAAATGAAGGGTACGAAATTATGATAATTCAAATTAAAATAAATTAACTTTCTCAGAACTAGGCCGCTGAAATTGGGTTATAGCAACAATTATTATTTTGCTTGCCTGCAATTCCAAACCCAATTAACTTGTCAGGTTTTCATATTTTGGTGACAGGAGGATAAAGCAATTAGGTATTTGTTTCCTCTTTAATTCAAATTTTATATTTGACATTACCAAAAGTCAAATATTTTGCATAACTTTCCGGGCTCTTTATGGCCTGAAAGTTTAAAAAGTCACTGAAAAATAAAGATCGACTAGATAAAGCCATCATCGATATTTTTTTTTGAAATAGTACGTTAACTTTATTGATGTAAAGTGTTCATCAATCTTTTAAGTTGTAGGTGTTTGCGCCTTTGAAACCAGCGTAATATGAGTCAACAGGGGCAACACTATAAAAGTAAGAATCTACTAAGTGGCACTAGGAAGTATAAGATTTCGAACATTCTTTTTCTTTCCTTATTCCAATTTATTTGGGTTATACAAATAACTGAATGATGATGAAAAAATTAAAGTGCGACACAACTTATACAGGGTGGCCAAAAAGTCGTAGATCAAACGCAAGTAGGGGTTAGATGGGACCATCAGCTCCAAAAAATTGTTCTACGGGTCAACTCCTGCAGAGTTATAATTTATTTTGTGTTTAATTTATTTTGTATTGTTCACAATCGTTATTTTGTTTTTTCAGACACTTAACAGACCACTAGGCAGACCGAAGGAAGGAAGTTTACCAATGAGGCTTTCGTGCCAGACCCTGTCGAAAGCCTTCGAGATGTCGAGGGAGACGGCTAGCGCTTCCCCGTGTCTCTCGATGGCCTCACTCCGGATGTGAATGGCATACGCTAGAAGATCCCCAGTGGACCGATTTCGGCGGAAGCCGTATTGGCGGTCTCTGAGGATGTCGTTTGCACACGTTCCATATAGAGGATGGACGTTACAGATATGGGTCTTTAGTTGGCAGGGTCAGCTCGACTGCCCTTCTTGGGCATGGGCTGTACGTTGGCTTGCTTCCAAGCCTTCGGCACTTTTCCAGTCTCTATCGATAGGCGATATAGGCGTGTCAAGATCGGAGACAATTCAGGCGCACAGGTTTTAAGTACAATTGCTGGTATACCGTCGGGACCACTCGCTTTGTTCACATCAAGGCTACGCAGCACCCTACGGACGTCGAACTACTGGACTACGGCGAATGTCCGACATACTCGTCACACATCCATCAGGAGAAGAAGGAGGCTGCGCGCCATCAGAATTCAGATGCGAAGATTCCGCAAAAAGGGAGGCAAACAAGTTTGCCTTCTCCTCAGCGGAGTGGGCTAATGACCCGTCAGGTTTCAGCAGTGGTGGTGGTGGTGGCGACAGAAATTTAATTCGACTGACTTAGCCAGGGACCAAAACGCTTTGCTACCCGCTGGGTATGAAGCAAGTTTGTTCCCGATTCTGCTAATGTGGTCAAACCGTGCTCTTCGCATCACCTTTTTGCAGGACTTGGCAGCCCTGTTGAAGGCTCTCTTCTTCTGACTCACGTCATTTGCCTTGCGCGTTCGAGCGTCGACCCATTCCTGGTAGGCCTTGTGTTTGACCGCGTCGGCGTGGTTACATTCGGCTCCAAACCATGGTCTGTCGACATTAGACATTGCTACGTCAGAAAATGGAATATAGTACTCCATCCCCCGATGCAACACATCAGTCACGGCGTCAGCGCATGACGAAGGATCGTCCAAAGAGAAGCAAGTGGGCTGCCAAGGATAGCATGCGAAAAAAGATCGCATCCCAATCTGCTGACATGTACCGCCATACCCGCCGGTAGCCTCTTGGGCTTGGTTCGGGCGGGAAGTAGACGGATACAGACTTCACCAGACAGTGGTCGAAACTACCCAAAGGTGAAGATATCGACACTGAGTATCAGTCTGGATCTGTTGTCAGCAGAAGGTCCAAGCAATTGGCTGTGTGCGAATCAACATCTGGCACCCTCGTTGCCCCCTGGACCAGCTGGGTGAGATTTAGCGCTAGCGCAAGCTTGCGCGTCTCTCGTCCAGCATGATCAGTGCACTGACTGGCCTTCGGCACTTTTCCAGTCTCTATCGAAAGGCGATATAGGCGTGTCAAGATTGGAGATAATTCAGGCGCACAGGTTTTAAGTACAATTGCTGGTATTCCGTCCAGGCCATTCTCTTTGTTCACATCAAGGCTACGCAGCTCCTTACGCACGTCCTTTTTATGGATGCGAATATCCGACATACTCGTCACACATCCATCAGGAGAAGGAGGAGGCTACCGATTTGACAAAATATACAGCAGTCCATTTTACAGGTCTACTTTATCGTATACGTTGTAGCGGCACCAACGCCGCGACTTAAGAACTAATGACATGACGTCACACAAATCCTGCATCGTGCAAGCAAAGTTTTCGGCGCGATTTGAACGTATACAACAGTCCGACATCAACCGTCGAGCAGTTGTCCGGACCAGACACAACACCTGTCTGGTCGGAGGATCCTCCCTTTTCTATGGAGGTTGCGGAACATTACACCCTGTTCCACCTACACCCAAAACGTTTTTATTCGGCAATGGCTAAGGTAGTCGTATGAGCGACTTCACACACACAACAGTATTAAAATACTGATCCGTTATATCGGACGTCCATCCTTGTAGAAAGTTGGTTGGTGTGAACATTACCTCCAGTAGCGACGGATCCGTTAAAAACGATCCAGGAAATAGGGATGTTCTGTGTGAACGTACGCTTAGTTGTGTCGTAGTGTACCTATCGATAAATTTGATAGTCTAAACCCAATAAAAAATCAGCTGGAAATAAATTCATCCTAGATTACAGTATCATTCACAACGTTTACAGCAAAGCTACTAAACACGAACAACAACCCACACAGGTTTCGTGCTAATTTGTCACAGTCGACCGCCAATCACTCGGGTCACTTGTTTGATTCCCGCCCCAGTACACATCGCCTATGTATATTATAGTGCGCGGAGCGGGTTAATTTAGACTTAGTTTACCCTACTTTACGGTTTTATGATTTATTGGTTTATCAAGCATGCGTTTATCATAGGAAACTACGCATATTACCTATATAGTGCCTTTTTATAGTATCTTTACATCACCATCATCATCATATCAGCCGGAAAACGTCCACTGCTGGATATAGGCCTCCCTCAAGCCACACTGCCACACTGACCGGTCCCGTGCGTCTCTTATCTAGCGGATCCCTGCAAACTTTACCAGTCCATCGGTCTACCTAGAGGGAGATTTTCCAACGCAACGTCTTCCGGTTCGTGGTCGCCACTCCAAAACTTTTCTGCGCCATCGCCATTCGTTCTGCGATCAATGTGCCCTGCTCACTGCCACTTAAGTTTGGCAATTCTTCAGGCAATTTCGGTACCCTGGTTCTTTTGCGGATCTCCACATTTCTGATTCAATCACGTTACGAAACTCTGAGCATAGCCCTGTCCATTGCCACCCAACCCTTTGGGTGACTGTAAGCTTTCCGATGAGGCCCATTGTGAGTGACCACGTCTCAGAGCTTTAGGTCGTCTCTGGCGACACCCACTGGTCCTGTCATGTTTTTATTTGTTTTACTGGATGTGGAAACTTATAACTGTCTTTAAATTTATCAGAATTTTTTGTTTCAAAATTTATCAGAATAATTATTAGTGTAGATCGAAGTAAGGCTTTTTCATCAGTGATGACTTATTTTTCACCACCATGGAAGTTAATTTTTGCCCACATGTTAAATTTAGTCTTGTTATACATTTTTTTTTTACCTTTGTATAGATGCTTTTACGTAGCTATTAAATCATCAGCTCAGGTGGTATAAAATAAGCCATTCAGACAACTATTATAAATGTGAAAGTTTGTATGTTTGCGTTTCAATCACGCAAAAATGGCTAAACGGATTTGAATGAAATTTTGCACACAGATAGATAGTTCATAACACAAAAAAAAACCGTGTAAAATGTTCCGTTGGGATAGTGAAACACTTCTTGGCAGAAGATAGTTCGACATAAAACATAAATACTTATTTTAAAATATTATTGAAGTTAGAATGTCTAGGCTTAACTTGACCCTCATTTAGCTGCATTTGGAAAAATTTATAAGATCTCAGAGGACCAGAACTTTTGAGATCTACACGCACGTTACTACAATGAGTCCTGTGCTAGGGATAAAAAGAGTTCATCTCAGCTGAGCCTAATAAAAGTTTCATTGAGGAAGAATATCCTTTGTTTAACACCGATAGATGGCACTGCTATACGACTGATTTAAGAAAACAAATGAGTAGACTTGAATGAGATTACTTTTAAACATTATAACTTTGTAATGTCGTGATCTTAAAAAAAAAATCTATAGAAATGAGGCCATTTTTTACTGAGAAAAACAATGTTGTAGGTAACCCCTTTCGCTTCGACAATGGTAAAGGCATTCGCATGACGTCATTAATTTCTTAATCGTGCGTGTAAAGTGTTGCTGCGTGGCTGACCAGTATAAATAATCACACTATAATAAACATTGAAAGAAAGAAAAATAATCTGGAAAAACAAACGGAAAACTATTTGATGAAATATAGTTCGTTATTACAAACTTGGAAATTGAATTTCTTTTCTATTGTGACTTTCTCATAATGTGCAAAACATTTATAAATAATTTTATGAAAAGTTTTTATGTTATTCCTGTTGTTACCTATAGTGTAATGTGTTTACAGGGTTAGTTGTATAATGGAACTGCATGTCCGGCTTCGCAAATACTGAAATTCCGCATGAAATCGTACATTCGCACCCGCCTCCGCAAGTTTTTAGCGGAGTCCCAACGGAAGCGATGATTCTTTACTGTGGCGAAGATATATGTAACTTAAATAATAAATAAATAGTTTACCTACTCAGTAGGCATTTTGACAAAGTTATTTCGGCATCTGCTCGATGCGAGACACACGGGACCGGTCAATGTGGCGACGCTTGGGGGAGGCCTATGTCCAGCTGTGGACGTCTTTCGCCTGATATGATGATGATGTTTTCGGCACCTGCAAGATTGCAGGTCTGATAGAAACGTTATCTTATCACGCATCTCTTTCTTCTCTGTGCTGTCCAACAGTGACCGCATTTTGGGTCTTGCTACGGCCAATTACAAAAACGCTTCAGTTTCATAGTTCAAAACACTTTTCATTTTACCAACCACCATCTAATATGACAACGGTGAACTAACTTACTGCTTTGTTTAATACCGGTCGACTTTGGACAGATGGCACTGCGATCGAGTTTATTTCACACATTTTTCGTATTACAACGTTTGAGTTCCGTCAAGACAACCAAAGTTTTGCAAGAAAAATACAGATGGCACTCCACTGCCGTTTAACGAAAAAGGACACATTCGGCCGATAAAAAAATAGTTATTTGCAAATTCGGCGTCTTTAATAAAAGGCGCATTTTGTAATACTTTTTGTATTTTGCTAAGCGTTTAAGTTCCTAAAGTACACTAGTAAATAAGGGTGCATCTACGCCATGTGCAGAGCATGACCCGCTCGTTGTAGTGCTCCAAGTGCCCATAAAACTGCGTTTTTAATGACTTGAGGAACGCCACTGATGCTTCTATGATAGTGTCCACCTCACGGACACCTACTGGACCCAAACTGTCTAATGCTTAAATCACCATCAACTCGAAAAGAAGAAATTAAGCACTGTTAAAAACATACTCTTAGTTTTTAACACTCGCCTTCAGTTTTTAACATCCGTCAGAAAAAGTGGGGTGTTATAAGTTTGACGTGTGTATCTTTATGTTTGTGTATCATATTATATATACACAAGTATCCGTCTGTGGCATCATAGACGGATGAACCGATTTTGATTTAGTTTTTTTTGTTTGAAAGGTGACTTTATCGAAAGTGTTTTAGTTGTGCTTGATGAAAATTGGTTCAGCCGATCAAAGGTTATGGGCGTTTAACTCCTTAATTCGGGGTATTTTCGCAAGATAATAATATCATGTTCGATAGATTGTCGATCGAAACGTGTTTACTACTTGATACATAATGTAGTTTAAAATGCATGAAATTTAAATAAGTTAGTTTTACTTGTATTCATACTGATGATGTTATCCTTAAGCTTCAGCCAGTGACGTCTTAATTTAGAAGGTACTTAGGTATATAAAGTATACCTACCCATTAATTCAAAGTGGTACGTGTTCAGAATAAACTATAAACGGATACCTACCTTAAAAGTCCTAGTTTAAGGTATTTGGGTTTCGAGCAATCCAGTGTAATACTTTCTTCTATAATTTTCTGCAGACCCCATACGACTCATTTTCCGACATCCTCCTGAATATCTTCTACCTTCATGTGGGCAGTTACAGTAGAGGTCAGACCTGCGCAACGCTGTCATTGATGAAGATACTCTTTTCGAAAGAATCCAATTATTTTTGGCAATACCTAATTAGTATTTGTCATACTCTGGAAGAGTAAAAAAAAAAACATTAGGAAAACATCGTGAGGAAACCGGCATGTCTTAGAACCAAAAATTCGAAGACATGTGACATCTACCAACCCGCAATGGGCCCGCGTGGTGGATTACGGCCCATTCCCTCTCACAGAGAGGACGCCTGTGTCCCAGCAGTGTGAACATTAATAGGCTGATGATGTGATACTCTTTCATGGGGTCAATCCATCTGCCTTGCCGAATTCACATAACAAATTAGACTGCTGAATGGCACAACAGATGTTTTGATTCTCCAACCGGTTCGTTTCAACAAAGGCACGTGAGTTTTGAAAAATTCAAAAAAAAAACATCTCTATCACATGTTCGGGCACATTTATAGCTCTTTTTATATAATAATAGATATCAAATTAATTGCCAAAAAAAGCAGTAAGCCAATTAGTGTCTATATCAACTAAGACCGTGGTTTGACGAGTAAAACAAAAAAGTTTATCGTTAGGTATATATACCCAAACTATTACCGATTTAGTTTCCATTTTTTGCCTGTCTTAAAATATTTAGGTAACTAAAGAAATTTGTTTTATGCAATCTAAAGTCGGCAAAAGATATCACAAGTTAGGTCACGTGTATTATTTTATTGATTTCATTGGAGTTGTAATTATTATTCCGACCATTTCGGGCACTTTGATCGCCGATGGTCAATATGGAGTGGCGACTGTCAGACGCATCTTTGGAAGGCTTCTCACAATGTAGGCCGTTGACCTGGTGAGGGCCAAGGGAGCCCATTATATGCGGGAAGCGGTCGATGTGGTGACGCTTAGAGGAGGTTCATGTCCAGCTGTGGACGTCTTTCGAATAAAATGGTAATGATGCGATCCAGATTACTTTTAATTAGATTCTTACTTGATAGTTGGTTAGGTTATTTAGTTTATAGTCATAGCTATTTATCAAAAATAAGTGTTGAAATCTTTGTCCGGCAAAACAAAACAACCCATGGAGGAGATTTATGCCTGAAAAAATGCCCTTTAAATAAAAAATACACTAATACTTCTTATCCTATCCTAAGCCTCCTACTAATATTATAAATTACAAAGTCTGTGGTTATGTTAGATGTTTGTTCTTCATACTTCAACGATCGAATAGATTTTGATCAAAGAGAATTTGCCCATTTTGTAAAGGAACTTGAGCCCTTTTGAAAAAAAAATCTGTCCTGAATATTTTTGTTGTATATATATTGTAGAAAAAACAAGTTACATTCACGTGCACGTTCACGAGATATATTTCTTTTTCTGGTGTAAAAATTAACCCTTATCAATATCAAATATTTTTATTAACAAATAAATATTAATTAAAACCCTGACTTCTGAGCTAGGTAAAAACCTGTGTTACAGAAGTCAATGCAATGTCAATGCTTATGGCAATGCACTATGGTGCATTTAAATGACAAAGTGTAGTTACCTGATGTGGAAGGACAAGGATGAAAAGAAATTTAAAAGTCATGAGTACAAAAAAAAACCGGTCGAGTGCGAGTCGAACTCGTGCGCCGAGGGTTCCGTACCTACCCCGCCATAATAAAATTGGTATCATTTTTATCGGTGGCTAAGTTTAATGATATGGGCAAATTTAGATATTCGCGAAAACTTGTAAGTACCAAAGTTTACCTTAATATTCAACATTTTATATTTTTTTGGAACTTTTCTTTTATTTGTGCTTACTTTATTAAGGTAAATTTTGGTACTTACAAGTTTTCACGAAAATCTAAATTTGCTTATATCTTTTTATTGTATAGACTCAGGACCTTGATTTTTATACACCTAATAGGGACTATAGACCTCAGTATCTGGTATATAATTTTTGACACACGGACAGACGGACAAGAAAGTGATCTTATAAGGGTTCCTTTTTACCTTTTAAGGTACGGAACCCTAAAAATATATGATTTTCAAGGCTATTATTTATATAGGGCATACAAATCCTCATAAGGGACCTGTGTTTCGGCAATATTCTTTGGCATAGATCGTGACCTGAATAAAAACATCGCGTTTTACACCGGTGGTACGTTACCGTGGGCTAATTTTCAACATTTACGCGGGTAAAGCCGCTGGTTCAAGCTAATATTATTAAAAAAACTAGAAATTGATTGTGGTTAGTCCTTAGGTTGTTTACCTCCGTCAAATAAAAAACCGTATCAAAATAATTAATAAAAATCAACCTAGAAGCAAGTTATTTGAATATAAACGTGTTTTTTTCCTCGATAACGTTTGATAGACAAATAGAGCAACTGACTTAATTGACCATTAGGCAGTATTTCCATAAGATTTCATCATCCTTAATGATAAGTTCACTGTAATTTTCCCTTGATTAATTTTATGACTTGTTAATTAACCTTCTGGACATTTGGTAATTGATTTTTGTCATTAACAAAAAGTTTTTTTTTACAAATCACGTGCCCGATGGGCTTTCTTATCGAAAGAAATGACGAACTTAGGGATGACAGCTGTATGAACGCTCATAATTTTTCTATTTGTCTCCTAAAGTTCAAAATTCTTCCTTGACTCCTTTACCTAGGAATTATCACTTAGAAATCACGTTCAGTATACTTATAAAACTGTTCCGTTAACTTTCACGCTACTTCACCCAGGAGTTTAGTCTGAGCATTGTTTGTCAGTTTTTCATATTCAAGATTTCGTTAAGTTAAAAAAAAAACAATATTATAAGTCTCACAGGTACAGTTTACAGGTACATAGAAAATATTTCTGAAATTTTCAAAATTCATATGAATATTATGTTGCAAATAAATAATTACAAAAGTAACAACACAATAAACGAGCACGCCTCCAAATTCTTCCGTTCATTCATCAAAGGTAATTAAGAGACAATATATTAAGTTACAACATAATATCAAGTTCTTAAACCATCATAATGATTTCACAAGTTGCAATAAGTCACGTAATCGATCAAATAATTAAGGTACGAATACCTACTTATTATCTACCGGCAAACTTTTTTGTATTTTGGCAAACATTATGTTGAGATTATCGATATATATACCATAATTTAAAAAAAATATTTAAATAATAATCATAGAATTAACCAATTTTTATTTAGTGAATGGTGAAGCAAGAACGAAAAGGAACAAAAATATTAAGAAATTTCAGGTATAGAGGAAAACGTAGGAACTAAAACAATTGTATAATTAAATTATATAAAATAACATTACATTACTACAAAAGCGAAATTAATGAAATAGTTTTTTTTAGGAACCGTTTCCTTACATAAACTAAAAACTAAGAAATCTAAATTTAAAAGAAGACCTTTTATGGTAGAATAGGAAAAGTTATTTATCTTACCATCTAAAATTATTAGAACTACACGTACAGTTAACATGAGATCTATTAATACTGTCGGGCCGGACGCAGCTTTGTAATATTAAGAAACGGTAGAACACCTTTCTAAAAGATATGATTTACAAAATATATTAATAATAACAATAGCTGCCTGTTACAGTCGCAGATCAGGGCAAGCATCTCTACTCACACAGAGAAGACACGATCTAATGATCACCACGCTTGGTCAAGACGGGCTGGCAATTCCAAACTTACAAAACATATTTTGCAAATGGAAAATGCGTGAAAAAAGTATTTGTTATTTGACCAGTTCATCGATAAAAATACTAAATAAAATAGAATAGTAATAGGGAAAACTGGATCAAAATTGACCGAAGAACGAAAGAGACAAGATAATAAATTCAAAGAAATATAATATCTGTCCCTCTCTATGAAAATGTCGTTTTCTGGAATTATTCCGAACCTGACCCGAAATCCTCGCGGTTAGGTTAGGAACTTGAAAAAATTATAATATTTGTTCCGAACGTAAGTAACCCTGTTCCTAACTTGACCCGATGTATCGTTCCTATCATAACCCGAATTGCGTTAAGGTAGGTTTCCCTCTCCTCATTCTCAGAATAAAAGGTACCTATGTGTCAAATAAGAGTTTAATATTTACATTACGTTATCCATAATTATATCACACTAACAATTAACGAACAATAATTATAATATCACAGAATCATCATGAATAATAAACAATATAATTAACTTGAATGTAAAAATCACTTTAACATTTCTAAGCCGTGCCCTATAGTAATCTTTCCTTTCGTAACTTGACCAACAACAAATAAAATCCATAAATCTCTATTAATGCAATATTCACTCCTTTTTCATTTAAATATTTTTTTTTACAATGTTTAAGTCCGAGTCACTTTTCAGAGCATTTAAAACTGTCATTAAATTGCAGTTTCCTCAAATTTTTTTGTTAATCCTATTGTGCCCTTCAAGAGAATTTGTTGTCCTGTGTCATTCCTTGCTTACACACCAGATGTCAATAAACTTCTCATCTTTTAACCACTGCTTAAACATATAAACAGTGAATGTGTTTAACTTCTCATCAGAGTTCATAACGTCCAGAATGTAATTCCAACCATCATTTAATAAATTTCAGGGTAAAAGAGGCAAAGCAGTGCACAAAGCTAAAGTTCGGTATTGGACCTTATTTTTGTCTTGTTTTAATTCTTTTGCTCGTTTCTTCACAGCTTTTGTCATATGGAACTGGCAACCCTTAGTCTCAACTTCAGGAAAAATAAATTGTATAGCATTCATAACGGCTTTTTCAAAATTTTATAAAAACTTGAGAGGTTTCCAGTTTGGTATCACTGTTTTGATTAAATCAAAACATGATTTATATGATTCCTCGTTCATTTTGGTCATGAGCACGTATACCAATGGTATAACGCGTGTGTACTCCATGTCACTGTTATTGTCGCCGTGAATGGTGTAAATTTGTTTGAATGGAGTAGGATAACTTTTAAAAGTGCCATCACCAAAATAATGTTCTGATGTGGACATTAGATTTTTCGCCTGTTTACTAGCAAATGCTAATATACGGTTATCGTCATCACGATAGTCTGCTATCATAAAATCTGTAAACTTTGGTGAAATTTCCACATCTTCGGGTTTATATTTTTTTTTTTTTTAATATTCACTTTTTTATTTCTATTATAATAAAGTGAAGATTAAAAACTTTTGAAAGTGGGAACTTTTGTAACTGTATACCAGTGTCATTATATTGAAGCTATAGTTTCATTAAAAATGGTCGGTTCAGGCTCAAAATTTGATTTTGCAACGTTTTTTTTTAAATTATCCAATTTTATGTCAATTTTGTTTTTCGCAATATCCGGAGTGCATTTGTGTGTTGTCTCTTTGATGATTGTTGTGTTTTGCTGTAAAACATGTATAATGTCATTAACCATAACACTATCGGGGCAGTCGAAAATAATATTGAATATATAATTACATTTTCTCAAACATGCTTGGAAAAATGAGCATTATTTTGACAACCTTCTTTGAGATAAATCGCAATTGCTGTACTGGCCATATACATGCGAGCAGTGGCCGGCAAAAATATATGAAAATCCATATCTGTCGTGTTTAGCAGCCAAATAAATTACATAGTAAACTCATATCTGTCGTGTAATTTAAAAATGGAACGATCTTTTACTCCGAAACATGGCAACTAAGGAGGTAACTTATCAAAGGTTTTATTTAAATTTCGAAATGGCTTGCATATAGAAAGCTGTTTATAGAAAAAAAAATGAACACTTTAACACGGGAATAATTATTGTTGTTCGTCATTGATTTCAAAAAGTAATTTTATTTGACAAAAAACATAAAACTTAAACAAAACCAGTGGAATGAGAGTATACCAGGGTGAACTGTTCATACCTGCGTACCCCTTTAGAGCGTACCAGTGTGATGTTATGTTATGAAATGGTGTAAACAATAAACATATATGCGATTGCTGCTATTTCGAGTGATATGCCGTCATTTATTGAAGAGCTCGGATGTATATCTCCGAAGTTCTTCATCAGATCTTGATGAAATTTAAATGGGACCACATAATAAATAAAAATGTGTGTAAATAAACATATTTTATACGTAAGTTCAAAGTATGATTCTTATCAAAAATGTTATAATTTTTTACTACAGGTACTTATTAATGTTTTCGTTAATTGATAAAGTGATATATGAATTAATAACGTATTGTAAATATTAAACTCTGATTTGACACATAGGTACCTACTTTTTATTCTGAGAATGAGGAGAGGGAAACCTACCTTAAAGCAATTCGGGTTATTATAGGAACGACATGTCCTAGAACCAAAAATTCGAAGACATGTGACATCCACCAATCCGCACTGGGCCTGCGTGGTGGATTACGGCCCATTCCCTCACAGAGAGGAGGCCTGTGTCCCAGCAGTGGGAACATTAATAGGCTGATGATGTGTGTGTGTGTGTGTGTGTGATAGGAACGATACATGGGGTCAGGTTAGGAACAGGGTTACGTTCGGAACAAACATTATAATTTTTTTCAAGTTCCTAACCTAACCCGCGACCAGATTAGGATTTCGGGTTAGGATTTCGGGTCAGGTTCGGAATAATCCATTTTCCGTGGCAGCTGTATGGGCGTGGTGTCATCTGACGTCTTTTGGCACGTCGGACTTGGCTTTCTAATTCTCAACATTGACGCTTTTTAACTTCGTATCTGATAGACATGTTTAAAAAAATCATTCATATTTGTTTACTACAGTTAATAAGAATAACATTAAGCAAAAAAAATAATTGCCCACATTTATTCCCTATTACAAATTATCATAATTATATCATAATTACATTTGTCATAAATCTATTAATGTGAGATCATCATATCAGCCGAAAGTCGTCTACTATGGGACATAGGTCTAGGCGTAGGCCATGATGATGATGATGATGATTTATATGAGATACAATACACTTCACAAGCACAAAACGAATATAAACGAAAACCTACCTCACATAGCAACGCCCTTAAAGCCCTGAGGCCCCAGATACTCGTATTTTAACAAAAATATTCATTCTATCAGCTGGAAAACATCTCCGCTGATTACGGGCAATGCTTTTAACTAAATTAGATGTTATAGAATTACATTGGAAATGTAATATAAACTTAAATTCAATGGACGCGTGTCTCTCATTTGTTAAAAGCCTTAATAAAAAATAAGAATACTGAAGAAACTAGTTGAATTGGTAAAACCCAGACTACACTCTGTTCTTTTTGTAGAATTGGTTTAACGAAATAGGTACGTTTATTTTTTATTTATGAGCTAAGATTATCTTGAGTGGAGTGCAGAAAACGATTGTCATTGTTCGAATAAGAATTGGTGCAAATGTACAATAGTTGTTCGCGTCTGCATTATTTTTATAACAAGAACACAAAAATTATAATGAACGAAAGGCGACTAACAAAAAGAATATTTGGATAGTAACACGTGAACAATGGCACGAGCTTGAACTATACTTACATATCTGAGAACTTTTTTTTTAGTTTGGTACATCGACATTCAGTCATGTATTTATTTGTTTTAGTGCATTAAATTGTGTGCTCAAATTTTTGTCTTAACTGATTACTATTGTCCGGATAAGAATTGATGGAAATTCACAATAACTCTTATGATATTTCTTTTATTTCAAGAACACGATATATTTCAAAGGTGATTAACATAAGGCATATATTATGTAAATTTGAATATGTTAACAATAAAATGAGCTAGAAAACAACGTACAAAAAGTTAGCAGCTTAAAAAATTTACCTCACTAGTTTACCTAACTCCTTTACTGAAAAACCCTGTACGATCGGCATTACGAGTGCTTACTCGAATAACCAACAAAAGTAAGTAACGTTAAGGTTAATAGGCTGTGAAGGGTCGTAACAGGGTATTTCTGGTTGACCGTTTTTCTAAAGGGTCCCGTAACGCTACGACCGGAATGAAAGAAAAACATTTGCCGGTATAGGGTTGTTTGGAGTGGACCGTATTTTTAAGAAATGGAGATGACGATTGAGTGGAAGGACATGTGAATGAAAATAATGTTGTTTTTAGTTTGACTGTAGGCAATTTTTTATTTTCTTAGGTATGTAAAGACGGGAGGATGATGGATGGAGAAGAAGACCAAAGAAAATGGAAAATGGATGAATTGTGTGAGGAACGATATAAAATAAAAGGTACCTAGTGAATGGTCGCGTGACGGTTGACATGGATAACTAAAGAAGAAAACGTGTTTCGTTGGCTCTTAGTAATATGGAATAAGGAAAGAAGGATGATGACGAATTATTAGTCGATAACTTATTATAAACATGGTGAAATTATCCAACTTGTACGGTGAAACCTAATAGTATCCTGAGTCAGATAGGAAAGTCCCCATACGGAGTTCCTTACTTGTCTGTTTGCATTTATGACGGCGGATTTTCAAGAGCCTGACATATTGGCAGTTTGTAAGCCTTAGATATCTACACTTCTCGGTGCCACTAACCCAAGTTGTACCGATCAGAGGACGGCTTTAGGCTACAGTAAAAAGTATTCCTGTAAGAGGCTTATGTACACAAACCAATCGCCTTAGGCTGGAGGACCCTACGCCAATTAAAATAACTCTAATGAGGCAATACAACTACAACAATTGGACCCTTAGTTTCTCATTACCATTATCCTCTCAAAGTTAAGGAAAAGTCTAAAAGTCCCCGCCACAAGAAGCTATAAATTTTGTAAATAAAGAATTGTACTAAGTGACGTAGCGACAATTCAATCAAAAATAAAAAAAAAATAAAAAAAAAAACAACTCAAAGTAACATACGTATTATACGAAACTAATAATTTCACTTGGTTGCTATATATTTTAGTTACATAAAGCGCTGTCGTTATGAATGATTAATTATTTTTTTTATACTTCTATGACTGTCGTCTAATGTTTTATGGTGGAAACGTTCCAGTTCCAAATATAACCCAACTAAGTGAAATTGCTCGTTATTTTCGTATTAAACGTATGCTACTTTGATTTGATTAAATTTGGTCGCTACGTAACTTATTAGAATGCTTTATTTAGAAAATTTATAACTTCTCGTGACGGGGACTTTAGAAGTTTCCACGTCAATGATGTGAATAAGAGAAGACAAAGAGAGTTGATTGACTGAACTCGCTTCGTTAGGTTTTCTATGTAATCGGTTTAACAAGTTCTGGATTCGGGTACTTTCGGATTCATTCGGGATAATGAACGCGTCGATCGAATTTTTTCGTAGTGTATGTTTTTTCTTTGGAACTTCATAATTGGTTGCTACAAATAATTGGCTTCAGAAGTGATGGTTATGCAAAATGGATGTTTGATGAATTTTTAATTTAATATTTTATTTAGCATGGGTTGTCTCTTGACTTGACTATTATATATTATATTATATATTTAACGATAATACAATCTTGCTAGTTATATTTAAATAGCTTCTGCCTGCGATTTCATTTGCAGGAAACAAAACGTTTTATGGAACTATGCAAAAGTAAATTTTAGTCAAATTTTATTAAGTTTATTGGGGTAGCTGGGTCCACTCCGGGGATTCTTAGCACTCCTTGCTATGCCATCGCCTCGACCGCGATTATGTTAAGTTATTAAGATTGAAACTCCGAGCGAACTTCAAGCTCTGGTGTCGCGGTTCCCCAAGGCTTCTACTGGATCTAGTAACGTTGCGCAGTCTGTAGAACATTCTTCTTAAAGGAATGTGGGCGCGACTGAGACTGTGGCTACACCCTCAGATCAAAGGATCAAAGGAGGGCACGCCGGTGTAATTAATTTTGACATTGTTGTCCGTTCGCTAATCTACTTTTTAATTGTGCCGTTGGCTTGTTGTGTACGATCACTAGTCGTTTTTGTGCCGGTACTTTAATATTTGTTACTTTCCGCATCACCTTCATTCTATCACTGGATTTTGTACGCCCACCCTTACATACGTCACGTAAGGCCGCAGTAATGTTAAGGGTGTGACAGAACATTAAAGTATAATGATAATAACATAATGGACCTACTAAGACCTTACAACCTAACAGTCCCTACGACCCTAAGACCTAAAAGCCCTACAGCCCTAACCTATCATATAACTAGTGTGTGATAAATAAATATATAGATAAGATCAGGATGTCTGCACCATGCGACCTAAGGTTATAGACGGATAGTGGGCAGGAATTCCAGGTTCGGGAAGGGTACACTCACTGCCAGTCCAGCAGACTCACAGGACTGATCAGAGATGGCTAAAGGTGTCTTGGCCACAGCGAGGGGTAATGAGACAAGAATATAAATTCAAATCTGATTTATTGACAATATTATACAGCTTATATACTATGTTTACTTAATACAGACTAATTTACATATTTGTCTGTGTCCTATGCGTGTAAGATGCAACCAAACAGTATTTTATCTGGGCCGCGCGTCAGCCAGGCCGAGTGCTGAATCAATGTCCAAAGGTAACATTGAACAGTATTTATAAAAAGGTCTTAATTAAGATTCCGACATGTTTTTATAAATACCATTACCATTTAGTCGTATACTAAATTATTATTAGAATTAGACTTCACTTCTTGTTTGAATGGCACGAGATGTGTATAATTTACTAGTATATGACAAATCACCCAAGAAGATCCATGACTGAACTGTCAATGTCAATTTGAGATTTGAAAGCAGCCGTTGACGTTCAATCGTTTTGTATTGTCCTGTCAGTTTTCGTGCATACTGAATGTGTTTCGTTTTACGCTGCTTAACTTATTCATGTGTATTGCTATTTTGTTACTAGTTTTTATTTTTGTGGATGTCTTGGACAATTTAATCCAACTCACCCGTGAGATAGGGTGATTGTTTTAAAATTAACCTCATCATCATCATCACCATATCAGCCGAAAGACGTCCACTGCTGGACAAAGGCCTCCCCCAAGCGTCGCCACATTGACCGGTCCCGTGCGTCTCGCAACCAGCGGATCCCCGCAACCTTCACCAGGTCATCGGTCCACCTAGTGGGAGGCCTTCCAACGCAACGTTTTCCGGTTCGCGGTCGCCACTCCAGAACCTTTCTGCCCCATCGGCCATCCGTTCTGCGAGCAATGTGCCCTGCCCACTGCCACTTGAGTTTGGCAATTCTTCGGGCTATGTCGGTAACCCTGGTTCTCTTGCGGATCTCTACATTTCTGATTCGATCACGCAAGGAAACTCCGAGCATAGCCCTCTCCATTGCCCTTTAAGTGACTGTAAGCTTTCTGATGAGGCCCATTGTAAGCGACCACGTCTCAGAGCCATATGTCATCACAGGCAACACACACTGGTCATAGACTTTCGTCTTGAGACACTGTGGTAAGTTGGACGAGAAGATACCGCGCAACTTCCCGAACGCTGCCCAGCCGAGTCGGATTCGACGGTTGACCTCTTTCTCGAAGTTGGCCCTACCCAATTGGATTGTTTGTCCAAGGTAGACATAGTCACCCAAAACTTCCAGTGTAGAGTCTCCGACCTGGATAGGAGTGGGTGTAACATGGGCATTCAACATCACCTTGGTTTTGTCCATGTTCATCCTAAGACCCACTCTTTCGGAAGCTCTACTGAGATCATCGAGCATTGTACTGAGGTCCTCCATGGTCTCAGCCATAACCACTATATCGTCGGCAAACCGAAGGTGAGTGGTGTACTCGCCATTGACGTTGATGCCTAGCCCTCTCCAGTCCAGAACCTTGAAGACATCCTCCAGTGCAGCAGTAAACAGTTTCGGAGATATGACGTCTCCTTGTCTCACACCTCGCTGCAGAAGGACTGGTTCCGAAGTCTGATCCTAAAGTCGAACTGACATGGTGGCGTTTTTGTATAAATACTTCAACACTTCGATGTACCGGTAGTCAATTTGGCACCGTTGGAGAGACTGCAATACAGCCCAAGTCTCGATCGAATCGAAGGCTTTCTCGTAGTCCACAAACGCTAAACAGAGAGGCAGGTTGTACTCTTCGGTCTTCTGTATAACCTGGCGCAGCGTATGTATGTGGTCTACGGTGCTGAAGCCCTTACGGAAAGCGGGTTGTTCGGGAGGCTGGAAATCGTCAAACCTGCGCGCGAGACGATTCTTGATGACTCTTGAAAACAGCTTGTAGACATGGCTAAGAAGTGTGATGGGCCTATAGTTCTTCAGCCGGGCATTGTCGCTTTTCTTGAAGAAGTGTACCACCACACCCCTGCACCATGCCTGTGGCGTTTTGCCCTCGAATATGACGGAATCAAACAGCTTCTGAAGGGTCTTAAGAACCGGTTTTCCATCCGCCTTCAAGAGTTCAGCCGTGATTCCGTCGTCACCCGGTGCCTTGTTGTTCTTAAGCTGTTTCAGAGCCATCCTAATCTCATACAGGCTGACGTCCGGAATGTCTTCGGTATAGTGTCGGGTCAATCTAGCTCTAGGGTCATTCGCTAGATTCGCGACGGGTTTACTGGTTGACGTGTACAGCTACCCATAGAATCTCTCGATCTCCCTCAGAAGCTCTGGTTTGGCGGAAACGATCCTGCCATCATCGGTCTTCAGTTTCGTGTGCTGGCTTTGCCCAATAGACAGATCTCTTGCAAAGACCTTGGAGCCCTTATTCCGCTCAATCGCGTCTTTAATACGCTCAGTATTAAAGCGGCGGAGGTCGCTTTTCAAGGATTTTGAGATCCGTCTATTTAGCTGCCGGTATTTCAACGCATCTTCTGAAGACTGCTGGCAGGATCATCTCACGCCTCTCCTTCATTAGCTTGAAAACACGAAACGATTCTGGAGTTCGAGCTGAAAGCTCTCGGGGTTTTGGACCTGGATCTGTGCTGGACGGAGCGTGGACTTCATCAGTCGAGACCTTTCAAGCTTGACATTAATGTCCAATGTGCCTCTTACCATGCGGTGATCACTCCCGGTTTTCACCGAATTGATCACAGAGACATCATTGAACATTTGCTTCTTGGTTGACATGATAAAGTCGATCTCGTTTTTAGTTGCACCATCGGGGCTTTGCCAGGTCCACTTCCTGTGCTCACGCTTTTTGAAGAAGGAGTTCATCATGTAGAGGCTCCTCCTAAAACTGGCCAGTAGGTGACCCCGGTGGTGCCGACGTCCAACTCCAAATTGCCCCACTTGCAGCTCATCCTCGTCTCGTTTGCCCAGTTTCGCGTTGAAGTCCCCCATGACAACGGTGAAGTGAGTTTTGAAACCATGCATGGCTGTAGAGATATCCTCATACATGGCCTCTACCTCGTCGTCGGAGTGTGCCGAGGTTGGGGCGTAGACCTGTATGACCTTCAGCGAATATCTTGCGGATATTCTGAGTATAAGGTACGCGACGCCATCCTGGTCGACACACTCTCCATCTTCACCACGTTGTTCACAAAGGACTTGTGGACGATAAACCCGACACCACCTTGGGACTGCCGGTCTCCCTCTCGGAAATAGAGCAGGTTACCGGATTTGAGGATTATCGAGTCCTCTCCCTCTCTTCGGACTTCAGATAACCCTATAATACTCCATCGTAACCTGCTCAATTCCGCCTCGAGTTCGGTTATCTTCTCGTCGGTCCGGAGTGTTCGCGTGTTATAAGTTGCCAGGTCCAGTCGTCGGTGTTTATTGGGGTAGCCGGGTCCACTCCGGGGATTCGCACCCCTTGCCACGCCATCGCCTCGACCGCTACCGTAGCAGAGGGTAGACGGGCTGCCGGGCACTCGGGGCCGTTTTTTATGTGTGCTATTCATTTGGTTTGGGGGGGTTTGCCATAATCGCCACGCTTGGCAGGCGGGTTGGCGATCGCAGTTAGTTGTTAAAGTGCACAGAGAACGCTGCTGCCCATTTTCTGGTGTGTCCCTTAGTCGCCTCTTACGACACCCACGGGAAGATATGGGATGGTGAAATTCTTTAGGTCCGTCACCACACGGTACAAAAAAAACTAGGTAAAATTAACCTAGTTAAAATTAATTTAGTTTTATTTTGTTTAGTTTTGTATAAAATTATTATTTTTATATTATACACGTATTTATCTATGTTAACTATTTGCATATAGCCCTTATTAATGTTAAAAGTTTTCCTGGCCACTATTCCGATCTTCTGGCATCCTTTAGCAATGCTCATCTTTATGCACTCCTCATATCTGAATCTTTTCTAAAGCCTTCTCTTCTTTCTACGCACTATGCATTCCTGGCTTTGTTCTAGTCAGAAATGACAGGACTGGCAAAGGTGGTGGTAGTGTCGCGATTTACATACGTGCTGATATACCGCACAAAATTGTGAGTGCGTCTTCATCTCAATATTCTGGGTCGGCTGAATTCCTGTTTCTAGAAATCACTTTAAATCATGCTAAGATATTACCTACGGTATTTTACTGCCCTAATCTTCATATCAACTATTTTGACTCTTTAGAATCGTCATTTATGCCCATCGTATGAGCCTGCTATTTTAATGGGTGATTTTAATACATGTCCGTTAAAAACAAGTCTCGCTCATTAAACTTCGTCTACTCTTATCTTCTTTTTATTTTCTACCTCTTTCTGCGACCCATAACTTTTCAAACAGGATGCCCTCTCTCCTTGACATAATGGTGGTTTGATCTACTCACAATGTTGTTGAGTTCAGGCAGTTTACTGCAACCTTCTCTTACCATATCCTTCTGGCGTTGAGGCGTGACGCCGATGATATCGACTGGTCTCCCGTCTTTGGGAGCGCATGTGTCGATGATACAGTCAATTATTTCAATGTCAAACTATTGAACCTTTATGACAAGCATGAACCACGTCGGCGAATTAAGATTAAGCATGATCCTGCTCCATGGTTGACTAATAAAATCAAAGATGCTATTGCTCGTAAGGAAAATTTAAAGAACAAGTACATGCGTAAACCCGCAGATCGGAATTTTGCTGAATTTAAACATCTACGTAACCAATGTAATCGTCAGTGTCGAGATGCTAAGAGGCGCTATTTCTACGAATCTCTAATCGATCGCAAATCCTCTGATGTCTGGCGATATCTAAAGTCTGACGGTATCGGCAAATCTCCTACTAATACCTGCAAAGATGTCGACTTGTCGGCTCTTAATAGTCACTTTTCTCTTCCACCTGTCTCTCTGGACCCCAGTGTAAAATGTTTCACTTTGACAGAACTCTCCGGATCTCCCAAAAACTCTTCTTGCTATTTCCTCCTCTGCTGTTAGCCATGATAATCTATGTTTGAGAATAATAATATCTATTCTCCCTCAACTCCTTTCCATTCTCACTCATATTGTTAATTATTCTCTATTTTCTGGCATATTTCCTTCGGCCTGGAAACAAGCACACATAATACCACTGCCCAAAATAACCAATCCTTCTTCTTAATCTCACTTCAGACCCATCTCCATACTGCCTTTCCTCTGTAAAGTTCTCGAGCACATCGTTCATAGTCAATTTTCTAGATTCCTTTCGTCTAATGCTCTTATCTGTCCTTAACGATCTGGCTTCTGTACACAGTACTGTAATTGCAAGGTCACTGATGACATGCGCTGGGCTCTGGACAACAAATCTCTCTCCGTGTTAGTCCTACTTGACTTCAGTTGGGCATTCAACTCTGAGGATCTCGACATTTTGCTTGGGATCTTGCAATTTATTAACTTCTCGTCCTCTGTATTAGCCTAGTTTGACTCATATCTTCGGGGTCGCTCTCAGTATATCCGCCTTGAAGAGGTCTTCTCTGATTAGTGTGATCTCACTGCTGGTGTTCCTCAGGGTGGCGTTCTCTGTCTTGCTATTTTCTCTATCTTCATAAACACTTTTACCAAGGTTATCACTTCCAACTTCCATGTTTACGCAGACGATTTGCAGATTTATCGACACTTCCTGCTTGCAGACGTAGACTCAGCGATTAATGATATGAATCGTGACCTGAAGAGAATCAGTGAATGGATAAAGTCTTATGGCTTACAAATTATCCCATAAAACTCACTTCTATTCCCACTCCTTCTCTGTTCATGCAGTACGATTGTGGAACTCACTTCCACCTAAGATCCGTGACGCTCAAAGTATCTCTATTTTTAAGAAGCAAGTCAAAGAACACTATCATTCTTCCATCCTGTGATATTTTATATTATAGGTATGTATTTATTTATTTTTCTTCAATATAATCTAATATATATAAATCTCCTGTCACGATGTTTGTCCGCGATGGATTCCTAAACTACATAACCGATTTTAAATTAAATTGGCACACCGTGAGCAGTCTGGTCCAACTTGAGATATAGGGTAGGGTAGGGTAGGTAGGGTAGGTAGGGTAGGGTAGGTAGGGTAGGGTAGGGTATGTAGGGTAGGGTAGGTAGGGTAGGGTAGGGTAGGTAGGGTAGAGTAGGTAGGGTAGGTAGGGTAGGGTAGGGTAGGGTAGGGTAGGGTAGGTAGTTAGGGTAGGGTAGGTAGGGTAGGTAGGGTAGGGTAGGGTAGGGTAGGTAGTTAGGGTAGGTAGGGTAGGTAGGGTAGATGAATGTTTGGTGTTTTTATGGCAAAACAAAGTTTGCCGGGTCAGCTAGTTATATATAGAAGTGTTTAGGCACTTATTTAAATTTTATATAGTATCTCTCTTACTAATAAACACAGAATAAAGTTATACCAAGTATAAACCTATGAAAATGTATTGTTATTCCATTGTTATACCTGGTATAACTTTATTACGTGTTTATAAGTAAGAGGGCTAGTTTGTATTAGTTAATTTTTACAGTTTATTACCTTTAGCTTTCCTTGTACTTATACACACTGTGTCTATGTTTCTTATCCAACTCTCCAGTCGCAGGTCTGCTTGTAGAAATTTCTCTAGAAATAAGCTTAATATGTATTTTCTTTTTTAAGTGTTTTGTGTGTACATAAATATATAAGTTATAAGAGGTATTTTTTGATGAGGTCGGTTGTTGGTACTGCTTTAAGATTTTGGGTAGAAATGTAGACTGTGATGGGTGGTAAATCATAAATATAAATTACGTAATTTTTTTTTAACTAGATTTGGCAGAGACTTTTGCCACCTCGAACCAGCTATATCTAAATTATGTTGATAATAATCATCATCTGCCTAGCCTTTTTCCCAATTATTGTTGGGGTCGGCTTCCAGTCTTACCGGATTCAGCTGAGTACCAGTGTTTTACATGGAGCGACTGCCTATCTGACCTCCACAACCCAGTAACTGGGTAACACGATACCCCTTGGCAAGACTGGTGTCAGATCTCAGGCTTCTGACTACCCGTAACGACTGTCAAAGATCTTCAAATGACAGCCGGGACCAACGGCTTAACGTGCTTTCCGAGGCACGGAGGAAACTCGATATGTTGAAATGGTCACCCATCCACGGACCGACCTCGTCAAGCGTTGCTTAACCTTGAAGATCGACCCGTGCGGCTGTTATTATTTAGCAACGAGCTCCTCAAATTATGTTGATAATAATATTCAAAGAAAATAAATAACATGTCAGAAATTCAGCAACTCGGCTATTTGTCCTTTATTTTTAGATCATAGCGCAAATAAGACGTCTTCTTTCTCATATATATTAAATTCCTACACAAGAATATCCATGTCAAACGAAATGTTTTAATATAATCGTTGGGAATTTAAACGGAAAATACCGTAACTCGCTTCAGCGGAAACTCGGTACAAATGCAGCTTTGAGGAAGAACCTTTGTGGAATATAACGTTGCATCGAATAATAGAATATACCACTAATAAATAGTTCAGTTCTTGTAGTGTATCATAAAATTATATGACTTGGGGCCCCATACTCAAAGCGTTGCTGGTTTTGTGATTGAATGAGATTTGGCTGAGTAATGAGATAAATGCTAGAGATTTCTATCGACAATACTATTATATCTTATATTATAAAATTCTCATTAAAAGTAAAAAAAACCGCCAAAACTGAGCTTGTAATTGTGACCGACAGCGAAATCCCCGTTCCCACATTAAATAAAGTCAACGACTATTTCTCAACTGTTGGCAAAAACGTTGCAGCAAAAACACTTAGTCTATTAGGCTTAACTGTAACTGACTTGGCCCGTAAAAACAAATGATACAGTACTGTTAACACTAGTCCAAACTCTTTTTTTTCCTTACTCCAACTGATGAAAAAGAAATATTTTCAATTGTCTCCCTTCTTAAAACGGCGTCAGCATCAGGTTATGATGGCAATAACAACACCATTTTAAATCAATGTTCACATGTTTTAGTCGGACCGATCGCCTTTCTGTATAACTTAAGCCTTATTACAAATAAAGTACCTGATTGCATAAAGATTGCCAACATATGCCCGATATTTAAAACTGGAGATCCAAAAATCCCTTCAAACTTTTGCCCGATTTCCCTGATATCTCTTTTAAAAATCTGTGAGAAAGTTGTGAAAAAACGATTTTTGCATACCTAGAACATAATAGATTATTGTCGGACAATCAATACGGTTTCGGGTTGGTAGGTCCACGGTGGATGCAGTAACCAACTTATCCGATTTTATAACCTTCAATTTAGGTCATGGACTGGCATCTTCCTGGACCTTGCCAAGGCATTTGATTTGATTGATTGATTGATTGAATATCTAGATTTTTTTTTATAAAAAAAATGTCGCTTCTGGGAGTTCGCGGCACATATCTCAATGAAAGAATGCCGCAAGAAGTAGTAGGGAAATATTCTAGTGATCCAAACACAGTGCACTTTGGTATGCCCCAGGGAAGCGTGCTGGGACATACCCGATTTATCATATATATAAATGTACTAGCTGTTGCCCGCGGCTTCGCTCCCGTGGACCACCCCACAGGACCCGTTTTCGGGATAAAAAAAATAGCCTATGTCACTCAGAAATAATGTAGCTTTCTATTGGTGAAAGAATTTTTCAAATCGGTCCAGTAGTTTCGGAGCCTATTCGGTACAAACAAACAAACAAACAAAAAAATCTTTTCTCTTTATAATATTATTATTATTATTATTAGTATAGACTATGCGCCATGAAAAGCTAAAAATTTTACATATGCTGACGACACTGCAATCGTATTTCATACGTACATTACGTACATTACGTTAACGTAGTCCCAAGTTTTCCCATGAAATACGATTGCACTTAAGTTCTCGGTTGAAAGCGGGGTTAAATCTATTGCGAACAGGCTGAAACATAATCTTTTGACGTTAAATATAGACAAAATAAAGACAATCAACTATGCCATCTCGAAACGTTCCGCCACTGACTCGGTAATTTGTATACAACTGCATTTCTGTTTAAGCCCAGAAAATTGTACTTATCCTTATGTAACATTTTTTTTTGGTAGAAAGAAGTCTTGCTAAAAGAAAGTTTGTTAACTATATTTTATTCCTTTTTTATGTCGCTTCTTTGTTCTGAACTCGTGGCTGAATTGTAGAACCACTTCGGAAATGCACTCTGGTATAATGATCTCCCCATGAGCACGTTCATTTCACTAAAATAACTTAAAATCACTTGATATTCGTTCACCGAAGTTTTTATTTACTGGATTCCATTTGTTTGTTTTGACGGACTGCCAGTTATCATTTGGACGTGCGACATTTGCGTTCGGAAACGCGCAAATAGTTAACTGAAAGCATTACATATTTAAAATCATTTTATTAGTCAGCGATTGAGTTCAATTCGAGATTTGTTTTGTATTTTGCGGAGGGGTGATTGTTCCGTGTCATTTCTTCAAGGTTTGAAATTCTTTTATGGGTTTGTTGGAATCATAGTGATTGGATTTTTGTGCGAGGTGTATCCGAACGGACTCGATGACTTGACGTTTTGATTTGTGAGTGCGGTCCTTTTTTATTTTTCTGCGAGGCGGCGTGGCGACCGGAGTTTCGGTCGCCCGCCTGCCAACGTGCTGGTTGGGCCGAAGCCTTAACCAAAAATCTGTTCGGTTGAAATTGTTGCTGTGAGAGTAGCCGGTTTTAGCTTTGGGACGCGTGAGTGCGTCCCGGCAACCGAAAGGGCTACTCGTGTGCTGTTGGTGTCTGGTGTCGCCTGGTCCACGTGTACCGTGGCCGGCTAACTGTGTGGCGTGCGTGGCGTGTTTTCTTTCTTTTAATTAGACTTTTTACAATGATTTCAATAATCTTTATAGTCCTTTGCTATGAATAGTTACAGCACTGATAACAACATTTGTGCTACATGTTAAATTTAGTCTTGTTATATATTTTTATTTATTTTTTCCTTTGTATAGATTCTTTTACTGATTGTTTTGTGAATGTGTGAACATTGTAGGCCTTCTAGATTTCTAGACGCTTGTTAACATTTGTTAACTCTCTCGTTTATACAATTTTTTTTTTTTTTTAGTTTCTTACGACTTATTGTCGGGCCTACGTTCCCCCCATGTCCATGCCCATGTCCCCCCATATCTAAGCACTAATACTGTAACATGGAAATATTGTAAAAACAAACCAATTTTTTTAAAAGAGTAACCGTGGAGTTTCTTGCCGGTTCTTCTCCACAGGAAACGACTAACCCGAACCGTGCACCTTTTGTCGACGTTTTATAAGTGCCCATGTAGGCCTATGTGAAATAAAAAACATTTGATTTTGATTTTTTTTTTATTTTGTGCTGAGTGATCTGGGCGTGGGCTTCTTCCTGCGGCAGCGGGGATTCGGTCAGGTACTGGCCCCGTTGTCCACGTGTTCCCACGTCGGGCTCATAATCCCTCACGAACGACGTGGTGTGGTGTCGACATTGAGCCGACCTATCTACCCTACGGATTTCTTACCTCCGACAGGAGGTGTTGTGTTGGGGCTAGAGACTGTCGTGTGGGGACCAGAGAATGTATTGTTGAGGCCGGTAGTGCCTGGCTGGGGCTGATCGTCCGGCTAAACCGATTGTTCGGCTAAAACCGAGGGTTCGGCTAAGGCTGAGGCTGTCCGCTCGAGGCAGGGCGTCGCAGAGTGGAGTTGGCTGGCCACGCGGCGGCTTCTGGGAGACCGGCCTTCTCTTTTTGTTATTTTATTCTTCCACCCTCAGTACCTATAATTATTGAATTAAAGGTTTGACCAGCCAACTGCAACCAGCGACCCTACTTATATTTACTTTTTTATTTGTGACGTGTTTCAGGGGTATTGCAATATAAACTGATATTCCAGTATTTGGTGCTTTACTGTTCCCGAAAAGAAATCACGTTACACTTACATCGAAAAAACAGACTCGATTAAATACCTAGGAATCTTTGTAGATAACCGGTTGTTATGGTTCACACATCTGACTGCTTTAAGGGCTAGGATTCGAAAAATGCTCCGTATCTTTAAGCAACTGGGTAAAATTGCAGATAACTCAGTTCTAAAGATGATATACTTCTCTCTCTGTTAATCAGTCCTCCATAACTATTGCATGTTAGCATGGGCCATGGCTGGTAATAAAGGTTGAAAGAGCTCAACGAGCTTTGCTTAAAGTTACAGAAGGCCATACCACAGGCCGGTACCCCACTAACACTCTCTAAACTGAAGTGGAAGTTCTGAGAGGCTGACAGCTTTACATCCCATCTGTCACTCTAAGTTTTTTTTTTATTTATCGATAGGATCGCGTTTGACCACTATCTCGCCTGATGGTAAGCGATGATGTGTCGACGGTGAAGCACGCTCGCCTAGAAGTAACCAATTCACTCTTGACTTAAAGACCCCAAGGTCGTAGCTATCAGGAAACAAAGAGTCCGGCAGGGAATTCCACTCCTTAGCTGTGCGTACAATGAAAGTATTCGCAAAACGCTTTGTATGTATGGATGGGATGTCCACCATGTACCGGTGGCGCAGTCTTCCTGTCCGGTGATGGAAAGGGCTAGATTCACAAAACCTCCATGAGCACTTGTATTCTGTCAAGTGGAAGGGTACAATGGGAAAAAGTTCGATGCCGTAAAACAATCGGTATAAGGTCGTACGGTTTTATGGGACCGCAACCCACAATAACCGACTCAAAATTCTACAACTTACTCAAATTATGATATGACCGAAAACTTATTAATCTAAAAAAACCGGCCAAGTGCGAGTCGGACTCGCGCACGAAGGGTTTCGTACCATTATCACAAAAAACGGCAGTAAAATCACGTTTGTTGTATGAGAGCCCCACTTAAATATTAATTTTATTCTATTTTGAGTATTTGGTGTTATAGCGGCAAGAAAAATACATCATCTGTGAAAATTGCGACTATCTAGCTATCACGGTTTATGAGATACAGCCTGGTGACAGACGGACAGACAGAAAGACGGACCGCGTAATCTTAGTAATAGGTTCCCGATTTTACCCTTTGGGTACGGAACCCTAACAAAAGGTAGCGCTTTGATAGGTACTAATACATATCTCTATTTATATATTTATTATTCTATATTACAAACTTCCACATAATCATATCCATCCGTAGGTATAACATTCAGACACACCATCACAATCACACAAAACATACATGCATAAATATACATACTTGGTTATCTATTGTTATCTTTGTGTTTTGGTATTAGTTTTGCATTGGCTTAGTTGTATATTACTTTTTTAGGGTTCCAAAGTCAACAAGGAAGCCTTATAGTTTTGCTCTGTCCGTCTGTCCTTCCACAGCTTAGCTCAGAGAATCTAAGTACTAGAAAACTATAATTTGGCAAGGATATACATATTAATAATTCCGTCAAAGTGGTAAAATAAAATCATGAAATAAAGTTTTCTTTCTGGTACCTCATAGACGTAAAGAAGGCATGTATTTTTTTTTCTCCTCTATCCCAAGGTGTGGGGTATCGTTGGATAGGCCATTCAAAAATATTATGGGTTTGTTAAAACCATTTTTCGATTCTGAGATCCGTTTACATAAAATTAAGCTTTAAATTGCAAATTTATGTTAGAGTCAAATGTCCCCCCCCCTGCCAGCGAAATGGTTGCTCTTGGCTATGTGAAAAAAAATCAAGGCAGTAGAAGAAGGCTTTAGAAGTTTACGAGTAATAGTCGACCAACTTATAAAATGTACTTGGAACAGTAAAAATTTTGTACAAATGCCATTGAAAAATTACTTCAATAACGTTGTTAGCTGTATAAACAGAGTAAATATATGCTTATGAACCATGTAAAAATATACAAAAATAAAACCATAACAGGCTTTACAAGTTTACGAGTAATAGTCGACCAACTTATAAAATGTACTTGGCAAAGTAAAATTTTTGTACAAATGCCATTGAAAAATTACTTAAATAAAGTTGTTAGCTGTGTAAAACAGATAGTAAATGTTTGCTTATGAACCATGTAAATTCGATTTTTTTTTATTTTCTTTTGTCAATATCCATCTTTAAAGTCAATATTCGACCCGACTACATCACTAATTGAGTAGCGTAAAACTTTTCAGACCGAAATAGTGAACAACGCAGATTAGAGGTGAATACATACGATTTTTTTTAAATTTCGAAATAAAAATAAACAAGGTGCGTGCGCACAAGGATCCAGGAACGAACCATTCCATTCCCCGTGGGTCTAACGCGCGCTCGTATCGGCTCCTTTCGCAATTTGCACCCGCGGTAATAGATAATATTTTTCTAACTTCAGTTGCGAAGTTGGATTTTATTACTCTTTCTTCAGTTACCAGTGAGTCCTTATTTAGTTTAAGTCAAGAGTGAATAGGTTATATCTAGACAAGCGTGCTTCACCGTAGACCACATCATCGCTTACCATCAGGTGAGATAGTGGTCAAACGCGAGCAAATATATTACAAAAACCTCATCCTATGTGGGTCCGTTTTTAAACGTTGTGTGCCGCTGAAATCGTTTTAATGTTTATGTAACAACAAAAAACCCTCTTCTTAGTCCGCATTATTATGCAACTTCGGAACCCTATAACTGCGCGTGGCCCGACACGCACTTGGCCGGTTTTTATTAGATTATGGTTAGATTAGGTTAGAAAAGGCTAGGCAGATTGATTGTGTTCAAGTTTCATGTTATTGGGGTAATCTATTCTGGCATAACTGTAGGCATTATAGATATGTACCACAACTAAAAAGTGAAAAATAAAAACATTTTTACAAAAAAAAACAACCGACTACTACTTTATATCAGTACTTACTAAGTTTTACTACTATCATCTCAGTGTGAACTTTCTGCCACCTACGTTATCTGTTACAGAACCCATATGTTTGCTTTTACAAGCAAGCTTGATGAATACGACTGTAACCACAGCAATTCGTTTCAGGGCATTACAGATGCACTTTGCACAAGCTCGTATTCTGACGCCACGTTTGCTCAAGAGACTACCCAGTAAAAAATTAATGCAGTCGGTTCTTTCTATGCTAGAGTCCCACAGGACGGATGGAGGGTGGATTCATCTAGGTATAAATATTCAGAGAAGTAAAGCAACTGAGTATCTTATGACTATAAGAGCAAAAGGCAACCTTCTCGTTCATGAGTGGCGGATATAGATACATGCCCGTCCGGCGCACGCACTTGGGTCCGTGCCCACTCGACCCGATTAGACTTCACCCCAAAAATAATACCTGCATATTTCGGTTTTGATAGGCGTAAAAACGTCGATGTATAGTCAGGTAGATAAGTGTTGATTTAGCGCTTGCACCACAGAGAATGTAAAATTTCAATAATGTTTTTGCATAAATAAATTAATAATTTAATAAGTAAGTACTTATCTTTTTTTAGCATAGTATACGCTTTGTACTTTGTAGTAAAATCACAGGTTATTGTTAATTATCATTACAATCTTATTGCTAGTGGCACGGTGGTATTTATTGGATCAGTCTCTATACGTGATTATAATTATTAGGTTAACAAGTAGATAGTTACTTCTAAAATATAAAAAATAAGAACCATAAAATCAGTTCAAGCGAGGTAGAGGCTATCTTTATAAAGCTACATTTTTATAGTAAATTCATAAGTTATTTAGAATTAAATATCACTTTGCCTGACAGTACAAATGGCACTAAAATGAAAGTAAAACATCTGGGTATTATTCTGCGGGTCGAGTCTAATCGGGTTGAATGGGCACGGACCCCACGCACTTAGCCTACTTGCTGACTGGCTATAATAATTTGATCAAGCTTTTACACAAAAGCCGACGACAAAAAGCTTTGTTATAAGGAAATAATATGCATTTAAGGTGATAACACGTCTTGACGACAACCATCTTTGAACTTGGTAATCGAACCCCGCTCAGTAATTAAAGCTTGTGGCCTCTTGATCAACGAGGAAGTATTTTTTTATGGTTTCGAAGAACATTTAGCAAGCAAAGTAAATCAAACAATTAAAATAGTTGATACTAGTAAAATTAAGCTGAAAATCAACATGCTGTGAGTTGAGACGATAATCGGTTATCGGGACCGAGCAAGCCCTGTCATTGTGTTTGTTTAAAACCAAATTAATTACTTAATAATAATATTGTAAAAGCAATAGTTATGTACGGGTTAAGTACGGGCAATGGAAAGGGCTATGCTCGGAATTTCCTTGCGTGATCACGTCAGAAATGATGATATCCGCAGGAGAACCAAAGTTACCGACATAGCCCGAAGAATTGCCAAACTTAAGTGGCAGTGAGCAGGGCACATTGCTCGCAGAACGGATGGCCGGTGGGGCCGAAAAGTTCTGGAATGGCGACCGCGAACCGGAAGACGATATGTTGGAAGGACTCCCACTAGGTGGACCGATGACCTGGTTAAGGTTGCGGGAAGGCGCTGGATGCGAGACGTACGGGATCGGTCAATGTGGCGACGCCTGGGGGAGGCCTATGTCCAGCAGTGGACGTCTTTCGGCTGAAATGATGATGATGATGATGAATAGTTATGTAGTGTAAAAGCATTATTAATTTCGAACTAAATTGAGGTTATGTTTTCAGCAGCTATATCATAAACATGTCATTATTTTGGAATAGTGTAAGATGTATGTTTAAATTTTACTTAGGCCGTGTGGCCTATATCGTTACACATTAATAGACTAAGAAGGTATGATTTATAAGTTTCTGTTACACTTTGGTACATACACTTACATAAATAAAGTCTGAAGCGGTCATGAATAAAACTTGTTGCATAACAATGGATATGAAAAGAATATTCGGCAATAAGAAATTTTTTTCCTATTGGTATAATATGCTTAGTTTTTAAAGCATCAGGCGCCTTTCTCACCCAGCTTGGTGCGTTTTCGTTTCTGTACTGCAACTGTAAATAATCCATACCGAATGTTGAAAATTATTATTCACATTGCAATGGAAAACCGAGTTATGAAATTGGATATTATATTTTTATTATAAAAATAAACAAAGATTGGCTATCAACGAATTATATACAACTAGAGGCCAAAAAATGTCGTATTCAATATAAAAGTCAATCAAAAAATTATCGGTCATTTCGAACACGGTGTGCGACTCCACTCGTCCGTGAGCGAGACCGACTAGCGGGCTTCTGACGCGCGTCGCGGTTTCGCACGCATACTCACTGCCATACAAAGTCTAAGGGCTCCCATACATAACTTTTTAACTCAATTCGCAACGCATTGCAAATATCTGCAAGCTCGCACGTACTAAATCTATCTAAAACGCATCGGCTCGCATCGCAATTATGTGTGGGAGCCCTAAGGACAAGTGGTGTCGCGCGTCTCCTGCCTCAGTCGAGTGTCGCGGTCTCGCGTCGCGGTCGGGCGGTGGTTTACACCTTATGGCTTTATTTATAAACATCTCGACCAATTTACCAACTGCTTAGCAGCTTGTTGAATTTAATTTTATTGTAGAAAATATTAATTTAGGACCTGACATGCTAAATAGTCCCGAAATTTTGATTTATAAAATAAAGGTGCAGGTTTGGATAACTTATTCATTTTTACAATCAAATGGCTGGTGAACTTTAAACAGTTCGCAAACTGTTTGTTGTTAGTGTTGTACGACTCTCAGCGTCACATATATTGCTGATCAGAGACCAGACTTAAATACTTAATTCAGCTACTAAGGATTAGATTTAGCCGTAGGTGTATTCTGACATTATCTTTACCTAAAATATCTTATTAATTTTTTCCTAGCAAAGGGTACATGGCAGCACGTAGGTGTGTTTGATTAGTACGTGAGTAGTGGTATTATTAATAGAATCCTCGTTTGAAATGATTTAATTTACAGTTTAGGGAAGCGTACCTACGTTAAATTAACATACACCTGTGAATTATCTATGCAAAGGGGTTTATTATTATTATCTTTTTAATATTATCTCTATAATATAAATCTTCTATTTCGGTAACCATTTCTAATTCATTTATTTCTTTTCTCACAGAGATTTCATGATTTTCTAAAATAGCACGAAAATGTATGTCTTTAGTTAAAGTTTCATTTATAAGTAATTTTGACATCTAAGCAAAGAACTCAGAAAGGTCAATGATGGATGACCAAAGTTTTACTTGCTCAAAGTTTTTGGCTTAGTAAGTATGAACTACGAAGTGCTGAATAATCTTTCCAAGATATAAACATTTTGAGTGGTAACTAAAGTTATGGATTGAACGAAAAGTGGCATTTGAGCGAATTCTGTAAGACAAAAAAAAATTGTTATAAGATGGTCACCGTTACCTATTTATATTTGCTACGCCGTATTGGATACGACTGCTGATTATTAATTGTAACAGCATTTTTTTTTATATGCGATTACAACTAATAATCAGCAACTTCTTACAATATGTAAGCGATTACATTTATTTAGGACAATTAGTATCACCGCCAGACAGCACGCAGAAAGAAATTGAAAGAAGAATAGCAAAAACTTGGAAGATATTCTGGTCGTTGAGGGAAGTAATGAGAAATAAAGAAATGCCTATGGCGGAGAAACGAAAAGTCTTCAATGCTTGCATACTGCCATGTCTTACATACGGATGCCAAACTTGGGCCTTGACTGAACAACGACAAATAAATTAAATATATGTCAGAATGGGATAGAGAGAAGCGTATTGAGAGTAAGAAGAAGGGATAAAATACAATCAAAAATACCAAAGGAAAGACTTAAGTTTGGAAAAGTTCAATCAGAATGCAGAAAATGGAAATGTCGTTGGATAAGACATAAAATATGTTGAGAGAAAAGAAAGAGAAATGGAACAGAATAATAACGGGATGGTACCCTAGAGAAAACAGAAGAAGTAGAGGAAGACAGCCAAAGCGATGGGAAGACGATTTGAAGCAAGTTGCTGGGCCAGAATGGTTACGTACAGCAAAGGACAGAAACTAGTGGAAATCCTTAGAGGAGGCCTTTGTCGAAAGACAAGATTTTAAGAGGGGAGATAAGACGAATGCCGAGTATATGTTTTAGTTTAAGTTGACGTATAGTTTCATATCTCTACTGTTATAATTTTTATAAGTAATGTTTGGTCAAATAAGCAAAAAAATTAACAGCAATAAGGGCTTATTTTATTTATATTTATTGGATACGACACAGGCTGACACATCGTAGCACTTACATGGCTGGGATGGTAAAGCATACCTACCATCCTAGAGGCAAAAGGGCTGAAAATTCTCATCATTTCCAGCAGCCGATATCTGGAATACTACCAATAGGCAACCCCATAATCGTTACATCAACCGGTCTTACGCTTCTTGTATCCAGCGCGTTCGCAGTTTTCATCGGGCCACCTTGTGGGATATCTTCCAACGTTACGCTTACGGTACGCGGTTGCCAATCCAGATCCTTTCAACCTCATCATACATGTTTTTGGAAATTCTTTTGACTAACCAAAACTAAATACTCAGCTTCAGATGCTTAATTCAGATTTCGGATCTGAATTAATCATCTTAAGCTGAGTATTTGCCAAATTGTACTTTCGCCTGAAAACCTGTCAAAATTTGTCATTAAAGTAGGGTTTGACACGAACTCCGAATACTCAATTCAGAAATCGGCCCTATGTCACTTTGATAAAATAACCTTGGTTCTGAACGGTGTCATAAAAATGACAACACAATGCTGTTTTCATTGAAAAAGTGTCAACCGGCGGTAACCATATATGGTTCCTTTTTTATGACTCACTAAAAGCGCGAAAATAAATATCTGTGGACTATTTACAGTGTTGTAATACTTAAAAATGGTAGAGGATAAGACGAGAATATCAACCAATCCTTCGATTTCTGCTTAGCGCAGGGCAGTAGCGGAATATTAAATGTTTTCTGTGGCACTTTTGTCGACGCCATTGCGCAAACAGATGCCGTCTGATGCCGTGTAAGGAGACTTAAAAAGTGCGTGATAAAATTATCGTAAATTCGTTGTGTGAAATTTCCAGTGCTAAAACGACATGGACAGGTAAGTAATAAACCGTTTTAAATACTTAAATTCTGTATTCGATAAAGATTTTGTGCAAAAATTGATTTTTCTTCGAACATCGTGCGCGCCAAATCAACGATCCTCTTTTGTTTTTTTCATTCCCGAATTAAAAATACATTAGTGCATTCAAACTATCGTCATTACCAATACGTAAATATGTTTCCGCATAGGTTAAAAGCATTTAGTTTCTCTAAATTCGATAAGATTTTGCGTAAAAGCTAAATAAAAAAAACCCAATCTCAACTAACCATATACGGTTACTTGCCGGTTATGGTTTTCTAGTACAAAGTAACCCAAGTAACCATATACGGTTACTTGCCGGTTATAGTTTTCTAGTACTAAAATTGTCTGTTGGGTCTAGATTCGGGTCTAGATACGGGTCTAGATTCCTGGAATGTTTTTTAGGCAACATGCCCTTGTATTGTGTTTTTTCATTAGTATATATCATCATCATGTGAATTGTGAAATAATATTTCAAATAAATGCCATAGTACTTGCTCTGTGACCCAAATTATAAAAGGGTCTTTTGTAGCGCTCTATTTCAAGTGTTTACAATGTGACTCATTATTCGTAAACTAAACAATTCTAACACCTAATACTTTATCTGCGATAAGATTGTGTACCAAACTATAGTAAAAAAATACTAACACAAGCATTTCTCTTACAGAGTTCGTGGAACTGCAATCTAAACATACCCAACTTTTTTGGTCGGCGGCCGGGTCAACTACCTGAGGCGTAATTTTGTAAAGCTTGGGGCATAAAAAAAATGTATGGGGAGATGTGTTCTTTTGATTGATTAATGTGAAATAGGGTATATTTATGTAAAAACAATGATTAAAATATTGAAATATTGGTTTATTTTTTATTTCTACCTACTTTTGTACTATAAACTGGGCAAATTTCGCTAACGCTGATTTTTAAAATAGAATTAAAAATATATTAGAAGACAAAACTAGCCCAAACCATTCATAACATGGTAGCTTATTTCATAATGATCACAACGATATAACTTTAAAACAGCTCCCTTGGATAGTTTAGGAGATATCGTCGTTTGAATGACACGCGGCCTAATCGCATAAAAAAAAAACAGATGTTCTAAGCCGAATGCACTGACAGCTCCAAAAAAAGCCGTGACGTTTCAAGGGTTATGACACATTTCAGGATGCAGCAGCAGCATATTTTAAAATAATCTTAGCTACCGAGAGATTTGAAGCAATCAAATCTTGTTTTTTTTTAGCAAAGCTTGCAGCAAAGCTTTCAATGTAAAAATATGTATGCCTTCATTTATTTTTCCGCAGAACTTTAGCTAGAAAACAATAAAGCAAGCTATATTTAATATCCCTGAAGTCATTTTCATACTTTCTGTGTAAAAGATTGTTTTGATCTCCGTAAATTTTCTTAACGAGCTGGAGTTCTGGGTATTGTTTGTTTAGTTATTATAAGATAAATGTAGGCAAACATACTTCATAATTTTATTTGAACATAACAGCAGAGTACTATTCTTGTAATTCGTTTATTAACATTTAAATGTGGACGTAATTTTTTTATAACACTACCATGGACAGTGGCGTCTTTGAGACCCCTGTACTTCATGGTTAAAATTTACATGATATTTCGGCCAAATGGAAATAATGTGTTATAGTTTTATTAAGTATGCTTTAATGAAACGAAAAAAGTCCAATAATATTTTATGTATTTTACATAATATTATGAATTATCGAATTTTATGGCAATTTTAGCTTTTGGCGACACAAGATCAATTACAGGTAGGTACACAATATTTTAAATAACTCTTAGGAAAGTCTTAGTTTAAAAAAAAATGTTTTCTCTATAATTAAAAACTACTTATGTAGTAAAATAAAAATAATGGCAAATGGTAAAGACTAATGATAAAGCAAAGCAAAAAATAGTATGTTTTGTCCCCCTTTATCTAAAAAATTTGTGAATCCAAATTTTTTAAATAAATCTATTTTATTGAGGGTTATAAAATAGATATATTTTTTTTTTTCTCCATTTTGCAGAAAAAAAAACCTCCCCAACCGATTTTTAGTAATTATCAAAAAATCTTTACAAACAAATTTAGTTTTATAGTCACCTAAAATTAAAATGTAGCATAGGAAATTGAATATTATTATTCACACGATACAGGAAGAAATTCCTAGTGTGGGGCAAAGTTTTTTTCAAAAAAAGAAAAGAAAGAAAGAAAAGAAAGAAAGAATATTATTATTCGTCTGAACATACGGAACCCACAGTCATCTAATTCGACGGCGTTTTCCCGGTTTTTATAGAAAAGTAAAAAACAAAACAAAAATACCAAGCTTTTAAACTCACAGGTCCCAGCCAAATTATGAAAGTTAAAAGCTCACGTGTTTTAAAGCTAGGAACATAACCACTTCGTCTATTATAGTTTCACCACTAACCTGAAAGGTACTGAGCAGCTCCTTGTCAGGGGGCACAGAAGTGAACTTTAGCAAAATCATCAGACTAGACGAGGCCGCTGAGACCCCACGTCCACAGTTAAAGGTTAAAGGAGATGGCAACAAAAATTAAATTATTGACTAAAACATCATCATCATCATCAGCCTATCAGTCCACAGCTGGACATAGACCTCTCCAATTGCACGCCATTTGGTTAAATTTTCGGCAACTGTCATCCTTTAGCTAAGACATAACATACTTATTTACAAACTATATACAAACGCGTATAAAAACGGGAGGGCATCAAAAAGTCGTCCTCAGCAGAGTTAGTTATACGGATACTTATTACTTTTAGAGATTTTTATGAAAACCATGATTTATTTTAATTATTTCGTCACCACTCTCATTCTTCAAAACGGTGAAGGAAAACATCGTGAGGAAATCGGCATACCCTAAAATAAAAAACACGAAGACATGTGCCCATCCACCAACGCAAACTGGGCGTGCTTAATGGATTATGGCGCATTCCCTGTCAAAGAGAGGAAGCCTGTATCCCAGCAGTGGGAACATTAAAAAGCTCATGATGTGATATGTGATTTGATGTTTCATCTCATCGTCGAAGATCGTCGTTTGTCGTTTGGAAGTCAGCCGTTTGAAAATGTTATCACCTCTAAAATATTACCATCGCCATAATTTCAGTAAGAAACTTCCAGGTAAGATAATACGTCTGCTCCAAGTGTTGCCACATCTATCGGTCTTGTGCTTCTCGTTTACAGAGAGTCAGTAAAGTAAGACTCTGAACTCTGAACTTCTAAAGTATTACAGGATTAACTTAATATAATTCTCCAGTCACTCGTTTTATGAATCTATCATTATTTACAGTTTGTTCTCGATATTTAAAAGCGTTCTACAGAGATTTATCTTCCTGCCCTTATCCCATGTTACTTGTCCGATCGGCGCAACAAGTTTTCTTCTTCCATACCGTTCTGTCCCCTGTTACGCTATTACTGACTCTCTTTTCTTTCTTATCACTCCCCACACAGTCCATGCATCTTTTCTTTGGCCTTCCTCTTCCTCTCCATCCATCCACATTTATATTCATAACTCTTTTAGTAACATGCGTTTCATCCCTCCTCATCACATGACCATACCAGGACAAACGGTTTCCCTTCAACTTTGCTGCCACTGGCGCCACTTTCAAACTGCCTCTAATATACTCATTTCTCACTTTATCCAATCTTGTCACGCCGCATATCCATCTCAACATTCTTATCTCAGCTACATGCAATCTCCTTTCATCCATCTTTTTCATAGCCCAACATTCTGATCCATACAGTATAATCATGGATTTGTAGATTGTACCCTTTAACTTGAGAGGCATCCGTGGGTCGCAATTTGTTCCAGTGACCTGTCGCCATTTCATCCATCCTGAGTTGATCCGGTGCGTTGCGTCTCGATCTACGTCGCCATCCCCTTGGACAAGCGACCCTAGATACCGGAAGTCGGAGCAAATTGGTATGGGCGTTCCAGCGGGAGCTATGGGTACTTTTTCTCATGGGGCAAAATCTGCAAAGCGTCCTTCCATCCTTAAAAGCTTGTTGCAAATATCGAGGTTTTAGGAAGTTTACGTCATTGTAAAGAAATCTTGAACCTTTGTTAACATATTGTATTTATTCGGAAATCTTTGATCAACCACTTACTTCAAAGAAAATCATTTATTACTTTCGTTGTCAACAAACAAAACCGATTAAGCCACATAGAACAACAAGAAATAACACAAAAACCATACAAAACTTCTAACTACATAAGTTATAAACACCATGGCGTTTAAGAACAGAAACAAAATGATAAATGTGATAACTTTAACACCAAGTTTCTTGTTTTGTTGCTTTAGAGACCGAATAAAGCGTCTCGCAGATTAACGCGACGCTACAATGCAACAACAATGCGACTAACATTTTCATAAATAAATAATGTTCACGTCCAGTAATTCTGTGCTCTAAGTATTGTTTTTCTTACGGCCGAACCCAAAACGTTTTGTTCAGTAAATCAATCAGTCTTACATCTAGTAAGGAAATCTAGTCCCAGTTTTGTTTTTGATATTGTCATCATCATCAGGCCATAGCAGTAGATTATCGCACATCACTTATTTCGTTTTTGGGGATCCGTACCCGAAGGGTCGAAACGAAGCCTTATTGCTCACGTGTATGTCTGTCCATCGTCTGACACTCAGGTTTTAAAGCCAAATGGTTGGAGCTACAGTCTCTTTTCACAGAATAAAATAAAATATTTCCAAAAAAAATTGCCAGTATGTTAAAGGATAACCAACAGAACCCATTTCCAACATTTTTGGAATTTTTGTATCCATCATTTTGATTCCGAGACAAAACAGCTATCTTCGCAATGGAAACGGCCATCATCACCGACCCCGAAGAAGTTTCGTGTCGTGGCATCGGCTGGCAAGGTTATGGCCTCAATATTTTGGGACTCAGAAGGGATATTGTTGATTAATTACCTGGAGCGTGGAACCACTATTATAGGCCAATATTATGCAGCTTTAATTCCCAAGTTGAGGAATGCCGTCAAAGAGAAAAGGAGAGGGAAGCTTCGAAGGGGCGTGCTGTTTCATCACGACAACGCAGCCGCGCACAGGTCGGCAGTTGCGATGGCTGCCATTCAGCAAGCTGGCTTCGAATTGGTTGACCACCCCCCTTATTCACTAGATCTAGCGGCTAGCGATTTTTATCTGTTCCCCAAATTGAAAAAATACTTAAGGGGAAACAGGTACGAAGACGATAACGAGGTGATGGATGCCGTGGAGCGCTTTTTGCAGGACCAAGACAAAACGTTTTTATGAAAGGGATTGAAGCCTTGGAAAAGCGCTGGACTCGGTGTGTAGAGAGACTCGGAAAATATGTAGAAAAATAAATTATTAAGTTATCAATAGTCATTATATTCTATCTCATTCTCACTACTTTTTGATCCCTCCTCGTATATTAGATGAAAAAAAACCGGCCAAGTGCGTGTCCGGCCACGAGCAGTAATAGGTTTCCAAAGTTGCAAAATAATGCGGACTAAAAGAGGGTTTTGTTGTTGTTACGTGAACATTAGAACGGTTTCAGCGGCTCACAAAGTCTAAAAACGGGCCCACATAGGATTTTTTTAATCTATTTTCTCGCGTTTGAGCTAGCCCACGTCATCGCTTACCACCAGGCGAGATATCGCCTGGTGGTAAGCTATGATGTGGTCTACGGTGAAAAACGCTTGCCTAGATGTAATTTATTCACTCTTGACTTAAACTAAATAAGGACTAACTGGTAACTGAAGAAGGAGTTATAAAATCCAACTTCGCAACTGAAGTTAGAAAAATATTATCTATTTGAGTACCCCGCGGGTGCGAATTGCGAAAGGAGCCGATACGAGCGCGCGTTAGAGCCACGGGGAATGGTATAGTTTGTTCCTGGATCATTGCGTGCACGCTCCTTGTTTATTTCTCTTTCGGAATTAGAAAAAAGAGGTGAATCCTCTAATCTGCGGTATTCACTATTTCATTCTGGAAAGTTTTACGCTACTCAATTAGTGATGAAGTCGGGTCGAATATTGACTTTTAATAAGGATATCGACAAAAGAAAATAAGTAATTTGCTTGGAAATCGAATCTAATTTGACTTTACTTTTACGTTTTAATTACAAAACGTCGAAAATACTTCTGCACTAACAGAAAATAGACTCCACCGCGTGCATGCGCCGTATGGACTACGTTCTGGTACTGCCAACGACACCGGCCACTCCAATGTGTTATTCGAGCTTAAACATTATTAATTTAGAAATCATTATTATTTAGGATGTTATGATTTTATTTTTATATATTTTTACATGGTCCATAAGCATATATTTACTATCTGTTTTACACATCTAACAACGTTACTTAAGTAATTTTTCAATGGCATTCGTACAAAAATTTTACAGTGCCAAGTACATTTTATAAGTTGGTCGACTATTACTCGTAAACTTGTAAAGCCTGTTATGATTTCATTTTTGTATATTTTTACATGGTTCGTAAGCATTATATTTACTCTGTTTTACACAGCTATCAACTTTATTTAAGTAATTTTTCAATGGCATTTGTACAAAATTTTTACTGTACCAAGTACATTTTCGGTCGACTATTACTCGTAAACTTGTAAACCCTTGTTATCCGTGATAATTTTCCTTTTAATTTCGTTATATATACTACTGCCGTGAATTTTTTCACATAGCCAAGAGCAACCATTTCGCTGGCAGGGGGGGGGGGGCACTTGACTCTAACATAAATTTGCAACGATAAAGATTTTTAAAGCTTAATTTTACGCAAACGAATCTCTGAATCGAAAAATGGTTTTAACAAACCCATAATATTTTAGAATGGCCTATCCAACGATACCCCACACTATGGGATAGATGAGAAAAAAAAATACATCCCCACTTTACGTCTATGGGAGGTACCCGAAAAAAAAATATTTTTCATGATTTTATTTTACCACTTTGTTGGAATTATTAATATGTATATACGTGCCAAATTATAGCTTTCTAGTACTTAGATTCTCTGAGCTAAGCTGCAGACGGACAGACGGACAGAGCGAAACTATAAGGGTTCCTTGTTGACTTCGGAACCCTAAAAAGGCAATAATAAGATGTTAGACAAAGACAAAGACAAAGATATTTTATTTCAACTAGGCCACCAAGCGGCACTTTTGAACGTACATAAAAATGATTCTACCGTGCATTCGGAAAGTAGCTTGTTATGGAGAAGAATGCACAAGAAACTCCACACTTACTCTTTTAAAAAATGATTGTTTTTTTACAATATTTAGGAACATAGGTACATATATAGTTATTAGTTCATATATGTGAGGACAATGCACCCAGAATAGCACTACACACCACCATACCACCTACAGACATAAAGTATTAGAAGTACTTACACATGTACTGTGCAGTTATATAATAGATACTAGAAAAACATTAACATCCGAAGCAGTCAAGTTATGACCAATCCCAACTGACGGCGTCCGTTCACGAACATGACGCATGAATTGGCACCACCCAGCTCAACCATCATGAAGGGAACCAGATGATCCAACACACGCGCCACCATCAGAGAGACATTTGAGAGAGCATGACACACTCAACGGCCAGGGAACACACAAGTCAACGAACGCCGCATAGGTACAGTAAATGGTAGATTTACAGTTGGGTACATAGTACTCACACATGTGCTGTGCAGTTATACAATACTAAAGAAATTGAGTTTATACAAATTTTTAAATTGTTATTTAACACAGAAAAAAAAAGTTAGGCGGTATACCGGCTTTTTAGACGGCGCGCCTACGCGGTAACGACCTCGCGGAGCCCTATTTTCAGCGTTAAATTTTTTTTATTATTGAAAATTTCATCTTCTTTCAGGATCTATTTTTAAAATTCCTTAAATATAATTATTTTTTAAATTATTAACGAAAAACTAACCTTTTTTTTGTTATCTTATTTGGTTAATAACAATCGCGATTTTTTATGTGCTAATAAAACCTTACAAACCATTTTGCTAGACGTCATTCCGAATCGAATGAGCTATCGCACATATTTTTAGGAGCTTTATTTCTATTTAACACGTTTTTGAACTTGTTGACTAGACCAGATATGCAGGAAGGTAAGTCGGGTCGGTAGGAAGGTAAGTAGAGTCGGTAGAAAAGTAAGGCAGTCAGTCGTCGGGAGCGAAGCCTCGGGCATAGCTAAATAGATATAAGTTTTAAAATATTATCTTCACATCACACTAATATTATAAGGCGAAAGTTTGTGAGTGTGTGTGAGTTTATGTGTGTTTGTAAATTAGTTACTTCTTTTCGTTCAAACGGCTGGACGGATCTGGATGAAATTTGGCACAAAAATGGATTATATTCAGGAATAGAACAATACGATAATTTTAATCCCGGAAATTTTCGGCATTCACGCGGGCGAAGCCGCTGGCAGAAGCTCGTATTTAATAAGCCGCCATACATAAACAGGGAGGCGTGAAAAAAAGTTAACCTACCCCATTGACTGGGAGATCGTTGTTTAGAACTCGTTGAGTAAATAAATACTGTATATTTTGTTTTTTTCCAAAAAACAAAGTTTTTTTCCAAAAAATGTTTAGGTTCCCGGTGGCCTATGAACATAAAATTTGGTGATAATGTTTATTATTACGAATATTATACCAACAAATACCAATATATTGATAAATCAGATTTTTTTTTGTATCTTATCCGTTTTACGGTTTGATACTTATCCATTTTGAGAAAGTGGTCAAGCGCAAGCCTACAGACAATAAAAAAAAAAAAAAGATACGGAACCCTAAACGTGCAAAGTCCAACACGCATTTCGCTAGATTTTTGAAACACTGAACCTGCTGCTACCAGCCACCCTGCGAAGATAATCCCTCCACTTACTGACCCTATTATTTATCAATTCGTTCGTAAGTAATTAAACAGCAATGATAAAGTAATAATTAAGCACTTTAATAATCAAAATATTATTAGAAAAGGAAAGACGCAACAATCTATTATTATTTCGTCATACAATGATTTAATATTCACATAAATACAACCTTTAACCAAAAAACTCAAGTTCTCTTTCTGCGTCAAACCCAGTCAACTTCCGTAACTATATAAATATGCATCGCTCTTAAATAAATAGGTATTAAGACCAGTAGGTATTAGTCAGTGGATTTGAATAATAACACTAACTTTTTATTACCTTTTGCAAATGAACAATTTAATAACGCTCTCTGAAACTGTAATTCAAATAAGGTAATTTGAAAGAGAATTAAAAGGTTCTCATCAAATACTTACGGGAGTTCTAGGTTTAATAAACGCTTTGAAGATACCGTAGTCATTATCATGAAGTTATATTTTTTAAAACGGCTTATGTGGTGAATATTGGTTTTTCTGCACAGTCAAATCAATGAAAAAGCCGGCAATAACGCTTTATATTTCGAATAAAACGCAGAAGTTTGCAGAATCATCGCAGAACTGATTTGTTGGTTTCGGTTTCTCTATAACATTGTTAATAAGTATGTATGTATCTGAGTATATATTTATATATATTCTTTTTTTATATATATTTTTCTCTATTTATCCTTTCATTTAGTTGCACCTGCCTTTTTTTATCTCTGCACCACCCTAAGGTCGATTGGTAGAAAATGCCTAAGGCATTAGTCCGCCTTTGTACTTGTGCATAAAGTTTTAATAAATAAATAAATAAAACTGGGAATTTTTCTAGAATATTTAATGTCTAATAGTCAAGTTCATAGTTTGTGACAGACGGTATACCAGCCGATTAAAGAATGCATTTTTATCACTTTATGCTGGAAACTGGGTTTTTCAGGCACTTCCTCCTGACTTTTACACTTATTTGCACAGTCTGTGTAGTGTAGACCCGCCATTATACAGTTACAGCTAAGTAGCTGTAACTGTATAATGGCGGGTAGCTTCGACATAACTTTTTAGTTTTTTTAACCGACTTACCAAAAAAGGAGGAGGTACTATGTTCGACATTATGTATGTTTTTTTTTTTTTATGTATGTTCACCGATATCTCCGTCAATTGTGGACCGATCTTGAAAATTCTTTTTTTGTTTGAAAGGGTATATTCCGAAATTGGTCCTATTTTAATTTGGTCTAGATCTGATGAAGAACTTCGGAGATATACAACAGAACTCTTCAATAAATTACGGCTAATCTCTCGGGCTTGCTGCAATCGCATGTCTGTTTATTGTTTATACCATGTCGTAACATAACATCACGCCAGTACGCTCGAAAGGGGTATGCAGATCTCTCATTTCACCGGTTATATTCAAGTTTCATCTTATTCGGGTAATCGATTCTGTCGTTATAGGTACTTACTTCACTACTTCCCTATTAGGTAGGTACAACTAAAAAGTGAAAAATAAAAAACATTTTTACAAAAAAATACTACCGACTTCCAAATAAGAAAACTAGAAAGTGAAAAATAAATTTATTTTGGTAGTCGATGTCCATAACTTAAAAATTTGGTACCTATCAAAGACACCGACTTCCAAAATAAATTTATTTTTCACTTTCTAGTTTTCTTATTTGGAAGTCGGTAGTATTTTTTTGTAAAAATGTTTTTTTTGTCATTATATTGCTTCTGAATCTAAACCGACGTTAATATTATGCCAAATACTACACAAAAATATCACATATTTGCTATTGAACTACCAGACATGCTGCAGGGTACTTCCACGTTTATTTTTCGCACAGCAAAGTGTTGGACTCTTTGCCAGGTTCTGTCCCCTGCCACCTATAACCCATCCGCCTTCTTAGAGAGAGTGACTCTTCTGGATTCACTCTTCCTATCGTAGAACTCATGTATGGCTTCCCTTCAAGTCTCCACTGGGGCACGCGTTACCGTAGCTGATCTAGAAAACTCTTAATAGACTCCGCACTTAAAGCAAAGACAACCCCCATATATGAGGGTACGTAGGGACTCTTGAATGGCTTCGATCTTCGGTGTTTATAAGGCGTTTTTCCGCAGACATGGCCAACCTCGCCTGTCACCTGTACATGCGAGGACCTTACGGCTGCGTCAGCGAATGTTAGTACCGTAGCTGATAAAGTGAATTAAACTGTCCTTATTTATTAAATTCTCGACGGTGTTCAGCAATATATCAGAAGATTCAAATTCTGTATAGAAAATTTGTATTGAACCATATTTACCACCGACATGCTAACAAGAAGAGGACAAAAAAATACCATAGTTATTTCTGTGACGCAGGAATTGAACGAAAACGGCCGATCCAAACCTCACATTCAACTACGACACCATCTGTCTAATATTGTAATGACCACTAAACGAACAATCAAATTACCATTTTAACTACTTCTTTAATCGCCAAGTAATTAATTCACCTACCTTCCATAAGATTATGATGCAACATCTCGGTTCGTTGCTCTATCTTCAAGATATAAACAAATCGTAAATCAAACAAACATAATTAGATACAGTTAGTAAATTGTTACTATTTACATTGCTGTTTAGGGTTCTTCTGGAGGAAATGGAATAATTATACGTTGTATGGCTTAGTGGAGGGGTTTATATTGCAAAATTATGCATGTTTGTTCTACATTTAGGTTGTAATCGCAAATGCGACTACTGAGGTCCCAGGTTCAATGCCCAAGTTAGGCAAAGAGTTATTGGGTTTTTCCATCTGTAAATTCATTGGCCTGGATTCTGGATTTGTGCTCGTTTGATGACCATACAACTAACTTCGACAAAGAGATCAACCGTCGAATCCAACTTGGCTGGCAGCGTTCGGGCAGTTGCGCGGTATCTTCTCGTCCAACTTACCACAGTGTCCCAAGATGAAAGTCTATGACCAGTGTATGTTGCCAGTGATGACATATGGCTCTGTGACGTGGTTGCTCACAAAGGGCCTCATCAGAAAGCTTACAGTCACCCAAAGGGAAATGGACCTCTCCATTGACCTTTGGCTATGCTCGGAGTTTCCTTGCGAAATCGAATCAGAAATGTAAAGATCCGCAAGAGAACTCTCTAGTTCTCTTGCGGATCTTTACATGTCTCTTTACATTTTTGTTACCGACATAGCCCGAAGAATTGACAAACTAAAGTGGCCGTGGGCAGGGCACATTGCTCGCAGAACGGATGGCCGATGGGGCAGAAACGTTGTGGAGTGGCGACCGCGAACCGGAAGACGTTGCGTTGGAAGGTCTCCCACTAGGTGGACCGATGACCTGGTAAAGGTTACACTGAACCCCTGGATGCGAGACGCACGGGACCTTTGGGGAGGCCTATGTCCAGCAGTGGACGTCTTTCGGTTGATATGATGATGGTCATAGGCTTGCTCCCTATTACATACCTAACAGGCAAAATGTGGGTGTATTATAGGCGTACCTCTACACAAATCCTTCAGAGAGTAGAAGCTATGTGCTGTTCTCCATTTAGGTTGCAGTCGAAGATATATTATTTATTATTTTACATAGGCCTACATGGGCACTGATAAAACGTCGACAAAAGGCGCACGGTTCGGGTTGGTCGTTTCCTATGGAGAACAACCGGCAAGAAACTCCATTGTTACTCTTTTAAAAATATGGTTTGCTTTTACAATATTTCCATGTGACAGCATTACTTAGATATGGGGGGACAACGTAGGCCCGACAATAAGACGTAAGAAACTAAAAAAATAAATAAAAAGTAAACGACATAAAAAGTTATCAAATCTTATCAAGCATCTAAAAATCTAGAAGGCCGACAATGTTCAAACATTCACAAAACAATCGGTAAAAGCATCTATACAAAGGTAAAAAAAATAAAAAATGTATAACAAGACTAAATTTAACATGTGGCACAAATGTAGTTATCAGTGCTGTAACTATTCTTAGCAAAGGTTTATAAAGATGATTGAAAACCACTGTAAAAAGTCCAATTAAAAGAAGAGAAAAAAAAAGAAAAAATGAGATTGAGTATAAAATGATGATAGATGAGAATAGTTAGACATCCACATATTTGTACCGTTTATGAGTTAACAGGGAAGCCGCATGCGCAGAAAGAGCTCAAATTTTTATCTTCAACGTAGTCCTTGATTTTATAATATGCTTTTTTAATAAGGACACGTTTGATGAAGTTTTTGAACTTTCCATCGGTCAGTTCTATAACTGACTTTGCCAACTTGTTATAGAAGCGTATACTGTTTATAAGAAAAGACTTGCTAGTTTTCGTTAATCTGATTTTAGGTATTACAATTTCGTGCTTACTGCGTGTATTTAATTTATGGAAGTCGTTTCTAGTTTTGAAAAGCCCTTGATTTTTGCGTACGTACAAAATACATTCCAAAATATAAAGTGAAGGTAGAGTCAGTATATCGATCTCTTTAAATTTTTCTCTGAGGGACTCGCGAGGACCCATTTTATATATCGCGCGGATTGCCCTCTTTTGTAAGACGAAAATTGAGTCAACGTCCGCTGCTGATCCCCACAGCAGAATGCCATAAGACATAATACTGTGGAAGTAAGCATAGTTTACTAGCCTAGCCGTAGCTACATCGGTTAACTGCCTTATCTTCCTTACTGCATACGCAGCCGAACTTAACCTACCCGAAAGAGTTCTAATGTGCGCGCCCCACTGCAATTTAGAATCGATTGTTATCCCCAAAAATACAGTTTCCGTTATAACTTCAAGATTTTTGCCGTCAAAATTTAAATTTAAGTCACGTTGAGGTACATTTGGTAAGGAGAACTTTAGACATTTTGTTTTTTTCGCATTCAGTAAAAGATTGTTAGTTGCGAACCATTTAGACTTTCATTGACATGTAAGACATCCGTATCTTTCCTATCTATTTTAAAAATCAGCGAAGTATCATCAGCAAATAAAATTATATCCGATAATTTGGCCATCATAAAAGGGAGATCATTAATGTAAACAAGAAAAAGGAAAGGGCCGAGAATTGAACCTTGGGGCACGCCCATCTTGACTAGAGACCCGGAGGACGTCGCCCCATTTACATTTACTTTTTGCTGTCTGTTTGATAAATATGAAAGCACAAGATCAGTAGCTTGTCCTCGAATTCCGTAGTGTTGTAATTTACAGATCAGTGTGTTGTGATCGACGCAGTCGAAAGCTTTTGAGAGATCACAGAAAATGCCAATTAAATCCTGGCACTTCTCCCAAGATTCCAAGATGTGGCTGATGAGTTTCACTCCCGCGTCCGTTGTCGACCTACCTTTCGTGAAACCAAACTGCTGACTATGCAGCTTCCCATTTAATTTGAAGTGAGACAACATCTGGTCCAGCATGATTTTTTCATAGATTTTACTCAATGCTGGAAGCAGGGATATAGGTCTATAATTAAAGGGATCACTCTTACGAGTGTCATTCTGAACTTCGACAGCCTGATTTGAAAATTGGTACTACTTTACTGTGTTTCATTAAGTCAGGAAACGTGCCGCTGTCCAAACATTGATTGAATATGCCTGTTAGGACAGGAGCGATTGAATCAATAATAAATTTCTCCAAGAACCCTAACGGAAATCCCCCATAAGTCTTCAGTATTTTTTATATTGAGACTTTTGAACGCGTTTTTAATTGTATCAATACATATTGGTTTAAATTTAAAGGTTGGTACGTCTTTAAGAGTTCTTTTAAGAGCTTCAGCTAATTTAGATGAGGAGGGAAGTGACTTCGTAACCTCTAACGGAATGTTGGTAAAGAAATTTTCTAATGTCTCAGCGACTTCTTGCTTATCAGAAATGGTTTGATTAGATATTTTCAAAGACAACTCATTCTGATCGCGTTGTTGTGTCTTGCCAGTTTCTCTATTAATGACTTCCAACGGCAAAGTTAATTTTGTCTCTTAATTCTGGTTATCTTATCGCTAGAGCAAGTACAGTGCCCTTATAGTTAATGGACTTCAGTAATATTATTTAATTAGTTTGGTGAATGTAGCTGTTTGTACGGAACCTTCAGTGCGCAAGTCCGACTCGCACTTTACCAGTTTTTTTTATTTCAAAGCTGCAGGGTGCTTCTCATGTGGTCCCATTTAAATTCGACTAATAATTTTTGAGTGATCCTTAATAATGCGTATTTCCATGCATGGTAATAAATTTTCAAACCTAAAAAGAGAAAAATTTACTAACAAAAAAAATAAACCGATTTGACGAGCGAAAAATAACTTTATTTTGGGAAGTCAGTGTCAAAACGAAATAAAATAGGTAACAGAGACACCCACTTCCGAAAAGAAAGTAATTTTTCGCTTTGTCGTGTTTTGTTTTGGAAATCGGTTTATTTTTTCAGGGTTCCGTACCCAAAGGGTAAAAACGGGACCCTATTACTTCTTAGTAATAGGGTCCCGTTTTTACCCTTATAGAAAGACAGACAGACAGACGGACCGCGAAGTCTTCTTCGCGGTCCGTCACCACCGTGTCTGTCACCAGGCTGTATCTTATGAACCGTGATAGCTAGACAGCTGAAATTTTTACAGATGATGTACTTCTATTGCCGCTATAACAACACAAACTAAAAACAGAATAAAATAAATATTTAAATGGGGCTCGATTTTTTTGCCGTTTTTTTAAGATAATGGTCCGGAACCCTTCGTGCGGGAGTCCGACTCGCACTTGGCCGGTTTTATTTGTCATCGCACTTAACGAGGGCCCAGTGGCAGTGAAATGCATTCATTTGTTATAGTGTGCAGTATCTAAGCCAGCACGCCAGGGCAACTGAAACATCGCAACTAACCGAGCTGTCCTATATGAGCCACAGAGCATCCCTGAGGAATAATTAAAAAATCAAAAACCCGACTGCTTAAGAAGCGAACTAAAAAGATGTTGAAATCATGCTGTGCAGTCGGAGGATACATATTCGCGAGCTGGCTGTACACTTGATCCTCCGACTGCACAGCATGATTTTCTACTTGTTTACATCATTTTAGTTCGCTTCTTAAGCAGTCGGGTTTTTGATTTTTGAATTAACTTTTTTTTATCTACATCTTTAGTTATATTTTTTTACGAATAACTTTAAATATATAAGTGGTATATATTTTTGTAACCACCTCTTAAAACCCTTTATTTTGATACCCCACTCGATGAGTTTGGAAGAAAAAAAATATTGAGACCCCCGCAATATGGCACCCAAAATCCGCCATTATTGTTTTTTTGAAACCTCACTTATCTAAGAACACTCGGGCGGTGAAGACGTATCTAACGATGTCATAATTAAAATAAATATATATATATATTAATAAATCCGTCAAGCGGTTTCTTTGGAGTCGGGTAAAGACTACCAGAAACATGCCTCACGCAGACTCTGAAGCTAATAGGAAAGGCGGTTTTTTTCTAAAAAGGTGGGTTTGTCTGCCGGAGCCTGTATTTCCTGATAGCTATAACATAGGTGGCTTTAATTCAAGAGTATAAAGGTTATTTCTAGAAAAGCGTGCTTCATCGTTGTACACCTTACCACTTACCATCAAAAAATGCTGGGTTAGTTAGTACGCAGCATTTGTGAAGACGTGAAAGTGTATTAATTTTTTATGTATTCGCACTTCACCAAATAATAGTCAATAAGTTTCCATAATGATGACATTAAAAGGCACTATTGCTTCAACAGTAAAAAATAAAAAAATTACTGATCATTCAATTTAAGGTCAATCTGTAATTCAATGGGTGTTTACAAACTCTTTACAATATAAGGTAAACACTTTCATTATCCTAGTTGCAAAATCGTAAACGATTGTTGCGTATTGTCTCACTGATATTGCCTCATCTGTTGTGGTTACCTACACATACTTTTTGATTGGTTAGTCAATAACTATGTCGTTGTGGTTTAAACATCATTTGCCTGCGGAACTTCATTCATTAACATTTTTAGTATCACTCGTCTAGCGGCCACCCTGCGAAGATCATAGATCCAATCAATCTGAAGGCGTCATTACGTTTGCTGACTTACGTTTTATATTGAAGGACACATATTTACTAACCGTCATCGGTTCTACGGCTAGCAGGAATTATTATAAAATAAGTAATGCCTCCATAAACATGAGATTTTCTGAAGCAAGAATTACGGGCTCTTAGACCTTGCTCTAAGAGCTTATGGCTATGTGTTACGTTAAATGATTAGTACTTTTCTTATTGCTATGAATGTATCTGTTTATAAGAGTGAGCGTGCCATTATCATTATCACCATTGGCAAGCCTATTGCCACGAAATCCTGGACGATGCCTATTTTTTTTTAGCTTGATACGTATGTATCGGATTCTTAGAACGTAATTTTCACCCCCTTCAAAACGTCGGATTAATTTGAAACTTTGCACATTTTTGCTATGAATGTATCTGTTTACAAGAGTGAGCGTGCCCTTATCATTATCATCATTGGCAAGCCTATTGCCACGAAATCCTGGACGATGCCTATTTTTTTTTAGCTTGATACGTATGTATCGGATTCTTAGAACGTGATTTTCACCCCCTTCAAATCGTCGGATTAATTTGAACCTTTGCACATTTATAAAGGACCAATGACAATGCAATAATTTAAATAGTTTGTCCCATTATCCTTACGAGGATTTTCAGGATTAGCGATTTAACTAAAAAGTAAAAAAAAATAATGATAATTAAAAAAACTACACAACTCTTTAATTAACAGAAAACCAAACTAAAAAGTATAAAATAATTTTCATTAAATTCAAATTAAGGATATTGTGATTAACAAAAAAGAAATTGTAAATAAGCGTGGGGTCTGCCCGCGGCTTCGCCCGCATGAATGTCGGCAATCATCCCAAGGGGACATAGTCCCGGCATAATCTATGTCCATCCCAGGGTCTCAAACTATCTCCATACTCATCTAATTCGGTTCAGTGGATTAAGCAAAACAACGTAACAGACAGATAGATAGAGTTATTTTCGCATTTATTATATTATTTAGTATGGATACAGATACAGAACCACAATAGCCATAACAATTTAACACCTTTAATTGCATAAGCAGTGATTACAGATGTCATGTTGACAAATAAATAATTATAATTAATCATATCAATACAAATTACAATGATTACACTTAATCGCTTTGTACCTTTACTAAGTTGTATTTTATACAATGTACTCGTATTTATAATCTTATCCGTAATCTAGGTATATTAGTATGATAACGACACGTGTAAAATGAATGTATAATTGTTGGTATATATTCTAAGAAAATTGATCTCTGTATGTAGCGATCGGGGGTAAAATTGTAACACTACTCACTACCTGAATCTGTGTTTTCGAACGCATACAACCCGAATCTCTTCAAAGTTAGTGTGAACAAGCTTCTTCTGGGTAAGCTTACTCCATCGTCCACTTTTCCTGTGCCACCTCTGACCTAGACTGGAGTCAAGACCAAACCCATCTCAAACAATTCGGAAGTCGGTGTTCCTGTTTTCGTTTCTTCGTTTTTTGACAACGCCTTCCGAAATTGATGTTATTTTTCACTTTGTGGTGTTTTATTTTGGAAGTCGTTTGCTGTCATGTATTGAAGAGTTCAGTATTTCAGAAGTTCTTCATCAGTACTTTACCAAATTTAAATGGGACCATTTCGGAATAAACTTCTTTCGAACAAAAAAATAATTATACATATCCATTTATATATTATGACGGAGTTATGCCCGAAAATTCATAAACATGTATATATACACATCAGGATACAACTCTTCTTCAAAGGCCCCAGACAAATGACATTCTATTGGGTGTCTCGCAAAAAACTAACTTTTGTAAATGCATATAAAAACATATAAACCAAGACCAAACCAACCAAGTTTTATCAGTTCTAAACTAAACATTCTCTATAATAATCAGTGTTGTAAAATTTCAAACAGTGCGTCGGTTTTTGAATATAAAGCTTGTTTACCGCCTTTCCAACGAACTTTTTTTAAAAGTTTCACATACAGAACCCTAATTTCGTCTTACTAATCGTCGCAATAGCCTTGACACGAACTTCATAGACCGCCGAGTTCTAGTGCGTTAGTTCAAAGAGGCTGTTTTTCTTAGCGCGAGATTTCGCTAAGACCTATAACTTTGCTTATTATTGGGCCGCCTATGGCAAGATATTTATTCGAAAAACAGAAGGAGACAATCGCATACGTATAAGTTCAGAGGATGATATAGACAAGCTTAAGACAGAGTATGCACTATGACTAGTCGATTTTTCTTTGCTGCAGTATTTTATAAAATGTTATGTGCCATTGTTAACGTTAATACCTAATATTTTGTTAATATGTTTAAAAACATACATATGACTAGTCAATACTTTAGTAATATTTTGATTCTAATATTTTTTTAAATAATGTTCGTAATTAGATGCATTTGTTATAATATGCATTCACATTATACCTCATTTTATTCACTTACACACACAATTACACACCCGTTATTTGTTATAGCTATGGTTTTAATATCTATTGTTAATATCTTATGCGTTGGATACAGTGCCAGTCGATGGCTGCTTAAATCTATCTATCTAAATATATAAAAGAAGAAAGTGACTGACTGACTGACTTACTGACTGACTCACTCACTGACCATCAACGCACAGCCCAAACAGCTGAAGCTTCAATCATGAAACTTGGCACGTAGGTTCCTTTGGTAGTGTAGGTGAGCACTAAGAAAGGATTTTTGGAAATTCCATCCCTAAGGGCGTGAAATAGGGGATGAAAGTTTGTATGAAAATCCGTCAGTTTTAAATTCAGGATCTTCATATTTTGGGTTTAGGCTGAAGATTAAAAAATAATTTACACGTATCTCACCCACACGTGTCTCAGCGATTTTGAAGATTCCACCCCCATGAGGGTGAAAAGGGGGATGCAGTTATGGGATTAATTAAATCGTCTACAGACTTGAAATTTTGCACACAGATACTTTATACTATGCAGGCATCCACTAAGAAAGAATTTTTGTGAATTCCATCCCTAAGGGCGTGAAATAAGGGATGCAAGTTTGTATGTAAATCCGTCAGTTTTAAAGTCAGGATCTTCATATTTTGGTCTTAGGCTGAAGATTAAAAAATAATTTACACGTATCTGTGCGATTTTGAAGATTTCACCCCCATGAGGATGAAATCGTCTAGAGACTTGAAATTTTGCACATAGATACTTTATACTGTGCAGGTATCCACTAAGAAATAATTTTTGTGAATTCCACCCCTAAGGAGGTGAAATAGGGAATGAAAGTTTGTATGAAAGTCGGCCAGTTTTGAAGTTAGGATCTTCGAATATTGGGTTTGGGCTGAAGATTAAAATCTAACGCAAATTAAGATTTTTTGGGAATTCCATCCTTGGGGGGCGGATCATGGGGGATTATGTTTTTATTATTATTTATTTTTATTTATTAAAGTACAAGTTTATAACATCTTAACTTAAGAACTATGCCCCACTAAACCGTTATGAAATGTGAATGTGTGTGTGATGATATGAAATGTGTTGTGATGTTGTTATGTTATGAAATGTTATGTACAAGTCCTTCTTTTACAAAGGAAAAATTATTAAAAATACTCTCAAGTCTTTAAAGTCTGTTGGTAACTATAATCTTCTATCTATCTATATATAAACATATAAAAGAAGAAAGTGACTGACTGACTTACTCACTCACTGACCATCAACGCACAGCCCAAACGGCTTCAATCATGAAACTTGGCACGTAGGTTCCTTTGGTAGTGTAGGTAAGCACTAAGAAAGGATTTTTGGAAATTCCACCCCTAAGGGCGTGAAATAGGGGATGAAAGTTTGTATAAAAAAATCCGTCAGTTTTAAAGTCAGGATCTTCATATTTTGGGTTTAGGCTGAGGATTAAAAAATAACTTACACGTGTCTCAGCGATTTTGAAGATTTTTTTTTTTTTCGATTTTCACCATTATGGTGAAAAGGGGGATGAAGTTATGGAAATAATTAAATCGTCTAGAGGCTTGAAATTTTGCACAAAGATACTTTATACTGTGCAGGCATCCACTAAGAAAGGATTTTTGTGAATTCCACCCCTAAGGGGGTGAAATAGACGATGAAAGTCGGTCAGTTTTGAAGTTAGGATCTTCGACTTTTGGGTTTGGGCTGAAGATTAAAATCTAACGCAAATTAAGGTTTTTTGGGAATGCCATCCTTGGGGGGGGGGCGGGGGCGGATCATTGGGAATGTAATGTTGTGTACCAAAGTGCTTCTTTTACAAAGGAAAAATTATAAAAAATACTTTCAATACTTTAAAGTCTGTTGGTAACTATAAAATGGCTCAACGCATAAATATAGTAATTAAATAGGGACGGGAAAATCTGCTTCGCCATGACAATTAATAAGGCTCAAGCACAAACTCTGAAGTATGCTGGTGTAGATTTGAGGGCGAATTGCTTTTTCCATGGACAGTTCTATGTAGCGTGTTCACGTGTTACCTCATCAAATAGTCTGGTGATATTGGCGTCAACATTAAGAATTTTTTAAGTTAAGAATTTTTGGGAATTCCATCCTTGGGGGGCGGATCATGGGGGATGAAATGTTATGTACAAGTCCTTCTTTTACAAAGGAAAAAATATTAAAAATACTCTCAAGTCTTTAAAGTCTGTTGGTAACTATAATCTTCTATCTATCAATATCTAAACATATAAAAGAAGAAAGTGACTGACTGACTCACTCACTGACCATCAACGCACAGGCCAAACGGCTGAACCTTCAATCATGAAACTTGGCACGTAGGTTCCTTTGGTAGTGTAGGTGAGCACTAAGAAAGGATTTTTGGAAATTCCACCCCTAAGGGCGTGAAATAGGGGATGATAGTTTGTATGAAAATCCGTCAGTTTTAAAGTCAGGATCTTCATATTTTGGGTTTAGGCTGAAGATTAAAAAATAACTTACACGTGTCTCAGCGATTTTGAAGATTCCACCCCCATGAGGGTGAAAAGGGGGATGCAGTTATGGGATTAATAAAATCGTCTACAGACTTGAAATTTTGCACATAGATACTTTATACTATGCAGGCATCCACTAAGAAAGAATTTTTGTGAATTCCACCCCTAAGAGCGTGAAATAAGGGATGCAAGTTTGTATGTAAATCCGTCAGTTTTAAAGCCAGGATCTTCATATTTGGTCTTAGGCTGAAGATTAAAAAATAATTTACACGTATCTGTGCGATTTTGAAGATTTCACCCCCATGAGGATGAAATCGTCTAGAGACTTGAAATTTTGCAAATAGATACTTTATACTGTGCAGGCATCCATTAAGAAAGAATTTTTGTAAATTCCACCCCTAAGGGGGTGAAATAGGAGATGAAAGTTTGTATGAAAGTCGGCCAGTTTTGAAATTAGGATCTTCGAATATTGGGTTTGGGCTGTAGATTAAAATCTAACACAAATTAAGGTTTTTTGGGAATGCCATCCTTGGGGGGGGGGGCGGATCATGGGGAATGTAATGTTGTGGACCAAAGTGCTTCTTTTACAAAGGAAAAATTATAAAAAATACTTTCAATACTTTAAAGTCTGTTGGTAACTATAAAATGGCTCAACGCATAAAAATAGTAATTAAATAGGGACGGGAAAATCTGCTTCGCCATGACAATTAATAAGGCTCAAGGACAAACTCTGAAGTATGCTGGTGTAGATTTGAGGGCGAATTGCTTTTTCCATGGACAGTTCTATGTAGCGTGTTCACGTGTTACCTCATCAAATAGTCTGGTGATATTGGCGTCAACATTAAGAATTTTTTTAAGTTAAGAATTTTTGGGAATTCCATCCTTGGGGGGCGGATCATGGGGGATGAAATGTTATGTACAAGTCCTTCTTTTACAAAGGAAAAATTATTAAAAATACTCTCAAGTCTTTAAAGTCTGTTGGTAACTATAATCTTCTATCTATCTATATATAAACATATAAAAGAAGAAAGTGACTGACTGACTTACTCACTCACTGACCATCAACGCACAGCCCAAACGGCTTCAATCATGAAACTTGGCACGTAGGTTCCTTTGGTAGTGTAGGTAAGCACTAAGAAAGGATTTTTGGAAATTCCACCCCTAAGGGCGTGAAATAGGGGATGAAAGTTTGTATAAAAAATCCGTCAGTTTTAAAGTCAGGATCTTCATATTTTGGGTTTAGGCTGAGGATTAAAAAATAACTTACACGTGTCTCAGCGATTTTGAAGATTTTTTTTTTTTCGATTTTCACCATTATGGTGAAAAGGGGGATGAAGTTATGGAAATAATTAAATCGTCTAGAGGCTTGAAATTTTGCACAAAGATACTTTATACTGTGCAGGCGTCCACTAAGAAAGGATTTTTGTGAATTCCACCCCTAAGGGGGTGAAATAGACGATGAAAGTCGGTCAGTTTTGAAGTTAGGATCTTCGACTTTTGGGTTTGGGCTGAAGATTAAAATCTAACGCAAATTAAGGTTTTTTGGGAATGCCATCCTTGGGGGGGGGGGGCGGGGGCGGATCATTGGGAATGTAATGTTGTGTACCAAAGTGCTTCTTTTACAAAGGAAAAATTATAAAAAATACTTTCAATACTTTAAAGTCTGTTGGTAACTATAAAATGGCTCAACGCATAAATATAGTAATTAAATAGGGACGGGAAAATCTGCTTCGCCATGACAATTAATAAGGCTCAAGGACAAACTCTGAAGTATGCTGGTGTAGATTTGAGGGCGAATTGCTTTTTCCATGGACAGTTCTATGTAGCGTGTTCACGTGTTACCTCATCAAATAGTCTGGTGATATTGGCGTCAACATTAAGAATTTTTTTAAGTTAAGAATTTTTGGGAATTCCATCCTTGGGGGGCGGATCATGGGAGATGAAATGTTATGTACAAGTCCTTCTTTTACAAAGGAAAAATTATTAAAAATACTCTCAAGTCTTTAAAGTCTGTTGGTAACTATAATCTTCTATCTATCTATATATAAACATATAAAAGAAGAAAGTGACTGACTGACTGACTCACTCACTGACCATCAACGCACAGCCCAAACGGCTGAAGCTTCAATCATGAAACTTGGCACGTAGGTTCCTTTGGTAGTGTAGGTAAGCACTAAGAAAGGATTTTTGGAAATTCCACCCCTAAGGGCGTGAAATAGGGGATGAAAGTTTGTATGAAAATCCGTCAGTTTTAAAGTCAGGATCTTCATATTTTGGGTTTAGGCTGAGGATTAAAAAATAAATTACACGTGCCTCAGCGATTTTGAAGATTTTTTTTTTTTCGATTTTCACCATTATGGTGAAAAGGGGGATGAAGTTATGGGAATAATTAAATCGTCTAGAGGCTTGAAATTTTGCACATAGATACTTTATACTGTGCAGGCGTCCACTAAGAAAGGATTTTTGTGAATTCCACCCCTAAGGGGGTGAAATAGACGATGAAAGTTTGTATGAAAGTCGGTCAGTTTTGAAGTTAGGATCTTCGACTTTTGGGTTTGGGCTGAAGATTAAAATCTAACGCAAGTTAAGAATTTTTGGGAATTCCATCCTTGGGGGGCGGATCATGGGGGATGAAATGTTATGTACAAGTCCTTCTTTTACAAAGGAAAAAATTATAAAAATACTCTCAAGTCTTTAAAGTCTGTTGGTAACTATAATCTTCTATCTATCAATATCTAAACATATAAAAGAAGAAAGTGACTGACTGACTCACTCACTGACCATCAACGCACAGGCCAAACGGCTGAACCTTCAATCATGAAACTTGGCACGTAGGTTCCTTTGGTAGTGTAGGTGAGCACTAAGAAAGGATTTTTGGAAATTCCACCCCTAAGGGCGTGAAATAGGGGATGATAGTTTGTATGAAAATCCGTCAGTTTTAAAGTCAGGATCTTCATATTTTGGGTTTAGGCTGAAGATTAAAAAATAACTTACACGTGTCTCAGCGATTTTGAAGATTCCACCCCCATGAGGGTGAAAAGGGGGATGCAGTTATGGGATTAATAAAATCGTCTACAGACTTGAAATTTTGCACATAGATACTTTATACTATGCAGGCATCCACTAAGAAAGAATTTTTGTGAATTCCACCCCTAAGAGCGTGAAATAAGGGATGCAAGTTTGTATGTAAATCCGTCAGTTTTAAAGCCAGGATCTTCATATTTGGTCTTAGGCTGAAGATTAAAAAATAATTTACACGTATCTGTGCGATTTTGAAGATTTCACCCCCATGAGGATGAAATCGTCTAGAGACTTGAAATTTTGCAAATAGATACTTTATACTGTGCAGGCATCCATTAAGAAAGAATTTTTGTAAATTCCACCCCTAAGGGGGTGAAATAGGAGATGAAAGTTTGTATGAAAGTCGGCCAGTTTTGAAATTAGGATCTTCGAATATTGGGTTTGGGCTGTAGATTAAAATCTAACACAAATTAAGGTTTTTTGGGAATGCCATCCTTGGGGGGGGGGGCGGATCATGGGGAATGTAATGTTGTGGACCAAAGTGCTTCTTTTACAAAGGAAAAATTATAAAAAATACTTTCAATACTTTAAAGTCTGTTGGTAACTATAAAATGGCTCAACGCATAAATATAGTAATTAAATAGGGACGGGAAAATCTGCTTCGCCATGACAATTAATAAGGCTCAAGGACAAACTCTGAAGTATGCTGGTGTAGATTTGAGGGCGAATTGCTTTTTCCATGGACAGTTCTATGTAGCGTGTTCACGTGTTACCTCATCAAATAGTCTGGTGATATTGGCGTCAACATTAAGAATTTTTTTAAGTTAAGAATTTTTGGGAATTCCATCCTTGGGGGGCGGATCATGGGGGATGAAATGTTATGTACAAGTCCTTCTTTTACAAAGGAAAAATTATTAAAAATACTCTCAAGTCTTTAAAGTCTGTTGGTAACTATAATCTTCTATCTATCTATATATAAACATATAAAAGAAGAAAGTGACTGACTGACTTACTCACTCACTGACCATCAACGCACAGCCCAAACGGCTTCAATCATGAAACTTGGCACGTAGGTTCCTTTGGTAGTGTAGGTAAGCACTAAGAAAGGATTTTTGGAAATTCCACCCCTAAGGGCGTGAAATAGGGGATGAAAGTTTGTATAAAAAATCCGTCAGTTTTAAAGTCAGGATCTTCATATTTTGGGTTTAGGCTGAGGATTAAAAAATAACTTACACGTGTCTCAGCGATTTTGAAGATTTTTTTTTTTTCGATTTTCACCATTATGGTGAAATGGGGGATGAAGTTATGGAAATAATTAAATCGTCTAGAGGCTTGAAATTTTGCACAAAGATACTTTATACTGTGCAGGCGTCCACTAAGAAAGGATTTTTGTGAATTCCACCCCTAAGGGGGTGAAATAGACGATGAAAGTCGGTCAGTTTTGAAGTTAGGATCTTCGACTTTTGGGTTTGGGCTGAAGATTAAAATCTAACGCAAATTAAGGTTTTTTGGGAATGCCATCCTTGGGGGGGGGGGCGGGGGCGGATCATTGGGAATGTAATGTTGTGTACCAAAGTGCTTCTTTTACAAAGGAAAAATTATAAAAAATACTTTCAATACTTTAAAGTCTGTTGGTAACTATAAAATGGCTCAACGCATAAATATAGTAATTAAATAGGGACGGGAAAATCTGCTTCGCCATGACAATTAATAAGGCTCAAGGACAAACTCTGAAGTATGCTGGTGTAGATTTGAGGGCGAATTGCTTTTTCCATGGACAGTTCTATGTAGCGTGTTCACGTGTTACCTCATCAAATAGTCTGGTGATATTGGCGTCAACATTAAGAATTTTTTTAAGTTAAGAATTTTTGGGAATTCCATCCTTGGGGGGCGGATCATGGGAGATGAAATGTTATGTACAAGTCCTTCTTTTACAAAGGAAAAATTATTAAAAATACTCTCAAGTCTTTAAAGTCTGTTGGTAACTATAATCTTCTATCTATCTATATATAAACATATAAAAGAAGAAAGTGACTGACTGACTGACTCACTCACTGACCATCAACGCACAGCCCAAACGGCTGAAGTTTCAATCATGAAACTTGGCACGTAGGTTCCTTTGGTAGTGTAGGTAAGCACTAAGAAAGGATTTTTGGAAATTCCACCCCTAAGGGCGTGAAATAGGGGATGAAAGTTTGTATGAAAATCCGTCAGTTTTAAAGTCAGGATCTTCATATTTTGGGTTTAGGCTGAGGATTAAAAAATAAATTACACGTGCCTCAGCGATTTTGAAGATTTTTTTTTTTTCGATTTTCACCATTATGGTGAAAAGGGGGATGAAGTTATGGGAATAATTAAATCGTCTAGAGGCTTGAAATTTTGCACATAGATACTTTATACTGTGCAGGCGTCCACTAAGAAAGGATTTTTGTGAATTCCACCCCTAAGGGGGTGAAATAGACGATGAAAGTTTGTATGAAAGTCGGTCAGTTTTGAAGTTAGGATCTTCGACTTTTGGGTTTGGGCTGAAGATTAAAATCTAACGCAAGTTAAGAATTTTTGGGAATTCCATCCTTGGGGGGCGGATCATGGGGGATGAAATGTTATGTACAAGTCCTTCTTTTACAAAGGAAAAAATTATAAAAATACTCTCAAGTCTTTAAAGTCTGTTGGTAACTATAATCTTCTATCTATCAATATCTAAACATATAAAAGAAGAAAGTGACTGACTGACTCACTCACTGACCATCAACGCACAGGCCAAACGGCTGAACCTTCAATCATGAAACTTGGCACGTAGGTTCCTTTGGTAGTGTAGGTGAGCACTAAGAAAGGATTTTTGGAAATTCCACCCCTAAGGGCGTGAAATAGGGGATGATAGTTTGTATGAAAATCCGTCAGTTTTAAAGTCAGGATCTTCATATTTTGGGTTTAGGCTGAAGATTAAAAAATAACTTACACGTGTCTCAGCGATTTTGAAGATTCCACCCCCATGAGGGTGAAAAGGGGGATGCAGTTATGGGATTAATAAAATCGTCTACAGACTTGAAATTTTGCACATAGATACTTTATACTATGCAGGCATCCACTAAGAAAGAATTTTTGTGAATTCCACCCCTAAGAGCGTGAAATAAGGGATGCAAGTTTGTATGTAAATCCGTCAGTTTTAAAGCCAGGATCTTCATATTTTAGTCTTAGGCTGAAGATTAAAAAATAATTTACACGTATCTGTGCGATTTTGAAGATTTGCCCCCCATGAGGATGAAATCGTCTAGAGACTTGAAATTTTGCAAATAGATACTTTATACTGTGCAGGCATCCATTAAGAAAGAATTTTTGTAAATTCCACCCCTAAGGGGGTGAAATAGGAGATGAAAGTTTGTATGAAAGTCGGCCAGTTTTGAAATTAGGATCTTCGAATATTGGGTTTTGGCTGTAGATTAAAATCTACAGCCAAAACCCAATATTCGAATTTAAAACACAAATTAAGGTTTTTTGGGAATGCCATCCTTGGGGGGGGGGGGCGGATCATGGGGAATGTAATGTTGTGGACCAAAGTGCTTCTTTTACAAAGGAAAAATTATAAAAAATACTTTCAATACTTTAAAGTCTGTTGGTAACTATAAAATGGCTCAACGCATAAATATAGTAATTAAATAGGGACGGGAAAATCTGCTTCGCCATGACAATTAATAAGGCTCAAGGACAAAACTCTGAAGTATGCTGGTGTAGATTTGAGGGCGACTTGCTTTTTCCATGGACAGTTCTATGTAGCGTGTTCACGTGTTACCTCATCAAATAGTCTGGTGATATTGGCGTCAACATCCAAAATGGTTTAAAATGTTGTTTATAAGGAAATACTTTAATTTAATTACTTAATTATGCTTATGATTACTTATTATTAGTCATGGATAACCACAGTAATAGTGTAGGGATAGGGACGGGACAAGGATAGAGCGTATTGATGATAGAGTAGGTAAGTATAAGTCTGTCCTAAAAAACACTTTCGCAATGCATTATTTTTTACTTTTCTCTACATACTGTTAAAATATGATAAGGAGAAGCATGTAGTCTACGCGTGCGAAGCCGCGGGCAAAAGCTAGTACATAGATAAATTGAATTGCATATATATTATTTTGAATAATGGATGACTTTAACGTAATACTTAACAATAATTTGGATTCTGTAATAGTAGCTCAATCTGAGTCTTGTGATATTGACGACTGCAACTCTTTGTTAAAAAAAACCTACAAAAACCCTAAAAATATTAACTCAAAACATACGCAGTATTAATTGCAACACGCCCAACTTTCAAACTTTACTTGCCCTATCCAATAAGGGCGAAGTAGAAAAATGACTGTTAAGTAAATTGAAGTCCAGGTCTTTAGGAATCGTGTCATGAGACTTCTTTCCGATACCTAATGATTTGAGAAATTTCCAGACCTTGGCTGGATCACCGTTTTGAACTGAATTATGGATATTTTGGCGTTGCGCGATTCTACACACTTTGCTGCAGGGGTTTCTAATTGAACCGTATTTTTCTCTGTTGACGTCATTGGGCCGAATTTTAAGCTTAAACTTCGAAGCTGCCTTTCTGCTTAGTAATACTTTAATCTCGATAGTCAACCAAGGCGCCGGAAGATGCTTAACTCTTACAGCTCGAATAGGTATTGATACACTAAACTGATATCAGTACCCGAGAAAGCCCGCCTCACAAAGCGCATCACTCTAGGGCGAGTGTTGCCATCCCTGAAGCAGATAAGCTTGCCGATGAGTGCTCAAACCTCACCGATACGACGCTCAATCCTGGACTGCCAAGCTGGTACAGCTGGTCGTGTAGTTCCGTCACTTTTTGGCAATTTGTCGTTAGCTATACGACATGTCGCAGCAGCCGCACAGTACAGTATTGAGTTAGTATCGGTAAGGTCTTTGCTGCTATCAAAAACTGCGAATCTAGAGCACTCACCAGCGCCCTATTTTTGTTATGCATGGACAGGCGAGGTAGTCGAGGTCTAAGCTCAGGCGGTGTGGAGCGATACTCGCTGAATGCACACTCCAAAGCGCTCCTTAAACGTGCATTGCATTGGATACTCACAGATATAGCCCCGTCGTCATCATCCTCACCTTATTATTATTACTTGCATAGGGCCTACCCTCAACTAGATCAAATCTGGCGTAGTTTAAATTAGGTTAAATGGTACTTAAATTAGATCGAAATGGTTGGTGGAAATTAGCTAAATTAACAAACATTTGTAACTTTTGAGGGTTTTGTTCATCGAATAAAAACGGTGTTTTTTTAGGATCACTCGTCGTTTTGTCTATCGGACCGCATAGCACATACAGCCAATTTCTTCCGAGTCTATAAAAGTGATTCATTTAAAATTTGGTATCTACACATATGACTCAAATACGAACGTTTGTTTGGAACCCTTTGCGTGCAAATCCAACTCGCACTTGGCCGGTGCGAGTTGGACTGGTTGAGACAGACAAAAACAATATTCTTAAAATAAAACTGACAAAAATAGCCTGGATGCGTAAGCACACAAAATTACTTATTCATAAATAACTAAACATGTCACCATGAGAATTATTGTTATACTAATTACCATAACAAGTTATCTTATGAAAGTTACTAACATGTTGCATCATGTCCTATTAAGTAGTTAGTTCATTAACATGGGCAACTAATATTAAAAACCGTAGATTTTACTGTGTTCCTTATGGTCGTTAAAATGTAGATTAGGGCACATTTTGTTGTTTTTGTTATTTTATAGTATTTAATGAGTTAATGTCGTTTTGTTGACTTTTGTCCTCGAGAGAGTCTTAAAGTGTTATTCTAATTAGCGATTGTCGAAAAGTATATATAGCAGGCAGAAGTGCGAACTCGCGAAAGTTTGAAGAAGTGGGACAGCGATTTTCTAGCGCGGGTAATTTCACGGTTGCTCTTTATCTGGTGATTAGTTACCGGGTCCAGTTACTGGGTTGTGGAGGTCAGATAGGCAGTCACTCCATGTAAAACACTGGTACTTAGCTGAATCCGGTAAGACTGGAAGCCGACCCCAACAATAATTGGGATAAAGGCTAGGCAGATGATGCTCTTTATCTGGTGATTACGGATTATGTTAGCTTCTGTTTTATCTAAAGAGGGCCCTAGGATCACCGGTGGAACATCCTATGATTGCTATGGGAAACTGTAAAAAATAATTCGAACTAAATTAAATTTTTGTATTACTAATGTCCGACTAGTTATAGAATAGTTTTTGTATTTGGTTATACAATTTGACAGACTTTAGGCAAAACTATTGTTTTGAAATAGTGTGATTTGACATCTTGCGATCTGTTAGCCCATGATGATTAGTTGGTTTTTCGCCACGTTATTAAAATTGCATAATAAAGACTTGGAAAAACGTCATTCTTAATATCGTTTGTGTATTAACAAAATCTTTGGACACGCTAATCTACTATTAATTACTTATTAGTAATTACAATAAAACCAGAAAACTTTCTATGACTCATTTTAATTACCTATCAAATTATTACATAACAAGCTTAAGATTGCAATTGATATTAAAAAAAACTCGTCTAGACATGTTGTGTTCATATCACAATTTAAAAAATGCATGTTTTATGAGACAGGAGTGTCTCATAAAACATGCATTTTTAAAAGCAACTACGCCATTGTAAAGTTTTTTGTAAACAACTGTTCTAGGCATAAAAAATGCCTATGATATAATGTATTAATGTATGACTAGACTAAACTTTAAAACAGGTTTAGAATACACGGAAGCAGAAAATTAGGCCAAAAGTTTGACAGACATACGGTTGTGGCGAATGGAGCGATAAAAATTTTACAATACAAAAATCAAACCAACTTCCAAAACAAAACACTACTAAACGAAAAATAACTTTATTTTCCGAAGTCAGTGTCGAATAACGGAAAGCAATGGGTAAAAAAGACACCGACTTGAAAAGAAAGTTATTTTTTGTTATAAAGTTTTTTATTTTCCTCTTTTTAGTTTTGGTACCTACCTCCAATTAACATGAAAATCATTTATAGCCAAAGAACATCTCATGACGATTTCAATAAGCATAACCACAACTAGGATACAATGTTGTATTTTGGAGTTTCAGTGGCCGTTGTGGTCTTCTTCATCAGTTCCACTGCACCAAATGATACTTTCTGTGTGCAAATGATTGCATTATTGATAAAAATACCAAAATCGCTGTATGTATGCCTATAATATTTGAGGATTTCGATTTCTCTAGGATCCCGTCATCAGATCCTGGTTTCCTTCTCATGGTACCATTCTTGGGATATAAACTTTTCAACAAAAAATAATCATCAAATTGGTGCATAAAGGACGAAGTAATACGTAAACACACATAAAAAAAATTATTTATATACGGTCGAATTGAGAAACCTCCTCCTTTTTTTTTGAATTCGGTTATATTTATTTTTATTTATTTATTTAGGTTAGCCAACAATTGATTACACAAAACATTTTAAAATTATACTTGCATAATATCACATTTATAAGTGCAACAATTACTTACAGGCTAACAAAACAAAAAAAAAAAAAAAAAGAAATTGATTTCCGCAACATGTTACAGAATGATCCAGAAGAAAATTGCGAGATAGAAAACATAACTCTTTTACATACATAAGCTCACGCTTTTTTCCCATGAGGGTAGGCAGAAACTACAGAACGCCACCTGCTACGATCCTTACAAACTTCTTTTGCTTCACTCACGTTCATACATTTGGTCATACAAGCACGCCGGTTATGAGTATTGTGCACCCGGCCTTGCTGATGAACATCAACATTAAGGGCCTATATGCGCTTTAGTGCCATAAAACGGTTACTTTCTAAAGCATACTCCTTATTAACGGTTGGTTAAAAGGTTTGAAAAAATATATATTTATTATTGATTCATGTACATTATTTTAAACGCAATTTTTTTTCGTGTAACTAATAGTTTTGCTTTAAAAAATAATTAACAACACGATATTTTTTCGCAACTTTTGGAAACTCCTCCAAAACGACTTGGATGTTTAAAAATATTTTTACACAGTAAAATTGATGGCTGGAATTTCTTCATAACTAACAGCATATGTAAATCAAATAATATTTAGCAAACAAAACTGTTCAAAAGGAACAATCAATATTCTGATCCATATTGATATTTTGGCATTGAGCGGGCGCACGGCCAGTACTGCGTTAACATTGGGGCGTATAATATCACCTTTAAGTGTCGCCAATTTGACCGGTACTGTGCGATTCGCATTAACATATCTTTGATTGAAACGATTCAGGGAAATTATAATGCGATTTAGATTTTTGCTACTTAATCAACAATGTCTTAAAAATAAACTAAGCTGTGACAAAGCCTGGTAAATAATTAAGGCCTGGAGCAGTCGTTCGTCAAAAAACCTATAGAAGCCCGCTTCAAGTCAATGTTACAGCCTAACACAAAGACACCAAAGGAAATTCTTTTTCTAAAATAAGATTACAAGATAAGGCAGCCTCTCTAAGAGGATTAGAATGTACAATAGGTATTCGAAAATTCGTTTGCATTTCTAATACAATAGATTTTACAGTTCAACTCTGCTATCACGGGAGGCTGGCAAAGATAGCGGTCATTTGTTAGGAGAATTGGTTTTTGCATACATCTTGTCTTTGGTTGATACATAAATTAATGCCAAAAACAAAATGGTGATAATCATAAAAATCGGGCAGTATCATTATTTTCCTGCCCTTATCCCGGTTGTTACTTGGGGTCGACGCAACACATTTTCTTCTTCCATACCACCCTGCCACGCTATCACTGACTCTCTTTTCTTTAATATAAAAAACACGTCTATATATAAACACGTTTATATAAAAAATCAGGCAGTATAAATTACATAAAACCCAGGTTACAACTCAACTTTGCGTCAAGCTCAACTTTGCCCAAGAACTCTCAAAACACTCTAAAAGAAAGAATACATTTTGATACAAATCGGCAAACTTTGTCATATATTGCAGCCGAGGCGGAATAAACGCCCGAACCGACAGAAGGTGAGGCGTTATTGAGCAGAGAGACTGCAATGATGCTCAAGAGTATCAAACGATGTTTTTGAACAAACTTATTCGAAATACATAATATTTTTTACTCACAAATTATTGTGAAGTATGGCTTTGTCGCACGCAAGTAGCACAGTGATAAATATAAATATGACGGAAACGATATTATATACAAACCTATTTATAAATAGATTGCACTTTTATTAAACACAATTTATTGTGCAAAATAAATAATGTTGACCTAATAGATCGTGCGTGTGTCGCAATACTACAAACAGCACTTTCCAAGTTCATGGTTGGATAGTATCGATAGCGAATAAGTAGTTTATACCGACAGTTATTTGATAAGTTGTTTTACATAATATATTTATGTTACACACAGTTGCAATGCGGTGCTGAGTCATCGAATAGGTAGTATGAAATTTTGTTGGCGTGGCAACTAATAATTTATGACGCATATTTTAATTAAAGTCAGTTATAATTTTTGTTTTTTTTTTCGATATGGTATAAAGTTAAGCCAGACAGTAAGGTTGGTTTCTGACATGTTTCTTAGTTTTGGAACTGACAGCCCAAGGTACATTGCCCGCTTGTAGAGACAAAAACGTTGATATATCGATTTCTGAAATTACTCTTTAACTTACAGACTTGTCCATTTAATTTAGTATTATAACAATTTAAAAGTTTTATCTGACATTGGTTTTATAATATTTTTATAGATATTTTTGTAAGTAAACAATTTTATGAATGATTTTGACGACCTTCGCTCCAGTGAAAAACATGCAAAAAACTGGCTGACCAATGTTGCAAAAACAACAGTCAGCCAGTTGAGCCAGTTCTAAGCACGTGTTTCTTTAATGTTAGGAATAATATTATCAACATAATGAAAATTAAAAACAATTAATATAATGATGAATTACTCAAGTAGGTATATAAATGTGTAGCTGTTTGCATTTTTTTTATGTTCAGATTTTTGATGCAATTAATTTTGTTTATCTCGTCGCGATCGAAGTGCTCTCCCATTCATTGGGTACAACCATTGTCATTCGAGTAACGTTTCTGCATACCGAAGAATTTTAGTTTGAATTATCTATCTTCTTTATTTGTAACCGACTTACCAAAAAGGAGGAGGTTCTATGTTCGACTTCATGTATGTTATTTTTTATTTTTTGTTTATGTTCTCCGATATCTCCGTCATTTGGGGACCGATTTCGAAAATTCTTTTTTTGTTTAAAAGAGTATTTATCGCTTATTTTTACAGTTTAGCTTAATAGTAGGTTGTTTAATTGGCTCATGAATCTTTTCAAACGATTAGCAATTAGACTTTTTCAAACGTTTATCACATTTTAGGCTTCACATCAATGCAACGCGCCACGACCGCAACACTGCACCGTTACACGTTGACGACGTCGTGACGTGGTGATGGAGACAAGCCCTAAGTGTGTTTGTATGTTTTTTACTCTTTCACGCAAAAACTACTGAATGGATCTGAATGAAATTTGGCACATACATAGATTATAGTATGGAATAGTTGCACATAGGATATTTTTTTTATTCCTTGGGATAATTTTCGACCTTCACGCGAGGGAAGCCGCTGGCAGATAATAGTAATACATACTAATTAAAAAATTAATGATGACCAGCGTCACAGCTCAAAAAGCGGTGGCGAGATGATACGCACCACGAAGACTGAATCGAGGGGACACTAGAAAAGAGTACTTGAAAAGATAAGGGGAAGCCTTTGCCCAACAGTGGGACATTCAAAAAATCAAAACCAAAATATTTTACTTCAACTAAACCATTAAGGTACCAACTTTTGAAAAGTCAGCAAAAAAAAACAAAAATGTAGCTAGTTGCACATTGGGAAGCGTCCGTAGGTCTCTATGGAGAAGAACGTGCAAGAAACTCCACGGACACTCTTTTCCATCAAAATGTTTTCAGGACAAGTATTTGGTTAAATCATTCTTGTTGGAAAATTACATATGTGAGACCGATAAAAAACCTCAAAACACAATAATAAATTAATAATATATTATAACAACTGACATCAAGCACCCCACGCTTTTTTACAACAAAATACGCTTTCTTGTTAATAACTACTATTTTTAATTTAAAATTGAAAGTTATTTTCTACTTTTTGTTTTCTATTAAAGCGTACTTTTTAGTTTTTTTTAACTTTTATTTATTTTTTACTTTTTAGTTCCATCGCTAATCCTGAAGATCCTGGTTGGAATAATGGGTTATACTATTTTAATTATTGCATTGTTATCGGTGCTTGATAAGTGTGCAAAGTTTCAAATTTATCCAACGTTTTAAAGGGGGTAAAAATCACGTTCAAAGATTCCGATTCATAGATACATACATACCAAGCTAATAAAAGCGTGTAAAAACTGGTCGAGGCAAGCAAATTATGACCCATCCCAACTAATGGCGCCCGTTCACCAACATGTCGCATGAATTGGCACCTCTCCGTTCAACCATCATTAAGGGAACCGATTGATCCAACACATGTGCCACCATCAGAGAGACATTTGACAGAGCACACTTTAACTGCCAGGGCACATTCAAGTCAAATAATGACATATTAAACGATATAAATATTTTCATAATTATTATAGTCTTCAGCTGATCAAACAATAATGTTTTTCTTAACACTTGTTTTTGCGCCCTAGTGGTTGTGGAGCAGGACTAGCATGGAGCCAAGCATTTTAAAACCCCGACAGAAAAAGAGATGAGTGATGTATCACAGAGTAAAACATTACTCTGTGATACATCACTCTCAGATACCGAGTGGTGGAATACGACTGATTCCCTCTCACAGAGAGGAGGCCTGTGTCCCAGCAGTGGGAACATTAAAAGGCTGATGATGATGAAGTTTAAAGTACTAAACACGAGTGGTGATGTTTGAAATGTGTGCTCGGTGTTCCTACCCTGCTTTATAGTAAGCATCGCTCTCATCTTGCTGACGGCCACATATTTTTGCTACGGCAAGAACGGGCTATTTTATGTTGGTTCCTATAGGTTATGGTGATTTAAAAGACTGATTACATTTTGCGAATAACACTTACACCATTTCTCACTCATATCTTTTTATCCGACTACGGCGAAGCAAAAGGAAGGGTTATGTTTTTGACCGGTATGTGTGTATTTGTATGTATGTAATAACCCATAACCCTCATAACTTCGAAACTACTTATCACAATTTGAATAATCAGTTGTCGTTGTTCGCTGGTTAAAAGCGACAACATACTTTGTACTTTGTTTGGAATGTACTGTTTTGTTACGGTAGGTGGCATTCAATCCCCCCGGTGGGTACCCGCAATGTCGAGGCGGGGGGGGTCAGTAACCGTGGCTTGGTCGCCCACGGTGAAGCGAAGAGGAACCCGAGGAGGGGCCGCTCGTCAGGGCTTTTGCCGATAAGCCGACCACGTAGCGGCCAACATGTAGGTTGCGGTGCTGCCTGGGCGACATCGCGACTGAGGCGGACCGCGGTGTCGTATGGGGTTTTCCAAACCCATATGATATCGCGACTGAGGATTGGAGGTCGCGGCGGGAGATGAGCCGGTATTGCGGTGCACCACTATCCCTGCCTTCCGCGGCCTGGACGGGGTCGCCACCGTCTGATGGCGGACACGGTGGGGTGGCAGGTGAGGAGGAGAATCGGTATAGCGTTGGCAGCTCTCCTTATCCTGTGTGTGTAGGTGGCGGGGCCATTGACCTTGACCGGTAACAAGGGGACCAAGGGCGCTAAACACGGGGTCGTCTGGCACCCAAGTGCTGGTTTGGTCCCTGGAGTGGTCACGGCGCACAGAGTTACTTCCCAGAGGAGGGTCCGGTGACGGACAGCCGCGGCGGGGTCGCGGTGAGTGCTAACGCGTACCCGTGTTCCCGCCATAAGTGGCACAGGAGGACACCGTGGAGTTTTAGTAAGTTAGAGTCCCACATAACTGCGCTATCTCCCCGTGGTAGCGCAGTATGCATGAGCATTTCTCCAAGATAAAAAAAAGCCTGGTTTTTCAGTAGTCGGGTTCCACGGGTAATTCCACTGAGCTATAAAAAGTATGCCTAAAACGTTTAGCGAGAATGGGTGGAATATCCATTGTCCACAATGTACTTACCGATGATGGCGCTTCGCCGTACGTCTTGTCGTCCGATGATGCTTGGCGGATTTAAATTAACCCGGCAGCTTTAACCCGTATCCGTCTAGTGCTCGGACTCTTCCATTGTGCGCCAGTCTATCAAACCTTGCATGCTACTTTGATCAGGTGGTCGGTCCATCTGGTTTGTAGTCGCGTCTTCGGCTAGTTACCACGCCACGCAAGTGATGAATGATTATAAAAATAAAATTTAGAGTTCATTGTAATCATCGGTTATCAGTCTGACATTTAACCCTCAAAATTAAATGGTTATCTTGTTTTATTACATATTGATAAGCACCTGACATTAAATTGTTATGTAAAATGAACTTCCTATTGGTTAAAGTAGGGTAGCTGGGTAAGTTAATTTAAAAGTTAGCTTTGAATGCCATCATGAATGAGCCATCAGAGCCATATACAATCTCCGCCGCCGAGATTCTTTAGAGGAAACTGTTTAAGGATATTAACATCATGACGGCACCTTATCAATATATATATTTATACTCCGCACTATTCCCAAACCACTGCAACTTCTAAACACCAGAATCAACAGTGGCGACCACCAGAAAAGCGCCAAGGCCATGAAGCTCGACGAAGTCCCGAAGAATGAATTTAACTGTCTTGGATCCCGCAACGAAATTAATCAGAAAAGAATAACGGAGGAGTTAGAAAAAAAATATAAATTTCCACTTACCTCCATATCGAGCAGGAGACAGAACAAACAAGGCCAATAGGCACGAAGGGCAATATATTTATAAGAACATCATGTACGTGTGAAAGAATTTACATCTTTTTAGTCAAAACGGCGACAGACATAATTATGTTACTAGAAATAGGGACCAACTAGGTTTCAGGCTGGCTAAAGTAGCGTTATCTTTTATAGGTTACTGTATAAAATGTTACATTAAAATACCTCACCACATTTTAGAACTGAATGAGACAAAATTTAAAACTTTTATAAAACGTACACTATGCAGGCAATATGATTATAAGTTGGGGGATTAAATGACAATAACAAGTAAAATTACAAAAAACCCCGACACATTTTTATTTCATGCTTGGATCGACAATCTATTGAATACTAAATATTAATAATTATGACACGATATACTTTTGTTCGGCTGAACTGATTTACATCAAACATAGCTAAGAAAACTCTCGATAAAGTCAACTATTAAACAAAAAAAACCGAAATCAAAATCGGTTCATTCGTTTAGGAGCCACATGATACATGATGCCACAGACCGATAAACAAATACACAAACACACAGGTACACATGTCAAAATTATAACATTCCTTTTTTTCTGTCGGAGAGATTTCATCAAGCCCATTTTTGTAGTCAAGTTACAGCTTCGACTAGAAATATTTATGTTGATCACAGAGAAGGATAACAATGTATTAGAGACTCGATGTACTTGTGTCTACCAAGCCAAGACATACCTGTTTGTGTACCTGTTGTTAACATAAGTGATATTGGTCCCATGTGTCATTTGTATATGTTTGATTGACGTTTCGGGTAGTCATAAGCCCGAAAGTCTGGCATGGCACTGAGTAATCTGTTACCTAATTTTGGAGATTCGTTATTCGCTTAGTGCTAGTTAGCAGACACAATAAAAAAAAACAATTGTCTTGAGAACCACATTTCCCAAAAGGCACTCAAGGGGATAAATACTCACTTCATGTTAATACTGGTTTTCAGTTGCCTCTGGTAAGATTGGAAGTCAACCCTATATTTGGAAAAAGTTTAGGCAGGTGATGGTGTCAACATCAAAGACAAAGACAAAACTAAATGTCAAAAAGATGAACGGCAGATTTTGTACCGCATACTTTTTTTGCTGTTCGTTTATTGGATTTGTACCACTTATTAAGGCAACTAAGCCATTTATTTTCATGTAAGTTTACTATTTTTAGAACTTCGGGCAATTAATCAATCAATAAAAAGATTTAAATAAATTAACGTAATAAAATCGTACACTAAACACAGCTATGTTTTTAGAAGTCGCCTTATGTAAAACAACACAAATATTAAAATTATAATTAATTATTTAAATTTAGTATTAACATTAAATATAATCTAACTCACCATTATCCAACTGTTGCAGTCCACTGCTGGACATAGGTATCTCCTAAAGCCCTGAGTAGGTACGATCCTCATCTCAATCTACAAAAAATCTAAAAATCAAAAAATCTAAGAATTTAAAAAGGGAATATCTATCATATTAACTACCAATTAAAATAAAAAATATCCCAAAACACGAAATTTTAATAGCGGTACGAAATTTACATACAGGCCTGCCGTTCGCCTTTAAATTTAAAAGTAATAATAATTGATTCTACCGTTTTCCTCTCGTAACTCCATACGTATTATAAAAAAAAAAAAAAATTATATACATAGGTAATCAAATCATATACTTGAGAACGATGCACACGGACTTCCACTATTAAACTACGTATAGTATCTAACAGGTCAATTCATTAATTTGATAAATAGGAACATGGTTCTCACATACTTAAAAGTATTGCAAAAATAGGTAAACTACCTAATTCAACAATAACGGTGTTCCGTTATTGTTGAATTGTGACTCAATTTCTTATGCAAAAAGAGGAGAAAAAAAAGCAATACCTAATACTATAATTATGAAAATATAAATTAACTAGTTTGTTTTTGTCTACACTAAAGATTGTCCTATGGAGCAGGACCAGCATGTTTCCAAGCATTCTTCATCCAGAATAGTGTCGTAACATTGAATAGGGATAGCAATTACTGTAGCACATGTCAATCAGGTACACATTAGAGATCATGTTTCTCGAACAATCTATTATGATTACACAATAAAAAACAAAACTATAGTTAAACCATTATCAGTTACCGTTAGATAATGACTGTTTCAAGACCGTCCATAGTTGTGAAATAGTTCATTTGTTACGTAATATTATTTTTGTTTAAAATGTTCCTAATTATAAACAAACTTATCAAATCTTTGCTTTTTGCACGTAATCAGCAGTTTAGCGGCCCCACTGGTGGGACACAGAATTCCCTTTGAGAGGGAATGGTCCATAATCCACCAAGTGGACACAATGCGGTTTGGTGTTTGTATCTGTAAATTAGATGTAATTATATATAGGCTTCATCAAGATGGTTTTATTTATTTACTAGCTGACCCGGCAAACTTAGTTTTGCCATAAAGACACCAAACATTCATCTACCCTACTTATCCTACTCTACCTACCCTACCCTACCTACCCTACCCTACCTACCCTACCTACCCTACACTACCCTACCCTACACTACCCTACCTACCCTACCCTACCTATCCTACCCTACCTATCCTACCCTACCTATCCTACCCTACCTATCCTACCCTACCTATCCTACCTATCCTACCCTACCTATCCTACCCTACCTATCCTACCCTATCTATCCTACCCTACCCTACCTACTAAACCCTACCCTACCCTACCCTATCCTAACCTACCTACCCTACCCTCTCTACCCTACCCTACCCTACCTACCCTACCCCACCTACCCTACCGTACCTAACCAACCAACCCTACCCTACCCTACCTACATACCTATCCTACCTATGTAGGTAAGGTACCATTGTTTTTTTCTTAAATTTTTATTTTCATAAGAACCTTCTCCTAACAATAAAAAACACAACAAAAAAAGAATAAGCGAAATCGGTCCAGCCGTTCACGCGTGATGCCGTGACCAAGGGAAATAGGGATTCATTTTTATATATATATATTTATATACACTATATTGTAAACCAAGATAAAAATTATTCAAAAAGACATCTTATAACAAAAATAAACAAACAACAGGTGGCCTAATCGCGTTCCGCGAACTCATCCAGGCAACCTAGAATGGAAAGAGAAAGCCTGGACACAATAAGGGGATTTTCTTTCACCATTTTATAGCAGAGATGATGAAATAAATTGAAGAAAGTAGATTGCCTTCCTAGGTTCGAACCCACGACTTACGACATGTTAGTTGGTGCAACTATTGCTCTTACCAATAGTGTTCTCTAAAAAAAAATGCAGATATATGGGGAAGAAGAAGTCATATTTCACATGCCCCAAATAAAATGGGACAACGGCCAGAGAATGATAATGATGATAGACGATTACCTACCAATACGACTAGTGCGAGACGCAATGGCATTGAGTCTCGCAATGATAGGTAATCGTCTACCTATTTACTAGAGTACCTATTTAGCGAACTGGACTACCGGCTAACTTAATGAAAGGCTACGCTTTACTTTGTAATCTTTATCTAAACCGTGAAATCTCAACAATAAAACTAATAGAGTTTTCCTGTGCACTTCATCGAATTAAAGGCAAACAAAAATAGCCTTTAATTCATTTCAATTACATTGCTGGCTGTTTTTGATTGTAATTGACCGGTTCCATACAAAAGCAGCTATGGATATGTTTCACGATAGGTTTTCCCGTGTTATCAAGCAAGTAGATTACACGCAGTTAAAGGTAATCATGACTGTTAATTTTTTACAAATAATAATAAGACAGATAAATATCAAGAGGGCACAATCGTGATGATATTAAAGGATGTGGTTACGATAGGGAAAATAATAACACTGCAGAGATTCTTAAGAAATCTTACTGAGAAATGGGTTTGTGGTTCATTATTGCAAAAAAATATAAGATAATTCTTGTTCATCTTATTTTTTGCATATACAGATAACGAAGATTATAATAATAACGAAGATACATAATAAATCCGGTAGGTGTAGTAATAAATCTGCTAAAATCACCTCAGTAGGCACCTATACCAGGTATAATAATAAAAAAAACGAACAAACTGATTTACCTATTTACAATATTAGCTCAGATAAGAAGCAATATAAGGTTTAAATTGCGCATCTCTTACTTATACTACTTTTTGTGGTAACAAATAAAGTACCAAAAATTATGAAATAATCTATGCTTTCTTTTTCTACTGACCTTAATTTCCACACTTATCTATTTAGTACTCTAAATACTTTAAAATTATGATACGAGTAACATAAATAAAACTCTAAAACTATGGCATAAGGGGAAACACACTGAAGATTATTGAGTCATAATAACAAATAGAAAACAGTACACATAAATAGTAAGAATCAATATTAATACAAAGAGAGAAGAAACATATCGATCAAACGAACGGTGTCCCCCAAGGCAGCGTACTGGGAGCCTTGCTTTTTATTATTTACATTAATGACTTTCCTAGTACAATTGACAACCCCATGATTCTCTTTGCTGCCGACAGTACTATGACTATAGCATACAACAATAATGAAGTATATGAAAAAGAAATTATTAAATATTTGACATTATTAATAATGTCTAAAAAACTAATAAGCATTTTAGGCAACGGGCCCAGGCGGGAAATGACATTAAAGCTATGTACAATGACAAAATACTTAATAACGTTGACAACACAAAATTTCTTGGTATTATGATAGACGTAAAGCTAGACTAGAAGGCACACATTGAATACCTTAAAAAAAGGCTGATTTCTTCTGCGTATGCCTTATATAAACTTGCCCCAGAACTGAACACAGATGCATTGGTAACTTGCATGTCATGGGCTAGTTGCATCGTTGCTACGCTATGGTATCATATTTTATGGTACTCTACTGACAAAGAAATAGCGTCTAAATCCCAAAAGAGATGTATGCGAGTTATATTTAATTTGAAAACCACAGACAGTTGTAAGCCATATTTAAAAACAATTGGATTATTCAACCCTTCCTTCACTGGAAATTTTTGACATTTTGATATTAGTCAAACTTAATCCTGACCTGTTTCCACGACTAGCTGACCTGCCCCCGAAACAGACGTGACAATAGCCAACTTTGCTTGCATACATCAAAAACTGCCTTAATAGGAAAAAGTGCTTTTTGTATGGCACATAAAATCTACAACAAACTACCACAGTCTTATAAAGCTCTGCCGACAAATCCGTTTAAAAAAGGATGCGATATTTTGAGCAGACAAGTGTTATTACCACATAAGATACTTTTAGAACGATAAAATGAAATAACATTTTTATTTCTATTAATTTCGATGTAAATGGACTTTTGACATTGACTTGACATTCCGCATATTTTTTTCCTTTTTTATGTCTTATTAATAATTGTATTAGTTTAATTAACTTTTTTTGACATTGTTTTATTTTATTAATTTATATTTATGGCATATTGTGAACTAATTCGATTTTATGACATTTTCTATTTATTTTTAATTCCTATTTTATGTCATTTTTGTGAACTGATTATATCCGATTTTATTTATCCAACTTTTTATCAAATTCATATTTTTCATTTAGGTATGTTGATTTGTTTTTGACATCTTATGATTTAATAAGTATGACATTCAGTTTATTGTGTTTTTTTTTTGTTTTAATGGAGATTTATCTGATATTTTATGAATTCATATTAGAACTGATTTTATTTATTTAATATCTGAAATTGCTATATGGAAAATATATCATACATATTTTTTTTAGAACAATACTTCTGATGCCCGATAAAAATAAAACGGTAAAACGGGATAAATAGGAATGCATGGGTGGGGAAACTTCACTTTATTTAAAAATTGTTTGCAGCATTTTAGTAGGTTAAATCTTACTAATAAAAAAGTTAGGATAGATAGATGTATGTTTGTTTCTCAATCACGCCAAAACGGCTGTACAGATCTGGATGAAATTTGGTGCAGATATAGAATACAGTCTGGTATAAGGCGTTTTATCCCGGAATAATGTTACCTTGGGATAATAAAACACGTTTGATGCGAGCGAAACCGCTGGCAGAAGCTAGTATTAAATAATTATAAAAAACTGGCCATGTGCTTCGACTCGCGCACGTTGGGTTCCGTACCATTATCCCAAAAGACGGCAAAAAAATCACGTTTGTTGTATGGGTGCCCGACTTAAACATTTATATTATTCTGTTTTTATATTATATTATTTTTATTTTTTTTATATTATATGTATTTGTTATAATAGCGGCAACAGAAATACACCATCTGTGAACTGCCTAGCTATCACGGTTCATGAGATACAGCCTGGTGATAGACAGACATACTTAGTAATAGGGTCCCATGTTTACCCTTTGGGTACAGAACCCTAAAAAACGATGCTTCGTTTAATACCATAAAGTGGTATCAAAGTTAAAATCCAAATCAAAGTTTTGTACCCGTTTACCCCTGCTTACTTATTCATCCCGTTTTATGAAACCCCTTTCGGTAAATGGTAATTATTCGTTTCTAATAAGGTTCAGTAGCACCTACCTTTCCAATCAATATTATTATGTCGCTGTCTCACTTCATTATCATACAAGTGACAAAGTCAGGTATTTGTAGATCTAAAAAACAAATGATATGTTTTTTTTTACACACGAACCGTTGGATAAATTACATAAGTAAATTAATGAATATCACGAGTTTAACGGACTTTTTGCTGCCTCAGAAGTATTAACTGCTTTTTTTTTATTGTATAAAAATAACTTGTATCAAGCCATTGTCGCATTTCAGGTCGTATTATACTAATATTGAGATAATTTTCGAACGTTAATATTGAAACAGCAAAGAAAAAAGTATTAATGGGTACCAGTATGATTTGTAAATTATTGGTAATTTTTATTTGAATCAATTATTTTCTAATTTTTATTACAATCAATTTAAATAGTATTATTTGAGTTATTTATTCAATGTATGTTAATCTATTTTTAATCTGATATAAAAAATACAAAAAGAGTGGTCCACCAGTATCTGGAACAGGGTCCATGTCACCGACCGTCATAGCTCCAGAGAAAGGAACCTCCTAACTATAACAAATATTATAAAATGAAAATAAAAAAATTGATACATTATTATATGAATTGTATGTACGACATTGTCATAATAAGATGATTAATCAAAAAAAAAATTGTCAGGCATCAAGGCCCATCACATCACACACATCACATCATCAGCCTATCAATGTTCCCACTGCTGGGACACAGGCCTCCTCTCTGTGAGGGAATGGGCCGTAATCCACCACGCGGGCCCAGTGCGGGTTGGTGGATGTCACATGTCTTCGAATTTTTGGTTCTAGGACATGCCGGTTTCCTCACGATGTTTTCCTACACCGTTTTGAGAGCAGTGGTGATGAAATAATTTACACACTTGTAAGTTGCGGCCGATACCACTGGACCACCACTGTTCTATCTAAGGCCCATACGGTATTAGTATTACATTACAATTATCCATGAATATATATTTTATCAATTCATATATTATGATTATTCTCCTTTATTCAATTTCTTTACTTATTGTCTACATTTTTAAATATTTTTATAAAACATACAAAATAAAAACATTTAAAATATAAATATAAAATATATATTTTATTATTATTATTATATTGTGAATGCTACTTGTCGTTATTTTTTGTGAAAAAAATAATAATAAGCAAATTAAAAAGTGCCAGGATAGGTATTTTGGATGCAACAGGATACCCTTCAAAATGGTGTCAAAACAATTTATTTATAATTAAATAAAATTATAAATACACACCCGGACCTACATTAATTCCCATAAAAAGTTACGTATTCATAAGAAATATCTAAATATATGTACAAAAACATAAATAGAGTATGCCGAATACTAATTATTTTTATAATAAAACATAACTTAATAGCAACGTTTTTATGTAGTTTCTAAAATAAGACTTGATAATAAACAGTCATCGCATCGATATTTTCGAAATAAATTACATATCAAGGTTTTGCAAATCCTGAATGCAATAACAACAATCTAAGTAGCTATTTGTTTTTGCAAAACAAGTTTTTTACTGTTCGAACTTTATTTATGGTTTTGTAATAACAATATATTTTAATTATAAACCATACGCGCCTATACTTGGGTAACTTCTAGACCGATAAAAGTAATTTTATGACTGACTTTTATAGTACAAAGGGCACAATAAATACGTCATCTATTTTTTTTCTTGCTTTTTACCCTGAGGATTACATGTTTCCCATTATACTTTATGAAATGAAATACACCTGATAAAAATAAACTAAATAGTTAAGTATTGTAGTATAAATTAAATAGTAGATTTTGTTACCCAACTAAAATTAATTTATAATAAATAAATAAAAAACAGAACACGTCTGCAAAGTATTTAAAGATAACCCAAAATAAAAATCAAAACAAGATTTGCTAAAGTGTTACCAAAATAAACAGAATAAAACAAGGCAGACTGCGATAAAAGTTGCATAACATACAGGATCAGTAATATTTTGTTGTAGTACTATCAGAAAGTAAACACGACGTGTGACATACCTACCGGCGCGGTGTTATTAATACTTTGTGCTTAACCCTCCAGCGAGAATCGCGGTCGATAGGACCTGGGAGGTATATTTTTGTTTATTTTTAGTGACTCTGTATCAAAGACCCCATGAATTTGTTCGTTTAGACTTTGATACAGTCTCATTTTTAGCCAGTATTGGTCGTCAATAACAATAAAAAAGTAATACTTAACATAGTAATACTTTACTTCAATAGAACTTCCAACTTCTAATTATGTTTGGGTAAATTTTTCCAAAACTACTTAATTCCTATTCTGTAAATGAGGCAGGCAGATAATAATCAATCGATAACAATCTAACAAAAAAAAAACAATCATCAATAATAATATAATATATCAATTTTGTTAACTTTGTAAAAACGATAAAAAGTCGACTGAATGTTCTTCGTTTGACGTCATCTCAGTAGTTGACAGATATAATTTATCACAATGTAAATTCTAATGACCTACATATAATTTATACCTAGACTGCTTTCAATTGCAAGCATTTTTTTATTTATAATAATAAGCTATTGAGTTAATTACGGCAAATAAAGGTCATTTAATATAAGACTTCTTAACTCCATCCTTCGTTTTTTTACATTTGGAATGTCCAATTTTATCTTGCCGCTTTTGTTAAGCCTCAAAATATGGTTTTTAAAAATGTCAAAATTCAGAGCAAAGAAAAAAATATAATAACAAAATATTCATTAAACAATCCTTGGGGCCTAATATACCGATTCAAAACCGCAGTGTTAAAGTACTTAGCACCACAGTGGCTATTAATACAAATGCGACCTACTCCGACTGTCTGTTTGCATTCGATTCTTACCGCGAGTGCACGCTCGATCGATATAGATCGCCATTCGTATTCCTTTTCGTAACGTTTTCGATTCGGGGCAGTATTCGACAGTGCCGTAGTTGAGGGTTGGGACTTTTACAGTATAAGGTAGTGCGGGACACAGTGCCTTGTTTTAGTGGTTGATAAACAATTTAGTGAGGACGTCTCTTTTAATTTTTATTGTAAGTATATTTTACAATTGTGTTTTTGTTCCTAAAACTTTTGTTATAAATAATACGTTAAATCTAAAGAGAGATAATGACATGTTGACAATTGATTTATTACATTCATTTTTGTAATTGGATCATGCAGTATTATTGTAATGTAATCGTAATAATTATTATAACGTTGTTTTTTATGAAAAACACCTACGAAACATAAATAGTGCTATGTAGGTATTCTGTTTTCTTTAGAATCTGAGACATAATAACGGCTTTCTGACTTAGTTTAGTGTTTATAATGTTTATGGCATTGTTAACTTTTTTAACGGTTTGTTTGCTTGATCCAATTGTTGACAAACTCATACTTGGCGTTGCTATTTATAAAATATTTTAATTCGATGAATGAGTTACGGTTCAGTTTCAAACATCGGGATGAAGTGTAGGTGCAATGTGTAGATGTGTAGACATATTTATTTTTAAAACAATTTGTATTACAAATTTAAGACAAACTTAGCAATAGCTTCTAAATTATGATCCAAGCATAAGATATTTAATACGAAGTGCTTAAATCGCCTTTCTTATAACAATCCAGAAATACTGGATTTCAAACGTTCAAACCAACCCGTTACGACAATCTTCAAATGACAGCCAGCCAGGAATAACGGCTTACCTTACTTCCCAATGCAGAGAAATGCACATGTTATCCAAAAAATCTGCAAAAAAAAAAACATGCGATATGACTGACATACTGATAACGTGGTAATCAATGCTCGTGCTTCTCTTTATGAGAAGAGGTCTTTGTCCTGTAGTGGGCCAGTTACAGGCTGATATTATATAATTAATATTAATGATAAAGGCCTTATAAATCTGAAGCTCGAACGACCCGGACGCACCACACTTGTTATAAAAAATCATTGCAAATAATAAACTTTATTTACTGATAGCACTCTGCCAATACTTTTTTGTTCAGACAAATCATACTGGGTGAGATAACACAGCTCTTAACAGCCAGTGCTAATATGTATTTGTTGAATTTTGTTGTATAATTATGTTGGCTTGATATTGACTAAACTAAAAATAGCTTAGACCAACCACAAAACGAAAAAAGCGGTCCAACTTGTTACCTACTTTTTAAGTGGCATTTTTAGACAGGTATAATATTTATAAATGGAATTTTTAATTTAATTAATGTAGGCTATAAATGTGCAAAATACCTACATAAACAACTTTATTTTTCTCTAATAATAAATTATACTATTAATAAATCTTTGAACCGTTTTGAATCACACTTTAAAAACTTTTAGTTATTTTGGGTAGACCTGTTTAGATATGATCATAATCTTGTTTATTTTGATTCATTCTATTCTTACTAATATTTTAAATATTTTTATTTTAATAATAAATATTTGTCTCAGGTAAGTTGTCTTTTTGCACTACACTGTATGTAAGCAGCCCTTGAAGTAGAACTCGACATATTTTTTAATTAATTAAAAATTATATTGTTGGTTAATTATAAAAGAAATAACAGGCCGAGCTCGGCTGGCTATGTTAGCGACAACCCCCATCAAACAAATTGAATCCCTACAGCAACTACTATTAAAAGATGTATGAAGTGTCTCTTAAATAAATCTCCAAAAATAAATACAAAGTCATCTTATTTTTAATTCTGCATACATTTCTGAACCCTTACATTACGCACTGTATCCGAGCCGAATCCAAGAAATTTCGGCCCGAAGTAGCACAAACGTAACCGTCCTTATAGGGTGGACCCATTGTATGTTAGACCTACTTATCACATAGGTGCAATACAATATTTAAGTTTCTGTTTGAACATTGCTCTCCACTCCTAGAAACAACAATCATTTTAAATAATCTTTAATTTTAAATTTGCGTCAATAAAACTAGGTTTAGTCTAGTTTAAATTAATCAAACTTTTTAATTAACTCGACGATTATTCCAAGACTATAAGAATGCATATGAATAAACATTTTCATACGACAAGTGTTGAATTATTTACGTACATACAGTATAAAGTGAACATACCTTTTATGTTATTTTTTTGCCATGTCTGCATTGCATGCTAAGTTACGGGATTTAAAGATTCAGCTATTGTTCATAACACAGCGTTTCTAAAATAGCTAGATGTCATTTTTCAAGTTATGTTGGTTGGTAACAGAACTTTTTATTAATTTATTGACTTATCTGTACATACGAGTACAATTTGTAAATGACTGGAACGTCGAAAGAGTAAGATTAAAGAAAAGCATACAAAATAACTAAAATTACAAAGACAGAATTGGATAGTCTTAGCTGGCGATCTACTGTAGTTTCTGCCCACTCCCATGGGAATAAGGTGTGACTTTATTGATGTCATGTATGTTATTTGATGTAATGTAACATAACACCCTATGTAATCTCTGCGTGTATTGATTCTATTGCGAAATTGCTTTCATTGAGAGAAATAATAATCCTTAGTAACATACATTCATTTGAAAAATTTCCACGTTTCCTGTAGGATATACCATAACCTCTAGATAAGTTACATTTTGTCAACGAAAGCGTTGCAATAGCAAAATGCCAGCGCTATTGAAATGTCACCTGATCACGTGACAATTTGTCTAGACCCCACTTATTTTACTTCTCATGAACCTAGAGGCTAGTGCTCTAGAGTCTAGGGCCTCAGGCCACGACGCCACGAAAAAAAATGCCTATTAAAAATTACTTCATATTTTTATTCATGTACGAGAAGACTAAAATGAACAAAATCGTTCGAGTTAATGTTTAGTGTTAGTGAATGTGAATAGTGTAACGAAGAAAATTGTTACCAAAACAAAACACAAGAACGAAGTGTATTCACCTTAATAGAGAATATAATAAAAGTGTTAATAGACACATTCTTATTAAAGTCAATGTGATAGTTTAGGTTATAATTAATTTACTTATTAGTCTATTTATAACGCTAGATTGTAATAAAATTAGGGTCTATCCTATTGATGAGCACTAGGAACAGAAAAAAAAAGAAAACATGTACGTAATTGATAAATTTTATCGTTACGTTGAAAACATTCGTTGATTGATAAATTATCTTGTTTCACTACAAAAATGCAAATTAACTTAGTTGATGAACACTCGATCATTTCTGTTTTACCTTAGTTACCTATCTGCTTATATTATTTTGTATATATAAGACCAGTCGACTAATTAAATGGTATTTTTTTTTGGTGATTTTAAAATCTAGATTCATATTTTGCCATGCAATAGGAGGCAGGCTTATTGACATCGACCGGGTACAAATCCAGATTCCCGGCTGTGTAGTATTGGCGAAACCCTGCCTAACCCATGGGGAATACATGCGTAATGTTTCATCATCATCATCAGCCTTAAAATATTCCCACTGCTGGGACACAGGTATCCTCTCTGTGAGAGAGGTAATGGGCCTTAATCCACCACGCAGGCCCAGTACGGGTTGGTGGATGTCACATGTCTTCGAATATTTGGTTCTAATAATGTTTTCCTTCACCGTTTTAAGGGCAGCGTAATGTTTATGTAAAATCTAGATACTCTTGTAGCAAATTACCATGACCTTATTGTCATGTTAATTTGCAGTGGTTTCTTTATTGTTATTAGATGTTAATAAAATTATACATTAAAAAATCGTATTAAAAAAAATACTTTTATCGTATTCGTCTCAGCAAACTCTTTCATTTGATACCCATATCATGGCAGTGAACAAAAAATAACTATAGTCCGCCATATTGGATTTTAATGACGGCACTTAGCTAACCATGCATTGACACCCAAACTAAACGTGTATGCAAAATTTCATCTAAATCGGTTGAGGATTGACTGCTTTAAAATTCAGTTGCAAGATTTGACCCGAACACACTTACATACATTGCAAGTTAAATAAAAGATTCTATAAAGACACCACGTCTTTCAAACTAGTAAATTCTTATTTTGTGTACTTAAAGAAAGCCTATATGCTACTTGTTGGCCACATGTCACCATTGAGCGTTTTTTTAAAAAACGACCCCGAGGGTTAAGGTCTATCCACACATATCAGGGGCGTGCCCGGGACGTGACAGGGCCGGGTCCCGTCAGGGGCTCAAAAAAATATCGGTGGGAACATTTTATATGAACTCGTTCACACACGTCCGTGCACGGGACGTGCCCGGGCCCGTGTACGGAAGTGTGTGAACGATGTCATATAAAATGTTCCCACCGATATTTTTTTGAGCACCTGACGGGGTACGGTCTGTCCACGTCCCGAGCACGTCCCGGACACGGCCCTGACATGTGTGGATAGACCTTTAATTGGTTGCTAGGCTAGCTACCCCGCATCATGTGAGAGGCCAGTGTACGAGAAACTGCGGTAGGCCTATTATGGTTGATAGATATATTGAACCCAACTTATTTCATAACGATTTCGCCAGAATTTCAAAGCAATTTATCTGACCACAAAATAATAATTATCTTTATCATTATTTTCGATTCATTAATTACAACGAAGTTTTAAACAATAATTAGTGTGTTTACACAAAAAAAAATTGATTACCGAGTCGATTATAAATCAATTGGTTTTGATCAGACTTTGGCCTTACGTTTTAGTCTGAACTGTTTAGGTTTATGCTTTGTAATGTAAAACTTGCACATAAAAACATCATTGCTTAATTATCTAACTTACTGATAAAGAATTCAACCTTTGTGAATTCTTATCCAGAATATATCTATACTAATATTATAAAGAGGAAAGATTTTTTTGTTTGTTTGTTTGTACCGAATAGGCTCCGAAACTACTGGACCGATTTGAAAAATTCGTTCACGAATAGAAAGCTACATTATTCCTGAGTGACATAGGCTATTTTTTATCCAGAAAACGGGTCCTGTGGGGTGGTCCACGGGAGCGAAGCCGCGGGTAACAGCTAGTAAAATATAATCTGCCTTACCATTTCTTCATTTTCTCACAGCACAATTTTCTCTAATTTTGGTTTCATTCAGTAAAACAATGAACACACTTCGCAATTACTGGATTTGTCTTAACTGAGGCCCACTGGGACGAAAAAATTAACACAGAGTTAAATTGACAATATTGTATGACAAACTGTTAATTTTACCCCGTGTTAAGTCTAACTCTGAGTTAAGATTTTTGTGCAAATGGGTCTTGGTAAATAAGTAACCTAGAGAGTGAAAGGCTCTGCAAACATCAGAGATTACTTTACAAACAAACAGCAATAAAACAATATACCTAATTATCTCAATTCCTTACACAATTATATATTGTATCAAGGATTTGCACATAATTGAAATGATAATGGAACAATCAAAGTTTGTTTACGTTTTGTTACGATAATAAATACGAGTACAAGGTTTATTACGCTTTTATTACATTGTAAAGGAACTATAAATAGGTCTTACTATATTGGGACTTTATTGCTATTTAAGATTGCTTTCATTGAAATAGGTGCATTATATTATATAATGCGCCTACATATTCTCCAAAGGTTAGGCACAGCATAAATTTACAAACAGTACGGAAACTATCTACAAACGCTCGAAACGGCACACTCGTACAATCATGAGCATCGACGAGACCCAGCGGCTTGCACTACTGACAGCAACGCGGACGCTGCTTAGGGTTCTCGTCGTTCAAATAATATTTAGGCTTCTAAACCTGTGTGCCAAATTTCATAGGTGTATGAAACTCGGCAACTAATAGTCGGATCGCGATAATTCTTTTTAACCGACTTCCCAAAACGGATGAGGTTATTAATTCGACTGTATATTTACTTCACATTTTATTATTGTGTTACCTCAGAACTTTTTAAAGTGTGAACCGATTTTTATGATACTTTTTTTATTTGAAAGCTAGTACTTCACTACACAGTCATGTGGTCATATTAAAATTTCATCAAGATCTGATGAAGAACTTCGGAGATATACAACAGAACTCTTCAAAAAAATATGGCAAAACGCTCGGGGTAGCTGCAATCGCATGTCTGTTTATTGTTCACACCATTTCATAACATAACATCACACTGGTACGCTCTAAAAGGGTACGCAGGTGTGAACAGTTCATCCTGATATACTCTCATTCCATCAGTTTTGAATAAGTTTCATGTTTCGGGTTAATCTATTCTGGCATCACTTTGGGCATTATAGGTACAACAAAAAAGGGAAAAAAAAACGTAAATTTACAACCGACTTCCAAATAAAAACACTTTAAGAAAAATAACTTTAATTTCGGAAGTCGGTGTTCCTGTTGTCGATTCTTCGTTTTTGACACCGACTTCCGAAATTGAAGTTATTTTTCACTTTGTAGTGTTTTTATTTGGAAGTCGGTTGTTTATTGGATAAAGTATCTCTCAACTTAGGAAGCAGTGCAGATAACTTTCCTTTCGGAAGTCAAATTCAAATCCAAATCTTTATTGCTCAAAAGAGCACATAATTATACATTTCCAGATGTTAGGTGAATGCGCAGTACACTGTGTTGTACCGATTTAGGCATACAAAGTCGGTTTTCGGAAAACGTTAAAAAAAACAAGAGGTATCAAAGACACCAAAGTATGCACTAAGCTATGCACTTTTAGTGTTTTGCTTTTAAAGTCGGTTTATTTTGTTGTGAAAAAGGTATTTTATAGAATATTTCGGCTGGAGAATAAGAGCATCTTCTTTTAGACAGTTGAAGTCTACAATTTGGTTTTTTTATATCCCATAACTCTGGGGTTATATTATATATACAATAAGTAAAAATAATACAAAATGTACTTGAATATGTGGTCCAAAAATGGATATTTCAAAGATATCATTAATCAAACTAAATTTATTACAAAAAAAAATTGCGTCCTTTCGGATGCCTTGATTATTCCCAACATTTTGTATGAAAAATGAAAAAAAAAGTTTATTGCAAAATAATTGATATGCCAGTTGATACTTTGGTCTCATTCATGCCCTGTAGTTATAGGATATCAAAAAAAAAACAACTAGTTTGCTACTAGAAAGCGAGACTATCGCTAAAACACTATTGAAAATATTGCAAAATCCAATCACATTACCTGAGGATGAAACTCAGGAATCGCTTTGGGAATCTTTAGCCATCGAGTCCGCATACCTCTGTCTTGTCATCTTCAATTTTACTTTTACTACCAGGCCTATGTGAACAATATTTCTGACTCATAACGGTTACAAGAAAAAATAATGGTCAATTAATTATAATTATTAAGGTCAAAGAATGTTCGTATTCTATCGGCAGAGTATTAGTATTACGGTGCTTCGTCAAGAAGATCAATTGTTTTGTTCTATTTATGTCCGATTTATTAAGAGCAGTGAACTGTTATTGTACGTAGAACTCCTACGCATAAGATGTCAGTATGGAGTTATATGAAGTGTGTAACGACCTTTCATTATACATATTTTTATGAGTGTATTCATTAAAGATTTGCTCTGAAAGTCTTTTAAGGAAAACTGATGTTTTCTCGAAGCTTTGCTGTGAGCTATCCCGGAGCGTCCTAGCATTTTCTGGGATAACAATCCTATTACAAACAACGATAGTGTAATTCTGAAATCGGATCTCTTTCCTGAGGATCAGGGCGTACAGTTTTCTTATGAAGAAGCCGAGACAGAGTGCGCGACCCTGAAGTCAACGCCTAGTAACGAACAAACAATTTTAGGTCTGTATAGTATTAGTTATGCAGGTTAGATTAATTGAAGTATGTGGTGTCCGCAGTTCGATCACAACTACAATGGCAATTAACAATTAAGGTGGCATCAAAAAACTAAAATCGGCCAATTTTGAGATAGCTGCACTATAGCTTGAGGACAGAAGTGTGTTTTTTATCCCTGATAATTATAAAAGTCATTCATGAACCTTTGTCAGGTAAGCAACTGTTATTTAGAGTACAATTTCTCAGGGTGAAGATAAATGGCCCAAGGAAATGACCGAGAGATAAATAAATATTTCTTTACATTCTCACGCAGATAACTTATCTGACGTTGTTTTGAATGCATATCTAACATTCACTATCTACAACAGCTATCTACCGTGTAATTTGCTTCGACATTTTATTTTGATAACTTTCTTTTGTTTTGTAAACTACAAGAACGTGCTTCCTCAACTCAGATTAAATAAACAAAGGCAAAAATATCTTTGAAGAATTTAAAGTGAGATATTTCTATTATTAATTACATTGAAAGCTCACTTTAAACAATGTAATGTTAGGTAAACATATCTGAGCATAATTTATTATTCGATTTCCATGTGGTTTCTGGAATGATGACCTTCTGTTTTTACTACGGACAGGGTCAGCGTTACAGTTTTTTTTTTACTTGATGAAAGTAAATAAAATACTGAAAATCTAGAAGTAAGTATGTATGAAAATGAACAATTAAGGAAAGAAAATGTTCAAAATCATACAGTCTTCCTCTTTTCGTGTGAAGATGAGGATATTTCTGGTGTCAGAGTTAATTGTACCGCCTCTGGAAACCCCTCAGGCCTATGACTTGGCTATTTCAGAATTACATTAACTATATATCCAGGTCCAGGTTTCCACACGATGTTTTACCTTTCACTAGTGTGTGATATCCAAGATGCAAGCATAGAAAGTACATATGAATTTGAAAAAGTCACATTGGTACTTGCCCGGATTTGAAACCACAACCTCAAACACGGGCCGCCACGATGTACAAAAAAATAACAAAGAAAAACTTACAGTGAAACCGTGGCAAAGAAATGTGATTGAATAGTGATTAACATTTTAGTTCCTTGACTGATCAAAAGTGCTTATACGACCATTGTATTAATAGGTTATTTAAAGATGAACTTCAAACAGACAAGTACTGCGACAAAAACATGCTTATACACTAAAAATAAGCCAAGAAACATGTCTTGGCATGCTATCAATGGTATTAAATATGGGCGTGCGTGGTATAAAGCCGAATGTTGGCAGTATATTGGATCAGATGTGCTTGCATAGAATATTAATACGAGCTATCTAACCTAAATAAACAGCTTCTGCCAGCGGCTTCGCTCGCGTGAAAAGTGTTTTATCATCCCAAGGCAACATTATACCGAGATAAAAAGCTTACATGCTTTTCCTATCTATCTTTGTGTCAAATTTCATCCAGATCCGTTCAGCCTTTCTGGCGTGATTGAGTAATAAACATACATCCACACGCACATCCACATTTATAATATTAAAATGATTAATAATGATTATAAATTAGATAGAAAGATTGGTACGGTACCAGTTGTGTATCCTCCCACTTCGTTGATCGTTCACGTAATAATTTGACGTATCCTACATTGGGCACTCATTTTAACGGCATCTGAGGTATTCCACATTAGGCACCTGTCAATATTTTTTGCAGGTCTCGTAAGTGGAATGATTTAATATTAAAAATTGTATTCCACATTTGGCACCTACGGAACAGTATTGCACCCATATTTTGCCAGTAATGTTGAAGGTCTATTTTACTAAAAGAAGGTGACCTATTGCCATCCAAACCCCGGTACTCAGTAAGTACCTAATTATCTTTTTATAATGCCATGTATTCATGTTTTCTTTGCGGTAAGGTGAAAATAAAACACCTGTAAGGATGGTTTACCTCAAAAATTAAAAATTAGGCATTCATATCACTTATCACGTAAGTGTTATTTATGTGTACAGTTTAATGATAAAAAGACATCAATTATAAGTAATTGCAGCTCCCAAATTGTTATCAACGCGTCACAATAGGTCAATGATTACTTCAATGCATTACAAGCATCAATAACAGACCCCTTGTATAGTAAATATTGGGACGTGAACTTAAAAATAAGGTTATCTGAGAGGTATCTTTCTTCTTTATGATAAAAGTAAAAAATATTTTATCGTACAATACACTTCTGTTCTGTATTTATGTGTGCTGTGTCTATATTCTGAGAGATAACACGTTTGATAAAATAGTTCACTGCTTTTTATTTTCTTCAAAACTTTTCAAAAAAAGGATACAGAAGATTGACATCAAGATTTTGGGATTCTGATCAAGTATTTTAAAAGCCAGGTCATCATTATCATCATCATTTCAGCCGAAAGACGTCCAGTGCTGGACATAGGCCTCCCCCAGGTGACGCCACATTGACTAATCCCGTGCTTCTCGCATCCAGCGCCTTCCAACCTTAACCATGTCATCGGTCCACCTAGTGAGAGGCCTTTCAACGCATCCTCTTACGGTTCGCGTTCGCCATTCCAGAATTTTTCGGCCCCATCGGCCATCCGTTCTGCCAGCCAGAACCAGAAAAGCCAGGTGCCCGATGCAAATTTACATTACATCGGGCACCTGAAACCTGAAAGATTTAGAACTTTCATGCTTAATTTTATCCTCCATTTAGGAAAAAAAAATCAAAATGCTTCTACTAGTGTATGTGTACTAGTGCTCAGCTGCATGATAAAATAAACATTTTCCACTAAGTGAGTGTAAAAAAAGTGTCAAGTGTCTTGTTGTTGTAATCTTGCTTCAACTTCTAGACCCAGTGATAGGTAAGTATGTCTCTGTGAATGAATTTAATATTTTTATAAATTAGAATAAGATACAGAAAAAATACTCTTGGCAAATTATCATTATTTTATCTTTATAAAACTTTGTTTAGTATTCACGAACATTCACACGAAATATGTTTTACGTATTGTAATGTAATCTAAATAGTTAAATATTTGTTTACGTGACCCATAAGCGCGATAATTCATCTTTTTTTATATGTAACTAACTTGTATGTTTTATATGTAACTATGTAAATAACTTTAATAGTTTATACAAGATAAACAATATACAGAACAAATAAAAAACTAAGATTACTTTTTGCAGCTGGCACAGAAAACACATAAAATCATGCCTTTTTCTCTTGAGGTGAAAAATTATAGAGTGAAGACTGACAGGGCTAATTGGAAAAACAATACGTGTTGAATCGATCCCAAATAGGATCTAAGATCTGAGTCAGAAATTATGTTAAACTGACTTTCTTCTTACATTCCATCCTGTCAACCACGATATCACTGACTCGTTAATATCGATCCTTACACAGACCATCTTTTCTTTTTCTTCCTGTCCTTGTTGCCTGTTACTTGGATTTTCTTCCTCCATTCCATCTTGTCAACTATGCTATCATTGACTTCCTAATATCACTCCTCACACAAACCATCCATCTTTTCTTTTTCTTCCTGCCCTTGTCCCCTGTACTTGGACTTTCTTCTTCCATTCCATCCTGTCAACCTCGCCATCACTGACTTCCAAATATCACTTCTCACACAGACCATCCATCTTTGGCCTTCCTCTCCATTTCCTTAATGTTCCCTTTATATAATTTTTACCAACTAAGTACTGCGTGTCTCAAATTGACAGTCTTTTGTCTTATGAATAAATAAGTGATCACCTGACATACAGTAAAATGTAGATAGAACACGTAAACTACTAAATCAAGTGCGGTTCTAAGAGAGCAGTGTTTCAATATTGATGTACAAAGGGGACAGGGAAATGCGCTTATTGCGTATCAAAAAATTATTCGTCCACATCGATGTCAATGAGAAACGTGCCCAGAAAGCTAGTCGCATTGCTACGTTGAATGGCAATGCTGATTTTCTGGCCGATGACTCTATGAGCACTCGGAACCCATGGATCTAATGTTTCAACCTATGTACCTAGGTATACAAATCAGGCCTGTATGTTGGAGATCAGAATCATAAAAATAATAGAAACAAAAAAGTAACAGTACAGTAAATAAATATGTTGTATCTATTCAAAGTGACTTGACACTACACAGTTAAATGTCAATATCGTTCTCTATGGCTTCCTCTACGTAAACTATTACACTTTACGTAGGTGCATGTGTGCTTATATCGTTATGGCTATGTAGGTACTCTTATTTATAACACACCTATCTGTGTTTATACGGATATGTAGCTAATAATATCTTCATTGTCGGTCTTACTTCCGTGTTATTACTTACTGAAGATAAAATAATAAATTTTTGTAAAGGATGGAAAAATAAACCTTTGGACCGAACTCAAAGTGGTGGACATTATTTAAGGAAAAACTAAAATAAACAAAACTATCTCAGGGACAACTATCTCACTATGATGACTTGTCAACGGTGGAGCACGCTTGCCTAGAAGTAACATATTCACTCTTTCCTTTAAGCACAATTAAAACTATTCGAAAAACGCTTTTTGCGTATGCCCACCATATACCGATGGCGCATTGCCGTATGTCTTGTAGTCAGATGATGGAAAAGGCTAGGCGGAACCAAATTGTGAAGCTCTGTACTCTCACTGTCACATACTTGATTTATCAGAACACTCTGATAAGTTTTTATACGATTGAAATAAACAACGAATAAAATAATAAATGTCACGATATATTCATCATTAAGTATTAATTCATTAATGTCGTGTATATGACGTAAGACGGCCAATCAACGTATAAAAAAATTGCAAAAAAAATATCTTGCTGGACCAAACTGGAATAAGATACAACACGTTTAGTCATGTTTTAGGAACGCAGCACGAAATTTAAAAAGAAATCGTATGCAATTTTTTTTTGAGATTTTGAACCATTGCAACTTTGATCACCATTTTGTGTTCCTTTACATTAGGAAGAACTCAATTCAATTCGTATTGAATGTAAAAACAAATTTAATTTGTTACTAATCGCAATCATCCATAGGTCAATTTAGTTGATACCCGGTTCACAAAAATTATCTTTGCGTGGAATATTTATTTCTATTTCAAATACAATTCCAAGTACTCACATGTTCCGAGTACATACAGATAATTAAAAAATAAACAATTATATCATTTTATAATAATAACCTCTTTTACATTGAGGTGTCACGTTCGTTGGCGAACTGATCACCACGTGGTCTCAATTCGAAACAATAAAAATTAAAAAACACATTACTATATAGTAATGTGTATATGATAATTAGTAAAGTAAAAAGGTTATCGGTAGGGACAATTTGTAAATACATTTTAAACTCCCAAGTCTTGACTAATGAGGCGTAATGTAGTTATCTCTGTTGCACGACCCCCATGGGGGCCAACGGACATCATTGTATGGATAAAGTTGTACAAATTTGGGTCAAATGTTCAGTATCACATAATAAAAAAGCTGATGTTTGACTTGAGAAAAACTTGACACTTATATAGTACCTAAGTATTCTACATCTAGATTTCTATTTTAAAGCTTTGTAAATTGTTTTATTTTATTTGTGCATTTTACTACAGCAAAAAATATCCTAATGGTTATTTATATTTTGTGGTTTGACCTATGTGTTCATTAATTCGTGTTTTCTCAACTATTTTAAAACGCAACGTATAAATAAAAAACTAATAATACCTATGAAGTCGGACTAAAAAACTAGAAAAACAAGTTTATTTAAAACTTCGCTAAAGTGTAATTGCGAGTTTAATGCCTTTTTGTCAACTAAGGGTCATTGTTTTATAAGCGGATAGCATAGATAAATATTACAAGCTATTACTAAAATTAATTTTAATTTTAACAGAACTGCTATAGGCACGTGTTCCACCGCTGAAGATCGGCGAGTAGCGAGTAAAGCTAGAAATTAAAAACGAGTTGGCGACCAGCGACAAGCAAGTGCGTAGTTCCGATAGTTTTGTGGCTCGGCTATAAGCGAGTGTTCTTGTGCTACGGTCGATTACTCGCACCAATCGCTTGGGAAGGCCGCACTGTAGGTAGAATTGACCGCTGGTTGGTCACTCGGCGTGAGTTCTGAACGCCAAGCGAGCTAGTGAGCATCGCTGAGCGAGTATCGCTGACCGGATATAACTTTGATAGCTCTTGTCGCTGCGACAAACTTGTGGTGAGGGAGTACTCGCCAGCAGTGTGAACAAATCAACTATTACGTCTCTTTTATTGACATGGGATATTATATCTTTTGTACGTTTCTTTAGCTAGAAAATAGTTGATAGCGAATCCTTTACACGTCGGCGGTGGTACAAGTACCTTAAGTGCATGTTTTGAACCACTCTGTTCCGTCACTGTCCCTAAAGGTCATTGGTAGACCAGTGTAAAATATCATGTGTCTGGCGTTACTGCTGAAATGAAACTTTTTGTCACAGCCATTAGACACTCACCTATATACCTTTCATATTTTTTAATTTTATTTTTGTGAATCGTATCTAAATATCAAATAAATGTTAGTAGCTTGGCGACCGAGATCTGCTCGGGTGAAATGAGAGAAAACGACGTTTTCTAAAAATGAAACCTAGCTAGATCGATTTATCGCCCCCGAAAGCCCGTGCATTCTAAATTTCATGAAAATCTTTGACACCATTTCCGATATTCAGATTATATATATATATACAAGAATTGATCGTTTAAAGGTGTTAGATTATTCCTTTATTACAATATTTATATTATTTTTTTATTTCCAGATAGTTTTTGTGCAAGATGGCGGACTTTTCCTTCGCCAACGCGACAGAGGAGGATGGGATCTCCGATATGTTCAGCGACCAATTGAGGGGGATTGGACGCATGTTCTACCTTCACTCACCGAAGGAAACAATGTTTGAAAGGAAGGAGGATGTTCCTAATTTCTTTAGACAGGTGAGATTTTTCCTTTTTTATTTGTGTCTCTTTATGATCTAAGGGTCAGCTCATACTGAGATGCAACGCGATTGTGTCTCAATATGAGCTGACCCTAGAGATCAGTCTTCCCCCTGGTTGCTGAAATGATTGAAACGTCAAAAATCAAACCAGGTCAGTGAAGCGACTGGCTGTTGAAAATTCATTAAATTAAACATAGCCCATTTAATAATTCATCACATTAATTTTGCAATAATTTTCGCTCTAGAAACTGGGTCTATAAAAATATTCTCTAGGAACGGGCCAAACTTAAACCGTTCACCGATTTTATAAAATAAATTAGATGAATCTGTTTTACCTGCCACAAGTCAATCCAAAAGGTCATTGACCAACATATCAATACAGCATTTTAATTGCAGACAGCACCTTGACTCCTTTATTGCCATTCAATAATAGCCTTTAAATCGAAGCACGTATGGTCTACAAAACCTAATTACTGTTGCAAAATTTTCTTCCCAAATATTTGTGTCACAATATTCAAGGCAATATTTGTTAATATTTGTATGATTATTCTATTTTTATAGAAGTTTGTACTTGACACGTTAACATTAATTTGTGGCGTTTAACTTTCGCTTGCAAGGTTAGACTTCTGCCTAGTGTCACCTTGGGTTCTAGATAAAGAGATAAGTTAACGATAACGAGTAACAAAAATGTTTGGTATTGGCCATGTATCTTGCCGGTAATGTCATACGTTTCAGATTTGTTGAAAAATGGGTTGTTATGACAACTCGTCGCACTAGCTATCTCGTCGCTATCTCTAGTAGATCTCTTTCACTAAAACGTCACTTTGTACATGTAGTCAGATTTTCCAATTCGTCTCAAGCCGTATTTTGTCTCCTTCCCAACTCGTCCGACGCATATGTTTAATGTATAGTAAAGTACACAATTATAAAGTGGATAGGTCCCCGATGCAATACGAGGTCAGAGATCAACTGGATATTAATGCCGGGTTCCTTCAGGGGTCGGTACTCTCAGCAACATTGTTCTTACTCCACATTAACATTCTGCTAATACTATTTGGGTATGCAGACGATAACACTGTAGCTAAGAGATACGTGTCCGACGATACGGTTCCTTCAGGGGTCGGTACTCTCAGCAACATTGTTCTTGCTCCACATTAACATTCTGCTAATACCATTTGGGTATGCAGACGATAACACTGTAGCTAAGAGATACGTGTCCGACGATACGGTTCCTTCAGGGGTCGGTACTCTCAGCAACATTGTTCTTGCTCCACATTAACATTCTGCTAATACCATTTGGGTATGCAGACGATAACACTGTAGCTAAGAGATACGTGTCCGACGATACGGTTCCTTCAGGGGTCGGTACTCTCTGCAACATTGTTCTTGCTCCACATTAACATTCTGCTAATACCATTTGGGTATGCAGACGATAACACTGTAGATAAGAGATACGTGTCCGACGCACGGGTTTCTGGGCCTCTGATCCGCTCCTCTCCGGGAGGCCATGGTTGAGCGCTTAAATCTTCCTTGAAGGCAGTCTCCGAATTTTCTTAAATATTTTATTTACATATTTTGTGCTAAATGGTACATTAGCGTCGGACGAGTTGGGCAGGAGACGTAATACGGCTTGAGACGAATTGGGAAGCTGACTAGGTATAAAAAGTGACGTATTAGTGACCTACCGGTTGTGTGCCGAGTTGTCTACGCAACCGAAAAACCGGCCAAGTGCGAGTCCGACTCGCGTACGAAGGGTTCCGTACCATTATCGCAAAAAAACATGTTTTTTGTATGGGAGCACCACTTAAATATTTATTTTATTCGGTTTTTAGTATTTGTTGTTATAGCGGCAACAGAAATACATCATATGTGAAAATTTCAACTGTCCTGCTATCACGGTTCATGAGATACAGCCTGGTGACAGACAGACACGGACACTGCAGTCTTAGTAATAGGGTCCCGTATTTACCCTTTGAGTACGGAACCCTAATAAAACTAAAAACAAAAACAAAAATTTTTGTAAATATTAAAAATTGAATAAAATACATATATTTAAGTAAATTATTGTATAAAAAGAAGAAAAGTCGTTTGATTTCGTTTAATTTCAATAAAACGTTAGTTCTTTTTTGTTCAACTTACGTGCCGCGCACTATACCGTTATGAAATACATACGTATTTAAAAACGTATAGCATATCAATCCATCGATTTAGTTACAAAACTGAAAATGTTGCTTACTTATCATAAAACAAATATTATTGTAAGAAAACAATTATTACGATAACAATTTATCCGATGAGGGTACTCATTACCAAAATAAAAATGTTTTCAAATCACCCTCACTAGATAATACGGTTTCAAGTTATCTATTCAGAGTTGTTTTTACAACAATTAATATTACAAATCCGAATGTTTTTAATTGAATACAATTTGTTTTTCCAATAATAGCCAGTGAAGTCGAATCTTCGAAACCGTAGGAAGTCAAAAAAATAAGTCAAAAATATTTATTTCAACTAGGCCATTAAGCGACACTTTTGAACGTCAACTATAAAAATTTACAAGTAATAATAATTGATTCTACCGTCCATTCGGAAAAGTAGCTTGTTATGGAGAAGAACAAGTTATTTTACAATATTTACATAAGTATATTCTGTAAAATACATTAATAAATCCATATATGTGGAGACGATGCACCCCGAATAGCACCATATACTATACTGCACAGGTATAAAGTATTAAAAGCATTAACAGGTAAATTCATTAATTTGATAAATAGGTACATGATTCTCATACTTACAAATATTGCAAATGTAGGTAAAATACCTAATTCAACAACACGGGAATAGTATGTGACACAATTTCGAAAACAAAAAATAAAATAAGTATATTGTATACGTATCTGCCCACATTCATCTTGAGGTGTTTTGCTATTGTTGGTGGTATTTATAAACCATAGTTATCCGGAATAAGGACCAGACAAGCATTCATAGAATTTACAAAATATCAAAATAAATGGAACCAACGTGAGAAAAATAATAATTGTAGGTTTCTGAAACTATTTTAAAAGGTAAAATAAGCTGATTTGAAACACATGTCACCTTTTGAGTTTTTTACTAAAGAAACATTCTTCATCGTATTTACGATGCAAACGTGATAAAACTAAATATTCGTCCATTCTTTCGTTCAAATCGAATGCTTCCAAATCCCTGTCTTTTGTTGTTGAGGAACAATTACTTAAACGCGCTTCGAATAAATTTAATCTTAATGCCGCTTTATATGTAATTTATTTCTGGTTTATCGATCTGTATGTGTAACGAATTTTAAAAATATTTTTGTTTTGAGGAAGACATGGCTGACGTATCATAAGAATGGCTCCATGAATTAAGATTAGAGTAGGTAAATAAACCTATGTAAAGCTAGATAGATACCTATGTACACATACCAGTCAAAAACAAACCCGTCTCTTTTGCTTCGTTGTAGTCAGATAAAAATAACCAGCCAATTGCAGCCAAATTCAGGCCACGCACAGTGTAAGTAGTTAAAAAATAATAGGTAAGTAAATTCCGAAGTTTCCCGACCGAAAAACCATGAATATGACACCATGTCAAATTGTTTTAATACGGAACCCTAAACATTTTTAGTAGTTTCTGTTTCAAAATGGATGCAATTCTAAATACAAACACATTAACCTTTACTCTTTACATTTTAATGATACTATCATTAGTGCCAAGACTGAATTACCATTAGCACTAATCTTAGTTCAATCAGATATTAAACTAAACCAATGACAGAAAAAGATCATAAACTTAATAGACATACATTATTTCTTAACGATTCTGGCTGTTGCAATAGTTACAAAACCGGAGGAACACGATATACCAACATTCACTACGGCTTGTAAATCGAATAGGTAAAATGATACATAGGCAAACACAGGTGTGGATAACGATATTACGTTACCTACCTATGGATTTTTGTGTGGTTACTGACTAACGCCGGAATTACACGGTTCACCTTTGGCTTCTACTTTGGTTGAATCAAATAAATTGCAAATCGCACTAGGCGTTCGTGGTGGATTGCAGTCTATAATCGTGACGATCTAAGAAATCCGATGACGTTTCTCATTTTACATGCCGCTATAACTTTGTATGAACGTCTGCAAAAATCAAATTCATGATCCTAATTAATTACTATATTACCCATACACAACGACAACAATGACAATGACAACAACACAACAACAACGAAAACACAACACGCACAACAACGACACATTAACAACAACACACAACAGCAACAGCGAACATCACAATAACGACACACAACACAACAACAACGACAACGAGCATCATTCACAAGCATCATGTTTAACTAAAATAACATATTAATATAGCTGTCAAATCCGACTCACAACTTTAGTGTGACATTGACCATGAATTCACCGTTAGAAGTGGTCTACATTGATGTAGCCAAAAATTGCTCCAAACACCGTCCGCATAGAACAACCAAATTGGATCGCCACGAACATTTTTGACGAATACAGTTTTTGATGTTCGTTGGTGGATGTTCATCATGTTTTTGTTCGTTCATGCGTACACGACTTAACATTTTGTTTAAAGCCTCAGTCCCGCTCCCACAAAGGAGGCCTATGTTCCAAGAGTGGGCATGGTATAGTTTTATTATACTATGCTTATAAAACTAAAAAAAGTGGTGTAGATTGAGAACATTGCTAGCCTAGTGGACGAAGATCATTTAATAGGGTCACAGTCCTCATTTCTGCGTCCTGTTCTAAATTAAGATGAATCAACTAATTTGATTGAACCTTGTATTACCACCTTAAGCTCGTAGATAGAAAGGTGTAGCTATTGCGATTTCTATTTGTACTAAGGGACTCGTCTCGGTCCGATCAATGTCTTTATGCATTTTGTCTGAAGGTTTTTGTACTATACTTTAGGGATCTATACTTACTTATCAGGGTGGCAATGGTTCCTTAGGAATATTCTCAACATCACTTAATGCAACTCTTATTTTTTTGATAATTACATCTTCAGTAGTGATATTTATATCTGTTTTCTTTTCTTTGCAGTCATGGCCATACTTCTTCATTTTTATGATCCTGGAACACATCGTCCTCAGGCTAAAGGGCAAGCCAGGTATCAGACTGAACGATGGCATCACCAGTATATCACACGGAATCCTCCAGGAGTGTGGAAGGTATGATATTTTCTACTCACTTTAAAGGAATCCTAAAAGCATAGAATAGCCTTGTTACTTTTTTTTAAAAAGTTGCAAGTCAGTAAAATGGTAGTCGAGGCGCAAGACAGAAGTGATATACTTCACAGGTCGAACAAAAATATTTCAGCAGAAGTACCTATTATTAATTTCATGGAAATTTTTACTAACTTTACGGATTTATATTTTTTACATCAAGGGATACCAAAAATTTACACCTATATCGTTCTCGCAGACGCTCTTTACAAAAGTTTCCGTAGCTAGCAACAGTTTTCTGATCGAATTCTACCTATAGATACTTTGCTTATTAATTGTTTCTAAAAGAATATTTACCAATTAAAATTGTTTCTAGTATATTTTTTATACAAACTTGCTTATTTTTTTAAATTTTATTATTTACATCTAAGTTAGGCACAGAAAAAGCCTGTAATTTCCCGAGAGATTTACTATTATTTCAAGCCTCATCGTTTATGTATTCTAATTTATTTTGTATCATTTTCAGGTTATTATGGCGTGGAGCAGAGTCGTTCTTATATACGTGGATATACGCTAACTTTAGGCTAATTGAGTTGCCTTGGGACAGTACTGTGACATGGTATGCGGCTGCGCTCGGTGTTGACTTCTGTTACTATTGGATGCATAGGGCATGTCATGGTAAGCATACTTTAAAATAGGTACTAAAATCAAATTACATTGTTTTTTCATAGCTTCTGAAAAATGTTTACCTGCTGGTTTAGGTCAAGAAGACAACTACAATATATACAATTCAAATCTCAAATTCAAAATATCGTGTCATGCAGTCTTGTAAGTTTCCAATGGAAAAGGCAAATATCCATGGTTATTCATTTTAAAAACCTTACCATCATTTCTTAGGTAGCAAAACATTTCTGATACACCATTTCATTACATAAGATTACATGTAGTAAACACTTATCCAAACAGAGTACATTAATATCAAACAAATTCCAGATTTAAAATAACATAACCTATCCGTAAATTAATAAATACTTATTTTCTTCAACAGAGGTCCACATACTGTGGGCACAACATCAAGTGCATCACACGTCTGAGGACTTCAACATGGGAGTCGGAATCAGACAGTCTATGCTGCAAGGATGGTGTGGATTTGTAAGTTTCTAACTCATATTTATCTAATTTAGATATAGGGCACACATTCAGAGATGTATGACATATTGGTAGGGCCGAAAAAAAAAAACTATTTCTGAAGTTGGTATTACATTAATAAAATAATCAACCATTTACTTTGTGGATGTTTTTATAGGCATGTGTGGTAAGGGACGTTTGATATTAGTTGAGTTCTAAAAGGGTTAGTTATAAATTGTATACGTTATATAGATCTCTTATAAAATGAATAGGTAATTAGATGAAGGTTCAATCTTAGAAATGAATATGAACTAAGGAGAATTTATTTATTTATTTTATTTATTAACACAAAATAAAATTTAAATAATTCGAATAATATTTTCGATAAAAGCTCTTTTTCGTATCGTTGTCACTCTTCTCTCTGCGAAAACCTTTACCCTGAAGCGAGCGTTTGCGTTTGACCATATAAAAGTTTATTTGTACACCAACAAACCCCTTAGCTGTGAAGATTTTGTCTATAACGCAAAAGTCCTACGCCATTCATAATAAAAACGATCTTGACATATTTCTCGACAATTTCTTTTAAAGGAAACATACAAAGGCATTTAGAAAAGGAATGAGCTCGGAATTATTTAACAATCACAATCGCAAGACAGAGCAAGATAGGGGTGATGGAGTGCTGCCTGTAACTGAGCTAATATAATATTAATGTTGAAGCTACGAAATAAGGCTCTCGTATATTACAATGATATTTTAACTGACTTTACACGTCTTAAGTTATGACCATATTATCCGAACAATATCTACTGAACAATATTAAACAGACTCTGCTTGCTACTATAATCTCAATTTTACTAGCAAAACAATCTGTTATGGGAATGTGTACAACAATCGTCTAACCCATTTATTTCTAAAAAAGTAGACACATGTGACTAATTTAAAAAAATCAACTTTGACTCTGGTAACTATTTTAGCTAGAACACAGTAAACATCAATCATTATTTCGTGTATTTAATTAAGTGTACCAACATATTCCTTTCATATGTTTATATAGGATTCAATATTGTATTGTGCCCTGAGCTCATATAGAATCAATTGCAGAAGGCAAAGTGAAAGTTTGCCAATTAGTAAGTTGACGGAAAGCCAGTTCCCTCCCATATTTACTTGTTAAGATAATCTTGTCTTAACTTTTACCTTTCTTTCCAGGCCTTCTACCTCCCACTGGCACTGGTGATCCCTCCAGCTCAGTTCGTCATGCACCATCAGTTCAGCTATCTGTACATGTTCTGGATCCACACTGAGGCTATCAAGAGTCTAGGACCACTGGAGTACATCCTGAATACACCTAGCCATCATAGAGTTCATCATGGTAAGTAGAAATTGAGATTTTTTGTGAGATAATGTTATAAGGGACATAATTCTATGGAAAATTATCCAGACCCATCGTCGTGGGCGATAGAAATAATGGACTTTCTCGATAACTTTGTTAGCAGGTTTCAAAACAGTTATGCAAATAGACTTCATGATCTTCATTATCAGCTCAAAGGCAGTCCACCATTAAATAAAATGGGTTCTCTATTAACATAATTTTTATTTTATTGATAAGGGTTCTTTAATTAGCATATTTTATTGAGGATTCCCTATTTCTCTAGCCTAGCCAGCCGATCCAGTTACTAGCTGTCTCAATTCAAACAATTTGTAGCTGTGTGTCACGGTTTTGATTCCCACACGTAACAAATATTTGTATGGCTTGTAGATAGTTTAACGGGTCTAGCTGTATGTGTGAGTGAGTTTAAATACTTGTAAGCGCACCCACAATACAGGCGAAATTCCCAGTATGGGGAAAAACTTAAAAAAATATACAGATAGAATACATATTTTTTTGTTCCTAAAATGGTGTTTGAAGTAACCTAATCTAATTTATTATTTATCTCTCTTTAGGCAGCAACAAGTACTGCTTGGACGTGAACTACGGAGGAGTGCTCATCATCTGGGACCGTCTGTTCGGAACCTTCAGACCAGAGACCGACAAGATTGAGATCGTGTACGGACTCATTTACAACCAGCCGTCTTTCAACCCGCTGTACTTGCAGGTATTTATTAAAATTATTTTTTACTAGTTTTTGCGGTTCAGCCCGCGTGTAACGCACTATCATGTTTATATTTCATTGTAATAATGTGATTGATTAATAAACAGCCAACGATTCACATTTCTAATAGTAGCATCACTTTTGTAGGTGCTTACCAAATTACTCCACCGTTTAAATTATTTTCATGAATGTTGATATTGTACGTTAATTAAAATTAAAATTTATATTACTATGACATTCGTGTCACAAAATTTTTCACTCTTTTCTTCTCTTTTTTATTTTTGTTTATGTTCTATTCTTTTCTAAAACCCTATCAGGGTGGGGGGGATAGTTTTAATGAGATTTTTTATACTAACAAATAAGTACTTAAAGTTTGACAATTCTGGAGTAGCGATTGAGTTCAGGGAAACGGAAAGTAGGAAGACCAACCTGGTCAAGGCAAATGCACAGGACCGATCAGTGTGGCGACGCTTGGGGAAGGCCTATGTCCATCAGTGGACGTTTTTTGGCTGAAATAATAATGATGGTGAACAGTTGATTTTCCGAAAATTCCTTCTTCGTGCTTCCCTAGATCCCTACATTGAAAACGAAACCTTGTCCAGTAAGATTCTTAGCAAACTTTAACACCCGCTTAATCGTGTTTTGGGGGTAGTTTCGAAAAACTTATAATGACAACCTTCATTGTTTACTTTGTATGTCAAGTTTCAAGTTTATTAACCCAAGAAATAAGATTCTTTAAAAAAACTTTAACACCCTCTAAATCGTCTTTTGAGGGTAGTTTCGAAAAACTAATATAAAAAACCTTTATTATTTATTCAGGTTGGTATTTGTGCAATGTTTCAAGTTTAGTGACCCATGAAATCAGATACAAACTTCAACATCCCCTAAATTGACTTGAGGGGGTAGATTCAAAAATCTATTAATGTTAATCTTTATCATTTACTAAGATTACTATTTGTACCAAGTTTCAAGAATATTAGCCTTATATATAGCCAATATTACCCGTTCTTATCGGATGCCTTCGTCGCCTACGTTGCCTACAAATAACACACTCTCCAAGTTTCAGGTCTCTACTTTCAGTGGTTAGGCTGTGCGTTGATCTGTCAGTCAGTCATTCAGGACAAAGCATTTTATATGTATAGATTGGTCTATATGTACCTTACGCCTATGTTACTAAAACAGAGATTAAAATAAATATATTAAACATCATATTAAATTCTGAACACGCTCATATCTCGGCGGGTAAACAAAAAAATTTAATTAACCTCTGAAAATAGGGCAAGAAAGAAAAAAGTTCAACTTTACCAAGGATTATAAGGATGTGGATAGACTAAGCGGGCTTTTGATCCCTTTGTTGTACTATTATTATGTACCCTTAGTACAGTTAGTACGAGGCAATATGGCGACTTAGTCTGTGTTTAAAAAGGCAGATCTATTATATTTTCCGGACTTAATATTATAGGATTAGAGTGAGAGTTTTAAAATCGACTTCTAACAGAATAAAATAACTATAGAATACAGAAACTAACGCTTTTGCCCGTGGGGTAAGGTGTAACCTACAGAACGCCACTTGCTACAATCCTTTCATAAATTAAGTCAAGCATTGTAACTGAACGTAGTATAGATTTTTTCTCTAACATTCGTTCTTATTTTTCTTATAACCAGTACAAAGTTAAGAGCATAATAAGATTGCTATTAGCTAGAAATATTAAGAGTTTCTACCCAGATTAAATTTGCTAGCAATTATACACATTACTGTTATTGCTCGCAAACTTTTATCAGGCGCTTATATTGCGAAGTCTGTAGTACACGTCCTAACATCTGTAACGTTACTTATTGAGTGTGCGTAAAACTTTAATATAAGGTTTTGTGGCCTATCATGACAATGATTGACAACAAAAAATAAACATAAAGAGAATAATATCGTTTATTAAGGCTGGCAATCTTGCTTGTTATAATATAAAGGTTGGGACATGGTTGTGTTGTGTCTTTACAAAGTAATTTTATTAGAATATCTGGATTTAAAATAAAGCTTAACGAAAAAGCTGTTTTAGTTACACAGAAAAAAAAAATATTTCAGATTCTTGTAATGCGATTATGTTTTACAGAACATAATCAAAGAAAATCCTTATCAAAGCATAGTAGGTATCTATTCGTTTTAGTTAACAATTTTTTTACTTTAATTTTGATATACAGTGGAAGCAGATCTAACAAGCGATTTCACAATTAACTACCAATTTGTCTTGAACAGCGTGCAGAAGAATAATGCATTCTATGTTATTTCGAATTCAATTATTCGACAATGCTAACAATAATTAAGATTTAGGTTACACTAGTCGATCATTATTCCATACAAACGTAGTCTAGAGATTATTTCACTATTTGCCAGTGTACGATCAAAATAAAATACGACATCAATTTGTCTCATCATTATATGGAAACAACAAAGTAAAAAAAAATATATTTTAAAGTTATGAACGTCGAAAATTCCATATTTCAACACTAATTTTAACGCATCTTTGGTCGGAAATAAATACCATAAGAAAAAAGAAAATTGCAAAACAACCACCATACAGGGATAGATTAGTAGTTCAACAGTGCAAACAATTTTATTTTGAAAATATATATTTAGTCGTTTTTTCATGATATCTAGACTCCCAAAGGTCTGTTTATAAAATTTCGCACGCTCGTTTTCGTCCTAAATCATCATCCATTTTGCTACAAACTTGCAAAAGTGCTAATTCGTATGCGAACTAGCTTCTTACTGCTCATCACAGCATCTATCTCATTCGCACGTGTTGTCGGATGAGATAGCATGCATTTTAATCCCGCGCACAAAATAGTTCGTGCAGTCGACTAGGGCAATCTTAAGTAAATACTACCCACCAGTTAGAACTTTTCTTTCGTGACACTATCTTAATAATTATTTAATAACCAACCTTTTCCATTATTTCTAGACATTCTACAACAACTACGTAATGGAGAAGTTCCGTAAGCTGGACACCTGGGAGCACAAGCTGAAGGCCATCGTCTGGGGCCCCAGCTGGGAACCAGGAACCGCTCGACTGGGAGACGAAGATATGAAGGTTGACGTGAGTATTTTTGGCATGGCTTTTGGCAGTTGTCATGCGTTGTGCTATGAAAATTCAAAATTTATTCATTTATTCGGAAATAATATTATGGGTGTAAACCAATAGGAGTTATAAGGATTAGGTATTTATATTTTGGTATCACACATTTAACCATTTTTTGAGAGCAGTGGTGGTCCAATAGTATCGGCCGCGCCTTTCAAGTTGTAGGTCGTGGGTTCGAGCCCAGGCTGGCGCTTTACTTTGTGTAAATTATTTCATCACCACTGCTCTCAAAACGGTGAAGGAAAACATCGTGAGGAAACCGGCATGTACTAGAACCAAAAATTTGAAGACACCAATCCGCACTAGGCCCGCGTGATGGATTTTGCGGCCCATTCCCTCTCACAGAAAGGAGGCCTGTGTCCAAGCAGTGCGAACATTAATGGTCTGATGATGATGATGACACATTTTACCATAGGGCATGCAAACATTGACATACATTTTACCTCTAGAATATTCATGAAAAATAACTGTTCAAATGCTGTTGATTTAGAATTAAAGTTCGCTGCAGCGCTAAAATATTTATATTGTCTAATCAAACTATTAAAACATGCAGCGCTAGATCGCTTATAGGTTTTAGTTTACCCGCGATTTAAACGTCAGAGCCATGATATTCATGAAATTCATGGCGCTTACGAGTTTTGTTCAACATAGTGAAAAGTAAGGTGTACAGATTGCAGTACAGTTCAGTCGAACAAGAGTGAGCGTTCGAATCGCCAAATTTAGTGCGTAGTACAATCGATATATATCGATGCATGCAAATGACAGGTTGAACTGCACCGGAGTTAAATTTAAACAAAATACGAATGACAGAATGATGCTTTCAAACAATGATTTTTTGTGCGAGCCATTCTTTCGTTGCACTATTAAACTACACTTTTCACAAAAAATTTAGAAAAAAACAACCTGATATGTTTTTTAATTGAAAAATTAATACCTATTAATACCTCGTTCAGGTAACAAGACAATCGTTTTATTTCATAAGCAAAGAAATCGAAAACAAATATATGACTGAACGACATTGTCAGCTTCTACCTCTTGTCTTGATTCGGCAGGATTGACGTATCCTGTCAAAAAGTTGCTACTCTTGTGAATTCCAATAAATGCCATTGATTATGATTGACGTTCCTTTTTCTTTTCTCAAAGACTGTTGAAAGGACTTTCATAAAACGTACAGTACAATTATTTTCTTAATGCCCCTCGGCAATCATCGCATTTCCGAATACAAATGAATGCTAATTTCCCTGTCCATCAATTATTAGATTTATCGTGTATAATAAATTGAAATCAGAACTAAGCACATTTAGCTATTGCGATCAGTAGACTATATATATATAGTCTACTGATCGCAAGTCCTACAGCTGAGAATGTGTTATAGTATTCAATTCCCGGTAAGCTTATTACGTATGAAACAGCAATCAGCAATAATTGCGCATCGAACGCGCAGTCATCGCGCGATCGATCGCTATATTTCATAAACATCGGGATTACGGAACCAATTATTTACTAATCGCTCGCTGTTTGTCAAATGCAATTATTTCGAAAAAATCCGCCTAAGACTCTAAAACTTCTGACTTTAGAAATTTGAGAGCTGGGTGGCAATCAACCAACAACAAGAGAAAAAGTAGTCACAATTTGACATCCAAATTTGCTCGCCATAATCGCGATCACCCTGCGTTCAAATATACATTTTAGTTAGCAAATTTTTCCATAGAATTGCTGATACATAATTTAGATTTGCTATTGAAGAGCAATTATTAGATCTAAGAATAAATCGATTCGATGATCGATTTCAAGCGTTAATTTAATTGCACGATTTTATTTCAATTCTTATACGGTAGGGAACTCAATGAGAGGTATGTGTCGCATGCAGTGTTTCTCACCTGGGGACAGCTTAATTTAAGGAAAGTTTGACCAAAAAATCATCATAAAGTCTACTTTATGATGATTTTTTGATAATTATATTTGCCTAAGCGGTTATTGTCATGATGAAAGAAAGGGGAGCCAAAAGGAATCTAAGAGGCTAAATGTCGTCGCCTTCGTCACTGCTTCTCACCGCATGTTATTTCGGGTACACCCAACAAATTTCGACTTGGATGAAGCCCTAAATCTATTTTATTAGCTCTAAACACGGCTGGGCCACCAAATTAATGCTCTAAATATCTACTTTTAGTTCTAGAAGTTTTTGCAAAATAGCCTCAAGTGTTGATACTATAATGAAGATCTGGGGCACCCATGGCTGTCTGCCTCGCTCAACAAGGCCGTAAAAGCCGCATCTAGTTTTAGGAAATGTATACTTTGTAGATCGTTTTCTCTGTTACTCTTATACTGTGACTTTCTAAAGCTCCATGTGTCATATATACTACCGACTATTTTACATTTCTGAATAACGATTAGCTTCCATCAAGACCTAAACTCTGACAACTGGACTTTTAATTGGGACATCGAGTTACTCTGTTACTTAGGTTGTGAGGCAGATAAAAAGTCGTTCAATGTAAAATATTGGTGTTCAGCTAACCAAATGTGGTTAAACTGGAACCCAAAATAGTTGATGAAAACTGCCTAGATTAAAATAATTCGTGCATTTCAGGAGACAGATAATATTCTAGAAGTAACTAAGGTGCGCCTTTTGTTGACGTTTTATAAGTGCCCATGTAGGCCTATGTAAAATAAAATAAAATGATTTTGATTTTGTTCTTTTGTTTGCAGGTGGAGCACAGAGACAAATACGACGTTCAGCTACCAGCCTGGTGCAACTTATACCTCGTGGCACATTACACTATTGTGCTGTATGGATTCTTTGAGCTGGCTTCTAGATATATGGTGAGTTTTTAAGTTATTCTTGTATTAGAATTTTCTGGTTGATCACTTGTGTGCCTGGAAATATCAAGTGTAATCGCTTATTGAATCACACTTTGGCTAGAGTCTCTTGTGGTTGTAAGCGTAAAAGCTCCCGCAGATATACGCGACGTATAAAGGCTACAACCATTGTTATGTTCTAAGTGTTGTAGGTATCTCTTTCTTGCCTGTCATACTTTCACCGTACAGTGTTATTATACCACTCTTTCAACATCGGTTAAATAAAAAAATCTCTACGAATACTTGCGGCAGTCTTGACATAAGACTGCATATCCCGGCGAATACTAATCTGCTTGGCTGTAGAGAAGCTTACGTATGAGCCGAGTGTCAGTGACGACTTTATTGTAGCAATGTATACAGTTGCATTTCCATGCGATTGGTTGAGAGAGATCTTGGATTTGCAGCACGTCTTGTTTATATGTTACACAAACATAGAGCTGGGATTTTGTTGCAATATCTATGTCCTAGACATACGATCAATATACTTATAGTCAAAGGGATTCATATTCCACATACGTTGCGGTGTCCAATAATTTACTCAGATTACTTTACATCCAATTTTGTATTGATTGACGCTTAGTGGACGTCTCTCAACAAGCAAAATGTATTACTTTAAAATGATATTTCAAAAGATTGTTGTTGTGCCTTTCCTGTAACTTTGAACTTCAATAACTCCATGACCAGACTCCCAGTTTTGATGAATGTCTGAATTTTGGCTTGGTGATATTGGAACTAGCTCTTTATACAGTTTTTATGGAAGTCTTTCTTGAGGCTTAAAACAGCAATAATTAAGCTGAAGATGCTACTCAGATAATATTAAATTGAATACCACTTATCAAGATGCCTGTAAATTTTCGTGACAAAACTTACGTGGATGATAATGCGTCACTGACTATCATAAAGAAATTTTTTACTACCTATTTTATACGAATTCATTTGGTTTCGACATTCGCTGACTTCATTTGAGATCAATATAAATATTTCCTATTTGCAACTATCGATTTCTAGACAAAATATGCAAAGCTGTTGCAAAGGTTCTGGAAAAGCTAAAGATTTTCCGTGTAAATTGTTTTCTCAAAGACTTTTAACCCAATGTTACCTTTTAAACCAATGTTAGTGTCATTCGGAATGGGAGTTGAAAGCCTACTTCAGAATTTTGATTATAGAAATGTGTGTAACTTACATTCAAAATTTCTCAAACTGTAACGCAACCACGTAACCTGCCTGTTTATCTCATCCAATCAGGATACTGGAGTAACAACACAACAGATTAATAAGCCCACCTCTAGGCACAAATTAATGACTATCATGTTTCGACCACAAAATAAATAACTGCAGAAGGTCGGCTCCATACAACGAATGAAAACGCACGCACACAGTCATGCTTAGCTACCACGTACGTCGTGTAAAATGTTAAATATAGCTTCCGTTTGTCATATCACCAATGCAATAGAAGTCAAAATTTGTTGAACGGGCTGTAAAATGGGATAATTTAAATGTCTAATGTTATCTCAAATGGAGTACATGTGTATATGCGGCTACTTCTACAATTCATATAGAGCTTAGCTTCTGAAAGAACACGTGGCTAAATAACATTAGTTTCCTGAGGTTGGTCCGAGGATGGGTGACCAATGAATCCTTCCATTACATATAGACTCCTCCGTTCCTCAAAAAGCACGGTATCCTCTCATTTGTAAATCTTTAACCGTCATTACTATTATCAGAAGCTAAAAATCTGACATCAGTCTACCCAGCTACTGGCTCGACAGCCCAGCTACTGGGTTGTCAAGGTTAGAGGGGCAGCAGTTCTATGTAAAATACTGGTATTCAGCTGCTACCGCTTAGACTATAGTTGAGAAAAGGCTGGGCTGACCTTCTGTACTAATCTATTCTATGTTTTAAACCCCACGCTGAATCTTTGTCATAACATCGTGAAATTGGAGCGCAATCGTAAACAAATATTAGTATGTACCGCCCATGTAACGTGGTACGTTTATGCTTGGAGGGCTGTGTATTTTCACCTTGACTTGCTGTTATTGAAAACATAATAGGGCAGAAATAGTAATGAGCTGATTAACTACACATTGAGTAACAAAGATTAGAGTCTGTAGCACACGCCGACGCTTCGTAACTTAAATATTTTTATCTACACTCAAAACGTAATGTTGCAAAAATGATTATTGAATAAAACTAAAAAAAAACTTAGCAATATTTTCCTTCGATTTTCAAACAACTGCATCATAACTTTTAAACTTTCGCGTTTCATAATTGAAAAAATAATAATCAAAATTAATCTAAATCATCGCGTTAAATTCCCGTGATATATTGTTTTTCAACTGCATTGTGGCATACACTAAAATTAATATAAATAAATGAAGTCAGCACTTTCAATGTTTACATCTATTCATTATTACTATTAGATCGCAAGCAGCGGTGTTCAGACGTCCCATTGAGTGCTGTCTTCTTACTGATAAACCTGGTTGTTTTATTATAAAACCCAAACCTTAACAAGTGTTATTAGTGAACACCACATTGGCGTTTTTTGACAGTTTTCCATACAAAACTGTCACGTCTTTGTAGATTACGGGAAACTATTAAAGTTATAAATTACCCTATCAGCTATAATGTTACACTTCAGTAACGCATGTAAATCCCTAATTATATGAATTTTTGTCAATCGTTATATCGCTTTTATTGTAATCGTTTGGCCAATCAAGAATAGGTCTTAAAGTAGAATTATATTTTATGACATATTTCGATTTTCAATCTGATATATATTATATTCTATACATTAAAAAGCAATGTTTATTAATCTGTTTCTTTCTCTTCCAGGGTATGACTCCAATCTCAGTTCTGATCTGCGTGCTTTACATCATCGCATCACTCACCATCATCGGAATGGCGTTTGACAACTCCAAACACGCTCCTTACTTGGAAGTCATCCGGTGTTCTGCCCTCGCCTTCCTCACTAGAAGTGTCACCTTCGCCAGCCCAGCATTCACCACGGCATTGCAAACCTTCTTCGTAGTTTCTGCCATGTTTTGGTGTTTGAATATCCTGAAGTTCTTGGAGATCAAAAAGACAAGAAAGATGGATTAAAGTGTGATGCTCATGACTGATTTTTCGAGTTTCATTGTAAGAATGACTTATGCGATATAAATGGAAGATATTGGTTTACAGGAACTATATTTATTTTTGTACTCAGAAAAAGATTCAAAGAGTTTGGATTAAACTTGAAGTATGTTTGGACAAGACGCTGGATCTTTTATGTATTTCAAAGGAGCAACGGACTTACTTTGGATTGCATATTTTAAACTTTATGATTTTTATTACTTTACAAACTAGTTTCTGTTCACTTTTCATCTAGTTGAGAATGCTTGTGACTTAGAAAATGTTAGATAAGTGCCTTCTCATGTACAAATGATGCAAATTATGAGCCATATTATGCCTTAACAATGTAAGTAAAGATAATACATTTTTATATAAACATTTTACATGTTCTGTATTTGATAATAATTTCCTTTTGAATTCGATGAAAACAACAATTCTGTTCTTATCAATAATACCTGTTATTTGGATTCGACTAATGAGCCCAGCAATGGGGTTACTAGTAATTTACTTGTTTGTGTTCTTCATCCATCACTTGTAATTTTAATTTGAATTTGGAACTACTAATTGATACTTCATTGAAATTATGATTGAATACATACTCTGTTTTCAATCAAATAATTCCATTGAGTATTACAAGAACAAAAATATATGACTTCCAAATTATTTTAGATTAAGGATAATATTATTGAAATAATTTGTTCTGTAAATCATTGTCATAGAATGTTGCAGCTATTTACGTAAATATTTTGTTAAGCTTTAAAGGAAGCAAGCTTAGCTAATATTGATAGAAATAATACTTCATATTAATGTGAAACTTCTACTCTGATCGCGTTCAAAATCACCCTATTATCCTACAGTTTCAGGGCACTTGAGACTTTTTACTTAGTTAGGATGTACGGGGTACAATCTTAACTGGTAAGCCATGGGTAATAGTGTGGTTTTTAACGTATTTGAAAGGTTTGTAACATATTATAATGATAATTTTTAATAATACACTCATGCTATTTTCGCTTCTGTAGAAAATATTATTATTCAAGTTATGTTTGTTCTTCGAACAAAATGGGTTTTCAACAGATTTTGGAAAAAAATATGTAAATGTATGTACAGGTAAATATAACTTGGCATGTGTCCCTTCTGTGCTCATAAATTAAATGCAAATGAATATTTCATTAGTAAAAGTACTCGTCCCTACAGCCATTTTTTTAGATATGAAATATATTCGTTCCAATGAAAGCCTGAACAAATATATTTACTGATATTTGAGAACAAAACAACGAACACTATTTTAATGTTATAGTATGTTATAAGTTATAATTTTTACAGTAATCATATAAATTAATTATAATAAAAAGAAACACTTTTTATATTGTTACGAGAACAACCAAATAATTAGAATTCATAAGATACCTAACTTAAGTTAGTCATAATTTTTTGAGTGTACAGCTGATTTGTTTGAGAATAATTAATTCATAATTAATTATTTGAAGTCGCCTTAGCATTTTAATAGTTTATAAATTATTGATATGTTGATTATGTAACACTATTGTAAATTATTTGTTACGAATTTATTGAATACATCTTTTTTTGCAAATTGGATTTTTGATTTCTGTAATCAATTCTTATCATATTTCTGCCCTTGGCCAATGTAACTTGGGGTCGGCGCAACACTTTCTTCTCCATTCCGTCCTGTCAGCCGATTTTTTTATTCAATATTAACCTTTCAAAATTCACTGCTTTACTTGGGCCTTTCTAGGAACTTCTATAATTAATTACCAATGAACATTAACATTTCCAGCAATTTTTTCCGTCTGATTAGCGATCGAAGTTGGTCAATGTCAATATTCCTACTTTACGATGCTCATCACTATGGAAAAACCAATTGTATTTTTCATACTAGCCCTGGACCGAAAAAGCTGAAATGCTGAAAATCATGGGGGTAAGTCTATGCCCTTTTGTCGCATGATACAGGCTGAAATAGTGATCATTATCCAATAATATAATCTTATTCGTATTTCTAATAATATAATCTTATACAGTTGGCATAACCTCACGTATCTCATAATTATCATTAAGATTGTAACGATTACAATTCATATTCGCAAACCTTCATTAAATAGTGGATGATCTCCCACACTATCTATATTAAGAGCGTTAGCTCCCGTGTCTGTATCAGGAGACTATAAAAGTAATCCAGGATCACACAAGGAGAAAAAGTTCTTAGGCTTAGAGATAAAGAGGATCACATACTCGTATTCCTAGACATTATTACATAACTAGTAGAAGGTAAAAAAAGGATAACGTTTTATAAATTGCCTTTTTAACCCCGGATAAAAAAGAGGGTTGTTATAAATTTGACGTTTGTATCTGTAAATCTGCGAGTGTCTGTGGCCTCATAGCTCATAAGTAAAAGCGCGCCCGGACCGTCACTCGGTGACGGGTCGGTCGGGCGATTTCGCTGCGCGCCACTAACGCCGTTATCTCGAAAGTTTTGTATGTGAGCTATACATGAAACTTATGTTGTTGTAATGTCAATGAACTAAGCTATCATCATTTCAAATGGATTTTCATGTTTGGACTTATTTTGTATTCGTTAAAAATGTGTAAAGGTCAGCGGAAAGGAATTTTGTCCAGTTTTGTGTACAAAAATATTGTGTACAAAGGTACAAATGAAAAAGAAACATTATAAATTTATTTATTTTTTTTACTAACTGACACCCTATTTTACATAAATCAATCATTATGTGAGTGAGCTCACTCACATAATATAAATTTAGGAAAAAATTGGCACCAAAACCGGGCAGCGTGCACGCGGGACGCGTACTGACGCGCCACGACTTTGAAAATTAAAAAGGTGTTGCCGGATATTTGAATGAATTTCTGTCATCATTGTCTATGCTCGCGACAGAATAGAATCACTCCGCACGTGTAGGCATACCCTAGGCAAAAAATAACCGCCAAAAATAAAGCGCGGGAATGTTATCTAAATTAGTGATGTCCACCGACGTAGCGTATAAAAAAAGTTCGCTAAATTAGTTGTAGCCACAAGCCACTGTGAGTGTGCCAATCACACCCTGCCCTTTTATAGCCGTGTAGTTCAACAGTGGTTAGGCAAGGGCCAGTAGTCCTCCTATAGTTTTAGGCAATCGGTCCTACCAACCCCATAGCCCAATAAATTTTTTCTCCATATTTTGCAACACTCCTGCAACAAACGGGGGAATGACCTTGCGTTGTGCATACAGGGATAATCGTCGGTTGGAGTCACATTGCCTGATACATGCCTAACAAGGCCTCTGTGAGTTGGCTTCGGCTCCTCGCACACCTTTCAACGGGCCGGGACCCCAGAGTCCCGAGATCGACAAAATAATAATAATAAATTAAAATTGAATAACAACCCCGTCATCGGTTTACCTTGTGGGAATCATTAAATTAAAATAAATAAATTATATTAAATTGGTTTTAATATTATTATAATAATGTTTATTTAATTTAAAAAAACTTACACTTTTTTAAATTAAATAAACATTATTATATGCCCTGTAGTGCCTATCTAAGCAGCTTTTAGCATTTAATAGCACTGTAAAACTGAAACGTCCCAAGTTGCAGTATTACTACTTGAAACACCAACTATAAGGCGGGGTTTGCTACGAAAATAGCTCTGTATTAAAAACCAAAACATCATTTACCATTCAAATATACGGTCAGTTAGTATGCGTTTTTCCTAATAATGTTCTCGTAATTGTACTTGAAATCAAGTTCCTATTTTGTAATTATATGCTGTAATCCCACGTTAATGGTTCTTCCTGTTAACCTCATAAAAGCTATAGTGTATCTCTTTTTAAACATCCCTGGTTATACGCACAACTGTTCTGTGTTTTAATAATAATAAAATAGTATTTTTTTAAATCCGAGAATACTGTGGTACTAATTGGATGCAAAGAAAATACAATGCACGGAATTAATGTACAATATTTTTGTTCCGGTGTGAGGATCATATTATAAGCAATTTTTTTTTATTGCGTATTTTGTTGTATTGTAGCTATAAATAGACTTTCAGATAAAATATTCTTATCCACGTCAATGTAGGTACCTATTAAATTTGTATCTTGCTGCATATGCATCGACAAATTAATCGACAAATAAATGAAACTTGATGATGACGATGATGATACCTTAGCCTAAACATTATATCACCCCGGAATCACCCGCTGCTATAGAGTCCTCCTCTTTTTTCCGTATATCTATACTACCTAGTTTCGTAATAAACTAAGTCTATCGATGTCAATATTTGTCTATAGCTTATTTTGACTCCTGACAAGTTAGTTTTCGAGTTACAACCTTTTTTTTCTCACGTCCTACGCCTTTAGTACCTCGTAAATGTCATCAGATACTTTACAAATCTATCAAAAATTAAGAGTATCGTGGCACTTGGGCCAACAGCTGTCCAGTTTGCGCTAAAAATATATTTGATTCACACAGTTCATGTTATAAACTATGCGAAAATTACAAGAACTTCTGTTTAACATAGCAGTGTCCTGCACAAAAGATTTTAGCATTAATAGTACCAATGCTTTACCGTTCATATACTTTACTATAATTCGTAAATTAACCTATAGGTTGCTATAGGTTGCAGCTTTTGGAGTTTTACTGGGTCTTGGGTAGCTGTTGATTTTATACGCGTCTTTATGAATCGGATTCAGTTCACCGCTACTAAGCATATCTGTCTGGCGACTTGCCATAGTATTGTAGTTTGCTTTGGGATTATCTTTATTGCAGCATTAGCATAATTACCCCTATGCTCTTATCCTGCACAGCAAAAGTAGCTATTATTAATTTAATCGAAATTGTTACTGACTTTTGGATTTAAATTTTAAACATAGAGCGATAACAAAAATTTACATCTATATCGTAGTCATAGCTAGTTATTACAAAAGTTGTCGTAGTTAACAATAATTTTCTGATCGAATTCTACGTATAGATTCTTTGCATATTAATTGTCTCTAATAGGATATTTGCCAATTTAAATTGACTTTTGTGTTTTTTTTATACAAACTTGCTTATTTTTACTATTATTTATCAACAATTTACATTTAAGTTAGGCACAGAAAAAGCCTGTAATTTCCCGAGAGATTCACCATTATTTCAAGCCTCATCATTTATGTATTCTAATTTATTTTGTATCATTTTCAGGTTATTATGGCGTGGAGTAGAGTCGTTCTTATATACGCTAGTTTAGGCTAATTGAGTTGCCCTGGGACAGTACTGTGACATGGTATGCCGCTGCGCTGGGTGTTGACTTCTGTTACTATTGGATGCATAGAGCATGTCATGGTTTGCATACTTTAAAATAGGTACTAAAATCACTTTATATTGTTCTTTTATTGCTTTTGATAAATGTTTACGTAGTTTAGGCCAAGAAAAAACTTGCTTACGAAAAATTCAAATTCAAATTATCGCGTCGTGCAGTATTGTATGAAAAAAAATGGACTGGGAAAATATCCAAGGTTACTCATTTTAAAAGCCTGACCATAACTTCTTAGGTAGCAAAATATTTCTGATAGACCGTTTCATTACATAATTTCCATTATTAGTAAATTTATCCAGACAGAGTACATTAATGTCAAACAAATTTCAGATTTATAATAACATAATCTATTCATAATTACAGATTACTTATTTTCTTCAACTGAGGTCCACATACTATGGGCACAACATCACACGTCTGAGGATTTGTAAGGGTCTAACTCATATTTATCTGATTTAGATATAGGGAACACATTCAGAGATGTATGAAATATTGTTAGGACCGAAAGAAAAATAACTATTTTTTAAGTTGGTATTTTATTTTTGAAATAATCATGACCAACTATTTACTAATCCATCAAGAATGTACCTTACCGTGCTCTTCCATTTTCGCATGCGGCACCTCCTCAATAGCAGCCTAATAATACTCAGCTATTTAGGTTTAAAAAAATACATAGAAAACGGAAAGCAAATTATTTGTACAGCATTTTATTCAAGAGACGAAACCGTGTCATAAGATAAAAAGTCGTAAGCCAGCTTTTAGCGTTTAGCTTCATCCGACTTCCATATTTATAAACCTCACAAACTTGGCAGTCCCGATCATTTTGTTTGATACCTTCCCATGGTTTCCGTCATTTCACCATAAATAATACATAAGGGAAGTCGATAGCAATAAAACTTGGGCAAGATCGTGACAGTGAATATATTAAGGCTTTGCCGTATTAACACTTTGTGGGTAAGTAAGACTTTGTGGATGTTTTTATAGGCTTGTGTGGTAAGGGCTGTTTAATATTAGAAGAGTTCTAAAAGGGTTAGTCATAAATTGTATACGTTATATATATCTATTCCATAAAGAATATTTATTATAAGATAAGATATATTCTATTCTAAAATGAATAGATATATTCTAATATGTAGTAAATACTGCTTATCCAGACAGAATACATTAATGTCAAAACAAATTTCAGATTTATAATAACATAACCTTGAGTTCTCAACCTCTGGGCAAGACCGTGACAGTGAATATATTAAGGCTTCGCTGTATTAACACTTTGTGGGTAAGTAAGGCTTTGTGGATTTTTATAGGCATGTGTGGTAAAGGCTGTTTAATATTAGAAGAGTTCTAAAAGGATTAGTCATAAATTGTATACGTTATATAGATCTATTCTAAAATGAATAGATTATTTGATGAAGGTTCAGATTTAGAAATTAATACGAACTAAGGTGGATTCCAATTATAATTTTGATAAAATCTATTTGTCGCATCGTTGTCACGCTTCTGTCTGCGAAAACCTTTACCCGGAAGCGAGCGTTTGCGTTTGAACTTATAAAAGTTTATTTGTATACCAACAAACCCCTTAGCTGTGAAGATTCTGACTATAACGCAAAAGTCTTACGCCATTCATAATAAAAACGATCTTGACATACTTCTCCACACTTTCATATAAAGGGAGCATACAAAGGCATTTAGAAAAGGAAGGAATGAAAGAAAGCTTGGAATTATTTAACAATCACATTCACAAGACGTAACAAGATAGGGGTGATGGAGTGCTGCTTCTAACTGGGCTAATATAATATTAATGTAGAAGCTACGGAATAAGGCTCTCGTATATTAGAATGATTTTCTTACTGACTTTCCACGTGTTAAGTTATGATCATATTATCAGAACAATACTGAACAAAATTAAACAGACACTGCCTGCTCCTATTATCTTTATTTTACTAGCAAAATAGTATGTTATGGAAATGTGTAAAACAACCGTCTTACCCAATTATTTCTAAAAAAGTAGCAAAATGTGACTAATTTCAAAAAATCTACTTTGCCTCTGGAAACTATTTAAGCTCGAACACAGTAAAAATCAATCATTATTTCGTGTAAATATAATAAAGCGTACCAACATATTCCTTTCATATGTGTATATAGGATTCAATATATTCATGTACAAGCGATTGCAAAAGGCAAAGTGAAAGTTTCCCACGTAGCACGTTGACGGAAAGCCAGTTCCCTCCCATATTAACTTATTAAGAAAATCCTCTCTTAACTTTTATCTTTCTTTCCGGGCCTTCCACTGGCACTGATGATCCCTCCAGCTCAATTCGTCATGCACCATCAGTTCAGCTACCTGAACATGTTCTGGATTCACATTGAGGCTATCAAGAGTCTAGGACCACTGGAGTACATCCTGAACACACCTAGCCATGATAGAGTACATCATGGTAAGTTCAAATTGAGAATTTTTGTGGGACAAGTTTATACTTATGGACTTATATTTATGGAATTATTTATGAGGATTTAGCAGTATGAATGCCACGAACAACGCAATGCTTAAAATGGTGTATTTTGTGACATGAATTTCAGAGTAATATCAATTTGTTTTTTTTTTACGTAAAATATCAACATTCACGATAATAATTTAAACGGTGGAGTAAATTGGTAAGCACCTATAAAAGTGATGCTACTATTAGAAATGTGAAATGTTGGAAGTTTATTATTCAATCACATTATTACAATGAAATACATGATAGTTAACGTCAACGTGCTACGTGGGAAACTTTCACTTTGCCTTTTGCAATCGCTTGTACATGAACCCAGGGCACTATACAATATTGAATCTGAATATGTTTGTACACTGTATTATATACACGAAATACTGATTGATTTTTATAGTGTTCTAGCTAAATTAGTTACAAGAGGCAAATGTCTATTTTTTAGAAATAAATGGATAAGACGGTTGTTGTTCACATTCCCATAATAGATTGTTTTGCTAGTAAAATTGAGATCATAGGAGCAGGCAGTGTCTGTTTAATTTTGTTCAGTAAATATTGTTCGGATAATATGTTCATAACTTAACACCTGTAAAGTCAGTAATTAAAATCATTGTAATATACGACAGCCTTATCCGTAGCTTCTACATTAATATATGAAATTAGCCCAGTAAGAAGCAGCACTCCATCACCCCTATCTCACGTCTTGCGAATGTGATTGATAAATAATTCCGAGCTTTCTTTCCTTTTCTAAATGCTTTTGTATGTTCCCTTTAAAAGAAAGTGTAGAGAAATATGTCAAGATCGTTTTCATTATGAATGGCGTAGGACTTTTGCGTTATATATAGTCAGCATCTTCACTACGTTGTACTAAGAGGTTTGCTGGTAAACAATAAACTTTTATAAGTTCAAACGCAAACGCTCGCTTCCGGGTAAAGTTTTTTACAGACAGAAGATTGACAACGATGCGACAATAGTACATTGTGATACAAGGGTGGAAAATAGGCTATTGCAAACGAACTGTCATCAACAAGCCCGAGCCGAAGGCGAGGGTTTTTAATGACACGTTTTTGCAATAACCTACACGCCCGTGTATCACACGATATTTTTCAATACAGTTGTGGGAAATAGTAAAAACAAATCAAAGAATTAGATTTGTTGATTCACAAATAAAATAAAATTTTCGCGCGTTTTTGCAACTGGACATATTTTTTTCCAACGAAAACAGCCTACACAGCCTATTAAATTTTTGACAAATGTTGATGTGAAAATAATTAAATTGAAACTGGTACTTAAATATATTAAACAACCATTTAAAAGACTTTTGAGAGTTCAATGCTAAAACTTACGGAATCATTCATTTTTCCTCGTATCTAAAAAATCTCAAATCTATCCCATTTTATTCTATGTATGAAAACTCTTTGCTACTAAACTTTTTAAATTTATAAATGTAAAACTAAACTGCAAAACTAATGATCGAGCTCGTAAACATAAGTACGACCGCGTAACAGAAAGATGCCTATGCATAAGATTTAATTTTCGTATCATAATTATAGCCTCTGAAAGTACGCCATGTTTAACAACTGTATTGAAAAGAGTTTTTATCGAAATTATAACTAGAATCCACCTTAGTTCGTATTAATTTCTAAATCTGAACCTTCATCTAAAATTACCTATTCATTTTAGAAGAGATCTTTATAACGCATACAATTTATAACTAACCCTTAAAGAACTCTACTAATATTATACAACCATAACCACACATGCCTATAAAACATCCACAAAGCCTTACTTACCCACAAAGTGTTAATACAGCGAAGCCTTAATATATTCACTGTCACGATCTTGCCCAAGTTTTATGCTATCGAATTCCCTTATGTATTATTTATGGCGAAATGACGGAAACCATGGGACAGTATCAAACAAAATGATCAGGACTGCCAAGTTTGTGAGGTTTATAAATATGGAATACGGATGAAGCTAAACGCTAAAAGCTGGCTTACGACTTTTTATCTTATGACACAGTTTCATCTTCTGAATAAAATGCTGTGCAAATAATTTCTTTTCCCTTTTCTATATTTTTAAACCATGCAAAAATGGAAGAGCACGGTAAGAAATATTCTTTATGGTTTAGTAAATGGTTGATCATGTTTATTTCATTAATGAAATACCAACTTCAGAAATATTTATTTTTCTTTTGGTCCTTACAACATATTATCATCAATCCAAATAACAGGTATAATTGATAAGAATAAAATTGTTGTTTACATTGAATTCAACAGTATTGAATTTCTGTGGAACGTTGGTAATTATATAAAGTTAATTATTTTCTCATAAAGAACATGTAAAATGTTTATATAAAAATGTACTGTTTTACTTACATTGTAAAGGCATAACTTGGCTTATTATTTGCATCATTTGTACATGAAAAGGCACTTATCTAACATTTTCTAGGTCATAAGCATTCTCAACTGGATGAAAAGTGAACAGAAACTAGTTTGTAAAGTAATAAAAATCATAAAGTTTAAAATATGCAATCAAAAGTAAGTCCGTTGCTTCTTTGAAATACTTAAAAGATCCAGCGTCTAGTCCAAGAATACTTCAAGTTTAATCCAAACTCTTTGATTATTTTTCTAAGTACAAAAAAAAATGGTTCCTGTAAACCGACATCTACCATTTAAATCGCATAAGTCATTCTTACAATGAAACTCGAAAAATGAGTCGTTAGCATCAGACTTTAATCCATCTTTCTTGTCTTTTTTATCTCCAAGAACTTCAGAATATTCAAACACCAAAACATGGCAGAAACTACGAAGAAGGTTTGCAATGCCGTGGTGAATGCTGGGCTGGCGAAGGTGACACTTCTAGTGAGGAACGCGAGTGCAGAACACCGGATGACTTCCAAGTAAGGAGCGTGTTTGGAGTTGTCAAACGCCATTCCGATGATGGTGAGTGATGCGATGATGTAAAGCACGCAGATAAGAACTGAGATTGGTGTCATACCCTGGAAGAGAAAGAAACATATTGTTAAACATTGCTTTATAAAGTATAGAATGTTTACCTATCATAAGTTCGAACAACATTTGACCGAATTTCATTTCACCTAAAACTTTTCAACTATTATCGTTTCGTATTTTTTATTTCACTGAAATCACGTCTGCCACTGTCTCAGTTTACCTATTATCAATTCGTTTTTTTTCGTTACACTGACTTTTCACTTGGTCGAAAATCTTTTTACCGAAGTTACACTTAGCCGAAATAACATTTGCTCGAAATATTTATTTTTAAACGCATATCAAAACACTAAAGTGATAGAGAAACAGTGGGCGAATACAAATCTAATAAAAGAATAGGCTTCTATGTCTGTCTGCAGGGTCTAATGTAACCTAACATGAAGGAGTTGACGGGAGCTGAGTTCGCTCGCTTTGCTTGCTCACTTCAGCTCCCGTCAGCCCCTTCGAACCTTACATATCCGTGTCAGGTCGCTCTAAATTCCCGAGCACGCTTCGCTCGATCTTGGTCAAATTCTTTGAAATCATTAATTAATAAAAAACCGGCCAAGTGCGAGTTGGACTCGCACACGAAGGGTTCCGTACCATTATCGCAAAACACTGCAAAAAAATCACGTTTGTTGTATGGGAGCCCCCCTTAATTTATTTTATTTTAATTTAATAATAATAATTTGTGAAGTGAATATACAACTAAACATTCTGTGAATACTTCAAGTGTCTACCTGTTGCCGTTATTAATATCGAGCAAAAAACGGCCAAAAAATCACGTTTGTTGTATGGGAGCCCCCTTAAATATATTATTTTATACTGTTTTTAGTATTTGTTGTTATAGCGGCAACAGAAATACATCAACCTGTGAAAATTTCAACTATCTAGCTATCACGGTTCATGAGATACAGCCTGGTGACAGACGGACAGACAGACAGACAGACAGACAGACAGACAGACAGACAGACAGACAGACGGATCGCGAAGTCTTAGTAATAGGGTCCCGTTTTTACCCTTTGGGTACGGAACCCTAAAAATGTCTAATGAATGACAGCTATTAATAAATAATTTGCATGAAAATTCTTAATAAATATGTTTACACAGACAAGACTGCGTGAAGTCGATTTTGCAACGATTCGTTTCTGTCACTAAATTTTGTAGCACAACATATTGACTTTTTATGACACTTTTTAATTTTAAATTGAAAATGCTACCAAGTTACCGCCTATATATTTGTGACTAAATAATATTCCCTAAAATGTTGTTTAGGTTTGGTGAAAATATGGCAAATGAAACAGTTCAAATAGGCTTCGGCCAAAAGCAAAAAGTTATTTTGTAAATCGGCGAAATGTAGTTCGGTAAAATAATACATATGCCACATGATACTTCGATGATCTGAAAATATATCAAATAATACATGAGGCAAAAAAGACGTCGGTCAATAGTTCTCGGTAAAATGAAATTCGACCAAAAAATATTCGGAAATGTGATCGGTTCCCGTATAGAATATACTAAAATCAGATTGAAAATCGAGATATGTCATAAAATATAATTCTACTTTAAGTGCTTTTCTTGATTGGCCAAACGATTACAATAAAAGCGATATAGTGCTTGACAAAAAGTTCAAATAATTTGGGATGCGCTACCGAAATGTAACATTATAGCTGATAGGATAATTTATAACTTTAATAGTTTCCCGTAATCTAAAAAGACGTGACAGTTTTATATGGAATTATTTATCTAGGAAGCTTAACTGGAAGCTATGTTTTAGTACAAACGTTCATAAGCAATTACTACCTAAGTACTTCTGTACCAATACAATCATCACTGCAATCATCTCTGTTTCAACCTAAATGTCTTTAGATTTAGCTTAATGTTTCGAAGATAAGATACTGAGCTTCATAGCAATTTGAATAGAAATTCACTGACTATGGTCTCATCTAGAATATTACGGCGTACGACATTACTGGGCATATAAAGTAAGATTGTCGGTTTTCAAACTTGGGGGTTAGGGACTATTCCATTTTATGTCTGTAAAGCTTCCAGCTTCATCAATGGTGATGTCTTCTGCTTCTGAATTATAATGACATCCATAGTGTAATGACACCTAGTTTTGCCGCAGTTATATATTTTTTTAAACTGATTTTATTCTTACTTTGATTAAGTCTATTAACTATTCTGTACCAGTCATATTTCTAATTAATCGATATTGCTTTAAGACATTGAAAACTTTAAAAAACACAGCTGTTGAATAATAAATTATTTGTTAAGCTTTCAAAAACTTCAAAATAACTCTTTCACTCAGTAGATGAGTCGTTGAAATTTTATCGCCTACGATCACAAAGTAATTATGAATTCAGCACCGTAGGATGTTTTAAGTTGAGATTTTAAAAACTTTAGACTTGAAGAAAATTTTGTGTTAATGACTACTGAATATTTAACAAGCTTTGCACAAAGTAACATTCTATCATCGATAACCATTATCAAAAAGTCGTAAATGTATACCAAAAAGTCCAAAATGTAAATATACCAAACGATAGTGAAAATACCACGTGGTATTTTCCACTATTTCTTAAATTTTGATTTTTCGATCATCACTTTCATTAATATAAGAGAAACAATAAAACATTATTTTGTTATACTGATCTCAGAGACTATGAAAATTGTGTGTTTGAATTAGATAAAAATTGGCAACAGGGATCTATGATACACAAGAAAGTTTTCATTTCCGTAACTGTCTTTGTTTATGAGACTAATAAACGTTTGGTCCATTACAATAATATTTATCGCATTGTTTTGTTTGTCAAACTTCTAACCTACAATACACTTGTTAAAAAAACTTCATTAAACTTTTTTAATTATTAAGCATCATTAAACTGTCATGTCTCAGCGAGGAAACGCCGGGGTACTGACCCCAGCGTTTCCACTGATGCAAAAGTAAATAATCAAATTCTACTTTAAATTTGGATCTTTGATTAAGCAGCTGTAATTCATAATCACAACGAATAAATTCACGCTGCCAGGAAAAATTTATTTATTTTATTGAAAATTACTCACTGCTCCCTAGCGCGCAATCCCTTGGTAATCTTTTTAATAAGTACTTATTGAAGTCACATTATCAGCTTAAGTAATTCAGGGGCTGAGAAGATCATGACTTGTGTTATACGGGTCTTAATAGAATTCTTTGTGTTCGTCCACGTATTTGATTCATAATCCTCCTTTTATTTTTAATGTAGGATTACAATACCACTCTTTGAAATTCATTTTAAATTTTAAAGCCTGAAAACATATTAGTTTCATGTAAGTAAGTAGATCTCTGGTATTTTTTACCGACTTACCAAAAAAGGAGGAGGTTCGACATGTTTTTTTTTATGTATTTTCACCGATATCTCTGTCAATTGTGGACCGATTTTGAAAATTATGTTTTTGTTTGAAAGGGTATATTCCGAAATTGGTCCAATTTTAATTTGGTGAAGATCTGATGAAGAACTTCAGGGATATACAAAAGAACTCTTCAATAAATTAAGGCAAATCTCTCGGGATTGCTGCAATCGCATGTCTGTTTATTGTTTATACCATTTCATAACATAACATCACGCCAGTATGCTCGAAAGGGGTATGCAGATCTCTCATTTCACCGGTTATGTTCAAGTTTTATGTTATTCGGGTAATCTATTCTCCTATTAATTATTTTCCTATTAGGTAGGTACAACTAAAAAGTAAAAAATAAAAAACCTTTTTACAAAAAATTCTACCGACTTCCAAATAAGAAAACTAGAAAGTGAAAAATAACTTAAGGTTTCCGTAACTTAAAAATTTGGTACCTACCAAAGACACCGACTTCCAAAAATAAAGTTATTTTTCACTTTCTAGTTTTCTTATTTGGAAGTCGGTAGAATTTTTTATAAAAAGGTTTTTTATAATCTAATTAATATGTTCTATATTTGAAATTCTATTTTGATATTTTATTGTTCCACGGGTCAGGATATTTTAAAAAGCTAATCAACAGAAACGGCAAGCATTTATAAGTTTTTAAGTTATTATTTTTAAGAATTAAAAAGAAACACGTGTAACGCGCGCACCTAAATTCAAAATTCGAACATCGCGCCAAAACTCCTCCATATGCCGTAATACGTCTGTGCGGATGCGGAGACTATGCGATTCACACACGCGTACGCCGCTCGCGTGATGTCACGAGAGCCAATCAGGGCGCTCGCGGCGGGGGGACTCACTGCACGCTTACAGAGCGCGGGGGTGTCGCGCGGCCAGTGAACGACAGGCGATGACGTAGTGAAGCCACGCGTCGTATGCTCTCGCGCTTCCCACATTGTGTCTTGGCTTTTGTCTAGTTTAATGTTTACCTAAGTAGATGTACGCTTGTAAAGTGAGAATACAACCCAGTTTGTTGAATAGTGGAACGAACTTCGTTTTATTTTGGCTAGCATCCCTTACACACGTCTTTATTTTTCTGCAAAATCCGCATACTCCTAAAAAATGGCCTAAACAATCCATTTACTTTTCTTTAACGTAGTTTCTCTTATCCTCGCTTATCACTAGAGTTTTATCATGAAAAGTGACGTCAACTGGAAAAATTGATCCTGTTTTATTGTTTTAATGCAGAGATGGAGAGTTGCCTCGCCTTCAGAAATTAGTTTTACCGTTAATATGATATGAAAGTATACAGATTCATAATGTTGAAGTTGCTTAACAAAGTGTGAGCTACGGTGAATACTGAATAAGGGAAGATTTCACCGTTTCTATAACTACGAATTCAAAATTTCTTTAAAGATTTCGATTTACGTCCAACGGATTTCAACGGTCAGTTTTTATTATTTTAATATGATTTTAATGATTTCTGCAATGGAAAACGGTCTCTGCTACTTACTAGATAAAGTAATTTGAATATAAGGGTATTTTAAATATTTTGAGATTTTGATACGTTGGTTAATTAATTACTACTAGTTAATTTAAATCGATCTTATAAATGCCAAAAGTAACATTGAATTTTGATGTATATGAAAAATAAAGAAATTTTACTTGCGAATGATACTATAGCAGTTTATGCGACAGTCATATAATAGAGGTTATTAAAACACGAGTGTGGGGTGATAATAGTATCACACGATTTTTTATCTTCACTCATACAGTTGAAATAAAATAAAAATGGAAACAGAAAAGATATGTCGTAAGGCGGGAAATTTAGATTCTCATTGCACATGACTGCGCAGCTCACGCATCCATATACAATGACACTATTTTTCTACATTAAGTTAATGAGCCCAAAAGCGCCAATACATAAAAAAGTAAAAGGGTGCTATAAAAAAAAAAATTGTATGATGCAGTTTTTTGAAAGTCGAAGGAAAATATTGCAATGTATTTGTTTTATTTTACTTATATATATATAAAAAGTACGTGTATATACAATATTTTTTAAATTAATTTTTGGAACATTACGTTTTGAGTTTAGATAAAAATATTTAAGCTACGAAGCTACGTGTGGCTACAGACTACTCTTTGTTACTCAATGTGTAGTTAATCAGCTCATTATTATGACAGCCCCATTATGTTTTCAACAACAGCAAGTCAAGGAGAAAATACACGGCCCTCCAAACATAAACGTACCACATTACATGGGCGGTACATACTAATATTTGTTTGCGATTGCGCTCCAATTTCACGATGTTATGACAAAGATTCAGCGTTAGACCATAGAATAGATTGGTACAGAAGTTCAGCACAGCCTTCTACCAACTATGTATGTTGAGGTCGACTTTCAGTCTAAGCGGTTGCAGCTCGGCTGCCCCATTTCAAAACCGTGCCACACACACACATTAAAAAATACTGAAATACTGAAAATACTGGTATTCAGCGATAAAGTGATATTAGAGGAACTTCGGTCACCCATCCTCGGACCGAATTCAGACGTCACTAATGTTATTTAGCCATGTACTCTTTCAGAAGCTAAGCTCTATATGAATCGTAAAAGTAGCCTTGCGATAAGTATGTACGTAGGGCGATCTTAAATGAATGCCGATCACGAGTGCGTTTGCACTCGCTGTACGTGTCTTAAACGACGTACGTGCTAGCTAAGTCTGTCTATATGTGCGTTTTCGTTCGTTGTATGGAGCTGACCTTCTGCAATTATTTATTTTATGGTAGTAACATGATAGTCAATAATTTGTGCCTAGAGGTGGGCTTATTAATCTGTTGCGTTGTTACCCCAGGAGCTTGATTGGATGAGATAAACGGGCAGGTTACGTGGTTGCGTCACAATTTGAGAAATTTTGAACGAAAGTTACACAAAGATTCTTAGATGTCTTACGGTAATAGAGGCAGCACGATACGTATACATTTCAAAATTCAAAATTCTGAAGTAGGCTTTCAACTCCCATTCCTAATGACACTAACATTGTTATAGCAACGTCTTTACAGAAGTAGACTATGCTTTCTCACCCTTACTACGAGATAATGATGTTTTGAGGTAGAAAGGCAGGTAAAAAAGTCTTTGAGAAAACAATTTATCACGGAAAATCCAGAACCTTCGCATTGGAATGTTCTCAAACGAAGTCAGCAAATGTTGGCGCCGAATGAAGTATGAAGAGGGTAGTAAGATTTTTCTTTAGAGATTCAGCGATTATCTTCCCACGTAAGTTTTTTCACCAAAGCTTATAGGGAACTTGCTGCAAATCCAAGATCTCTCTCAACCAATCGCATGGAAATGCAACTGTATACATTGCTACATCGAAACCGCATCCCGTCACAAACACTAAGCTCATATGTAAGCTCCTCTACAGCGAAGCGGATTTGCAGTTTAGATAAACACTTACTAATATAACGTTTGTATTCTCCGGTATATGCAGTCTTAAGTCTACATGTAGAACACCTACACTTTGTTAGTTATAGGTTCCATGTTATGACATTTAAGGTTGATGTCGCTTCAAGACTACCGCACGTATTCGTAGAAATTGTTTTATTTGACCGATATTGAAAGAGTGGTATAATAACATTATACGATGAAAGTATGATAGGCAAGTAAGAGATACCTACAACACTTAGAACAGAACAATTTTTGAAGCATTAACACGTCGCGTCTGTCTGCGGGAGCCTTTACACTTACAACCAACAAGAGGCTCTAGACAAAGTGTGATTCAATAAGCGATGGTTTAAGGCACAGATACATCTGAGTAGCTGATTTTAAAATGAGAATCAGGCCTAAACGGCTAGTCGTAATTTTTGGTAAAAATATAATTATGTTACATTAGAGCATTTTCTTAATAATTTGATCTAAGAATATTTTAGTTTAATTCTTATAACATAATGTAATTAATTTGTAAAGTTATGTCTAACACGGACAATAATACGACAATCGCACCAAAACTGCCGGGGATATTTTAATAAAATCGTAACCATCTTAAAGACAATTTAATTATCTAAGGCTTTTTTGTAAGTCATAGAATAGTAAGGAAAGTACAAAAAACTACAGAATTTTGGGTCGCGCGGGTATGAAACGAGTGCGCGTTTTGTTTCCTCAAGGTCGTTGGCGACTGTCGTCGTCGTAAATCACGTGGCATTTCGACAACACTTGGCATTTCCATACATTTTTTTACGTTGATGGAATGCCACTTGTGTGTTAGGCACACAAGTGATCAACTATAATATTCTAATGCAAGAATAATATAATGAAAACTCACCATATATCTAGAAGTCAGCTCAAAGAAACCATACAGCACAATAGTGTAATGTGCCACGAGGTATAAGTTGCACCAAGCTGGTAGCTGAAAGTCGTATTTGTCTCCGTGCTCCACCTGCAAACAAAATAACACCTTAGTAAGTTTTTCTAGAACAATTTCGGCGATGCTTTCCGAAGTCTACATTGCTCAATTTCTTAATCTTTCATATTCTTATTGTTCCGAATTCTTATTTTTACTTATTCCGAATTTTTCATACTATCTTTCTCCTAATCGCCTCAAATTATGTGAATCTGCCTAGTTTTTTCTCAACTCTTTTGGGTTCCAGTCTAATAAGATAGAAGAAAACACCAATATTTTACATGGAATCACTTATATTATCTACTTCACAACCTACGTAACCGCGTAACTTGATGCCCCATTAAAGAGACCAGTTGTCACATTTTAGGTCTTCATGGATAAACAGGTAATCGATAGTCAGAAAGCTATAATAGTCAGGTGTTTATATGACACATGCTTTAGAAATCTTTAGAAAGAATAGAGCTTTAGAAAGGGACTGTCACAGTGAATGAGTAACAGAGATGATCTACAAAGTTATACATGCTCTAAAATTAGATATGGCATTTACAGCCGTGTTGAGTGGAGCAGGCAGCCAAGTGTGCCCCAGACTTCCATTATAGTATCAACACTGGAGACTATTTTGCACCTCGACTACTTCTAGAAGTAATAATAGATATTTGCAGCACTAATTCGGTGGCCCTTCCGTGTTTAGAGCTAATAAAATAGATCTTTTAGAATTGTTGGGTGTACCCGAAATAATATGCGGTGAGAAGCAGCGACGAAGGCGTGTACATTGAGCCTCTTAGATCGTTTTGGCTCCCCTTGCCATAACATAGCGTAATAACCGCTTAGGCAAATATATACAAATATATATCTACTTTATAAGGATTTTCTGGTCAAACATTCCTTAAATTAGGCTATCCTCAGATGTGAAACACTACCTACATGCAACTCATATCTCACATAATCACATTAAGTTCCCTACTGAATGAGATTTGAAACAAAATCGTGCAATTAAATCAACATTTTAATAAATGTACTTGGAAAGGTTTATATCGATAATAATTTTGAAATGAATTCTGATGATGTTCAAGAAGTGGGCGTTCAAGAGTTATGAGGCCTCTTTCGAATTCCTATCTTCGAAAAGTTTAAGAACTTTTTAAGTTCTCCGATAATAAATTGCCTAAACAAAAATAAAAACATGAACTCTGGTTTATTTCCATTTCTACGCCTACATAGATATTTGATAGTAAAATTTTGGCATTTTAAGTTAGTTAAGAAGAAAAGTTTGTTTTGTATATTTTATATTTAAATAAGCTGACATTTAAAAATAACTTTATAAATTAGGTATTTATATTTAGTTTCTTTATTGGCTTCCTACTTACCTGTATTTATATCTATTAAAAATATGATCGATTTGTTAACTGTATTTCCTTTACCTACGTGTGTACGTACCTATTTTTTTGCTATCGGGGGAAAAGTTTCAAAAGGCTCCTCGAATTTTCGAGCAAAGACCAGGGAGTGTGGGATTTTACCTCAATAAAACCATCTCAGTGATTACCATCTTTAATGTGTAAATTACCTATTGATGTATATATTACATCTTTGTAAAGTAAACCCATATTACATGCAAATGCAAAGATTTAAATAAATCGATTTACACTTAAATCTTGCCGACTGAATTTAAATTTTAAATGTAAGCACCTACTTATCGACGATCTACGCAGTTCAATAAAATTACTCTTGCATTTCCTTGGGATTAAATTATTGATCGCGCGATGATTGCGCAATCGCTGCGCAATTATTGTTAATTGCTGTTTCATACGTAATAAGCCTACCGGGAATAGAATACAAGACCAAATGCTCAGCTGTAGGACTTGGGATCAGTAGACCAACAGAAGTAGAAGCAGTCAGTTTTTTAGCAATCACTTTATCTAGTATTGATTGTTATGTCAATAATGAGGATATCTTTCATAATACAGGCTTGCAGTAAATACTAATCTCTGCTTTTGAAGCGTCATGTGAATTTCGAATAGGACAAAAAAAATGAAGAAAAAAAAAAAACCGAATGCTAAAAATAATTAGGTGGTGCTGCCAGCGGTGACAAACGAAGTTTTAATAGGTTTTCCTAGAATTTTTATTTGTCCCCACTTGAAGCAACTTATGATATTTAATGTATATTTTAGTACTTGTTTTCTCTTACCAGTTAAAATTTTTGTAGCTGTCGGATTTTTTGTTTTTATATTAGTTTGTTTTATTTCAAACTTTTTAGTTTTATAATGTACATGATCATATAACTATTTATTCTGCTATCCAAATTACGCTTATTTTGAATTTGTGTCAAAATAGTAACTTAAATGTGTTATGCTATATATTTTTTTGGAATGTTCTATTTAGTAGCTTTCATATGATAACGAAAAAAATATTGTTTTACCCCTTTTTTTGAGAAGGGCACCGTATTTAAAAATTATATAGCATATGTCATTCCCACAATTGAGACGAATCAAACGACACCTCATTTGTCATAATCCATCAAGCCTTTTGGACTGTAGATCGTGCTATAGTAATGGACATACATACAGTACAACTATTTTCTTAATGTCCCTCGGCAAACTTCTTGTTTCGTCAGTTGTCGGATTTCTACCAGTTGCCCTTTGCACTTGGTGTAGACCGGACGCTCAAACAACAAGAATAAAGTGCTTAGTTTTGAATTCAAATTATTATACACGATAAATCTAATAATTGATGGACATGGAAACTAGCATTCATTTGTATTCGGAAAAGCGATGATTGCCGAGGGGCATTAAGAAAATAGTTGTACTGTCCGTTTTATGAAAGCCCTTACAACTGAGTAACAGTCTTTGAGAAACATCAATCATAATGAATGGCATTTACTGGAATTCACAAGAGTAGTAAGTTTTTGACAGGACACGTCAATTCTGCTGGATCAAGACAAGAGGTAGGAACTGACAATGTCATTCAGTTATATATTTGTTTTCCATTTCTTTGCTCTTGAAATTAAACGATTGTCTTGTTACCTCGTTCAGGTAACAAGACAATCGTTTAATTTCAAAAGTGTTCGCGACGAAGCGACACATAGCTTATAGTCTATATACTTGCCTATATACCGTTGAAATACTTAAGTTATTTAAGTAAGCAATGTATGTAATAGCATAGGTAAATAAAGAATTTAATTCTTTTCGATTAGGGGTACCCTAAAAAGCGGGAGCGCAAGTAGCGCCGGGTGCGACATACTCACGCACCAATGCGTATTATTTACCTTTACATACACTACACTGTTAGGAAACACAATCTAGGTGTTCTAACTTGGATGCCCTAAGGCTATGACTGAAAAATGATACCTAACAACAGTACATAGCCAGGGACTATAGAGTATCACCCTGAAACACTAGATACATACACATTTCTCTCAAGTAAGTGATAAGATGAACTCGTTATAAGCGATTCAGCATTTCTAGGTAACCTAGATATCTGCCTAGGACATGTAAACAGATAGTACTCACATAGTTCTAGTACATAAAGGCCACTTGCTTGGGATAATGTGTCTGTATACATAGAACACAAGGGTTTTCGAGCGCTTGTCGGCGGCCCGCCCGCCTTCAGGTACCTTCTGAACCTGAAGGAATATAGATTTGCTTACTGAAGCAATACCCTCGGGGACTGGCAGGCAGGCGCTCGGATTCTCCCATAGGCCCCAGGTCCTCTGACCTTCGGGCATATCATAAAACCTGTTGGTTTCCCTGGGTCTGGCAAATATTTCCCTTTTCGGCCGCTTCCCGGCACCAAAACCACCAGAAGGGCTGGTGGTATACCCTAGTTACACACACCATTCGATTCCTTGTTTCATGGCCTCCCTGATCACACTTTTGTAAGGAGCCCAGCTCTGGTGACCAGGGAGATAACTACCGAAATATGTTGCCCGGCCCCGGGACATTCTCATTTTCGGACACTTCAGGGTGAATACTGACTCGAGGGTTGAACCCACGCCCACCAGAGTGGCACCATAGGGTGGCCTGTCATGATGGCCATCGATTAATGCCTGGTGGTCGTGGATTCCACGGGTACCTTGAGTACAAACTAACTTTATGTTAGAAAATAACATCTTTCACTACTCACGCACACTTCCAGGCACCTACACGCCTGAAGGTTATAGATATAGCTATAGAAACACTAGATTCCTATAGCTTAGGGAAAGGGCTTTCGAACCCCCGCGATGAAAGTAGTGGAAAAATGTATACTTTAGCATGTAATAGCCATAAGTTCGAAAAACCAGCAGAATTTCCCTTCATCACTCGTTCTTCCTAGCAGAACTCCTCGGAGGAGATAGTCAGGGACCTGGACCAAGGTCCGTCGGATGGGCCATTTCAAGGCGCTTCCAACCATATAGGTCATGCCATGGTCATGACGTCGGGAAGGGAGGTTCTGCTGATTTATAGCATAAGTTTATAATAAAAAATTAAGTAAATAAAAAACTTGTGCGACTAAAAAATCAGGGTCCTCGTGACGGTAAAGTTTGGTAGTACGATAGTGCGCATGCGCATCGAGCAATTCGGTAGCCAAATTTGTATTAGAAGAATCCACGCAACTTTATGTCACGAAGACCCTGTGAAAACATCGCAAAACACTAAGAAGAATAAAGTCTTTTATTTCCTGGACATCATATCTTCACCCGTGAACATCTGGCAGACCTCAAGCAGCTCACAGAGGCGAGAATTCTTGATGACAACTGAACAATAGGTGCAAGGGTGTCAACGCGCTGGTGCTGGAGCCTTACAACCTCCAGAAGCCCTATCCTCCGCCAGCGATCACGTCCACCCCGTACATTAACTGGTCCGTTCGAGCCGAATTTTCAAGAACCAAGCCGTTTCTGTGAACATATAGGCCAACGAAAAGCCTAGTTCCGGTGAAGTAAGAAGCCTGATGCCCTGTTCCTGTGAACAAAGAAGTCTGACGTCCAGTACACCTCGTCAACTGAGGGTACATTCTTGTTTCTTTAACACGTCAGATAATAGTCAAAACGTAACGTACCGTTCCTGAGAACAGTTCCTGTGAACAGAGAAGCCTGATGTCCAGTACACCTCGTCAACTGAGGGTACATTCCTATTTCTTTAACACGTCACATAATAGTCAAAACGTAACGTACCGTTCCTGAGAACTGTACCTGTGAAGAAAGAAATCCGATGCCCACGCCTGGGAACACTTCCTGAGAACCGTACCTGTGAACAAAGAAATCTGATGCCCACGCCTGGGAACATTTACTGAGAACCTAGTGCCTGGGAAGAAAGAAACCTGACGTCCGTTTCCTGGGAACCATACCCCATAAACAAATTTGGTAAGAAATACATTCCCATACTTAAAGTACCGACTGGGGTACGAAACCATCACGTTCCCGTGAAGAGTTCCTGGGAATAAAGAAGCCTGACGTCCTACTCGTAAACCTTACAAGTGTCAAGGTTAAGATCATATTTCTTTAAAGATTAGTCAAAAACGTTACGTATCGTTCCTGTGAACACTTTCCAGGAAAGAAAGAAAGGAAGGTGGGATTTCCAGTATCGCATGATATCACGGCAGTCGACAACAGGATTCCGTCCTGCCACGCGTCCCGTTTGAATAGCAGATGACTACCGTCGCTAAGAGACGCACGTGGATTGAGCCCCACGTGTGCCAGTGACGTGTCACAGACGTGAAGAGACTCACACGTGGATTAGGCCCCACGTGTGAAACCCTTTTCCTGGGTGAAAGAACCCAGATACTGGGTGGAAACCGTGTTCCTGGGAGACAACCGCATTCCTGGGAAATTTTCGTTACGCCCCTGAAGCGATCCAGTGGCGTGAACCTGCGTTTTGGAGGGTTACCGTCGTCAAGAGACGTGAAACCAGCCGGTCTTCGTGACTACCCGTTCCTGGGAGACAGCTGCCGACCCTGGGCTGTGAACCTGAGAAGAAACTAGGAGATTACTGTCCTGGTAACCTAGTTGCTGAGGAAATAGCGCTAAGAGTTATCGCTGGAAAAACTTATAATAGAAGTTTTTATAGCGTGCTGAGAACTCGTTTCGGAGATAGAACATACATACGACGTACATCGAGTCCTGCAAAATTATAGCTGAAGGACTATCACCAAAGCGCTATCCCTGAGAGAGCTATCGCTAGAAGAAACTTATGATAGAAGTTTTTATAGCGTGCTGAGAGCTTGTTTCGGAGATAGAACACACATACGACGTTCATCGAGTCCTGCAGAATTATAGCTGAAGGATTATCACCGAGGCGCTATTAGTCCAGTAGCCAGAAGAATATGCCCTTTGATAATTCAAAAGTTTTTTATTTTCGCTGGGTGGATACTTTATGTGAATTCAACGCTATGGACAAAAATGCTAATAGTTTAGAGTTATGCAATAGGCATAAAGTAGGTATTTCCTATTATTTCGTGTTATAACAATAATATAAAATTTAAATTTAAATAATTTACTGTTTCTTTATTAGTACTATCTAAACTTTATATTAGTGAAAATGCTAACAGATACATACTGTTGAACAATGGAAAACTGAAAATGGCTCGTAACTCTTTCAATAAAAGATTTAAGTTTTCAAATCATTTCCTATATGCATAGAGGGATTAGTTATACCTTACAACAAAAGTTCTAACAACTAAGTATAATGCTGCACAGGTTATTGTATTTTTACATTGTGATTTGCGAAATATTGAATTTAAGTTTATAAATTTGCGCCTACATATTCGAAATAATAAACTCTGCCACCATACAAAAGTTTAAACACTTATGTGCTATGCTAGTTTAATAAATCAAATACAATTTGGGTATTGCGGGGCGCGGTGTAGGTATGTACGATCAGTATAAATTCTTCGAACCATAGAGACCACAGAGGCCCACATCATAAACGGACTCTTCTGATGATTTTTAGAAAAACATTACCGCGCAAATTCCTATTTCAAACTGGCGTCTAGTATCTGACATATCGTTCACTGTTATTTTGCCTATGAATGCAACCTTATTGCTACGATAATAAAGATCACTAAAATAGGTAATCTGGCATGTGTTATACAAGCCTTCCCCGTGCTAATCGAATAAATATTAAAATTATGTCTGGTACTGTACGACTGCCCCATATAAGAACGCAGTAGGTGAAATATTTTTAAAATGGTTTTATACCCTGATAATCTTACTTATATTAATTTAATGAGTTTTAATATGCTGCGATGGACTGTGTAATTTTAACCAGGAAATTTATAATTTGAATTGAGATTTGGTGCTTTAATTAATACATTTTATCATTATTTACAATGGGAAAGTCCCTTCAAATTGTAAAAACACCTTAAATTAGCAAATGTCCGGTACTTAATAGGTATTGAATTATTTTGTTTAAAGATATGTAAAATATTTAATAGATTTAGGACACCATTGATATAATTTGTGTTATTACGTACAGTTCACCCGTAAGCCTTGTTTAGTACTCGCTTATTTTATTTTTTTTCGTTACTACTAACACAAGATGACATTCCATAGGCTAATTCAAATAATATTTTTGCGCTTTCCTGGAATATAATATTTTATGGCATTTACTAGGTTTTGATGTACAGCAATCGTGTGGTAAGGTCACGTGGTGCCGATTTTTCGTTATAATAGAGTTTAAAAACTAATAGATAGGGCGCAATAGACACGATCATGTAAAATTTATCTATCTAAAAAATAAAAAAATGTTCTAAATCTTGGTAAGCGTATCACAAAACTGACACCTAAACTTGCCGGACTCACTAGGGTTGCTACTTTATTGATTCTGAATAAAAAAAATGAGTAGGTAATATTTTACAAACATAAATACATCGATTTGTATTTGCATACATCATATCATGCTTACAGTGTCATCTACTAAGGCTTAATGGGTAACACTGCCTTTATTGTATTAGGTCTTAGGACCAGCGATGTAGTCAATTTAGTTGTGACTGTTGCACCGGTTATAAGATGTTTGATATTTCTACAGTCACATCTGTTTGGAAAAGGCATTTGCTTGGACTTTTCCCTAATATGTTGGGGTTGACTTCCACTGTTTTCAGTCGAACCAGACGCATCTGAATACCAGTGTTTTATATGAAGTGACTGCCTACCCTGCCAACCCAGATTATACGGTAATCCTACTGGATAATACGGTACCCTTTTGTTAGGGTGGCCGCAGACTTTCGGGTTTCTGACGACCCGTAACGACTGTCAAAGATTCAATACGGCGAATTTTATTATTCTGTCATCTCGATATTCTGTCAGCACGGCAGGTACGACTATTCCGTGTTCTGTGAATATTTCTTTCTTATTCTTTTTATAGGAACAAAGAAGTTAGAAATCGTATTCGACCTCAACATTAAAAATAACAAATTGCCATAAAATTAGATTTTATGAACGAGGTTTAAATACTGATGTGACAGTAATGAAATGGTTTCGCGCCTCATTCAATACATTCAGAGTGGAGTGTCACCGCGCCCCGCAATACCCAATTGTATTTGATTTATTAAACTAGCATAGCACATAAGTGTTTAAACTTTTGTATGGTGACAGAGTTTATTATTTCGAATATGTAGGCGCAAATTTATAAACTTAAATTCAATATTTCGCAAATCACAATGTAAAAATACAATAACCTGTGCAGCATTATACTTAGTTGTTAGAACTTTTGTTGTAAGGTATAACTAATCCCTCTACGCATATAGGAAATGATTAGAAAACTTAAATCTTTTATTGAAAGAATTACGAACCATTTTCAGTTTTCCATTGTTCCACAGTACGTATCTGTTAGCATTTTCACTAATATAAAGTTTAGATAGTACTAATAAAGAAACATTAAATGATTTAAATTTAAATTTTATATTATTGTTATAACACGAAATAATAGGAAATACCTACTTTATGTCTATTGCATCACTCTAAACTGTTAGCATTTTTGTACATAGCGTTGAATTCACATAATGTATCCACCCAGCGAAAATAACAAACTTTTGAATTATCAAAGGTTATGTGGAAAATAATTGTATCCCTACTGGACTACTATCCCTGAGAAAAAACATAGAAGTTTCGAACGTGTGAAGGCGAAGATTTGTTCTATGAGATAGAACGAAAACAAACACATACGAGGACAAACACATTACCCTCATTCGGCAGTCGTGTAATAAGAGTTAGTGTGAAAGAGAACCTGACCCTAATCAGGGACACTAACTCCTTCAGTCTGGATTTGACCATCAAGATTGGATTTTTCGATTGGCACGTGTTATAGCCTGGAAGCTAACCTGGAGTTAGGAGGATCGGACTAACCCGGAGTTAAGAATTAACCCGGGGTTAAATTTTCGAAAATTGAAAAAGGAAGCGAATCCACTTCAAGCTGACGTCTGGGACCGAACTTAACCCAGAGTTAGGACTTAGCAGTTTTCAAGAAATTCTTTGAAGCTTGGACATAGCCGTTTGAAGACTTGAAAATAGACTTAACCGTTCGTGCTGGAGTCTAGAGTTGGACTTAACCTGTTCGAGCTGAAGTCTAGGGTTGGACTTAACCCTTTCGTGCTGAAGTCTAGGACTTAACCCGTTCCTGCTGAAGTTTGGATTTGGACTTAACCCTTTCAAGCAGAAGTCTTGAATATAGTCAACCCGTTCCTGTTGAAGTTTGGATTTGGACTTAACCCGTTCCTGCTGAAGTCTAGAATTGGACTTAACCCTTTCAAGCTGACGTCTTGAATAGTCAACCCGTTCCTGTTGAAGTTTGGATTTTGGACTTAACCCGTTCCTGCTGAAGTCTAGAATTGGACTTAACCCTTTCAAGCTGACGTCTTGAATAGTCAACCCGTTCCTGTTGAAGTTTGGATTTTGGACTTAACCGTTTCAAGTCTAGAGTTGGACTTAACCCTTTCGAGCTGAAGTCTAGAGTTGGACTTAACCCGTTCGATTTGAAGTATTGAAACAGAAGTCAACATGCCGATGACCAGATCACAGGACAGGAAGGCTGAGGCGTGGACAGTAGGCATGGATCACCCAACAGGCCTACGTCATCAGCTGCCCCCACGCTCGCCTACGACGACCGAAGGGACGGGACAGTCTGCACCTACGTCACATATAGGTGACGACCCGCTCACACAGAGACTTACAGGAGATATAGATGATAAGGAACAAACAGATCGGCCCAGCACATGCAGGAAGGCACCCAGGAGGGAAGGTTCTTCAGATAGAACACTGAAGCCTTCTGATAGAATACAAGGGATTCAAGATAAGACCTTTGATAGAGGCACTACCATGGCTACCCGGGGGGACGCCCGTAACGTCCAAAGCAGACCGCCGTCGACCAGGACGACCCGGTCACAAAAGAAAATTTCGAGAGCACGTGAAGACTTATTGAAGATTAAGTTGGAACTTGCCAAGTTAGCGCTTCAAAAGGCAGAAGAAGAAGTTTCTGAAGCCGAATATATGGATGACAGAGACTCTAATGAAGAGTACGTGCGTTCGTGGCTGGAAGAGGCACCAGAACCTGAGCCACTGAGGGAGGATGACGCCGCCGAAGGGGACAAGACCAATAAGCCCCCGCCTGCGACTGTCGACGTTATAGCGGACTCCCGGACGCACGATCCTACAGCGAAAGAAGTGAAGGCTAACACAGAGCCGTCAAGGCAAATAGAAGCGAAAGACTCACTCCGTCCCTTCCTAACGGAGCTGACATCCGCTATAGCGTCGCTAGCCGACAGGAAAATCGAGCCATGGACGCCCAACCCTTCGGCGTCGAAGGCTGTCATGACTCTACCGAACTTTGGTGGAGCTCATACCGAATGGCTATCTTTTCGAGCCATATATGAGGCAACTCGTGCCTACTTCAGCGACATAGAAAACACGGCAAGACTCAGAAGGAGCTTGCGTGGTCGCGCACTGGAGACAGTGAGCTCAGAACTCATCGGGAACGCAAAACCGGATGAAATCATGAGAGAATTGGAGCTACAATACGGACGTCCTGATTCAATCGCCCAGGCCGAGACAGATCGACTTAGAGGGCTGCCACGATGCAGCGAGTCGCCCAAGGACATCTGTACCTTTGCAAGTCGGGTCAGAAGCGGAGTGGTCACCCTGCGTGCACTCAAGAAGGATCATTACCTGATCAATGCTGAATTAATGCGATTGTTAACCGAAAAGCTGCCCAATTCTCTACGTGTACAGTGGTACAGAACGTTCACGGAAAAGTATCAGTCGCTGCCAGACTTATCACTCTTCAGCGACTTTATAACGGAACAAGCTCACTTCTGCAGTGCATTCGCCCCGCCTGAGGCCATCAAGGAGACAGACACTCTGGTGGGGAAACGTGTCATGCAACGGACACACACAGCTACCGACAAGCCGGTAAACAAATGTCGAGTCTGCGACAAGGAAGGTCACTACTCGTCTGACTGCCCCAGGTTCAGAGACGCAGCAAGTGACAAGAAATGGGAGCTAGCCAAGAAACATAGCTTGTGCTATCGCTGCCTGAGATTTCGTCGGGAAGGCCACACATGTACCAAGAGGAAGTGTGGCCTCAAGGGATGTACAGCCACGCACCATCGACTTCTTCATTTTAGTAAGAAGCCTCAGACAGATAGGTCTAAGAAAACCACTGCTCCAGAGGACCAGAAGAAGGAACCTAACGAAACGGTGGCTAGTTCGCGAACTAGTTCGAGTCATGCTTTCCTGAAAATGATACCGGTTCGAGTCATCGGACCGGCGGGAGAGGCAGACACTTATGCACTCCTTGACGACGGATCTACCGTTTCGCTGATAGATGAAGCCATCGCCCAGCGAGTGGGAGCAGTGGGACCTATAGACCCACTGAAGATCGGTGCCATTGGTGACACCATGATCGACACTCCCTCATCGAGACGAATAACAGTCGTTCTCAATAGTAAACAGAAAAATAGGGTGCCCTTCAAGGCGCGCACCATTCCGAAGCTCAACCTGTCACCACAGGCAGTCAGTCGAGAAGATGTAGCACGATGCAGACACCTTCAAGACCTGACGTCGCAGCTTACTTACCCCACTGGGGTGCCAAAGATCCTCGTCGGCCAAGATAACTGGCACCTGTTACTGGCCAGCGAGATCCGCAGAGGTCTGAGAAACCAACCCATCGCGTCGTTAACCATGATGGGTTGGACATTACACGGCGCGCACATCAGAACCCTGGGACAACGGGTGCACTATGTCAACAGATATCAGACTGTTGACAACAAGCAAGATGCGGATCTGAACGAGCAGGTCCGTGAATTCTTCGCTATCGAATCATTGGTCATCAATCCAGGACGACCAGCTTCTGACCCAGAGAAGAAGGCAGAAGAGATCCTGAACCGTCACACAAGACAGTTAGGAAACGGGCACATAGAAACCGCCATGCTATGGCGAGATGAAAACATAGAAATGCCCGATAGTTATGAGACAGCCCTCAAAAGGCTAGTCTCTATCGAGAAGAAGCTGGATAAAAATCCCGCTCTTCGTGTGAAATACACACAACAGATGGACTCCCTTATAGAGAAGGGATATGCTGAGAAGGCTCCCAAGTCGAGTACTCCAGGAAGAACCTGGTACCTGCCTCATTTCGATGTCTTCAACCCAATGAAGCCAGAGAAACTTCGTATAGTTCATGATGCCGCTGCAAAATCGAGAGGAAAGTCCCTCAACGACTTCCTGCTCACTGGACCGGATCTGCTGCAGTCGCTGCCCGGCGTCATGATGAGATTTCGTAGACACAACATAGCCATCTCGGGAGATATAGCTGAGATGTTTATGCAAGTCAAGGTACGGAGTCAAGATAGAGACTCACTCCGCTACCTATGGAGAGGCAATAGAAGGGAAGGAGCCCCAGAAGAGTACCGTATGACGTCCATCATATTCGGCGCGGCCAGCTCACCGTGCACCGCCATTTTTGCGAAGAATTGGAACGCAAAAAGGCACATAGAGAAGCATCCAGTAGCAGTGAATGCAATAGTACAGAACCATTATATGGACGATTATCTGGACAGCTATAGAACAGTCGAAGAGGCGACAGAAGTCGCGACTATGGTGAAGAAAATACACCAACAGGCGAAGGTTGACCTGAGGAAATGGGTATCAAACAGTTCGCAACTGATAGAGAATATAGATCCGTCGCAAACCTATACAGAGGTTGTGAACATCGTAGACACAGCAGGCACAGAGAAGATTCTCGGCCTGATTTGGAGACCTAGTGAGGACACGCTAGGTTTCAACCTAACGCTTGCAAGACTGCCGCAGGGAATACTTGAAAAAGAGGCCCCGACAAAAAGAGAGGCGCTCAAGATCGTCATGTCATTATATGACCCACTCGGACTCGCCTCACCTATAACGATTCGAGCTAAACAAATACTTCAAGAAGCTTGGAGGCGAGGGGTCGACTGGGACCAGATACTAGATGAAGATCTGGCAGTCCAGTGGAAGAACTGGACACAGCACCTGCGACAGCTCAAGGCGATCAGCATACCAAGATGTTACCCGGGTTATAGCGATGCCACAGAAATACAAATACATGTATTTACCGATGCAAGCGAGATGGCGTACGCAGCAGCTGTGTATTGGCGAGCCACCACAGCAGAAGGCACACAGCGTGTCAGCCTAGTCATGGCTAAAGCGAGAGTAGCCCCATTGAAGCTACAATCGATACCTCGCCTCGAGCTGCAAGCAGCGGTGATGGGAACCCGCGTAGCTGCAGCTGTTATACGTGAGCACGACTGCAAACCGTCGTCGGTCACATATTGGTCAGACAGCAAAACTGTACTGACATGGATAAGAAAAGGAGCACGAACATATAAAGCTTTCGTAGCTCATCGAATAGCTGCCATAGAGTAGAGCAGCAAAGTAGAGGATTGGCGATGGATTCCTACAAAATTGAACATCGCCGACATCGCTACTCGTGACGTCCCGCAGAAGTTCGACTCACAGCACGAGTGGTACTGTGGCCCCAGATTCCTGTATGAAGACCCTTCTTCATGGCCATCAGAGAAGCCTCTAATCGCTGAAGAGACAGGAGAAGAAAGAACTCTCACTGTCATAGAGAAAGCTTTCATAGAAAAAGCTGAAACAAATGTAAAGCTCACTGAAGCTATACCTAATCCCGCAAACTTTTCGAGATGGGAGCGGCTATTACGTGCGACTGCAAGCGTCCTACGTTTCATATATCTCTGTAAACAAAAAACAGAGAGAACGTTCTATAAGAGAACAAAGAAACTTGAAGACGACCCGGACTGGCGAAAGAAAAAGAAGACAGCGACTGCAGCAGCTAAACCAACTCTACATAGAGAGCCAGAAGCCCGGCAACAGACTATAGAAGCGAATTTTCTTCAAAAGGCTGAGAAAATACTCGTACAAGTCGCACAGCAGCAATCGTTCGCTCAACAGATAGCTAGATTGCACGAACAAAAGGTAGTGGAGAAAAATAGCCCGCTACATTCGCTACAAACAGAAGTAGTAGATGGCCTACTACGTATTAGAAGTCGAATAGCCGCCACTGACGAGATTACAGAAGATGTGAGGCGCCCACCTATATTACATGGCGACCATCACATAACACAGCTCTACATAGATTGGACACATCGCAGCCTATTACACAGCGGGACGGAGCTCACTATCAATGAGGTGCGGCAGCATTATTGGGTCGTAAGGATGCGACCAACGACCAAGAAGGTACTATCAAGATGTCTTCAGTGTCGTATTCGTAAGGCACAAGCACCCGTGCCTGCGACCGGCGACCACCCAAGGACGCGCCTCGCTCATCATCAGAGGCCGTTCACATACACCGGGTTGGACTATTTCGGCCCGCTATCCGTCACCGTCGGTCGTCAGCATCAGAAGAGATACATAGCTCTATTCACGTGCCTCACAACTAGAGCTGTCCACCTCGAGATCGCCGCCAGCCTCAGCGCAGACTCCGCTATACTAGCGCTGCGCCGATTCGCCGCCCGCAGAGGATGTCCTACAGAGATACACTCTGACAACGGTACCAACATGCATGGTGCCGACCGAGAGCTCCGAGAGGCCTTCCGAGAGGAGGCCAGTCGCCGAGGCATCACATGGCGCTTCATCACCCCATCAGCGCCCTTCATGGGAGGCGCGTGGGAGCGCCTCGTTCGCTGCGTGAAAACCGCACTTTATACTGTACTTACAGAAAAACACCCACACGAAGAGGTGTTGTCCACACTGATTTGTGAGGCAGAGTACACAGTAAATAGCCGACCGTTGACTCATGTATCAGTCGACGGTGAAGACGACGAGTCCATCACGCCGAACCACTTCCTACTTGGTGGCTCGGCTAGACTCCCAACCCCCGGCGTGTTCACCGAGCAAGACGTCGATCACAAGAAGATGTGGCGCCGGTCACATCCTGGCCGACATGTTCTGGCGCCGCTGGGTGCGAGAGTACCTGCCGGAGCTCCAAAACCGGCGGGAGCCCCACAGCAGCGGGCCTGGCCTGCAGGTGGGCGACCCCGTCCTCATAGCTGACGGCCAACTGCCTCGCAACACGTGGCCGCGAGGCCGCATCGAGGCCATCTACCCTGGCCCTGATGGCGAAGTCCAGACCGCTGAGGTGCGCACCACTGGCGGCACTCTAAAGCGTCCGGTGAAGAAGCTCATACCGCTACCTAAATGAGCGCAGCAGAGTTCCAGCGGCGAGAGCGGAGCGACGTGTCGCAGAGCGTCGTGGCTACGAGCGCTGCCGACGGTCGTCGCTCACCGGCGTGATGCAGCGCCGCGCCGACGTCGCTACGTGTCGTCACTGCACTGCACGGCGGGAGAGATGTTCGCGACGAAGCGACACATAGCTTATAGTCTATATACTTGCCTATATACCGTTGAAATACTTAAGTTATTTAAGTAAGCAATGTATGTAATAGCATAGGTAAATAAAGAATTTAATTCTTTTCGATTAGGGGTCCCCTAAAAAGCGGGAGCGCAAGTAGCGCCGGGTGCGACATACTCACGCACCAATGCGTATTATTTACCTTTACATACACTACACTGTTAGGAAACACAATCTAGGTGTTCTAACTTGGATGCCCTAAGGCTATGACTGAAAAATGATACCTAACAACAGTACATAGCCAGGGACTATAGAGTATCACCCTGAAACACTAGATACATACACATTTCTCTCAAGTAAGTGATAAGATGAACTCGTTATAAGCGATTCAGCACTTCTAGGTAACCTAGATATCTGCCTAGGACATGTAAACAGATAGTACTCACATAGTTCTAGTACATAAAGGCCACTTGCTTGGGATAATGTGTCTGTATACATAGAACACAAGGGTTTTCGAGCGCTTGTCGGCGGCCCGCCCGCCTTCAGGTACCTTCTGAACCTGAAGGAATATAGATTTGCTTACTGAAGCAATACCCTCGGGGACTGGCAGGCAGGCGCTCGGATTCTCCCATAGGCCCCAGGTCCTCTGACCTTCGGGCATATCATAAAACCTGTTGGTTTCCCTGGGTCTGGCAAATATTTCCCTTTTCGGCCGCTTCCCGGCACCAAAACCACCAGAAGGGCTGGTGGTATACCCTAGTTACACACACCATTCGATTCCTTGTTTCATGGCCTCCCTGATCACACTTTTGTAAGGAGCCCAGCTCTGGTGACCAGGGAGATAACTACCGAAATATGTTGCCCGGCCCCGGGACATTCTCATTTTCGGACACTTCAGGGTGAATACTGACTCGAGGGTTGAACCCACGCCCACCAGAGTGGCACCATAGGGTGGCCTGTCATGATGGCCATCGATTAATGCCTGGTGGTCGTGGATTCCACGGGTACCTTGAGTACAAACTAACTTTATGTTAGAAAATAACATCTTTCACTACTCACGCACACTTCCAGGCACCTACACGCCTGAAGGTTATAGATATAGCTATAGAAACACTAGATTCCTATAGCTTAGGGAAAGGGCTTTCGAACCCCCGCGATGAAAGTAGTGGAAAAATGTATACTTTAGCATGTAATAGCCATAAGTTCGAAAAACCAGCAGAATTTCCCTTCATCACTCGTTCTTCCTAGCAGAACTCCTCGGAGGAGATAGTCAGGGACCTGGACCAAGGTCCGTCGGATGGGCCATTTCAAGGCGCTTCCAACCATATAGGTCATGCCATGGTCATGACGTCGGGAAGGGAGGTTCTGCTGATTTATAGCATAAGTTTATAATAAAAAATTAAGTAAATAAAAAACTTGTGCGACTAAAAAATCAGGGTCCTCGTGACGGTAAAGTTTGGTAGTACGATAGTGCGCATGCGCATCGAGCAATTCGGTAGCCAAATTTGTATTAGAAGAATCCACGCAACTTTATGTCACGAAGACCCTGTGAAAACATCGCAAAACACTAAGAAGAATAAAGTCTTTTATTTCCTGGACATCATATCTTCACCCGTGAACATCTGGCAGACCTCAAGCAGCTCACAGAGGCGAGAATTCTTGATGACAACTGAACAATAGGTGCAAGGGTGTCAACGCGCTGGTGCTGGAGCCTTACAACCTCCAGAAGCCCTATCCTCCGCCAGCGATCACGTCCACCCCGTACAAAAAGCGTTTAAAGAAATTTACTTTTCAATAAAAAAAAATATCAGGTTATTTTTTTCTCAATTGTTTGTGCAAAGAATAGTTTAATAGAGTAACTAAAGAATCACTCAAACATAAAATCATTGTTTGAAAGCATCATTCTGTCATTCGCATTTTATTTAAATTTAACTCCGGTTCAGTTCAAACTGTCATTTTCATGCATCGATATATGTGTACTACGCACTAGATTTTGCGATCCAAACGCTCACTCTGTTCGACTGAACTGTACTGCAATCCGTACACCTCAATTTAAACTATGTTGAACAAAACGCGTAAACGTCAAGAAATGTCATGGCGCTGGCGTTTTGATCGCGAGTTAACTAAACTGTATAAGCGATCTAGCGCTGCATTTTTTAATAGTTTGATAAGATAACATAAATATTTTAGCACTGCAGTGAACTTTAATTCTAACTCAACAGCATTTGAACAGTTATTTTTCATGAATATTCTAGAGGTAGAGTGTATGTCAATGTTTGCATGCCCTATGGTAAAATGTGTGTTACCAAAATATAAATACCTAGCCTTATAACTCCTAAGAGTTGACACCCATATTATTTTTTCCGAATAAATGATTTAAATTTTGAATTTTCATAGCACAACGCATGACAACTGCCAAAAGCCATGCCAAAAAATACTCACGTTGACCTTCGTATCTTCGTCTCCCTGTCGAGCGGTTCCTGGTTCCCAGCTGGGGCGCAAGACGATGGCCTTCAGCTTGTGCTCCCAGGTGTCCAGCTTACGGAACTTTTCCATTACGTTGTCGTTGTAGAATGTCTAGAAATAATGGAAAAGATTGGTTATTAAATAATTATTAAGATCAAAATAAAATTGGTTGCACTGTTGAACTGCTAATGTATTCCTGTATGGTAGTTGTTTTGCAATTTTCCTTCTTCTTATGGTATCTATTGCCGCCCAAAGATGCGTTAAAATAAGTGTTGAAATATGGAACTTTCGACGCTCATAACTTTCAAACATATTTTATTTTACTTTGTTGTTTCCATATAATGATGAGATAAATTGATAACGTATTTTATTTTGAACGTACACCGTTAAACAGTGGAGTAATCTATAGACTACGTTTGTATGGAAGAATGATCGACTAGTGTAACCTTAATCTTAATTATTGTTAGCATTAACGAATAATTGAATTCGAAATAACATAGAATGCATTATTCTTCTGCACGCTGTTCAAGACAAATTGGTAGTTCATTGTGCAATCGCTTGTTAGTTCTACTTCCACTATATATCAAAATTAGAGTAAATAATAGTTAACTAAAACGAATAGATACCTACTATGCTTTGATAAGGCTTTTCTTTGATTATGTTCTGTAAAACAGTATCGCATTACAAGAATATGATTTTTTTTTTTCTATGTAACTTTAACAGCTTTATTTTAAATCCAGACATTCTAATAATAATTATAACTTTGAAAAGACTCAACCCAACCATGTCCCAACCTTTATATTATAACAAGCAAGATTGCCAGCCTTATTACACGATATTATTCTCTTTATGTTTATTTTTTGTTGGCATTCATTGTCATGACAGGCCACAAAACCTTATATTAAAGGTTTACGCACACTCATTAAGGAACGTTACAGATGTTAGGGCGTGTACAGACAACGCAATTTTCGCGCCTGATGAAAATTTGCGAGCAATAACGGTAATGGGTATAATTGCTAGCAAATTAAAACTGGGTGGAATCTCTTAATATTTATAATAGCAATCTTATCAAACTCTAAACTTTGTCCTGGTAAAAAGAACAATAACATGATGTTAGAGAAAAAATCTATACTTTGATCAGTTTACAAGGCTTGACTAAATTTTTTAAATTGTAGTAAGTAGCTTTCTGTAGTTGGCAAAAAGCGGGAATAAGCGTTAGTTTCTGTATGTATGAGTAGCATTTTGACATAGTTATTTTATTCAGTTAGAAGTCGATTTTTAAAACTCTCACTCTCATCCTATATTATTAAGTCCGGAAAATATAATAGGTCTACCTTTTTAAACACAGACTTAGTCGCCATATTGCCTCGCCTTAGTACATAATAATAGTACAGCAAACAATCCCGCTCAGTATATCCACATCCTTATAATCCTTTGTAAAGTTAAACTTTTTTTTGTCTTGCCCCGTTTTCAGAGTTTGATTGCAATGTTTTGTTTACCCTATGAGACGTGAGCGTGTTTATAATTTAATATGATGTTTATTATATTTACGATAATGTCTGTTTTAGTAACATAGACATAAGGAATATATAGAGCAATAGCATCATAAAAACAACCCTATAGAAAGAGACAAAGTCATTGTGCGCCTTATACCCGTCTCTTTACACATTCTCTCTATCTAGGTATACGCAGAACTCATCTGCTCCTGCAATTCTGTGATTACCCGTATTCACTTTGTAGCAGTATCAACCGCCACATAGGGTAGGGGTTTGTAAGATTGCGTAGTGATTTTGTTTTTAACATTGCGCGCGCTGTCTTGTACAATGTACAGAAGTTTATTTAAGATATTATGTGTTTTATCATGACATGTGTTTACCGCTATGATAATAAACTATTAATTTATATGTTTATGATCTCATGAAGACAAAACTCCAAATGTATGTCACATTTGCGTGATGCACTCTCTTGACTGGCTACGCATTGTTGTCCTCATATTTTGTGCAAACGTGAGCAATTTGCAATTGATTTGTATAGTGTAGCGTTACGTATAGCTCAGTTGAACTATACGTAAGCCACGTTAATAATAAAGTAAAAAAAAAAATAAGAAAAAGGATATAGGTAAAGAAATTAGATCCGGCTTCGCACGACGTGGGCAGCTAGGAAGTTCCGGCTTCGCACGACGTGGGCAGGTTTTTCATAGCACGCAGGCAGGCAGGCTAGGCAGCTGGACGGACACGAAGGCGTAGTATGCCCGAGGTATGCAGATGAGCTCGCAGATGAATCGCTTAGCTAGGCAGTAGGGTAGCCAGCAGGACGAATGGGCTGGCACACAGATGGTCAAGGCTTGAACCAATTGTCAGGATAACAGGCAGGTAGCAGTAGCAGTAGCACTGGTGCAGGAACAGGCAGCTAGGAGTGTGGAGGTCAGGCTGTGGCTTAATATGCTGATCAATCAAGCCCTTTTGATATGAAGCGGTGACCGTCGAAGTTAAAGAACCAGTAACACACTCAATAAATAATATTTATTGCATTTCACAGATTTGGTAGATTCACAGGCCTTATATATAATAGTTTTAAAGAGATTTTCAGATTCAATAGTACACCACGTAGTACTAAGTAGTCAAACGACTTACAGAGTTCAGTGCAGATTCCTAACTAAAAAAGTGACGCCCGTTTTTCTTCGTTCCGACATGTCTTCTAAATTTTAAATTCGAATGTCAATGAAGAAATCATGAACGAATAAAAACGGTTTACAGAGGCGCAGTCTTCCGCTGCCCTTATTATGAAATATATAATGTACAACGAGCTTAACCGTATAGTTCGGACGGGGTACATTTTGGGGCGCGACAAGCATACCTCCGCTGGCTCAGCAGTGGTTCATTTTGGACCCCAAATTTAGGTCATACGATATCCTAATTAATAACGTAATTATTGATGAAGATACCTAAAGAAAGTTATTTGGGGGCGTTAATTAAAATAGTTGGATAAAAAGCTTACTTGTTAGCGCCAATATCTTTTTTAGATTAAGCGTGCAAGTTTATTAATTTACCTTTGTTAAATACAAATGTGTTAATGGGGTAATCGCCATTTTGATGACAGTGGTGATCGAGGCCATAAAACATAAAAAATGCATATTTTGGACACCCAAACTCCACTACAGGGGTAGTGGTTTGCTCATCGTTTGATTATTTGACGAATTCATCCATATTTCAAAATAAATACTTAGTGGTAATGAAGTTATTTGTTATTCAAAGTCGAAGTATCGCGCCAATCGTGTTTGTTTACATTTTTATTTTACACAAATATCACCCTTCCACATGTAAAATTGATTACAAATATGACAATTATGTCTCTAAATATAATAAACAACAAGAAGAAGCCCAGATTTTAACGTAATTAACAAACACCAGTGCAATAATACGTAAAATTCATTACCACTACTTTATTTTTGTTAAATTTCCAATTCGTCAATTATATTGTTTTTTTTTAATGTAATAGTTGTGTGCCAAAACGATTTTAGCAATCGATTTTATTTATGCTATCGACTCGATTAATGAGCGATTATCCCAAATCGATTCTTAAAAAATACAATAAATACTTAAAATAATTACTATTAATACTTTCTTAAAGTAATTTGATTTTTGGACATTATTTTACTAAATCAACTACACAAATTCATCGAACCGTGGATAATTTCGCGCCGAATTTTCTATCCGATTCAAAATTTAAATTCGGAATGCGCTCGCTATTCAAAAATATTTTGTAAAAAAATAATAATCAGTGAGCCTTTTAATATTTGATAGTATCAGAAGAATACAGAGTGCCTAGTATATTTTTATGTAAGTATGTAACGCAAGCGTAAATAAATTTAGTATCGGGGAACCAACGGTTTTATGATTATTTCTTATATTGTAATGAGTGTCGTGGTGGCCCAATGGCTAAAGGCCTCGCTTTGCCTGGGTTCAAATCGGGGCAAGTACCAATGTGTCTTTTTCAAATTCATTTATGTACTTTCTAAGTATATCTTGAGATCGTTGAAAACGGTGAAAGAAAACATCATGAAGAAACCTGCAGCCGTATTGCGTAAGTGAATACAGCAAAGAGTTTGATCGCTATCCAATCGACCAAATCGACCAATCACATGCGAGTTATATGACGCGATGTGAATTTCTGTCTGTGTGATTGGTTGATTTGGTCAATTGGATAGCGGTCAAACTCTTTGCGTTGCCGTATTCACTTACGCAATACGGCTGTTGGTCTTAGTCTCAAATCGCCAACCCGCATTGAGCGCACGTAGTGATCAATGCTCATGCCTTCTCTGTATGAGAAGAGGCCTTTACCCTGCAGTGGGAGAGTTATAGGCTGGTATTATTATTATATTATATATTGAGTATGGTATGTTTAGGTTTTGAATTTGGTCGAGTTTGTTGTAATGTTATGAACATTGGTTACTGTATAGGTACTTTTAGAAGTTTATTTTTATTCGTTTTAAGAACATAAGTTTGGTTTGTATTTACTTCTGCATTCCCCAAAAACAATTAATGTCAATAACCTTGCGCGAATCCTTACCAAGCGAGTTATGGCATGGTTGTCATACAACTAAGCTGAAAATCAAAATCCAAAATGGCGCCGACGATAATTTGATTCTAATTATTGGGTAATTTTAATGGCTTCTCCGACAAAAGGTGGTTAATTTTTCTTTTTTTAGGCATCATTTTCTTGGTTTCCGTGTATGTAAATAACGATTATGGGTTTATAATAAAAATCCTAGATGGCACCGACGAAAATTTGTTTACTTTTCGTCATAGGTGTCATTTTCATAGTTTTCTGGATCGCTAATAACGAATACGGGCTTTGAAATAGAAATTATAGAAAAATAAACAACCTGTGGCAAATGGCAGCTGCCATCTTGGATTTAAAATTTGCGGTAATAGCACCCCAGAAGACATAAAATCCTTTAGAATAATGATGTATAGCTTTGAATAGCCGCCATCTTTTATTTGTGAATTAAGAGAATGTGCCAGCCCTTAAACTTATGTATGTATTAAGTTGTCGTAATGCAGCTTGGTACAAATACACCGCCTTTTTAGATTTATTTTAAATGAATTTTCTGGATCACCACCCTCGAAAATCATGTTCATGACTTCCATTACGATAAATTGTATGGTCTTGGATTTTAATCGTTTGACAACCATGCCATAACAGCTGGCTTCGTAAGGATCCACGCAAGTGTACCAGTTCCTCCCTACGCCTACTTATCATACATAGACATACTCGTATTTATACTGGTCATTCTGTATAAAACCTTCTGAAAAGATCAAAGTAAAACTCTCGTATAAACTAAAATGTATCCGATAAAATATTTAGAATACCGACCGCATTCCGAATTTGAATTTTGAATTCTTGTACCTACGTAATAGAAAAATTTGGCGCGAAATTAGCTACGAATACGATATTTTTGTCTCAAAATACTGTTATAGTACATTACTGCAGCGTCCAGCAGAAGAGCATTGATGGACGAACGTGTAAATGTGGGCTGTGGAGAAGCTAAGGCACACATACGTATTGTCCATCAATGACTAGTTGTGGCCAAGGCTTGTATAGTACTTTTCTCAAATAATGCGCGGAAATTAAAACTAAGTATCACCTAGAACTCATTTTGTCAAACGCAATAATTACTTTTCGAAATCAATGACGAACAACAATAATTATTACCGTGTCAAAGTTTTTTTTTTTTCTATAAACAGCTCTCTATATGAAAGCTAGTTCGAAATTTAAATAAAACCTTTGATAAGTTACCTCCTTGGTTGCCATGTTTAGGCGTAAAAGATTGTTCCATTTTTAAATTACACGACAAAATAATGCACAAATTTCCAAGCATGTTTGAGAAAAGATAACATTATTTAAGCATTTATGTATAGTTATTACTATAAGTTGTATTGTATTTTATGCCTATAATCTAATTCTAATTTTAAAACAATACATTTTTGATAATCACTCATTTATTTAAATGAACCGAGTCGATCGAAATAATTTAAAATAATTGTTTGATACATTTAATCGATTAGGCTGAATGCAATTTTTAATCGATTATGAGACGGGTGAATGGACAGCACAAAAAAAAAACAACACCAAAGAAATGTCATGTTGCAAGGATGCATCAAATTTTTTTTGCCAGATTTTGACTTGTTTTTTTATGAACTTTTGTATGAAAAAATAGGTATATTAGGACGCAAATAAAATAAGTATATCTTTATTTTGACCATTTGCATCTTTTCAGCAAGCGAAAAGGTTGTTTATGCACATATTTTGAGCAAATATAAATTGTCTACCGTTTGGAAAGGTGTAGTAATTCGTATTTTGTACACATTTTGCAGTAGACTGACGCGGTTTAACCGACCGCAACATGTAAATAAAGATATTTTTTACAAATTTACTGTGTAAAATAGCTGCGTAAACTTATTTACTTACTTCTGAATAAATTCGAATGTTGAAAGTTCAAGTAAATTCCTGAATTTCATGACGTAATTTGCAACAACCTGTCGACTCAGCTGGTATGTCATGTGTCAAAATCTTGTAGAGCAGAGTGGTTAAGAAGTATTGTCCATGGTATCTTATGTCTATGGTTTAAGAAAATAAAATAGACAATGTCATGTCAATAAAAATGACAGGGTTTAAAATACTCTATGATTTTTACAAATTAGTAGTAAAAATAAGTTTCTGGATGTTAAAACAAATCGTATGCTTTCAGGTTTTAAAGAATACATAAAAATGGTAAACATGAGATGATACAATTTAAAAAGTTATGATGAAGAAATTTGTAAAATATATTATAAAACGTAAGTAAACTAAGATATGTAAAATGAACACCACAATAGTTCCTAAACCGTTACCTTTAATTTGTTTATTATGTAGTTTTCTTGCTTGGCAGATAAGCTAGGTAAACGAATAAAGACATGTTGATTTTAAACTGCTTTGTTTTTTTTTAGAGAACATGGTAGTAAAAGTGCACAGTGCTGCACACTCCTACCCTAATCGCAAAAACTACAAAAATCAAAGTCAAATCCCTAGCGCTATCAAAGTTTTTTGTACATATGATGTAGTATGATTTGAACAAATTACATTTACAACAGCCTGACAAAATTCATGGGACAGTAGGACACCAGATATTACACCCCGTTCCAAATACCTCAATAACATTGTAAAGAAGGAATGCTGGTTAAAATATATTTGATATATTTAGGCAAACAATATGATTTATTATGTCATTTGCATATTAGGTTAGATTCTGCCATCGACCTTTTGTATTCCGGCATGATTCCGGCTATGATGTAGGTTTACTAAAGGATTATTCAAATTGGTTGTCCTAATTTTGCGCTAAGTATGATCTATTATGGTAAATCCCTTTTATGATATGCGGCTTAATATGATAAAAGCTGTTATGAGATAACTGTATGGATTCTATTATGATTGTGGAGTGGTGGGTGTCCACCTGATAATTATGTTTACGAGATAAATAAATTATACTGTTAATGAAAACCAATTAATGGTTCCAATATCTTGTTTATGATTTGAACGTTTGTCCTGGTATGGTCATGTGATGAGGGGGGATGAAACGCATGTTATTAAAAAAGTTATGAATATAAATGTGGATGGATGGGGAGGGAGAGGAAGGCCAAAGAAAAGATGGATGGACTATGTGAAGTGTGATATGAAAGAAAAGGGAGTCAGTGACAGCGTGACAGGGGACAGAACGGTATGAAAGAAGAAAACTTCTTGCGTCGACCCCAAGTAACATGGGTTAAGGGCAGGAAGATGATGATATTGTTAATGATTTGCAATTATGGGAACACGCTGCATGAAACGATATTCAAAACTGTAGATAGTAAATTATGTTCAGTATATTCCATGTAATTTAGGTTTCAGTTTTAATGTCGTTTATTTCAGTGAATAGTTCCATATCTACGGCTGGTATTGGAATTATTCATAAGGATTTAGCAGTATGAATGCCACACACAACGCAATAGTTAAAATGGTCTATTTTGTGACATGAATTTCATACAATATCAACATTCAAGAAAATAATTTAAACGGTGGAGTAAATTGGTAAGCACCTATAAAAGTGCCGCTACTATTAGAAATGTGAATCGTTGGATTATTATTAATCAATCACATTATTACGTTGAAATATAAACATGATAGTTCACATAGACACACGGGCTAAACCGCAAAAACTAGTACAAAATAATTTTATAAATACCTGCAAAAACAGCGGGTTGAAAGAAGGCTGGTTGTAAATGAGCCCGTACACGATCTCAATCTTGTCGGTCTCTGGTCTGAAGGTGCCAAACAGACGGTCCCAGATGATGAGCGCTCCTCCGTAGTTTACGTCCAAGCAGTACTTGTTGCTGCCTAAAGGGAGACAGAGATTTTTTTTTGAGTTTTTCCAATCTAAAACCCGAATATGCTCCGTACATCATATACGGAGCATATTCGGGTTTTTTTAAGCTTTTCTTCACACTGGGAATTTCTACTGTATCGTGGGTGCGTTTACAAGTATTTGTACTCACTCACACAGATATCTAGACGCGGTAAACTATCTACAAGCCATACAATTATTTGTTATGTGTGGGAATCAAACCCGCGACACACAGTTGCAAATTGTTTGAATTGAGACAGCTGGTCACTGGATCGGCTGGCTAGGCTAGGGAAACCCAATAAAAATAGTGAAATCACAATAAAATATGCTAATTAAAGAACCCTTATCAATAAAATAATAATTATGCTAAAAGAGAACCCATTTTATCTAATGATGGACTGCCTTTGAGCTGATAATGATGATCATGAAGTATATTTGCATAAAGGTTTTGAAACCTGCTAACAAAGTTATTGAGAAAGTCCATTATTTCTATCGCCCACGATGATGGTTCTGGATAATTTTCCATAGAATTAATATGTCCCTTTTACAACGTTTTCTTTTTTAAACATTTATACTTATCCCACAAAAAATCTCAATTTCAACTTACCATGATGTACTCTATGATGGCTTGGTGTGTTCAGGATGTACTCCAGTGGTCCCAGACTCTTGATAGCCTCAGTGTGGATCCAGAACATGTACAGGTAGCTGAACTGATGGTGCATGACGAATTGAGCTGGAGGGATCACCAGTGCCAGTGGGAGGTAGAAGGCCTGGAAAGCAGAATAAATGTTAAGACAGGATTTTCTTAATAAGTAAATATGGGAGGGAACTGGCTTTCCGTCAACTTACTTTTATTTATTTATTTTATTTCATGATAAAAAACAGAAGTACAATTAAATGTGATACATACTATCTAATTAGACAAAATACTTATTATACTACTAGCAACATTATCCACTTATTACTAATTTGATAATGAGCAACGTTTTGTAACAACGAAATTTATAAACACAAACAGAGAAGAAAAGAAAAATACACCACTTAATAATTTATAAACAGAGAAGAGAATCGACTAGAGATTTCCTAAATTGTTGTGCTGTTAGATTAAAAATATCAGTGTTTTTAAATCTTGTGTTGTAGGAATCCACAAGTTGGCGCAGAGGAGCGCGAAAGCCAGCATTTGAATTACAGACTTGCCTGATATTAATAGAAAGTAGGTGGTATGAACGCGCTTGTCTACGCACTACTGTCCTCGGAACGATGTAACAAATTTTATTTACTAAGTCTGTACAATCATATTTGTTATGCACAATACCATGTAGAAACATTGTCCCGAGAAGCAGTCTTCTGGATTCTAGGGTTAACAGTTTGTAATTCTTAAGTAACATATCATGCGAACCGTGGCTGTGATAGCATCTGTAATGCAGAGCTCTTAGGAATTTACGTTGAACAGTCTCAATCGAGTCAATATTCTTTGAGTAGTAGGGATTCCATATCATAGTAGCAAACTCCAGACAAGGTCTAACAAGCGATATATATAAGTATCTATAGGTTGATGGACGCTTGAAATCCTTGCTGTTGCGCATAACAAACCCGTACATTTTAAGGGCTTTGCTGATTACATTGTCTACATGGATATTAAAATGAAGTTTAGAGTCGAGCACCACACCGAGGTCACGCAATGAATACACTCTTTTTAATTGTGTATTAAGCAAGTGAAAGTTATAAGTGTGCTGCTTTATGTTTTTGGTGAATGTAATCGAATTACATTTGGATAAGTTCAAAGAGAGTTTATTCAAGGTGCAATAGCTAGACAGTCGATCTAAGTCACTTTGTAGCTCCAAACAGTCATCAATACTTTTTATAGTTTTGTACACTTTCAAGTCATCCGCGTATAGTAAAAAGTTCGAATGCTTAAAACAAGCGTGGATATCATTTATAAACAACGTAAACAACAAAGGGCCCAAAATTGAGCCCTGAGGAACCCCGGATGTGACGGAAATTAGCTCCGATTGAAATCCGTTAATAACAACCTTTTGAGTACTGTTTGTTATGTAAGAGGTGAACCATCTCAATAAATTGCCGCGAATACCATTGAAGGCAATTTTACGCAAAAGTAATTCGTGATCCACCTTGTCGAACGCTTTTTGAAAGTCTGTATATACTGCATCAGTTTGCAAACGATTATCCATATTTTCAAAAACATAGCCTACAAAAATAAGTAAAATTGTATAAGTAGATCTTTGTTGGACGAATCCGTGCTGTTCTTTAATTATAGCCTTGTGTAAAGTAGGATAAATTTCGTTATAAACCAGTCTCTCAAAAAGCTTCGACAAGGTAGACAGAATCGAGATCGGACGGTAGTTCTCTACGTCATCCTTTGATCCCTTTTTAAAGACAGGGGTCAAGTGAGCCATTTTCCATACATCGGGAAAAACACCCTCGCTGATACATTTATTGAATAGCAGATGAAGGGGCTCACATAAGTGATTGGCAACACGTATGAAAAACGAGGGAGGAATGCCATCTGGTCCAGGTCCTTTTGAAGGGTCTAACGACTTTAGCTCCTTATAAACTTTAGAAGGCTCGATATAAATATTGTTGATAATATCACTATTATCATGAAAAATAGAAGGCGGTTGCCATTTATGGATATCAAGAGACAATGGCTCATACACTGATTGAAAATAGTTAGAGAAAAGTTTACAAATATCACGTGGATCACTACTGGAATTACTTTTATATTTAATATTGGATGGAATTCCTGAGTTATTCCTTTTACTAGCCACATAGCCCCAGAAGTGTTTGAGATTTTTATTAATATTTTGTTCTACAGTTTTTATATAGTTTGAGTAACATAAGTAACATTCTTTGTTGAACCTGCGGCGATATAGGGAAAATTGCTCATAGTCAGATATATTATTGTACACTTTCCATTTGGTCCAGGCGTTGCTTTTATTCTTGAATAACCTTATAAGGGGTCGGGTGAACCAAATGGGGAATTTAGAAGTTCTGTATGATTTTTGCGGGACGTGTTTTCTAATTATACTAAACAAGCCATCATAAAATGCGTTTACCGACTCCTCTGCTGGTAAATTTCTAAGCAAGCTGTCCCAGTCAATTTCAGATAAGTCCGCCTTTATTAGATCATAATTGCACTTAGTATAGTTATATTTGATGATTGGGCAGCGTTTCATAGGTGCATATTTCAAGTAAGGGGAAGTCACAGCACAGTAAGGAGGGTGATGTAGGTCCACGGGTACTAAATAATCGCTCGGTTGGTAAACATGGCAGTGTTCGTTGGAGATCAGTAAATCCAATGTTCGGTTGTTAGCATTCGTAAAATTATGATATTGCGTAGCGTTAGATTCGGCGATGAAATCTTCTAGACATCTGCAACTGAAAGACCGGGCCTCACAGGGCTGGTTGCACGCAACACTATCACAGGAAGACCAGTCCAAGGTCGGTAAATTAAAATCACCGATTATGTAAAAACAATGTGTCATGGGATTACTTAAAATTATCGAAAGCATGTCCAAATATGTAGAATAGATGTCATCTGGTGTGTTCGGTGGAATATACACCGCGCTGATAATGTGTCGCTTCGCACGATCACGGCTAGGTAATTGTATAAGTAGAAATTCTATGTGGGTATGCAAAGAGTTACCTATAATATTGGTGAAATATATGGGTTGAAGTGTTCGCAAGATAGCAACAAGAACACCTCCACCCTCGCGTTTACCAGTGGCTGCGCGATCTCGGTCGCAACGAAAGACGTTATAGCGCTCATCTATAACCTCACAATCTGCTATTTCCGACATAAGCCATGTTTCCGTTAATACAATAATGTCGTATGAGTTACTTAAGATATTCATATAAATTGTCTGAAGTTTGCCACGTATGCCCCTACAATTCTGATAATAGATAGTAAGTGTATCAGGCATTAAGCTGGATATAAGTTATGACACGATTGCTAAATAATGTAGAACTTACAAATATATTTAGAGATGCTGCCACTAAGCCCGGTGTTACAAAAATAACAGATATCGAAAATAAAAACAATATTGAAGGTAGAACGTTTTAAACTCGCATAAATTTTTATGCCGCATTTACACATTCGTGCGAATCGCGAGGCGAATGGTGAGGCGAATAACGAACACGCATATGTAAACAGTACGCTTGCTATTCGCTTCGTGCCTCGCCTCGCGATTCGAGCGCTCGCGTTCGTATGCGAATGTCAAAATAATTCACTCCGCGAATGTGTGAACAGTAGTTCGCGACGGCACTCGTATACGAATGTTTCGTCGAATGTTCGTCGAGTGACGACGCGAATGGCGAACACGATTGTGTAAATGCGGTATTAGATTGTATAAAAAAGGAAAGTTTAAGTAGTCGACTCTTATTATAATTAGATGTATGATATAATTAGTTGCAGTAATAAGACTGTATAATATGCTAAACATTTTGTTTTGTGGTTGTATCATTGGTGACTTTAAATTTGTGAAAATCATTGTTGTTTCGAATAGCAAGTATTGTTGATATGTCAGTCCTGCGTACAAGAATCGTAGAGTGCTTAACCCAACAATGCTTAAACTTGTGTTTATTAGCCTCAAGGCGACATTGGCGAAAGAACAGCTTTTTCTTCAAAGTAAGGTGCTCATTCACGTAAATTGTATGTGGAGTACCTGCTATGCCAATCTGGTCGGATTTCAATCCCTTAGCCAAGCGGTAGGCACTCAACACATTGTCACGAAAAGGCACCGAGGAGAACCTAACCACAATATTTTTGGGTCTATCTTTATTCAAAGTTTTCTGAGGTACGCGATGTATGGAAATAATATCGTTTTGGGTAATTGGAAATTTAATTTTTTTACCAATTGATGCAATAAGTGTGATCAGATTCTCCCCCCGCCTCTCCGGGACACTACATATTTCAACATTACAGGCTCTGGCTTGCTGTTCTAACGTGTCGATTTTAGCCTCAAGCTCAGCGACTAGACTATCGGTACGTTCCGAAGAGGCGAAGCAGCCTTCTAGTGTGGAGATCTTCTTCATGACATCGTCGCATTGATTGGAGGTAAACTGTAGTGAACTTTCCAATGAGTCGATGCGCTGAGTCAAGTCCTTGTTCCTACCATCCAGGGCTATCATCTGCCGCTTAAACGTTTCCTGTTCAGCACGCAGAAAGTTGATGTCATTACGAATTTCTGTAGTGTGCGTGGTGAGAAGTTCTAAGTCGACTATCATACCAGCAATGCTGGAGTTGATAGCGGCCAGGCTGGAGTCAACATTGCTGCGAAAAGACTTCAAGGTCGATCTTAGCTCTGAAGCAAGCGCGTTTAAATTGTCAGTAAACACGCATTCTGGTTGTTTACGTTTCCTGCATGTAACTCCCGGATCGGCCTCTGACGTTGTTGTCCTTAAATCAGGGCTAGAGCAAGTTTTGTTAGGCGAGTGAGACATCATAATTATTATTAGTTCAAGTCTTGAGGGTCCTCAGGCAACGTAGGTACCAAATCAAAACAAGAAAATAAAAAAATCAAGCAAGAATAAATTATATCTTCAAAGTGTCGTTCTGACTATCGCTATGTATCGTGGTACAGGGCCGCCAATGTGACGTCACTAAGCGTCAAGCTACTGACACCGTATTTCGCTGCGCCGCACTTGTATCGAGTTGGTTCGGTGGTCCGAGCCGCGCTACCGTTAAGAGCGCTTACGCTGGGTGTCGCAGGTTCGAATCCCACCAAGTGATTCTCCGTTTGTATGTTTGTACTCACGATTTTTACGAGTACTGCAGAGACACGACGATTGATTCGTTTCGTCTTCGGGGGAACACGAGCGAGATACAGCACCGGGATCAAATATGGCCGCCACAGTAAATGGACAATCCCGCAAGATAGTAAGAGAGGGACCGATAAATAGCGGAAATCGCCAACTTGTCCGCCAGAAAATCACAATAAAATAATACAAAAAACAAAAAGACTAAGAGAGGCAAACAAACGTCCACACGTAGCAAAATAGAAACGCAAAATCTACTATATACTAATCGGCAAACTTTCACTTTGCCTTCTGCAATTGCTTCTATATGAACTCAGGGCACAATACAATATTGAATCCTATATACACATAATTATGAAAGGAATATGTTGGTTCACTGTATTATAAACACGAAATAATGATTGATTTTTACTGTGTTTTAGCTAAAATAGACCAGACCAGCTAAAATAGAATAACCAGAGGCAAAGTTGTTATTTTGATTTTTTCTTGTCTACTTTTTAGAAATAAATTGGTAAGACGGTTGTTGTTCACATTCCCATAACAGATCGTTTTTCTAGTAAAATTAAGATGATAAGAGCAGGCAGTGTCTGTTAAATTTTGTTCAGTAAATATTGTTCGTATAATATGGTCATAACTTAACACGTGTAAAGTCAGTAAAAATATCATTTTAATATACGAGAGCCTCATTCCGTAGCTTCTACATTAATATATTATATTAGCCCAGTTACAACCAGCACTCCATCACCCCTATCTTGTAACGTCTTGTGAATGTGATTGTTAAATAATTCCGAGCTCATACCTTTTCTAAATGCCTTTGTATGTTCCCTTTAACAGAAAGTGTGGAGAAGTATGTCAAGATCGTCTTTATTATGAATGGCGTAGGACTTTTGCGTTATAGTCAGAATCTTCACAGCTAAGAGGTTTTCTGATAAACAAATAAACTTTTATAAGTTCTAACGCAAAGTTCCGGGTTAACATTTTCGCAGACTGAAGCGTGACCACAATGCGAAAAAGAATTTGTTCGAAATATTTTGTTCTTTTTTATTTTGTATTTTTAGGTGTATCTACCTTAGTTCGTATTAATTTCTAAATCTGAACTTTCATCTCCTATTTATTTAGAATAGATCTATATAACGTATACAAATTATAACTAACCCTTTTAGAACTCTACTAATATTAAACAGCCCTTTACCACACATGGCTATAAAACATCCACAAAGCCTTACTTACCCACAAAGTGTTAATACGGCGAAGCCTTAATATATTCACTGTCACGATCTTGCCCAAGTTTCAATGCTATCGACTTCCCTTTTGTATTATTTATGGCCAAATGACGGAAACCATGGCAAGTATGAAACAAAAAGATCGGGACTGCAAAGTTTATGAGGTTTATAAATATGGAATACGGATGAAGCTAAACGCTAAAAGCTGGCTTACGCCTTTTTATATTATGATACGGTTTCGTCTTTTGAATAAAATGCTGTGCAAATAATTTATTTTCCGTTTTCTATGTTTTTAAACCATTCAAAAATGGAAGAGCACGGTAAGGGACATTCTTGATGGATTAGTAAATGGTTGGTCATGATTATTTTTTATTTTTTTTTATTTTTTTATATTGATAGGCTTGCGCTTGACCACTATCTCACCTGATGGTAAGTGATGATGTGGTCGACGATGTAGCACGCTTACCTAGAAGAAACCTATTCACTCTTGACTTAAAGACTCCCAGGTTGTAGCTATCAGGAAATACAGACTCCGGCAGGGAATTCCACTCCTTAGCTGTACGCATAATGAAAGTATTCCCAAAACGTTTGGTGCGTATGGGTGGGATGTCCACCATGTACCGATGACGCATCGCCGTACGTCTTGTAGTCCGATGATGGAACGGGCTAGGAGGAATTAGTTCATGCAATTCCATCGCACACTCCCCGAAATGTAACCGATAAAAAACCGACAGACTGGCAACTTGGCGCCGATGTTCAAGGCTCTGAAGCCTAGACTCGACCAGTATCTCATTGCCGATGAGCCTCTTGGCCCGTTTTTCGATTGACTCTAGTGCATCCAGCTGGTACTTCGCAGATCCGTCCCAGAGATGAGAGCAGTACTCCATGCATGACCGAACTTGCGCTTGGTACAAGTTGAGCAACTGTTCTGGCGTGAAGTACCGTCTTACCTTTGCAAGAATCCCCAACTTTTTGGCAGCCAGTTGAGCTTTTGCCTCAATGAATGGACCAAAATTGAGGGTCGATGTCAATGTAACGCCAAGAAGTACAAGATGGTCCGTTATCGGCACGGTCACATCACGGAAAGAAGGAGCCGGGTGGAATTGGCTCCTTTTAGCGGAAAAAAGACACGCCTGGGTCTTAGTAGCATTGAACCTGACCAGATTGGCATCACCCCACTCGGAGACTGCCTTCAAGGACAGATTCAAGCGCCCAACCATGGCCTCCCGGAGATACTGGATCTGAGGCCCAGTAGCACGCGCGTCGGATACGTATCTCTCAGCAACAGTGCTGTCGTCTGCATACCCAAAGGTGCCGGGTTTTAACAGATCATTTATGTGCAACAAGAACAATGTTGCTGAGAGTACCGATCCCTGAGGGACCCCGGCATTGATATCCAGTTGGTCAGATGAGCGGCCATCAATAACCACTCGTATAGACCGGTCCCTCAGGAAGTCCGCGATCCAATCGCACAGTCCACTGGGCAGACCGAATGAAGGAAGCTTACCAATAAGGCTCTCGTGCCAGACCCTGTCGAAAGCCTTCGAGATATCGAGGGAGACGGCAAGCGCTTCCCCGTGCTTCTCGATGGCCTCACTCCAGATGTGAATGGCATACGCTAGAAGATCCCCAGTTGACCGATTTTGGCGGAAGCCATATTGGCGGTCACTGAGGATGTCGTTAGCTTCTAGGTATGCCAGGAGCTTGGAGTTGAGCACCTGTTCCATACTCTTACAGAGAATGGACGTAACTGAAATGGGTCTGTAGTTGGCCGGGTCAGCCCGACTGCCCTTCTTGGGCACAGGCTGAACATTAGCTTGCTTCCATGCATTCGGCACTTTTCCAGTCTCATATGAAAGGCGAAACAGGCGTGTCAGGATCGGAGACAGTTCAGGCGCACAAGTTCTCAGAACAATTGCCGGTATCCCATCGGGGCCACTAGCTTTGTTCACGTCAAGGTTGCGCAGCACCCTACGGACGTCCCTTTGATAGATGCGAATGTCCGACATACTCGTCTCGCATCCGTCAAGGGAAGGAGGGGGCTGCGCGTTACCAGAATCCAGGCGTGAAGATTCCGCAAAAAGAGAGGCAAATAAGTTTGCTTTCTCCTCAGCGGAGTGGGCCAGTGTTCCGTCGGGTTTCAGCAGTGGTGGTAGTGAGGGACGGCAGAAATTCGATTCTAACGATATATCATACATCTCTGAATGTGTTCCCTACAACTGAATTAGATACATATGAGATAGACACTTACAAAGCCACACCATCCTTGCAGCATAGACTGCCTTATTCCGACTCCCATGTTGAAGTCCTCAGACGTGTGATGCACTTGATGTTGTGCCCATAGTATGTGGACCTCTGTTGAAATAAAGAAGTATTCATTAATTATGAATAGGTAATGTTATTATAAATCTGCCATTTGAATGAAATTAATGTACTCCGTCTGGTAAGCAGTATTTACCACTAATGGAAATTATGTAATGAAACGGTATATCAGAAACGTTTTGTTACCTAAGAAGTAATGGTAAGGCTTTTAAAATGAATAATCAGGTATATTCGCTTTCTCCACTGGAAACGTACAATACGGCTCGACTCGATATTTTGAATTTGCGTTTTTAATTTTTCGTTGGCGTGGTTTTTCTTGGCCTAAACCAGCAGGTAAACATTTATCAGAAGCTATAAAAAAACAATATTAAGTGATTTTAGTACCTATTTTAAAGTATGCTTACCATGACATGCCCTATGCATCCAATAGTAACAGAAGTCAACACCCAGCGCAGCGGCATACCATGTCACAGTACTGTCCCAGGGCAACTCAATTAGCCTAAAGTTAGCGTATATCCACGTATATAAGAACGACTCTGCTCCACGCCATAATAATCTGAAAATGATACATAATAAATTAGAATACATTAACGATAAGGCTTGAAATAATGGTGAATCTCTCGGGAAATTACAGGGTTTTTCTGTGCCAAACAATGTAAATAATAATATTTGTTGATCAATAATAGAGGTTGACAAAAGTAAGCAAGTTTGTATAAAAAATATACTAGAGACAATTTTAATTGGTAAATATTCTACTAGAGACCTTTAATAAGCAATGTATATGTCGCAGGGATATGATGAAAACAGGGAATTGATCAAATCTCTAAGCAAAATTGGTTCAGTGAAATGACAAAAATAACTTTTCTGTAGTAATTTAAAGGTTTATTTTGTACGTTGAATTAGTATTTGTGTGGCAGAGCCGACGGAGCCCCGCTGCGCGGGGCTCCTATTTCTGTATGCAGGGTCTAAAGTAACCTAACACGAAGGAGATGACGGGAGCTGAGTTCGCTCGCTTTGCTCGCTCACTTCAGCTCCCGTCATCCCCTTCGAACCTAACCTGTCCGTGTCGGGGTGCCCTAAGCTCCCGAGCTCGCTACGCTCGCTCTTAGAGAGATTTGATCAATTCCCTGTTTTCATCATATCCCTGCGATATATATAAAAGTAGAATTCGATAAGAAAATTATTATAAATTTTGTCAACTTTTGTAAAAAGTGTCTACGACAACGATATTGCCGCTTAATTGTCCATATTGCCGAATCGGATTAAAACAATGGTAATTTCTATTGTATCTGCTAATTAACACTTGAATCTATATTTGTAAATTTTTGTAATCGCTCAATGTTCAAAATTTAAATCCAAAAAGTAAGTTACAATTTCCATGAATTTAATAATAGGTAAATCTGCTGTGCTGGATAAGAGCATAGGTATAATAATGCTAATACTGCAATAAAAATAATCCCAAAGCAAACTACAATACTATGGCAAGTCGCCAAAGAGAGATGCTTAGTAGCGGTGAACTGAATCCGATTCATAAAGACCCGTCTAAATTCAACAGCTTTTGGAGTTATAATAAAGTATATGAACGGGAAAGAATTAGTACTGTTAAGTCTAAATTTTTTGTTGCAGGTAGATGCTATGTAAACAGAAGTTCTTGTCGTTTTCGCATAGGTTATATGAACTGTGAGGTTCAAATATTAGCCCAACTGCCACCATATTTCTCATTTCTCTTTTTGTGCTGAAACATTTTTGTTCGACCTGTGAAGTATATCACCTCTGTCTTTCGCCTCGACCACAATTTTACTGACTTAAAAGATTTTTAGCAAAACATCTGCGTTTTCAAGTCAGTTAGTAACAAAAAGTAACAAGGCTATTCCACGCAGTCATTATTCCTTTAAAATGAATAAAAAAGATCATACCTTCCACACTCCTGGAGGATTCCATGTGATATACTGGTGATGCCATCGTTCAGTCTGATACCTGGCTTGCCCTTTAGCCTGAGGACGATGTGTTCCAGGATCATAAAGATGAAAAAGTATGGCCAAGACTGTGAACAAAACAAAAAAATATATATAAATGTCATTACTGAAGATGGAAATATCAAAAGAATAAGTGTTGCGTTAAGTGATGTTGAGTATATTGTTTTTTCATATTCATAAATTCTTATGGAACCTTTTCCATCCTGATAAGTAAGTATAGAAACCTTAAGTAAAGTACAAAAACCTTCAGACAAAATGCATAAAGACATTGATCGGACCGAGACGAGTCCCTTAGTACAAATAGAAATCGCAATAGCTACACCTTTATATGTACGAGCTTAAGGCATTAATACACGGTTCAATCAAATTAGTTGATTCATCTTAATTTAAAACATACGGAGAAATGATGACTGTGACCCCATTAATTGTCTTAGACATCTCCTACAGATGCCAATATTCTTAGGTTGCCTCACTGCGAGTGAGTAGACCACTATCACCACGCAATGTTTGTAGGTACTCCGATCCACCGCAATTGAGTAGGAACTGTTAACACTAGGCTACCAATGTTCTCAATTTACACCACTTTTTTTGGTTGCATAAGAATAGTATAATAAGCCTATAACATTTCCACTCTTGGAATACAACCTCCTTTGTGGGAGTGGGACTGAGGCTTTAAACAAAGTGTTAAGTCGTGTACGCACGAACGAACAAAAACATGGTGAACACGAACATCCACCAACGAACATCAAAAACTGTGTTCGTCAAAAATGTTCGTGGCGATCCAATTTGGTTGTTCTATGCGGACGGTATCTGGGGCAATTTTTGGCTACATCAATGTCGACCACTTCTAACGGTGAGTCCATGGTCAATGTCACACTAAAGTTGTTAGTCGGATTTGGCAGCTATAAAAATACGTTATATAAGTTAAACATGATGCTTACGAACGATGTTTTTTGTCGTTGTTGTTGTGTTGTGTTATGCGTCGTTGTTGTTGTTGTTGTGTCGTTATTTTAAAGTAATCAAACTTTTATTTAGATTAACTTCGGTTTTTTTTAAGTCCTCCGGCTGTCACCTTCATAATTGGCGCAGTCGGTAGGATATTCGAGGCAGTGCGCGGCGTGGTATAGATTTCCAAAAATTGTTAATCTGCTGACCCTGATAGTCGCTGTCGGTATTTACGAGTACCTCGTCGAATATCCGAACATAAGAAAACGCAGCTGCGGACGTATCCAGGCATCGATACAACGAGAAAACCATGTATATGTAAGTCCTTGAAAATTTTTTATAGTGTTGTTTCCTTGTCCTTCCTGTTACCTATGTATTATAATATTAAATCAAAATTTTTCACCCAAGGGAAACAAGGAATCTGAAAAAAGGGATGAGACCGCCCTTTATAATGACATGTCTTTACTGACGCAAGGAAGTAGCACTCCGCAGGAGTATTATGACAAATGCCAGACCCTTTTTAGTACCATAATGACTTATGTCACATTGCACGAAAATGTAGCAACTACTATTGAAGCAAAACGCGATCTTTATAAAAAGCTAACTCTTCAATCCAATGTACCCCATATCAGATGTATGAGACCCGAAACTATTAAAAAGGCACTGGAATTTGAACAGGAATGAAATGTCATGTACCTACAGCAACGTAATGAGAGCATCCCTGAGCGACGTAACCCGACTACACAGCAAACGCATTCAACCCATAGAATGCCACCCGCGGTTCCTATGACCACACCAAAAGTTTTTGGCTATCCTAAGGTCGCCAAAAACTTTTATCCTATCGATTTTTTTATTCTATCGAGGTTGGGGTGGGAGACATAAGCCTATGCCTATTAAACGAATGTTATCTTGCGCTTTCCCGGAAATATTACTGGCCTAAGATGAAGGACGAGACACCTAAATATATCAATGAGTGTACAATTTGCGGACAAACCAAATATGATAGGAACCCAATTAGACCTCAACTAAGTCTAGTACCCCCAGCTACCAAACCTTTTGAATTAGTACATATGGACCTCTTTACAGCCCAAAATGAAAAATACCTTACAGTAGTAGACGTTTTCTCAAAATACGGACAGGTATATTATTTAAGAGATGACACGGCAATTAGCGTACTTCAGGCAGTTTTAAACTATTGCACACATCACGGTCTTCCACTCACTATCGTAACCGATAATGGTACCGAATTTACAAATCAATTATTTTCTGAATTTACTAGATTACACAACGTTAACCATCATAGAACACTAGCTCACTCCCCCAATGATAACGGAATTGTAGAACAATTTCACTCTACATTACTAGAACATCTACGTATCCTATGACTACGTCAGAAAGATGAACCTGTCGTCAACCTCATGCCTTATGCTATATTAGCTTATAATAGCACAATTTACAGTTTCACGAAGTGTAGACCGCATGACATAATTAGGGAACATTTTGATCCAAGTGACCAGATGAAAACTGTATATTACCTCATTAACGACTTCACACTTACTGACCGAACGAACATCATACAAAATAGGGATAAGATTAGTGTTACGGACGATTGATGGACTGTATAATAATGTATAATGAAAACACTTTAGATAGCCACTCGTTGTTAATTTTATAATAGTTGCAAACTCAAATCACACATATCGACTGGCACCAATAAACCTGACCGAATAACATGCCAAAAACATTGTCAGTACAAAAATAACTAAAAGGTTTAATATATAAACAAAAAAGGTTGCACCAGCCAGTCGCCAACATTCCGGACCTCTAGTGGAGCACTAAACTCTGGTGGCAACTGGCTGGGTATGTGCAACAAGCGGCAGAAGCTTACGGACTGGTCGGCGCAAGATACCTCCTTTGGTAGCAACGTTTGCGACACGAACCAGTCCGTCAGGCCCTGGAAAGGTTTTGTTTATCCAATCAAGTAGCCAAAGACCCCTTGGTAGTGTATTGTCTGCTATAAGGACCACGTCACCCTCGCATAGTCCAGACTCGCTTCTGTTTCGGCCTCGTGGAATTCGAGTAGGCAGGTACTCAGCCAGCCATCTTGCCCAGAAATGTTCAGCCAGCCTAAGAGCGCGCCGCCAATTATTCGCTCGTAATGAGTCTGCATCCGGAAGTTTGCAGGGCCATGATGTCACTGATGAAGATCCGAGGATGAAATGAAAAGGCATTATAGCCTCGGGGCTTAATGTGACTCGTAGAGCTGTCTTCACCGAGCGTACCAGACTTTCCCACGCTCCACCCATAAATGGCGAGGCAGGTGGAATGAAACGCCAGTAGACCTTGCTGCTGGTCGCAAAGTTTTCTACTGCCTCATCGCAGAGTAATGCAAGCTCACGCTTGGCTCCAACAAAGCAGGTTGCGTTGTCGCAGAAGATTGTAGCTGGAGGCCTTCGCCGGGAAATAAGGCGTCTAAGGCTCATTATTGCAGAACTAGATGATAATGAAGCGACTACTTCCAGATGTAGAGATCTTGTAACAAGGCATGTGTAAAGAACCACCCACCTCTTTTCGCGTCGTCGGCCAATTGCAACTTCTATGGGACCGAAATAATCTAAACCAACATGCGTAAACGGCCGTGTGTGGTGGTCTAGCCGCTCTGGTGGCAAGTCGCCTGTTGCTGGTGTTACTAAACGACCATTCTGTCTTCTGCATTGTAGACACCCTTTGGCTATGCTTTGGATGGTAGCCCTAGCCCGTAGAATCCAATGAATTGACCAGGATTGATTTTTGACGTTTTAATCATTTCAGCAACCAGGGGTAAGACTGATCTCTAGGGTCAGCTCATATTGAGACACAATCGCGTTGCGTCAGTATGAGCAGACCCTTAGATCATAAAGAGACCCAAATAAAGCAGGAAAAAGATCTCACCTGTCTAAAGAAATTAGGAACATCCTCCTTCCTTTCAAACATTGTTTCCTTCGGTGAGTGAAGGTAGAACATGCGTCCAATCCCCCTCAAATGGTCACTGAACATATCGGAGATCCCATCCTTCTCTGTCGCATTGGCGAAGGAAAAGTCCGCCATCTTGCACAAAAACTATCTGGAAAAGAAAAAATAAATATAAATACTGTAATAAAAGAAAAATAAATAAATGATAACATTTATCTTATCTTATGGGGGGGCCGAGAAATATCTCGGACACTTCGACCCATTGGGATCTATTGTGGTCAATGATAACATTTACTTGACACAGTTGAGATACGATTCACAAAAATAAAATTGTAAAAAATAAGATAGGTATATAGGTGAGTGGCGTAACGGCTGTAACAAAAAGTTTCATTTCAGCAGTAACGGCAAACACATGGTATCTTACACTGGTCTACCAATGAACCCTTTAGGGATAGTGACGGAACAGAGTGGTTCAAAACAGTCATCGCAGCTATCGACTATTTTCTCGCTGTAGAAACGTACAAAAGATATAATATCCCGTGTCAATAAAAGAGACACATAGTAATAGTTGATTTATTCACACTGCTGGCGAGTACTCCCACCACAAGTTTTTCGCAGGAACGAGAGCTATCAAAGTTATACTCGCTCAGTGATACTCGCTCAGCGATGCTCGCTTGCTCGCTTGGCGGTCAGAACTCACGCCGAGTGACCAACCAGCGGTCATTTCTACCTACAGTGCAGGCCGCACTGTAGGTAGAAATAAGCCCCGTGCGAATGGTGCGAGTAATCGACCGTCGCATAAGAACACTCGCTTACAGCCGGGTCACAAAATTATCGGAACTACACACTTACTTCTCGCTGCTCGCCAAATCGTTTTTAATTTCTAACTTTACTAGCTACTCGCTGATCGTCAGCGGTGGGACACGTGCCTATAGCAGTTTGGTTAAAATTAAATATAATATTTATGTTTGCTATCCGCTTATGAAACAATACCCCTTCCATGTTATCTCTTCACAATCCTTAGTTGACAAAAAAAACTTTTTACAAAAAAATACTACCGACTTCCAAATAAGAAAACTAGAAAGTGAAAAATAACTTTATTTTTGGAAGTCGGTGTCTTTGGTAGGTAACAAATTTTTAAGTTACGGACACCGACTTCCAAAAATAAAGTTATTTTTCACTTTCTAGTTTTCTTATTTGGAAGTCGGTAGTATTTTTTTGTAAAAAGTTTTTATTTTTCACTTTTTAGTTGTACCTACCTAATAGGGAAGTAGTTAAGTAAGTACCTATAACGACAGAATAGATTACCCGAATAACATGAAACTTGAATATAACCGGTGAAATGAGAGATCTGCATACTCCTTTCGAGCGTACTGGCGTGATGTTATGTTATGAAGTGTTATAAACAATAAACAGACATGCGATTGCAGCAATCCCGAGAGATTTGCCGTTATTTATTGAAGAGTTCTGTTGTATATCTCCGAAGTTCTTCATCAGATCTTCACTAAATTAAAATGGGACCTATTTCGGCATATATTCTTTCAAACAGAAAAAGAATATTCAAAATCGGTCCACAATTGACGAAGATATCGGTGAACATACATAAAAAAAAAAAAAAAACATACATAATGTCGAACATAGAACCTCCTCCTTTTTTGGTAAGTCGGTTAAAAAGAAGGCATTAAGCTCGCCATTACACTTCCGCGAAGTTTTAAATAAACTTATTTTTTTAGTTTTTTAGTCCGACTTCATAGGTATTATTAGTTTTTATTTGTACGTTGCGTTTTAAAATAGTTGGGAAACACGAATTAATGAACACATAGGTCAAACCACAAAATATAAACTAAACTAATAGGTACTATATCTAAACTAATAGGTAATATGTACTAAAACGTACAAATAAAATTAATCAATTTGCAAAGTTTTAAAATAGAAATGTAGGTGTAGAATACTTAGGTACTATATAAGTGTCAAATTTTTCTCAAGTCAACCATCAGCTTTTTTTTATGTGATACTGAACATTTGACCCAAATATGTACAATTTCATCCATACAATGATGTCCGTTGGCCCCCATGGGGGTCGTGCAACAGAGATAACTAAATTACGCCTCATTAGTCAAGACTTGATAATTTAAAATATATTTACAAATTGTCCCTACTGATAACCTTTTTACTTTATAATTATCATATACACATTACTATATGTATTTTTATTGTTTCATATTGAGACCACTGACCTGTGATCAGTTCTGCAACGAACGTAACACCTCAATGTAAAAGAGGTTATTATTATGAAATTATATTATAATTGTTTATTTTTTAATTATCTGTATGTACTCGGAACGTGTGACTATTTGGAACTGTGTTTGTAATAGAAATAAATATTCCACGCAAAGATAATTTTTGTGAACCGGGTATCAGCTAAATTGACCTATGGATAATTGCGATTAGGAAAAAATTAAATTTGTTTTATATTTAATATTGTAAATGAACACAAAATGGTGCCCAAAGTCACAATGGTTCACCATCTAAAAAAAAACGGTTTTTTTTTTTTTTTTTATTTCGTGCTTATTCCAGTTTGGTCCAGCAAGATATTTTTTCGCCGTCTTACGTCATATACACGACACTAATTAATTAATACTTTTGCTGAATATTTCGTAACATTTATTATTTCATTAGTTGTTAATTTCAATCGTATAAAAACGTATCAGAGTGTTATGATAAGTCAAGTATGTGACAGTGTGAGTACTTAGATTTTTTGTGATTGTTAAAATAAGCAAAATCAACTAATCAGCCTAAAACATTTCCATTGCTGGGACACAGGCCTCCTCTCTGAGAGTGGGCCCAATGTGGATTGTTGGATGTCACAAGTTTTCATATTATTGGTTTCAGGCAGGACCATGCGCAAAATCAGTCATGCATGGAGTACTGCTCTTACTTCTGGGACGGATCTGCCAAATACCAACTTGATGCACTAGAGTCGATTGGCAGATGGGCCAAGAGGCTAATCGGCAACGATGCACTGGTCGATTCATAGGTTCAGAGCCTTGAACATCATCACCGAGTTGCCAGCCTGTCGGTTTTTTAATGGTTACATTTCAAGGAGTGTGCGATGGAACTTCACAATTTGATTCCGCCTAGCCTTTTTCATCATCGAACTACAAGATGTACAGCAATGCGCCATCGGTAAATGGTGGACATCCCACCCATACGCACAAAGCGTTTTGCGAATACTTTCACTGTGCTTAAAGGAAAGAGTGGAATTCCCTGCCGGAGTCGTTGTTTCCTTATATAGCTACAACTCTAGGTTGTAGCTATAATCTTATTCTACTTTATAAAAATATTAAATTCATTCACAGAGACATACTTACCTATCACTGGGTCTAGAAGCTTGAAACAAGACTACAACACCAAGACATTTGACACCTTTTTTCACTCACTTAGTGGAAAAAGTTTATTTTATCATGCAGCTGAGCGATCACTAGTACACACACACTAGTAGAAGCATTTTGAAAATTCATTTCCTAAATGGAGGATACAATTCAGCATGGAAGTTCGTAATTTTTGCTAATATAAATTCCCATCGGGCACCTTATTTTTCTGGTTCTGGCTGGCAGAACGGATGGCCGATGGGGTCGAATAGTTCTTGAATGGCGACCGCGAACCGGAAGATGATGCGTTGGAAGGCCTCTCACTAGGTGGACCGATGACCTGGTTAAGGTTGCGGGAAAGCGCTGGATGCGAGACGCACGGGATCGGTCAATGTAGTGACGCCTGGGGTAGACCTATGTCTAGCAGTGGACGACTTTTGGCTGAAATGAACATGATGATGATGACATGGCTTTTAAAATTCTTGATCAGAATCCTTAATCTTGATGTCAATCATCTGTGGATTTTTTTTAAAGTTTAATAGAAAATAAAAATCAGTGAACCATTTTATCAAACGTGTTATCCCTCCGAATATAGACACAGTACACATAAATACAGAACAGAAGTGTATTGTACGATAAAATATTTTTTACTTTTATCATAAAGAAGAAAGATGCCTAGCAGATAACCATATCTTTAGGTTCATGCTCCAAAATTTACTATACAAGGGGTCTGTCATTGATGCTTGTAATGCATTGAAGTAATCATTAACCTTTTATGACGCGATGATAACAATTTGAAAGCTAAAATCACTTATAATTGCTGTCATTTTATCATTAAACTGTACACATAAATAACACTTACATGATTGATATGAATGCCTACTTTATAATTTTTGAGATAAACCATCTTCACAGGTGTTTTATTGTCACCTTACCGCAAAGAAAACCTGAATACATGGTTTTACAAAAAGATAATTAGGAACTTACTTAGTACCGGGGTTCGGATGGCAATAGGGCCCCGGACATTATAAACGTACACTTTTAGAAACATAGGGATTCAACATTACTGGCAAAATATGGGTGCAATACTGTTCCGTAGTTGCCAAATGTGGAATAAAATTTGAAATAATAAATCATGCCTCTACCTCAGGTGTCATTAACTCAGGTGTCGATAAAACGAGTGTCCATGTCCAGGATACGTCAAATTATTATGTGAACGATCAACGAAGTGGGAGGATACACAACTGGTACCGTACCAATCTTACTATATAATTTATAATTATTTTAATTTTATAAATGTGAAAGTTTGGATGGATTTATGTATGGATGTATGTTTGTATAATAAATCATGCCACTTACGACATCTGCGAAAAATATTGAAAGGTGCCGAATGTGAAATACCTCAGGTGCCATTAACTCAGGTGTCGTTAAAACGAGTGTCCAATGTAGGATACGTCAAATTATTATGTGAACGATCAACGAAGTGGGAGGATACACAACTGGTACCGTACCAATCTTACTATATAATTTATAATTATTATTAATTATTTTAATATCATAAATGTGAAAGTTTGGATGGATGTATGTTTGTTACTCAATCACGCCAGAAAGGCTGAATGGATCTGGATGGAAATTGATGAGATGGAAAAAAAAAAGACACAAAGATAGATTATAGTTGGGGTGGTATGGGATCTACCTCCTAGCGGTCCACCCCGGGCAACGGCACCACGGACTTGCCTGTGGTACGGCTGAACGATCCCACTTAAGCGGTGGTAGGCTCCGCAAGGGGCCGCCTGGCTCGCAACCACCATCCCACCGGAGTCCGGCGCCAAGCAGGTTGCTGTATTCCGTCGGTGTGTGGGAGTGCCAGTGCCTTTGGGGGAGAAGTAGGTTGTCAGTTGCGCTGTTCAAAAACGGTCTTGGTCTCTGAGAATAACTTGCCGGGTAACTCATTCATCCGAAGCACGGTGCCAGCCGTTGGCCAACAGCAGTCAGTCGGCCCAAGTAGCACGCCAGCCACGTGCCAAAGGCTGCCCCGCCAACTCGCGAAAAATCCCGGTATGCTCCACCGTGCCAGCTGGCGACTGGATAGGAGGACCCGGTGGCCATATCCAGGGGGGTTCGGGTGTCCCCGCAGTCTCCAAATGAGATCCCCATAGGTTGGGTTAGTTTTAGTGGTCTACTTGGTAAACTGAGCAGCGCCTCGACAGTTCAGCTTTTTCCCCAGCAACTCTAACAAAATGACCAAAACAAAGAAAATAAATACGAGTAAACAACGGCTGCACTTCCTCCCACTTAAAGTGCACGTCATTAACATCAAGGGGTTGCACTCCAACCTTGATCCAGTCCACCATCACCTTAAGACCGAGAAGCCGCACCTGTTTTTCCTAACGGAGATGAAGATAACAACCCCGTTGGACGTGGCGTACCTCAACTACCCGGGTTACTCTCTTGAGCACAAGTTCAAGAGACAAGCTGGGGTCTGCGTGTACGTCCGCGATGACATTTGTTGTCGTCGTCTCCGTTGCTTTGAGAAATCGGGTTTTTCTGCCATATGGCTACTTGTGGACACAGGCGTGAAAAAGTCTATCTACATCGGCGTATACCGATCACATAGCGGTGACAAGGAGTCAACAGCGCTCTTTAATAGCTTCGAAGAGACGATTTTTCGCGAGTTGGCGGGGCAGCCTTTGGCACGTGGCTGGCGTGCTACTTGGGCCCCCTACTGACTGCGGTCGGCCAACGCTGGCACAGGCAAGCCCGTGGTGCCGTTGCCCGGGGTGGACCGCTAGGAGGTAGATCCCATACCACCCCAACTATAATCTATCTTTGTGTCAAATTACCATCCAGATCCATTCAGCCTTGCTGGCGTGATTGAGTAACAAACATCCATCCAAACTTTCACATTTATGATATAAAAATATTTAATAATAATTATAAATTATATAGTAAGATTGGTACGGTACCAGTTGTGTATCCTCCCACTTCGTTGATCGTTCACATAATAATTTGACGTATCTTACATTGGACACTCGTTTTAACGACACCTGAGTTAATCGCACCTGAGGTATTTCACATTCGGCACCTGTCAATATTTTTCGCAGATGTCGTAAGTGGCATGATTTATTATTTAAAATTTTATTCCACATTTGGCACCTACGGAACAGTATTGCACCCATATTTTGCCAGTAATGTTGAAGCCCTATGTTTCTGAAAGTGGACGGTTAAGAAGTCCGGGGCCCTATTTCCATCCGAACCCCGGTACTAAGTAAGTTCCTAATTATCTTTTTGTAAAACATTGTATTCAGGTTTTCTTTGCGGTAAGGTGACAATAAAACGCCTGTGAGGATGGTTTATCTCAAAAATTAAAAAGTAGGCATTCACATCACTCATGTAAGTGTTATTTATGTGTACTGTTTAATGATAAAAAGACAGCAATTATAAGTAATTTTAGCTTTCAAATTATTATCATCGCGTCATAAAACGTCAATGATTACTTAAATGCATTACAAGTATCAATGACAGACCCCATGTATAGTAAATTTTGGGGCATGAACCTAAAGATAGGGTTATCTGCTAGGCATCTTTCTTCTTTATGATAAAAGTCAAAAATATTATATCGTACAATACACTTCTGTTCTGTATTACGTGTGCTGTGTCTATATTCGGAGGGATAACACGTTTGATAAAATAGTCCACTGATTTTTATTTTCTTAAAAACTTAAAAAAAAAGGCTACAGATGATTGACATCAAGATTTTGGGATTCTGATCAAGAATTTTAAAAGCCAAGTCATCATCATCATCTTCATTTCAGCTGAAAGACGTCCACTGCTGGACATAGGTCTCCCCCAGGCGTCGCTACATTGACCGATCCCGTGCGTCTCGCATCCAGCGCTTTCCCGCAACCTTAACCAGGTCATCAGTCCACCTAGTGAGAGGCCTTCCAACGCATCGTCTTCCAGTTCGCAGTCGCCATTCCAGAACTTTTCGGCCCCATCGGCCATCCGTTCTGCCAGCCAGAACCAGAAAAATAAGGTGCCCGATGGGAATTTACATTAGCAAAAATTACGAACTTCCATGCTGAATTGTTTCCTCCATTTAGGAAATGAATTTTCAAAATGCTTATACTAGTGTGTATGTACTAGTGTTCGCTCAGCTGCATGTTAAAATAAACTTTTCCACTAAGTGAGTGGAAAAAGTGTCAAATGTCTTGGTGTTGTAGTCTTGTTTCAAACTTCTAGACCCGGTGATAGGTAAGTATGTCTCTGTGAATGAATTTAATATTTTTATAAAGTAGAATAAGATCTAGAAAAAATACTGTTGGTAAATTATCATTATTTTAATCTTAATAAAACTATGTTTAGTAGTCACGAAATATGTTTTACGTATTGTAATGTAATCTAAATAGTTAAATATTTGTTGACGTGACCCATAAGCGCGATAATTCATCTTTTTTATATGTAAGTACTTAACCTTAATAGTTTATACAAGATAAACAATTTACAGTACAAATAAAAACTAAGATTACTTTTTGCAGCTGGCACAGAAAACACATAAAATCATGCCTTTTTCTCACGAGGCGAAAAATTATAGATTGAAGACTCGGAAAAACAATACGTGTTGAATCGACCCCAAATAATCTAAGACTAGGATTTGAGTCAGAAAGATTATGATGATGATCTTTTTCTTCCCGTCCTTGTCCTCTGTTAAACTGACTTTCTTCTTACATTCCATCCTGTCAACCACGTTATCACTGACTCCCTAATATCCCTCCTCACACAGACCATCCATCATTTCTTTTTCTTCCTGCCCTTGTTGCCTGTTACTTGGATTTTCTTCCTCCATTCCATCTTGTCAACCATGCTATCATTAACTCCCTAATGTCACTTCTCACACAAACCATCCATCTTTTCTTTTTCTTCCTGCCCTTGTCCCCTGTACTTGGACTTTTTTCTTCCATTCCATCCTGTCAACCACGCTATGACTGACTCCCAAATATCACAAATTCAAATTCATATTATATTTATTGCATCCATAATGAACACACTCATCACTTCTCACACAGACCATCCTCTTGGCCTTCCTCTCCCTTTCCTTAATATTCCCTTTATATAATTTTTACCAACTAAGTACTGCGTATCTCAAATTGACAGTCTTTTCTCTTATGAATAAATAAGTGATCACCTGACATACAGTAAAGTATTAATAGCCTTAAGCTCTTCTGAACTTAAGGCTATTAATGCCGGAGTTCCTCAGGGGTCTGTTCTCTCTGCAACTCTTTTCTTACTGCACATCAATGACCTACTTCTGCCTGGTATTGTTGTGTACGCGGATGACGGTACTGTTTCAGAGAGATACTTATCCAGCGCAAAAACCAACGGGGATGAAGTACGTTCCTTGAGAGAGGCTATGGTGGCGCGGACAGATTTGACCTTAAGCCATGTCTCCCAGTGGGGTGATGACAATCTGGTCGCTTTTAACGCCACCAAAACACAGGCATGTCTTTTTCACCCAAACGCCTACTTTTCGGGGTGCATCTGTTCCTGTTATTGATCGGCTCAAGCTCCTTGGCATGGAGTTGACATCCAGTCTTAACTTCGGCGCCTCCATTGAGTACAAAGCCCAAATTGCGGCAAAAAAACTGGGCATCTTAAACAGAGTGAAGCGATACTTTACGTCTGGACAGCTTTTAACTCTTTACAAGGCGCAAGTCCGATCCTGCATGGAGTATTGCAGCCACCTCTAGGATGGCTCAGCTAAATATCAGCTTGCCGCGCTTGACTCGGTGGAACGTAGAGCTAAGAGACTAATTGGCGACGTCAAACTGGTGGATGCCAAGCTTCACAGCTTGGCTCATCGCCGTAAGGTTGCCTGCTTGTCGGTCTTCTACAGACTATACTTTGGCGAGTGTGCTCAGGAACTCCACGACCTCATCCCACCGGCCCCCTTCTACTATCGGACATCTAGACGCACTGCAAGTTCCCATCCTCACTTATTTGCCATTCCGCCAATTCGCACCAAGCGCTTCCAACCATCCTTCATAATGCGCACAGCAAAAGGGTGGAACTCACTACCTGCGTCTGTGTTTCCAAACGCATACAACCCGAATCTCTTCAAAGTTAGAGAGAACAGGCTTCTTCTGGGTAAGCTCACTCCATCGTCGACTTTGTCTCCGTCACCTCTGACCTAAACTAGAGTCTACAGCAAACCCATAATAAATAAAAAATAGTCTGGAATAGTACATAAGCTTTTTATCCCGGCATAATGGTCCCTTGGGATGCACGCGAGCGAAGCCGATGGCAAAAGCTGCTTATTTAGGTTAGATAGCTCGTATTAATATTCTATGCAAGCACATCTGATCCTATAATATACTGCCAACATTCGGATTTATACGACGCACGCCTATATTTAATACCATTGATAACATGCCAAGACATGTTTCTTGGGTTACTTTTAGTGTATAAGCATGTTTTTGTCGCAGTACTTGTCTATTTGAAGTTCATCTTTAAATAACCTAATAATGGAATGTTCGTATGAGCATTTTTGATCAGTCAAGGAACTAAAATGTTTATCACAATTCATACACATTTCATTGCCACGGTTTCAGTGTAAGTTTTTATTTGTTATTTTTTGTACATCGTGGTGGCCCGTATTTGAGGTTGTGGTTTCAAATCCGGCCAAGTACCAATGTGACATTTTCAAATTCATATGTACTTTCTAAGCTTATCTTGGATATCACAGACAATAGTGAAGGGAAAACATCGTGACGAAACCTGGACCTGGATATATAGTTAATGTAATTCTGAAATAGCTAAGTCAGAGGCCTGAGGGGTTTCCAGAGGCGGTATATTTAACTCTGACACCAGAGGTATCGTCATCCTCACACGAAAAGAGGAAGACTGTATGATTTGAACATTTTCTTTCCTTAATTGTTCATGTTCATACATACTTACTTCTATATTTTCAGTATTTTATTTACTTTCATCAAGTAAAAAAAACTGTAATGCTGACCCTATCCATAGTGACATCCGAAGGTCATTATTCCAGAAACCACATGAAAATCGAATAATAAATTATGCTTATAATGTTTACCTAACATTGCATTGTTTAAAATAAGCTTTCAATGTTTTAATAGCAGAAATATCTCACTCTCAATTCTATAAAGATATTTTTGCCTTTGTTTATTTAATATGAGACGAGGAAGCGCGTTCTTGTAGTTTACAAAACAAAAGAAAGTTATCAAAATAAAATGTCGAAGCAAATTACAAGGTAGATAGCTGTGGTAGATAGTGACTGTTAGATATGAATTCAAAATATAGTCAGATAAGTTATCTGCGTGAGAATATAAAGAAATATTTATTTGTCTCTCGGTCATTTTCTTGGGCCATTTATCTTTCACCCTGAGAAAGTGTAGGTAGTCTAAATAACAGTTGATCACTTCACTTCACAAAGATTCACGAATGACTTTTATATAAGGGATAAAAAACCACACTGCTGTCCTCAAGCTTTAGTGCCGTTATCTCAAAATTGCCTTATTTTAGTTCTTTGATGCTACGTTAATTGTTAATTGCCATCGTAGTTGTGTTCGAACTGCGGACACCACATACTTTAATTAATATAACCTGCATAACCAATACTATATAGACCTAAAATTGTTTGTTCGTTACTAGGCGTTGACTTCAGGGTCGCGCACTCTGTCTCGGCTTCTTCATAAAAAAACTGCACGCCCTGATCCTCAGGCAAGAGATCCGATTTCAGAATTACACTATCGTTGTTTGTCCTAGAATTTTTATCCCAGTAAATGCTAGGACCCTTCGGGATAGCTCACAGCAAAGCTTCGAGATAACACCAGTTTTCCATAAAAGACTTTAAGAGCAAATCTTTAATGAATACACTCATAATAATATGTATAATGAAAGGTTGTTACACACTTCATATAACTCCATACTGTAAGCCGTTATTCCCGGCTGGCAGTCATTTGAAGACCTTTGACTGCGTAACGTGTGGGTTTGAATGTTTGTAATCCAATATTTCTGGATTGTTATAAGATAGGCGCTTTAAGCACTTCGTATTAAATATCTTATGCTTGGATCATAATTTAAAAGCTATTGCTAAGTTTGTCTTAAATTTGCAATACAATTGTGTTATAAACGTATATGTCTACACATCTACACATTGCAACTGGTTACCTATCATAAGTTCGAAAAACATTTAACCGAATTTCATTTGCCCTAAAAGTTTCAACTATTATTGTTTCGTTTTGTCTCAGTTGACTCATTATCAATTCGATTTTCTTCGTTACTCCGACGTTTCACTTGGTCAAAAACTTTTTACCGAAGTTACACTTAGCCGAAATAACATTTGTCCGAAATATTCATTTTTAAAAGTATATCAAAATACTAAATGAGAGAGAAAGAATAGGCTTCTATTTCTGTCTTTACGTCTGTGTTTCTGTCTTCTATTTCTGTTTTTGATTTCTGTCTGACGGGAGCTGAGTTCGCTCGCTTTGCTCGCTCACATCAGCTCCCGTCATCCCCTTCGAACCTAACCTTTCCGTGTCGGGGCTCCCTAAATTCCCGAGCACGCTTCGCTTGCTCTTGGACATAATCTTTAAAATAATTAATCAATAGAAATATCTAACGCATGAAAGGTAATTTCACGCAAAAAAATTTTTTTTTTTTTTTAAATTCGAAATAAATACGTAAACACAGACAAGACTGCGTGAAGTCGATTTTGCAGCGATTCGTTTCTGTCACTAAATTTTGTAGCACAACATATTGACTTTTTATGACACTATTTCAATTTTGAATTGAAAATGCTACCAAGTTACCGACTATATATTTGTGACTAAATAAAATTCCCTAAAACGTTGTTTCGGGTTAACGAAAATATGGCAAATGAAAAAACTTCAAAAGAGGCTTCGGCCAAAAGCAAAAAGTAATTTTGTAATTCGGCGAAATGTAGTTCGGTAAAATAATACCTATGGCAATTGATACTTCGATGATCTGAAATTATGTCAAATAATGTATATAGCAAAAAAGACGTTGGTCAATAGTTTTTGCTAAAATGAAATTCGAACAAAAAAGATTCGGAACAGGGATCGGTTCCCATTGCAACTACACTTCATCCCGATATTTGAACACTAAACCGTTACTCATTTATCGAATTAAAATATTTTATTTTATAAATAGCAACGCCAAGTATAAGTTTATCAACAATTGGATCACGCAAATAAACCGTTAAAAAAGTCAACAATGACAACAACATTATAAACACTAAATTAAGTCAGAAAGCCGTTATTATGTCTCAGTTTCTATAGAAAACAGAATACCTACATAGCACTATTTATGTTTCGTAGGTATTTTTCATAAAAACGACGTTATAATAATTATTACGATTACATTACAATAATACTGCGTGCTATAATTACAAAAATGAATGAAATAAATCAATTGTCAACATATCAAATCTAAAGAGAGATACTCTTTAGATTTGACGTATAATTTATAACAAAAGTTTTAGGAAAAAAAAACACAATTGTAAAATATACTTACAATAAAAATTAAAAGAGACGTCCTCACTAAATTGTTTATCAACCACTGATGATAACATCAGCTACGCAGCGTCTGTCAACGGGCTTCTATTGAGACAGGCTCTCGGCGGCGACAGTGGTGGGAGCCACTTGCCAGCTTTGAGCGGGCATGAGGACGACAGGTACCTGAGGGGCCGGAATAGGATGATCCATCAGATCTGGAATTGGCTGTTGGACGATCTGGGGAGCCACACTTTGGTGGTTGAGTTTGCCCCATGGCGAAGTCCTCTGAGGGGCTTTTGGGGAAGGGGTTGGGGGGTAGACAGTCGGAGTAGGTCGCATTTGTATTAATAGCCACTGTGGTGCTAAGTACTTTAATACTACGGTTTTGAATCGGTATATTAGGCCCCAAGGATTGTTTAATGAATATTTTGTTATCATATTTTTTGACATTTTTGTAACCAAATTTTGAGCCTTAACAAAAGCGGCTAGATAAAGTTGGACATTCCAAAAGTAAAAAATAAAACCGGCCAAGTGCGTGTCGGGCCACGCGCAGTAATAGGGTTCCGAAGTTGCATAATAATGCGGACTAAAAATAGGGTTTTGTTGTTGTTACATAAACATTAGAACGGTTTCAGCGGCTCACAAAGTCTAAAAACGGGCCCACATAGGATTTTTTAATCTATATTCTCGCGTTTGACCACTATCTCGCCTGATGGTAAACGATGATGTGGTCTACGGTGAAGCACGCTTGCCTAAATGTAATCTATTCACTCTTGACTTAAACTAAATAAGGACTAACTGGTAACTGAAGAAGGAGTTATAAAATCCAACTTCGCAACTGAAGTTAGAAAAATATTATCTATTTGAGTACCATCGCGAATTGCGAAAGAAGCCGATACGAGCGCGCGTTAGAGCCACGGGGAATGGTATAGTTCGGTACTGGATCCTTGCGTGCACGCTCCTTGTTTATTTCTCTTTCGGAATTAGAAAAAAATCGTATGTATTCACCTCTAATCTCCTCTAATACCGCAGATTGGAGGTGAATCCTCTAATCTGCGGTATTCACTATTTCACTCTGGAAAGTTTTACGCTACTCAATTAGTGATGAAGTCGGGTCGAATATAAACTTTATAGAAGGATATCGACAAAAGAAAATAAGTCATTTGCTTGGAAATCGAATCTAATTTGATTTTACTTTTACGTTTTAATTACAAAACGTCGAAAATACTTCTGCACTAACACAAAATAGGCTCCACCGCGCGCATGCGCCGTATGTACTACGTTCTGGTACTGCCAACAACTCCGGCCACTCCAATGCGTTATTCGAGCTTAAACATTATTAATTTAGAAATCATTATTATTATGGATGTTATGATTTTATTTTTGTATATTTTTACATGGTTTATAAGCATATATTATCATTATCATTATCATTATTATTTATCTGTTTTACACAGCTAACAACGATATGTAAGTAATTTTTCAATGGCATTTGTACAAAAATTTTACTGTGCCAAGTACATTTTATAAGTTGGTCGACTATTACTCGTACACTTGTAAAGCCTGTTATGATTTCATTTTTGTATATTTTTACATAGTTCGTAAGCATTATATTTACTCTGTTTTACACAGCTATCAACTTTATTTTAGTAATTTTTCAATGGCATTTGTACAAAATTTTTACTGTTCCAAGTACATTTTATAAGTTGGTCGACTATTACTCGTAAACTTGTAAAGCCTTGTTATCCGTGATAATTTTCCTTTTAATTTCGTTATATTTACTACTGCCGTGAATTTTTTCACATAGCCAAGAGCAACCATTTCGCTGGTTGGGGGGGGGGACACTTGACTCTAACATAAATTTGCAACTTAAAGCTTAATTTTACGCAAACGGATCTCTGAATCGAAAAATGGTTTTAACAAATCCATAATATTTTTGAATGGCCTTTCCAACAATACCCCACACTATGGGATAGATGAGAAAAAAAAAATTCATCCCCACTTTACGTCTATGGGAGGTACCCGAAAAAAAATTATTTTTCATGATTTTATGTTACCACTTTGTCGGAATTATTAATATGTATATACATGCCAAATTATAGCTTTCTAGTACTTAGATTCTCTGAACTATGCTGCGGACGGACAGACGGACAGAGCGAAACTATAAGGGTTCCTTGTTGATTTCGGAACCCTAAAAAGGAAGGATGGAGGTATGAAGTCTTATATTAAATGACCTTTATTTGCCGTAATTGAATAAAAAATGCTTGCAATTGAAAGCAGTCTAAGTATAAATAATATGTAGGTCATTAGAATTTACATTGTAATAAATTATATCTGTCAACTACTGAGATGAAGTCAAACGAAGAACATTCAGTCGACTTTTTATCGTTTTTACAAAGTTAACAAAATTGATATATTATATTATTATTGATATATTGAATTGAATTGATGATTGCTTTTTTTTTTGTTATATTGTTATCGATTGATTATTATCTGCCTGCCTCATTTACAGAATAGGAATTAAGTAATTTTGAAAAAAATTACCCAAACATAATTAGAACTTGGAAGTTCTATTGAAGTAAAGTATTGCTATTTTAAGTATTACTTTTTTATTGTTATTGACGATCAAAACTGGCTAAAATGAAAAATTTAAATTTGATAAAAAGTTGGATAAATAAAATCGGATATAATCAGTTCACAAAAATGTCATAAAATAGGAATTAAAATTAAATAGAAAATGTCATAAAATCGAATTAGTTCACAATTTGTCATAAATAGAAATTAATAAAATAATAAAATGTCAAGAAAAAGTAAAATAAAACTAATAAACTTATTAATAAGACAAAAAATTAAAACATAAACAAAGAAAAAAATATGCGGAATGACAAGTCAATGTCAAAATGCCATTTATATCGAAATTAATAGAAACAAAAATGTTAATTAATTTTATCGTTCTAGAAGTTTCTGCGTCTAGGTAATAACACTTGTCTGCTAAAAATATCGCATCCTTTTTGTATACGGATTTGTCGGCAAAGCTTTATAAGACTGTGGTAGTTTGTTGTAGATTTTATGTGCCATACAAAAATCACTTTTTCCTATTAAGGCAGTTTTTGATGTATGCAAGCAAAGTTGGCTATTGTCACGTCTGTTTCGTGGGCAGGTGTCAGCTAGTCGTGGAAACAGGTCAGGATTAACTAGGAGTTTGACTAATGTCAAAATGTACAGTGAAGGAAGGGTGAATAATCAATTTTTTTTAATATGCCTTACAACTGTCTGTGGTTTTCAAATTAAAGATAACTCGCATACCACTCTTTTGGGATTTAAACGCTATTTATGTGTCAGTAGAGTACCACAAATTATGATACCATTAGCGTAGCAACGATGCAACTAGTCCATGACATGCAGTTACCAATGCATCTGCACTCAGTTCTGGGGCAAGTTTATATAAGACATATTCAGAAGAACTCAGCCTTTTAATAAGGCATTCGATGTGTGCCTTCCAATCTAGCTTTGTGTCTATCACAATACCAAGAAATTTTATATTGTCGACTTTATTAAGTATTTTGTCATTGTACATAGTTTTAATGTCATTTCCCGCCTGCACCCGTTGCCTAAAATGCTTATTAGTTGTCTTGTCTAAATTTATTTTTAGGTTGTTCTTGTTTAACCATGACATTATTATTAATGTCAAAAATTTATTAATTTCTTTTTCATATACGTCATTATTGTTGCATGCTATAGTCATAGTACTGTCGTCAGAAAAGAGAGTCATGGCGTGGTCAATTGTACTAGGCAGGTCAGGAATGTAAATAATAAAAAGCAAGGCACCTAGTACGCTGCCCTGGGGGACAACGTGCGTTTGATTTTTTTCTTCTCTCTTTGTCTTAATATTGATTCTTACTATTTATGTGTACCGTTTTCTATTTGTTTGGTATGACTCAATAAGCTTCAGTGTGTTTCCCATTATGCCATAGTTTTAGAGTTTTATTTATATTATCATAATTTTAGAGTATTTAGCTTACTCTAAATAGATAAGTATGGAAATTTAGGTCAGCAGAAAAAGAAAGCATAAATCATTTCATAATTTTTGGTACTTAATTTGTTACCACAAAAAGTAGTATAAAGATATGCGCAATTTAAACCTTATATTGCTTCTAATCTTATCTGAACTAATATTATAAATAGGTAAATAAGTTTGTTGGTTTTTTTATTATTATTCCTGGTATATGTATCTACTGAGGTGATTTTGGCAGATTAATAACCACACCTACCGGATTTATTATGTATAGGTAATCTTCGTTACTTGTATATAAAAAATAAGATGAACAAGAATTATCTTATATTTTTTTGCAATGATGAAACACAAACCCATTTCTCAGTAAGATTTCTAAAGAATCTCTGCAGTGTTATTATTTTCCCTATCGTAACCACATCCTTTAATACCATCACGATTGTGCCCTCTTGATATTTATCTGTCTTATTATTATTTGTTAAAAATCAACAGTCATGATTACCTTTAACCGCGGGTAATCAACATACTTGCTTGATAACACGGGAAAACCGATCGTGAAACATATCCGTAGCTGTTTTTGCATGGAACCGGTCAATTACAATCAAAAACAGCCAGCAATGTAATTGAAATTAATTAAAGGCTATTTTTGTTTGCCTTTAATTCGATGAAGTGCACAGGAAAATTCTGTTATTTTTATTGTTGAGATTTCACGGTTTAGATAAAGATTACAAAGTGAAGCGTAGCCTTTCATTAAATTAGCCGGTAGTCCAGTTCGCTAAATAGGTACTCTAGTAAATAGGTAGACGATTACCTATCATTGCGAGACTCAATGCCTACCATTGCTTCTCGCACTAGTCGCACTGGTAGGTAATCTTTTATCATCATTATCATTCTCTGGCCGTTGCCTCATTTTATTTGGGGCATGTGAAATATGACTTCTTCTTCCCCATATACCTGCATTTTTTTTTTAGAGAACACTATTAGCAAGAGTAATAGTTGCCCAACTAACATGTCGTAAGTCGTGGGTTCGAACCTGGGAAGGCAATCTACTTAGTTTAATTTATTTCACATCTGCTCTCAAAATGGTGAAGGAAAACCATCTTGATGAAGCCTATATATACACACCCACACCAAATTTCTATAGACATCTATCAACCCGCATTGTATCCAATTGGTGGATTATGGACCATTCCCTCTCAAAGGGAAGTATGTGTCCAACCAGTGGAGCCGCTAAACTGCTGATTACGTACAAAAAGCAAAGATTTGATAAGTTTGTTTATAATTAGAAACATTTTAAACAAAAATAATATAACGTAACAAATGAACTATTTCACTACTATGGACGGTCTTGAAACAGTCATTATCTAACGGTAACTGATAATGGTTTAACTATAGTTTTGTTTTTTATTGTGTAATCATAATAGATTGTTCGAGAGAAACATGATACTGTGTACCTGATTGACATGTGATATAATAATTGCAATCCCTATTCAATGTTACGAAATATTCTGGATGAAGAATGCTTGAAAACATGCTGGTCCTGCTCCATAGGACAATCTTTAGTGTAGACAAAAACAAACTAGTTAATTTATATTTTCATTATTATAGTAGGTATTGTTTTTTTTTCTTCTCTTTTTGCTTAAGAAGTTGACTGAGTTGAGTTGATGTTGTTGTTGAATTAGGTAATTTACCTATGTTCGCAATATTTGTAAGTATGTAAGAAGTAGTAAGAACCATGTTCCTATTTATCAAAAATGAATTTACCAGTTAGTGTTTGTAATGCTTTATACCTATACGTAGTTTCATTGTGTAAGTCTGTGTGCATCGATCTCACGTATATGATTTAGTCTATACTAATATTTTAAAGAGGTAAAGTTTGTGAATTGTGAGTTTGTAACGTTGTAGGGGGTAATCTCTGGATCTACTAAACCGATTTTGGAGATTCTTTTACCAGTAGAAATCTACATTATGCCTGAGTGTCATAGGCTATAATATACTTAAAAAAAAAATTGAGATCCTTATGAAAATTGCAATAATGTATCCCAAAGTAGCAAAATGTTGCATATAAAATTCATTCTTTGGCGTGCGCTGAGAAAACTATTGATGATACATAAAAAATATGTATTACATGATTAGGTAGGGTAGGGTAGGTAGGGTTGGGTAGGCAGGGCATGCAGGGTAGGCAGGGTAGGCAGGGTAGGCAAGGTAGGCAGGGTGGCAGGGTAGGCGGGGGTCAGCTAATTATGTATATAAATGTTGTATTTTTTTTTTTATTAGTACTTATGGAGGAACGAGTGCAGAGGAGGATGGTTTAATCAATTATTATTACTTTTAAATTTAAAGGCAAACGGCAGGCTGGTATGGAAATTTCGTACCGCTATTAAAATTTCGTGTCTTGGGATATTTTTTGTTTTAGTTGGTAATTAATATAATAGATGATCCCTTTTTAAATTCTTAGATTTTTTAAACTTGGGACGTAAAAGTTATAAACTAGTTTTATTTTTTAAAGTACTGTACTACTAGATGATGGCACACTAGGCGGTGACGTAGATACAGTTTTGAAAGATTTTCAACTCCTGAAACAGCAATTCCACTCCATTGGCCTAGAGCTCAACCACTCCAAATGCGAAATTTTCATCTGTGATAATACTGACAGACCATCGACCCTTCAAAAATTCAATACAATAGCACCAGAGATCAAAATTGTAGAAAGAAGTTCACTGCACCTCCTAGGTTCCCCAATTTTGGAAGATAGTTTTTCTTCATTCATTGACGCCAAAATAACACATTTCAACGATATTTCGGACAGACTCTCTAAAATTAATGTACATTCGGCTATCACCCTCATTCGTTATTGTTGTTTTGGTCCAAATTTCATGTACTTTCTTCGCGCTACGCCATTATGGAAGCATTCACAAATTCTCTTGGACAAAATTGACCAGAGTATTCGTTGCACGCTATCATCTATCCTAAATGTGGCCCTGGATGACCGAGCGTGGCTGCAAGCCACTCTACCCATTCGCTTCGGTGGGCTCGGCATCCGCAAAATTTCTAGTTTAAGCCTACCGGCGTTCCTGTCTTCGGTCCACAGCACTGACAAGTTAACCAGAAAAATCTTGTTGCCATCACTGGTTAACTGTGAAGTGCCGTACTCGACCGATGCAGTGAATGCGTGGAAAGTGGCTTGCCCGAATACAGCGTTGCCCGAGACCCCTTTTTCCCAGAGGCAGTGGGATGAGCCGCTCTGCAGGTTGGTACGGAATAAACTTATAGATACGTCCACCAATACTGCTGAGCGTGCCCGGCTGCTGGCTGTGGGAGAATGGGAGTCGGGCCTCTGGCTACAGGCACTACCGTCACCCAACATAGGTACTATGTTGAGTGACAACACCTTCCGGATCGCTACATGTCTGCGTTTAGGGGCTCCCAGCGGAGCTCCACATCGTTGTCAATGTGGTGAAGCAGTCGACCGCCTCGGACACCATGGCCTATCCTGCAGTAGGAGCGCTGGCCGGTTAGCACGGCACGCCAGCATTAATGATATCATACGTCGGGCTCTTGTCACCGCCGGGGTGCCAGCTGTTTTAGAACCCAATGGCTTGGCGCGCAACGATGGTAAGAGACCAGACGGGATGACCATAATGCCTTGGAAGGTGGGTAGGCCTTTGGTGTGGGATGCAACATGTGTCGACACCCTTGCGCCATCCCATCTTCTTAGCACGGCGGGCTGTGCTGGTGCAGCAGCTGCTGGTGCAGAAAACCTCAAACGGCGTAAATACAATAACCTTATTGGAAGTTATATATTTGAGCCGTTTGGGGTTGAAACATTAGGTCCATGGGGTCCGAGTGCTCTTCGAGTATTTCGAGATGTAAGCAAACAGCTGATCGACTCTTCACGTGACCAGAAGGCTGGGCTTTTCCTTGGCCAGAGAATCAGCATTGCCATCCAACGTGGCAATGCTGCCAGCGTTCTGGGCACTTTTCACGTCGACAGCGATGTGGACGAATTTTTTGACGCCCTGTGACGCCTGCCCTTTTATACGCGTTCGTAGTTTTATTTTATTTTTATTTAACTGTATATATAGGTAGTTATTGTTATTTAAGTATTTAACAGCATGTAAATTTTAATTGAAATAAAACCTCTAAGTACTGTACTAGTGTAACAATGTAGATTATAACATAAAGGTAAATGTTACATATTGTAACGTAGTAAAGTAATGTTCTAAAGTTACCATTAAGTAAGTAGATTGAGATGAGGATCGTACCTACTCAGGGCATTAGGAGATACCTATGTCCAGCAGCGGACTGCAACAGTTTGATAATAATGAGTTAGATTATATTTAATGTTATTACTATTTCTAAATAATTAATTATCTTTTCAATATTTGTGTTGTTTTACATTTATATATTTAAATATTAAGGCAACTTCCAAAAACATAACTGGATTTAGTGAACGATTCTATCACGTTTATTTATTTAAATCTTTTTATTTATTGATATATTTATTGACCTAAGTTCTAAAAATAGTAAATTCATATGAAAATAAATGGCTTATTTGCCTTAATAAGTGGTACAAATTCAAATGCAAAAAAAGTATGCGGTACAAAATCTGCTGTTCACGTTTTTGACATTCAAAAGTACCGCTTAATGGCCTAATTGAAATATTATATATATTCTATATTTTAAACTATTGCATAGCTTTTATCGCAGGCTTTGAGCTTTTATCACGGGCTTTGAGCGCGGCGACCGAATCAAGAAAAAACAAAAGCAAGCCAGTTATTTTCGTTTCGTTATTTTCAACAACAACAACAACAACAACTCAACAACATCAACACTTTTTTTTTACCGCAACATTTTACCGCGGTAATCCCCGAGTGCCACACGTCTTTTTTTGTTTTTGTCTTCGATGTAGACACCATCAACATCCTAAACTATTTCCAAATATAGGGTCAACTTCTAATCTTACCAGATGCAACTGAAAACCAGTATTAACATGAAGTGAGTATTTATCCCCTTGAGTGCCTTTTAGGAACTTTGGTTCTAAAAACATTTGTTTTGTTCTATTGTGTCTGCTAACTAGCACTAAGGGAATAATTAATATAACAATAATCTCAAAAATTACGTTACCTAATTTATAACTAACTTATAACTTATTGCCCTTTGTCAGACTTTCGGGCTTATGACTACCCGAAACGTCAATCAAACATCAAATAATTATAGATGGTACGAAAAGCATGTAGGTTACCAACACATACATAAACAGGTATTTCTTGGCTTGGTAGACATAGGTACATCGAGTCTCCAATGCATTGGTACCCTTTTCTGTGATCAACATAAATATTTCTAGTCGTAGCAGTAACTTGGCTACAAAAATCGGCGTGATGAAATCTCCGACGGAAAAAGAAGGGTGTTATTCGTTTGACGTGTGTACCTGTGTGTTTGTGTATCGGTATGTGGCATCATAGTTCCTAAACGGATGAACCGATTTTGATTTTGGTTTTTTTTTGTTTGAAAGTTGACTTTATTGAGAGTGTTTGATGTAAATCGGTTCAGCCGTTCATAAGTTGCTGCCTGCTTAAATTTTGTCTCACTCAGTTCTAAAATGAGGTAAGGTATTTTATTGTAACATTTTATGGGTTAAAAGATGACGCTACTTTAGCCAGCCTGAAACCATAAAACCTAGTTGGTCCCTATTTCTAGTAACATAATTGTGTCGCAGTTTTTACTAAATGATGTAAATTCTTTCTCACGTACATGATGTTTTCATAAATATATTGCCCTTTGTGCCTATAGGCCTTGTTTGTTCTGTCTCCTGCTTGATATGGAGGTAAGTGGAAATTTGTATTTTTTTCTAACTCCTCCGTTATTCTTTTCTGATTAATTTCGTTGCGGAATCCAAGACAGTTAAATTTATCCTCCGGGACTTCGTCGAGCTTCATTGCCTTGGCGCTTTTATGGTGTTCGCCACTGTTGATTCTGGCTTTCAGGAGTTGCAGTGGTTTGAGAATAGTGCGGAGGGATAGTCCCAAAAAAAAAAAATGTATTGACAAGGTGATGATATCATGATGTTTATATCCTTAAACAGCTCCCTCTAAAGTATCTCGCCGGCGGAGATTGTATATGACTCTGATGGCTCGTTCATAATGCAATTCAAAGCTATATTTTAAATTATCTATCCCAGCTCACCTTCTATTTTCTTTTTAATCTCGCTGGGACAAAATGCATTACGTATACCCGCCCATTCGGGGAATGGGGGGCTATGTGGGACTTCCTGGGCTGACTGACCCGGTATACCCACTAAAATAACCCAGCGGCACTCCCGCATCGTCTGAGTGGAGGAGGACTGGGAAACAGGTAAAGCCTTTACTTCCAGTCCTCCGCCGACGACCGCCCGCCTTTACAGCGGGGCTTTCACGCCCCTCCCTTAGTGGAGGGGCCCGGGAACGAACGCGAGTGCTCGGCCGTTCCCGCCCGACAAGGGTGGTGATTCGTGCAATGCGAGCGAAAGGCTCCCCCGCGCCTGTTGCCCGCTAATCACCACAGGGAGGTGGGAGGAGACGATCATACAACCGCCTTCTCCCACCTCTTCTTCGCCTGCGGAGCGGTGGCGCGAGAGGATCTTCCTCCCGCGCACGCTCCGCCGCCTCTTTTTGCGATATCAAGCCCTCGCAAAAGGAGGCAACCGCCACCCACGCCTCCTCACTCCCCAGCATAGAGTTGACCACGCCGAGGAATGAGAGGTCCTGTCCGATCACTTGGGTCAGGGCACGGCGCAGCTCAGCCCAGCAACTTTACAAACACAAATTTACTTGCAATATTAATAGAATTGTATACGTATCGTGCTGCCTCTACCACCGTAAGACATCTAAGAACCTTTGTGTAACTTACATTCATAATTTCTCAAACAGTAACGCAACCACGTAACCTGCCTGTTTATCTCATCCAATCAGGATACTGGAGTGATAACACAACAGATTAATAATCCCACCTTTAGGCACAAATTAATGACTATCATGTTTCTACCATAAAATAAATAATTGCAGAAGGTCTGCTCCATACAACGAACGAAAACGCACGCACACATAGACACGTTTATCCAGCACGTACGTCGTGTAAGGCATTTATTTGAGATCGCCTTACGTACGCATCTATGTGTATGTCTGGCTACTTCTACGATTCATATAGAGCTTAGCTTATGAAAGAGCACGTGGCTAAATAACATTAGTCGCCTGAGGTTGGTCCGAGGAAGGGTGACCAATGAATCCATCCATTACATATATATTTCCCCGTTCCTCAAAAAATACCCTATCTCGGCTGTCATTTGTAGATTTTTAACAGTCGATACAGTTATCAGAAGCTAAAAATATGAGATCAGTCTACCCAGCTACTGGCTCGACAGCCCAGCTACTGGATTGTCAAGGTCAAAGGGGAAGCAGCTCCATGTAAAATACTGGTATTCAGCTGGAACCGCTTAAACTGGAAGTCGACCCCAACAAACATAGTTGGAAAAATGCTGGGCTGACCTTTTTACCAATCTATTCTATGTTTTAACCCCTACGCTGAATCTTTGTCATAACATTGTGAAATTGGAGCGTAGTCGTAAACAAATATTGGTATGTAACATGGTACGTTTATGTTTGTAGGGCTGTGTATTTTCACCTTGACTTGTTGTTATTGAAAACATAATAGGGCTGTTATAATAATGAGCTGATTAACTACACAGTGAATAACAAAGAGTAGACTCTGTAGCCACATATAGACGCTTCGTAGCTATAATATTTTTATCTATACTCACAACGTAATTTTCCAAATATGAATTTAAAAAAATGTTGTATGTACAGGTACTTTTTTTCGTGGATAGTTAAAATAAAAAAAGAACCATTACAGTGCAAACATTTGCCTTCTATTTTAAAACATCTGCATCATAAAAAAAAATATTGCACATTTTCACTTTTTAATAAATTGGCGCGTATATTAAATAAACGCCATTAAATTAAAAACTGTAAGTGTTTTTAACATTTACTTAATAAAGAATAGTGTCATTGTTTATGGATGCGCGCGCTACGCAAACATGCTCGATGAGAATCTAAATAAACCCACACTCGTGTTTTAATAACCCCTATTATAAGACCGTTACATAAACTACTACGAGTATAGTATCATTCGCAAGAAAAATTTCTTTATTTTTCATACACATCATTTATTCAATGTTACTTTTGGTATTCATAACGCCAAATTAAATTAAATAGTGAAACCAAAGGGTCAAAATCTCAAGGTATTAGAACTACTTTTAAATTCAAATATTATAACTATTTCTAGGAAGTACCAGAGACCGTTTTCCATTGCAGAAATTATTCTAATCATATTAAAATAATAAACACTGGCCGTTGAAATCCGTTGGACCTAAATCGAAATCAAAAAGACATTTTGAATTCGTTCTGTTTATACAAACGGTGAAATCCTCCCTTACTCAGTATTCACCGTAGCTCAAACTTTGTTAAGTTACTTTAACATTATGAATCCGTATACTTTCATATCATATTAACGGTAATCCTAATTGTTGAAGGCGAGGCAACTCTCCATCTCCGCATTAAAACAACAAAGCAGGAACAATTTTTTCAGTTGACGTCACTTTTCATGATAAAACTCCAATGATAAGCGAGGATAAGTGAAACTGCGTTAAAGAAAAGTCAATGAATTGTTTAGGCCATTCTTAAGGAATAAGCGGATTTTGCAGAAACGTGAAGTCATGTTATTTTTTAATTCATAAAAACATTCACTTAAAAAATTATAAATGCGTACCGTTTCAACCAACGTACGTGACACTAATCTGTTTTCAGACCTAGATAATTAAAAATGAATTTCAAAGAGTGACATTGTAACCTTACACTAAACATAGAAGAAGGATTCTAAATCAAATACTTACGTCCACAAAGAATTCTATTAATACCCGTATGTTATACAAGTCTTGATGTTCTAAGCCCTTCAATTACTTAAGCTGATAATGTTACTTCAATATGTACTTACTAAGAAGATTACCAAGGGATTGCCCGCTACGGAGCATTGACAGATTTACAAAGAAATAAGTCAACTTTTCCTTGCAGCGTGAATTTATTCGTTGTCAAAAGATTGTGAATTACAGCTTCTCTTAATCAAAGATTTAAATTTAAAGTAGAATTACAATATTCACTTTTGCGTTTGTCAAACTAACCCCAGCGTTTCCTCGTTGAGACACTTCAGTTTTGATGATGCAAAGTCTATCGTAGGTTAGAAGTTTGAAAAACAAAAGAATGCGATAAATATTATTGTAATGGGCCAAAACGTTGTCTCATAAACAAAGGCAGTTATGGAAATGAATATTTTCTCGTGTATCATAAATCTCTGTTGCAAATTGTTATCTAATTCAAACACACAATTTGCAAAGCCTCTGAGTTCAGAATAACAAAATAATGTTGTATTGCTTCTGTTAATTAATGAAAGTGATTATTTTAATGAAAATGTTAGAAATTTTCCACGTAGCATTTCGCTAACGTTTGGTATATTTACATTTTGGACTTTTTGGTATACATTTACGACTTTTTGATAATCGTTATCGCTGATAGAATGTTACTTTGTGCAAAGCTTGTTAAATATTCAGTAGTCATCAACATTTTATATTTTCTTCAAGTCGAAAGTTGTTAAAATCGCAACTCAAAACATCCTACAGTGCTGAATTCACAATTACTTTGTGATCGAAGGCGATAAAATTTCAACGACTCATCAACTGAGTGAAAGAGTTATTTTGACGTTTTTGAAAGCTTAACAAATAATGTATTATTCAACAGCTGTGTTTTTTAAAGTTTTCAATATTTTAAAACAATATCGCTCAGTTGGAAATATGACTGGAACAGAATAGGTAATAGACTAAATCAAAGTAATAATAAAATCAGTTTAAAAAAAATATAACTGTGGCAAAACTGAGTGCCATTACACTATGGATGTCATTATAATTCAGAAGCAGAAGACATCAACATTGATGAAGCTAGAAGCTTTACAGACATAAAATGAAATAGTCCCAAACTACCAAGTTTGAAAACCGACAATCTAACTTTATATGCTCACTTGCTCAGTAATGTTGTACGTCGTAAAATTTTAGATGTGACCATAGTCAGTGTATTTCTATTCAAATTTCTATGAAGCTCAGTATCTTATCTTTCGAAACATTAAGCTAAATCTGAAGACATTAAGGTTAAAACAGAGATGTATTATGTGGTACATGTAGTGTATGTGATTGTAGTGGTTTGGTACAGAAGCACTTGGGTAGTACTCGTAATTGCTTATGAACAATTTCAATCTTTGCATCTGACACGTTTGTACTAAAACATAGCTTCCAGTTAAGCTTTCTAGTTAATTAATTTCATATAAAACTGTCACGTCTTTGTAGATTACGGGCAATTATTAAAGTTATAAATTATCTTATCAGCTATAATGTTACAATTCGGTAGCGCATATAAATCCCAAATTATTTGAACTTTTTGTAAATCGTTATATCACTTTCATTGTAATCGTCTGGCCAATCAAGAATATCACTTAAAAAAGAATTATATTTTATGACATATCTCGATTTTCAATCTGGTTTTCTCTTCCAGTCCAACTCCAATCTCAGTTCTGATTTGCGTGCTTTACTTCATCGCATCACTCACCATCATTGGTTTGACATCTCCAAACTCGCTCCTTACTTGGAAGTCATCCGGTGTTCTGCCCTCGCCTTCCTCACTAGAAGTGTCAAGTCACCTTCGCCAGCCCAGCATTCACCACGGCATTGCAAACCATCTTCGTAGTTTCTACCATGTTTTGATGTTTGAATATCCTGAAGTTCTTGGAGATCAAAAAGACCAGAAAGATGGATTAAAGTGTGATGCTCACGACTGATATTTCGAGTCTCATTGTAAGAGTGACTAAATGCGATATAATTGGAAGATTATTTTGTACTCAGAAAAAAATTCAAAGAGTTTGGATTAAACTTGAAGTATTCTCGGACAAAACGCTGGATCTTTTAAGGACTTCAAAGAAGCAACGGACTTACTTTGGATTGCATATTTTAAATTTTATGATTTTTATTACTTTACAAACTAGTTCCTGTTTACTTTTCATCTAGTTGAGAACGCTTGTGACCTAGAAAATGTTAGATAAGTGCCTTTTACGTACAAATGATGCAAATAATACGCCAAGTTATACCTTATTTATATAAACATTTAACATTTTCTGTATATAAAAAACCTTTATATAATTCCAACATTCCACAGAAATTCAGGGTCTGTCCCAATAGTCCCATAGGCCCAGTCCCATGATGGGACAAGTGGGATGATATATCCCATCCCATGGGACAACTGATACTAACAAAATTTTAAAATTATATTCCACTAGTCCCATGGGACAACTGATACTAATATATTTTTTAAATTATGTCCCATTAGTTCCATAGGACAGCAAATACTGATTTTACGAGTATGATTGTGACGTCGTCAATCGTCGTCATCGTCTACTAATACTATACTGTTGAATTCGATGAAAACACCAATTTTATTCTTATCAATATTACCTGTTATTTGGATTCGACTAATTATTCCAGTAATGGAGTTTCTAGTAATTTACTTGTTTGTGTTTTTTGTCCATTACTTGTAATTTCAATTTGAATTTGGAACTACTTCATTGAAATTATGATTGAATATATTGTTATTGTTATATTGTTACTGTTTTCAAATGAATAATTCCATTGCGTATTAAAATTACAAGAACAAAATATATGACTTCCGATACATTTTAGATTAAGGATAATATTATTGAAATATTTTTTTCTATAAATCATTGTCATAGAATGTTGCAGATATTTACGTAAATATTTTGTTGAGCTTTAAAAGAAACAAGCTTAGCTCATATTTATAGAAATAATATTACTTCATTTAGATGTGAAACTTCTACTCCGATCGCGTTCAAAATCACCCTATTATCCTACAGTTAAAGGCACTTGAGACTTTTTACTTAGTCAGGATGTACTGGTTACAATCTCGACTGGTAAGCCATGGGTAATAGTGTGTTTTTAAACGTATTTGAAAGGTTCGTAAAGTATTATAATGATAATTTTTAATAATAGGTACATTTATGCTATTTTCTCTTTTGAAAGAAATATTATTATTTTAGTTATGTTTGTTCTTTGAACAAAATGGGTTTGCAACAGAATTTGGAAAAAAATATGTTAATGTATGTACAGGTAAATATAACTTGGCATGTGTCCCTTCTGTGCTCATAAATTAAATGTAAATGTATGTTTCATTCGCAAAAGTACTCGTCCCTACAGCATTTTTTTTAATTATGAAAATATATTCATACCACTGAAAGCCTGAACAAATATTTTTACTGAACACTATTTTAATATTATAGTATGTTATAAGTTATAATTTTTACAATAATCATATAAATTAATTATAATAATAAGAAACACTTTTTATATTGTTACGAGAACAACCAAATAATTAGAATTCATAAGATAACTATACCTAACTTAAGTTAATCATAATTTCTTGAGTGTACAGCTGATATGTTTGAGAAAAATTAATTCATAATTAATTATTTGAAGTCGCCATAGCATTTTAATAGTTTATAAATTATTGATAATATATGTTGATTATGTAACACTATTGATAAATTATTTCTTACGTTAAATTTATTGAATACAACCTTTTCTGCAATTTGGCTTTTTGATATTTGTAACCAATCCTCATCATCTTACTGCCCTGGGTCAATGTTACTTAGGGTCGGCGCAACACGTTCTTCTCCATTCCGTCCTGTCAACCGATTTCTGTATCCAATATTACCGTTTCAAAATTCACTTCCTTATAGCCTTTCCAGGAACTTTTATAATTAATCACCAATGCATATTAATAGTTCCAGCAGCTTTTTTCGTCTGATTAAAAAGTCTCTGATCTGTAGTTGGTCAATGTCAATCCTACTTTGCCAATTGTATTTTTCACACTAGCTCTGGACCGAAAGAGCTGAAATGCTGAAAATCATGGGGGTAAGTCTATGCCCCGTTGTGGACTGATACATGCCGAACTAGTTATCATTATCCAATAATAATAATCTTATTCTTATTTCTAATAATATAATCTTATACAGTTGGCATAACCTCACAACTCTCATATCATTAAGATTGTAATTACTGTTACCATTCATATTCGCAAACCTTCACTACAAATATTACAAAAGTACTTAACATACATAAGTGAATGATCGCCCACACTATCTACATTAAGAGCGTTAGCTCCCGTGTTCGTATCAAGAGACTATAAAAGTAATCTAGGCTCACAAGGAGAATAGGCTCTTAGGCTTAGAGATAAAGTGGACCGCATACTCGTATTCCTAGACATTATTACATTTCATCAATTACCTAGTAGAAGTTAAAAGAGGAACAACGTTTTGTAAATTGCCTTTCTAACCCCGGACGGAAAAAGAAGGATTTGTTATAAATTTGACGTGTGTATCTGTAAATCTGTGAGTCTATCAGAGGCCTCATAGTTCATAAGTGTATGAACCGATTTTAATTTAGTTTATTTTGTTTGAAAGGCGACTTTGTCGAAAATGTTCTCAAGTATGTTTCATGAAAATCGGTTTAGCCGTTCAAAAGTCATGGGCATTTTACTCTTTGAATCGGGGTTTTTTGCAAGATATCTTGTCATACTCGTATTATGTGTTTCGATAGATTGCCGATCGAAACTAGTTACTTGAACCTATATTTAATTAAAAAAACCATTAATTCAAGCCAAGAGCCAAGGTCTGGCAATTTCGCAAATCATTAGGTATCGGAAAAAAGTCTCATGACACGGTTCCTAAAAACATTGATTTCAACTTACTTAACAGTAATTTTTCTACTACGTCCATATTGTTTTTTTTTTTTTTTTTTTGATAGGCTCTCGCTTGACCACTATCTCACATGATGGTTAGTGATGATGTGGTCGACGATGTAGCACGCTTACCTAGAAGAAACCTATTCACTCTTAACTTAAAAACTTCCAGGTTATAGCTATCAGGAAATACAGACTCTGGCAGGGAATGCCACTGCTTCGCTGTACGCATAATAAAAGTACTCCCGAAACGTTTGGTGCGTATGGGTGGAATATCCAACGCATCGCCGTACGTCTTGTAGTCCGATGATGGAACGGGCTAGGAGGAATTAGTTCATGCAATTCCATCGCACACTCCCCGAAATGTAACCGATAAAAAACCGACAGACTGGCAACTTGGCGCCGATGTTCAAGGCTCTGGAGCCTAGACTCGACTAGGCCACCATCAACTCAGCACGTTCCTTACCAAACACAATCTGCTACACCTTTGCCGACCTGGTTTTCGACGCGGACACAGCACTACCTCAGCACTTGTACACATTACGGACGATATCAGGACAGGCATGGCAATGGGAAAGTTAGCAGTACTTGCTCTGCTTGATTATAGCAATGCCTTCAATACCGTTGACTTCGACATTTTGCTTGGCGTCTTATGTTCTTTTAATATATCTCCTCCAGTAATTGACTGGTTTCATAGTTAATTGTTTGGCTGCTGGCAGCGTATTTGCACTGATGAATGTTTCTCTTCTTGGTGTCATACCTCTGCTGGTGTGCCGCAGGGTGGCGTTTTATCTCATATTTTCTTCGCACTCTTTATTAATACTCAACGACTTTCTTCTTTATACCACCTGTATGCTGATGATCTCCAAATTTATACACAAGCCCTTCTTGGAGAGTTACATGATGCCAATGAGACTCGAATAGGTGACTGGAGTTTGGGCTGAAGATTAATCCAACGAAGACTCAGGTGACTGTTAGTTGTTCCCGGACTGTTTTTAAGATTGATTGGTCGACGCTTCCCCAGGTTTCTTTCAACAACACCATTATTCCTATAGTTAACACTGAAGAATTTGGGGATTTATATCGACAGCACTCTTGCCTGGACCTGTTTGGTAAAGGCAAGAGCTGAACTGCAGGCAATCAGTCGTAAACTGTTTGGTTCTGCGGGCTCCGTGAGACGTGCTTGTAATTTTCTCCCCATCACCACTAAAATTGCGATAGCACATTATCTTCTTCTCCTTATCCTGGACCATGCTGATGCCAGTTATTTTGAACTCACCCAAGACCAATTGGATAAGCTTGAGCGACTTTAAAGTCTATGCATAGGTTTATATTTGCGCAAATATGATCACGTTTCTGAATTTCGTACTAAGCTCAAATGGATTCCAATTTGCCTTGCCGGAATGCCCACATACCCTCTTTGCTTTATAATCTGCTCTTTAAGCCTTTTACTCCTTTTTATCATACATAACGTTTTCAGTTCCTTTGTGACTACCATTCTAAGTCCTTGAGATCATCGGAAAATTTGAAATTGAGAATTCGTATGCATTCCACTTCCTTCTTTGACAAATCTTTTTCGATTCAAGCAGTTCGGTTGTGGAATGTATTACCTATAGAAATAAGACTTGCGCAAACACAGCCAACGTTTAAGAAAATGGTAAAGTAGCATAACCATTCACTATTTTTATAGTCTTTGACTTTCTCTGTCATATATTCGATATTTATTAGCATATTAGATATGTAGTATACTACGAGTATGTATGTAGTTTATATTATTATGTATAAATAGGTCATATTATTTATGATATACACTAACAGCCTTAAATTCTTCTTTTATCGTTCAGTCCATCCAAAGGTTGTCTGTAAGAGATTGCCCTGTGCGATAAGGTCACCCATTGAACACTTTGTTTTTAAAAATGTTTGTTCTGTATGTTTTTTTATGTAGTGTACAATAAAGAACGTAATAATACTGATAGCCGTGGTATATCTCTCCACTCCTCAAGCACCTTCGGATATATTGCCTCCTTGGCGCTACGTCACTAAAGTGCTAGCAACCCTTTATGGGGGCCCATTAATTGAGTGTGCAAGTCACACCCTGCCATTTTATAGGCGTGATGTTCAACAGTGGTCAAGCAAGGGCCAGTAGTCCTCCTATAAATTTAGTCAATCGGTCCACTATACCTACCAATCCCATAGCCCAATTCATGTATCTCCATTTTTGAAATACTCATGCAACAAACGGGGGAATCACCTTGGGTGCACTTGCGTAGCGCATACATGGATAATCGTCGGTTGCAGTCACATTTCTTGATATATACCTAACAATGCCTCTGTGAGTTTGGCTTCGGCTCCTCGCATGCCTTTCAAAGGACCGGGACCCCAGGGTCCCGAGATTGACAAAATAATAATCTATATATATAAAAATGAAACCCGTTTTCCGTTGTCACGGCATCACGCGTGAACGGCTGGACCGATTTCGCTTATTCTTTTTTTGTTGTGTTCGTTATTGTTGGGAGAAGGTTCTTATGTAGGGTAGGGTCGGGTAGGTAGGGTAGGGTAGGGTATGTAGGGTAGGGCAGGTAGGGTAGGGTAGGTAGGGTAGGGTAGGTAGGGCAGGGTAGGTAGGGTAGGGTAGGTAGGGTAGGGTAGGTAGGGTAGGGTAGGTAGGGTAGGTAGGATTGGGTAGGTAGGGTAGGGTAGGTTGGGTAGGGTAGGGTAGGGTAGGTTGGGTAGGGTAGGGTAGGGTAGGTAGGGTAGGGTAGGTAGGGTAGGGTAGGTAGGGTAGGGTAGGTAGGGTAGGTAGGGTAGGGTAGGTAGGGTAGGGTAGGTAGGGTAGAGTAGGTAGGGTAGGGTAGGTAGGGTAGGGTAGGTAGGGTAGGGTAGGTAGGGTAGGGTAGGTAGGGTAGGTTAGGTAGGGTAGGGTAGGTAGGGTAGGGTAGGTAGGGTAGGGTAGGTAGGGTAGGGTAGGTAGGGTAGGTAGGGTAGGTAGGGTAGGGTAGGTAGGGTAGGGTAGGTAGGGTAGGGTTAGGGTATGTAGGGTAGGGCAGGTAGGGTAGGGGAGGTAGGGTAGGGTAGTTAGGGCAGGGTAGGTAGGGTAGGGTAGGTAGGGTAGGGTAGGGTAGGTTGGGTAGGGTAGGTAGGGTAGGGTAGGTAGGGTAGGGTAGGGTAGGTAGGGTAGGGTAGGTAGGGTAGGGTAGGTAGGGTAGGGTAGATAGGGTAGGGTTGGTAGGGTAGGGTAGGTAGGGTAGGTAGGGTAGGGTAGGTGGCGTAGTGTTGGGTAGGTGGAGTAGTGTTGGGTAGATGAATGTTTGGTGTTTTTATGGCAAAACAAAGTTTGCCGGGTCAGCTAGTAATGAATAAAAATTAAAAAACAACCAATGCTGAACATAGGCCTCCCCAAGTGTCGCTAAATCAACCGGTCGTGTGAGTATTGCACCCACGTGATTCCCCCGTCATCGTTTTAGCACTTTGCGGGGCATATCGGCTGTTCATACTTTTGGAATTTTATATGTCGGATCATGTCATGATTTGTTCCTGACCTTGTTTGGTACTGGGTGGAGTCTAGGTGTCGGGTATGATGTCGATATTGTTCATAGAAGAGAGTTAGTGATCGTTCGGACATGGCCGTGACAACATCCTGCCTAGGAACTGCCTGTGTTTCCTTTTAAACCCAGAGTAGTACAAGTTACAGGAGATATTTCTCTAGTTTACCCGTATCCCAAATTCTGCATCCACGACCATAATCTAATACCGGTATGTCACTAAGTAGGTCAAATCATGATCCTATATACCTGGATCTGACATATATAATAAACACAAGCTATTTAGTGAAAAAACTTTATTTACAAATTCAACTCAGTGTGGCTTACGTGCGAATTTGTTATCCGGGTTGGGTTAGGTGATTTCGCAGTGTAAATCCGTGAAAACTAAAAACCTGAAATACGTTTTGCATATTTTTTAAAGATAAGTGCAGTCACTTCAACAGTTTTGGTGTACGTGGTACCCCCAAAAGGTGTACTTTTTCAAATTTGAGTGTTGGATCGATATCTCTTTGTGATCGATATCGCCATCTAGCGACGCCGAAGGAACTAGTACGAGGAACGTGCACGCCATCTATTTGATCTCAGCCAAACCGCTTTGCAATATGGCGAAGTGTGCAACATGGGGCAAGTTCCTGTCGACGAAAGGGGGCGCCACATGTGGCAACAGTGCTTGTCAAAACAAGTTCCACCTTGCGTGTTTGGCTGCTGGTACACAGATTTTCAGTGACTGGCAGTGCCCTGATTGCAAAAATAAAATGCCAAGGGATGACGATGCCACACTCGTTAGAGGTCTGGGATGTGGTGGCCCTTCTACTAAAGCAGCTGCCGCACCTGAACAGGGTAGGAAGGGGGCCCGGGTTCAAACCACTTTTGCCGGGCCTTCAGTTGCGGTGTCTGAAGGGAATTCTCAAGCGCGGAGTGAGCAAGGAACCGATGGGGAACCTTCTCCTGACACCCAGTTGACCTTGCGTGAAGAAGTCAGGCTTTTCAGGTCCGAGTTGCGGGAAGTGACGAACGAAATGCGAGAGTTTCGTCATGAGATGGCCGTCCTGCACTCTTCGGTGGGAATCTGCACTGAGCGAGTCAACAGCCTGGAAGCCAGAATAGAGGCTCTTGAGAGCAGGCCCAGTAATGCTCCGCCTGACACCAGGGTCAACCAGCTCGAGCAGAGTGTGGCGCGGCTTCAACTGGAACTCAACGACCGCGAACAGGATTTACTTGGCTCCGACCTTGAAGTGGCGAACATCCCGGCGATCCCTAGTGGGAACGTGGTTCACACTATGATGGGACTGATGGCAGCAAAGCTTGGGGTGGCTCTGGAGGCTCGCGACATAGTTTTCGCGTAGTGTGAGGGCCAGCGGGTCGAACGAGAGGTGCACGCGGCAGAGGCGATAGGTGTGCGTGAAGCTGGCAGTCGTCTGCGTTGGAGATATACCTGGACGAAGAACGGCCGCATTCTGGCTAAACATGTTAAGCCCTTCGGACAATAAAGCCAAGTTACTGAACAATTTCTTAACATGCTGTAAATTGCGACAAATAGTTATTGAACCGACACATTTCGATCATGGTGAATCGCTTTTTGACGTCGTGTGCACTGACGCCCGTATACGTGAGGTCACCGTAACTCACGTACCTGAGCTCGGTCAATATGCGGTTGTGTCGGTTGAGCTTACCTCCAAATGGAGAAACCTTCCCCACACTGGGTCACCTACAGACCTCTCAGGGATATAGTTATTGACCGGTTTAACGAGGATCTGAATATGATGGACTGGGAATACATTGAAAGATTGGAGGATGTGAACTGCATGGTTGAAACATTTAATCATTTTATTTGGAATTTGTTTGATTTACATGCACCTCTTAAAAAAGTTTTAATAAAAGAAAAGTCTTGCCCCTGGATAACATTCACTATCAAACAAATGATGAGATTGCGGGACAAGAGCCACATAAAGTCCAAATTCCCTAAATCCCTGCGTCATGTCAACTCATATAAAGAGCTCAAATATATTGTTAGGGCTGCCATTGAGAGTGAGAAACGTGCATATTTTAAAACTTACATAAATAAAAACATTAAACAGCCTAAGAAGTTATGGAAGCACATCAAATCTACCATAGCCACTAGTATCTCTAATAAACTAGACCACGGATTACCTCATTTTTGTATCAACCCAGAAATAATTAATGAACATTTTTTGGATGTGCCTGGCACCGGTAGGGTTTCTTCTGCTGACCTGAAGTACTTTGAGCACCACAAATTCAGTAACTGTCACTTTCAGCTTGAACCCGTTCATGAGGATAAGGTGCTGAAGCTTTTTCATAGTCTCAAGTCCAATAAACAGGGTTGTGACCATATTTCTCTTGAGATTCTGATGATCACTCTTCCTCGGACCCTTGCAGCTATAACGGCCATCATTAACCGTTCCATCACTACCTCATCTTTCCCGGATCTGTGGAAATTGGCAATAGTTAGACCCATCCCTAAAGTTTCTAATCCTACCAGCGTGAAGGAACTTCGCCCGATTAGTTTAATGCCATGCCTCTCCAAGGTCCTGGAGAAGGTTCTTTCTAACCAGTTTCTGTCTTACATTGAGGAACACAGCATTTTGCTGCTTGTTCAGTTTGGCTTTCGCAAGGGACACAGCACAGCCACAGCTCTTCTTGATGTGGTTGGGAATATTCTGGAAGCTAGAGATAAGGGCATGGGTACTCTGCTGGTCTTACTAGATTTTTCGCGAGCTTTTGACTCCATTAATACCTGGCTCCTCCTATCGAAGTTGTCTTACTATGGATGTCAGCCTGAGACAGTAAAGTGGTTTGAGAGTTACTTGACTCACCGTTCTCAGTTTGTCCAGGTGACGAGTGACAGAGATGGAACCGTTAAATCCTATGGTCATAAGCGCGTGTATAGGGGTGTACCGCAGGGATCGATCCTGGGCCCGCTACTCTGCATTCTGTACAGTGCTGACATCATTAACTGCTTGCTCAACACCAAGTTCCACATATATGCTGATGATCTGCAGAAGTATCTCCCTTTTTATCCCCAGCAGTCTGTTGACACAGTAAACAGTCTGGTTAATTATGTTGGTGTTTTTTAAAATAATGGTGCTTTTGGTTTTGGTCACATTATAATTTTGGGTAGTTTATTTTTATTTATTTTTTACTGTATTGTTTGTTCTTTGTATCTATTTTAACATACACAACAGATTTGGTTTCCGTACGTCACGTCCTAGGCGACCACTGAAAATCAGCGCCGTGCTGTGGGTCCCCCATGGTTCAGCATTATGCTGAGTGGAAGCCTTATTGCCACAATCACGACATGCATCTGCCTACATATTTTTCACCCTATTTCTTTTGTGTTTATAATTGTTTGTTATCATTGTTTGATTTATTTCTCGTCAATACTAACTTAATTTAAGTACTACTAATACTATTTTAAGGGTTTAGTTTAAGTATATTCTTATATTGTATGTCGTTTTGTGACAAATAAACACTTTTTCTTTCTTTTTCTTTTCTTTCTAAAAAGATATATTATATATATATATTACTGGGATCTAGAGGTTTTTTCAGTAAAATGTCTAATGGGAATTCGGACTTGAAGATTGAAGGCTGTTCCACTGAAAGGGTCCGGGAAGCCCGTAATCTTGGGGTAGTATTTGACGAGTACCTGCACTTTGAGACCCACATCACGGAGGCTGTGCGCAACTGCTTTTACAGGCTTAAGCTCCTGTACCGTGTGCGTCCCTACATAAGTGAGGAGATGCGTATCTTGCTCTGTAAGTCACTAGTTCTATCCAAGCTGAACTACGCTGACACTGTGTATGGGGCGTGCATTCTGCGCAGGAGCGAAAGGTTGATTCAGCGAGTACAGAATACTTGTGCAAGATTTAGTTTTACCATTCCTCATTATTGTACGAGTATATCTCCGAAGTTCTTCATCAAATCTGTACCAAATTAAAATGGGACCAATTTGGGTACATAGTCTTTCAAACAATTTTTTTTTTTTAAATCGGTCCTCAATTGACGGAGATATCGGAGAAAATCCAAAATAAAAAATAGGTACATAAAGTCGAACACAAAATCTCCTCCTTTTTGGTAAGCCGGTTAACAAACTTCTAGTCCATTCATACGATTTTATCTTTTGCTATTGTGGCCCATTCTTTTCGATAGCAGTCGTCGCGGGCGAAAGCTAGTAATTATTATAATAGTTATTAAATGCTAAAAACATTGTGCTTCTCGGCGGATGCACGACACTCTGTTTTTTCGAATTTAAAATTTGGTCGAAAAGTAACATTAAATATTTTTAACCCCCGACGGAAAAAGAGGGGTGTTATAAGTTTTAAGTGTGTAACGTGCGTTTTTGTATTTGTGTATCTGTCTGTGGCATCATAGCTCTTAAATGGATGGATCGATTTTGAATTAGTTTTTTTTTTTTTAAAGGTGACATTGTCGGGAGTGTTTTTAGCTATGTTTGATGAAAATAATTTCTGCGGTTCACAATTTATGGGCGTTTTACTTTTTGAATTGGGGTGATTTCGCAAGATATCATGTCATAATTACGTGTTCGATAGATAGTTGATCAAAGCGTGTCTACTACTAGATAAATTATGCAGTTTAAAAAGTATGGAACAAAAAGAAATTGTGTTTTTTTCTTTTTCTTTTTTAAACCAATTGTAGTCATTACTGAAATGGAATTGTTATTCAAAACAGTAACTGTGATTGAATAATTGAATCAACGCGAACAGTATACGCACCATACCAGAACTTTTAAAATAGAATTCATAAATCCATTTACAGGTATGAAATTGTAAACCAATAGAAAGTTCATTTATTATTCTGTTGATTGAATTAACCAATTTGTTGTTTCACTGAAGTGTTATGACAGTGTTATGTGTTGTGTTATAACTTATAAATATCTCATACATAACTAAAGTCATACATAACTAAATTTATAAGAGATACCTTGTATGGACTTAAGTAAGTAGCACCTCTCCATATTCATCATATACTATCATAATTTTAGGAAAAACAACATTGTTATGTTTTGGTAGAGTACCTTACCTACCTACGGCTTTTTTTGCTAGCCCAATCTGCGTTAACTCCTGGGCAAGGCGGCTTCCTTCCGCTCCTTCAACCTTCCAGTTTGGCGTAATTAGTCTAGTTCGTCTAGCCATTTCTTTGTAGTCTGCCGTGACCCCGTCTCACCAATTCACAAGTACTGTGCGACTTTGAACCACAATTTGTCCGACATGAGGCAGATTTATGTCCTGTTCCAATTAAGTTGGTCAGTCTGCTTACATGCACAATTATTGTCTGTAAGGGGTCGGTACTCTCAGCAACATTATTCTTGCTCCACATAAAAGTTCTGCTAACACCCATTGGGTATGCAGACGACAGCACTGTAGCTAAGAGATACATGTCCCACGCACGGGTTACTGGGTCTTAGATCCAGTCTCTCCAGGAGGCCATGGTTGAGCGTTTGAATCTGTCCTTGAAGACAGTCTCCGAATTTTCCCAAATATTTTATTAAAATATTTTGTGCTTATTTGTAAATACGCGTCGGACGAGTTGGGAAAGAGACGAAATACGGCTTGAGACGAGTTGGAAAACTGACTACATGTATAGAGTGACGTATTAGTGAAATAGACTTACTAGAGATAGCGACGAGCAGGGAGTTTGTATTAGAATAGAGGTAACATATTTAAGACGCAATTTCAATATCGGTATTCTCTTTCGCACTAACAGATAACGTCATAAGCAAAAAGAGATAGATATACTTTTGTCGATACCATCTTTTGTGCCAGTGTGACCGAAGATGCTATAGATACTTATCTATAGACATATATCAGAACTAGATCTGTGCCACTGTCATATCGATATTATCGAGTTTAATTTAGGAGGATTTTCTACAAATTTGGTCAAATATCTGTAAGAATCGTCCCTGTCTGCGGCTAATTATTCTACGTTTTTTAGGGATTCTTTATAATTATTTAAAAAGTGAAAGTGTACTCGTACAAAGAGTGAACTTATCAGTCATTGTAAGAGTACAATTGTACTCATTCGTAATTTTTCTGCGCATCATACGCCTTGTATAATAATGTTTATTCATACCTTGTGCAAAAACGAGGTACATCACGAGATCAAAGTGACAGCTTTTGGTACACTCGTACGACTGTATCTGTATTTACAAACAGGTACTCATCAATATACTGATATATAGTATGCTAGTTCTTGTGCAAGACTGAAAATAAAGTTCAAAGACGAGTATGTATAAGATTAAAAGTAACAAAATAAATAATAACAAAATGGTTTAAATATAATGATTTAATTTTAAAAAGTTCTACACACGGTGTCTACATATCTTTTATGCAACTCTCCTCTTGCAGGTATGCTGGAAGAGATTTCGTTAGAAAAAAGCATACCTATGTACCTATTTTCTGTTCCTTCTTCTTGTCTCTTATTATGTGTGTGTACATTAATGATTAAATAAATAAATAAATAAAATGTGAAAATAAACATGATTCATCAACATGTATCCATGTCGAGGGATAGCGATAGCATGATCAATAAAATGCAGTGAACACAAGCGAGAATATGGTGAAGGTTTCCAGTTAGCTCGTTTTATATTCTTGATCCTCTCATTTCTTAAATAAGTACTCTTAGGAACCTGTGCACAATCAATATTAGATTAATAATAACAAATAAACTTTAAGAAATACATTAAAGTAAGTAAAATAAAAATACAGTATCGATAAATCTTTCTTGTGACTTTTGTCACATCTCTAACATCAGAACGTAAGTACGTAAACTGTCATAGCTCTATCAGCGAACGCATGAAAGTTAATTATTTCACTAAATAGAAAGGTTTAAATGATACTACACGTCCTTGACGTATTTAGAACTAAGATTCCTTTATTCCGGACAGCCTATGAAATGTATTCCCTGCACAATAATTTCAGTATGCTAGGCGATAACTCACCTGTGGAAAGATATCCTTTGATTATGTCCTGTTAATACACTCATTCTACTCTTGCAACCGATAGCCACACACGAAATGGTTCATGTAGATAATGAAACAACAAAATTCTTCCTGATATAAACGAAACAAAGCGTGAAAACAGCGAAAATCTTTAATTAGAGCTGCTAACCGATGGGTTACAACAGTGACTAAAAAGTTATCTCTTTGACGTTCAGGATGGTAGCGTTTGTCTATGTTTGTCTCTTTTTTTTTCATAAAGTTTTTCTATAAGCAAGAACGAAAGAATTGACAGTTTCTGTTTCGTCGTAAATATGTTCCCTCTATTCTAATACAAACTCTCTGGCGACGAACCGAAGAAAAAGTCTGAATTTTGAAGTTTCCTAGAATTCACAGTCACTACATTGTTTCCTCCAAGAAATTTCGCAAACATGATTTCGCCAAACAACCAAACATAAACCTTGGGAATAACAAGAACGCTTGGAATATTTTGAACCAGACAATGACAAAGCAGGCTCTATTCTTCAGTAGGAACTTTAAAGTTAGTTAAAACATAATACCCGCATGAATATTCTCAGGACTTAAAATTTTCTCGCATCTTCGCAATTTGTTTTTAATTGAGGTAATTCAATTAAGGAATCTTGTTGCGTGGTTTTATTGTTGTGACTTTTGGTTGTGAAGATAAAAGGTCTAACAATGTGTGGTTCGGTAGCTCAAGTTTTGGTTGAAAATTGGCACGGTGGTCTAGTAGTTGCAAGCGTGCAACACCGCTATGATTTGGATTTCTGGGTCAGGAAAAAATCATTGGGATTTTAGGCTCACAAGGTCTAACCTAACATTTACCCTAACCCAGAGAGTGTAGACATTATGTTGTTCGAACAAGAAATCTAAAAAAATTACATGTTACAAAGTTCATCAGAAACAGCCAAATTCCTTACTCCCTCAACTTTGCCCCGACGTTATGAAACGCAAATACAATTTACTGTGCGTACACTCGCGTACAAATCTCAATAAATAAATAAATAAACAATCATAGTTTCAGAAGCGACGCTGTTTGCGTATGTACGCTACAATTTATTATTGAGGGAGAATGCGGCGGTTTGGTTTGAGTTAGGGTGGAGAATAAACGTAACTCGATGTGATTTGCGTGCTTACTCAAAATTATGAGAGGAATTTATTTGCGAATATAGTAAATGGCCAGATTTAGCGTAGAATATGGAATAAACTACACTATTGTAAAATGATGGCAAATAAAAATGTATGCACAAATAAGATATGCAGCATCGACCCCAAATTAAAAAAATATAAGAATATAATGAAGATTAAGTGCTGTTCAACCGTGAATAGGGGGGTTACCATAAGCTCTTAGAGTAAGGTTATTTTGAGTGTGTGTAAGGGACCGATGTATATGACTTGTATACATCTGTCCCTTACCCACACTCAAAGTAACCTTACTCTAAGAGCTTATGGCCACCACCCAGGCAATTAATACACGTGCCAACAACAGCATTATAGCGTCCGCAACATACGTTCGGCTTCGGTCCACGCGCCGGCAACACCGTCTCAGTAAATAATATCTATACAGTATTATGAATCGGTCGTGCAGCCGAATTGTGCAAGTGAATTCAGCAGAGCGGAGGGTTTGACCGCTATCAAATCGACCAATCACATGCGAGATGAATGACGCGATGTCGATTTCCGTTTGTGTGATTGGTCGATTGATAGCGGTCAAACTCTTTGCGTTGCCGTATTCACTTACGCAATAATGGCCGATTTCTGATTTGAGTATTTGACGCTAAGTATGTGCTTATCTCGATTTAAGCATCTGTCATTCTTGATCATCTGTCACTTTAAGTTTTCAGCGATGCTGAGCAAGGTTTGAGTATACGTTGTCAAGTCATGCCAAAATATACCCTATGTCATACAAAAAACCTTCATTGACGTTCAATTGGGTTTCACAACTGAGAAAAACACATTTGATCATTCTCAAATTCTCAAAGATTTCTCAAACCGTTGTCAACGTTATATCATCGGTGTAACCAGATTGGGCGCCTTTTTGCCATTTAGGCTACTCGTCGACCAATTTTTACGAGCAACGCCAATAAGGCTAACTCAGAAAAAAAAATGGGGCGATTTTATGCGATTTCGGAATGAGACTATCTAATACAAGATTATCTGAGGAATGATGAAATTAACTGGAAACCAAAATGCTTTTAACAGTTCATCACTATTTTTCATTATACTTCAGTGCGCAACAACACAGGGAAAAAAAGAAATAATAAATGATTCTTGTGGCTAACGCATTTAAGTTTTGAAGAATGTTTCGTGGTTTTAGTGAATAATGGTTGTCTTGAGATTTTTTATAAATGGACATATAGTCCCCGGCATGTAACTTGGCAAGGTTTTGGCGCAGTGGGGGAAAGTTCGCGCATAGTGCGCGAAGTGACCAACCACCGTATAGAACGATCGGAACGTGGACGCAACGCGATTGGTCAGTCGATCCTTGTGTCAACTGACTAACCAATCGCGCGCTCGGAACGGTGCTAAACGCTCCCCGCGTCCCACTAGGTAACCAGAGAGACCTAAAAAATTACTTGTGCGCATCTAACGACTCTTGCCAAGTTACGTGCCGATAACTATACGAAATTTTCGCCGACTTTGAGCTCGTCGAATCTGGCTACACTGGTTACATTTGGCAGTTGATAGTTGACAAGCCTGTGCTTAAACGGTGATCAAGCAAAATAAATACGAAATAATATTTAAACTATATTATATATAGAATATTTGAATGTTACGAGCTAGTGAGAAATTTCTATACATGCTAAGGGCAGTTGTTTAGCCATGTACTTTTTTTAATTATGTTGCTAACAGTAGTTTTTTTTACATAATTCAATTTGTTCCTATTCGAACCTTAGTGCCATCATATTATGTCAAAAATATAGTTTCATTAAATTTTTTGGAGACGGCAAGTAACACTTATTTTTCTGTACCTTTTTTGTCATATTTTTTTTTTTTTTTTTTTTACTATTTATAGGCCTGTGTTTGACCACAATCTCACCGTGGTCAGTGATGATGTGGCCGATGGTGGTAAGCACACAAAGCCTAGAAGGGAACTGGCTCTCAAGTGCTGCTGTCGGAACACACCGGAAGGTGCTTGGCGACAGATTTTCAACTTGAGGGTGGTTGCCAGCCAGGCGGGTACTACAAAGTACCCTACCACCGTGCTATGGTTTCCTCACGATGTTTTCCTTCACCGAAAGCTCAAACTCATTGTAGGATTCGAACCCGCGACCTTCGTCTCGGTATCCGACGTCACTACCACTGATTCATATATATTCATATATATACATAGATTCTATATTCAAGGTGTGGTCATAAATAGCTTAAAAAAATATTATAAATGTTTTTTTCTATTATTTATGAGATAACAATATCCTATCTGGTAATTTACAAATAAACTCTTTTTAATTACTACTCTTTAAGACGAAATATAATATTGTATCAATAACCGCTTAACCAGGTAAAATCCATCCTGGTTCATTGATGATGTGATTGAAAAAAGGTTCATTTATGGGCTTAGTATTGCAATGGCTGCACTGACGTTTATAGTCATGCTATAATATAGTCCCTTTTTCGGTGAAAACGGTTATCGAAAAGACAAAATGTTTTAGGATAGGTCACATGATGTTTTAGGATAGGTCACATGATATTTTAAGTAGCTAATATTTTTGAAAATAATTATCGATGATATAACTACTTTGTCTTGAGGCTCTCTACTTGATAAGTGCGGTGCCAAGTCAAACTCGTCTGTGTGACTTTGACCTTAAAAGATCCAATAAGAAGCTCTTCTATGTACCTCAGCATAAGAAAACACGATAAAAAAGAATAATCATCTCATTAAAAAGTCAATCTCCATTTAACAAAATGATTTATGTTTTCACAAAAACACTTTTGTTTGAAACTTTTTTTTGTTTGGCTCGTTTTAATGTAAAGGTAATTAAGAAGGGAGAAATTTCATTCCATTTAAGAAAAGAAACTTCATTTCAATTGTGCCTTTTCATTAATTAAAATATTCTTTTCGCAAAAAATAATAGCTATAGTTATTAGCAAATACGAAACAGCATTATCTCAGTCAGTACAAAAAAAACTCTTAAAAAGAAGAATTAATAAAAAATAAAAAACAATTATTAATATTAAAAAACCGGCCAAGTGCGTGTCGGGCCACGCGCAGTAATAGGGTTCCGAAGTTGCATAATAATGCGGACTAAAAAGAGGGTTTTGTTGTTGTTACATGAACATTAGAACGGTTTCAGCGGCTCACAAAGTCTAAAAACGGGCCCACATAGGATTTTTTAATCTATATTCTCGCGTTTGACCACTATCTCGCCTGATGGTAAGCGATGGTGTGGTCTACGGTGAAGCACGCTTGCCTAGATGTAATCTATTCACTCTTGACTTAAACTAAATAAGGACTAACTGATACCAACTTCGCAACTGAAGTTAGAAAATATTATCTATTTGAGTACCATAGCGAATTGCGAAAGAAGCCGATACGAGCGCGCGTTAGAGCCACGGGGAATGGTATAGTTCGGTACTGGATCCTTGCGTGCACGCTCCTTGTTTGTTTCTCTTTCGGAATTAGAAAAAAATCGTATGTATTCACTTCTAATCTCCTCTAATACCGCAGATTGGAGGTGAATCCTCTAATCTGCGGTATTCACTATTTCATTCTGGAAAGTTTTACGCTACTCAATTAGTGATGAAGTCGGGTCGAATATTAACTTTATAGAAGGATATCGACAAAAGAAAATAAGTAATTTGCTTAGAAATCGAATCTAATTTGACTTTACTTTTATGTTTTAATTACAAAACGTCGAAAATACTTCTGCACTAACACAAAATAGACTCCACCGCGCGCACGCGCCGTACGTACTACGTTCTGGTACTGCCAACAACTCCGGCCACTCCAATGCGTTATTTATTTATTAATTTAGAAATCATTATTATAAAGGATGTTATGATTTTATTTTTGTATATTTTTACATGGTTTATAAGCATATATTTACTATCTGTTTTACACAGCTAGCAACGATATGTAAGTAATTTTTCAATGGCATTTGTACAAAAATTTTACTGTGCCAAGTACATTTTATAAGTTGGTCGACTATTACTCGTAAACTTGTAAAGCCTGTTATGATTTCATTTTTGTATATTTTTACATAGTTCGTAAGCATTATATTTACTCTGTTTTACACAGCTATCAACTTTATTTTAGTAATTTTTCAATGGCATTTGTACAAAATTTTTACTGTTCCAAGTACATTTTATAAGTTGGTCGACTATTACTCGTAAACTTGTAAAGCCTTGTTATCCGTGATAATTTTCCTTTTAATTTCGTTATATTTACTACTGCCGTGAATTTTTTCACATAGCCAAGAGTAACCATTTCGCTGGTTGGGGGGGGGGGACACTTGACTCTAACATAAATTTGCAACTTAAAGCTTAATTTTACGCAAACGGATCTCTGAATCGAGAAATGGTTTTAACAAACCCATAATATTTTTGAATGGCCTTTCCAACGATACCCCACACCATGGGATAGATGAGAAAAAAAAAATTCATCCCCACTTTACGTCTATGGGAGGTACCCGAAAAAAGAATATTTTTCATGATTTTATGTTACCACTTTGTCGGAATTATTAATATGTATATACATGCCAAATTATAGCTTTCTAGTACTTAGATTCTCTGAGCTATGCTGCGGACGGACAGACGGACAGAGCGAAACTATAAGGGTTCCTTGTTGATTTCGGAACCCTAAAAAGAGAACAATGAGAAATTTAGGTATAAAGAACATTCAAAAAACTATCAGAAAAGAATATCAAGACGATAGACTAACAAAAATTAAAAAAAAAAAACTGAAGAAGTCAGACCGTGTGAAAAAAAAGTTTGAAAAAATTTATGACATCTAAAAAATGGATCCCTTGCTTGAAAAATAACTCTACCTGAAACAAGGAAACATTCTTTAGAGCGGGCATAATAAAAGCTGCCACTTAATTTTATAAATATCTCAACGCTTGCAATACTTTTTAGTATAGAGACTCTACCCCTATAGGAAAATGATACTACAATACAAAGATTCTCTGCTCAATATTTTTTTACTAAGTAAGAGAAAAGCAGCGGTCCAGACGGTATACCAAACGAATCCAACGGAAAAATTTGTCCTAGTACAACCTTTCCACACTGTTCTTCAAAATACTTCAGTTCAAAATACTAGACGACAGAAAATTCTTACTGGATGGGTGAAGATATAGTGCTGCTGACATACGAGTAAGTGACTATCAACCAATCAACCTACAATCAAATCTCTACAAGCTGTTTGCTTGGATGTTTAATGTTCCGGATCTGGCTGTTTTTGTATGAGAGTTGATATATTTGTAAACGCACCCACGATACAGAAAAAGAAATATTATGGCGTAAAATATAAATAAATAGGAAAATGAAATCCTTTCAGTCGCTAAGACAAGAAAGGTAACAGACAGAAATAGTTATAAATAAGGATTTCTTAAAAAGTAAATTAAAGTTAGAAGAAAACTACCAACAAAAATCTGTATGAAAACTAGTGATTGTTCAAATATTGTAAGGCTCTGAATAAAAATGATAATCGTAATCTATGAAGAAAAAAGAAAACAACTAAACATGATTTGATCATTCGATTAAATTAACAATTAAATCTGTATTGTTTATCTTATTGTTAAGTAGTTTTCTCCTCCATTAATAATACAATTATTCTTCGGCACCAGATCTCAAAATTGTTTTGCCCGCATAAATGTCTTCATGAACACAATTTTTTCATGATTAATGAAGAAAACGTCTTAATTTGTCACAACAGACGACATACCCATACAAAAATTAACTTATTACCTAGACAAAAATGCTATGCTATGTGTTAATCCAGGTTATTCACTACCTGTGTGCTAAATTGCATCTGTATCCGTTCAGTAGGTTTTGCCTGAAAGAGTAATAAACATCCATCCATTCATCCATACTCGCTAACTTTTACGCTTACAAGTACAATATTGGTCAGATAGGATGTAAAATGCACCTAGTACAAATGTGTTTATAAAAATTACTCTGCTATTTTTATAAAGCTATTTATTTATATTATTATATCATTGATTAAAAACTGCTTTGTATCCCTGAAAACCGAGGATCTTTTGCGATAAATACGGGAACCCGCGGTATAAAACTAGTTCGATATACCTTCAGACTTCTGGCTGAAGTTTACCCTCCCTCAGTAGCCCGAGAGCCTCCGAACGTATCCCACGCGACGCGTCGTCGTTCGTCGGCTAGACTCGTCGGTTGAGCTTTCGTACTTACTGTTTGAAATTTAAAAGAAGTGTTTTGTTAGTTTTCCATAGAATAATTATTAAAATATTATGTGTATGGTGTGTATGGCTTAAATTTTAAATTAAGAATATTAGTGTGTTGTGAAGTTTTGTGTGTACGCTGGGAATGAGTAAATGAGGTAAGTTTTTAGTTTGAATTAAATTTTATTTTTGAGGTTTAATTTTTTTTTTTAAATTCACATATCTCTGATAAATTCTCAATTTTCAAAGTACATAATAATATGTGTATTTTTGCACGGTTTAACTGACAATTCAGTGTACCTGCTTTTTTAAACTTTATACAGCTATAGGTACTTTAATTTTGGCGTTGTTATTTCAAGCCTATTGGTACATAATTTTAAAACCAATCTGATTAATTATGTACCAATAGGCTTGAAATAACTATTTTTTAAGAACATGTTTTATAAGCAAATCTAAGGGTTACTGCAATTTAAGCTTAAAAATATTTAATTAAATGTACAAAATATACGTTGTCATGTAGGGTCGTCCTCACATATATGAATTTATTAATGTATGTACATAAGTAAACATTGTAAAACATTTTAAAAAGAGTAAGTATGGAGTTTCTTGTGCGTTCTTCTCCATAACAAGCTACTTTCCGAATGCACGGTAGAGTCAATTTTTATTACTAGTACATTTTTTATTTAGATTTAATGTTTGACGTTCAAAAGTGCCGCTTATTGGCCTAGTTGAAATAAATATATTTGACTTTGACTTTGAGATAGATCTCGCACATTTTGCTTGATCATACATAAAACAATATATTAAAAATAAAATATTAAAAATTTATTTGAACAAAATGTTCATTCATTAGAAAACACCATGTGGAAAGATCACCATTATCGGATCTTAGACTAGAAAGAGGTACCCATATAGCACCTTGTGTGTATTGACTTATTTATAACTTTATACTATGTAATCACGTTCTTCTCTCTTATCTATAAATAAATAATTTTAATGAATAAAACATCTGTGGTCAACCATTGTTAGCGGATTACCACTAACAAGCTTATAGATATGCAATGTCATATATTGGAGCTTATCTGACCAAGTAAACTCTTAATGTTTTCTGATATATATGGTATAAATAATATGAGTCATACCAGTTTTAAGACAAGTTCGCATAATATTGTCAACTATATAACATCAAACCCTTCGGGTTATTGGATGACTCGCCCGAATTTAACTCGCCCGAATCGGGCGAATCGGGCAAACCGATCACTATTAAACATATTGGAGTGTCCATCGTACCGAATCGGCTTAAAACATTGGTAATTTCTATTGTGTCTGCTAATTGACACTTGAATCATAGGCCGTGACAAAATATACAGCGCGGTCACTGTCGGACTGAATAGAAAAAAGAGATGCGTGACGAGGAGGACACAACGTTTGCAATATATTTTCAAAATAAGAAACATTTTATCAATTTACTCAAAAATTTGTTAAGTTATCAAAAACATCTAAGATCTGCATTAAGAATGATTCTTTAAATATTTATTGATATTAATTTTATTGACGTTTGTTGGCAAGCGATACAGATGTTTTTTTGAATAAAAAAGTATAATTATAACTAGAGACCGGATTATAAATATGAATTTGCATATGAAATTACATATTTACCCCATTCTCAGCGGAAATTGCCTATTATATCTAATAACTAGTGATGATGCATATGTTCGCTATATTTATTATATTTTTCGGTAGGTTACCGTATTAATATGTGTAATAATAAACTCTATATCCAAAATTTTGGCGATATACACTAACTTTTTTCACTTATAACCATATTTTGATTGATTGAAGACAATACATTTAGAACAGGTACATACCTGATTGTTTACGATTACAAAAATGTTAAATAATTTTTCGTTTTAGTGCACTATTATCTTCTACAAAGCTGTTACATTTTGGTATTGATAATAATTTAGATTTGAATAATTCACAACGTTTTTCCCTTTTTTCGTTTTCTAAAACATTAATGTTGCATACTTTACAAAATTTTCATGCATATTTTACGCATTTTCCATGCTTATTTGCATACATATGTATTCAAGCTTTTTATGTTGCTTATAATCTGGTCCTTTCTTATAACATACACAAGAGTTTTTTCTAAATGTCGTCTTCCTTAACTTCAGGTGAACAGAGTAGGCACGGACAAACCTGACTTAATAAACTTAACTGATAGGAATTAACTTGGATATTACTACTTTCCTCTAAGCAGTAAAAGCAACAATTCAGAAAGTCTTACCTATAATGTGATTTTTAATTTCGTGGACTAAACTGACATTTGGGGGGTTGTCACTTTATCGTTACATTAAAATAGTGTCGTACCCTAACTATCCTGAGTGATCGAAAGTTAATCGAAAATCGAAGTAGATCGAAAATGAAACTATTTCACGGCATAAAAAAATAATTTGTTTAGAAACTAAGGGACCATATTTAGTTCCTACTCATTTATGTCAGACTTAATTTTATCAATTGCATTTATTTTATTGTTGATTTCATATTTAACACAATAAAAGTTCATGTACTATGTGTATGAATACTGTTATATATAAATATATTACGTTTATATTCATAAAACATTTATTTACAACAATTAGTAAAAATAAATTCAGGAGTCATGTCATATCAATTCGATGAATCACTTATGATTGAGCCTTACCCACAACACTATGCTCCGCGCTTGCAATATTTAAAAAAATAAGGTCAATAGCAGCTGTCAGTTTAGTCCACGAAATTAAAAATCGCAGTATAAGTGCTCTTAATTCAGCTAGTAGTTTTGCCCTAATAATTTAAAGAAGAACTTATAAAGGTCCCAAGAAAACTTAAAATATGACCTGCGTGTGACACTGTGGCCATTTTGTAAACGATTAATGAAAATGTGCTTCCAAAAACAATTTCTTATTAAAGAAAACAAGTAAACATGTTTAAAATAATCATGTAACTCAAAACGATACCTATCATTGTCACTGTTCACGCAAAGTATCACAAAAGAACAATACAAGCTTCCGGAAAATTCCATTTCTTTATTTGCCCACTGGTATGAATTACGAAAATAACAACATATATTATTGTAACAAAAATATCGAAACGATATTGCCAATAAGTAGAAAATAAAGCCCAATAAGTACATCTTATGTCGGGTTGACGTGCTTGTACCTAAAAATGAAGAGCTCAAATATTAATCACAATAAGAAAAAAGCTTTTTGTTACGTACATTTATTTTTATCTTTGCTTTTCAAAGATAAAAATAACTGTAATTGGGTCTTCTGTTTTTTATTAGGTTAGAAAAAAATATAATATTTGTCAAGAGGCAACAGTTTCTTAATAAGTGCTAATTTATGCTTATAAATTAGCACTTATTAAGAAACTGTTGCCTACTGCTAAGCCAAGGCAAACTATAATTGCCTACCTTTGTGATGATAGCCATAAAACCTGGAGTCTTATTCACGCCCATGTTTAATCGTCAACATTGCAAATTAAGGCTATTATTCTATGGAATCTTCGATATGGTCAGCCGTTCGTGGCTATAGAAACCATAGATACCTATATATACACCTATCTTTGCTTTTAAGAGATAAAAATAATTGGGTCCTCTGTTTTTTACTAAACAAAAGAAAACAGATCTAACACACAACAACAGACGACAGTTTCTTTGTAAGCGCTAATTATAATCTAGGTATTGCTAAGCCAAGGCTAGGCTGTGATCATAGACATAATTCCTGGATTCTGGATTCCATTCAAAAGGAACACCGCAAATAATTTAATTAAGGTTGCCCTAGTCGATGGCACGAACTATTTTGTGCGCGGAGTTAAAATGCATGCATGCAGCCGACAACACGTGCACACAAAGAGATAGATCCTGTGACGAGCAGTAAGAAGCTAGTTCACGTACGAATTAGCACTTTTGCTAGTTTTTAACGTAATTGATGATGATTTAGGACGAAAAACAGCGCATCAAATTTTATAAACAGACCTTTGGGAGTCTAGATATCATGAAAAAACTACTAAATGTATATTTTCAAATTAAATTAGTTGAACTACTAATCTATCCCTGTATGGTGGCCATTTTGCAATTTTCATTCTTCTTATGGTATTTATTTCTGCCCAAAGATGCGTTAAAATTAGTGTTGAAATATGGAACTTTTTTGTTTCCATACAGGGCTAGATAATGATGAGAATTGATATCATGTTTTATTTTGAACTTATCGTCAAACAGTGGAGTAATCGCCAGACTACGTTTGTATGGAAGAATGAGCGACTAGTGTAACCTTAAGGCTTGTTTTCTATGGTATCTTCTGCCTACGCGGTCAGTCGTACGTAGAAATAGTTTGAGCTTCTCTTTGTGTATCCACTATAAGAGACCTATTATTCTTCCTTGCATCGGTGATTCCCAATTAAATATGTTTTGCCGAAATTTAGCCTCGTCGAAAGCGTTACCATTTGCCTCGTAAAGGTTTTTGGTAAGGGGGCAGCTGTTGTTACACAGTGCCACGGTAAGTGCGCAAATAAAAAGGTGAGGCATTGTTTGGGACGTAGCTTCACAATATCACTGTGGGTCGTTGGAGACCCCATCTGACTAAGTTGTGCCTGCAGCGGCTCACCTGGCTTCGATGTTGGTACCTATATAATATCGCTATTGGATTGCATTAATCTGTATGGCAATGGCATAAAATTAAGCCTTCAATGCTATCTTCATAGGATAAAATAACATCGAAAAATTTACACATTTTATAAAACATCTCTGTTCACAATGACATCGCACACAACCTTAGTTTCATCTTGCCAAAAGTGGTTTTCGACATTGTCTTGAAACGCTAAACCATTGGCATTCATACAATAAAGAGTGCACTGACTCTTTAATGTAAACAATGGTCTCTTGTCCAACAACCCATATATTCTGAATGAGTTCACTAATATAATAGAAACCAACACGTCACATATATGAGCTCATAATCTTTTACGACACCATTGACTGGTCTAGCAATTGTCAGTTTTATAATAAAGAGCTCTAACCGAGTGTTTGCATTTATCACGACGTCACAAATTGAATGCAGATGGTATACGTACACATACTAAAGCTCTCAGCTGAATTCAGTGTGAGTGAACAGATTATGTTCTGTGGTAAATGTCGTTTTAGACCTTCATAATTGCTTTAAACACTCTGTGTCAGGAGATGTAAAGGTAAGGCGCATATATCCCTGAGTCACTGATTTTAAAATGAGAATCACGTCTAAATAACTTTTCTATTATTTTTGTAAAAAATAATTGTCACATTAGACCATTTCCTTAATAATTTGAACAGAGAAAATTTTGAGTTTTATTCGTATTACATAGTGCAATTAATTTGTGAGTTATGTCTAACACGGACAAAGAAACGACAATCGCACCAAAACCGCCTGGCGTATTTTCATGAAATTGTCAACATATCATGTTCATGAAAATACCCCAGGCGGAACAACACAACAACACAATTAATTATCAAATTTTTTTCAAAGCCGTAGAATAATAAGGAAAGTACAAAAATCCACTGAATTTTGGGTAGCGCGGGTGTGAAACATGTGCACGTTTTGTTCCCTCCAGGTCGTTGGCGACTGCCGTCGTTTTAAGTTAGCTAGATAGGTTTTTCATTCGTTGAATAAACTGAAGTAATTTTTGGTAGAATATAATTTTGATAAAAGAGTTTGTACCTAAAGATTTTGACGTGTAAACTCTTTCAAATTAATGCTAGCAGCAGAAAAAGCAAAGTTAGTTTTGCTTAGCTCACTGAGGTAATTTTTCATACTTACGCTGCTGAGTTTACATAGTTTGTGCCTTTACGATCTACACTAAAGTATGAAAAATCACCTCAGCTTTGCGTGATAATCTTAAACTTATTCAGTTTATACGTCAGAGTAACACATAGGCTATATATGGGGGACGTACTAATTCCATTAGTTAGTACCTTTAACATGTTTTGGTCGCCACAAAAATAACACACACCGGTACACACAACATAAGTACACAACACAACCAGACATAAGTTTGGCATTTGAGAAACATCCAAGTTGAAAGGAAACCGTTTGTCCTGGTATAGTTATGTGATGAGGAGAGATGAAACGCATGTTACAAAAAGAATTATAAATATAAATGTGGATGGATGGACTGTGTGAGGAGTAATATAAACGAAAAGTGACGTGATGGCGTGACGGGGGACAGGACGTTATGAAAGAAGAAAACGTGACGCGCCGACCCCAAGTAACATGGGACGAGGGCAGGAAGATTTGAGAAACATCCACGATCCGTCAATGACAATTCTTTGAGGGCAACATGAAAGGTTTTTCTCCGAACTAGACAGTTTCCACGAAACCTATAAAAATAACAGGTGCTTCAGAGCTTATTTTTATCATTGCTTACATGAAAAATATTTTACCTATAACAAATATCTATCTTCTTATTCACCTACACCATTTCTTATCTAATAAGATTATTAATGCCAGACAACTTATTTTTATAGTTCTTAAATAAAATCAAATACATATATGGTTAGTTTGTATACTTTTACACACAGTACCGATCGATCATGTGGCGACGCTCGGGGTAGGCCTATCTCCAGCAGTTGACGTATTTTGGTTGAAATTATAATAATATTTTTTATTTTTATTAATTACTTTATTTATACTTTTTTATAGTAAACAAAAAAAAAAACAAAATGTCTCGAGGTCAATCCATAAAAGATTGGCATTTTAGCAATCGCAGATAGAAAGCCCTTTGTCTGGACCCTCTCGGTCTTTTATAAGTGACATTCAACCTTATTGTGATAAAACAATTACAAGATCAACATACTCGTATAACGAATACATAGAATCTCTTCATATTACAGTCAACTGAAAACTTTTCAAACAGTCTGAGTCACATCCACAGCTAGTATTAAACACAAACTCAAACGTACACCAAGTAACGAAGACAAAGATTCCGACCACACATTTGCTTTACTCTCTGTGAAACACAAATACTGACGGTAAACTACGTTACTGCGACTGGGTTTAAGAAAACTTTAGTATATTTTGTATAATGTAAATAGAAAATGTACCGATATCTTATTTACAAGATTACTGGTGGCCCAGTGGCAATGGCATCTTTTACCATCTACCATCATCTAGAGTTTCTTGTCAACGTAATATTGATCCATTTTGGTCCATTCAATGAGCTCAGCTGGCAAATTTGGGATCCTCACGAAGATGAGACGGTACTTCACGCCAAAACAATTGCTCAACTTGTATCAAGCACAAGTTCGATGATGCATCCACCAAGTACCAGTTGGATACACTTGAGTCGATCGAAAATCAAGCCAAGAGGCTCATCGGCAATGAACTACTGGTCGAATCTAGGCTCCAGAACCTTGAGTTGTCCGCCTGTCGGTTTTTTACCCGACTGCCGAAGGAGGGTAATGTGTTTATCAGTCTATGTATGTATGTATGTTTGTTCCTATGTGGCGTTCTAGAGACCAAACGCGTTGGTCGATTTTGATGGTTCTTACGTCAATCGATTCGTCTTAACCCTGCGAGTATCACTGACTACATTAAAATTGGAAAATAGAAAAATGGCAGATTTTGGGCGCCATATTGTGGGGGCACAAATTTTTTTTTCTTCCAAACGTATAGTGTGGGGTATCAAAATAAAGGGCTTTAAGAGTTGATTTCAAAAATATATAACAATTATATGTTAAAATGTACCTAATTCTAAAAAAAGATAACTAAAAAGTTATAAATAAAAAAAGTTAATTTAAAAATTCAAAAAACCCGACTGCTTAAAAAGCGAACTAAAAATATGTAAACAAGAAGAAAATCATGCTGTGCAGTCGGAGGATACATCTGGTTTTGGTCAGCCAGCGCGCGAACATGTATCCTCCGACTGCACAGCATAATTTTTTTCTTGTTTACATCTTTTTAGTTCGCTTTTTAAGCAGTAAGGTTTTTTGAATTTTTAAATTAACTTTTTTTTATCGGTTACATTTCGGAGAGTGTGCGTTGGAATTGCATGAACTAATTCCTCCTAGCCCTTTCCATCATCGGACTACAAGACGTACCGCCGTACGTCTACGTATCGCCATACGTCATCGATACATGGTGGACATCCCACTCATACGCACTAAACGTTTTGGGAATACTTTTATTATGCGCACAGCCAAAGAGTGGAATTCCCTGCCGGAGTCTGTATTCCCTGATAGCTACAAAATGGTAGTCTTTAAGTCATGAGCGAATAGGTTTCTTCTAGGCAAGCGTGTTTCTTTGTCGATCTCATCATTTATAACCATCAGGTGAGATAAGTGTTCAAGCGCAAGCCTATCAACAATAAAAAAAAACCCAGGCAGCTCATCACCACCACTGTCAAAACGACCCAGGATCACATTATGTTTTAGAAATAAATAGTCAAAGACGTGTGACCACCAATACACACTGAACTCTCTCATAGAAAGGAGTCCTGTGATGGTGACTCAACAGTGGGGACGTCATAGACTGATGAAGTTCTTCTTTTTTGACTTAGTGGTGATTTAACCCTTAGACACTTGGCCCCAGTAGGTAGCCTCAATTATAGTGGCACCAGAGTGGCGTTCATTAAGTCCTCAAAAACGCAGGCCAAGCCTACTGGAAACCATAATCTACACGTGTTGAGTTACTGAGACTACACGTGTAGATCATGATTTAAGGGAATAGATAAATACCCAAACTTTTGAGCTATTGACTAGACTAAAGATCAACGAAAACAGCCTCCGATTTAGAAACTCATTAATAATTAATTTGTGGTCCGATTCGTTTATTTTAATTTACAAGTTGCAGACACTGCCTGACTCGGTTGAATGGAAAAATAACTATCAATCACTATTATCGTTGACGAGAATTGCTTATGAGATAAATTACGTTACAGCCACACGGGTTTTCAAGGTTAAACAACGCTTGCCAAGGTCGGTCTGTGCAAATGGTCATCCCATTTTAACGTACCGACATTCTAAAGCATGTTAACCTTTAATTGTGGACGTGGGGTCTCAGAGGCCCCACCTAGTCTGATAATTTCGTTAAAAGAACTATTCCCCGTGCTCGCCGGCACGGAGCTTCTAAAGTAGCTTTCAGGTCAGTTATCATCAGGATAGGATAGATGGACCCCTTTTCCGCACTTAGGCATTTGATACGTTGTGCGTGCAGGCGTCCTCTCTGTGAGTAATTAATGATGATGACATAATTTACACGAAGTAAAGCGCCTGCCCGGGTTCGAAACCACGACCTACAACTTGTTAGTCATAGCCGTAGCCAATGGGCCACCACTACTCTTGTTAGTCATCATCCTCGTCGTTAGGCCTCCTCTCTGTGAAAAGGAAAGGGCCGTAATCCACCAAGCGGGCCCATTGCGGGTTGGTGGATGACACATGTCTTTGAATTTTTGGTTCTAGGACATGCTAGTCTCCTCACGATGTTTAGGTTAGTGGCGAAACAAAAAATTAAGAAACGGTTGAGTTGCCAGCTTTAAAACACGTGAGTTATTAGCTTTCATAATTTGGCAGAGCCCTCTGAGACTTCATATATGTCCATCTCCATACATGTTTCCCATCGAAAGCATTTCAAAGGGTATTTGTGTTTTGTTTTTGACTTTTCTATATAAATCTGAAAAACGGAGTCGGAATCGCTGACTGTGATTACCGTACGTTGGTAAAAAAAAAATTAAGCAGCTGAATTTGTAGATCTTAGACAGTCGTTATAGGCACCAGTCTTGATAAGGGGTTTCGTGTTATCCAGTCACTGGCTTGTGGAGGTAAGATAGGCAGCCACTCTATGTAAAATACTGGTACTCAGCCGTATCTGTTTAGACTGGAAGCCGACCCTAATATAGTATTCTTTTTTTTATTCCTTGCCACACACTTGGGTAAAGACTAGGTAGATTAATATTATGAGAGGCATTCCTTGTTACACGAATGTATAATTTGTTCAACTGTTTTCAAGTTTTTGGTTTGTACAACCTTTTATTTAACTTGGAATGTATGTATGTAAGTTTGTTTGGGCCAATTCTTGTAACTGAATTTTAAAGCAGTTATCCTCCACCGATTAAGATGTTATTTTGCATACACATTTAGTTTGGATGATAATGCATGGTTAGTTAGGTGACGTCATTCTAAATCTAATATGGTGGACGGCCTGAGATGGCGGACTAGTTATTTTTTGTGCATTGCCATGCTATGGGTATCAAATGAAAGGGTTTGCTGACAAGAATACAAAAAAGCTTGTTTAAAAAAAACACAATGAGTCATTTTATACATACATACACACATAAACTAACGCCTTTCTCCCATAGGGGTAGGCAGAAAATGCAGAACGCCACCTGCTACGATCCTTACATACTTCTTTTGCTTCACTTAACTTCATACATCTAGTCATACACACACGTCGGTTATGATTACTACGCACCTGGCCTTTCTGAAGAACATCACGTATAAGATCTATGTATGTCTTTCTAGGGCGTCCCCTCCCGGCGTTTCCATTCACGTCTGCCTTGTAAATACCTTTCGTTAATCGCCTTTCATTCATACTCTCAACATGGCCAAATCATTTTGACATACTCTTTTCAATTTTAGTCATTACATCTTCTTTTAAACCACAACGTTGTCTTATTACCTCATTCCTCAATCTATCATTTATAGTTAAAGGGCGTCCAAATTACACATAATCCTTATACATACAAAATAGATAACAAGCACACAAACCTCAGCCGTGGCTCGTCTGTTTGTCAGTAAATTCACTGGTTAGCTTTCACAAATTCTATGAAACACAAATACTGACGCAGGAGCGTCGGACATAGAAATGTTTCTATTCGGTACTCTGTGACATAGAGGGTTGTTGAATAGAGAAAGCTTGATGAATTAGAGCTAGATTGTTGAAATCGTTATCTGTGTTGGAAATAAAGTAGGCCTTTGATCTGAATGATTAGTAAAATAGCGGCTAAATGTACCTATGAACAATTTATACCAGATTGTTACCATCCCAATATGTTTAATTGTTTTATATGTGGAATATGTTTTTTTTTATCTCGTTACTCTGGGGTTATATTCTATAAGTAAAAATAATACAAAAAATCATAGAATATGTGGTCCAAATATGCATAGGTAGTTTCGAAGATATCGTAAATGAAAATTTATTTATTAAAAAAATTGGTTACTTCCTTTCGGAAGCCTTTTGAATGAAAAACGAAAAAAAAATGTTTGTTGAAAAATAATTCACATGCCTGTTGATTCTATGATATGGTCTCATTTATACCCTAGAATTATGGGATATCAAAAAAAAACCTAGTATAACTAGATGTATAACGATGTTTTTCTTCACCGTTTTCAGCGTTGTACAAGACAAACTTAGAAAGTACATTATATGAATTGATAGTCACATTGGTACTAGACTGGCTTTGAACCAACCACCACAAGTATTAAAGGCGAAGTCTTAGTTAGCTAATGGGCCACCCCGATAAAATATACCTATGAACAATTAATGATTTTTCTAATTCACTTAGGTATGCTCGTGCACTATTAAACTGTTTATCATCCAAATAAAACCAAGTTATAAACTCTTCCATTATCAGATAGCAAATAAATTATACACCACCGCAGAGGGATTTCAATTAAATGTAATAGCTCATAATGTTTTAATTTGCAAATATCTGTCTAGAACGAAGAACGACTATTTCGGATTCACTGCTTAATTATTATTTTCACATCTCATTTAACATTCAAAAAGTAACTAGTAATTTTAAAGTAAATTTCCCCGCGTAGATGCCGCGTAGCACTTGCTTAGAACCCGCATAGCACCTACGTAGATACCGTTGAGGCGTCTCGTATACTTCGTAAACGGATAATAGATGTCGTTCTTCTTCTTTTCGAGTCGATGGGAAACTCTTTATAAATTTTGGGCCCAGTAGGTGGCCACGCCAATTGCGTCGTCAGTGGCGAGCATAAGGTCTTCCAAAGTGCAGGTGTAAGGTACTGCAAACACTATTTGGCAAAGTGGGGTTTTATAGACCCGTCTGATACCCAGTGTGAGTGCGGTGCCTCTTTGCATAGATGTCGTTAAGACGCACATATAAACCCTGATCATATTTTACCCACGACGATCGTCTACCCTGGTCCAACTACCCTCGCAAAACCGTTTTTTATTCGGTACCTCTACAAAAACCCTTGACAACAGCCACAACATCTTATTACGTCCCTTTCATTAGCCTCTTATTATGACAACGTAAGAGACAAGAATCTCATAACACAGAAGATTACTGAAGGAAATATGGCTGAGTAATAAGAAGTGGCTCTTAAATATCTTTATATAAAATATTAAGGGGTCGCATCTTCAGGGTTTATGGGGGTATTAACGTTAAGTAAACGGTTGATCCGGCTTTTAGTTGGACAGTACGGTATTGAGGGTGGGGAACATAAAATTGAGTATCCCTCGTGAATTAGATAATGTTATTTCGATCTTTGTTGGGGGTTTATTCTTTTTATTTACACCTTTTTAGATACTTGTTATATCGAACACATCTTCGCTTACCATCAGGTGAGATAGTGGTCAAGCGTGAGCCTATAAACAATAAAAAAATTGATACTTCAGTTTTTTAACGGCGCCTGTTTTCGGTATGTTGTTAAGTAATAATAATAATAACAACATATACAACTCTCGTATTCCATACACCGTCGATCCATTTCCTCGACGGAAACTTACAAGTATTTGGGTATGTCGTAAGCACTAGGCATCAATGCTACTGATTTGAAACAGTCTTTGAAGGAGCGCTTATTTAGCCGCCTGATAAAAGTACTAAATAGTATTTTATCAGGCGGGACCAAGGTGCGCGCCTTCAACGGCTGTGTCATGTGTGCCGGTCTTGATGTATTCTTTCGGCATACTCAAATGGACTCATACAGAACTTGACGCCCTGGATAGGAGGGTCCACACGCTGCTTACCGCAAATCGTATGCATCACCCACGATCATTGGTTATGAGATTGTATATCCCGCTTTTTGGCTGGCTTTTTAAATGCTAAGTCCCTGCACAACCGCGAGGTATGCAGTCTTAGGGAATACTTCCAGGCCGCCGACGTGGGTATGCATCGAGATGTGGTAGCGGTAGACAAAAGGCATTGGCTTACGAGAACTGGCGCAAACACATAGTATTAGATACTAATAATGACCGCAGGGATGTATGGCAGAGCAAGGAGCTTCACGGACACTTCTACCGGGTTCTACATGGACCCGATATAGGTCTTTTAGCGTCCATGGCCTGGCTGCGATTTGGTGACCTTTTCGGGGAAACCGAAGGTTTTTTTCTTTGCGATTATGGACGAAGTTATGATGACGAACAACTATCGGAAATACATTGTGAAGGACGGCACGGTTAACATCTGTCGGGCATGTCACCGGCAGGAGGAATCAATCCATCACATTATCTCCGGTTGTTTTAGACTGGCTAACGGAGACAATTTGCATATACACCACCTTGTAGCCAGGATTATACATCAGCAACTTGCTATTAATACAATCAATCTTGTGGAATCGGAAGTGCCTTACTATAACTTGTATGTGCCCGACCCAGTTCTTGAAAATGGCAATGTCACGTTGTATTCTTCTTCTTCGTGTCGATGATTCCTTTATTAAATTTTCTTTTTTTTGCTTTTTTACGTTGTATTGGGATCGGTCTATCGTCACTGACAGGACTGTTGTTGCCAATAAGCCTGACATAGTTGTGATAGACCGACTAGAGCGTCGCGCAATGATTTTTGATATGATGGTACTCCATGACGAGAACCTCGTGAAAGCTGAGAGAGATAAGAAAAGCAAGTATCTTGATCTGTCTCGCGAGTTTTTTGACATGTGGGAGGTAAATACAGCAGTAATTGTACCGATAGTTGTGATGGCCAATGGCATAATAGCCTAGAGCCTCAACGAACATCTGAGGAGGCTCTCGTTGGGCAGCTGGATCTTGATCCAGAAACCCTTGGGTTTGATCCAGAAAGCGGTACTCCTGGATACGGCGCGTATAGTCAGGAGGTTCCTCTCTCAGGAGCCCTGACCACCGGTAGCTTGGAACCTGTTTCCGATACCGGTGGGCTACTATTCTTGTATTTTTGGACTTAAATTACCTATATAAGTCCAGGTTTCCTCATGATGCTTTCCTTCACCGTTGTCAGCGATGTCCGAAATAAACTTAGAAAGTACATACAAATCACTCTGCTGTGGACACTCAGTCGTACTGTACGCGCCGGTCGATTAAATAGATCGTCAACCTTTTTTACATTTCTCTTAAGTATTTATCATTCTTTACATTCAGTGTTTTAACTATGAAAACGTGCGCATTGTGTAACGTGCGGTTCAACGATGGCGTTCAGTGTGGGAGCTGCAAGAAGTACTTAGATTTCGGATGTGCAAACATAACTGAAGCTGGATGGAGAAAGCTGGGTGCTGCTAGAATGGCACAGTGGAAATGCTCAGCTTGCAGAATATCTTCTCCAGTTGTACCCACTTCTCAAGCAACTGATCAAGCGACTGATCAAGCGTCTCTTGAAACCATCCTGAGTGAAATTCGGGACATGAAGCGTCAGTTACTTAATTTAACGACACTTAGTGATGACATTAAGGTGATTAAGGATGAGCTATCTGAGCTGAAGTCGACATGTCAAGGTACCAGTGGCAAACTCGTTGAATTTGATGCAAGGATTGCTGAGGTTGAAACTAAAGTGTCTGAACTTGAGAAGATGCAGGTGACTATCAAGGACTTGCAGACGGATATATCTAAGGTGAAGTTCGAACTCTCATCAAATGATCAGCGGTCCCGATTAAATAATGTCGAAATCAAGGGAGTTCCTACACGGAAAGATGAGAATTTATTTACGATTATTGAAGCCATTGGTCGTAAAGTAAACTATAGCTGCCCCAAAACACTGATCAACTACGTTTCGAGAGTGCCCATCTACAACTCCAACGAGAAACTTATTATAGTAAGTTTCCTGAATAGATATGTCAAGGAAGATTTTATAGCGGCAGCGCGAGCTGAAAAGAACCTATCCACCTCTGATATCGGGTTCCAAGGCACTTCTCAGCGTGTGTTTGTCAATGACCACCTAAGTGTAGAATATAAGAAGTTGCTGAGTAAAGTTAAAACCATCGCCAAGGATAAGAATTATGAGTTCATTTGGGTGAAACACGGAAAAATACACGTTCTCAAAAACACTAACTCCAAAGTTCTCATAGTGAGAAAGGAATCTGATTTAAACAAAATAGCTTAATATGCCACCTATACTGTGTAAAGTCTTCTATGCTTTATCGCTTTATTATATTTCATGATGTTTTGCTTAGTTGTTACAAATTGTTTAGCACCTCTGCCGCACTAATGATCCAGTCACCTTTCTTTTGTTCTGTTAAAAAAATCCTTTGTGTTTCTTATCGCGCTGTTCAACTTAAAGTGTTAGTGCATGATAATATACCTTGCTCGCTCGCACTTGCACGCGCCACTCATTACTGCTTGCCTGCTCACACAGTTGTCTACCGCTCACCGTCAAATAATTGTCGCAGTCCAATATTAATAGTTGCCGTTTGCTTACTTAAAGTATATTTATTCTCCAACCACCCTAATTTAGTTATTATTTTTATATTTTATTTGTTAATGTGGTCTATTTTACAGATCCATAAACTGACGTTGATTTTCTTAGTGTGATGGCTACTAACGTTAATATTAATTCACCTGGCTTAAATATATTTTATCAGAACGTTCGTGGTCTACGAACTAAAACCGATACTTTTTATCGTCAAATGGTAACCAGCTCATTTGATGTTATTGTTCTCACTGAGACTTGGTTATTGGATGGTATTTTGGATTCGGATTTTTTTGATGAGAGATATATCGTGTGGCGTCGGGATCGGGATTACGCTCTGACTGGACAATCACGTGGTGGAGGAGTTCTAATAGCTGCTCGTCGTGAATTATCAGTTACTTGTCAACAAAATTTTCATTCTACAGCTGAAGACCTCTGGATAACCATACACTTGAAAAATTCGAATACGCGTAACTATTTCAACTTACATCTCTGTGGGATTTATTTATGTAAGCAAAATCTTGGTCTTACCTTTTCTTCACAGTTGGCGAATTTTCTTTCGACATTAAATCGGTCTGTGATTGGTAATGGTTCTGATAAGTTTCTTATCGTAGGTGATTTCAATATGAGCGGAATAAGCTGGGTCTCATCTGGCAATATGTCATATGTTCCAGTGAATCTTAAGAGTAGTGATGAAGTGCTACTTGGAGACGAGTTATGTACTCTTGATTTAGGTCAATATAATGGCGTGACTAACAGATACGGTAAAATACTTGACTTAGTCCTCTCGAACCAGGCAGTCAACGTGACTGAAAGTTTAAGCCCACTAGTACCAATCGATGATTATCACCCAGCATTATTAATTTCAATGGATCTTGTTGAAACACTTCCGCTTGAGTGTGCGTCACGTATAAAATTTTTATATGATAAGGGTGATTACGAATCTATTAATCGTGACATTTGTAGTACTGACTGGGAAAGTGAGTTCGCAGTAAGGTCAGTTGACGATTCTGTGATTTTTTTCAATAACGTTATGTATAATCTTCAATCGAACTATATTCCTCAGAAACTTTGTCGTAATAAATCATATCCGACCTGGTACAGTTCCTCATTGATAAAAACAATAAAGGAGAAATTTAAATACTTTAAAAAACTTAAAACCTATGGCAATAAAGCTGATGAACTGACATTTAAACTTCTTCGTGACAGGGTAAAAATACTAGAAAGTCAGTGTTACGCAAATTATTTGAAACTTACGGAAACTTCTATTATAAATAACCCGAAACAATTTTGGACTTTTGTCAAAAAACGCCATAACATAAATGCAATCCCGAGCACGTTCAACTTTAACAATGAAACACTGCGTACCGGGGAATCCATATGTGAGGCATTTTCAACTTATTTTCACTCCACATTTTTAGATCCCAACCTTAGTCATGGTAGTAGTTCTAATTCCTCTTCCTCTTCTATTACTGAATCCTCAAACCTGTCGTCCGATATAAGTCGTATCACGGTGAACACTGATGACATAGCCAACTTGCTTCGTAAATTAGACACATCGAAAGCGCCAGGCCCGGATAATATTTCATCCCAGCTTCTCGTACGCTGCGCTGCATCTATTGCAGTTCCTATTTCAATTCTATTTAAAAAATCTTTAGATGCTTGTGTAGTCCCCAACCTTTGGAAATCTGCATTCATAACGCCTGTACATAAGAAAGGAGTCAAAACTGACATTACTAATTACAGACCGATATCCAAATTGTGTATTATCGCTAAGGTTTTCGAAAGGATTATTTATAACCAGGTCTATTCTGCTCTGGAACAATCGTTTAGTCCCTTCCAACACGGCTTTCTTAAAGGTAGATCCACTGTTACCAATCTTATTCTGCTTAATAACTACATCACTGACGCAATGGACCACGGTAAGCAGGTCGATGTTGTCTACACTGACTATAGTAAGTGTTTCGACCGAATCGATCACGTCATCCTATTACAGAAGCTGGAGGGCATCGGTATACGCGGGGACTTACTCAGATGGTTTTCCTCCTATATAGAAAACAGGTCGCAAGCTGTGGTACTGAATAATTACATATCTAGCTGGGTTTTAGTCCCCAGCGGAGTCCCCCAAGGCTCGTTGCTCGGTCCGTTATTATTTATTATCTATGTAAACGACATCGATTCCTGTCTGGCCTCATCCAAATTGCTGTGCTTCGCCGACGATATGAAGATTTATGCTACCATATCCTCGACTGCAGATATGATTGCACTTCAAACTGACTTACAGTGTCTTGAAGCTTACTGCCAAAAAAGCAAGCTTGATCTCAATCCCAAAAAATGCTCAGTTGTAACGTATTCTCGTGGACGGTCAGTCCTAGCCACAACATATACTCTTAGTGGGCATATATTACCTAGATGTAGTAATATTCGTGACCTGGGGGTTCATCACGATGCCAAACTCATTTTTGATAAGCATGTGGATACCATAGTCGCTAAGGCCTCGAGGTCCCTCGGTTTCATAATGCGACTATCCAAGTGCTTCACACAAGCTAAAACGCTCAAAATTTTATACTGTACTTTTGTCAGAAGCCACTTGGAGTACGCATCTGAAATATGGAATCCAGTTTATCATAAATATATTGACCGTATCGAACGAATACAAAAAAGATTTATAAAATTTTTATGCTTTCATCAACGGGTACCGTATCAGTCCGGTAACTATCTCAGTCTCTGTAAAAAATATCATCTCTTACCATTGATCAATCGTCGTGAGATCTCCGACTGTATATTTTTGTTAAAGACGGTTCAAGGTGACATAAATTGTTCGGATATTTTATCAACTTTCTACTTCAACGTTCCAAGCAAGTCCAAACGGTTCAATCCACCATTACGGGTGCCATCTGCAACTACTAATTACAGACAAAATTCGTACGTTGTGCGTGTGAGTAGGTACTTTAATGAGGTGTGCAAACGGTTCGACTTTGATATTTTTGAAACAAGTGTGACCTCGGCAAAACAGTGTTTATCTAAGGAGTTTTTTAAGGCTTAGATTCTATAGATTTTGTTTTTTTATTTTTTAAATCGAATTTTTAACAACTTTGTTCACATAGTTAATAACCTGTAGCTATTATATTAATTTTGAAACATCTTAAGTGATGATCTACCTGTATGTTTTTTAACCTTCTCATTTTATTTTGTTTTTTAATTTGGCTTATTTGGCAGTGTGTATATTTTGTCTCCACAGTACATTTATACCAGACAAGCTCTAGACGTGAAGATTTGTAATTGGCTGTCAGATTGTCTTACTGTTATTTATCACTGTTGTATTTAGCTGTAAGTCTTCCATAGTCTTTAAATAAATAAATAAATAAATAAAATTGAAAACGTCGCATTGGTACTTGCCCGGATTTTAACCTACGACCTCAAGCACGAGAGGCGAGGTCTTAGCCACGGGGCCACCACGATATATTATAGATAATGGACGATGTAGGACGAATTTTAGCAACGAAACCAAGTTCAGGAGCTGACGATATTCTGTAGCATTATTATGATACTGGCAGAGAACTCGGTAACTCGATAGAAGTGCAGAGGCTCAAAGTGCCTAGTGGTATTGGGACCCTAAATAATAGATTTGTTCCGGTCTGATCCCCTCGATTCTATGAATTGGGTAAAAACAAAAGACTGTATCTCACCTTTCAACGCTTTTATTGATCATGCTTAACTTAATAAAAGTAACTAGTTAACAAGCTTGTTTGACCCAGAGCTTAGTAGAACGACTAGCTTTTGTGCGGTATTGTTACACTACTAAAGTTTCCCTGTTCCAGTTAGTACAAAGTTCAGATGAAAAGTACAATAGTTACGGTTTAGTTGTGAGTGCGTTGGAAGTGGTTATAAAAGCCTGAAATTATTTCTGAGAAACAATCAATAGCCTAGGATTTTCTCAGAAACATTGAGGTCGGCGGAATGTCAGTATTTTACATGAAGCGACTCAACAATCCAGGAACTAGTTAACACGGTACCATTTAGCAAGACTGGTGTCATATTCTGGTTTCTGACTACTCGTAACGACTGTCATCAAAGTTCTACAAATGACAGCCGAGACCAACGGCTTTAGGTTAACGTAGCTGCCTTATACGACGAGCTACAGGGCGTCCTATGTAGACATACTTTACATTGGCAACACAAATTAGCAGACAGCTCACAGCTTACCGCAATCGTACTACTCGATAGTTGACGTCTTGCTTGCCGCATGCTTACCACGCGCTTCAAGTGCGTGACCCGCGGTGTGAATCTACGCAGACTGCTCGCATGAAACTGTCGACTTAGTGTCAAATCGAGTTAGAAACTATTCGCAAAAACACAAATAATTATCTTAATAAACAGGGTTGAAACATAGGTACCACGTTTTGGTTTCCTACGCAGGTATGAAACATAGATTTTATGACAAAATATACGTAATACGAGTAAGTACTTGATGTCTTGATTCTAAATAACATAGAGCAAGATTGGATTGCCCAACAACATTTTATTTTACGCTTAAGAAAACAAGATGAAACAGTTCCTCCAACGCCAACAACAAATGATACAAAAGACTATTTCCTTTACTACGTATACCGTATACATAATACATTATGTGATCACCTTCACAAGGGAAGGAAATTGGATCACCTCACACACTTCCTCTGAGGAAAGTGCGTAAAAACTTTTTTATTACTAAGTTCCTTGTTTTACTTTACTGCCCTACTCCCATTTTATGTGGCGTTAAGATATTTACCTTTCTTTTTTTGTTAATGAGAGTTAAGGAAAATGGCTCTTTTTGGAACTTGGAACTTGTTTATTTTTACTCTATGTGTTTTTAGCACATTACAAACCTGCCAGCAACAGCTGTGTGTGATGTAAAAATTAAGTAGGGTTCCTGAGCAAAAAATATAAATCTTTAAGTAATTTGGAATGATTAAATAAATCAGTTCAAGTGGTTCAATAGCTACTCATTAAGGGCAAATTATATAGATGATTTCAAGTAGATCTTTTATGTTTTTCCTACTCCTCTTTTATTCTTTTCAGATTTATTTCGTTGCGGGATCCAAGACAGTTAAATTCATTCTCCGGGACTTCCTCGAGCTTCATTGCCATTAGTATCTTACTTTTAAATTGTACACTGGATTACTGCTCTCTATTATTATTTGATTTGTTCCGGTCGGATCCCCTCGATCTGATCCCCTGCTGGTTTTTTTTACTTCTAAAGGTGATGATTTTATAGCAATGTTTGTGTGATTAATTTTATAAATCCGTAGCGCTTTACAAATGAGTACAATTTAAAATCGGAAATTCTAAGGGTTTTAGCTTTTAGGGTTCCGTACCCAAAGGGTAAAACGGGAACAGTGCTCATTTATTTGTTGAAGACTGTGGCGCGGATTTTTATACATTTTCATATTATACGAGATTGCGGTTGTTAAACCTAACAGCGGGAAAGATACTGACAAGTCACCTGGCTTGGTACGCCAACATCATAAATTGTATGGCCGTATATATTATCGTAAGGAGTTTGGTACCGCAATCTGTTTCTCTATGATAATAACACACTTACTTTGCTCCTGATAATGCAATTTCCAGAAGCGTTCAATTGCGATAGAATTGGACCGCCTGCTTACTTACCTTCCCAAATTAAAAATTTAGCCCAGTTTTTCATATTGTTACACAAAAAATCTGCAGCATTTTCCTATTGGTAACGGATCCGTCGAAAAAGCAATGGTAACTATTCAATATTGGTGTGCTTTTTCAATTGAAAAAGGCAATGTAATAGCACAAAGTACGTAAGCGGTGGCGCGCCGCAGACAGAGAGGCCACTAAGAACAAAGCGTCATTTTGGACGCACACATTGACATTGCGATTTTACAGGGAATATTGGGCAATATTGGACCGAGCTCAGTCGCGGCTGTCACGAGTGCTTTCTGCGGGCGTTTGTCACGTCATTAATACATACTGTAACGAGGTTGCATTGGCTGGGTTACCTTTATTAATTGTTACAGGCCGAATATACTTTCAATTAATCTTCGTCGTATGCGGCGTCGTGATATTTAATGGATATTTGATGCTCTGTCTACCCTCTAAGGCATGTAAGCATAATATGATGTATGTTCAGACGAATCATTGTATTTATATTTATAACTTATACAATCTATTCTTGTTAAATTCGGAACCAATATAGTAGCAACCTTTGCGAATCTGTCAAGTTTATCTGTCTATTTTCGAAACGGCGGGAGTGGCCCTTCTGTATACTTTCTATTTTGTGGTAATAGCTACATAGGATATGTACGTCAATCACAAAAGGAATCAAGCTAGTAAATACCACTAGCTGACAGACTAGCTTTCTATATTTTTTGCCCAAAATAGATTTAACAAGGTATGTGCAAATACGGAAACCGCTAAAAATTTCGTGCGACAAACTTTTTAGTATAAAAACTTCAAGTGATAAAATCTATTTTTCTGTGTGCAGATTTCCTGGGAGTTCTACAGTAGAATAGGTTTTCTTTTTTTTTATTCTGTCCTTTGACAAGAGATACTATTATTGCAGAAAATAGATTCCCTAGGATTTTCAAAGACCTCACTCTTGACAAATAATAAACCTGGGTACTTACCTTTATAAATAAAATATCTCTCTTGTTAAGGAGTACGAGGAGTTATTTCTTGTTGTAACGTAAGTTCTGTAGTCTTGTCTTAAAATGGTGGTTCCGAAGTTTGCTAAAGCCACTGAATATTTTGGTAAAGTTGCTAAGCTTCATAAGTCTGCATACCGTAAACATTTTGCATGAGCTTCACAATGTAGACGTTATTAAAATGTATCTCATATTATTTTTTCTGCAAGATTTGTTAGATATTTGCTTTTGAAAAATGTTAATATAATACGCTTCTAAAAATGTTTTATGAGAGATTTAATAAGTTCATCTTGTTACATTTTTAAACACAGAATTCGTATGTAAGAAATAATAATAATATAAAAATATGCATGTCACCGTCCGGGTGAATCGATCCGCCATATTATCTCCGGATGTTCTCGTCTAGCTAACGAAGAGTACTTGCACAGGCACAACCTTGTAGCCAGTATCATCCATCAGCAACTTCCTCTGAAATACACTCTTGTGGCATCGGAGGTATGTGCCCGACCCAGTTCTCGAAAATGGCAATATCACATTGTACTGGGATTGGTACATCATCACTGACAGGACTATTGTAGCCAATAAGCTTGATATTGTGGTGGTGGACCGAATCGAGAGGCGTGCAATGATTGTTGACATTACCGTCCCGCATGACGGGAACCTCGTGAAAGCCGAGAAAGATAAGCAAATCAAGTATCTTGACTTGGCTTGCGAGGTTGTCGACATGTGGGATGTGGACACAGCGATCATTGTACCGATAGTCGTGTCAGCCAATGGCTTAATAGGCACGAGCCTCGACCAACACCTTAGGGGGCTCTCGTTAGGCGGCTAGGTCAAGGACCTGATCCAAAAAGCAGTACTGCTTTACACGGCTCGCATTGTTAGTAGGTTCTTCTCTCTGGAGCCCTGACCGCTTGTCGTAGCTTGGGCCCTGTTCTCGATACCGGTGGGCCTCTATTTTTTTATTTGTTTTATAATTAAAAATATAGTAAAATAAAATAGTTTGGGCGCACGGTTGGCGCAGTGGTTGAGCGATTGACTGCTGCGCTGCGTGTCGCGGGTTCGATTCCCGCACGAAACAAATATTTGTATGACCTACAGATAGTTGTTTCGGCTCTGGGTGTGGTGTATGTGAGTTTATATGTTTGTAAACGCACCCACGATACAGGAAGAAATTCCTAGTGCGGAGCATCGTTAAAAATAAGAAATTTAATGAATAAAGGAAATAATAATATATTAAAATAATTATAGTAATAATATTATGTTAATAAAATATAATAGTAATAATTATATTAGATACAGAAAAGACATAAACATTAATCACCACCATTAGTCAAGGCAGGTTGAGACTAGCACCCGCCCTCGGCTCCACACGCGTGGCATTAGTACTTATATTTAGTTAAAAGTATAGTACAGTAGTATGATTAAAAGAAAACACAATAACACACAACAATCAAAAGATAGCTATCAATTTAAGTATTAAGAGTTTCTATGTAACGTGAACTTAACGAATACCAAAAGGCTTTATCCTCCGGCAATCCTTAAAAATTTACAACTACTTTGTAACCAATCCATCACAGGCACCAACAAAACCTTCTACATTCTCCGCGGAAAGCCCCATCATTAATGGCTTACTTAACAAATTTGTCACGGCAATACGTGCCGTCGCCATCGCCGCGACGGCAGGTGCTTCGGAAGATAAATCGTTGAACACATTAGCAGCGTGCACGGCGTGTTTAAGTTCAGCTTGGTATTCAGTGCGCGGTGAGGTGGTGTGGCCACGAAGATCGATGGTGAGGAAGGTAGCGTAAATCTGTTATAAGATGAATGATGACGTAGACTTGAAATAAAGAGAGAGCCTTTACGTCCCAACTCTACGACATCATGCATCATTCAGACAGGAGCGAAGCGACAATGTGCCTACGAGATTTCACAAATTCTATGAAAAAGCTTTGCCGCTTATTGCACCTGACTGATAGGCCTTCCCCGAATGTCAAAACATCGATCGATCCTATGCGTCTCAGGAAGCTCTAATCAATCTATTTTCTCTGCTATGTTGGTGCCGGTTTTCAGTCTAAATTCATTCAGCCGAATACTCGTATTTTATATAAAGCGAGTGCCCTTTTGAACCAAATAACCCAGAAATGAGAAGAAATGATTCCTCTTGGCTACGAAGACTAGGATGTCAGATTTCCTATCTCCACAATAACGCGAATTCACCATATCGTCGATTTATTTATTTCAATTTAGTTCTCGACAGCTGAATTAGTCTACATACTGAGTCCATATAGTATTTATAAATTGTACGGTCAACACAAAAATCGGAAGAAGTAGGCCTGTGCCAAAAACTTTATCAGGCACGTTTGTCTGCAATTTTGCCAACAAAAGATAAATTGCTGAACACAATCACAATGCACTGGCATCTGCAGCACGAGTACACACAAATTGGGAGAACTCATTGAACAGCACTGAGGCAATGCTCTTTGTGCTTAATGATGATAACCTACCTTAATTATGAATAACCTGCCTACGATAAGAAATACCGTTTTTATTATTATTTTTGTGTCTTTTCGCTTTAATGTGGTATTTATTTCATGGGCCAAGTGATAAATCAGAGCACTATGTATTATGCCCGGGCATTATGAATCAAGTCAAATCTGGCAATGTAAAATATTGCTATGTAACGGTTGGGCAATTCGATGATTCACAGCCCGACTTCGCCCACTGCTGAGCATAGGCCTCTCTCTTCTTGTACCAATCACCACGTTCCCGTGCCATTCGAATTCGATGATTTTGGGGAATAAATTAGTTCAAGAGCGAGCGAAGCGAGCTCGGGAGCTTAGGGCACCCTGACACAAATAGGGTAGGTTCGAAGGAGATGACGGGAGCTGAAGTGAGCGAGCAAAACAAGCGAACTTAGCCCTTGGATTTTTACTAAGCGAAATTGCAAGTACGTTCACAACAACGCAATGCGAAGTAACGTAATTCGACCACTATGCATTTCAAATTTTCTAAGACAATAATTATGATTACGCGATATCGCCATCTACGCAATTCGAATTACGTCACGACATCAGGAAAGCCCAGTCAAGAATTTTATGCCTTCTTATTTATGACTAGCTGTTCCTCGCGGCTTCGCTCCCGTGGGCCACCCCACAGGACCTGTTTTCGGGATTAAAAAATAGCCTATGTTACTCAGGAATAACGTAGCTTTCTATTGGTGAAAAAATTGTTTAAATGGGTCCAGTAGTTTCGGAGCCTATTCGGTACAAACAAAAAAATCTTTCCTCTTTATAATATTTTTAGTATAGATATAGTATATATAGTAATATAGTATAGATATCTACTGATATCATATATACTATTAAACGAGCAACATTTGTATATATAATTATATACCTATATATATGTATTCAATTAAACATATTTATCGAAAACGGCTCTAACGATTTCAAAGAATTTTTTTTATATAGGGGTTTTCAGGGGCGAAAAATCGACCTAGCTAGCACATCTGGGATACTTTGTTTTCTCGAAAAAAATGTTTTCCCTATTTTCACTCGAACAGGGCTCGGTTACCCAGGTATTTTGAATAATCTAAGATAGAATATTCTATAAAGTCTTATTATTAAGCGGTTTTGTGGCAAAAGTGATCTTTTACTAACAGCCTTTGTGGATTAACTTGACTGAGAAGGAGAAAACATATACGGTTGATAGTATAAGTATTAGTTGTGCCTATTTTATAAAATACTAGCGACCCGCCCCAGCTTTGCGAAGGACCAATATACACAAACCTTTCTTATTTATAGCTCTTTATATTAGTGAAAACCGTTGCGTGGTTAAAAGAAAGAAACAAGAAGAGAAGAAAACATATTTATTTGTGAGCCGCACAGGAGACACGAGAGATAAACAAAACAAAAAGATGAATAATAATAAAACTAATAGCCAAGAGCCTCGACGAACATCTGAGAAGGCTCTCGTTGGGCAGCTGGATCAAAGGCTTGATCCAGAAAGCAGTACTCCTGGACACGGTGCGTATAGTCAGGAGGTTCCTCTCTCAGGAGCCCTGACCACTTGGACCGTGTTCCCGATACCGGTGGGCTACTATTTTATATTTTCAAATGTTTTTTTATTTTATTTTTTATAGAATAATGTTTAAAAATGTAAAAATATGTGAATTAAATTGAATAAATAGATAAAACTAAAAAAAAACCCATGCGATATCAAAAAGGCTCCTATTTCAACATGTGCAGCGATATTTAACAAGAATAAATAACGCCGTGCTGGTATTCATTTTCAGAAGATGTTAGCAGAAAACAGAAATAACGTCGAAAGACGCGAAGAGCTACTTTAAACTTTTACTTTGTAATCTATATAATCTTCGGTATAATCTGAACTTTCAAGTACAGTCTCCTTGCTTCTCTGGAACTATAAAAGCTTAAAACCCACTACTCAATTAAACTGAAGGGTAATACGCCCGCCCATCTAGTAGAATTCCACTCTAATAAAACGTAAAACTGAATTTAAATCTCATTTGCCTGTAAACTATAAAGCAGTTCACTATTAAAATACTGTAAACCATTTTAAGACTAAAACATAAATCTAATATCGTAAACAAAGCAAAGTTCTTAAACCCTTAAGGCTGATTTCCACCAAAGATGTGCTATGCAGCTATGCTGCAAGGATCTGAAAGCTAAGCTAAGAAACTATAGGTGACCATTTCCATTAATGCTAAGCTGGGTAGCGGAGCGAGTAAGATGTGCGAGATAGATGCGCAGCTCGAGCTATACGATTCATCGACAGTAAAGCCACGGTCATACACACTGAATACTCGCTGCGAATTATTATGCACAGCGAGTTATACACGACAATAGCACTAGTCAGGTCATCGGTCCTCATAGTGGGAGGCCTTCCAACGCATCGTCTTCTGGTCCGCGGTCTTTACTTTAGAACTTTTCTGTCCCATCAGCCATCCGTTCTGCGAGCAATGTGCCTACATAAGTTTGGCAATTCTTCGGGCTATATCGGTAACCGTGGTTCTCTTGCTGATCTCTACATTTCAAAGTTTTGCAAGTTTTCTGATGAGGCCCATTCTGAGCAACCACGTCTCAGAGCCTTATGTCGTCACTGACAATACAAACTGGTCATAGACTTTCATCTTGAGCCACTACCACAGGTTGAATGAGAAGATACCGCGCAACTTTCCGAACGCTGCCGAGCCGAGTAAGATTCGACGGTTGCTGACCTCTTCTCGAAGTTGGCCCTACCTAACTGGATCGTTTGTCCCAGATAGACATAGTTGTCCACAATTTCGATTGTAGAGGCCTTGATAGGAGTGGGTGCAACATGGACTTTCAACATCACCTTGGTTTTGTCCATGTTCATGTTAACTGTCACACGTTCCTAATCGCATCAAGTATTCGCTGTGTGAGACCGTAGTTTAAGGAAGGAACAAGGAGCTTCAGCGTCGCAGTGAGTTGTGAAGCGATCCACGCATCCATTGTTTCCATCTATAGCACGCATCCTTTCATATAAAAAAACATAGCTTTGTTGAACTTTTTTCCACCCGTGCTATGTTTTGGGGACCGATAAATATGGATGAGTGGATATCAAACGCTTCCATAGCAACGCAGCTTAGCACACCTCTGGTGTAAAGGCAGCCTTAGAGCTGAAACGTAATAATTAAATAGCTGTCGCATCGGATTTGCAGGCGACATGATACTACCTTCATTTGCATTAAAACGTCTAGACCGAAGCTTAGTTTTAAAGGGTTACAATCGATTTTGGCTATTGATTATAATTTGTTTTGAGAACCTCAACTTGTTTAAGTAAATCTATTTCATTTGACTTGATGAGGGATTTTAAATACAAAATTCTTTAATTTTGGACTTAATTGCATTTACTTCAGTTACCAAGCGTCATCGGTTCTAGATAATTAAAATATCAGGGAACGGGAATTCCATTACCTTCTCGGGAAACCGGTTGTAACGGAGGGCCAGTCTAAGCCACCGCCATCTGAAATGTCGTCTGCATTGATGGCGTGTATTTTATTTATTTATTTATATACACTTTATTGTACACCATAATAAACAAGAAAAAAAGAAACTTAATACTATAGTATACAATGGGCGGCCTTATCGCATTCCGCGATCTCTTCCAGGCAACCTGTATTGGTTTAGTATAAAATATTTAAAGAATAATGCTCAATCAGTACTTCTTGATTTATCTTATACGTACTTCTTTCTTCATTTAAGTTATATTTACAAGCTTCAACAAAATGTTTAATTTTCTTCCAGAGCGAAATAGCTTAAGGGTACTTGACCTCTTAGTAGCTTTTGAGGCTTCTTGAAGTAATATCTATTTCATCACATGGCGTCGTCTACTAGGCCAGTCTTTCCGTGCCAATTAATCTTGGCAAGTGACAACAAATAGTTATTAGAAGTTCAAGTAATAATGGACATACGATCACCTGCTGATTTCAGAGCCCAATTCTTGGCTTCGGATGCAGCGACTGAGAAAATAAGATAAAATGTATTGGAACGCTCACGTAACTGAATGCGCTAGATAATGATGTGCTTTAAGTAGATTTAAAATATCTCAAATATAAAATAGTGTATGCAACGGCATATAATCAGGTATTACAACACTCGCGTGATATTATTATCACGTTCGGCTTCGCCTCATGTAATAAACCCACGCTCGTGTTTTAATAACCCCTATTAATGACCGTTGCATAAACTACTATTATGCAACATAAACGCAAAACTAGCTGACTACTCAAGTGGTGACTACTGCATAATTTTCATTGGTGAGTAAGATTTTCGGAGAACGAAAAATTATTTTGACTTAATTATTTGGGAGTCATTATTGACTGTACAACATACTAATGTAATTATATGCCTACCGACTTTTAAATGTAATAACCATTATATAATGATTGAAACTCGAGGATTGAAACTTTTAATAATTTGTTGTATTGACATTCACTCTTATAATTATGCAATACTGTTTGACTCTAACCTAGATTTGACATATGACCATACCATGTTTAAGTATAACATAACATAAACTCACGTATTTTTCCCATGGGGGTAGGCAGAAACTACAGAACGCCATCTGCTACGATCCTTACATACTTCTTTTGCTTCACTCACATTCATACATCTAGTCATGTTTAAGTATAATGGATAAATTAATGATCACAGCATAAAAATGTATTTGAAAATTTAAAACATTATTATTGTAAATAATGATATTCAGGCAAACAATGACAATGTATCCCCCAATATGTGTATCACTTCAACAGTTGCAATGCAGACAAATATAATGGGAAGTAGTGACGTTCAACTTAAATTAGCGCAATCTTTAATTAAACAAGCTGATGACTTTGTACAGCAATCCGACTTTTTTCGTGAATAACTTTGACTTGCATGATGACAGTACTTTTTTAAATATTTTTATCAGAATGTGGAAAAAATAATAAGAAAAGTGAACTAGAAGTTTATGTACAAACCCGCTACTTTTTTATTACTACATATGTATAAGTGAACATTTTCTGAATAAGAATGCAGCGTGCATCTTTAATATGAATAACTTCAAGCAAGTCTCATACAATAAAAGAAAAATAAAAATAGAGGAGACAGTTTAATTTTAGCACATGTGGATAAGCAAACTGAAATGACTGAAGCTATAAATAAGTTGTATAAAGTAGAATGTTTCGAAATATGTGGTGCTAAGGATATTCAAACTGGTTTGTACATCTTACGCGATAATGTTTTATTATGAAGAGTCCGTTTATGATCAACCTTGCATATTTAATTTTCAAATACTTTTCGCTCCAATTTAAGTTATCATCATTATAAGGGGCACTAAGCTATCAATGACAGTGGGTGTGAAGAAGAGTTCTTGACCAAACGATTTAGGCTATAAGTTGTCTGTCAGTGAATGAAATCCAGAATTAATCAAAACATGTTGTCTTTATTAAAAAAAATATTACATCGTAACCTTTAGAAAAAGGAACCTCGCACAGGAAAATTCTTAAGAAAACTGTTATGATAGCACAAGTTTTTAATTTTATTATTGTTATGTAAATTTATTTTTATACAATCAAAACGTTTGTAGGAAAAACCTGTTAACTCCCACGCCAAATAAAAGAAAAAGGGATGCATTAAAATAGGCTTTAGAAGTTTGTGGTTTATGTGTAAATGTGAAAGTCTTCATTCTTGAATATTTACATGTTTTTTTATCAATCTCGCCTAAACGACTGATCGCATTTTGTATAACATTAAAATTTGTATACAGACCATAGCTTCAATTAGGGCAAATTGTAATATTTATAACTTTTATACCGATAGTGTGTACGATTATTGTCCGTTATTTTCCATAACAATCTACCTTTGCGAATGGACAGTATAATCAATTATAATTATTTTTTTAATGTTTGACTTTCAAAAGTGAAATTATCGATTTGACTTTGATACTTGGCTGGATCGAAGGAAGACGCGCTCAAGTCAAAGCACCAGCAAGATGGACAGACGCAGTAAGCATATTCGAGTGGTCCACACTGCAGAAGATCGCATAACTTGGAGACGTAGGTATAATATGTGGTCGCGATCCAAAGGAGTGAAAAATCGACGAAGAAGAAGACATATGTTTCCGTAGAATAATTTTCAACTTGCACGCCGGAGAAGCCACTGGCAAAAGGTTCTGTCTATCGATATGACGTCGATCAACCTATACAGACGTAAAAGTCTTTCAAGAGATTCGATTCGTGTCGAGTGACGTCATAATTAAGTAAAGAAAGATGAATGGCACGGCGAGCGTCGGTTGATTTCCTGGAGCTCGAAACATTTAAGGAAAACTTGATCAAAATTCCTATGTTTATTCTAAATAGAGATTAATTGTATTGATAAGGCAGGTTTCTTGAGAAAGAGAGAAACCAACAATATAATTTATAACATGTTTAATAAGTTGATGGATTCTGTTCCCTAAAATATATACTTAATCAAAACATAACACGTTACATCACGTTTTTATACACTAACACTCTCAGTTCACTAGTTATTTTAAACACCCCACTTTGCGCAAAATTCAACATCAAGAAAAGTAGAACAAAAATAAATAAATCAAAAAATATTTCTTATAAATAAACACATAAACACAGACATGTTGAAGTCGTGAATTCTTAACCAAGATATTTATTTTATGCGAGTATGACCCAATACATGTAGGTCCAATCAATTCAAATATTTGAAATTCATTTGTAACGGTAACTTGTTTACTCCAATCTGTATCTGTATTTTTGGTCTACCCTCAAAATTTAATTATATTGTCCTACTTATGTGTATAACTCCAAACAATAATTAATATAAGTTATTATAATATTCAGATGTAAGTGAATTATTGTATTATTATGTGAATAAAGATTTCTCAAACCTCAAATTCATTTTAAATATAATCCGACCTTCTAGTCTCCTGGGACCCAATTACAGCCGTAAAAGTATAAAAGTACATTGTAAGGAATACTTTGCAGGAAAATCTTTTGTGTTCTTTGTCTGTTTCCATCGATGTCACAAAACATTACTAAGGCCATATTCCTTGTGCAGAAAAAGGGTCTCTTTGCCGTCATTTGTTTATTTATTTAATATTTCATGCACACAAATGTACAGAAGCGGACTTAAAATTAATATTAATAATTGTGAGCGCGACATTTATTTATTTATTTAAACTTCATACACAAAGATACAATGGCGGACTTAATGACTTAGGCATTCTCTACCAGTCAACCAAGGGAGGTGAAGAGAAAACATGGTAGATGCATTGACTAAAAGGTGGCAACAAATATTGTAATAATAAATTGCTTAAAATACACAGACATACATAATTCTATATCGCCTATCTACGCAATTTAAATTGCGTCGCGTCATCAAGCAAGGGCCTTAATGCCTTTAAGCATGTCCTATCAATCAACCTTTAGGTGATGCAAAGACAATAAGTGCAAGAGATCACCCTCTGTTTAGCTTTTTCCAAGTCTATACCTAATAATACGACTTCTAGTGTAACCGATATTTTATGAATACTAGTAATCCAGTATATTACATGGAGCGACTGCTTATGAGACATACACAACCCAGTTATTATTATCTACTTACCACTACTTACTTACCTGATAATATCCTTAAAACTGAAAAAAAAAACTGGCCGGGTGCGTGTCGGACTCGCGCACGAAGGGTTCCGTACCATTATAGCAAAAAAGGGCAAAAAAACAAGTTTGTTAACTTAAATATTTATTTTATTCTGTTTTTAGTACTTGTTGTTATAGCGGCAATAGAAATACATCATCTGAGATAATTTCAATTGTCTAGCTATCACGGTTCATAAGATAAAGCCTGGTGACAGACGGACAGACAGACAGACGTTAAATTCAGTTGAGGGGTCTTAAACCTAAGTCCCAAAGCCGCTTTTCATAATTCCAATATAGCAATATAGACCAGAGTCGATTATTTTTTAAACCAAAAAAAAAATTGTACGATGAATGGAGAGAAGATAAGAAAAATGAAAGGAAAAATAATTTAGTAATGAATATTTTTTTTACACTATCAGAAAGTAAAGATTTCAACATATAAAAAGCCCACCGACTTTTTTTAAAAAAGCAGATGTTTTGACATGAGAGTTTTCAATTGAAAATTAGGGTGCTTTTTTCGATATTAATCAAAATAAGGTAGACAAATAAATACGTTAAATAAAAAAAATATGTGTGTTTGGGACATAAAAAGGTAAAAATACAAAACCAAAAACTTAGTCATTTGAATTTTTCACATACATTTTGAATTTATAAGAAAACCTGTAAATTATTTTTTCAATCATTTTTGTTATATTCTCTTCCTTTAACAATGGGTGTCATCCTACTATTATAATTTTTTCACTTTTTACCATTTTCAAAGGCTTGCCCTGGTTTAATAAAGTACCATTAGTATTAACTTCAACCAACGCAGGTCTCTTCTGTAACTTTCCATTCTTTTCTTCGTATGCTGCCCTATTGAATGAAAGCACTTCTACTTCTACGGCTATTTTACTCTTATGGTAAAGAAATCCTTAGGTCTGAAGTTGCAAACACTCAGTGAGCCAGTAGCGTGTGATTATCTTCTTTTTACGCAAAATTTGCTTTACAGGCGTTTGCCATCCAATTAAACTAACCGATTTTTATAAAATGCCTTCATAGAATATACCTACAGGATGACTTTTAATTCATTGGAAATCTTCTGGGGATGAAAAATCTCATGTATTAAACAATTCGAAAAAGTTTGTTCTATCACTTGTCCTTTAAAGCTTATTGGATTGTTATGTTTAAGTAGTTTATTTTAAGTATCTTACTGTATTTGTATATTATTTTTGTATCTATTTTACATACATTACAGACTTCGGTTTCCGTACGTCACCACTCAAAATCAGCGCCATGCTGTGGGTCCCCCACGGCACAGCATTATGCTGAGTGGAAGCCTCCTTGCCGCAACCATGACATGCATCTGCTTTTATTTATACTCATTGTTTTTTAAATAGTATTTTCTAACATAACTTAAGAACTAGCTACTAGCACTATCGTAAGTTTAAGCAAAATATACTTCTACCGTTTTTGTTCTTGTAATCTGCTAATATTTGTATGTCGTCTTATGGTATTTTTAAGCTATTGCATAGCTTCTATCGCGGGCCTTGAGCGCGGGGACCGAATCCAGAAATTCCGTAACGAAAAAAACCTCACGCTCCCCACTCCGACGGGCAAGGAGGTGTGGCTTGAAGGCCGTGCATCGTCTAACGTCGTTTCAGTTCGGCAGTCTTCGACACGGCGTTGTGTGCGATAAGACGTATTGTACGACTCTACGAAACTAAATATAAATATATATGTATAATAATAATCATAAACTCCTGACAAGTCTCGCCGGAAGATTGCATCAATGGGTGAGCTTCAGTCATTAATCGCGCTATTTCCCACTGCAGCCAGTGCTGGTTCATCCAACGATCCTGGGCCTGCTGCCGCTGCCACTTTGCCTAAAACCGCTACGCCTAGAGCGAAGATTATGAGGAAGACCCGTCGCTGAGTCTACGGTTTCATTTGTTTGATCCCCGTACATATTTTAATTCGGCCACTTAGTAATGACGTAACAAGTCATGTCGGTACACTTTTGGACTTGTTTTTTCTTCTATTATTCTAACCTTACAATCTTTGCTGTAACATCTATTTTATTTACTTTTCACTCTGAATGTCTGCCGGTAGTTGTTTTATTTTTATTTGTTTACCTTTATATTTTACTTGACAGTTGACAATCTTGACATGATGACATTTGACATCTGTCAATTTCATAATTCCTGTTTTAAGTTTCGTTACACTGTGCGTTTATTTTAGTTTGTTGTGATGACTGATATTCTCGATTGCTTTTTTATATTTAATATTTTGTAAACCTCTTCCAACAACAGCGTGCAGGTGGTTTTATTAGTTGAGTTTCACATTTTCAACAATGGCAGTTAGAGACCGAGCTAAAAGGAGGTTAAAGCGCCGTCCTTCCGAGCACAACCTGAGTTCGTGTAGAGAGATGCGTAATCGCTGTAGTCGTATGTGTAGAGATGCAAAGAGACGCTACTTCCATAATTCTCTTGACAACCGGAACTCCTCTGAAGTCTGGAAGTTTTTGAAAACTGTCGGCATTGGTAAGTCTCCTGCCGCTTCTAGCAAAGGCATTGACGTGTGTGCTCTAAACAAACATTTTTCACTTTCACCCGTGACGTTGGATCCACACGTCAAATTATCGACATTAAATAAACTTTCCGTTTTGCCTGAGCCGCGGTGTTCGTCTTTCGATTTCAGTCCTGTGAGTGAAAGTGATGTCAAAAAATCTATTTGTGCTATCTCCTCCTCCGCTGTTGGGAATGACGGGCTTTGCTCAAGAATGATTTCTCCTATCCTCTCCACATTACTTCCCGTTTTGACCCACATTTTTAACTTCTCCTTGTTTTCTTGCACTGTTCCCGATGCTTGGAAGCTAGACCATATTATTCCACTACCCAAAATCCCTAACCCGGTCACACTGACCGATTTCAGACCCATTTCCATACTTCCTTATCTTTCCAAAGTTCTTGAGCACATTGTCCATCAGCAATTGTCTCTGTTTCTCTCTAATAATGATCTTCTTAGTCCTTTTCAATCTGGTTTCCGGCCCGGTCACAGCACTGTTACAGCTCTTTTAAAGGTTACTGACGATATCCGCCGGGCTATGAACCACAAATCTCTTACTTTACTTGTACTTCTCGATTTCAGCAGCGCTTTCAGCTCTGTTGACTTCGATATCCTTCTTGGGATCCTTAAATCTTTCAATTTCTTCTCTTCCACTATTGATTGGTTCAACTCCTATCTTGGAGGCCGCTCGCAGCGGGTACACCTCGACGAGAGTTCTTCGGATTGGTGCTCTCTTACTGCGGGTGTGCCACAGGGTGGCGTTCTCTCTCCTCTTCTCTTTTCTATTTTTATTAACTCTGTCACTAGAGTAATCTCGTGTAACTTCCATCTCTATGCTGACGACTTGCAGCTTTACCATCATTTTCCTATTCAAGATGCAGAAGCCGCAGTGACCGCCATTAACAGTGACCTGGAATTAATTGGGGAGTGGTCACGGTCCTTTGGGCTGCAAATCAACCTTAAGAAGTCTCAGTCCATGGTTATCGGCGGTAGGCATATGCGAAACAGGCTGGATGTTGCGGTGCTGTCTTCTCTCAGTTTGAATGGAGTTCAAATTGAATACGCTAGGACAGCTAAAAACTTGGGGGTGATCATGGACTCTTATTTATCATGGACTGCCCACGTCGCTGAAGTCAGTCGCAAGGTGCACTACACTTTCCACTCGCTGAAGTGCCTCCAGAGCTTTTTGCCCTTGAACACCAAAATTTCCCTTGCCCAAACTCTTATTCAGCCCATTATTGACTACGCCGACGCCTGTTATTTGGATGCCACCGAGGAGCTTTTAAATAAACTTGAGCGTTTGCAAAATATATGTATTCGTTTTGTTTTCAATCTCAAAAAGTATGACCATGTTTCAGGCTTTCGCAAAATGCTCAAGTGGCTCCCTATTCGACTTCGCAGGAACTCTCGGATTTTGTGTTTGCTATTTAAAGTCCTTCACAACCCTAAAAAACTTACCTCCGCGAACGCTTCTCCTACTCCCGTCCTTCCGATGCACTTTGCAGGTCGCATCTTAAGCATCTCCTTGAAATACCTTCCCACACTACCGACTTTTACTCCTACTCCTTTACTGCGCACGCGGTGCGGTTGTGGAACTCGTTACCAATGATATTAGGGACTGCCAAACTCTTGCAGTTTTTAAAAAGAGAGTGAAAGAGCATTATCTTTCCATTCCGTCTTAGTTGCATATTAATATGTATTATTATTTAAGTATTTATGATATTAGTTAGTATTTATTATTGTAGGGCAGCTGGATTAAGGGCTTGATCCAGAAGGCGGTACTCCTGGACACGACGCGTATAGTCAGGAGGTTCCTCTCTCTGGAGCCCTGACCGCCGGTAGCTTGGACCCTGTTCCCGATACCGGTGGGCCTCTATTTTTTATATTTTTAAATGTTTTTGTTTTTTAATTTATTTTATAATAATATTTAAAAATGTAGATAATAAGAAATGTATTGAATAAAGGAATTAATAATAATAATAATTATTATTATTATTCCATTTATTCATTTTATATACATATTTTTACATTTTTAAATATTATTCTATACAAAATAAAATTAAAAAACATTTAAAAATACAAAAATAGTAGCCCACCGGTATCGGGAACAGGGTCCAAGCTACCGGTGGTCAGGGCTCCAGAGAGAGGAACCTCCTGACTATACGCGTCGTGTCCAGGAGTACCGCCTTCTGGATCAAGCCCTTAATCCAGCTGCCCTACAATAATAAATAACGTCACGGGTGAAAGTGAAAAATGTTTGTTTAGAGCACACACGTCAATGCCTTTGCTAGAAGCGGCAGGAGACTTACCAATGCCGACAGTTTTCAAAAACTTCCAGACTTCAGAGGAGTTCCGGTTGTCAAGAGAATTATGGAAGTAGCGTCTCTTTGCATCTCTACACATACGACTACAGCGATTACGCATCTCTCTACACGAACTCAGGTTGTGCTCGGAAGGACGGCGCTTTAACCTCCTTTTAGCTCGGTCTCTAACTGCCATTGTTGAAAATGTGAAACTCAACTAATAAAACCACCTGCACGCTGTTGTTGGAAGAGATTTACAAAATATTAAATATAAAAAAGCAATCGAGAATATCAGTCATCACAACAAACTAAAATAAACGCACAGTGTAACGAAACTTAAAACAGGAATTATGAAATTGACAGATGTCAAATGTCATCATGTCAAGATTGTCAACTGTCAAGTAAAATATAAAGGTAAACAAATAAAAATAAAACAACTACCGGCAGACATTCAGAGTGAAAAGTAAATAAAATAGATGTTACAGCAAAGATTGTAAGGTTAGAATAATAGAAGAAAAAACAAGTCCAAAAGTGTACCGACATGACTTGTTACGTCATTACTAAGTGGCCGAATTAAAATATGTACGGGGATCAAACAAATGAAACCGTAGACTCAGCGACGGGTCTTCCTCATAATCTTCGCTCTAGGCGTAGCGGTTTTAGGCAAAGTGGCAGCGGCAGCAGGCCCAGGATCGTTGGATGAACCAGCACTGGCTGCAGTGGGAAATAGCGCGATTAATGACTGAAGCTCACCCATTGATGCAATCTTCCGGCGAGACTTGTCAGGAGTTTATGATTATTATTATACATATATATTTATATTTAGTTTCGTAGAGTCGTACAATACGTCTTATCGCACACAACGCCGTGTCGAAGACTGCCGAACTGAAACGACGTTAGACGATGCACGGCCTTCAAGCCACACCTCCTTGCCCGTCGGAGTGGGGAGCGTGAGGTTTTTTTCGTTACGGAATTTCTGGATTCGGTCCCCGCGCTCAAGGCCCGCGATAGAAGCTATGCAATAGCTTAATAATAATTATAGATATCCTGCAAAAATACCCCTATGCAAAGAGTAAAATGCACATAACTTTGGAATGACTTAACTGATTTTCATCAAACATAACTAAGAACACTCTCGATAAAGTCACCTTTCAAACAAAAAAAACAAAAAATATCAATACATCCGTTTAGGTGCTATAATAACACAGACAGATATACAAATATACAAACACACAAAATACAGATACACACGTCAAACTTATTAAATCCCTATTTTTCCGACGGGGGTTAAAAGGCAGTATTTATAATAACGATAGTGAAAACACTTTTAAATTATTTTGGCTGATGGCTTGCAAAATATACCCTGTTAATTCAGGAAAAGGTTTAATAACGGTTAGAGTGGAATGATACAATTATTAAAAACAATTTTAATATGGATAAAAAAAATGATTCACTGCAAATCCAAACGATTTATAGAAATGGAGGCTGCATTTTACAACTTGAATACTTTTTACGTCAAATAAACTCTCCCCTGACAATAATATACCCAAATAGTAGCCGAGAACTTCAATATACAATCAAACTAATTTTTTATTTCATTAAAGTTACGCAAAGCATTTATTATTTCAATGACGAAAAAAAATAAGAAAGCTTGCCAGAATCAGTTATGATTACAAAAAAAAATGTTTCCTTATTTTTTGGAGTCAACTAATTGGAAAAGGTTATTGAAAGAAACCCTGTTAATTTTCGTGCGAAGTTATCATAAAGTTGATTAGACTGGGGGCGAAGCCAGTCACACCCCGATGAGATTAACCTTTTCCTGTTCTAGATAAAAAGGCGAGAATGAATCAATTCTATTTCCCGTAAAGTATTGGAATGAAGACGTTTATTATGATTGTAGGTATTTAAACAATGAGAAAGGTCAGTCGGTGATTGGTATTCCTTCGTTATTTCGACGCAAAAGAAAATAAGCAAGACTCAGCAAAATATGAGTTTTAAAAATTAAAATGCTTACCCTGAAAATTGTACTATATATGTCATAGGATCATAATTATCATCATCATCATATCAGCTAAATTGACCAGCCCCGTGCGTATCGCATCCAGTGAGCTCCCGCCACCCTCACCAGGTCATCTGCCCACCTGGTGGGAGGCCTTCCAACGCAGCGTCTTCCGGCTCACGGTCACCACTCAGCCCCATCAACTATCCATTCTGCGAGCAATGCACACTGGCAATTAAGGTTGGCACATCTTCGGGCAATATCGGTTACCCTGGTTTTCTTGAGGATCATAATATTCTGATCTTATCCATACAATTAATAAAAATAATTTCAATAAAAAATAATCTAGACCAGTCTTTTTCTTAATTTTCCCGGCCATACCTACTCTCAAGCCGGTTGCATATCACGACTCACTTAGCTGAGGTAGGTAATTTTTCATACTTATGTGAAGACCATGTAACCACAAACTATGTAAACTAAGCTGTTTAAGTATGAAGAACACATTAAGGAGCTGAAATATAAAGATGAGTACACAGTTTCTTGGCCAGCTACCGGCTTCGAGAACTTCTTCAAAATGAGGCCCATTTAAGCACAAATATTTATCAAGAAACTGTATACTCATCTTTACACGTTAGCGCTAATTACGCCCTTATAACCGCTGAAACATGATATTATATCTAAGTAATATTTACTGACATAATTCCACCTCGAGGCACACGCTTGCTTGCCTTGCTAAGAAAATCAGCAATATTTAGGATGCTTACTCATTAGAGATATGCGAGGAAGCTAAGCGATGCGCGAGAAAAAAATCTGCCAATGGTATCACTTCATTTTCCTAGCCTAAGCTAGACTCGGTAGGTCTAGCGAGTATTTGTACACACAAAAAAGCGAGAAATGTGTGCGAGGGCTGTCCCTCGCACACATTCCTCGTTCGCATCACTCGCACTTTCATATCTTTAGCTTTTTATAGGTACAAATACCTAGCTCCACTAACTCTATTCCCCCAGTGCTATACCAGGCTAGGAAAATGATGGGATCCCATTGGTAGACATTTCTTCGCCCACCATCTAGTTTCCTCAAACAGCTTTGGTGTAAGCAATCCCACATTTTCACATCACCGCTACTCATCCTCGCTTCGCCTAGCTACCTCTCTCTTGTGGAAAAGTACCCTTATCGTGATAAATTACTGCGTAGTTATTATCATGAATAACTCCTCATTTGCTGTACATAAGCAGAAGTTATCACCTACCTATCTAATTAGTGAGAGAGAACCGAAATCTTCGAGGTAATATTTTCTTGTAAAGACCGGCGATTCTTCGTAATATTTTTAGAGATTTTAGTGTTTCTGGCAAAGAATGAGCGAAGCTTTCAACTGACCATAGATATTGTAGAAGAGGGCAAGAAACATATTTGTTGAGAGAATTTGTTTCTAAAATCCTGTAGATACAATTTTTTTTTGTTAAGCTTTCCAATTACTAAACCAGAGGTGGTAACACTTGACTGTAGACTTGACTATTGATCTAATAAAAAAACTATATTATACTACTCCTTGTTACCCACACGCAATCCGATAATCTTACCGCAAACTTCAGTGAAAAAGTTTATTTATTTATTTTTATAAAGAAACAAATAGACAAAAAATACTAAATAATAAAAATATAATAACAAGAATACTAAAAATATAAAAATAAAAAACAAAAATATTACAATTACTAAAAATCTTAAATATAATTATGGCTTAACAAATATATTAAAAATCGGTCCTTATATAAATAAAACGTAACCAAAATAAAAGTTTAACTATTTGACTACAAAACGTCTTTGATTGAGGTACGTAAATATAGCGACAGAAGCTTTAGGTAGATTAATAATTGCTTTCCTTTTCTTTTTAACCGACTTCAAAAAGGAGGATGTTATCAATTCGACTGTATTTTTTTAATGTTTTTCCTCAGAACTTTTTACTAGGTGAACCGATTTTTATGATTCTTTTTTTATTTGAAAGCTGGTGCTTGTCATATACTTCTATTTTCCATCACAAAGTGAAAAATAACTTCAATTTCGGCAATCGGTGACTAAAATCGAAGAAACGAAAAAAGGAACACCGACTACTGAAATTGATGTTATTTTTCACTTTGTAGTGTTTTTATTTGGAAGTCGGTTGTATTTTTTTGCAAAAAAGTTATTTCATCAGTAATTTACAAATTATTCCTTACTAATATTATAAATGCGAAAGTAACTCTGTCCGTCTGTCTGTTACCTTTTCAAGCCTAAACCACTGAACCGATTTAGATGAAATTTGGTATGGAGATAGTTTAAGACCCTGGGAAGGACATCCACCAATAGTTTTTTTTATCAGGGATATCATTCTTAAGAGGGTGGCAAGGGGGATGGAAATTTGTATGGTGAAGTTATAATAGAATAGAATACTCTTTATTATGTACACCATATAAATAATAATAATAATTATTAATAATAATTTCTCAAGTAAAGCATGCCCACACATCTACAATATTATGACTAAGGACCGACCGAAGATTCGGTTTCGGTTTCGGGTAGTTTCGGCCAATAATTGGCCGAAACTAGGTAATCGTGAATTGTCACGCATCATTCGGCTAACTTCGAGTGAGTGTAAGTGATTGCCAGTTGAGTTCGCTAGCCGGCGCGATAGTGATGATTTGAGGTTATGTTATTTTTCTCGCGCAAACATTATTACTTTATTAGGTAAGTATTTGTTTTTACTTATGATTATAATATAATAATAATAACAGACTAAGAGAGATACAGATCCAAGCCAAGGTCGCGCATGCCGAGGGCTGCATGGCTAGGGGAGTGCTTCAGTCGCTAGTGCGCCAACTCTGGATAATAGGGGACCTCCAGTTTTATTTACCCTTGCCACAGTGAACGCAGGGCTCTGCTGTGTGCTGACTTTTTAAGTCCCTAGCTACTCGTGGGAATATAATGATTACTAGATCTAAAACAAAAAAACAACTTCAGGCAAATATGCCTCAATCGGATGACGAAACTACACAATTCTCTACGTCATCTACCTCATCTCTTTTTCCATCAATTCCATCATCATCACAATCTTTTCGCGTCTCTCCGACGCCATCATCATCATCAATCAGTATACAGTCAGCAGATGTTGTACAGGAGACAAATGTTGTCTACGATACTGTACCCACCGCCAGAACTGCAACAACTCGTAGGAAATGGAGTATTGAAATGAATAAATTCATCCTACGCACTTATCTTCATCTCACTAATTTAGACTCAGACAAAAATTCATATCTTCCATCGCTTCACACTAAGTTTTTAGAAAAATACCCAGCTATGCAAGTAAGCCGACAAAGAATAGGTGATCAGCGTAGAGCCATAATACAAAAGAAGCTTTTACCACAAGTCACTATAGACCAAATTTACGAAGAAGTTAGGGCTGAACTACAAATGGTTCACACTCAGATACAGAAACACTCCACACAATCGAATACACAGTCCGGCCAGCGCATGAGGTGGTCCAACGAATACAATGAAACACTAATTAGGATATATTTCACTGTAACACAGTTAGAGACAAATAAAACAGCCTATAGAAAATATTTACACGAGGCATTCATAAATGTATATCCAGAATTATCACATATAAGTGAGCAAAGATTATCTGACCAAGTGAGAGCAATAACAAATAACGGATTTATAGACGCAAACAGATTAGAAGAAATAAAAAACCAGGTAGCTGTAGAATTGAGAAGTAGCAACACTAACACACAAAATTTTGAAGACCTAAATAACGATCTCTTTACCACACAATCGCAGAATGACTCCGATCCAACTGACCCAAATACTTATAACATCATAGATACTGACATCGTTCCTCAGACGTTCGTAAATACAGATGATAACAACTTCTTGAACCACATAGAGATTGGTCAATTTGAACCAACGGAAACTAATGTAGATGCGATTAACCCTGAAATTGAAGCCATATTTCAACAGGCTCAACTAAATTTTACTGACACACATCCCACTAATAGACCATACATTCCCAAGCAGAAGACATCTAGAAAGTTTTCTGCTATAGTTACATATATAAATACTGTTCTTCTTCCTAAGCACGTAAATGTCGACACCGAATTCATAAAACTGCAAAAAATAATTTACTGTGCAGCGTGGACGGCAGCTACATGCAATGGATCTAAAATATTAGACTTTATACAAAACGAACGCCGCACATATAAACAGAGAAAACCAAAGTGGCAAATCAGATTAGAAAATAAAATAGGAAATCTAAGAGCAAACATAGGGAGGCTAACACAATTCATTAATGGTAGGAGAAGTGTAAAATTAATAGCAGCAGTCGAACAAATAAAAATAAAATACCAACTTCACGCACAACACGAGGATTCAAATACACAATTAGAACACTTTCTGGACACTTTAAAACAAAAATTAAACGCAGCATCTAGTAGACTTAAAAGATATATCACATGCACAAATCGCAAACAGCAAAACATACAATTTTGTAACAACGAAAGAATATTTTACCGAAATCTTACGTCTAATAACACCTCTAGCATACCACTAGACACACCTCCGCCTGATGTATTACGGGAATTTTGGGCAAATATATGGGAAAACCCAGTAAACCATAACAATGCAAACTGGATCAATGACGCAACTCCAGAAATCCCTGAAATGGAGTTTGAACTCATACCAATAAGCACTTTTATAGGAGTCTTAACACGCACACACAACTGGAAATCTCCAGGAACAGACAATATCCACAACTATTGGTATAAGAAATTCACTAGTATCCACCCATACATATATAATCACCTAAATGAATTTATTAAATCGCCACAGTCGCTCCCAACATACATAACACAAGGAGTGACGTATATGATACCTAAAGACACGAATAATACCACAGATCCAGCCAAATACAGACCAATTACTTGCTTGCAAACCCTTTATAAAATCCTTTCAGCCTGTATAAGTGAGCTAGTTTACGATCACTTAAATAAGCATAACATCCTAGCAGAACAACAAAAGGGATGTCGTAAAAACAGCCAAGGATGTAAGGAACAACTAACTATAGATGCAGTTGCTATGAACAGCGCGGTCAAAAGCAAACAAGATATTCATACCATGTTCATCGATTACCAAAAGGCATTTGATTCAGTCCCGCATAGCTGGTTGTTACATGTCCTCAACATCTATAATATTCACCCCACAATTAGATTATTCCTAGATTCTACCATGCAAAGTTGGCAAACTGTACTTAAAATAAATCAAGCATCCACAACTTTAGCCACTGAACCAATTCAAATTAAACGTGGTATTTTTCAAGGCGATGCTCTCAGTCCTTTATGGTTTTGCATGGCACTCAATCCGCTATCACACCTACTGGATAAAACTAACAAAGGGTTCCCGATAATAAAAGATAACACACAATTCACCTTAACACATCTGATGTATATGGATGACATAAAGTTGTACGCAGCAGATAAACAATCACTTTTCCATTTAGCAGATACCACACAAGAATTTTCTAATAACATCAATATGCAATTCGGTGTAGATAAATGCAAAATTCTATCAATTGTAAAAGGAAAAATTCAAAATAACAACTACACGCTCGCGAAAATATAGAGCCAATGGATGAACACACTTCATACAAATACCTAGGTTTCAAACAATCCAGACAGATAGAACAAAAGATGACAAAACAAGAATTGCTTAAAAAGTTTACATATCGTCTAAATCTAATTCTTAAAACTAACCTTAACTCCAGAAACACAATTAAAGCTGTCAACACCTTCGCAATACCTATTCTCACGTACTCTTTCGGGATCATACGATGGTCAAAAACCGATATTAAAAAGCTGCAGCGAACTATCAATACTCTCTTTACTAAGCATAGGAAACACCACCCGAAATCATGCATACAGCGACTTACATTACCACGACAAGAAGGAGGGAGGGGTTTGATAGACGTACAAAATCTGCACAACAAGCAGATCCTTTCACTCAGATCTTACTTCCATAATAAATCAGAACAATCGCCACTACATAAACACGTAACAGAGACAGATAAAAAACTTACACCACTCAACTTGCAAAATAGAAACACTCAAGTCAATGAAAACATCGTAAGCATACAGCAAAAAATTGCAGCATGGGCTGGCAAAGCTCTACATGGAAGACATCGAGCCAGCCTGAGCCAGCCACACGTCGATAAAATAAAGTCGAACGAATGGCTCAAACGAGGCGAATTGTTTCCCGAAACTGAAGGCTTCATGCTTGCGATCCAGGATCAAATAATAGTAACACGTAATTACAGAAAATATATAATGAAAGATTCCAATCAGCCGACTGACACATGCCGACATTGCAACAGCGCCTCTGAGACCATACAGCACATAACAGGGGCCTGTAAATCTCTCGCACAGACTGATTACAAACACCGACATGACCAAGTTGCCGCAATCATACACCAACATCTCGCATACAAATATAATTTCATAGGTGAGATGATTCCGTATTATAAATATAAACCAGAAATTATTTTAGAAAATAGTAATCAAAAAATCTATTGGGACCGAACAATAATTACAGACAAAACAATACATTATAATAGACCTGATATCACTGTACACGACAAAATAAATAAAACAGTGTACCTTATCGATATAGCTATACCTAATTCACACAACATCCAAACTACAATATCCGAAAAACTTAGTAAGTACCAAGAACTCGCTATAGAAATAAAAACCCAGTGGAAAGCGCAAACCGTTCACATCGTCCCAATAGTACTTTCATCTACTGGTGTAGTGCCAAAGGCTCTCACACAAAGTCTTGATACTCTACACATGCCTTCTCACACACTGTACATGCTCCAAAAAGCCACCATACTCAATACTTGTCGCATAACGCGAAAGTTTCTGACTTCCTCTACATTATCATCCACATTTTCAATTTAAATTCCCGCCTACACACTTGGCTCCGGCCCGTGTGTATGGTCGTATACTCTCTCAAAAGAGAAGCAAAACAAAGAACTCGATAATAATAATAATAATGCTTATCGACGGTTTATATGCTTATCGACGGTTTATAAACTTCTTACATCCATCCTGAGAGCAAAAATTGATAAACACATTGAGGGTAACTCAATTATGTCTACCTCTCAGAATGGATGTAGGAATGGGTCCCGCGGCACTAAGGAGCTACTCCTCATTGACATGGCTATAAGCCAGCAGGTTCGTCGATCCCGCAAGGATCTGTCGACATGCTGGATAGACTACAAGAAGGCCTACGACTCTGTGCCACATACATGGCTCATGAGGGTGCTGGAGTTGTACAAAATAGATGCAACTCTATGCACCTTCCTTGAGTCATGTATGGGTCAATGGAAGACAGTCCTTCGATATCCAGGATGTCGACCGATTCAGGGGGATGATGAGCCTGTATGGATTAAGCGGGGGATATTTCAGGGCGACAGTTTGAGTCCACTTTGGTTCTGCTTAGCCCTGAATCCTCTAAGTACACTGCTGGAGGATTCAGGACTAGGCTATCGGTTGAGAAGAGGTGGTCAGGTCATATCTCACCTCCTTTACATGGATGATCTGAAACTCTTTACCCCCAACAAATTCCAACTGACGGAGTTACTGAAGGTAACTGAAACCTTTAGTAACTCCATCAGAATGGAATTTGGTGTGGACAAATGTGCAGTCATGCATGTAAAGCAAGGGGAGATTATGGAATCCGAGGGAATTCAACTCTCTGATTCCATACACCTTAGACACCTCTCCTCGACTGAAACTTACAAGTATTTGGGTATGTCGGAAGCGTTGGGCATCAACAGTACTGACATGAAGCAACTGCTGAAGGAGCGTTTCTTTGGCCGCCTGAAAAAGGTATTAGATAGTCTTTTGTCAGGTGGAAATAAGGTGCGCGCCTTCAACAGTTGGGTCATGCCGGTTTTGATGTACTCTTTCGGCATACTCAAATGGACTCAGACCGAGCTCGACGCCCTCGACAGGAGGGTCCGGACACTGCTGACCGCAAACCGGATGCATCACCCACGATCATCGGTGATGAGACTGTACATCCCGCGGAAGTGTGGGGGTCGAGGCTTTTTAAACGCCAAGACTCTTCACAACCGCGAGGTGTGCAGCCTCAGAGAATACTTTTTAAAAGCTGAAGTGGGTATGCACCGGGATGTGGTCGCAGTGGACAAGGGACTCACCCCGTTGTCCATGGCTAAAGAGAACTGGCGCAAGCCTGTAATACTATCGACTGATGAACGCAAAGAGGTATGGCAAGGCAAGGAGCTACACGGACGCTTCTATCGGGCTCTCCATGGGCCCGATGTAGACTTCCCAGCGTCCGTATCCTGGCTACGTTTCGGTGACCTTTTCGGGGAAACTGAAGGTTTTGTCTGTGCAATTATGGACGAAGTTATCCTGACGAATAACTACCGGAGACATATAATGAAGGATGGGACGGTTGACGTGTGTCGGGCATGCCACCGCCCAGGAGAATCCATCCGACATATTATCTCTGGTTGTTCTCGTCTGGCTAACGGCGAATACTTACACAGGCATAACCAAGTGGCCAGGATTATTCACCAGCAACTTGCTTTGAAGTACAATCTAGTGGAATCGGAGGTACCGTATTACAAGTATGTGCCCGACCCAGTTCTCGAAAATGACCATGTCACGTTGTACTGGGATCGGTCTATCATCACTGATAGGACTATTATTGCTAATAAGCCGGATATAGTGGTGATAGACCGATTAGCGCGCCGCACAATGATAATCGATGTCACAATCCCGCATGACGAGAACCTCGTGAAAGCTGAGAAAGAGAAACAAATTAAGTATCTTGACTTAGCACACGAGGTTGTCGACATGTGGAATGTGGACTCGGCGGTCATTGTGCCGATTGTCGTTACGGCCAACGGCCTGATGGCCAAGAGCCTCGACGACCATCTGTCGAGGCTTTCATTGGGCGGTTGGATCAAGGGTCTGATACAGAAGGCAGTACTCCTCGATACGGCTCGCATTGTGAGGAGGTTCCTGTCTCTGGAACCCTAACCACCGGTAGCTTGGACCCTGCTCCCGATACCGGTTGGCCTCTATTTTTTATATTTTTAAATGTATTTTTTTTTTTTGTAATTTATTTAATAAAAATATTTAAAAATGTAATAAATAAGAAAAAAAAAAGCAATAAAGGACATAATAATAATAAATCTTTATTCAGAAATTAGAAAGGTAAAAACACAGTTTCAATCTTAGATAACTAATGTAGGTATAATAATGTAAGATGCCTGTACTAGGTAATCCTGTATCACAGGCTGTAGGAGCTCTAAAAATATGCTTATCGTAGGACAACAGAATTTAAACAATATTTAACATAAGAAGTCAAAAAATAGTGGCAAGATTGTATAATTTTGAAAATTAATTTTAATTTACTTAAAACTATAAACATGGAACTAAACTACTAGGTCATAATTACTTAATGTCTAATTTACCTATATTGCAAAAAATTGCACTTTGATTGCACATATAAAGATTCCGAAATAATTGGTAAGCAAAATTGTAAAATTAAACATACACTTAATTTTTGCAGCTAACGACTAATGTGCTTAGCCAGCAACAAATTGACGGTTAGTAGGCCATTGCAGTGTAAGCAGCAACGTTCAACGCGTGTGACCTTGAGTATGACTTACTAGACGCCCTCATAGTCGATAGAGTTTATGTGCCTGTATTCCGCTATTTTCCTAGCAGGGCACTCAGGGTCTCCCGTTTTATGGTTGTTGGGCTTTTTAAAGCGCGAACAAGTTGCGCATTTCGATGTGTCCGCTTTCTTCGTGCAATCGGACACCGAGTGTCCAGCTTCACCGCAGTGAGCACACACAGGGTTGACCTCTCTGCATGTTTTGGCTGCATGACCATATAATTGGCACTTGTAGCATCTGGTAACCAGAGTGAAGTCCCTAACAGGGCAGGACGTCCAATTTATAAACAGCCTTGATGTCGAAATTAGGGCTTTACGTATATTGGCTGGAATTTCAATAATGTAATTACAGCTCGACGCATCTTTCTTCCCAGATTTGTGGCTTAATTTAACAGAGGCCAAAAAGGACTCCATGGACATCTCTGGCAACTTGTCGGGTATATTCTGTTCGTAAATGCACCTGAAGACTTCAGTTTCAGACAGGGAAGACGGCACTCCTACAATCACGATCCGTGGTTTGCGCTTATTGGGCTCATCGGCGGTTAGTCCAGATGTAGAAAGCTGGACGGCGTTCTTGATTTTTTCAGCGTCATGCTTGGTCTCTGTGCTAATAATAACACCTCCATTTTTGGTCTTGCGGACACCTCGTACATGCAGCTTCATTTGATCAGGTCGTATGATTTTTGTAACCATGTCTTTAGTTTCGTCACTGGACTTGAGTTTGTCACTAGGATAAATGACCACAGAGCTTAAATTGTTCAGTCGAACGAAATCATTTGACCCCTTTTTCACCATGTCGGCAAACGAAACATTGCCCGCAGTGCCAGAATCCTTAATCGTCTGCTTCAGGTCCGAGATGTGTTCAGTCAAATTGCGCTTTTCTTTTAAGGCATCAATCATGTCGTGTGCTAGAATTGCTTTCTGCTTCAAAGATTGGTATAGGACTGCCATCTGTGAGGTGCCAGATCCTATTTTACGACACAAGTTAGAAATTTTTAGTTTCTGTTCCGAGTTTAGTTTGCCATCCGAGGCAATAGAGCAAACCTCATTTAAGTGCTGCTCAATGGTTGACATCCATCTTTGTATGTCGGGCGTGGATGCGACTTCAATCGAGAAATCTGATTGGGCTGGAATTTGCGTCATCGTCTTCGCTGGCGAGGTGGAGGCTTGCACTCGGCCGATTGGATTACAGGGACTGTTATCCATCTTATTTGATAGTCACTTCACTGTTTCTAAGTTTTCATTATGTTTACAAAACTATACACAGTTGGCAAAAATTTGTACTATAAAGAAGGTCACTATTATAATTGTTTAATTAAATATTGCTAACGAGCACGTCTGTATTCTACGAACGAGCGCGAATGAAAATCCTTCCCCCTTCCCAAGATTAATGATGATGTATTTTTATGGCATTCATTAGAGTCTTGTCCTACAGTAGAAAATAAATAGGTTGTAAGTTGTAATAGAATAGAATTCAATAAATATTTTACTTGGTTCTGTTGAGTTATTCCCTAGAACTTATACAATATGAATATATGTAGAAATAAATTAATTTCTATATACTCATCTTTATTGAGACTGATAAATATTAAATATCACTGTTAATTAATTATTATGTTAAGATAATTCTTTAAATACTAAGTTATATACTAGATATCATTAGAAAATAACAACACAAGTTATCTAATCATTAAGAGTATTGTTAACATAAGTAATTAATGTTGATTTTTGAAAAAGTTTTACAAATAATATGTTGGTTGTGTTTCTTTTTTTTATTTAAATTGTTAATTTTACATATAAAGAACTATTTTTGTTACATACTTAATTTGCTGCATTTTATTTTTTTACTCGTGTTAACAGTTAACATAACTATATATGCGTAAAAATACAATAAAATTAACATGCTATAAAAATTCAAACAAGTTTCGGTTACGGTTTCGGCCGAAACTGGGACCAGAACCGAAGGTTCGGTTTCGGTTTCAGTTTCGGCTGAAAAGCCTGTTTTGGTCGGACTTAAATTATGACGCGATATAAAAAATAGACTATTCAAAGTACTAATGATGCGGAGACAAAGTCGCGGATAACAGCTAGTTAATAACAAACCACTTACCTGCTCTAGAACAAGGAAAACTGTTCCACCAAATTACCGACGAACAAAACCTGATAAACCATTTTCTTGCTAGGTCCCATTACCCTCATCTCGTCAATGTAGCAAAAATGTCTAACAGTGAAATATTCCTTGGACAAAAACCTGCCACATTCCATTAGGTCCCATTTGGGTCCATTAGCCTATTGGCACACTATATTTTATCAAGTGGATGTCCCTAATGGATGTTAATTAATATGGGTGAAAAGTATACGGGCTGACTCGTTAAACGAGGGACGTCTTGGGTATTCAATTTTCAAAGCCCATTTTAAATAAAATATTATGGGTATTAAAAAAAGAAGTTAATATAGGACTTAAAATTTTCAGTGGATACTCCCTTAAACAGAGTTAACTAAAAGATGTGTTCATATTTATAAAACTGCTATAAAAAGCTGCAACCCATGTTATATGACCAAATTTCATTTTCAAGTAAGGCAGTTGAAAGTTGCCGAAAGATAACACCTCAGATGGACGGTGCTGCAGACAACCTAGTGTACATTCCATAATTTTTCTCAGCAATTATTTCGTATTTTTTAGGCAATATAAACAAATGTTTTAAATTAAAGAAGTTAAATTCAATAACCCGACTGCTTAAGAAGCGAACTAAAATGTAACCGCCGACTCACAGCATGATTTTTTTCTTGTTCACGTCTTTTTAGTTCGCTTCTTAAGCAGTAGGGCTTCTTCATTTTTTGAATTAACTTTTTTTTTATAACTTTTTAAATACCTAATATTTTTTTTCGAATTAGGTACATTTAAACATAAAAGTATTAGATATTTTTGAAATCACCGCTTAAAACCCTTTATATTGATACCACACACGACGGGTTCGAAAACAAAAAAAAATTTACCCCACGATATGGCGCCCAAAAGCCACCATTTTTCTATTTTCCTCTTTTAATGTAGCCAGTAACACTCGCAAGGATAAGACGAATCGATTGACTTAAGAATCATCAAAATCGACCAACGCGTTTGGTATCTAGAACGATATATAGAAACAAACATACATGCATGCAAAGACTGATAAAAACATTTCCCTCCTGCGGCAGTCGGGTAAAAGATAATTATACATAGCAAACATAAAATAGTGTCGCTTTGCATATCCCTTGTTTAACAAGTCGTACCATATTTGCGATGTCCAATAAAGTGGCCAGTTCACGTAACCAAATAGCTCCACATAACGAAGTAGGTTTGTCCAATTGATTGGCCGGTATAACTTTGTTTGCACAGTTTTATTGTTACCAGCTGAACATTTACCTACTTCGTTGAGTTACTAATTAATTGACTGACTATTATCAGGTTTAAGTTGTTTGCAAACTTTCATTGTTGGTCATGTTTATTATTTCAATATTTGTTGTGAAAATTGCAGGAGAACCTCGTGGCTAAATAATAACGGCATGGGTCTATCTTCAAGGTTCAGCAACGCTTGTCGAGGTCGATCCGTGAATGGATGTCCAATCATTGAATGAATGAAGAAGAGGGACTCCCTTTGCCGCACTTAGACTCTAATTTGGTCCGTTGTGCGTGGGGTCCTGCCTAAAGTAGCCAGCCTCGCTCCATCCAAAAGCACAGGAGCTTCCTGGGGGCTTCACAGGCTTCACGGAGCGACCGCATTGTTCCGAGGATTTCTTCACGTTGGGAAGCCACAGCTTCGCAATCCAGGATAACGTGGGCGGCTGATTCTACGACATTAAAACAAGAGTTAAAAGAGGGCTATCTGTGGCACCTATGTTAAAAAGATGTTTGTTAAGAGGGGCGTGGCCCGCAATTGTCCCTATGATTTTTCTAAGGTTATTTCTACTTAGGCTGAGGTGTTTTTCGGGTAATCACGGGTTTACATTCGGTTAGGCCGATTTTGTCTGCCTACAGTCTGTTGCCCGTGACCATGTCCATCCATTATATATCGATAATTATTCGTGCATCGTAAAGCATGTTAAGCCGTTTATCCCGGCTAGCATTTGTAAATGTTTGACAGTCGTTACGCTAGTCAGAAGCCAGAAAACCTGACAATAGTTTTGCCAATGGGTATCGTGTTGCCCAGTCACTAAGTTGTGGAAGTCAGATTAGTAATCATCATCATTTCAGCCGAAAGATGTGCACTGCTGGACATAGACCTCCCCCAAGCGTCGCCACACTGATCGGTCCTGTACGTTTCGCATCCACTGGACTCCCACAGCCTTGTCTCCAGATAGGTAATCGCTCCTTGTGATATACCGGTATTCAACAGTGTTCGATTAAACTGTAAGTTGACCCCAACATACTAGGAAAAACACCAGGCAAAATTATTGTTGTGTAAATTGCAATCTTAATTTGCCAATCAGACTTGCTGATGAGACTTCTGATTTGTCGCTGTGATTACATTATTGCAATAATGAGGTATTCGTCAAAAGACTTTAATTGAGAAAGTATACCTATAGTACAGCATTATCAGCCTTATCGTTCCCACTGTTATTATTATTAATCCATTTATTTAAGGCGACAGGGCCCATATAAAATAACTTAAACCTAAACATACATTATTATGGAGTTAGTAACAATACAAACTTACACCTATGTTAGTAGCACAATAACAAAAGATTTGAACAACATTTAAAATTCACACATATTCAATCATCTTCATCATCATTGCTTCAGCATTCCAGATGAAATAACACGGGCCTCCACTCCATGCGGGGTGCTCCATAATTCACCATGCGAGCTTTGTGCAGGTTGGTGGATGTCATATGCCTTAAAAATTCTGGTTCTATGAAGAATGTTTTCCTTCGCCACTTTTCGAGCAGTGGTGATAAAATAAATTACATAAATTAAAGGGCGTCTGGGGAACACACAGAACAAGACGTAGAATAACAAGAAAGATTTGTTTTTAATTTGCCAGAAAGTCGAGGCTGTTGCCACTTTTTTTTGTATGCGGGTGGAAACCTTCAAAATGCGCCTGGACTTTTGAAGTGTGGGATTTTTACCTCAATAAAACCACTCCGGTGCTCACCATTAGCCCTTAGATGGAGCCCCGTGACCTCGCAAAAGACCACCCGGAACCCTTCTGTACAACGCCTATTATGGCAGGTCCCTGTGGAGAATAAAAAAGCGCCTCCCCTGAGTTTTGCTATGCACGGCAGCACGTGATCCGCCTAGAGATGCCTCCTTCTTCGAGTGGGATCAGCTCTCTCACGATCCCACTCGGCGGCCTCCTTCTGAACCATTACGGTCTCACAAAAGGAGATCATTTCCCTCCATTTCTCTGTCTCTGCCAGCTTTTCTCTGTCTCTGCCTTACAACTGCTGGCAAAGACAAGGCTCACCCAATCCTGACAACCAAGAAGTATACACAGAAAGCGGAGGCGATCTAGACTCTACACAGCACACGCTCGATGGCCCTGGCCCTGCGTGGGCCTCTGAGCGGATACCTACATCCAAGTGCTCACACTAAATAGGACGAACATCAATAAACTAAAATTACCATTATCTGATTACCATCAGCGTACGTATACAAATTGAAAGGGCACCATATGAGCTCATTTGCAACTAACCAAACTATTGACAAACTAATGGCTAACAAGAACTCGTAACAATCTATTATAACGCAAGGTGTGTACTTTAGTCCAACATATTTATAAGTCTTATACCACCATTAATTCAGCTACCTCTCTACATTATTAGCACTACGTATGTATTAGCAATTTATTTATGAAAATGGCCACGATAAATAACTCTTGTAGGTACCATCTTTATGTTTATTCTATTTTATTTATTTCTAATGCGATAATGGAAATGAATTTTCCACTGCAGACCCACCGTACCACTGGCCGTACCCCTGGTGGTACGGTGGGTATTTTAAAGTTAAACGATACCACTGTATGAAGTGACCGTAGTGCTGTGCTGTATGAGTTTTCTCGCATATTATATTTATTTTTAAGTATAATAAATTTATTAATAATAAAGATCATACCTGTGAAGTAGTTCCATTGAGTAATGAAATTTTGAAGGAAAAGTGTAATTTTCAAAAAAATAATAGTTTCATCTGAAAAACGGCAAAAAAAAAGAGATTTTAAAGATATGTGGATAAGTTTTGCAATTGGGAAAAATCCTCGGTATAAAGGCGTGAAGCACTTTCTTCAGAACGATAGGAAGAAATCTGCACAAGTTTCTAAAACTGTATCCCACGATTTGATTGAAATAGAAGTTCCAGTCCAGTATCATAATTTCGTTTTGGCAGATTATTACTGTGACGACTCAGCCAAGCAAAATCGAAACTACTAAACTACTAAAGCGAAGCCCTTGATTCGCACTTATGTCGGACCGAAAAGACAAAAGTAACGTACGGTGTGAGACAGGGAGCCCTGTCATATGGGCTGCACTGGAGGATGTGTTCAAGGTTCTGGACCGGAGAGAACTAGGCATCAACGTCAATGGTGAGTACATCACTCCCCTTGGGCTTGCCGACGATATAGAGGTTATGCCTGAGACCATGGAGTACTTCGACAATGCTCGATGATCTCAGTAGAGCTTCCGAAAGAGTGGGTCTTAGGATGAACATGGTCAAAACCAAGGTGATGTTGAATGCTCATGTTACATCCACTCCTATCAAGGTCGGAGACTCTACACTCGAAGTTGTGGGCGACTATGTCCACCTGGGACAAACGATCCAGTTGGGTAGGGCCAACTTCGAGAAAGAGTTCAACCGTCGAATCCTACTCGGCTGGGCAGCGTTCAGGAAGTTGCGCGATATCTTCTCGTTGAAATTACTACAGTGTCTCAAGTCTATGACCAGTGTGTGTTGCCAGTGATGACATATGGCTCTGAGACGTGGTCACTTACAATGGGCCTTAAATCAGAAAGTTTACAGTCACTCGAAAGGCAATGGAGAGGGCTATGCTCGGAGTTACCTTGCGTGATCGAATCAGAAATGTAGAGATCCGCAAGAGAACCAGGGTTACCGAGATAGCCCGTAAAATTGCCAAACTTAAGTGACAGTGGGCAGGGCACATTGCTCGCAGAACGGATGGCAGATGGGGCAGAAAGTATCTGGAGTGGCGACCGCGAACCGGAAGATGTTGCGTTGGAAGGCCTCTCACCAGGTGGTCCGATGACCTGGTGAAGGTTGCGGGCATCTGCTGGTCATACGGGACCGGTCAATGTGGCGACGCTTGGGGGAGGCCTATGTCCAGCAGTGGACGTCTTTCGGCTGATATGATGATGATGATGATGCGATTACTCAAAGTATTGGAGCATATTCATACATTGGAGATAATTCCAAAAAAAAGAAGAAAATATCAAATCATCAATGATGTCTTCATTACTGACGTACAGTTACAAATAGTAAATAAATTATCTTCTCTCCTATATGTATTCCTTCTTTTCTCTGTTAATTGTTTTGTGTGTACATAAATAAATTAATTCAATTGGTCACGCATTAGAAAAATTGCGCACATAACAACCTAATTACCTTATAAAATAAATTGTGTTTCTCGAAAGTGGTTTTAACTAGTGATACAACACTATTACCTGGTGGTATCGTTTAACTTTAAAATACCCACCGTACCACCAGGGGTATGGCCAGGGGTACGGTGGGTCTGCAGTGGAATTTTCTAAAAGGCATGGGTGTGTGTTGAATACATTTATGTCAAGATAAGTAATGTTACATTACGGTGTTATGTCTGTTTTTACTCGACAGCGGTGAAAAATGGTTTTGTTTTTCTTTTAATGTATTTCAAGTTTAGTAGCAGAATTAAAGAAAAGCGTTTACTGCTCCTTGAGAATAATCCCTTTAACGTCTTGATGACAACCGGAATACCCGGATAATACGTTGTTCTTTTCGTAAAAAATCTTACGACGTCAGATTATTCTGAATATAGGAGAAAATTGTATATATTCTGAGTTGAATACGAGTAGATAACTTGTGGTGAGATAACCAGATGACATTGTTGCCATCACGGGTTGAACTTGGCTGAGGCTGGTGCAGGAACGAAAGAACAGATATGGTGGAGCAGGTCAGGCAGGCAAAATCTCTCGATGGACCGATTCGTCGCATCGGAGCAGGATGACGCAGGCGGTGAAACGCCGACTTGATGCCGCCTTAACAGGGGTCAGAGAACGATAGATCAGAGACTCATCGTTCACGCTGCACGGTACCTGGAGTTGTGGTGATGTCCCAACTGCACATCTATTATATTTCATTTTTTTTTCTTATTTTTTTTTTTTAAACTTTTCCCCATTCTAGGCATTTCTTCCTGTATCGTGGGTGCGTTTACAAACATATAAACTCACATACACAAACACCCAGAGCCGGAACAACTATCTGTAGGTCATGCAAATATTTGTTCCGTGCGGGAATCGAACCCGCGACACGCAGCGCAGCAGTTAATCGCTCAACCACTGCGCCAACCGTGCGCCGCAAAGAAGCGGGAGTCCAGAAATGGGCCACGCTGGATGGGTCGCGAATGACATGCGTAGCAGTTCTCGTAGCCCACCCATCAAGGCCAAAGTAGGTGCATAGGCGGAGTTTTAGTGGATGCAAGCCCCACATAACCACGTTCTCTTCCCGGGCGCGGTACGCGTTAGCCATTTTTATCGCAGAATATAAAATAAAAAAAACCGGCCAAGTGCGAGTCGGACTCGCGCACGAAGGGTTCTGTACCATTATCGCAAAAAACGGCAAAAAAATCTAGTTTGTTGTATGGGAGCCCTACTTAAATATTTATTTTATCCTGTTTTTAGTATTTGTTGTTATAGCGGCAACAGAAATACATCATCTGTGAAAATTTCAACTGTGTAGCTATCACGGTTCATGAGATACAGCCTGGTGACAGACAGACAGACAGATAGACGGACAGCGAAGTCTCAGTAATAGGGTCCCGTTTTTACCCTTTGGGTACGGAACCCTAAAAATGGTGCAGAAACATGGGTATTGGTATAAGAAAAGAGAAGCCTATGCTCCATTATGGGCAAAGTTCGGCAGTTGATGATAGATGACATACGCCCTGATACTCTCGTACCAACGATGGTTTGCCGAAAAGCAGATGTAAAAAAGAATTGCCATCCATCACACTTGATTGTTCATCACATGCAGTTGTCTTTCAGCTATAAATAATAATAATAATTCATTTATTTTCAGACGTAGTGTAGTCCATAATATTACATTCATAAACATTAAATTAGAATCCAAGTTAAAATTAAATTGTCAGCAAAATTATTATAAAAATATTAAACATGTCAACAAAAATGACATAAAGATATAACAAAATTGTCAGAGTTTAAATAAAAAAATTACAATTTAAATTAATAATAATCAATAAAATGTCAATGCATTAACTACACATGTTAGCTAGAGCACCCTTTATCAATCATGATGGTCATAAATTAATTAGTATATACGGCATAGTTCGCAATAGTGTTAATTAAATTGTCAGTAACCTCAAACCGCGGCGTTTGCAAGTTGTGTAGATGAAAGTTATTAATTTCGAGTTTAAGCAATGTGTGGCAACTTAGCTCGTAATGCGTCTCTGTAAGGGGCAAAGTTCAAGAAACTTGAGCGGCTTACAAATTAATTTTCAGCAACGGTGAAGGTGTTAGCTGTGACTTTTTGGAGGTTAAGGAGGTTTAAAATAAGCCTTTTTCTTTTGGTTGCGCTGGTTAAAACGCAACGCTGATTCGCGAAATGCTGGTTTCAATAGACAGGAAGATGATGACGATGACGATGGGATCAAAATGGTTGGTGAATCGCCTACAATAAGGTTTAGGGAAAGTATACCTGGGTTCGGACATTGAGGTATTAATGTACGGTTCGGACGTCCGAGAGTAGATAGCTGTTGACGAGTTAATGTGAAGGAAAGAGGCCCACAAGGGATTTGCAGGCCAATATATAGCTGCTGGTTGACGTCTGTCGGCCTGTCACAATGGTCATTTTTTAAAATACGCAGGTGGGGGGTCTGACAGTCTCGCTCGAACCTAGAACTAAGGCATTGTGCCGGAATGGATAATGAAGGTAGGACACGATTCCAGCCAAACATCTTGCGTTTCTCTCCCTACCCGCAAGCACGTCACAAACACGACCGACCGCGACGTTAGGCGTAAACATCTTTGATTTTTATTTGGAAGAAAATACTTTTGGAGTCATTTTTTTGCGAACGAACCGACCCAGATATTAGAAAAAGTGACTTTATTTCAGCGATAGCGATTGTCAGAATTTTTTAATGTTTGGGATTGACCACGTGACATTTCAATAGCGCGTGTCAGGGCCATATATTTTTGATATATTTCCAATCGTTATCACGATGCCTACGTTGATAGCATGTCACTATTCTAGAGCTTTCGGTAAAGGCTGTGAGAGCCCGCTACATGCAAGAAGCACAGTAGTGCTATTCAGCAAGAGGAGTTTTGGGGCACGGCTACCACGCAGGAAAGGGAATAAAAAAAAACCCTTATCTCTCAAAATACAGTGCTATGTGGTGAATCCTGGGTAATACTACTATTCGGAGTTTTTAACCTACTCGCTCGTGATAACGTAAACGATTTCTTATGCCAAAATATATACAAAAACCGGCCAAGTGCGAGTCGGACTCGCACACGAAGGGTTCCGTACCATTATCGCAAAACACTGCATAAAAATCACGTTTGTTGTATGGGAGCCCCCCTTAATTTATTTTATTTTAATTTATTAATAATTATTTTTTGAAGTAAATATACAACTAAACATTCTGTGAATATTTCAAGCGTCTACCTGTTGCCGTTATTAATATCGAGCAAAAAACGACAAAAATATCACGTTTGTTGTATGGGAGCCCCCCTTTAATATTTACTTTATACTGTGTTTAGTATTTGTTGTTATAGCGGCAATAGAAATACATCATCTGTGAAAATTTCAACTGTCTAGCTATCACGGTTCATGAGATACAGCCTGGAGACAGACGGACAGACAGACAGACAGACAGACAGACAGACGGATCGTGAAGTCTTAGTAATAGGGTTTTTACCCTTTGGGTACGGAACCCTAAAAAGGAAGAAAGGAAAAATATTTATTTGTGACCCGCACAAGATTCTGAAGTCTAATAGACATAAATTTTTATTAAATAGTGGAAGATGTTTTCGGTATAATTTTCCATTTTTTTATTATATTAGGTTATTAAATTATATCTAAATGGTAGTTCAATACTTAAGCATATGTGGTGCTTACCTATAAAAAATGTGACACTCAACTATAGATTTAAGTGAATAATTACTGTAATATTCTTAATGTTAGCAATTGTTGGTGAGCCTAATAAATAAATAAAATAAAGAGACACGAGAAATAAGCAAAAACAAAAAAATATCAATAATAAAAAATTAAACCAAACCACCACCACACCAAACACCGCACCTCTACTTAACCTAAGTTTTCACGGTGAGGTTTACAACGGAATAGACCAGCTGGACTGGTCGATGTGTCGACGCTTGGGAGGAGCAATATCCTGCTTTGGACATTTTCAAGTTTAGTGATGATGATGATGACTGTAGCTCTTCGTTTCCTTACAAATGATATCTTTAAAACTACATAATATAACAACCAAACCAAGACAGTTTTTAACTGACTTCCTCAAAAGGAGGAGGTTCTCAATTCGATTGGCATTTTTTTTATGTATGTACTCCAATTATCCAAAGACACCTGGACCGATTTGGAAAATTCTTCTTTTGTTTGAAAGAGTATACTTTCCATTTATTCCCATAGTCACCAGGTCAGGATCTGATGCTGAAGATGGGATCTTGGAGAAATCGAGGGAACTCCTCAAATATTATAGCCGTACATATAGCGATTTTGGCATTTTCATCAACAATGTAATCATTTTGCACTCAGAAAGTAACATTTTGTGAAGTGGAACTGGTGAAGAAAACCACAGATGGCCAATGGAACTCCTTAATGTTAAGTATGTCACGGGTCTACGATATCTCGAATAGTTAAACGCCTATGATGAAGCAAATACTAATAAATAAATAGTACTGATGAAAATGGTACCATCGAACTGATCTGATGATGAAGCCGGCAGGTAGGCACTGGAACGCCTAAATAAAACAATGTATCCTAGTCGTGTTTGGTCTTATTGGAATCGTCATGATATGTACTTTAGCTATATATATATTTTATGGCCTATCAAAACTAAAAAAACAGATACACAAAAAGCTTTTTAGCAATAAAAACAAACTAACTTCCGAAAAAAAAACACTACAAAGTGAAAAATAACTTTCATTTCCGAAGTTGGTGTATTTGGTACTTATTGTTTCCCGTGGTTCGACACCGACTTCGGAAAAGAAAGTTATTTTTCACTTTGTGGTGTTTTTTTTTTCGGAAGTAGGTTCTTTTTTTTGTTAAAAAGTTTTTTTTTACTTCCGCTATTAATCCACTAAAGTCATCGGCAAGACATGGACAGAATGAAATGGGATATTTTATTTTTAACCGACCCACATCGCCATTTCGCATCGTAATAAAAATACACTCAATTTAATTGACACTTACTACTAAGGAAACAGCTGAGAAGTGCCTTTCATCTTTATTCTTCCCTTATTTTTAGACACAGTATAAAAGGAGGTTTGTTTGTACAAAAACAGACGAACCAATTCAACGACAGAATCAATGAAGGCGTCTTTTTTTTTTATCAAGTGTTTTTCGAGAACTCAGACAAACTGAGCTGTAGTACAAAGTTAGCACCACGTGCCATTGTTTTAATGAAAATTCGAGATCTTTCAATGTTTTTTATTAATTAAAAATCTTTTTTCTTATAAATTGGTAACATGAGTATTGAAGAAAATTACTGTGTACGGTTTGAACTTCATTTTGCAATGGCTTCCGACATAAATCTATGTAGATAACGCATGTCCCTATCAGTATGAAAACTAAGCATGCCATTTTTTACACACAATTTAAGAACTTTACCGATTAATAAAAATGTTTCCATTGCCTCGGCCAACCTTTTTATTGTAGTGTTGTACAGATTCATACGGCACACTTAGGCATTTTTCTAGATATTAGTTGATGTCCGGTTCCGATAACGGAACATCTCAAAGTTTAGCATTACTCTCCCTTTTTAACCTGTTTTGTTGGATTCGGTTTCTCAATAACATTATTTACATGTATGTATGTATCTAAGTATATATTTATATTAAATTATTATATAAATATTATATTATTATAAATATTTATATTTCTTTTCTCTATTTGTTTTTTCATTAAGTTGCACCTGCCATATTTTATCTCTTTTTTTTTTTTTTTTTTTGTTTCCGGGTTGGAAAATCCTCATTGGATGTCCTCCGCCCTGGGGGGGGGTGGAGGGGTCTGTCAGACTCCTACTGACTAAAAACCACCCCGGTGTTCCATCTCACACCTACGCCGGGGGTCGCGGGAACAACGATACTTCCGCAACCCCCGGCTAGTGCCGGCCCGCTTCCGGGCCTCGATCTCGGGTTTGGGGGGAGTGAGGTGTTTGACTCCCCCGCAACGTCTAAGAGGGGCGCGCGTGGAACACTACGCGCCACCACCTCGGGTCCAGATGTGTGGAGGGCAACGGATGTCCCCGAGTCCGTCGCCCCTGGACCCATTTAGGGGGGCCGGAAGAGGGCGCTGTCCGCCCTCCGCCGACGCCCGGCGCGTCTGCTGCGGATTGGGTGATTGGATGAAATCTCCCTCTCCCTCTCCGCAGCCTCCTTCTGCGAGACGACTGTTTCGCAGAAGGATACCACCGCGTCCCAGGACTCCTCGCTGCCGACCATAGACTATATAGAGATCTCTGCACCAACCTAAGGTCGACTGGTAGAAAATGCCTAAGGCATTAAGTCCGCCTTTGTACTTGTGCATACAATTTTATAAATAAATAAAAAAAGGGTGTTATAAGTTTGATGTGTGTACCTGTGAACTTGTGTACTCTTTTTTTATATCTTTTATATGCTCGCGCTTGACCACCATCTCACCTGATGGTAAGCGATGATGTGGTCGACGATGGAGCACGCTTGCCTAGAAGTAAACTATTCACTCTTGACTTAAAGATAGATTGTAGCTATCGGGAAACAGACTCCGGCAGGTATGTATACGTATATTTGTGTATCTGTCTGTGATATCATAGCTCTTGAACGAATGAACCAATATTGTTTGAAAGGTGACTTTATCGAGAGTGTTCTTAGCTATGTTTAATGAAAATCGGTTGAGCCGTTCAGAAGTTAAGGGTGTTTTACTGTTTGAATCGGGCTGTTTTCGATAGATATTGTGTCACAGTTACGTATTTAATATATTGTTGATCCAAACGTATTTCATGCTACATAATTTATCTAATAATAGTAATTATTAGATAAATTATGTAGCATGAAATATGTCGGGGGCTTTTTAAATTTTACTTGTTTGTCATGCGATGTACATACATTCACTTCATCTAATTATAAAAAATCTGCCTATGTCAGTGATTAAGTTTTCTACAACCCAATAACTGGATATCACGATACCATCCGTAACAACTGTCATAGTAAAATGACGCACCAAGACAACTTATTTATCTACCGATGGGTACAAGTCATCGTTTCTTCAATGAGTAACTTGATGAATAAGAAAGCGCCATTTGAAATCCAAAAAGATGATCACGGCCCGTGGTTCTTTATTGCACGCGCTGTTGCTGTCTCTGACATAACTTTGTCTATTCATATGCAATTAGAGTAGACCTACAACGTAGCTAATTATCTTAACGTCTAGCCTATCGTGTCACGTTCAAAGATGAACACACAATATTAATTACAACGTATTAGTTCCATAATTGCTTTGATTAGTATGCCTTAATTAAATCATCCGTTCATAACACATGAATCGTTGCTCCAGTATTTCATCTGGAATACTGAAGCAATGACGATGAAGATGATTGAATATGTGTGAATTTTAAATGTTCTTCAAATCTTTTGTTATTGTGCTAACTAACATAGGTATAAATTTGTATTGTTACTAACTCCATGATAATGTATGTTTAGGTTTAAGTTATTTTATATGGGCCCTGTCGCCTTAAATTAGTGGATTAATAATAATAACCTAATAGTTACCTGATTTATAGGATAGGGCAATTTGTGCGTTAGACACTGCCTAACGAGGAACAATAAACAATTTATCTTCATTTCTTTTTAAATTAGGAAGAGCTTATTAAATTAATAATTAGTGGGGTGAGTGAGAATATCGTTAATCGAATAAGGTCCAATGACCTTTTTTTTTGCTTGGAGAAATGCTCATGCATACTGCGCTACCACGGGGAGATAGTGCAGTTATGTGGGACTCTAACCCACTAAAACTCCACGGTGTCCTCCTGTGCCGCTTTTGGCGGGAGCACGGGTACGCGTTAGCACTCACCGCGAACCCGCCATGGCTGTCCGTCACCGGACCCTCCTCGGGGGAGCCCCCCATCACCGGCACACCAGAACACACTGCACGCCATGACCACCCTAGGGACCAATCAGCACATGGGCGCGAGACGACCCGTGTATGGCACCCTTGGTCCCCCTGTGACGGGTCAAGGTCAATGGCCCCGCCACCTACCTTTGTTCGGCCGCAGGGGATAGGGAGAGCGGCTAACGCAATACCGACACTCCTCCTCCCCTGCGGCCCCACCGCGTCCGCCATCAGACGGTGGCGACCCCGTCCGGGCCGCGGAACGTAGGGAGAGCGGCGCACCGCAATACCGGCACTCCTCTCCCACCGCGGCCTCCAACCCTCAGCCGCGACATCGTATGGGACCTGGGAATCTCCATAAGACATCGCGGCTCGCCTCAGTTGCGATGTCGCCTGTTACCAAGCGGCACCGCAACCTACTAGTTGGCCGCTACGTCGTCGGCTTAATCGACAAAAGCCCTGACGAGCGGCCCCTCCTCGGGTTCCTCTTTGCTTCACCGTGGGTGGCTTGGTCAGCCACGGTTACTGAGCCCCCCCGCATCGCCAAAGCGGGAACCCACCGGGGGGGAAGGTCCAATGACCTAGGGGCCTAGCAAAGTTACAAACGTTTCGTATCGAATCTCTTTCTACAATCGTTAACGCCTTCTGTTCGTTTGATCTGACCATGGGACTTAACGTTCAGATGAGTAATTCCCATAAATTGATTACTTTTTTAATAGCGTTATCGATTATAGATTGTCAACTGCTGGGGGGCCGCAGAAGTCCCCCGGATGTGAGACGCACGGGACTGGTCAATGTGGTCCCGTTTGTACGAGGTCGATGTCCCGCATTATATGTCTTTCGACTAAAGTGATGTTGATACAATGAGACTTTGTTATGTGTGTTTGTTTCGGTGTTCCTTCTCAGAGTAGGTATCTGGGAACCACCTGCCTCATCTATTTTAAATTAACAACAAAATTTGACGGGTTAAGGTTTATTATTTCAAACAATTCATAAAATAAATAATAAAAAAGGTAATCGTAATGAAAATAGTAATTTATTAGTTCGCAAATTAAAGCCAAATTAAGTAAATTTTATACAGGCGGTTGACCTCGCTAATTCGCATGTTCAGCAGCCTGTATCAAAACAGACGTAATTCCTTTGATCGATCTAACTTTAATTTGTTTACTTTCATGATCCCACACTAAAAATAACTAACAAACGAAATAACTAACTTTACGAGGTAAACTATAAATATAAACGAGTTTAGTAAGTACCCTAGGGTTAATAATAGTTAGGGCTGATTATTATTTATGTGAAATTCATTCGAAGGATCCTTTGTTTAAGAGTTATTTTTAATTAAAACGCTTTGGTTGAAGTTTTAAATAATAAATTTATTATTATCGCATTCAAAAGGAAGTATGACTTGCAAGCAAAGTAATGTATACCTAATATGTCAATGTTTGCAAGGTATGCCCGCGGCTGTACCTACGCTTCTACGCGTAAAGAATTTCATTTTGGGAAATATTTAATTCCTTGATTATTTGGTACCTGCCAAGTTTTATTAGTCAGTCTGTCCACGAGGCAAAAGACAGACATAGATGTCGCTTTTTGGTGAAGAAAAGGTTTTTTCCTCGACGACAACGGGGGAATCACCATTCTCGGGAATAAGGAGGAGGGCTTCTGTTCTTAGCAAAGCCTTCCTCCATCGCTTCTATCGATATTGTGCAGCATTTTGCAAATTCTTGAGGGGAAAATCCCATAATAAGGGTCCCTTCATCTTCTCCTTGGTTAGTCGAGACTTCGAGACTTCGTTCGGCTCGTTATTACCTCTCGTCAAAAACCTTGAACAATTTTGGTACTTTAGTTCAATAACAAAATTGGTTTTAGATACCTAATAATAATTCGTCTGATCATCGGATTGGCTGTTTTTGCACACCACAATGGTCCATAGGTAATTTGCGACTTTTTAATTTAATACCTCTTGTTTTTATCAACTTCCCAAGGTTTTTGCTGATAGCTCTTAATATTAAACTGACTCCACAGATTAACCTAATAAAATGGAATTGCCAGACCACAGAATGAAAATGGGCAAAATTTTACGCAGAGTTAACACAAATCAAACATTATCGTTATGAAAAACTGTTTGAAAACCACATTGAGTATAACAGTACGGGAACTAAAAATATTAAAATTTTCGTTCAATTTTTTTTTCCGTTTTGATGGAGCTATTTTCTATATTGGATAATGTAATTGAGGTGGATATTAAAAGTATTTACGCCTGCACATAATTATTTTTGGTGACGTAATTACGGTGACGAATAATAATAATAATAATAATATAATAAAATCTTTATTCAAACTTCAAATTGGTAAACTATACTAATAGGTCTTATATATAAAGTAGGTACAACAATGTTAGGTGCCTGTACTAGGTAATCCTGTATCACAGGCGGCAGGGGCTCAAACAATGTAAATGTAAGGACAAATAATTTTTACATTATTTTCTTAACATTAGAATAGTGACAGAGATATATTGATTTATTTATAATCTTAATTACTAAAACAGATGCAAATTAAAATTAAATTCTATTCATAATGATAAACAGAAAATTCCTAACTTAGCTTAGTTTACGTAAAATTGTTTGCACTTAATTATTTACACACACGGACAACGAACTTTGAGCGTCAGCAGATATTTGAGCTGGGCTATTGCAAAATGTTTTTAAGCCATTTTGCCAAAGTACGCACGGCGACAAATTTCCTACGACAGCAGCAAATTCAGGTAAAGTAGGTCAGCGCAGTAGCCTGTTCTTGTTGAGTCGGCATCACGTGTTCAACACGGAAGTCTGGCCTTGAGTGCGACGTATCTAGGCGCCCTCGTAATCGACAGAGTTGATGTATCTGAATTCCGCCATCTTCCTTGCAGGGCACTCAGGATCTCCTGTTTTATGATTGCTGGGCTTTTTAAAGCGCGAGCAAGTTGCACATTTTGGTACATCAGCTTTCTTCGCGCACTCTGTCATCGAGTGCCCAGTTTCACCACAATGCCCACACGTCGAGTTGACCTCTCTGCACGTTTTCGCTGCATGACCATATTGTTGGCACTTGTAGCACCGAGTTACCAGTGTAAAATCCCTGACAGGACAGGATGTCCAATTAATAAAAAGTCTCGATTGAGCGATTAGGGCTTTACGTATATCAGCTGGTACTTCAATGACGTAGTTGCAGGTCGACGCTTCTCTCTTCCCAGATTTGTGGCTTAATTTTACCAAGGCCAGGAATGATTCTAAGGACATGTCTTCAAACTTGTCGGCTACATTTTGTTCAAATATGCATCTGAAGACCTCATTTTCAGCCATGGAAGTCGGCACTCCTAAGACCACGATCCGGGGTTTGCGCTTGCTGGGTTCGTCGGCGGTAAGTCCTGAAGTAGAGAGCTGGACTGCTTGCTTTACTTTATCAGCGTCATGCTTGGTCTCGGTGCTGATAATTACGCCTCCATTTTTTGTTTTCCGGACACCACGAACATGCAGTTTCATTTGCTCCGGGCGTATGATCTTCTTCACGAGGTCCTTGGTTTCGTCACTCGATTTCAATTTATCATGGGGATAAATTGCAACCGAGCTTAAATTATTGGGGCGCACAAAGTTATTTGCTCCCTTTTTTACCATTTCGGCAAAAGAAACATTACCCGCAGTACCTGAGTCCTGTATCGTCTTCCTGAGGTCCATGATGTGGTCTGAGAGGTCTCGCTTTTCAGTAAGGGATTCAATCATACTGTGCGATAGTAGGGATCTAGCCTTTAGCGACTGGTATAGTACTGCCATTTGTGAGGTACCGGATCCTATTTTACGGCAAAGGTTTGCTATTTTCATTTTCTGCTCCGAATTGAGTTTTCCATCCGCGGCAATAGAGCAGACTTCATTTAGATGCAGCTCAATAGATGACATCCATTTTTGAATCTCGGGCGTGGTGATGATCTCAGGTGGCGCCGCCGCCACAGGTGAGGCAAAGGAGAGCACTGGCCCCCTTGAATTCGAGGGTCTGTTATCCATTTTATGCGTACACTAACACACTTTTACTATTTCATTATAGTATGTAAATACACACACACTAAGCTAAATTAAAAGTGCAAAGTTGCTAATACACTTAAGGAGGTCACTATTATTAATAATTTATTTATTTCAACTAAATATTGCTTGTGGGCACGTCTTTACGCGACAAGCGCCGAAACGGATGCCGAATGATGAAAATAATATGATTAAAGGGAGTATTTAAATCTTTTTTTTGTCCCACTGCTGGGCAAAGGTAAAATTTTAAAACTTTATCCACATTTATTTTTAGTAGTTATACGTTTGGTTCTGTAAACCTTGTACTGATCTCCCAGCATAAGCTTTACTTCTCAAATATCTTTTTTTAAGGTTGACGCAAGTTTTTACATTAATATTCCTAACCACTGTGACTCCATAAAACCAGTTCAGTAGTGGCGTTCAACCATGAACAGTTACTTAGATTTTTTCAGGCAATAGTTACTAAGATCTTCGCTTGATCGGTTCAATACACACGCAACAAACATGTAAATTGGTATCAATGTGTATTGCCCACAAAATTTGTATATAATTAAGTTAATTATTGTAATAAATTAGTCATCAAGCTGGAGTCGAGTTTGATTCATCTCTCCATAACTTCTCTCACTGTGGCCAAGACAACTTTAGCCTTCAAAGATCCTGTGATTCTTTGGGATTGGCAGTGGGAAAACCATTTCTTGTGTACATTGCAAGACGTACACAAACCGCTATTCTTAACCATATTCCGTCTGTTACCGTAGGTCTCTTTATAACAGACTAACCGCACTTAAAACTAACTTAACTAACCTTTGGTATGGTTTGTATGATAGTTTACGCCGTTAGGATAACTAGGGTGGTTGCTATAGGGCTAGGTTTGTAGTCAGTAGGACCTTAGGTATCTCAGGCTCAATTGTTACAAACATAGCCACTGTAGGCATTTGGAATAACGGCCGTACTAAGCTGTAAGTCCCGGTGCGTACAAGTGATTTATTAATGATTGAACTGTCTTGGATTCCGCAACGGCTTCCAGAAAAGAATAGCGGAGTAGTAAGAAAAGACATAATTTTCAATTTTTCCGAAGCAGTTACTTTGCTAAAACAACAATTGCGATCATTACATATTCTTTTCCAAAGGAAATAATGCCCTAAACTCCCTGCAAAGCCAATTCCGGGCACACTGCACAGGTATCGAATAATTTATATAACAGAATCGGCTCAGTCACTTCATTCACTGTAATCATGCTTGACAAGTGAAACTTTTTAAACGAATTGAATTTTTGAAAAGGCTAACTGAAAAGTTTGAAACCAGTGGAAAATTGAAACCGACATTTTGTTTAGTGTATATGCATAGAACCGAATGATTGATATTCGTAGTTTGCCAATAGAAGCGATCAATGAATTCGTGGTACTTTACGATTTTTTATTACCTGCTTCAGATTAACTTGTGTTGCAGGAATTAAATTTTAGACACACATGACTACATGTGATAGTAGATTGGCCAGTAAGCCTGGCAGACTGCTACAAGTTTGCTACAAATATCTGCCATTGTTACACGAGTAAGATTTTAATTTAATTAATTTTAGTGAATCTGTAGCAATAAAAATTAATTTAAAATAAACACTACGTACCATGAAAAAACGAAAAATCCACCATTTCTTAGATATTATATGAAAATGGACGTGGCACCGACCTTTACTAATGCGTTGCCTAAACATAAAAGCTATCGCTATATTTTAGTAAGAACATAAAAATAGAACTGTTCTTTAAAAATAAATACCAACATAAAAATTGTTCTCTCAATTGTTTTTAAACGATATCTATATTTCTCAGCAATACAATAATGGCAGTACCCATATCGCAGAGCACATTCATCTGTCTGCCTGTCTAATTATATAGCGAATATTGTTGGAGAAAGTTTTTAACCCAACGTTCGCTTTTAATGAATGACTATTTTTATAGTTTCTTATTTTTATGATGCTGATTTAAGACACATTCATGATTCAAGGATTTATTGGGATACAAATGCACACAATAAAATTTTTATTATACGATTACTTTCATTGCGCGTACATAAAACTAAAGAGCCGTCGGCAGCGTATTTGAACTGATGAATCTTTCTCCTCTTAGTGTCATAACTCTGCTGGTGTGCCGCATGGTGGCATTTTATCTCCTTTTCTCTTCGGACTCTTTGTTAATGCTATCACTCAACGACTTTCTTCTTTCTACTACCTATATGCTGACGATCTTCAAATTTATACCCATTCTTGGAGAGTTGTCTGATGCCATTGAGACAATTAATACAGACCCGGCTCGAATAGGTGACTGGAGCACTAAGTTCGGGCTGAAGATCAATCCATCGAAGACGGTCGTTGGCAGTTCCTGGACTGTCTCTAGGATCGATTGTTCGACACTTCCCCAGGTTTCTTTTAATATTTCTCTCATCCCTATAAATCATATTGTGAAGAACTTGCGGATTAATATCAACATATCCTGGACCAAACAACTGCAAGAAGTCCGTCGAAAACTGTTTGCGTCTGCGGGCCCACTGAGACGTCTTCGTAATTTTATTCCCATCACCACTAAAATTGCGATAGCACAATTTTTTCTTCTTCCTATTCTAGAATGCTGATGCCAGCTATCTTGATCACACCCAAGATTAATTGGATAAGCTTGAGCGACTTGAAAATCTGTATCCTGTTCATATTTGGCTTACTCAAGTATTATCAGGTTTCTGAATTTCGTACTAAGCTCAAATGGCTTCCTATTCGCCTTCGCTGGAGTGCCCATATACTTTATTTGCTTCATAATGTGCTATTTTATCCTTTTACTCCGTTTTATCACAAAGAACGGTTTAAGTTCCTCTGTGACACCCATTCTAGGTCCTTGAGATCATCGGAAAATTTAAAATTAAGTATTCGTATGCGGAATGCACTTCTTTCTTTGACAAATCTTTTACGATTCAAACAGCTTGGTTGTAGAATGTATGATGAATATTGAAATGAGACGTGCTCAAACACTGCCAAAGTTCAAGAAAATGGTGAAGGAGCATTACCTTTCACTATTAATTTTTATTCTTCTCCTTTCTCTGTTATATATTCGATATGTGTTAGTATATTATGTATGTATTGTACGTTATTAAGTCTAAGTAATATTATTTTTGATATTTTGTATACAAACAGCTGTAAATTCTTCTCCTATCGTTCAGTCCACCTAAAGGTTGTCTGTAAGAGATTGCCTAGTGCGATAAGACCGCCCATTATACACTTGTGTTTGTGAACGTTTGTCCTGTACTTTTTTTGTGGTGTTCAATAAATTATATAATAAATAAATAAGAAGTAGAATTCCCTAACAGAGCCTGTGTGCCTTTAATAGCTATCCTAGGGGGCTTTACATAAGTCAAGAGTGAATAGGTTATTTATTTTTGGTTATAATAGATAGGCTCGCGCTTGACTATCTCATAATCAACCTTTTAATGTTCCCACTGCTTGGATCAAGGCCTCCTCCTCTCTGTGAGAGAGCGAGAATGGGCTCTTAATCCACCCCGTGAGCCCAGTGCGGGTTTGGTGGACGTCACACGTCTCCAAATTTTTGGTTTTAGGACATTTTTGTTTCCGCACGATGTTTTCCTTCACCATTTTTTTAGAGCAGCGATGATGAAATAATTTACACAAAGTAAAGCACCCGCTTGGGTTCGAACCTACGATCTACGACACGTAAGTCGGGGCCTTTACCACTGGCGACTGCATCTTCGATTACAATCAGAAGAAAAAAGAAACTGGTTATGAGCAAGGGCTCATTTTTCACGTGAATTTTCCAGAGACTAAATTGAAAAGGACTTTCACACATCATTATCAGACAAGGTAATTTTGGCAATTAAATACCTATATCTGCTTTTCCTATGTCATTGAACTTTCCTCGTTCAACAGCAAAAACAAGTTTCTGTAGAAAATATTGCTTTTTTGCACTTCTCACGTTGAAGTCACTCAAATAACTTCTATAGGTACTGTATTTCTTAGAATTCTTAGAATGTCGATCTCAAAATAGTTTTCGTCGTGTAAATTTCAATTCATTTCCTAAGATTGCAACTTCTTCGTGAAGCTAAGGCTAAGGTCTGAGGCATAGGAGACTACAAGCTACAAGCGATGGGTGACAATGCCAACTTTTATTTGTCACTTGCTTTACTTTTATCTTCATTGGAGTTGTGTGATATGCAGCACCCACTGTGTGGTTGTATTTACATGAAAAGTGGACAGCTGAACTAATCTAGTCCGCGATAGTTCGTACCAATTCACAGAGGAGCATACGAAGCCATTTTTTCGGTATTTTTTTTACAAATTCGTACAGATATATTTAATTATAACGTTGGAGTAAAACCCTTCTGTGTCAAATATGCTTAGATGATGAGAAATAAATTCTTGAAAATTGATATTTTTTGTAGATGATTAATCAAAAAATATCTTACGCTGAAAATAAACAAAGTACTATTAGATTAAATAATTCGTTCTAAAGTGCCTTGTATGCGTCACCTTTAAGAGCTGTCAATAAACTTGTGTTTCTTTTAAAACAAGAATTATAGCTACTTTTACCCAACTGCGGGAGGGTAATGTTTTTCGAGTGAATGTATGTATGTCCATTTCTATAGTACGCTCTACAGCCCAAACGGCTTGACGGATTATGACATATGAGGTGTCATTATTTTTCGTTATCCTAACAATATGGGTATCAAATGAAAGCTACTAAATTGCCATACACATAACTAATAGCCATTCCAAATATATATATACATTGTAACATTTTTATGTTCCAATTTTGGCATAAATTCAAGATAAGCGTAACTTTGATAGCAAAATAACCACATAACTTATTTGGAGAACTCGTTCATTACTAAAACTAAAAAGTCTGAAATAAAACAAATTATTATAAAAAACAAAAAACCGGACTGCTAAAAATTTATTAACTGAAAAGATGTAAAAACAAGTACTGGATATAATTTATAGATTGAATATTATTATGAGGTGCTGCAGGCGAGTACAAACAAAAATTATAGAAAAACCATCAAAAACTTCGTTTGTCACCGCTAGCACCTCCGATGCATCGAGGTAGTGAACTATCGCGCTCATAATTTATCGATTTTAACTACTCTCGAGTAAACGTTTTTGAGCAAGTGTTATTCGAACTAACGTCATTCGATTTCAAGTAGGGAACCCCCTTTCGAGGTAGAATTATGTTGCTAACATAGCATTAAGCTAATCACTAAAATTGTTTGCTTTAGTTGTACAAGATTTGACCGTTTCCGCTACTCGTTTTTAAATTTTTATTGTAAGTAGTATTTCTGGTTGTAAGTGAATCTATATTCTGTTTTTGAGAAATAAATGTCTTAAACTATACAATAAGCTATTACAGCTTTCCTTTTTATTTCTCAACATGTCTCATTTCATTTCTATTCATAACGCCTTCCGGTTTGGTTAGACAATATGGCCGCAGTGGTTTTACAAATAAAGGTACACTTAATTTTATTTATACAGCTCACGGCATTTACAGTAAAACGATTCAGAAAATTACGTTTACTGGAATTTTACAACACAATTAATTATTATATATTAGCTTCTGCCAATACCAATACAACCATTGCATCTTCAAGAACAGTATCAAAACGCGCTTCTATAAAGTAGTACAGTTGGATGGCAAAGCACGAGATGGAATTTACGTGAAGCATTATTCTAACTTCACGGTCTACGGATTATGAACGCTGTTGAAGATTTCATTGCTGAAATGAAACTAACTATTCATAATAGCCCTGACGCACCACCAACTTTTTGCAGCCACAGAATCTTGTATTGACGTTACACTTTCTAGTGCAGACGTACGCTTGGGTAGGTGGCGTGTCCTACCAGACGCGTCTTGTAGTGATCCTTGCTTGATCGTGTTTGAATTTGTTCTGATTTTTACCCAGGGTACTAATGTTAGGGTGCAATTGGGAATTCTTTAGCTCGATTTTGATGTGATGTGTGACGTGATGGGCTGTCAGCTGAAGAAAGTGCTGAAATTATGTCAGACACCTTCACTTACTGTGCTGACGTTGCCATTGGTCGTGGATCTATGACATATATACGTATATGTGATTAGTGGCGTGACAACCTAATTGAACAGTGTAAAGATTATCGCCGAGCGCGTAAACATCTTGACAAGCTTAAGAAGCGTAAGGTCACCGGTGACCCTCTTACCATTGCGTTAAATACGTTTAGAGTTGCCAGGTCTTGCTACAGAGCAACGCGTCGGTTGAAAAATCTAAGGGTTATTGCGGCAAATAGTAAAAAAATAGATAAAGAAGGTCCATGGTCTCCTTTATATCATGAGTTTAAAGCCAATCGATCAGTTGACCTCGCGTTTGTTCAGAACATTAAATTAAATAATAAACACCACGAAGTAAATAGGAAGCATCTGAAGTGTTGCTCAATACTCTTATATTCGATGACTTACTAGCTAATAACAACGACTACCATCAACAGATCAGAACGTGGGCCGCTGTACCACTTGAATCATCAGTGTCAGACCTTCCTTGCACTGAAGAAATGAAGAGGTTACGAGTATTACCTAACAAATCATGATTATGAAAGAGAACCTCGCCTTTCACAGTGACACTGCTATTCTCCATAGGAACAAAGCAAATTGATTCACGTAATTTAATTTTCATAATTCCACAAAACCTGGCCGTTTTACCGGCTCGTGAATTCAACGACTACGCCCTATTAGCCTATTAGCATCAGTAATGGACCACAATTTAATGTCAAATTCGACTAGAGTTCGGAGATAAAGTTTACACGAGCATGAATTTACCTAATCAAGACTATCCTCCTATCCTCGAATTGATTTACTTCACAGTGAGCAACAATAGGCACTGACGTCATCATTATGACATGTCAGATATCAAATAACGTACACAAAGGGAAATAAAACCTTAAATAGGAATTCGATTTATAGACTAACAACTGTAGCAGACAGGCGGGACGCGACAAAGCGACAACGCGTTGTCATATACACTATTTCACGGCTTACAATTTGCTATAAAAACGCGTTGTACCATCGTTGATACATTGTCGCGTTGTGCCTCTCTGCGGCAACATTTTTGCGACGTCCGTCAGTTTTAATTAGAAGTAATGGATATTAGAAGCCAATAGAAAATATTGAGATGATTTCTATGAGAAAGAGTTTTAGTTCATTTGATAGCTTGGCTTCGGCAATAATTATTAAGCCAAAAATAATATCATACGTAGGAGTAGATAAAAGTAAATTTTATAGGAATATATTACTTACAAAATATTTTCTTATACCAATAGTTTAATTTTATCTGGATCAAAAATATATATTATTATGATTCTATCGTCCTTCGTATCATCGTAGGTTCTCTTGTAGTCTAAGAAAATTGCTTTTTATGCCTGTATTTTCCCAATTCAAGTCTACCCACACTTATCCTAACGATAAATCAGTACAATTAATAATAATAATAATTTATTTATTTCCAAAAACTTAATACAACTTTACAATGGCAATGTGGCAGCAATTTCAATTTGGGCAAAGAGATTAGCGTCTGTAGACGAACTAGGCATAGCCTGTATTTAATTGGAAATTGGATAGATGATTGGAATAGTAATAACAATTTATTGCTGATAAGGGTATTTTTAGTGCATTATTAATAATGCACTTTCCACTCCTCAGAAGTAATTTCAGTGCCTTATCAATAAAAAATTACCTTGATTATGTCATGGACCGGGTGATAAATCAGTGCACTATGTATAATGCCCGGGCATTATGTATCAAGTCAAGTCAAATTGGGTAATGTAATGAATACTGATTTAAACTTATAATATATATATTATTTATCACATTGTCTGGTCATTATGAATATTTTTTTTTAATTGGGACAAACCCACCGCACTATTCCCAAACCACTGCAACTCCTGAAAGCCAGAATCAACAGTGGCGACCACCAGAAAAGCGCCGAGGCAATGAAGCTCGACGAAGTCCCGGAGAATGAATTTAACTGTCTTGGATCCCGCAACGAAATTAATCAGAATAGAATAACGGAGGAGTAGGAAAAAACATAAATTTCCACTTCTCTCCATATCAAGCAGGAGGCAGAACAAACAAGGCCACTAGGCACAAAGGGTCGTTTACAACTGGGATAAGCCCAGTTGCCTAGCACCACGGATAAAAATAAGAATTAATAATTAATGGGGAACATTTCATTATGAATATTGCTTCGTAACGGTTTGGCAATTCGATATTTATAGTCAATGAATTAGTCCAAGAGCGAGCGACGCAAGGTTGGGAGCTTAAGGCACCCCGATATGGATAGGTTACATTTGATTGGGATGACGGGAGCTAAAGTGAGCGAACAAAGCGAGCGAACTCAGCTCCCGTCATCTCCTTCATGTTAGGTTACTTTAGACCCTGCCGACAAAAATAGGAGTCCCGCAGCTGGGCTCCTATTTCTATCGATTTATTTGCTTAAATAGTAATCATGCTTACCTATTCTATATTAAAATCAATATTAATACTAAAATAATTAAAAAAGCGCATGTTTTAATTACCCGGCCCAATAAGTGATGCGCATTTTTCAGAAAGCCCGGTCAATTTAATTATTTCAAGAGTTTTTGCCTACTCTTATTGGATTTTTCCAGATTGTCTGGGCATTTTGAATAATGCCGTATTAATCACTTGCAAATATATATGTTATGGATACAAATATATACAAAGCTAAGACAAAACGAGACAGGGTTTTTTTTTAACTTATCCCCACACTAGGAACATACACAACACCCAGAGCCGGAACAACTATCTGTAGGTCATACAAATATTTGTTCCGTGCGGGAATCGAACCCGCGAGACGCAGCGCAGCAGTCAATCGCTCAAACACTGCGTCAACCGTGCATCCAAAACGATTAAACTTTAAAACGATTTAGGGATTACATACTTTTTGAACATCGAATATTTCATATGGGACTGGGCCGGACATGTGTGCCGCATGTCGAACGGTTCATGGGCTAAACCAATCACAATGTGGGTCCGGGAAAATGTCAGGCGACACCGCGGCAGCACCAGGCGAAGATACCGGGGTGAACTTGACGCCTATCGACAGGAATGGTTAAGCAGTCGGGTTTTTTGCTTTTTTTAATTAACTTTTTTTATTTACAACTTTTTAAATAATTATATTTTTTTAGAATTAGGTACATATAAACATATTTTTGAAATCGCCTCTTAAAATCCTTTATTATGATACCCCACACGATGGGTTTGGCAGAAAAATATTTTTTTTTCCCCACAAAATGGCGCCCAAAATCCGCCATTTTTGTTTTTTCCAATTTTAATGTAGCCAGTGACACTCGCAGGATTAAGGCAAATCGATTGACGTAAGAATCATCAAAATCGGTAAACGCGTTTGGTCTCTAGAACGCCACATAGGAACAAACATACATACATACATACAAAGACTGATAAACACATTACCCTCCTTCGGCAGTCGGGTAAAAAGGGAACATCAAATTTTTCTTCTTCTTAGGTGTTGATTTACATAAATCGTGTCTGTGATTGATATCTACATGGTTAGAAAAAGAAAACGTATTGCGCCGACCCCAAGTAACATGGAACAGGGCAGGATGATAATGTTGATTGATACCTACATAATGCCCAGTGGATGTTGATATAAAAATCAGGCAGTACAAAAGAACATGTCTGTCAAGTATTTCCTACCTACATTGTGTGTAAGACAAAGCACAGACTACGAGTTTATAAGCAAATAACAGAAATAGTCGGCAGTTGTACCTACTAGTGCGGCAAGAAAGTTACTACTTTGCAAATCAAGTTTTATTTGCCAGTTATAGATATAATTCAAAAACCGCTTAAAATGTTAATTAATTTCTTAGTTACAACGTGATTAAAAGATTTTATCAAAGACGGTTGAAAGTTGAATTTCAAATAAATTGACTTCTCGTAGAACTGAGTATTGGTTCAGTAATTGAATTTCAATAATCCGAAGTGGATTGTAACCGTAAATAATTTTAAATGTAAAAGTTTTGAATAGTTTTTTCTACGAAGTCTGGACACTTTACTCTTAGTTTATAAACCTAACGCTACGTAACTCAAATATTGCGAATTATAGGTGTCTAAAAATTCGCTCGCACAACAAAAAATATATCTAATATCATTTTGGTGTAATTATACTGTTTTTTGTCGTCAAATTGTCCAATTTGATGTCCGTCCGTACGCAATACACAGTTTTAATTTTTATAGATGTCATACATAATTATCTACTTATAGAAGATATGGAAAAGCATCGAAAAGTTCAAAATTCAGAGATTCCCAGTTTGCCCATAAGATACCTACAAGATAGTTTTATTGACAACTGTAAACGGAAAACAGGGCTCTGGCCATCCTCTGGGGCCTAACTTTTACGACGTCCACAAACAAGTAAGAAATATCTATCCGAACACACAACATTCTTGAAATATATTTTTGGACCACCAACAGTCTGAAACATTTCTTTTTATTTATATCTTCCTGAAACAAAAGCAATCCACAAATTGGCTCTTTGACGGCGTAATTTTTTTCTTTCCCTACAGATAAAAATAGCGCTTCTTAAAACAAAAGCATTGTCCTCAATCTACAAGCCATCAAGAAAGCAATGGCCTTTTTTTATTATAGGGCTCATAAAGTAATAAATAGTTGCCTCAGGCTGCCCCTGACCCGCCTTTGTAGCGACTTTTAATCAATTCACAAAAGAAGCCTATGCATAAATGTTTATTTTTAGGGTTCCGTAGTCAAAAAAGAACCCCTATAGTATCGCCATGTCCGTATATCCGTCCACAGCTTAGCTCAGAGACTCTTTGTTTAGTACCGAACACTCAGACTAGCACTCAGTACTTAGAGGTATGGCCTAATGTACTAATGTGTATACTAGTAGGGTTGAGTATGTAAATAAAACAATTATACTGTATACTGATCTATAGCTGGTTATATATTTGCAAACATTCTCAAGACCCTATACCAAATTACAAAGCAATCTTACTTGCGACTTCTATTTCGAAGACAACGCCATCTATCGAGCTTAATGATAAACTTTGTTAATTTGTTGGTTGGTTTGATTTGACAACAGGTTCTAATACCTTGACAGTCCCAAACATACCGCCCACCAAGGACATTTAGTGGCGAAATGTCCTTCAACAATTACAACTTTCTTGAATAATTCATATATAACAAGGATAAAAACTCGACTTATGCCTATTATCTACATTTAAATACACACAAATCGAGGTTGATTTAAAAAACTAAATATGATAAGTGAACCCCAGTTGCATAGTCTTATCAATGTTTGATCTATACAAAATTAAATCACACAATTTCATCAGTGCGGCAAACTAAATTGTAGTTGTATCATTTACAACATGCAACTAAGGACTTATAATAAAGTGTAAACTTAAAATAAAAAGATAACAAAAACGTAAAATACTAAAAATATAGTGTATAATTACAATTGCAACAAAAAACCGTGTATAAAGAATAAAAAACAATGTAAAAGATAAAAAGTGTGAACATTCGTTTTATGAATCTGCAATGGGTAAAATACATATTTTATTGGTTGGCCTCTTTATGGTACTGGATTTGGTGCGCAATGTGACAACTCGAGTGACTTTATCATCTCCCGGATGTTTTTTCCAGAACTCGTCCTAACATCCAACGACTAGGAGGCAGATCGTCTTCTTTGATAAGAACGATGTCGCCAATGTTTGGCTCAGGAACTCTAGAAGTCCATTTATACCTATTCATTAAATTAGCTAAGTATTCCTGAGACCAACGTCTCCAAAAGGATTGCAGCATCCGTTGAACAAATTGCCACCTGGTTAGAGAATTTACCGATAAACCTTCGTAGTTATAATCTGGTACGGAGATTATAGGTTCGCCTACTAAAAAATGACCCGGAGTCAAAGGCATTGGTTCACTTGGATCCTCTGAATTAATAATGCTCATAGGGCGTGAGTTCAAGCATGCCTCTACTTGGGTAAGGAGTGTACTGAGTTCCTCATACGTAAGTGTAGACTCTCCTATTACACGTTTGAGATGAAACTTTGTAGATTTCACTCCCGCTTCCCATAGTCCGCCAAAATTAGGTGCGTGGGGGGGAATGAAATGCCACTCAGTGTTATTTGCTTCCAACTGTTCTGCAACTGAGGTATGTAAATTTTCTACAATCTGTCGCAGTTCCCTTGAGGCTCCCACGAATGTGGTGCCATTGTCGCTCCACAACTTAGAGCAATGGCCTCGCCTAGATACGAACCTCCTAAAGGCAGCTAAAAACGCCGGAGTCGTCATGTCACTGACAACTTCCAGATGGACAGCACGTGTAGACATACACACAAACAAGCATACGTAACCTTTATATGACCGGTGGCCACGACCTTTTGTTGTCCTGATATTTATAGGGCCAGCGTAGTCAACCCCGCTATGCAAGAATGGTCTCGCAGGTGAGCATCGACTAGCTGGTAGAGATCCCATAAATTGATTTTTAATAGTTGCCTTCTGTTTAGCACACGTTACACATTTACGGACACATTGCTTCACAAGGTTTCTTACTCCAATGATCCAATAAGCTGATCTCAAATAATTCGTCATCAATTGTAGTCCACCGTGGAGGGTCTTATGGTGGGCGTCTGCTACCAATAGGCGGGTAAATTGAGAATCATTTGGCAAAACGATTGGGTGTTTCATCAGTTCATCTAATGATGACTGTTCGAGTCTACCTTGCACTTTCATAATATCCCTATTATCCAGGTAAGGGCATAAGGATTTGAGTTTGCTACTTTTTAAGTGTAAGTGTCCGTCATTTTTTAATTGTGTGTACTCTATTTTAAAACTTTATTTTTGTGTTTACTTTAGACAGCATTCTAAAGCTTCTTCCACTTCTTTTTTTTTGTAAATAAGTTTTCCTATCTCCTTTGCTCTTCAGTACTCTACGACAATATGCTACTATTCTTAGTAATTTTTGTAAAGAAGAAAATCTATCGAATATATTATCGGAAATACTATTGGGACTAATTGCTACGTGAGTCTTGATAGACTGTTCTAGGTCTATTACTAAATCCTTTGGTTTTTTATATATAATATTTTTTCCTTTCAGGAACTGTGGTCCCGAAAACCAAGCTGTCTTCTGAATGAACATACTTGGCATTAATCCACGAGACGCACAATCTGCTGGGTTCTCGCTTGTCGCTACATGATGCCATTGTGATGAACTCATAAAGTTTAATATTTCAGAAGTGCGGTTAGCGACGAACGTTTTCCATCTACTTGGGTGGCTATTTAACCACGCAAGCACTACGGTGGAATCCGTCCATGCCCTTATCCTTTCCTTTGAAACCTTCAAAATCTCTGCAGTTTCTGACAACAGCTTCGCCAGCAGTACTGCCCCACACAACTCTAACCGTGGTATGCTGACTTGTTTTACAGGTGCCACCCTAGTCTTTGCAACTAGCAGCGAAACCTTCACCTCATTTGCCGAATTGATTAACCGTAAGTATACAACAGCGGAGTATGCTACCTTTGAGGCATCGCAGAAGCCATGGAGTTCTATATCGCTTTCTGTGTTTGTACCAAGCCAACGAGGTATGTGTATTTTGGCCAGCAGAGACAACTCTTCTCGGTAAGTATACCATTCCTTTATTAGATCACTTGTTAGTTGTTCGTCCCACCCAAGACCAGCTAGCCACAACTTTTGTATAAATATTTTGGCTAACACGATGGTAGGTGCCAACCACCCCAATGGGTCGAACAATCTAGCAATGTCTGATACTACAGCTCTTTTTGTTACTGATTGACTGTTTGATGGCTGCAGACACACCGTGTACCGGAAGGAATCCTCTTGGCGGTCCCAGGTAAGTCCTAAAATCTTCATAATATCATCTACCTTAATTGTTACTTCTTTATGGTCGTTATTATTTATTGCTCTATTTTTCTCGTTGTTCTCCTGATTACCGTCTATTGTACTAATTTTATTTATGTTCTGATTACTTTCTAATGTTTTTATTTTCTCTAATATTTCTTTACTATTACTGTTCCACTTTTGCAATTGAAATCCACATTTGCCTAACAACTCATTCATTTGTTTATATATTTCTATGCCCTCTGTAACGTCCTTGCACCCACTCATGAAATCATCCATGTAAAATGAGTTTAAGACCCTTTCAGCTACCAGTGGATACTTGTCACCTTCATCATACACAACTTGATGTAGAGTTCTTACAGCTTGATATGGCGCTGAGGCTGTACCAAAGGTAACGGTAACTAATTCATAGTCTTTGATCTCCTCTTCAGGGTCATCTCGCCAAAGAATCCTCTGATACCTGATATGTTCATCTGTGACTCTGATTTGACGGTACATTTTAATGATGTCCGCTACTAGGCCAATATAGTGTCTTCTCCATCTCAAAACTGTGTGCCTCAAATCGGCTTGCAGAGTTGGCCCAACCATCAGAGTATCGTTTAGAGAGACTCCTCTGTTGTTCTTTTCCGATGCGTTGAATACAACCCGCACCTTGGTAGTTGATTTGTCTTCTCTTATAACGGCGTGATGAGGTAGGTAAACCGCTATTCCTTTCTTGTTATCTTCTTCTTTTACAGGTCTAAGGTGTCCTAGCGGTAAGTATTCATGTATTACTTCAGTATACCTTTTCTTTAACTCTTCATGTTTCCCTAATCTTTTCTCTAATGATTTCAATCTATTTTCAGCGATAGAGCGTGACCCACCTGATGTACACGGAGGATCTTCAACGCGGAATGGTAACCGGACCTCATATCTTCCATCTTGTCTTCGTTTGGTAGTACTTGCATATAAATCCTCACATTTTTTTTCTTCGGGCGTTAGCAATTTCGTTGAACTAATTTGTTCTTCTATTTCCCAGAATTGTCGTAAAATTTGGTCTGTAGTTAGATGAACATGCATTACACTGACTCTTGCTTGTGTGTATCGTGAACTCGTGGTTGAATCGACCACCCCAGACAAGATCCACCCTAAAGTTGTGCTCTGTGCGACTAGACTAGCGGATGGACTTTTCATCATGCCCTCCTTCACCATGCAGCCATAAACGTCTGCACCTAGTAGGATGTCAATTCTACTAGGTTTGTAGAACTGTGGATCGGCGAGCTTCAATTTCGCAAAATCGATCCAGTCAAAAGAATTTTTATCTATTGTTTGTTCTGGCAGGTAAGAGGTAATTTTACTTAGAACATATTATGCGTTAATGTTCAACCTAAACGTTGGATCAACACGGGATTGGATTTTTACCTGTACTATATGCTTAGCCATTGTTGACTTTTGGCCTAGTCCTGACACAATTCCTTGTATCGGAATTTTTTTCAATCGGTGGTACTGCACTGTGGACTCGGTAATGAAGCAAGCTTGTGAGCCTTGGTCGAGTAAAGCTCTAACCGTTTGATAACCCATCTTAGACTCGACATTTACTAGCGCAGTAGCTAGCAAAACCTGTCTAGGTATGGGGACCTTGTTAGTGGATAGACAAGAGACTACCGGCGTGGAACTAGTCATCGCACTAGTTTCAGCCGCAGACATGTTTGCTGAAGCATCCTCATTGTTTACAAATTGCCCATTCGGATGAAGCAACGAATGATGTTTTTTGTGACAAAGCTTGCATGTGGTTGATTTATTACAATTTACTACCATATGATTACCACCCAGACAGTTGTAACAAATTTTATGTTTCGCCACGAAATCACGTCGTTGATCAACTGGTTGTTTTGCAAATGCTTTACAAAAACAAAGTTTATGACCTTCGCTGCAATATTCACATTTAATGTTGCTTGAACTCACTACCATAGCCTTTGGAATGTGTGAACTATTGACCTGATTCGATAAATTTCGTTTTGGTTCTATGAATTCTAAAGCTCGAAAACGATTCTCTAAAAAGGTAGCAAAGCCCTCAAAGGTGGGCAATTCATCGGAGTCAATATTACTGATACTAAATTCCCACTGTTTACGGGTTTCTGAATCAAGTTTAAAAGTGCTTATATGAATGATCATGACGTCCCAAGTTGTCACATCCACCTTTAAATTTTTCAAAGCGTTAAGGCAATCATTAGTTGTATCAAGCATCTCCTTTAATGACGATGCAGACTCTACATTCATACGTTTTTGCCTAAAGAGACGTTGTAATATACAGTCAACTAGATATTTCCTATTACTATATCTCTTCTCTAATTTTTCCCAACATTGTTTGTAATTTGAATCAGACACGGGTGTTTGTCTCACTAACTGTTCAGCTTCGCCGCTGAGATGGCTCTTTAAATAGTGCATTTTTTGCACATTGTCCAACCCATCATTTTTATGTACTAGTGAAACAAACAAGTCCCGGAATGTCGTCCACTCCGAATATTTGCCACTAAATATCGGAATGGCGATCTTAGGCAATCTTACAAATGTACATGACTTAGAAACACTACTTTTTGAACCAGACTCCGCATCAGTCACCTTTGCAACGCTATATTTGCTCAGCATAGATTTTATTAAACATTTATATGTAATGTAAGTATCCTCTGTACTCTCATACATTTCTGCTATTTTTGTATTATCTTTAGTTGTATATAGTTCATGAAGTTTAGTATAATTATTTGTAAATAAATTCCAATCTCTTTCTAATAATTCATCTCTGGTTTGTATGTAATCAACTGTTAACCTATCCTTTGGACTCTTTTTAAAGTTAGTTAAACCCCGTTGTATTACATTTTGAAGTTCCTTCAACACATTCATTAATCCTTCCATTTTAATAAATTAATTACTAATTCACTATAAATAGAACGTGTAAATAATACTCTACCAGTTGATTAAAATAAGTATCAAGAAAATGTATAAACTAAAATCCACATAAAACAAAACTATATATAAACAACAATATCAATAATACCAGTTAAAACTTTTCCTAAGTGTTAAAACAATAAAAGACAATTCTAAAACTTATATCAATTTTCTAAGTCCATGTAAACAAATAAATGAAGTACCAGTATAAAAATTATAACGCTAAATATTTTACAAGTTCAAAAATTTGCTTGAAATTTTACAAGTTTTTAAAGATCAATTCCTACTGTGGGGGAAATCGGGCATAGGTTCCCCGTTCCCTCGTTTTTTATAAAACTATTCTAAGTCCTTATAACTAACATGCACAATTTTAAAGCTAAGAAGAATAAATAGTTTAAGTTAAATTCTTCATTAAAATAAAGTTCAAATTTGCTTGGCAAAATATTCCTAATCTAAGTAATGTTAATTGTCACTTCTCCTATGTATTAAATTTGATTGTACTCACGTTTTCACTTCACTCACTCAAACACGAAGTTGAACTAGTGGCGCCACCTTCTGGCGAGTAGCGACACTTTGAACTCCGGGTGTGACGTCAGCCTTCTGATGTCACGTTGAACTGGGTGTGACGTCCTTTGTATGACGACACGTTGAACTACGAAGATGACGTACACCGTCACCTCACAGTTGAACTAGGTTGAACTGGATGCAAGTGGCGGCCTCTGTGACGTCACTCTTCCGCTGCTGCTGACCCCGTCCACAACACTGGACGAAGCTGTCGCTGCCGATGCGGGTAACCGTGTACTCTAGCCGCAGCGATCCACTGCGAGTACCACGGACGAAAACTCACAAAAACCGGAACTTTATTTATCGGGCTCGATGGACCAATGTTTAGTACCGAACACTCAGACTAGCACTCAGTACTTAGAGGTATGGCCTAATGTACTAATGTGTATACTAGTAGGGTTGAGTATGTAAATAAAACAATTATACTGTATACTGATCTATAGCTGGTTATATATTTGCAAAAATTCTCAAGACCGTATACCAAATTACAAAGCAATCTTACTTGCGACTTCTATTTCGAAGACAACGCCATCTATCGAGCTTAATGATAAACTTTGTTAATTTGTTGGTTGGTTTGATTTGAAAACAGGTTCTAATACCTTGACAGTGCCAAACACTCTTAGTACTAGAAAGCTATAATTTGGCTTGGATATACATATTATTCACGCCGACAAAGTGGTAAAATAAAGCCATGTTTTTTTTTTTTTGTGGAAGATCCTGTACACGTAAAGTGGAGCTGTCTTTTTATTTCTCGTCTATCTCATGGTGTGGGGTATCGTTGGATATGCCATTCAAATATATTACGGCTCTGTGAAAACAATTTTTCGACTCAAAGATCCATTTGCGTAAAATTAAGCTTAAAATGGCAAATTTTTGTTAGAGTCAAGTGTCCCTACCCTGCCAGCTAAATGGTTGCTTCTGGTTAAGTATGTGAACAAATTCACGGCAGTATTAAAAATAACGAAAGTTAAATAAAAACAATCACAGCTAAGTAGGCTTTACAATGTTACGATAGTCCACAAACTTATAAAATGTACAAGGAAAAGTAAAAATTTTGTATGTTGATGTATCCCCATACATCAACATACAAAATTTTTACTTAACAAATTAACTTTTCCGTTCGAAAGCAAAGTTAAATTTTGTTTATGAACGTTAGTAATGTTACCTATTTTGGTGAATGTAGCTGTTTAAACGGAGCCCTCTGTGTGCGAAGCAGACTCGCACTTGACCGGTTTTTTCTTTAGCGGTCAGTACGTTCTCGTTCGGAGTTTAAGATGAAAATGTAAAGTCGTGATTGTGAAAAGATGGTGAAAAGTTCAAATTCGAACATATTTTTTTTATGAGTTTTTCTGGAGATGAATACTGTCAAGCTAATTTTGGATTGGTTCTTAAAACTTTGCATAGGTAGGTTTTTATCTACTCCTAACTTTCTGTTGCAATACGTAATATTTGATAGAGATGACTTGATATTTCAGAAAGTTGTCTTCACACAATTTTTTTGCATTTGCACGAAGGGATTGGAAAGCAAAACTTAATTTTAATAATTATCTGCAGAGCAAATAAAGTATTTTTCTCTCCAAATTGTGTTTATTACTAACTCAATGTTGAAAGAATACTGTCAATGAAGCGCCTCCTTCAACGGCCTATAAACTGTGACGGCTGAATACCGCCCCTATTCAGCCGCTCGTAACTTAAGTAATAATCTTAGGGGATACTGCCAGCGTCATAACTCCTAGGGTAATCCTAACAATACGTACAAGTATGTAGATTATGGATCGAAATTTCGCGACATTTGTCTGGAATTTAGTACTTTTAAAACTATTCTTCACTACTATTATTATGTTCTAATCTATACTAATACTAATATACTAATACTATACTAATATTATAAAGAGGAAAGATTTGTTTGTTTGTTTGTTTGTACCGAATAGGCTCCGAAACTACTAGACCGATTTAAAAAATTTTTTCACCAGTAGAAGGCTACATTATTCCTGAGTAACATAAGCTATTTTTTTATACCGAAAACGGGTCCTGTGGGATGGTCCACGTGAGCGAAGCCGCGGGCAACAGCTAGTAATATTATAAAGAGGAAAGATTTTTTTGTTAGTTTGTTTTTACCGAATAGGCTCCGAAACTACTGGACCGATTTAAAACATTCTTTCACCAATATAAAGCAACGTTATTTCTGAGTAACATAGGCTATTTTTTATTCCCGAAAACGGGTCCTGTGGGGAGGCCCACGGGATCGAAGCCGCGCGAAGCAGCTAGTTTACTATAATCTAGAATAGTTTGGAAGAATATTCCAGACTCTAGTTAAATCAATCTTCTTTACCGAAATAAAACTGTTTTCTTTATTTTTATAACAGGTTGGAAACATATTATCATCTACATAGTTTAAACATGTTATTAACATGACCTCATTAAGCTCGTTAATAACGTAATTACACTCAACAAAGCCATTTTTTGCGATCTCATTAGTTTCTAATATCCCAGTAGTAGCAGTTATAAATAACGCTACCAGTCATCAATCAGGCCATGCCTCATTAATAGCCTAAATATTTTCCAATAAATGCTTTGTGGATACGTTTAAGTGGTTTTATTTGGAAGAGTGTGGTTTAGTACTGAAATACACCACAAGGTGGTATTCACGAGGACACTTTGCTCGCAGAGCGGATGCCTGAAAGGTTCTGTAATGGTCACCGCATATCAGAATACGCAGCGTTGGAATTCCTTACGTTGGACCGTGTGTGATCTGGGAAAGGTGCTGGAGCGCCCTGGATGGGAAAAGCACAGGACCCGACGATGGGGATACTTGAGGGAGGCCTATATCCAGCAGTGGACGTCATTAAGCTGATGATGGTGATCAACTGATGACGATAATGATACCGTGAAAATTGATTGTTACTAGTTTTGAAACTTCTTATTTTTAGTGCTTTTTTTTTTTATATGTGCTGGGTTTGCTCTTGACTCTAGTCTAGGTCAGAGGTGACTGAGACAGAGTCGACGATGGAGTGAGTTTACCCAGAAGAAGCCTGTTCACTCTAACTTTGAAGAAATTCGGGTTGAAGGCGTTCGGAAACACGGACGCAGGTAGTGAGTTCCATTCATTCGCTGTGCGCATTATGAAGGATGTCTGGAAGTGCAAGGAAAAGGTTATGTTTTTCGCGCGTAACTTTTATGTATGTAATATTCTTTATTACCTCATACGAGTATTTTTCCTCACACCGCTAGACGGATTTATATAATTAAGGTATCGTCAGATACGTCGAGACCGCCAAGTGTTCTTAGATAAGTGACTTTAAATAAAAACATACATGGCGGATTTTGGGTGCCATATTGTGGGGATACCAATATTTTTTAGACGGTTTTAAGAGGTGGTTACAAATATATATACCAAAAAGAAATTTAAAAAAATATATTTAGAGGTTTAAATAAATATCAAAAACCCGACTGCTTAAGAAGTGAACTAAAAAGATGTAAACAAGAAGAAAATCATGCTGTGGAGACGGAGAATCAGGTGGTCAGCCAGCTCGCGAATATGTATCCTCCGACTGCACAGCATGATTTTCTTCTTGTTTACATCTTTTTGGTTCGCTTCTTTATTAAAAAAAGAACTTAAAAATTTTGAATTAATGTAGTTTTTCTTATCTCTGTGTGAATGACACATTATACTTCTATCTTTTGGTATCAAAAACAGTTTAATCTTTTGGGGATTGTAATAGAAAATGCTTCTATCTTAGTGTCAATTTACTCACTCATTCTTGGCAAGTAAAGGACGTTTTAAAAGTTTTTTAGTTTTGAGAAAAAAAAGATACATTAAGATATTGTTATCAGCCAAGATAAATGATAATGGATCTTTCATGTCTTTTTTTGTGCAATTTAGAATTTATAAAAAAAGAACATGTTTTGAAAAAAACATCTTACTATGTAGTATTATAAATATAAAAATTTGGATGGATGTGTGTGGAAGTTGTGTGTTAAGTTATAAACATACATCTACATGTATGTTTATAACTCAATCACGCCAGAACAGCTGAACGGATCTGGATGAAATGCACAGAGATAGGTTTTAGTCTGGAATAGCACATAATACTTTTCATCCCGGTATAATGTTCCCTTGGGATAAGAAATCATTTTTCATGCGGGCGAAGCTGCTGGCAGAAGATAGTTTAAAAAAAAAGAAAAACTATATTTTTTTTCATTTCAATGTGCTTTCAATACTTTTTGCAGATAACAAAGTCAAAGTCAAATATATTTATTTCAATTAGGCCAATAAGCGGCACTTTTGAACGTCAAAAATTAAATGTTAATAAAAAATGTACAAGTAATAAAAATTGACTCTACCGTGCATTCGGAAAGTAGCTTGTTATGGAGAAGAACGCACAAGAAACTCCATACTTACACTTTTTAAACGTTTTAAAATAAGAAAATAATTTCAAAAGATTCTCTTTTGCTAACATTTCTTCAAGAAAGAAAACTACTTTCCCTAGCCACATTATTAGAAGCTGTCAAGCACAGTTGCTTATCCTATTATTTAGTATAATCCTATTAGTCGGGCCTCAACTCTGTGTAAGACGAATAGTACCTACCTTTATTATCTGTAGTACCTATGCACTAGCATTTTCTATTCACATTAGATAGTATTACTTCTAATTTATCCGGAGAGAAATACCAATCCACCAATAGCAGAGTCGTCTCAATAAACCTCCTTTCTATGACTTAATATATATATTTATAGGTATTTGTATATTTATTATGGTTGGTATATATGTATGTCTATTTTTAACCGACTTACCAAAAAGGAGGAGGTTCTATGTTCGACTTCATGTATGTTTTTTTTTTGTGTTTGTCTCCGTATTCAATATCTATTCTGTATTTAATATCTCCGTCATTTGGGGACCGATTTTGGAAATTCTTTATTTGTTTGAAAGAGTATGTTCTCAAATTGGTGCCATTTTAATTTGGTGAAGATCTGATTAAGGTCTTCGAAGATATACAACAGAAATCTTCAATAAATAACGGCAAACTTCTCGGGATTGCTGCAATCGCATGTCTGTTCATTGTTTATACCATTTCATAACATAACATCACGCCAGTACGCTCTTAAGGGGTACGCAGATCTCTCATTTCACCGGTTATATTCAAGATTCATGATATTCGGGTAATCTATTCTGGCGTTATAGGTACCTTACTAAACTACTTGCCTATTAGGTAGGTACAACTAAAAACTGAAAAATTAATAAACTTTTTTGCAAAAAAATACTACTGACTTCCAAATAAAAACTTCAAAGTGAAAATTAACTTTATTTTTGAAAGTCGGTGTCCATAACGCAAAACATTGGTACCTTGCAAAGACACCGACTTCCAAAAATAAAGTTATTTTTCACTTTGTAGTTTTTTATTTGGAAATCGGTAGTATTTTTTTGAAGAAAAGTTTTTTTATTTCCTGTGGTGTTCATTCCACATGTCTTAGTTTACTTACGTTTTATAATATATTTTACAAATTTCATCACCGTTACTTTCGAAATTGTATCATCTCATGTTTTCCATTTTTATGTATTATTTACATTGGTATAAACCTGAAAATCATAAGATTTGTTTTAACATCCAAAACTATTATATTATTTTATACTGACATTTTTATCTGACATGACATTATGTCATTATTTTATTTTCTTAAACCATAGACATAAGGTACCATGGACAATACTTCTTAAGCTCGTTGTACATTATAATTTTCATAATAAGGGCAGCGGCAGACTGCGCCACTGTAAACCGTTTTTATTCGTTCATGACTTCTTCATTGATATTTGAATTTAAAATTTTTGAAGACATGTCACATTTTTTTTTTTTTTTTTTATAAAAAACGTTGCCCCACACTAGGAATTTCTTCCTGTATCGTGGGTGCGTTTACAAACATATAAACTCACATACACAAACACCCAGAGCCGAAACAACTATCTGTAGGTCATACAAATATTTGTTCCGTGCGGGAATCGAACCCGCGACACGCAGCGCAGCAGTCAATCGCTCAACCACTGCGCCAACCGTGCGCCCAAAACACTCCTAGCTGCCTGTTCCTGCACCAGTGCTACTGATACTGCTACCTGCCTCTTAGCCTGACAATTAGTTCAGCTGCCTTGACCTCTAGAACTATCTATGAGCCTACCTATCTGATTGCCTGCTCATCTGCCTACCTCGGGCATTCCAAGCCTTCCTGCCCGTCCAGCTGCCTAGCTGTGAGATAGCTTCGGCACGTCGTACGAAGCCGGACCTTCCTAGCTGCCCACGTCGCACGTAACCGGCCCATAGTTTTAGACACAATATCCTTTTAATTAATTTTAATTTATAGTTACCTTTACTTTTATTAACGTGGCTTACGTATAGTTCATCTGAACTATACTCACTACTACTATTCAGAAAAGTAGCTTTTTATGGAGAAGAACGGACAACAAACTCAGCTCTTAATATAAAAAAATATTTACATAGATACATTAATTCATATATCTGAGGACGATGCACCCAGAATAGCATTACATACTATACTACGTATAGGTATAAAGTATTAAAAGCATTAACATGTAAATTCATTCATTAGATAAATAGGAACATGGTTCTCACAGAAACTAATAAAGAGCAAATTGCCACCTACCAGGTAAAAACTCTTGCCACCTACCGAGTGAAAAGATTCCGGGCTGCATCTGAAAAATGCCAGAACTAAACTTTTAAAGCTGAACACCGTCTTGAGATCTTCCCGAATAGTTTAATTCTTACCACAGCTATGAGCTATTCTTATAGGTGCACAATTAATATTTAACTTAGTACTTTATGCTCAAATTCTAATACATCAAGCTTTCAGATTTCACATAGAAGTAAAATCTCAAAAAATAATTCTAGAATTTGTACCGAAACAAAACAGGAGACATTTTATTAATATTCCGCCCACGACATGAGGGTTACACGTAATTATTTTTCCATTTCACTCATGCGTTCGAGATGTAATTGCTATCGACATTTATTATTAAATCCCATCCCAATCAAATATTTAATACCCAAAATAATCAGAATTGGTTCCGTTCTGAGTACTAAGTGGGTTCGAATTTTGAATATCTTCTTCCTATGCGATTTTATTTTTATTTAAATGGAGTTTCAATGAGTACTAAATGATAAGCGTTTGCTTTGCTGGTACGTTAGTAAGTTTTTTAGGCTTCCGTACCTCGAAAGGAAAAAACGGAACCCTTAAAGGATCACTTTGTTGTCCGTCCGTCCGTATGTCTGTCTGTCAAGACAGGAATACGTGGAGGTATCAAGCTTTTTTTTTTCAAATTAATATCAAATACTAAAGTTTACTCTTCCTTAAAGCTGAGAAAAAATCAAACTTCTAACCCAACGCAATCAAAAGATGCAGCCGTTTATGCCGCAAATTTCCGCAAATTTTTGACACTCGCAAGGGAATCAAAACCTACAGGGTATTTCCCGTGAACTCAGAATCGAAATTTGGTACGAAGCAACGTCTTATAGCACAGATAAAGGAAAAATTGAGAAATCCGTCAATTTTTAGTTACATCATAAAATAAAAATATTTTTAATATTTTTAAACTTTCTACGCCTTTCTTCATGAACGCGTAGAGGTTTGAAATTCATATCAAATACCTGAGTATTTGAAAAAAAAAACCAGGCAAGTGCGAGTCGGACTCGCGCACCGAGGGTTCTGTACAAACCTCAGCTTAAAGATATTATAGACACAGGTCTTTTCAGGACTCAATTTTTGGAAGTCGGTGTCTTTGGTAGGTACCATTTTATGCGTTATGGACACCGACTTCCAAAAATAAAATTATTTTTCACTTTGTAGATTTTTTTATTTGGAAGTCGGTAGTATTTTTATGTAAAAAAGCTTTTTATTTTTCACTTTTTAGTTGTACCTACCTAATAGGCAAGTTGGTTAAGGTACCAATAACGCCAGAATAGATTACCCGAATATCATGAAACTTGAACAAAACCGGTGAAATGAGAGATCTGCATACCCCTTAAGAGCGTACTGGCGTGATGTTATGTTATGAAATAGTATAATCAATAAACAGACATGCGATTGCAGCAATCCCGAGAGATTTGCCGTAATTTATTGAAGAGTTCTGTTGCATATCTTCGAAGTTCTTCATCAGAGCTTCACCAAATTAAAATGAGACCAATTTCGAAACATACTTTTTCAAACAAAAAAAGAATTTTCAAAATCGGTCCAAAATTGACGGAGATATGAGTGAACATACACAAAAAAGAAAAAAAAAAAAACAAACATTATGTCGAACATAGAACCTCCTCCTTTTTGGTAAGTCGGTTAAAAAGTAACTTTCTTTTCGGAAGTCCATGTCTTTGGTACCTATTTTTTATCGTTTTTGACACCGACTTTTGAAAAGAAAGTTATGTTTATTTATTAATTCATGCACACAAACGTGCGAGGCGGACTACACTTTGTGGTGTTTTGTTTTGGAAATCGGTTTCTTATTTTTTAGTTTTGGTAACAAAGGATATCTTAAAAACTACTCGTCACTATCTCTTTATGATGAAATTTTGAAAAAAAGGAACCACATGAGAAGTACCAGCTTTTCAATAATAAAAAAAAAACATCAAAATCGGTTCATAATTGGCGGAGTAATCGCGTAGTAAACATACAAAAAATAAAGTCGTATTGAAAACCTCCTCGTTTTTGAAATCGGTTGAAAAAAGAAAGGTAAAATGGGCTTCCTCTTTTGGTTTTTCCGTTGAGCTACAACATGGGCAACATCAACCAAACATTGAAGAGAGACAGACCTCTTCAAAAAGGGCAGACTATAGAAGTTGTAGTTCCCCTCATCCCGTTGCATTACAAATATCAGTAGGCACCGATAACACCTTACTATCAGGTGATTCGACCTCGCTTGCATGCCACTCTATAGCATACAAGATGTTATGGTAGTTTGTAGCGATACGAAATACGAAGGACTTTCCTTTTAAATCCAAATTAGAAAGACAATTTACGAAAATTCATTAATTGTTCCTTAGCGCCTGATCAAAAAATCCGAGCAAAAATTACAAATATTTTCACGTAAATTCATATTATATTCTGGTGTGCTACACTGATAAGCTGTAAACCCTATCAATGTATCCACTCACCAGACTATTTTAAGCTTTTCCATTTATTGTACGAAGAAACTGGCCTATCCCTTCGATCTTCCATTTTCAGGCCAGACAGGTTAAGTACGACTCGTACTACGAGTGATCCTTTTCTTTGAATATTCTACAACTAGTTGATTTAGGTTCGGTATTTTCGCTAAGGGGCAATGTTTTATTCGATAAACGAGCCCTAGGATACCTTTGGGTATAAACTGTATAATAAATGGCCTACCGTCTTAACGAAGGTCTTATAAAGGTGTCATAGTAAATTCATGGTCTGGTTTCAAGTTATCTATTTTCTAGCTTCTGTCATCGGCTTCGTCCAGTGAATTGTGCGTTATTATACTGGAATGAAAAGTCTCTGATGTTCTAATCCAGATTATGGTTTATCCATATGCCAAGTTACATCTAAATCCGTTCAGTAAACGACTGAACGCTTAATAGACAGAGTGAATTTTGAATGTATAATATTAGTATGGATTCCCAGTAGGTTCTTATGAAGTTTATAGCTCTTCTTTATTGTTTAAGGGAAACAGTTTGATACCAAAAACTGCGTGTTTGAAGATTAATTATAATAATTCTCTGTTTATTTGTCAAAAGATTATATAAATTCGCAGAAGTTTCTATAATTTCCCCTAAAAGGTTGGATCAAGCGGATTATGTACTAATGACATAATCCTTCTGCTAAAAGTACGGATTAACAAGATATCCGTTCAAATTCAAAACTTCCTACAGAATAAATTTGTAATAAGGGTAATTCATGGGTAGTAATAATAGAGCTCTTTGTAAACGAGCTTGTCCCTATTATCCTACTTTTTGCCTATTATCGCCAAAAATCAGGCATCCTGTGATCTGGTTTATTGGGTATGGATGGGTGCTGGTGTAATTACAGGCACATGCAAACTACGACATAGCTGTTTTGTACCTGCTTTCTCTCATAAGATTAATAATGCACCTTACTGGTACCTTACTGTAAGTTACTATTACTGGACTACTCCATTCGCACGCCATTAATTTCGGTCATCATCATATCAGCCGAAAGACGCCCACTGCTGGACATAGGCCTCCCCCAAGGCCCACAGTTACCGGTCCCTTGCGTCTCGCAACCAGTGGATCCCCGCAACCTTCACCAGGTCATCGGTCCACCTGGTGGGTCCTTCCAACGCAACATCTGGCGGCGTTCTAACACTTTTTTTTTTTTGTGTGGGAAATCATCCAATGACTTTGTCCGCACTGGGTGAGGCGGGAGGGCGTGTCAGACTTTTACTGACTAAAACCCACCCGTGTTCCTTCAGTTGCTTGAGCCAGGGCCACGGTAACTCTTTTTCAAATTTATCCGCGACCCATAGGCGTTCTAACCTGCGTTTGCCAATTCGTGGATTCCCGGACCCTTCAGTCATAGACCCGCTGCTTCTGCAATTTACTAGTTCGCGAAAAATCATTCATCTTTTTTATCTATTCAGATGCTGATCATCAAGCGTGAAACCTTCAACGAGTGAATTTCTTTGAGCCGCAGAACTGAAGTCAGCACATATGAAGCGCAAACTATGCAGGACATCGTTTAACTGTGAAGATATGGAGGAGTTAAATGTGGTAAGACTGTATTTCTTAATATTACTGTGATTTACAACTGCGTAGTCATTTGGAACCTACTTCTGCTCGACAAACTTACTCGCTAAAGAACCTATAGTTGATTGCAATACAGAAATAGTTGAATACTATATCTCAATAATAATGCTTTAAAAAGAAAACGCTATTGGCACAACAGTACTATTGACTACGGTCAGTTGTCTGAATGCATAAGCATTGTCAATCTATAACTTTCTCATTGCTGAGATAAAAGCTTCCCAGAGAGGAAGGTAATGTCTGTAAGAAACGTAATAATCAAGACCCATTTATCGCTTTCCATCAGACAAGACCAGGGTCAAGAGCTGGCTAATCACGAAATAAAACCCTCTTAATTTTTCATCCGTATCAAAGTCCCTGCCTCCCCTTAGATCTACTTGAATTAACTAGAACCAGAAAACTACTCATTTATCATTCATCTTATTGGTCAACATGTTCTCTCAATGGAGTATTTGTTTAGGACCGGTTTTAGAAGCCTACAATGCGATGACGACCGCACTTTGCTAAGCAAATGTGTGAATTTCGTGATTAGATCCTTCGTTAGTGGATTCTGAATACATATGTAGATATGTTTTCCTGAATTATATATGTGTAACTTTGAGCTTAATAAAATATGATACATACCAAGCTTTATTGAGTTTTACAAGAGTTTTCCATGTGACATCCACCAACCCGCAATGTGCCCACGTGGTGGATTAAGGTCCATTCCCTCTCTCACAGAGAGCAGGCCTGTGTCCCAGCAGTGGCGAACATTAAAAGGATGATCATGATACCATCCATCGTACTCGTACTAGCCCAGACCGTAGTTGAACGAGTTTTAATATTACATTCCGTACTGCCATTACAAAGGAAATTACAAGATATTGAAATTTTCAAAACCCGATCCGCGGTTATGAATATTTAATGAAAAGGGGAAGAAAACGTGATTCATAAATTACTTTTCTTGGAAACAGGTAACCGAGTTAAGCGTCAGACATCAATAAATTTTATTTAAGTGAGAGTCTTTACTCACAATCTTTGAACCAGCTCTTATTACAAGTTTTATTTTTAACTTGTCTTGGTAATTAGTTGGTTATAATGTGTAAGCTATTATGTATTTTGTAGTGTGGGTCAAATCTTGCAATGGATTTTTTTAACAATTACTCCCAACCAATTGAGCTGAAATTTTACATACCTACACATTGGGTTTGGAGTGTTATATAACCTGCAGTTTGGATTACAATCCACGGTAAGCTAAAAAGCTTATTTTAAAACTGGCCAAGTGCAAGTCGGACTCGCGCACGAAGGGTTCCGTACCATTATCGCAAAAACGAAAAAAAAAACACGTTTATTGTATGGGAGTCCCACTTAAATATTTATTTTATTCCGTTTTTAATATTTGTTGTTATAGCGGCAACAGAAATACATCATCTGTGAAAATTTCAACTATCTAGCTGTCACGGTTCATTAGATACAGCCTGGTGACAGACGGACAGATAGACAGATAGACAGACAGACAGGCAGACAGACAGACAGACGGATCGTGGAGTCTTAGTAATAGGGTCCCGTTTTTACCCTTTGGGTACGGAGCCCTAAAAAGTTTATTTGAGTGCTATTTGTTACACCAATTATTAACTGTAAAAAATGCCTATACTTAGCAGTGGGTGTGATGGAAAGTCTGTCAATGATGATGAAAATGGACTGCACTTACTGTGTTTAGTCTGGTGGGCCAGTTTTGGGCCCGTACATGGTCCAATCATACCTAATAATTTGCATGGCGGGCGGTAACATACGCTTCAAAGTTCGCTTTTAGGTACCTATCAATCACTTTAATCTGTCCTACACATTGTCTACGGTTGGGAAGTTGCGTGGTATCTTCTCGTCCAATTTACCACAGTGTCTCAAGACAAAAGTCTAAGACCAGTGTGTATTGTCTATAGGACCGAGACGTGGTCGCTCACAATGGGCCTTATCAGAAAGCTTAAAGTCATCCAAAGGGCAATGGAGAGGGCTATGCTCGGCATTTCCTTGCGTGATCATGTCTGAAATGAGAATACCCACAGGAGAATCAACAAAGCCCGAAGAATTGCCAAATTAAGTGGCAATGGGCAGGGCACATTGCTCGCAGAACGGTTGGCCGATGGGGCCGAAAAGTTCTGGAATGGCGACTGCGAACCGGAAGACAATACGTTGGAAGGTTTCCCACTAGGTGGACCGATGACCTGGTTAAGGTTGCGGGAAGGCGCTGGATGCGAGACGCACGGGATCGGTCAACGTGGCGACGACGCCTAGTGGAGGCCTATGTCCAGTAGTGGACGTCTTTCGGCTGAAATGATGATGACACATTATCTAATCAGCTAATAATTGTGAATAAACCGTCTAAATAAATGTAAAAGATAGAAATTACAGAATTCTTAATTTGCAAGTACACAAATTCGTGGCCGACTCAATTTAAATTGCGAAGCTATATTTTCAAGTATTTATTCACATGATTGTACCTAAAACCTTTTGCCCCGTAAAATATACATGGCCAAACCATTAAAATGATCCAGCTTTAGTTGCCCACTTTAAACATTGACCTTCGAGGTCTTGTCCAATTAATAGTGGCATGCCATTTTAGTCCACCCCACTGGTCGACGTCAAAGGCACTTGCTCTGGAATCACTTTAACCCACTTTTCACTGAAATTACTCTTTCACAAACATCTTAAACGCAAAATACAGTTTCCCAGAGCACTTAGTGTAAAATTATGTCTTAAATTTATGCCTGTGACTTTTGATTTTTGATGTGTCGATATTATTGTATATCATTATAGGGTTAGGATGAATGAGGAACACATCGTGAGGATAGATTTGATTATTTATGTGGATGGTTTTAAAGGTAGAGGAAGGCCAAAAGCTATCGAGCTTGGCCTAGGTGAAAGAGGATACGGCTACAAGCTGCACCGTTTGTCTGTCTGTTTGTTACTTTTTGAAGCCCTAAACTATAATAACAACTTTGATGAATTGGGTTATTAAGATAGATTAGACCTTGGATAATGTCGAACATAGAACCTCCTCCTTTTTGGTCAGTCGGTTAAAAAGGACGTACGACTTACAAGAGGGCGAAGCTGCTAGCAGACGCTAGTTAAAAATTTAGACTAATTAAAGCTTGGTCTACCGAGATTGCTTGCGTTGAGAAAGTGTTGAGCCGTTGATTGAAACTTTGTGGCCGGTAGGTATATAGACTCAACTATATACCTACCCCGCGTTAATATCTCTTAACACATAAACACGTCAAAACTTGTTCTTTAAGTTTCGATTCGTCTCAAACTTTGTCCGAACAAAATGTGGCCATCGAGATAACAGACCCAGCCTCTCTAGTCGTGGAAGGTGCAGGTGATTGTGCATGATGTGCAGGGATGGAGGTGGTGCATATCCTGTGAAGGGGCTCCATAATGGCACCGCGTTTCGGATGGGTCAAGAATACCCCATTTTAAATTAAAAAGGTTTGAAAATAAAGTCATAGAAAAAAATATTATTTCAAGAAAGGCAATGTTTGTGATGTGTGTTCAGACTGGCAGTTTAGAAATAATTATAAAAAAACTCTTTATTAAAAAATAAAATTATTATTAGTTTAACATAAAACATATAATGAAATTGAACATAAATATAACTCATGTTAGATTACTTAAAATAATAATTTATGAACAATTTTTAACCGACTTCAAATTTTGAATTAAAATTAAAATAAAATGTTTTTTGATACAAAAAAGATTACAATAATAACTGTTCACATAAGCATACAGCTATATTGTAGGAACTACATTGTAACCATTGGTTAATGGCCCCTGCCACTCAAAGTAGGGCAATCTGTATCTTGATCTGTAACTGTATCATATGAATATTTTAAAATTGTCATAAAAAAGATAACAGAATGAGAACCTTACCTAAAAGAAAACAATTAATGATAACAATAAATAAAAATAATAAAAGACTTAATAATATTGTTAAATGAAAAAAAAGGCATTCCCAACTAATAAAAAAAACAGCACACAGTTAATATTCCTAAACATATTATGAAAAATGAATAATTGATAATCATCATTAAAGATTCACGATGTATAAATAGTCAGTTGTTGCTTGGGCGTAAAATTAAAAAAAAATAACCTAGCCAGGAAAAACAATATAAGTTTTGTTTAAACCAACACCAATCTTGCAACCATTGATTGGCTGTATCTGAGTACTTCGAGTATTTAATTGGGGTGTGGCATACAAAAAAATGAATACAACAAAAAAATGTACAACCAAACTTCAAACAATGGACCTACATCTATTGTACGTATTTTGGTGGAGAAAATAGCAGGTAGCATGTCGTTTCCTCGCCTGTGGCGGGTTAGGTGTCTAAAAAACTACAGTACAACTATTTTCTTAATGTCCCTCGGCAAGCTTCGTGTTTAGCTGACTAAGCACGAAGATGACGACTGGCCATCGGATTTATTTTAGTTGCCCTTTGCACTAGGTGCAGACCGGAAGCTCTCAATCAACTTTGAAGTATATAGAGTTGTGAATACTCTTTTAACTAAATGTAATTTATTTAAAAAATGGAATGAAAACTACTAAATTCGCGGGCATAAATAGTTTTACAGCACTACATTGTACAAATCAAAACAAAACAACAATAAAGTACTTAGCTCTGAATTCAAATGAGTATACGCGATTAATCTTATAATAGTATAAACTTGGAAGTTAGCATTCGTTGGTATTCGGAAATGCGATGATTGCCGGAGGGATATTAAGAAAATAGTTGTACTAAAATATTTTTCGAATCTGACTGTTTTCCAATTTTTTGGGTGGAGCAGTTCAAGTTTCAATTCAATTTACAGGCTCTTCATCTATTCTTTCTTCTTCTTCTACTAGAGGTTGGGGCTCCACATCTCTGATAAAATAACTTGATACTGGCCCTCTGAGTTCATCTTCAATTCTTCCGTAATGCACTTTCACTAAATCCTCATCACCATTCAAAGCATCTCGTCTTTCTTTGCCCTCAGCAAGAGTAGACTCCCATCGGAAATCCCTCTCATACGGATTTTTCTTAACCATTATTGATGCAGTTTTTCTTATGTACTCATATTCCTCCAGATAGCCCTTTTTAAGTGCTTCTTTATTATCCGTTAAAAAACTCTTCTTTGGTGATGCTTTCTTTGTTAAAGCCTCCGGAAAAAATATTGCAACAGTGTCATTAAAAATTGCTTGTTGGCTTTTCATGATTTCCAACATTCGTTTTTCTTTCTCTAAACGCTGCGTTTCTAATTCTCGCAATGGTTTTTCGTGTTCTATTAACAATGCTTTGTTTATTCTTTTCTTTACTGCAATTGTTCTTTCTATGAGTTTTTGTATGACTTTTTGCCATTTCTCTTCAGGCCCGAGAATTTTCAATTTCTCTAATCTTTTTTCTTCCATTTCGTCCTCAAGTTGTTTTTCCAATTCTTCCTTTTGCCGACGCCTTTCTTCTTCCTTTTCAGTTAAAATTAAACATTCTTTTCTTTTTAATTCTAGTAACACATGAGGATTTTTTTTTACAAAATTATCTTGCCAAGCCGTAAATGACCGCATAACTTTTAATTCTCTCTCTATCATAGCCTCCATGCGAGGTTTATGGCTTTCCTTTTCTAACATAAAAATTGGTGGATTTAGAAACATTCTAAAAGAGCCATTAATGTCACTCACTCCAATTATATTTTTAGCTAGTGGTAAAGTATGAAGACTAACACCTGTGAACATTGTCCCTGAAAGAGTTTGCACAGAAATAGGTTTATCGCTTCTTAAAAGCAGATCCCAAGTTTCAAGACATCCTTCATCATTGGCAATAAAAATTATGCTAGGTTTATACTGGGACCATACTCCATCGGTTAAACGGTAAGGACGCTTCTTCCAAATGAGTGGTCGCGCCAACAATTCGTCAGACCAAATAGCAAATATTTTACCTCCTATTGTCAATGTTATGGAATCAATATGAGGATTCTTATGAGTGGCGACTATAGTACCATCATGTATTCTACTGACAAAGTGCATAATAGCAAACTCAGAATTTACTGTTTCACCTGTGTTGAAGTTATAACCTTCCCAAGTTGCTCGTGTAAGTGTACCGTGATGTGAACCAAAATAAAAAATAGTATTCATATCTTTTTCTTTTAAAATTTCACAAGAAAAATATTTTCTACTGGAGCCGGTATTTTTTGGAGTATGAACATATTTAACTCTTGGAGGAGTCATGCCAAAACTTTGTATGGAGAATGTCCAGGTAGCATCTGGCTCGCTTAATACAACTCTATAGCATGGCTGTAAAATACGATCTAATTTTTTATAAGGTGAGACGTCAGTTGACAACGCTGAAGGCCTTCGCGGAACTCTCTTTGATTTCTTGACTTTCTTACCTTCCACGAAACCTATACTATCAAGTGACATATTCCATACCAAAACACTTCCTTCAACTCCAGTAGATATAAACTGCATCGAGTGTTTTTCATCTTCAATAGCCATCATTTTTCCGGTAGGTGTTACAAGAAAGTTTGGTGACAGCCATTTGATACCTGTAACTGTATGAAAATGACAATTCTGTAGACTGCTACAAATTGTAGCATTTACTACCCGGCTATCGTGGACTGGTTTCATCCAGTCCATATGAGCATTCATAGCTATTCTGTATTTTTCTCTCTTTTCGCTCAAATGTTCAATCTTTTCGACATTTTCTAGCTTATTTGTTAAATCCCAAATGCATATTTGTCCACTTATTAAACCACCAACCAGAATATTTTCATTAAAAGGACAAAATGAAAGAACCTTGACTTCGCGGGGTGCCTCCAAATACAGTTTTGGTATTAAACTGTCTATGTGACTCCAGATTAAAACAGGGTTTAAACCATAGACAGCTCTTTGAATTGGGTCCTTGTTTGATATTGAAGGTATCTGCATAACAGCCGGATGAGCGTCAGCGTACGAAATAGCTACAATACCAGACCACATTGGATGAAAAACTGCGCAAGATACAAACTTGTCTTTAGCCCTTACGTCTGCAAAACAAACATATTCTTCAAAAGCCATGGTACCAAGGGTGTCACGAGTTTTGGCAACGAGATTTGGGTAGTCGTTAAAATACATATCCATTACTGTATTGAGTTCTATAATAGACTCAAATTCATTTTTTTGCGATTCAACGTAACTATTGATCATTTTTACATAGGACGGTCGACGCGTACGATTTAGTGCAGTCCTATACGTAGCCAGGCCTACTTCGTCAAGTGGTACTTTTTCAGTTTTATCTTCATCATCCGAACTGTTTTCGTCTCCATCCGCTTTTTGGGCTTGAATAGCATCACCGCCACCTACAAAGTCTGCCATCTCACCTAAAGAGTCAGCAATCGATTGCGTCCAAACATTTGTTGGATATTTAAGCTGAGTTTGAGCAGCTCTATTTACAACTTGTGGAGTGACCTGAGATCCACAATCTATTCTCCGTCGCATAATAGTATTGAACTTCTGTCTGTGTGGTTTCAACTCTATAAAACCATCCCTAACGGAGTTAGTATCTCTAATATGAAACATCTCAGGATCATATTCAGTAGGAAACTTGGCCTTTACCTCTAACTCCATTAAAGTTCTTGTATTGACGGGTTCAAGTTCGATAATTTCCACATCACTTCCCAAATGTATCCAGGGTCTAGGTTTTTTTTGGACAGCTTTCTCCAATTTTTTTTCTTGTCTTCTAATAAATTTGTCAGATTGCTGCTTGCAATGATCCCTCGCTTTTATCGTACAACACACGTAATAGTCATCAGTGTTGTTTGATTCATCTACTATGTATCCAATGAGAACTTCTTTTGCGCTATATTTTTGTATCTCCTCACGTAGTGGGAAAAATTCAGACAACTCACCACCTAGCACAATGGACTCTGTAATTTTATCTTTGCTTACGAAAATCCATGGATACTGGGCATTAACATGCACTCCCGCAACCGCATCTATATGGATTTGTGTATCTTCACTTAGGGTTACTTTATGTACACCTTCCACTTCATATTTTGGAATGAATCTCTTTCTACGGGGTTGTGGCTGTTGTTCATAGCTCGACATCATAGTTTTTGCGTGTTTACACTGCAAACAATATTAATGTAGAGATGAACCTTAATTAATTGTATCGTTTGTGATTTATAAGCGATTTATAAATTATTATCTTTTGACACTGAAGTTTGTCACTATAAAAATTATGACAGAAGTACCTATTGTTTTCTTAAGGTTCGTCTAATCACTTACTATTTTTGTCTGTTGAGAGGCAAGTGGTGCTTATTTCAATCTCATTCAAAGAAAATTATTCGCATTTTATCTGAAACTAATAACGCTGTTTTAACATTAGAAGGCAATAGAAGTTTAATAGCAGTTTTATCGTCAGCAAGCATCAATGTGAATTTTAAATTTTTATGAACTTTCTAAGTTTGAATTGGACATCGATGAAAAAAATCATCGGAAACCTAAATCTGTTGTTAATATAGGTTAAACTAACCTAAAAAACACCTACCCACCTTGAACAAGTGTGGTGAGGTGGGCGAGTAACAGAATTATATAACTATCTCCTTTATTTATTTTTCTACACATCATTTACATTTTTTTCTTAAAGAAAAAAAGATGGTTGTCCGCCAGTACTGGTCCCTCCTATCAAGAACGTCGAGCTTCGGCTGAGTCCATTTGAGTATGCCGAAAAAGTACATGGCATGACCCAATTGTTGAAGGCGCGCACCTTATTTCCGCCTGACAAAAGGCTATTTAATACCTTTTTCAGACGGCCAAAGAATCGCTCTTTCAGCAGTTGCTATATACTTAAATACATACTTGTAAGTTTCGATCGAGGAGACCTCTATTCCAGCATGGAATCAGAAAATTGAATCCCCTCTGATTCCATAATCTCCCCTCGCTTAACATGCATGACTGCACAGTTGTCCACACCTTCAGTAGTTCCGTCAGTTGTAATTTGCTGGGGGAAAAGAGTTTCAGATCACTCATGTAAAGAAGTTGAGATATTATGAGCACCACCATCTCTTCTCAACCGAAAGCCTAGACCTGAATCTTCCAGCAGTGTACTTAGAGGATTCAAGGTTAAGCAGAACCAAAATGGACTCAAACTGTCACCCTGAAATATCCGCCGCTTAATCCATACTGGCTCATCATCCTCCTGAATCGGTCGACATCCTGGATATCAAAGGACCGTCTTCCATTACCCCATACATGACTCAAGAAAGGTGCGTAGAGTTGGATTTTGTACAACTCTAGCAACCGGATGAGCCATGTATGTGGCACAGAGTCCTGAGCCTCCTTGTAGTCAACCCAGCATGTCAACAGATCCCTGCGGGATCAACGAAACTGCTGGCTTATGGCCATATCAATGAGGAGTAACTCTTAGTGCCGCGAGACATCATCTTTCTGATATCCATTCTGAGAGGCATATTTTTGTAATTATTATCAATCAGCGGGGTCATTTCGTCATAGACAGATTATTGGAAATGCATTTCATTTAGAAAACGACTCAAATTCATTGCGTTATTTACGTAGTCGAGCAGACGTCTATTCGAAATTATAAAATATCCTCAAAATCCACTGGAGTTTGATAGAAAATTTTTAACGCACTTAGAGGATAGGCTTTTGGGAATTCCTATTTTAAAAAGTATATTTTTTTTGTAACTGACTCAAAAGTAAAAAAAAACATTTTTATATTTGTCTTTTTTGTTTAGCTGAAGAATTCCAATCTCAAAAGTGATTATAGCCTTTCGACAAATTCAAATTCAAATTCAAATGTATTTATTTGCTAGAATGTAGGTTTACAAAGTATGATCTTAAATCTATGACGGTCCCTTTACATTCTACCATTAGATATGGTGTGCAAATATTTAATTTCATTTTGTCCTATCATCTAAATTTATTTTTATTAAATTAAGAAAATAGACATGCGGGTATCGTACATAAAGTCATGGACACGACCAATTTAATGTGAGTATACCTACGAGACATGTGAAATTCACCAACCCGCACTGGGCCCGCATGGTTGATCACGGTTTATTTCCTCTCACAGAGAGGAGGCCTGTGTCCCAGCAGTGAGAACAATAAAAAAGGCTGATGATGATGGTAATGATACCTACGTATACTTCGCAAAATTTAAAAGTGATTTTCTCGTGCAACTTTTAGAAAAGACTTAATTTATACTGCTAGGATTCTAAAATAATAGTTATTAAACTGATTCTTTATACTAATTATGTAATAGTCTTCATGAGACAAATTTTTTATCTTTGTCATTGTTAAATACTGTCATGGAAATAATCGTGTGAACGAACCATTTAGAAATCAGTATTTCGAAAAGAGTTTTTATTCACAGTTAAAAGACTGAGACTTTCTGGACAAAAAAACACCGCGTGCTAAGATGTCTTCACACGGTGGAGTTTCTTGGCAGTTTTTTGTCTGGTCACGCGTGTGTGTACTTACGCATTCCCATTTTCACTTGTTAGCTATATGGATCTTTTTCTTCTTCTGGATACCATACGTATCAGGGCGGATGATAAAGAATGAAAATTAAAAACATTTTGATGATAAAGAATGTATAAATACCTTTTCCATAATAATATAAGAGACAAGAAAAAACATACAAAAACAAAAAAAAAAATTAAAGTAGTAATCCTTAATGGACAGTCAGAGAACAAAATAATCAAGTGTGGAAAGTTGGGAAATCAGGGGTACAAGGTACAAGGTCCCTTCAACCATAAACTATATTTCTTGATGATTCAAAGGAGAAGGGCAAGACTCCATAGTATTCTGGGCCCAGGTGTTAACTCAATCAAACTAGCCTTGTTTGTAAGAGGATATATTAACAAGGCCTCGCTGAAAATTTGGTGAAATTTGGCAATCCAGGAATCAAGTTATATGCAGTTTTGTAAAAGTGAGGTTACAATACAACATTGTAGTTTTTTTATGTTATTTGTGAAATATTTTTGAATAGCTTCAGTTGTTTAATGGTTTTATGCATGGAGTGTAAGTAGAAAATCTCCATGTGTGACGTGTCGAAGATCTGACACATTTGGCATGGCCGGACAGTCACTACAGTCGAAGACAAGTCTCCACATCCAATATCATGCACTTAGAAGCAGCGGGTACCATTTAAATAAAAAAAGGAGAAGATGAAGTAAAAGGAGCTCGTGGCTAAATAATAACAGCCGCACGAGTCGATCTTCAAGGTTAAGCAACACTTGACGAGGTCGGTCCGTGGATTGGTGACCATTTTAACATAACAAGATTCCTCCAAGCATCGTAAAGCACGTTAAGCCGTTGGTCCCGGCTGTCATTTGAAGGTCTTTGACAGTCGTTACGTGTAGCCAGAAGCCTGAGATCTGACACCAGTCTTGCCAAGGGGTATCGGGTTACCCAGTCACTGGGTTGTGGAGTTCAGGTAGGCAGTCGCTCCAGCTCTATGGAAGCCGACCCCAACATAGTTGGGAAAAGGTTAGGCAGATTGGGAAGAGGAAGTAAAATAAAACACCAATATAATTACGTTTTGAATATTTATTATTCATCTTCAATAATTATTAGAATAATAACTACGAATTGTGCAGGAGGTACGATATTTTCTTGGTATCTTGCCCAACTGAGATACTATATTATGCACATTACATGGGCACAGCAGCCGACAGTCCTTCTTTCTACAATACAATTACAATAATAACCTAATATTGAATCTCGTCCTTTTCGACAGCTGTCAACTAAAACGTAAATAAAATATGTGTTGCGACTTATATGGCGGGATTGTTTACGTCCCCGCAATAACCAAGAAGTATTTGAAGCCGTTAGCTGTCGAAGAAGGTTGCCTCTTGCCTCGCTTCTTTTATTCTCTTGCCTCTGGGATGACCAACTTGGTGTGATGCTTCAATCGGACATCTCCCAAGAACCACGTCTTGGGCCATATTCCAAATGCTTGGCATACATAGTTCTCACTGGTAACCTGAAATAAGTGAACTATTTAAATCATTATCAATCAAATCGCTTCGTCTCGGCCGAGACCGAAATACCTGGGACCGAATTTATCTTATAAAGAGATTAAGTCTCAGATTATTCATTAAGTCTTTCTTATTATTATGCTATCCCCCAAAAAGAAAGCCAACATACATGACGCCGGAGACCGTAAATAGTAGGTACATCATAAGTCTGGTTTTGTTCGCTTGAAAGGCTAAAAGTTCCATTTGAATAGGTACTTACAGGTTGAGATACACGCCACTGACGAATAATTGATAAAATTGCCTCATCGTCCAAGACTCTTCTGCGAATAGAGTTATTGCGACCAGTCGCAATGGTACAATTCACACAGCGATCCATGTCGTCAATATCCGATCGATAGGCAAAATCAGTTGTCCAAAATAGAGAGCCAGGTAATTCAAAATAGTAAGATCCGTCGAATAGTCCTTTAAAGTATGCAAAGCCGAGGTGGTGGGGTTTTACAATGAAACATGGAAAACACAGACTACTTAGAGATACTACGATGGATAATATGTGCGCACCAGATACTACGATGGAAAATATGTGCGCACGTGGTGCGCACTCAGAACGAAAGAAAACGAACGAGTGCCAGTTTATTTTTTTCTGCCTGTCATCTGTCTGTCAGCAGTCAGTGACCAGTATTGCGAACTGAAGAAAAATTAACAGAACTCGATTCGCTATGAATCGTTTTCACTAAACGATTGATAAGCACTTGTCACTCGATTTTCATACATTAGTCTGAGATTTTACTGATTTTTTTAATCGATTATTTAGTTTCATAACTTAAATTAACTTTTCTCGCTTCCTAGATAGAAACATGGTACTGTATTTTGTGATTTCCTTTAGAAAAATATAACGGTTTTTTTAATACACATTTCATCTTGTTAACTGCTGGGCCCAGAAATGCCCGTCCCCTTTGTTTTACTCAGTTTTATCTTTAAAAATCTTGACTGCAGTTTTGCTTGCTATAATTTCAAAACTAATATTTCCTTTGAATTAAACTTGTAGCATAATGCTGCAAGTTTTATAGGCAGCATTGATGGTAGATAATTTTCTCCCAGGACCAATTTGAATTATCCAGGATAATTAAGTTTACAATTTTTTTTTTTATAAAAACTTTGCCCCACACTAGGAATTTCTTCCTGTATCGTGGGTGCGTTTACAAACATATAAACTCACATACACAAACACCCAGAGCCGGAACAACTATCTGTAGGTCATACAAATGTTTGTTCCGTGCGGGAACCGAACCCGCGACACGCAGCGCAGCAGTCAATTGCTCAACCACTGCGCCAACCGTGCGCCCAAATTGAAATTGAATTGAATTCATAATTCAAGATACTTTCCTTTTTTTTCGATTAAGAAGCTTTCTTATAAAATATGAGAAAGTTCAAATTCCATTTCAACTCATACTTTTTAGAGCTTTCACAACTTGTCACTTAAAACTTAACTTTAAATACACAAAACCAGAGTTGATGCTTGATTTTATAGCGATGAATAGAAAGTTTCTTGAATTATTAATTCAAGAATAAATAGTTTTGATCATATTGATTACGTAAAATTATAATTAATTAAACTGAATAACATATCAACATGATAACAGTGTTCTGCAAATAAGTTTAAGATAATTCCGCGGACTCTTTATCTTCTCTTATCTTTATTTGTTTTTAGGATCCTTCTGGGATGATTTGGCCACAAAATCTCCTGATTCTCTATGAATTCTTAAACAATGCATTTTCACGATATGTTCGTTAGCATTCAAAGCTGCTCGTCTTTCTTTACCTTCAGCAAGAGTGGCATCCCACCTAAACTCTACGCGATACGGATTTTTCTCCACTATGTTCGCGGCAATATTTTTTGTGTGTTCGTATTCTTCTACATATTCCTTTTTCAGTGCCTCTTTATTATCCGAAAGCAAACTCTTCTTTGGTTTTGGAGGTTTCTTTATAGCCTCAGGGAAAAGAATAGCAACAGTGTCATTAAAAATGGCTTTTTGGTTTTTCATGATTTCCAACATTCGTCTTTCTTTCTCTAAACGCTGTGTTTCTAATTCTCGCAATGGTTTCTCGTGTTCTATTAACAATGCTCTATTGATTCTCTTTTTTACTGCGATTGTCTTTTCTATTAGCTTTTGTATGGTTTTTTGCCATCTCTCTTCAGGGCCCACAATTTTCAATTTCTCTAATCTCCTTGCTTCGATTTCTTCATCATGTTTCTTGCCCATTTCTTCCCTCTGTTTACGCTTTTCATCTTCTTTTTCAGCTAAAAGCATACCTTCTTTTCTTTTTATTTCTTCTAAAATATGAGGATATTTTTTAATGAAATTGTCTTGCCAAGTAATAAAAGATTGCATTACTTTTAGTTCTCTTGCAATCATAGCTTCCATGCGAACTTTATAGCTTGGATTTTCCAACATAAATATAGGTGGATTCAAAAACATTCTAAAGGAACCACTAACATCACTCACGCCGATCATATTTTTGGTTAATGGCAAAGTATGAAGACTAACACCAGTGAGCATTGTCCCTGAAAGGGTTTGCACAAAAATAGGTTTATCGCTTCTTAACAGCAGATCCCAGGTTTCAAGACCACCTTCATCATTGGTAATAAAAAGTATACTAGGTTTATACTGGGACCATGCTCCATCTGTCAAACGGTAAGAGCGTTTCTTCCAAATGATCGGTCGACCCAACAATTTGTCAGACCAAATTGCAAATATTTTACCGCCCACAGTCAATGTTATAGAATCAACTAAAGGATTTTTATGAGTGGCGATTATAGAACCATCATGTATTTTACAGCGAAATTTTATATCAGCATATTCCGAATTCACTGTTTCACCAGTGTTAAACTCATGGCCTTCCCAAGTTGCTCGTGTTAGTGTACCGTGTTGCGAACCAAAATAAAATATTGAATTAATTTCATCTTCTTTTTGTTCTAAAACTTCACAAGCAAAATATTTTCTACCTGTGCCATTATTTCTCGATGTATTAACATACCGAACCCTTGGAGGAGTCATACCAAAACTCTGTATGGAATATGTCCAGACTTGGCCCGCTTCACTTAATATTATTTTATAGCATGGCTGCAAAATACGATCCAAAACTTTGAAAGGTGATACATCAGTTTGCAACCCTGATGGTCTTCGCGCAACTCTCTTGGATTTCTTAACTTTCTTGTCTTCAACGAATCCTATGTTATCAAGTGACATATTCCACACCAAAATACTTCCATTTACTGAAGTTGATATAAATTGTAAAGATTGGTCATTTGCTGTAGAAATGATTTTTCCGGTAGGTGTTACTAAAAAATTTGGTGACATCCATTTTATAGCCGATACAGAATTCAAATGGCAGTTCATAAGACTACTACAAACAGTAGCGTTTACTACGGATCTGTCATCCACAGATTTCATCCATCCCATATGAGTATTCATCGCAATTCGGTATTTTTGTCTTTTTTCGCTCAGGGTTTCAATCTTTTCGACATTTTCTAGCTTATTAGTTAAGTCCCAAATGACTATTTGCCCACTTACTAAACCGCCAACTAGAATGTTTTCATTAAAAGGGCAAAATGAAAGAACTTTTACTTCACGCGGTGCTTCCAAATAGAGTTTTGGTAATAAGCTGTCTATATGACTCCAAATTAAAACAGGGTTTAATCCATAAACGGCTCTTTGAATTGGATCCTTGGGTTTGGTCGTATGTGTTTTAATTACTGTCGTAGTGCTATCGGCGTACGAAATAGCTACAATGCCAGACCACATTGGATGAAATGCTGCGCAGGATACAAACTTGTCCTTAGCCCTAACGTCTGTAAAACAAACATACTCTTCAAAAGTCATGGTAGCAAGAGCGTCAGTATGTATTTGGTTAGCGAGATTTGAATAGTCATTATAATACATATCCATTACAGCGTTGAGTTTTATAACAGACTCCATTTCATTTTGTCTCGACGTGACGTAGCTATTGATCTTTTTTACATATGACGGTCGCCGCATATGTGCCAGTGCAGCTTTATATGTAGCTAGTTCCACTTCATCAAGTGACTGTTTGTGTACTTTATCTTCGTTATCAGAACTTTTATCTCCATCGTCCTCTTTTTCCTGGGCCACTTGACTGGCGTCACCGCCACCTTCGATATCTTCCATCTGGCCTAACGCGTCTGCAATGGATTGTGTCCACATATTTTTTGGGTATGTGAGCTGAGTTTGTGCTTCTCTTTCTGCAAGAGTTGGAGTAATCTGAGATCCACAATCAACTCTTCGTCGGCAAACATTGTTGTACTTCTCTCTGTAAGATGTTAATTCTATAGAACCATCCCTTACTGAACAAGTATCCCTTACATCGAACTTGTCAGGTTCATATTTCATGGGAAACTTTGTTTTAATCTCAATTTCGATTAAATCTCTTGTATTGATAGGTACCAATTCGTTAATTTCTACATCACTTCCTAAACTTTTCCAGGGCTTAGGTGATTTTTGAACAGCTTTTTCTAACTTTTTTTCCTGTCTTCTAATAAATTTGTCTGATTGTTCCTTGCAATGATCCCTGGCTTCTGGTGTACAACATATGTAAAAGTCATCAGTGTTGGTTGTTTCATCTAGTATATAACCGATAAGCACCTCTTCTTCACTATAGGCCTCAAGTGGCTCACGAATCGCAAAAAACTCTGACAATTCACCACCCATATCTATGGATTCCATTATTTTAGCTTTGCTAATAAATTTCCAAGGGTACTGGAAATGAACATGTACTCCTACTACTGTTTCTGTTTGTATTTGCGTTTCTTCACCTAGGGTGATTTTGTATACACCTTCAACTTCATATTTTGGAATGAACCTTTTTCTACGAAGTCGAGGTTGTGCGCTTGTCTTCAACATCTTAGTTTCTCCTTCCTCCTCTGTTTTTACTGGAACCAAACAATGTAATGTTAATTGCCATTGAATTATAATCTAGATGGTCATTTTGTTATTTTACAGTTATTTGTTTGTGTAACAATATAGTACATACTAATTCCATGGCCATGACCAACTCGTATTATACCACAGATTATGACGTTTGTTACTTTGACAGGCAGGTAATTAACATCATGGACTTATTATAAATATATCAGGACTGAGCACTCGCACCAAAAACGCGAGCAGAGAGAGATAATGTGTACAGATGCGTTCATCTCTTTCTAATAGGGTGACCAAACATTCTTTTAACAAATGGGAAAGTTCGTTTTGAAATAATTTGTAGTAGGCTAAGGTGCATGAATTTTATTCCGGGACCATGTCGCTATTGCTTTTGTTAGGGTTACGTATGTCCGAATGACAAAACGGAACCCTTATAGGTAGGATCCTTCCAGGTAAAACTCCCATTATTGTGCGTACAAACATACATTTGCAGTTAGAATGTATGGGAGAATATGTTTTTCAACTACAATGATAGGTTTGTTCTTGGGATAAATTCATCATAAGTACGGAAACCTTCATTTTGCGTGGTCCGACACGCATTTGGCCGGTTTTTTTTCTGTTTGCTCTACAGAGCTGGTGTATGGGTATTTAAATGAAGCAAAGGGAAATAAAACTAAGTGTGTGTGACAAACATTGTATTGCGGTTTATGGGTAGAGGTGGCGGACACCAATGAAAGACCGTTTTAAAATGGTTATTTTACACTTTATTTGATATCAAGGTGTGTTTAAGTAATACTATGTGGGACGTGAGGTTCCTGACAAGGCTGATGGAATTACATCCGACCATTTTTGCTTCATTTCTTCTTTTGATGGAAAGCTGTAACCAACACAAATATACGCTATTTCAATCATGCGATGTAGTCGCATAGGTACAAACTGTATTTATTATACTCATAATATTAAAAGTTTTAATAATTATTTCATTTATTTTATAGTTTTAATTAGAACAAAGTTTTAGTTTATAACTTTAAATGTCTTCTGTCCACAAAACGTCTAGAGCATGGTCAAACTAGTTATTGTTAATAAACAAAATCTTTGTTTTTCCTTACCGGTGAAATGAAATGCCACAACCACCGTATGATTCACTTTTACATGTCTTGACACAACACTTTTTCACCATTTTCACTATAAAAAAGCAACGTAGGTCAGTAAAACTTAAAATGCATTATGCGTTTTCAAAAAATAACAGAAAAGTCGCCATGACACTACCAGATGTCAGATTTCAGTGATACCAGAGTAATTTTATGATACCTACCAAACAATCATATTATTAAGATTATTTTATTTAAATAAAATTACTTACTTTATGTACAGATTGTAAAACTATAAATAAAATTTCGTATAGCTATAAATATTTATATGTTACTAAATGTACTTGTAGTTGGTGAAATATTGCATACCCATGTTTCTACCATCTTTAACATTTTTATCTATTGGCAAGTGAGAAAAAGGGACAAACGACTCTCTTCGAGCTATCTCTCTCGGCTCGTTTTGCCTCGGTTAAGATTACCTAACAAAAGTAAACCTAAGGTGCAGCATATATGGTTCAGTTTTGTATGATATGATTTTTGGAGTGCTCAGTCCTGATGTATATAGTTATAATAAGTCCATGATTAACATTCATAAAATTGTTTTTTTTTTGTAGTAGAAATTTTTTAGAAGTAAAAGAGTTAGATTTTATGTTTATTATTGTATATTTTTGCCAGATGATAAAATTAATACTACTTGTACACTGGTTCTAGTTTTTTTTAGTTCACGGATCACTCCTAGAGCTCAAACAACCGGAGCTTTTTAAATGTTTATTAAAAAAAAACATTTTCTCGAAGATATTCAGATTGGGTTGATACGAGATAGAAGATTTTATTTACCAAGTTTAAATTATCCATTTATTCAAGCACATATAATTTATTAAAACGTGTCAGTTATATTAACATCCATTGTATCAAACTGTCTACGATGTTAACTTTATAACCCTTATCTTACTCAAAGTGTCAGAGTCTCATGGGGAATCTCGACATCTGTCTCCCGGCTTCCATCCGATACCTCTGGAGCAGCTTGGGTTGAATGTTATGAAAGTATCTACTGAATTTGTAAATTGTGGTGTTACTAACAATATATACCACGAATTACTACCTAATAAGTTTAATAAATAAATCGACAAATACTGAAAACCTTTTGATTGATTTGAGTCAAGTTTTGAATTAGATCATCAACTTATGTAACTGGTCAACCAACTTTTCTGCTAGCATTGTATGGCCCAAGTTATAATTATCAGGATAGCTTACTGTTGTGTAGTAGGTAGTTTCCTAGTTAGTGTGCCTTTCGGTAAACTTCACCCTAAATTTTCTGATTTATTACACGTATTTGCTTTTATTATAAATCACAAAAACATTCGTGCGAAACATAATTATTATTATGAATCATCTTTCCGTCTCAACTTCAAACAAATAACAGAAATAGAACGCTCTTTTAAATTCATTTAGCTTTTAGTATTTTTGTGGTACAAATAGATTTAAGCTTTAGTTACCTGCTTGGACAAGCGTTTCATGTTTTTTCTCTTCTTGAATTGGTGTCTTCTTAGCTCCTTCTTCATCTTCATCGTAACTGGTTTCTGATGAAGAGTTACGACGTGGTATTGGTTGGTGTTCTTCTTCGCTGTCTTCTGATTCCACGAACATTTTGGGAAAGTTTTACTGCCTGAAAACTAAAAAGATATAATATTGTAACATGTGTGTATTATTTAATGTGTTAATGTTACGTAATAATGAAAAAAAAAAAACCGGATTTCGGTCCGTAAATTTAATTTGTGAGCAAGATTGTAATATCTCAAAATGCCCAATTTTGAGATATTCAAAGAACAATTTTTAAAATAATGCCCGAATAAAATAAAAATTTCGAAAAGAAAAATTTCCATCACATTTTACCAACACCAATTTTCTTTTTCAAAGAAAATTGTTCAACAGAACGTAAAATCAATTCCAGGATTAAGACAAAGTGATTTTTTAAATGTCTTCTGTCAAAAGTTTTTCTGTTCCAAAACTTGGGGTCCCGAATCGTACCCGAAACTTTGAAGAGAATAAAAACACAAATTGTTCCTTTTTAGTCTAAGAGACGTGTTTCTTTTATGCATTATTAAGACGTTTTTGATGTTTTTCCATCTGTAATTTCTCGGCTTTGCCCATGACAAATTATAACAAAAACCTTCCTCGTTTCACACTCTTTCTATTGGTGAATAGTGATAGTGATTTATAAAAAAACGCAACGTACTAAAATATTTACCAATTCTAGACGAGTTTCGAAATCATAGTTACGTTAATGTAATTATTTAACTTCTAGAAGCTAATTGTAAACCACGAGCAAATACTTATTACTATTTGAGAGTCTTTCAAAGTTCTATTATTCTGTTTATAAACAAGCGGTTGCTTTGGTAAACGGCAGTTTACGCATGCGTGAATATCGAGCCTGGTACTAAGTGGTACCAAATAGTACCATTGACAATATTAATGCTATGAGTAACCATGGGGTATTTGGAGTTTTATAAAAATGTTAATAATTATGTTTCAATCAATCTACCACTACTTTGGTCTTCCTCTTACCCCTATGTAAGAGGAAGACCAAAGTAGTGGTAGATTGATTTGGCAAAAATGAAATAAAAAAAAATAAAAAATAACAACAATCCATATTTAAGTCAAGAGTGGTTATAGGTTATTTCTAGGGAAGGGTGTTTCACCGTCGACCACGTCATCGCTTACCATTAGGTGAGAAAGTGGTCAAGTGCGAGCCTATACAAAAATAAAATTAAAATATTTATAGCTAGGATTTCAATAGTCTTGAAAGAGAGTTACCGCGGCCCTGGTACAAACAACTGAAGGAACAAGGGTGGGTTTTAGTCAGTAAAAGTCTGACATGCCCTCCCGCTTTACCCAGACCGGGAGAAGTCATTGGATAAATTTCCACCACAAAAAAAACGGATTGCAATAGTCACCATTATTAGACCGACTGCATAAAAATATGTATAAGTATATGAAAGCAGAAGAAATACTGCACTGACCACAAATAAATTGGAATAAGGGGAGAATAAAAAATAAAAAAAATATTATGAAGATGATGAATACACTCCGTGTGGTACCATGAAGATTCACGGTACTCGTTTCGCTTTTTTTCTCTCATTTTTTCACAGCTGAAACTATAGACAAGCAAAGCGTCAGTAAGGTCAGAGATTTATTTGCCTTTAATATATTTAAAGCCTTACAAACTATTGGATCTAAACCAATCTACGCCAATTCTAGGTGTCGCCACCATATTCATTTTTTTGCACTAAAATGAAGTTAAAAAGAAAATGTAATCAGGCAAATGTAGTCTCTTAGATAGTGTTCAAAAGTGAGTGTTTTACTTTACAGTTCTTCTTGTTATTTTTTTATTAAACCTGTTAATACCGTAGACATACAGTTAACAACCATGCCCCAACGAACAATAACTGCAAACACCAGCCTCATAACCTTAAAAATACTCTTTAAACCTTTATAAAACCACTCACCGAGGTATATAATCCGGCTTGTTGGAAAAAGGCTCAACCAGATAAAATTGTTTCAGACTGCCCTATCTCGACGCAAGGAGTCGGCGGCTCCACTGACGGGGGAGAGAGAAAGCACGATATTTCGTCACGGGTTTGGTTACCCTCTCGCTCTGGTGTTAAGACTACGAGTGTTACAGGTGAGTGGTGGTTTCAGTATTATAGCTAAGAATTTGCATTTGGAACATTTCCGCGTTGGTTAAGTGGAGAGTTAAACAAGGTGTCCTTGTTTTACCATTAGGCTTTGTTATAATATAACTCCAACATAAAGAGAATATTATTCTCTTTATGTCGGAGGAAAATGAGGATACCAGAGATTTCAAGAACTCCTTAGAAATCACGGTAGACCACGAATATTCTTGTTAGGGTTCCGTACCCAAAGGGTAAAAACGGAACCCTATTACTAAGACTCCGCGGTCCGTTTGTCTGTCTGTCCGTCTGTCTGTCACCAGGCCCGCATCTCATGAACCGTGATAGCTAGGCAGTTAAAATTTTCACAGATGATGTATTTCTGTTGCCGCTATAACAACAAATACTAAAAACAGAATAAAATAAATATTTAAATGGGGCTCCCATACAACAATCGTGATTTTTTTTGCCGTTTTTTGCGATAATGGTACGGAAACATTCGTGCGCGAGTCCGATTCGCACTTGGCCAGTTTTTTTTTATTACGTCTTCTTCCTAAAAGTGTATTGTCATATGACAAAATGCTAATATAATATATCAAAATGTTAAAATAGTCAGTGATATGTCGTTTCACTAAACTAAATGTAGTAAAATGTTAAACAAATCCGGCCAAGTGCGTGTCGGGCCACGCGCAGTAATAGGGTTCCGAAGTTGCATAATAATGTGGACTAAAAAGAGGGTTTTGTTGTTGTTACATAAACATTAGAACGGTTTCAGCGGCTCACAAAGTCTAAAAACGGGCCCACATAGGTGATGTTTTTTTTTATCTATATTCTCGCATTTGACCACTATCTCGCCTGATGGTAAGCGATGATGTGGTCTACGGTGAAGCACGCTTGCCTAGATGTAATCTATTCACTCTTGACTTAAACTAAATAAGGACTAGCTGGTAACTGAAGAAGGAGTTATAAAATCCAACTTTGCAACTGAAGTTAGAAAAATATTATCTATTTGAGTACTACCGCGGGTGCGAATTGCGAAAGGAGCCGATACGAGCGCGCATTAGAGCCACAGGGAATGGTATAGTTCGTTCCTGGATCCTTGCGTGCATGCTCCTTGTTTATTTCTCTTTCGGAATTAGAAAAAAATCGTATGTATTCACCTCTAACCTCCTTTAACACCGCAGATTAGGGTGGGTGAATCCTCTAATCTGCGGTATTCACTATTTCATTCTGGAAAGTTTTACGCTACTCAATTAGTGATGAAGTCGGGTCGAATATTGACTTTATAGAAGGATATCGACAAAAGAAAATAAGTAATTTGCTTGGAAATCGAATATAATTTGACTTTACTTTTACGTTTTAATTACAAAACGTCGAAAATACTTCTGCACTAACACAAAATAGACTCCACTGCGCGCATGCGCCGTATGGACTACGTTCTGGTACTGCCAACGACACCGGCCACTCCAGTGCGTTATTCGAGCTTAAATATTATTAATTTAGAAATCATTATTATTAAGGATGTTACGATTTTATTTTTGTTAATTTTTACATGGTTCATAAGTATATATTTACTATCTGTTTTACACAGCTAACAACGTTATTTAAGTAATTTTTCAATGGCATTTGTACAAAAATTTTACTGTGCCAAGTACATTTTATAAGTTGGTCGACTATTACTCGTAAACTTGTAAAGCCTGTTATGATTTCATTTTTGTATATGTTTACATGGTTCGTAAGCATTATATTTACTCTGTTTTACATAGCTATCAACTTTATTTGAGTAATTTTTCAATGGCATTTGTACAAAATTTTTACTATTCCAAGTACATTTTATAAGTTGGTCGACTATTACTCGTAAACTTGTAAAGCCTTGTTATCCGTGATAATTTTCCTTTTAATTTCGTTATATTTACTACTGCCGTAAATTTTTTCACATAGCCAAGAGCAATCATTTCGCTGGCAGGGGGGGGGGGGGGACACTTGACTCTAACATAAATATGCAACTTAAAGCTTAATTTTACGCAAACGAATCTCTGAATCGATAAAAAACTTTTTTGAAAAAAATACTACCGACTTCCAAGTAAGAAAACTAGAAAGTGAAAAATAACTTTATTTTTGGAAGTCGGTGTCTGTGCTAGGTACCAAATTTTTAAGTTATGGACACCGACTTCCAAAAATAAAGTTATTTTTCACTTTCTAGTTTTCTTACTTGGAAGTCGGTAGTATTTTTTTCAAAAAAGTTTTTTATTTTTCACTTTTTAGGGTTCCGTACCCAAAGGGTAAAAACGGGACCCTATTACTTTAACTCCGCGGTCCGTCTGTCTGTCTGTGTGTCTGTCTGTCACCAGGCTGTATCTCATGAACCGTGATAGTTAGACAGTTGAAATTTTCACAGATGGTGTATTTCAATTGCCGCTATGACAAATACTAAAAACAGAATAAAATATTTTTTTATGTGGGGCTCCCATACAACAAACGTACGTCACACATGATTACTTGCGGTAATGGTACGGAACCCTTCGTGCGCGAGTCCGACTCGCACTTGGCCGGTTTTTAGTTGTACCTACCTAATAAGTAAGTACCTATAACGACAGAATAGATTACCCGAATAACATGAAACTTGAATATAACCGGATAAATGAGAGACCTGCATACCCCTTTCGAGCGTACTGGCGTGATGTTATGTTACGAAATGGTATAAACAATAAACAGACATGCGATTGCAGCATTCCCGAGAGATTTGCCTTTATTTATTGAAGAGTTTTGTTGTATATCTCCGAAGTTCTTCATCAGATCTTCACCAAATTAAAATGGGACCAATTTCGGAATATACTCTTTCAAACAAAAAAAGAATTTTCAAAATCGGTCCACAATTGACGGAGATATCGGTGAACATACATAAAAAAAAAAAAAAAAAAAAAAAAAAAAAAAAAAAAAAAAAAAAAAACATACATAATGTCGAACATAGAACCTCCTCCTTTTTTGGTAAGTCGGTTAAAAAATGGTTTTAACAAACCCATATTATTTTTGAATGGCCTATCCAACGATACCCCACACCATGGGATAGATGAGCAAAAAAAAATACATCCCCACTTTACGTCTATGGGAGGTACCCGAAAAAAAAATATTTTTCATGATTTTATGTTACCACTTTGTCGGAATTATTAATATGTATATACTTGCCAAATTATAGCTTTCTAGTACTTGGATTCTCTGAGCTAAGCTGCGGACGGACAGACGGACAGAGCGAAACTATAAGGGTTCCTTGTTGACTTCGGAACCCTAAAAAACGGGCACTACATAATAAGATTGAAGTCATGCATCTTGTCTCGCTCCCAGTCATACATGCTTAGGAGGAAATGACAATACCAGGGTTAACCAGGGTTAGGTATTTTTTACTTTAATCTATAATAGATACACACACGGTGCCTGACCTGCAGGGAATCGAACCCAGGACCTCTAGATCAGCAGTAGCGCTAATGAAAATAATATTTTAACACAACACAAAACAACACTATACAACACAACATGAAACGACACGACACTACAACACAACACTACATAACATAACATCTTACTAATATTATAAACGTGAATGTTTGTCAGGATGGACGGATGGATGTTTGCTCTCTTTCATCCAATAACTACTGAACGGATTTTGATACATCTGTACAGAAATTCTGCTTATACATCAGAATATAGGCTATAATTTATAAAAAATTTGGGAGAAGTATTAATACCACGCTGTTGGTATAACATAACATTACGCCTAAATTATCCGAAGGGGTATGCAGAAGTGCATCTAAAATGTAAATGTACACGCACATTTTAGTCCGAAATACATGTACGATTGCTGTAGGGTAGGCCGTAGGTCACGGGTGCGAAACTATTGGAAAAGCTAGTAACACGATGCGTGATAATACTGTAATTCCTCAATGAAAACATTACGTGGGTACGGATATTCAGTTAGCGATAAAACGTACAAACCTGCCACTTTAAGTACAAACGTGATGGATGGCGCTGAATGAGGCTGTGACCGCAATACATCTCGGTGGTTCCGTACTAATGACAGTCCATCTTTCCTCTTTTATCCATTTCGTTAAAAGATCTGTCTTCCTGTTATTGATCTGTGTCCTGGCCATGTCTTTCTGAGAATAAACCGTCTATAGAAAGGAAAAGATTTTCCTCGATGAAAATAACACATTTTTTACTCCTTGATCGAGTGGGTACTTAACTACTGAAGTAATATCGTAATCACTAGTCCGCTGAGTCGTAAAGGCAATCCGCAGTGTAATTGCGTAGTACGCAATCAATGGCCAATTGAACATCCATTTTTCATTTCAACAACATTGCGTAATCGAGCAGACGAATGAAATAATGGCTTGGGAAATCCTATCCAACAAAATTCTTCGGATAATGAAATAAAATAAAATGTGTTACGCTATTGAAGGGCTGGTTCTATTATCTTAATAAAATTGCCTGCTGTTTCAAGTTTGAAACTGTTTAAATAAACGATTTTGAAAATACATATGATTTTGATTTGCACAACTCGACAACGGCACCTACTGTTACAAACACCTTGCACGAACTCTTACGAAATATTGTTCATTCAAATAGCTTCAGCACGTTTTGAAATACGAATGCAATAAAAACAGCCCCTTCAACAGTTTTTCAGTTACTCTTTTCTGAGCTGGAAACAAGTTTCGCATGAAATTGCAATTCAATCGCTCTAGTGGCAAGCAAAGACATTTTTCAAAAAAAAAATCTGTCATCGTTTGCACTGGTTTTCAGAAATCAATAAAAATACACAAAGCGATGAGCTGTGAAATTAAATGGTTGTCTCTCCAACAAGTAAAACTTTTCCTCTTTACAAGTTTTTGTACTTATAGTTCTTAATAACTACGAGATAATTATCTTGACAGTTGGAACTTAGTTCTCGAACAATGAAGACAGTTCTGTTAGTGTACTACGGAGATTTTATTTTTATAGTTGGACTAGTTTTATAAGACTTATATTTAGAAAGATTTTTCAACTTTTTAGGGTTCCGAAGTCAACAAGGAACCCTTATAGTTTCGCTCTGTCCGTCTGTCCGTCCGCAGCTTAGCTCAGAGAATCTAAGTACTAGAAAGCTATAATTTGGCATGTATGCATATACATATTAATAATTCCGACAAAGTGGTAACATAAAATGATGAAAAATATTTATTTTTCGGGTACCTTCCATAGACGTAAAGTAAGGATGTATTTTTTTTTTCTCATCTATCCCATGGTGTGGGGTATCGTTGGATAGGCCATTCAAAAATATTATGGGTTTGTTAAAACCATTTTTCGATTCTGAGATTCGTTTGCGTAAAATTAAGATTTAAGTTGCAAATTTATGTTAGAGTCAAGTGTCCCTGTCCCACTGCCAGCGAAATGGTTGCTCTTGGCTAGGTGAAAAAATTCACGGCAGTAGTAAATATAACGAAATTAAAAGGAAAATTATCACGGATACCAAGGCTTTACATGTTTACGAGTAATAGTCGACCAACTTATAAAATGTACTTGGGACAGTAAGTTTTTTTTACAAATGCTATTGAAAAATTACTTAAATAAAGTTGATAGCTGTGTAAACCAAGTAAATATAACGCTTACGAACCATGTAAAAATATTCAAAAATGAAATCATAACAGGCTTTACAAGTTTATGAGTAATAGTCGACCAACTTATAAAATGTACTTGGCACAGTAAATTTTTTGTACAAATGCCATTGAAAAATTACTTAAATAACGTTGTTAGCTGTGTAAAAAAGATAGTAAATATATGCTTATAAACCATGTAAAAATATACAAAAATAAAATCATAACATCCTTAATAATAATGATTTCTAAATTAATAATGTTTAAGCTCGAATAACGCATTGGAGTGCCCGGAGTCGTTGGCAGTACCAGTCCGTAGTCCATACGGCGCATGCGCGCGGTGGAGTCTATTTTGTATTTGTGCAGAAGTATTTTCGACGTTTTGTAATTAAAATGTAAAAGTAAAGTCAGATTAGATTAGATTTCCAAGCAAATTACTAATTTTCTTTTGTCGATATCCTTCTATAAAGTCAATATTCGACCCGACTTCATCACTAATTGAGTAGCGTGAAACTTTCCGGTATTAGAGGCGATTAGAGGTATACATAAGACTTTTTTCTAATTCCACAGGAGTAATAAATTTGCGTGCACGCTACACAAGGATCCAGGAACGAACTATACCATTCCCCGTGGCTCTGACGCACGCTCGTATCGGCTCCTTTCGCAATTCGCACCCGCGGTGGTACTCAAATAGTTAATGTTTTTCTATCTTCAGTTGCGAAGTTGGATTTTATAACTCCTTCTTCAGTTACCAGTTAGTCCTTATTTAGTTTAAGTCAAGAGTGAATAGATTACATATAGGCAAGCGTGCTTCACCGTAGACCACATCATCGCTTACCATCAGGCGAGATATAGGTCAAACGCGAGAATATAGATTTAAAAAAAACATCATTCTATGTGGGCCCGTTTTTAGACTTTGTGAGCCGCTGAAACCGTTCTAATGTTCATGTAACAACAACAAAAGCCTCTTTTTAGTCCGCATTATTATGCAACTTCGGAACCCTATTACTATTTACCCTAACCCCATTTACTATTTTTTCATAGCTGTATAGATCTATCCTATTTTATATGACCTTTTTTCATGTAGTCTGTTGCCAATATCAAAATGTTAATTTATTTGGTGCGACATGTACTTTTCTTGCAAAATTTTCTAATAATGGAACAAGGTCTCAGAATTGTCAAAGGCAACATAAATAGCACTTCTCAGGGAATCCCCTTCTTGGCATATTTTTTTAGACATAATATTGTTTGGCATAACTTTTATCAGCATAAATATTTAAGGCATAACATTTATTCAAGATAATAATTTTATGGGTTCATTTTTGAACGTCGAAAATTAAAATACCTAAGGGTAAAATTTCAATGTTCAAAACATCGAAAATTTTAATACTCCAGCAAGCCGAAGCTGCGGAGGTGAGCTTACATTTACGTAAAGGCGAAAGGACTGCACTACCCGCAGCTCCGGAGAAGTGTCAGAAGCAACTTAAAAGTGTTTTAATGTCGATATTTAGAACATTCGATACTCTGTACTTCGATATTTTACGAAATTTATTATTATTTGATATAAGGATTCAATTGAATTAGGTTAAGGTGCGGGAGGGGTAGCCCTTGGGCCACCCGTGAGCCGCGAATATGTTTGTTTTATTCCAAAGAACATTATGTGTAAATATTATTATGCCAACAGTATTTATGGCAAAACATTTATGCCTAATAATATTATGCGTAATGATTATTATGCTGAATTTCGTTATGCCAAAGTAAATTATGGGAGTACATTTTATACTTATCATTAGAATAAACCTATTACTCACACAGATCATCCGTAATTTCTTTGGTATTCCAGCTAATCGACATTCTCTCGCTAGCATCTTATAACACCTAACAGAAATATCTGATAGGTTGATTTGAGAACGTATTTATTTCTGCTAACTTGATCGTTGGTTTGTGATTAAAAAGGCGTATGCGATTCATCGCGGAGACAAACACAGTTTTTTAGTTGTTTAGGCGCTTAGAAAAACATAAATTCCCGCCTCCCCTTTAGAGGATGTACAGTATACGGGATTGCAAATACGCTACCCGACCCTTCACGCCCTGGCAAATATCGCGTCACAAACCATTACATTAAAATAAATTAAATTTCTCTAAATACACAAAGATCAAAGCAAACAAAGCCCATATTTGATCTAAAAATATTACACTCCTGGGGCAGTAGGGTAAATATGAAATAGAATCATCAAATGCACAACTTCGCTCACAAAGCGCCAATATTGGTCTAACGTAAAGCGTTGGTAGTCATGGTAACCATAGCCGTCGGGATAACAAGTTATTGCGAAAAATTCTATATTATTTCGCATTATTTCTTTGTGAATATGACACTTTGTGTTTGAATACAGGAAGATCAAAGTATCAGATCCAAGGGTGTGTTTAATGTGAGAAATTGTTTGCTTTCACTCTAGCTGAAAATAGTTTCTGATTATATGTTGTGACGTATGTGGCATGACCTTTGTAAAGGTCTATTCACACTGCTCCGACATCCGGGTTTCGGAAACGTCCAAGCTCACGCCAGAGATCGAAAACGCTTATTGATTGATAAAATAGACCACAACGCGTTCTGGTATATTTACAACAGCAACAACTCAATATTCGCATAGTTGGTAACCATAGGTGACGGGTTCTACTAAACACAGAAAAACCTAATATTTCCCTACCTGATTCACGTAGCTTCACCTTTGCCCAGCAGAAGGTATGGGCCAATCAATGAGTTGGAAGAAGATTAAAATTTACTATAAACGTACTGCCCAAATGGAGGTAAGTTATATCTTGGATGTAACGTAAGATAATAATTTGCAACATCAATATTATTTATGTACTTGCCTTTTTGATCTAGTTGTCACAAATGCTTCTGCTGAGTATGAAGTCCTGTGTTCCATTTTCGGATCGGACAAAATTTTATTAGGATTTTCTATCTGAAATATTTTCAGTAGCGGTTCGGAATTTGAACTTGGCTGTTTGATTGATGGAAATAGGCTAACTTAACCCTTAAGACGACGACTAACGCCAACGACCTTGAGGGAACAAAACGCGCACTCGTTTCTCACCCGCGCGACCCAAAATTTAGTAGTCTTTTGTACTTTCTTTATTATTCTAAGACTTTAAGATAATTAAATTGTCTTTGAGATGGAGTCAATTTCATTAAAATACGCCCAGCGGTTTTGGTGCGTTTTTAGTGTTTTTTTTTTCATTTTAGACATAACTTTACAAATTATTTACACCATGTTATACGAATAAAACTCAAAATTTACTGAAATCAAATTATTAAGAAAATGGTCTAATGTAAGATATTTTTTTTCCAAAAAACTACGACTAGCCGTTTAGACGTCATTCTCATTTTAAAATTAGCTACTCATGGGTATCTGCGCCATAAGTGGGTTTCTGCCTAACCGATGGCGTGATGTCATGTCAATCATTAACATCGCTGATAACACAGACAGACGAAGGACCCAGTTTCATAAATCAATTCAATACCACAAGACGATTGCTCATTAGAAATAGAAGACTTGCAAGTTCAGTTCAATAAATGCTCGGAATTATATTGATTGATCACTCGCCTGCCAAGTGCCAGTCAATTATATCTCAAACATTGAATATTCATAGTTGAGACGACTCCGGAGAGACTGAAATTTCTTGTGTTATTAATATTAAATGGGGCAAGATTCTGCGGTTATAGCAAAATGCAAAATTTCGTCAGATAAATCTTCCGATTTTGCTGTATACTATTTTGATTTTAATGACCATGTTGGAGAATGTTTATTTTATGCAAAAGGCGCCTACCGCTATAATATTCTAAATAATTTCCTCCACTCGACTCTAACGCTCTCAATATTGATAGTTACAATGTGTTGTGTATGGACATTAATTGAGGCATTTTTTTCATTTTTCTTGGCGTTTTAGTCAAGTAGAGTGGAGGAAGAATCGTTAAAAAGTCTTAGTACTTAGCTAAAACAATGTTCTTTACCCGCCTGATACTCAATGTGAGTGCAGTGTCGCAGTTCAGAATGTGACCCACGAGTTGGAGTGCCTGATGTGTCCGTTCACCATCACTTTTGAGGATCTTATGAATGCCATTGATTCTACTGATAAAAAATCCAATCCTGTTTAAAAAGTAACCCTCGAAAAGCACCTAACTACAAAAATGTAAAGAGTATGGCCCATTATTAATGTGGGTATTCACTCAATTTCACGTTAATTAAAAAGGCTTTCCAGCTGTTCCAATTATATGAAAAAACTGTTCAAAATGCCAGCATTTTTTATTAGTTAAGACAGGTATTTATTTTGCAAAATTAGCCTAAAACCTAGAAAAAACATCTGACACTAGTCTTGCTAAGGGATATCATCTTACCCAGTTACTGGGTTGTGGTGATCAGATAGGCAGTCACTCCATGTATTTACTGCTGCTCATCTACATTTGGTTAGATTGGAAGCTGACTCCAACATAGTTGGGATAAGCTTAGGCAGATTTTTCTGCCCCTTCGAGAAATACTGACCTAATGTTATTTTATGTTAATACTAGCTGCTGCTAGCGGCTTCGCCCGCGTGAATGTCGAAAATTAACCCAATATTACCGGGATAAAAAGCATCCTATGTGCTATTCCAAACTATAATCTATCTTTGTACAAAATTTCATCCAGATCCGTTCAGTAATTATTGCGTGAAAGAGTAACAAACAGTATTTAGGGTGTTTATATGTTTGTTATTCTTTCACGCAATCATTACTGAACGGATCTGGATGAAATTTTTAATACTAGCTGCTGCCAGCGGCTTCGCCCGCGTGAATGTCGAAAATTAACCCAAGGCATCATATTACCGGGATAAAAAGCATCCTATGTGCTATTCCAAACTATAATCTATCTTTGTACCAAATTTCATCCAGATCCGTTCAGTAATTATTGCGTGAAAGAGTAACAAACAGTATGTAAGGGTGTTTGTATATTTGTTATTCGTTCACGCAATAATTACTGAACGGATCTAAGAATCTCGGATCTAAGTAGGAAGTAAGATACATGTAATTGGAGGTAGCATAAATAGGTATGGTAAAGTACCAGTAGGTACCTACTCATACTGGTACTTACTGCTACCGTACCTTATTTTAGAATCTATTTTATTTTAAGTAGTAACTTGGACGAAGACAGATGTTGTTTACAGCAAATCTAACAAACGAGTATCTTGCTGCCCATGAATCATACGAAATTCATACCCAGACAAGATGTCACCGGCATCCATTTGAAACATATGTGGATCGTCCCTATTTCACATGATTGATTGCCCTATCTATTGCATGTTGGATGGAACCTATACATTTATATAGAATGCTGTTTCATTGCATACAGAATGAGCCTGATGTCAGTTTCATCTAGTATGTGTGATCCAATAGTTGAAAAGGTTAGGTTAATAGGTATCTTATCATAGATGTTGAAGAAGCTTGCTGCAAATAAGATAAATGTTAGTTCAGGTAATAAATGGGATGACATGAATTTAACGAGAACAATAAAAATAAATTTTCGTCGGATTGAGTGGAATGAGCACTTTCTTTCTTTTAATACTCGTAGTTATTCGATTTACTAAATAGGTAGTCATGAAAAAAATGGAGCTTTTTCTTTAGAGCGAGCATTATTTTTATATTAGACTGGTAAAATCATATTTGTCCAAAAAATTATAAACAATATTTGAAGTGGTCTTATAAAAATAACAGCATGGACACAATACCTGTTTCTTTTCTGTTCTGGCGTGGATAGTCCTCATTGGATGCCCTCAGGGGTCTGGTGAGCGGGCTCGCACTACGCGCCGCCACCTCGGGTCCTGATGTGTGGGGGGCGATGGACTCGGGAACGTCCGTCGCCCCTGGACCCATTCAAGGGTTCGGAAATGGACGTTGTGCATCCTCCGCCGACGCTCGATGGGTCTGCTGTTGGCTGGGTGAGTGGACGAAATCTCACTCCCCCTTTCCGCAGCCTCCTTCTGCGAGACGACTGTTTCAGAAAAGGATACCACCGCCGCGTCCCAGGACTCTTTGCTTTCGATCATCTACTATGGCCCGCAGCGACAAGTCACTGCCTACTCTTGAGATGAGGGCACGACGTGGCTCCTCCCAAGTGGCACACTCTGTCAGCGTATGCCGCACCCTGTCCTCCACGAATACAATACCGTTTTATTTTTTTTGCGTGGAGAAATGCTCATGCATACTATGCTACCACGGGGAGATAGTGCAGTCATGTGGGAATCCAACCCACTAAAACTCCACGGCGCTTACGGAGGAAACACGGACACGCGTAAGCAATCATCCGCGAACACCGGACCCTCCTCTGGGGAGTACCACCCATCACCAGTGCACCAGAAAACTATGCATGCCGTGACCACCCCAGGGACCAAACCAGCACATAGGTGCCAGACGATCCCGTGTATGGCACCCTTGGTCCCCCTGTGACGGGTCAGGTCAGTGGCCCCGCCGCCTTCCACTTTTCGGCCGCAGGTGATTGAGAGAGCGGCCAATGCTATACTGACACTCCTCTTGCCCGGCGGCCCCACCGCGTCCGCCATTAGACGGTGGCGACCCCGTCCAGGTCGCAGAAGATAGGGAGACCAGCGCACAGCAAAATCAGCACTCCTCTCCCGCCGCGGCCTCCAACCCTCAGCCGCGATGCTTCCCATACGACATCACTTCCAGCCTCAGTTGTGATGTCACCCAAGCGGTACCACAACCTACTTGTCGTTCTTATCGGCAAAAGCCCTGACGAGAGGCCTTGGGCCATCGGCCTTGGGTTCCTCTTCGCTTCACCGTGGGTGACCAAGCCACGGCTACTGAGCCCTCCGCCTCGACAATGCGGGAACTGAGGAGGCCGAATACAATACTTACCTAAACTAATGAAATTGACTACCTCTGTTCAAAGTCTCGAAGCAATACAATCAACTCAAGACGTCTTAAACAGCTCGAAATAAGACATTAACTTCAAGAGTCTCAAACTAAAACTTACCATAAATCAAATTACAGTTCAAAAGGGTATTCTTTTTATCCGTGTTACGTAATACAGAAACCACGAATTGGATTAAGTCACCCTTCAAACTTTACTTAACGCTCAATCGGATTACGGCCAATCGTCAAACGAACGTATCTTGCAAAGAGCCAATGAAGTCCCCACTATGATGGCTTGTAAAAGCAGAAAAATAAGGTGGTCGTTCTAGTTTTGTGCGGTCGGGTTTCGTATTAATTTATTTTATTTTTGAAGGACGGTTTGAGTTATCTACTTAGGTACCATTCACATAGTAACGTGAGAAGCGCTCTTGCCTCGCAGGATTTTATGATTTAACAAAGCATTGAGATTTAATTACCTATTTTTTTTTTTTTATAATTCTGTACTGTTCTTACCTTTTATATTCAAGTTATAAAAAGTTTTATGTTAATGTATCTTTTACTCATAAACCTTCCGGAATACGTTCTCTAAATGATGGTGTAATCTCTATCAAAATCCGTGGCGGAGTTTAGGAGAACAAAGCTACCACGTATACATGCATGAAAAACGACTTTAAGTTGTAGGTATACACCATGAGAATAGTTGTTTTTAACGTTCCCACTGCTGGGACACGGCCTCCTCTCTGAGAGGGGAAGTGGACTAATCTACCACCCGGCCCAGTGCGGATTGGTGGATGTCACATGACTTCGAATTGTTAATCCTAGGACATGCCGGTTTCCTCACGATGCTATGTTTTCCTTGTTCGTCTTGACAGCAGTGGTGATGAAATAAATTAATACGCTTGCCTGGGTTCGACCTTTACGATTCGTAAGTAGGGGCTAAATAATAACAGCCGCACGGGTCGATCTTCAAGGTTAAGCAACGCTTGACGAGGTCGGTCCGTGGATGGGTGACCATTTCAACATACCGAGTTTCCTCCGTGCCTCGGAAAGCACGTTAAGCCGTTGGTCCCGGCTGTCATTTGAAGATCTTTGACAGTCGTTACGGATAGTCAGAAGCCTGAGATCTGACACCAGTCTTGCTAAGGGGTATCGTGTTACCCAGTTACTGGGTTGTGGAGGTCAGATAGGCAGTCACTCCATGTAAAACACTGGTAGTCAGCTGAATCCGGTAAGACTGGAAGCCGACCCCAACAATAATTGGGAAAAAGGCTAGGCAGATGATGAAGTAGGGGCGGTGACCACTATGCCACCACTGCTTCAGCTGCTTCATAGATTGTTATAATCAGCTATCACAAAACTTATTATCGGAATATTTAATGCTATAGCAACCGAAGCACTGAATTTTTTCTTCCAAAAAAATCGCATAACTCCTTGAGACTCGTCTGCAAACTATAAGTGGTATTGCATTACAATCCCTTATTACGTACTCATACTGAAAATTAACACCGTCTGTTCATACATACATACTTACGTGGAAGCATTTATTAGTGTCCGATAAAATCTATATTTTTGTTAGTCAGTCAGTAGATAGACTTATAAACTTTATCTAAGTTTATTAGCCGACTTCAAAAAGGAGGAGGTTATCAATTCAACTGTATTTGTATGAGTCTCTTTAAAACCTTAAACTAGAACCGCTTTTGATGATTCTTTTTTTATTTGAAAGCTGGTGCTTCTTATGTTGTCCCATTTGGAGTTATACAACATAACTTCTGAATAATAATAAATAAATAATATAGCTTTTTATTCCATATTTCGCAATTATATTTCAAATGTTGTTATTTGTTTGCTTTATTTTATGTTAGTATAATTAATAATAATAAAATATAGCTTTACATTCCATTCCTAATTACTGAAATTTAATAATATAAACAATTTATAGTATCTTTACAATAATAAAGACATACAATAACAAACAATTTATACATATTTAAGTAGAAACAACAATATAAACAATTTGAGCATGGCTTTAGATTGTAGTTAATAATAAATTAAATATTTAAAATTGATTGTTACATTACATACAATTAAATTAAAATTGATCATCATGGATTGTTAAATTAAAATTGATTAGTGAATTATAAATTCAATTTGATAATTGAATTACAAATTAAAATTGAATATTTAATTATAAATTAAAATAGATTATGTTTCATGAAGAATAACAATTAAAATTCCATTTGATTAATAAATTTAAATAATGTGTTATAAGTATTAGTCTTTATTAATTGAAATATGTATCCCTTCTTGGGTATAGGCCTCCTCTAGCCTCTTCTATGACTCTCTGTCCTTGCCTATGTTTATCTAATCGTTTCCCGTCGTACTTGTTATATCATGAGTCCACCGTCTTACTGGTCTACTAACTTTTATTTTCCCTTTAGGCCCTTTCCATCGTGTGGTTTCTATGGTCCATCTTCTGTCCGTGTATCGCGAGATGTGACCAGCCCATTTCAATTCAGCGTAAGTGCATGTATGAGGGCGTCATTGAATTTAGTTTTTTGCCTGATCTTTTCGCTCTTCACTTTATGAATTTTCCTGATCATCAATATACTCCTTTCCATTGCTCTCTGGGTACATATGATTTTCTGTTTAGCTTTATTTGTAAATACCCAAGTTTGGCAACCGTATAGTAAGCATGATAAAAGGCATATATCAAATACAATCTTTTTCAAGTGCAAATTATAAATTCTCAATAAGCAACGGCAAATTTCTCGGGTTTGCCGCAATTCCATGTCTGTTTATTATTTACGCCATTTCATAACATTACGCCGGTACACTCTAAAGGGGAACGCAGATGTGTACAGTTCACCCTGGTACACTCTCATTTCACCGATTATGTTCAAGTTTTATTTTATTCGGGTAGTGTATTCTGGCATAACAATCGACTTCCAAAAAAAAAGTAATGTCAAAAATAACTTCAATTTCTGAAGTCGGTTTCAAAAATTGAAGAAACAAAACTAGGAACACCGACCGCTGAAATTGAAGTTATTATTATTATTATTATTATTATATTCTTTATTGTACACCACAAAAATATATACACAGGACAAAAAACACATAAAAGCAAGTGTACAATGGGCGGTCTTATCGCACAGGGCAATTTCTTACAGACAACCTTTACCTTTGAAGTTATTTTAACATCTGAATATAAAATGAATATAAAAATCCTTTAGATCAAAATGTATATAGTTAAATTGTCTTTAAGATGGTGAAAATTTGATTAAAATACGCTCGGTCGCGGCGATTTTAGTGCGATTGTCGTTTTTTTTATCGGTTTTAGACATATCTTAACAAATTAATTACATTATGCTATAAATAAAACTCAATATGTTCCTAGAACAAATTATTAAAAATGTCTGCGAGCAATGTGCACTGCCACTTAAATTTCTTCGGGCTATGTCGGTAACACAGATAAAAAAGGTTTACGCTACCTAAAGTTCACATTTACGGAACCCTAAGCCGAAAGCGATTGAGGGCGAAACGGATTATTTCTCTTCGCATTGTGGCTCGCCCAAGCAATAAAGTTGAGCAATAAGTACCGACTACCAACGTTGCTCGAATAAAAGTCGTTAATAGAGCTGAATTACAGCAACGCAGGTATTTTTTTTGCTATTCGTTTGGTTGTTACCGGCTTAGAAGCTACTTTATTAGTCTTTGCAGCAGATTTTGAGCGGCAGAAGTTACCTAGACTCTGGCCATTTTTTTGAGGACTGTTGACCTAGGAAATATTTTTAACACAAATATCAATATATTTTTAATAGATATTATAACGTTTTAGGTTATGAATTGGAGAGCAGTATTAGGCCAGTCGTATTGGCCGCGACCTACAAGTTGTAGGTCGTGGGTTCGAACCCAGGCAGGCGCTTTACTTTGTGTAAATTATTTTATCAGCACTGCTCTCAAACGGTAAAGGAAAACATCTATAAGTGCAGGTTTCCTCACGATGTTTTCCTTCATCGTTGTCAGCGATGTCTAAGATAAATTTAGAAAGCACATTATGAATTTGAAAAATCACATTGGTGCTTGCCCGGGTTTAAACCCACGACCTCAAGCAAGAGGAGCGAGATCATAGCCACTGGGCCACCACTACACAAACAGTCCATGAAGTTTGACAAATAGTTTATGATAGAGAAGCATTAAATTATCCAAAGTCTACCTTTTCCAAAGATATATATAGATACTCAAAAGGGACTGTGATTTTATTATAATAATCTCTTTGGGTTCGGGCCAATTCCACAAAACTTTCAATTCTATTAAGCTTAATCCAATATCATGAACTATTATGGCGCCTGTAACAATTTTACTATCATAACTTAGGATTTATACTGATTAGAATTTTAAAGTTTAAATTGATAATTTAAACTTTCAAATTCTAATCAGGTAACTAAGCGGCCTCCAGTGATGATGATGCTGGCTGACTGTTCAATATTTAAACACACAATGCAGATTCGATAGAAGAAGGAAAACAAAAACCCTTTCCTCCTGCCTCAGTATTAGATGTTCTTGGTGCTGGCACGATAGAATTTTGTGGCCCAAAACTTCCGCATTTCCCCGGCTTTAATCAATGATATCGTAAGCTTTGGTTGTCGCCGTTGGGCCAGTATAGGTTACGAATCAAGTCCTTGCAGGCATTCATCCCTCCACATGTTCTGGGCCAGCCTTCTATCTTCAGGAGGCTTGGAGATTCAATCTTATAACTGAAAACTTGAGGTGTCCAACTACAGGCCATTGACCACCACAGACCTTTTTTCTACTCCCCTCTATTTAAAACTGCTACGGACCAGTTCTGCCTGCTAAGACTGACTACTGCTTACCTACTTTGTGTTAAATTTTACCTACAATCACAAAATCAAACCCTAAGCAACTAAATCAGAATGATATATTTCATTTCCATTATGAAGTAATTAAAGCCTGGCCTTCGACAGCCTCTCCCTTATTCAGCAATGCTATTAAGATATTAGTTCCACTCCGATTCGAGCTGGTTTCAATGTTCCCTTTACTATGCAGCTTGCTAATGGTACGAACTAATCAATAGATGTATTACGTGCACGTAAACGGATATTGATGAGATAATGTATTAGTAGGGACCATACTAAGGGGCTTAGGGGTGCGCCCGTATCGTACTGTATAGTGAATGGTGATGCCTGAGTATTCAATGGCAAACACTGAAGGCTATCCTACTTAATACAATATATCCAGGTACAGTAGGGGGTGGGTTTATAATGATATGTGTATAGGGTAGTTTATGGACAAAGGCGAGCTTAACCCAAACTTTGGTGCTCACCAAACCTCAGTTGCGTAGAGAAATTTGCATATTAAGGCACAGAATAAATAATAGTACAAGTACAGAAGACTCACTTCGTGCAACAACTCATTGAAATAGAGACTCCTGCTAGTTAGCAACAAAGTGCAATTCAACTCGCATAAGCGCTCAGTGCCTAACGTGATATTCACCTAAACGTTGCCGTTCTCTTCTAACGCGTATCTCCGTCGCTGTCTGGCGCGGTTTGACTCGGCGCGTAAGGGTTGTCGACTTGCCGCTTTCACTTACATCCACTATCTACCTACTTAACCACGTAATCTTTCTTATGTTTGATGCCTATGATTACACGGTGAAGTAGGTAGATAGACAATGAATATTATAGACCGTCATTTTGTTTGGTACTTAACAAATGAAAACTAGGTTACCTAAACTTCATTTACTATAACATTAGACATTTAAATAAGCCCATTTTACAGCCCGGTCAATCGATTTTGACTTCTATTGCGTTGGTGATACGACAAATGGAAGCTGTAGTAAACAGTTGGTTTTGGTAACAGATTTGTGCTTTTTATATCATCCTTATGTATACGAGATAGAACACAAAATCGGTTGAACGGGCTGTAAAACGAGTTGTAAAGACGTCTAATGTTATTTCAAATTGAGTATAGGTACCTACCTCTTTGTTTACTCTTTAGTGATATTTTTTGTTAGTTTATTTAAAGTTGGCTTGAAGAACTCTTACGAAATATTTTTTGTTTGTTCGTTAGGTATAAGTAAGTACCTAGTTTTATATACAAACGTTAACTTTAATAAGTGCGTACACTTACTCAGGCTATTGGTAAATTCATAGGCTAAGTAGGTAACTACTTAGGCAATTATAATTTATTTTATCTACACTCACAACGTAATGTTCCAAATACGAATTCAAAAAATATTGTATAAACTCGTACTTTATATTCGTGGATTGGTAAAATTTAAAAAAAAATCCATTACAGTTCAACATTTTCCTTCGATTTTCAAACAACTGCATCATAAAATAACTTTTTAATTTTTATAGCACACTTTTACTTTTTAATTTTCTGGCGCGTATGGGCTGTAGTAAAGAAGTTTCATTGTCTGTGGATGCGCGCGCTGCCCAATGAGAATCTAAATTGTCCGCCATACCAAATATTTTTCCCTTTCCACTTTTGTTTTATTTCAACTGTATGAGTGAAGATAAAGTAGTGTATGCAATAGCATATAATTAGGTATTAAAACACTCGCGTAATATTATTATCAAATTCGGCTTCGCCTCATTTGTTAAACCTACGCTCATGTTTTAATAACCCCTATTATATAACCATTGCATAAACTACTATTAAACTGGATCTAAAGCGTTTATTTTTATGTTAACAAAACAGTAACCATTCAATAAAAAAAGAAATCATATTATATTTGTTAACAACACGAAAATCTAAAATATCTAAGTAGGTGGGTACCTATTTAGGTATTTCACACACCTATTCATTCTTTTAGGAACACCAAAATGCTTAAATTTTTATACAAAACTCACGTACACATTATGCACCTACTACCGATAGTTACAGATTATTTATGTAATGATTTAAATAGGTACAACAAAATAGCTTACCTTTCAAAATCTTTCGGTACTTTAAAAAAACTTAATATCGATTCATTGTTCTTGGCTTTATTTAAACACCCGTAAACACAACAATATCTTTTAAAGGCCTTAGAAGTACGTTTAGAAGTCATCGTTATTTGCTGCATAATATAAATAACGTGGCTAACGTGCGAGCCGAGCGGTAAGCGGCAACCTAATGCGTTATTCCCTCTGCAAGGTACCGCCGGCCGATCGTACCTAAACTGCGGAGTGACACCCCCCTGATTAAGGTGGGTATCAACTATGTTCACGAGCCTCTTCTGCAACTGCTAGGCCGACGAGCGGGATCGTGAGAGAGCTGATCCCACTCGGAAAAGAAATAAATCAGAAGAAGAGAAATCGAGTCGCATGAGCCATCAAAGAGGTCGCTTACTAGTAACAAAAATCAATAAAGTACCAGCAAAGCAAACACTTTTCGTTTTGTACTCATTTAAACTCCATTTAACTAAATAAAAATAAAACCGCGTAGGAAGAATTTATTCGAAATTTGAACCCACTCAGTACGCAGAATGGAACCGATTCTGGTTATTTCGGCTATTAAATACTTGATTGGGATGGGATTTAATAATAAATGTCGATAGCAATTACATCTCGAACGCATGAGTGAAATGGAAAAATAATTACGTGTAACACTCATGTCGTGGGCGGAATATTAAAATGTCTCTTGTTTTGTTTCGGCACGAACTATAGAATATTTTTTTTAAGATGTTACTTCATTATTTCAAAAGCCTAGGCGCCTTTTGAAGGTTTCCCCCCGAAAACAAAAAAAGGACCTACCTACCTAAATTCCAACTTTTTAACCGACTTACCAAAAAAGGAGGAGGTTCTATGTTCGACATTATGTATATTTTTTTTTTTTTTTTTTATGTATGTTCACCGATATTTCCGTCAATTGTGGACCGATTTTGAAAATTCTTTTTTTGTTTGAAAGAATATATTCCGAAATTGGTCCCATTTAAATTTGGTGAAGATCTGATGAAGAACTTCGGAGATATACAACAGAACTCTTCAATAAATAACGGCAAATCTCTCGGGATTGCTGCAATCGCATGTCTGTTTATTGTTTATGCCATTTCATAACATAATATCACGCCAGTACGCTCGAAAGGGGTATGCAGATCTCTTATTTCACCAGTTATATTCAAGTTTCATGTTATTCGGGTAATCTATTCTATCGTTATAGGTACTTACTTAACTACTTCCCTATTAGGTAGGTACAACTAAAAAGTGAAAAATAAAAAACTTTTTTACAAAAAAATACTACCGACTTCCAAATAAGAAAACTAGAAAGTGAAAAATAACTTTATTTTTGGAAGTCGGTGTCCATAACTTAAACATTTGGTACCTACCAAAGACACCGACTTCCAAAAATAAGGTTATTTTTCACTTTCTAGTTTTCTTATTTGGAAGTCGGTAGTATTTTTTTGTAAAAAAGTTTTTTATGACATAGTGTTTTATCGCGCGATGACTGCTGATTGCTGTTTCTTACTTAATAAAGCTGTCAAGCTGCTGTTTTTAGCGTGAACACAAAAGCGGCGCGCATCCCGTATCCATTGAAGCAGTTGCAGGAGCGCGGAGCGTAAGAGATTCACGAACATAGTGGATAACCACCTTGAAAGTATATCCAAGTGCACAACAAACACTTAAAAAACACGTAATAAAAAGGTTCACTATATGTGCTTATACATATATCATAGCTAATATGAAAACAAAGTCATATACCAAAAAATACCAAAGTATATTTTTTTAAATAGATATGGAATTAGATACCGCCGGGTTAGTTGAAAAACCGGCCAAGTGCGAGTCGGACTCACACACGAAGGGTTCCGTACCATTATCGCAAAACACTGCAAAAAAATCAAAGTCAAGTCAAGTTTGTTGTATGGGAGCCCCCCTTAATTTATTTTATTTTAATTTAATAATTATTATTTTTTGAAGAAAATATACAACTAAATATTCTGTGAATATTTCAAGCGTCTACCTGTTGCCGTTATTAATATCAAGCAAAAAACGGCAAAAATATCACGTTTGTTGTATGGGAGCCCCCCTTAAATATTAATTTTATACTGTTTTTAGTATTTGTTGTTATAGCGGCAACAGGAATACATCATCTGTGAAAATTTCAACTGTCTAACTATCACGGTTCATTAGATACAGCCTGGCGACAGACAGACAGACAGACGGACAGCGAAGTCTCAGTAATAGGGTCCCGTTTTTACCCTTTGGGTACGGAACCCTAAAAACCAACTAACTGATCAAATTATGATTTTGTGCTAAGGTGTTTTGAAGTCGACCCCAATATAGTTGGGAAAAAGGCTAGGCAGATTGATTGTGCTAAGGTGTTTTGAAGTTTGTATCAAAAAATATCATGTACTATATTAGTATATGAAACAGCTATGATTTATAATTAAATCAAGTATGCGTTGATTTATAGCAGTTCATAGAAAAGTTACAGGATTTCATAAAATATTGTAGTTTGTGCCCAAAACCCTTTTATTTAGTTGCTTTTATCTCCCTACAAAATAAAGGCTTTATTTTCGAAATTAAGCGCTACTGTCGAGTCTCAGAAAGTTACTGGTCATTAATTCAAATGTGACCATCGGACAATGATGTATATTCCTAATAATCCTGTTAGTTTTGAGAAAAAGGCAAAAAAAAAACATCGCTTTTACTGCCCGATATTTGTTGATATTTTGTAGTAACCTATGTTGTGTCCCTTATAAAAGCGTTTTCGCCATCAAAACTATCTCAGGATTAAAGGTATATAAATAAATTGGAAATAGTTTGATTAATAACACATCTAAGTTGAAAAAAAAATAAGAAAAACGAACACAAAGGCATGGAAACCTATAAAAATATTATTCTTCATCAGAAGACATAGCAGACACTTTAGCATCTGGTACACGGTCTAGTTTAACAATATCAGTCGACAATTTTCTCAAAAAAATTAAATAGCTGTTAACTATTAGTTTTAGACGATAGGGGCTCGCAAAATAAAGTAATTTTACGGCACCTGTCGATATTAGTTACAGAACTGCTGTAATCTATCATCATCATCATCATCATCATATCAGCCGAAAGACGTCCACTGCTGGACATAGGCCTCCCCCAAGCGTCGCCACATTGACCGGTCCCGTGCGTCTCGCAACCAGCGGATCCCCGCAACCTTCACCAGGTCATCGGTCCACCTAGTGGGAGGCCTTCCAACGCAACGTCTTCCGGTTCGCGGTCGCCACTCCAGAACCTTTCTGCCCCATCGGCCATCCGTTCTACGAGCAATGTGCCCTGCCCACTGCCACTTGAGTTTGGCAATTCTTCGGGCTATGTCGGTAACCCTGGTTCTCTTGCGGATCTCTACATTTCTGATTCGATCACGCAAGGAAACTCCGAGCATAGCCCTCTCCATTGCCCTTTGAGTGACTGTAAGCTTTCTGATGAGGCCCATTGTAAGCGACCACGTCTCAGAGCCATATGTCATCACTGGCAACACACACTGGTCATAGACTTTCGTCTTGAGACACTGTGATAAGTTGGACGAGAAGATACCGCGCAACTTCCCGAACGCTGCCCAGCCGAGTCGGATTCGACGGTTGACCTCTTTCTCGAAGTTGGCCCTACCCAACTGGATCGTTTGTCCAAGGTAGACATAGTCGCCCACAACTTCGAGTGTAGAGTCTCCGACCCTGATAGGAGTGGGTGTAACATGGGCATTCAACATCACCTTGGTTTTGTCCATGTTCATCCTAAGACCCACTCTTTCGGAAGCTCTACTGAGATCATCGAGCATTGTACTGAGGTCCTCCATGGTCTCAGCCATAACCACTATATCGTCGGCAAACCGAAGGTGAGTGATGTACTCGCCATTGACGTTGATGCCTAGCCCTCTCCAGTCCAGAACCTTGAAGACATCCTCCAGTGCAGCAGTAAACAGTTTCGGAGATATGACGTCTCCTTGTCTCACATCTCGCTGCAGAAGGACTGGTTCCGAAGTCTGATCCTGAAGTCGAACTGACATGGTGGCGTTTTTGTATAAACACTTCAACACTTCGATGTACCGGTAGTCAATTTGGCACCGTTGGAGAGACTGTAATACAGCCCAAGTCTCGATCGAATCGAAGGCTTTCTCGTAGTCCACAAACGCTATACAGAGAGGCAGGTTGTACTCTTCGGTCTTCTGTATAACCTGGCGCAGCGTATGTATGTGGTCTACGGTGCTGAAGCCCTTACGGAATCCGGCTTGTTCGGGAGGCTGGAAATCGTCAAACCTGCGCGCGAGACGATTCGTGATGACTCTTGAAAACAGCTTGTAGACATGGCTAAGAAGTGTGATGGGCCTATAGTTCTTCAGCCGGGCATTGTCGCCCTTCTTGAAGAAGAGTACCACCACACCCCTGCACCATGCCTGTGGCGTTTTGCCCTCGAATATGACGGAATCAAACAGCTTCTGAAGGGTCTTAAGAACCGGTTTTCCACCCGCCTTCAGGAGTTCAGCCGTGATTCCGTCGTCACCCGGTGCCTTGTTGTTCTTAAGCTGTTTCAGAGCCATCCTAATCTCATACAGGCTGACGTCCGGAATGTCTTCGGTATAGTGTCGGGTCAATCTAGCTCTAGGGTCATTCGCTAGATTCGCGACGGGTTTACTGGTTGACGTGTACAGCTGCCCATAGAATCTCTCGATCTCCCTCAGAAGCTCTGGTTTGGCAGAAACGATCCTGCCATCATCGGTCTTCAGTTTCGTGAGCTGGCTCTGCCCAATAGACAGATCTCTTGCAAAGACCTTGGAGCCCTTATTCCGCTCAATCGCCTCTTTAATACGCTCAGTATTAAAGCGGCGGAGGTCGCTTTTCAAGGATTTTGAGATCCATCTATTTAGCTGCCGGTATTTCAACGCATCGTCTGAAGACTGCAGGATCATCTCACGCCTCTCCTTCATTAGCTTGAGAGTAGGATCAGAGAGCTTTTTGTTCCTATTTGTACGGCGGGTCTTGAAAAACTTAGACCCGACCGTATGGACAGCTTCCACGAACCCGTCATTGTATTCGTCCACTGAGCTCCTAGGCACTCGAAACGATTCTGGAGTTCGAGCTGAAAGCTCTCGGGGTTATGGACCTGGATCTGTGCTGGACGGAGCGTGGACTTCATCAGTCGAGACCTTTCAAGCTTGACATGAATGTCCAATGTGCCTCTTACCATGCGGTGATCGCTCCCGGTTTTCACCGAATTGATCACAGAGACATCATTGAACATTTGCTTCTTGGTTTACATGATGAAGTCGATCTCGTTTTTAGTTGCACCATCGGGGATTTGCCAGGTCCACTTCCTGTGCTCACGCTTTTTGAAGAAGGAGTTCATCATGTAGAGGCCCTCCTTCTCCATAAAACTGGCCAGTAGGTGACCCCGGTGGTTCCGACGTCCAACTCCAAATTGCCCCACTTGCAGCTCATCCTCGTCTCGTTTGCCCAGTTTCGCGTTGAAGTCCCCCATGACAACGGTGAAGTGAGTTTTGAAACCATGCATGGCTGTAGAGATATCCTCATACATGGCCTTTACCTCGTTGTCGGAGTGTGCCGAGGTTGGGGCGTAGACCTGTATGACCTTCAGCGAATATCTTGCTGATATTCTGAGTATAAGGTACGCCACCCTGGTCGACACACTCTCGATCTTCACCACGTTGTTCACAAGGGACTTGTGGACGATAAACCCGACACCACCTTGGGACTGCCGGTCACCCTCTCGAAAATAGAGCAGGTTACCGGATTTGAGGATTATCGAGTCCTCTCCCTCTCTTCGGACTTCAGATAACCCTATAATACTCCATCGTAACCTGCTCAATTCCGCCTCGAGTTCGGTTATCTTCTCGTCGGTCCGGAGTGTTCGCGTGTTATAAGTTGCCAGGTCCAGTCGTCGGTGTTTATTGGGGTAGCCGGGTCCACTCCGGGGATTCTTCGCACCCCTTGCCACGCCATCGCCTCGACCGCTACCGTAGCCGAGGGTAGACGGGCTGCCGGGCACTCGGGGCCGTTTTTTATGTGTGCTATTCATTTGGTTTGGGGGAGTTTGCCATAATCGCCACGCTTGGCAGGCGGGTTGGCGATCGCAGTTAGTTGTTAAAGTGTACAGAGAACGCTGCTGCCCATTCTCTGGTGTGTCCCTTAGTCGCCTCTTACGACACCCACGGGAAGATATGGGATGGTGAAATTCTTTACGTCCGTCACCACACGGTACTGTAATCTATATATATAAAATGCTTTGTCCTGAATGACTGACTGACGGATCAACGCACAGCCCAAACCGCTGAACATAGAGACCTGAAACTTGAAAGGTGTATTCTTTGTATGATGTAGGCATCCGATAAGAAAGGATTTTCCGAATTTCTACCCCTAAGGGGGTAAAAAAGGGGGGCAAAAATTTTATGAAAAATCTATTTCTTTCCGCTAATATTTTTGAAACTTGGCACAAATAGTAATTTAAGTACATGATAAAGATTGACATTATTAGTTTTTTGAAACTATCCCCTCAAGTCGATTTAGGGGGTGATGAAATTTGTATGGCAGAATCTTATTTCATGGGTAACTAAACTTGAAACATTACACAAATACTAAAATAAATAAATAATAAAGGTTGTTATTATTAGTTTTTCGTAACTACCCCCAAAAGACGATTTAGGGGCTGTTAAAGTTTTTTGAAAAATCTTATTATTAGGTTAATAAACTTTAAACTTGGCATAAATACCCAACTAAGTAAGCAACAAAAGGTTGAAATTATTAGTTTTACAAAAATACTCCCACAAGTCGATTAGTTTTTTTGAAGAATCTTTCTTCTTAGGTTAATAAACTTGAAACTTGACACAAATATCAACCTAAGTAAACAATAAAGGTTGTCATTATAAGTTTTTCGAACCTACCCCCAAAATTCGATTTAGGGGGTGTTTAAGTTTTTTTGAAGAATCTTATTTATATCTATATAATAAGTCGGTTAATAAAAGCGAAAGGTCATTCACCTATCACGAAATATCGAAAACTGCTTGACGTATAAAAATGAAATTTGGCATCGAGGTAGTTTATAGTTAGTAGACGTCCGCTAAGAACGGATTTTACGACAGGGCCGGATTTAGGGGGTCTAAGGGCTATCGCAAATTAGTATAAAAGTCCTTCATTTTTTGAGCTACTAACTTAAAATTTGGCAGGGAGGTAGATTATAGTTAGTAGACGTCTGCTAAGTACGGTTTTTTTGATAGGGCCGGACTTCGGGGGTCTAAGGGCTCGCGCAAGTTTATATGAAAGTGCTTCATTTTTAGAATTACTAACTTAAAATTTGGCAGGGAGGTAGATTATAGTTAGTAGACGTCTGCTAAGAACGGCTTTTTTGACAGGGCCGGACTTCGGGGGTCTAAGGGCTCGCGCAAGTTTATATGAAAGTGCTTCATTATTTGAACCATAATCTTGAAATTTGGCATGGAGGTAGTTCATAGTTAGTAAACGTCCACTAAGAACGGATTTTTCGACAGGGCCGGACTTCAGGGGTCTAAGGGCTCGCGCAAGTTTATATGAAAGTCCTTCATTTTTCGAGTTACTAACTTAAAATTTGGCAGGGAGGTAGATTATAGTTAGTAGACGTCTGCTAAGAACGGCTTTTTTGACAGGGCCGGACTTCGGGGGTCTAAGGGCTCGCGCAAGTTTATATGAAAGTGCTTCATTATTTGAACCATAATCTTGAAATTTGGCATGGAGGTAGTTTATAGTTAGTAAACGTCCGCTAAGAACGGATTTTGCGAAATACAGGGTCGGATTAAGGCGGTTTAAGGGCTTTCGCATGTTTGTATGAAAGTCCGGATGTCTTTATGTACTACTGTCCTGAAATTTAGCAAGTCTAGAGTTTATGAGTAGGAGACATAAGCTAAGAAAGATTTTTGTAATACTCCATATTTATTTTCTAATTCGTGCTTTAAAAAATGATGCTTAGTGTGATAGGCATTTTCTGTTGACTGAAATATAAAAATAGTTTGCGTTAAACATCATTAAACTTTATATCTTCTTAACCACGCGGACGAAGTCGCGGGCAACAGCTAGTCTATACTATATAATATTATAAAGCTGAAGAATTTGTTTGTTTGTTTGAACGCGCTAATCTCAGGAACTACTAGTTGGAATTGAAAAATTCTTTTTGTGTTGGATAGTCCATTCATCGAGGAAGGTTAAAGGCTATATAACATTACGCTACGACCAAAAGGAGCGGAGCATAAATTAAAAACGGGAAAAAAATCTTTTCGAGAGCTTCCGTTGCGTGCGCTGCGTAACCGGTTTAAGTTACGCAACAATTATGTATGTAGCGTAGGTAGGGTAGATGAGTAGGTAGATAGCCAGGTGACGGGAGCGTAGCCGCGTGGGACAGCTATACTAGATAAAGAAGAAACGATAAGCAGAAATTTGAGGCACTCATGCCATAATTAAAATTCAAACGAAAAGCCGGCAAAATATCAGATTTTTTGTGAAATAGTTTCGACATAATTTTTAAGGGAATACGTAACAAAATACGAAAATTTTAAAATATTTTTTAATAGTGAACCTTTTAATTCTGTTACAGATAGTATGCGGCATATCGGCAATGGTGATGGGAAGTGTGGCCTTCATAGAAGAGAGACAGAAGTTCAACATGGGTCTCGGGATACCAGCTGGAGGAATCAGCGTTTTAGCTGCAGGTAAGACATTCACAACCTCTACTTGCGACCTTTGAGAACATGTTTTTACTGAAAGTTTATCTAATCTGCCCTTTTCACAGGACCTCTGATCTACTATTATTAATAACCTTTGGGACCCTTCAAAATTTAAACGGTCCAGTGAAGTTTAAAATGTTCTTTAAAAAACATGTTGGATCCAGCTGTCCATTGGCACCCTAGATGACCTGTACAGCGCTTCTGACGCTGCAATAAACGTCATCTACTGGGCTCAAACAAATTTAAATGTAATGTTCATTAAAGAAAGAGTTTATTTTCTTTTCAACGGTACATTTAATAGAATTAGAAGCTCAACTAATAAAATAACGTGTATACCAGAGTATATTTAGAAACCAGGGGGGTGACCATAAGCTCTTAGAGTAAGGTTATTTTGAGATCGCGTAAGTGACAGATGTATACAAGTCATATACATCTGTCCCTTACTCACACTTAAAATAACCTCACTCTAGGAGCTTATGGTGACCTGGCAGAGGTTATTTATATTCTATCATTGAAAGCGTGGCGATAATGATTGTCAAAATGGCAAAATTGTATAGGAATATCAAACGCTATCGAAATATCACGTAATCAATCCATTACATTTTGGTATTTCAATCATCGCAATGTCTGACATCGAATTATACTCGTCTAGAACCTCAGAGTACTGATGTCAATGAAATTCAATAAAGATGCTCTAGGCATGTGACATTCTCAAACATAGCGAGCGCGGGTACGACTCGCGCTCGCTATGGATAGGGATGCGCGGGTTCACCGCAGTGAGCCCCAGTGTTGCACTCGCGGCCAGGGAGCAGAGCATTCATCGAGAGCTCAACGAAAGTGTTGCAACAGCTATTGCAAAACATTAAAAAAATTATGGACCATCGCTGATAGCATGGCACTTTTTCTAGAGACAGTGGTTGTGCAAAAGAACTTTAAACTGTTCAAACAAGTAAAATATAAAAAAACCTCCAGCAAATTTTTATTTATTGCTACATAATTTATCTAGTAGTAGACACACTATAATTTAACTTGAACACGTAATTATAACACAATATGTTGCGAAAACACCCCGATTCAAACAGTAAAACGCCCATAACTTTTGAACGGCTAAACCGATTTTCATCAAACAAAGCTAAGAACACTCTCCTTAAAGCCAAAATCAAACAAAAAAGAACGATTTCAAAATCGGTTCATCCGTTTAGGAGCTATAATGCCACAGACATATACACAGATACACAGGTACACACTTTGAACTTATAACACCCCTCTTTTTCCGTTGGGGGTTAAAAGAAAACGTAATTGGTCCTCAAATTCAGGAGCCATGCCTGTTCAAATAATCAAAATTCTTGTTTGAGCCCCAGTTTAATTTGATAATCTTCAGTTCACATTTATTTAGTTTTAAATTATTTTCGACCAATTATGAGTTTACCTAGTTAGGAGGCGAGGCGCTTGTTAAAAACTACCTACGCGATACAAACTAACTTTCAGGATAGGTAATTACGAAGTTAAATAAATATATGAAATTTCGTTTGAAATAAAATTTAACTTTTGTTCTAGGATAATGTTGTTTACACTTTATATTGAAAATACCGAATGTTATGTTACAAAACAGTTTTCTCTCTCCCTAGTCCTAAATGATGCAGTTATAGTTATAATACAAATAACAACACAAAAGACAATGAAAAACTAGTTACATTAAAATTAAACAAAAACAGTTCACAAAATAAGCCTATTGCTAATTGCCACTAACCAACATATAAAAAATGTGATGATCGAGGAGTCGGTTCTGTATAATTATACTGTTTGAGTGCCCAATCACTGCAAAAATACGGAACAAGATGGAGCAGAAGCTCGCCGTGGAATTGGTTGCACAAAACGTACCAAATTTGATGACGGGCAAGAAAAGAGACTTGTACACGCTCAACATTTAGTTTGTAATATTATATCTACAGGTAAAACTTAATAAAAGCATTGAACAGCAGTATCAGTTAATGTCCATGGGCCTTTTTGTAGGAGGCCAGCGTCCTTCAGTTTTCCCATTATTTTATCTACTGAAATGTAACACCGACCTTTTAGTGTTGTTCGTGTTAAAAACAAGGCTGATCGTAAGAGGAAAATGAAGATGGAATGACAAAAGAGGGACACGTTCCATCACATGGCTTGATGGTCACAGTATAAATAAGATTGAATGGAGTATCATATATATGCGTTGAACTGTTTATTCGAGCAACATTTACAGGCATTTGTATTTGTGCATTAAGTTTTAATAAATAAATAGTTACTTTTCATTTTATATGAATAACTTTTGGTATTGGTCAAAATTTGAAATCGCAACTGTTCCATACAATTTATTGAGCTGTACAGTATGTTGAGCAGCTGATTTTATTTCGCTCTTTCAGGCTTAGTCCCGTAGTCAAAGTTATTTATGATTTGGAATAAAATTTAACAGATTTGTACTTTTTATCTGTGTGCCAATTTCAATCAAGTATTTTAAGTATGTTTTGATTTTAAACCAAACGTTTTATTTATTTGGACTGGCCAACCAACTATTGTATTTACAAGTACATTTAAATTTCAATTTTTTTTAATGATTAGTATTAGAATTTCTTAAAGGTAACAACTACAGATATGTATATCCATACAACTTTAAATCCTTTTTGTTGAGACTTTCCAGTCGTATTAAATCAGTAGGAAAATCAAGTCATTTAATAATTATTTATTCACTAGTTTGTCCTCCTATTGGAACGCCATAAAGCAATCAAACCAACGGAGCACTTTTTTTGTTGCTTTTGTTTATTATCTTCTTCCGTTCCGTCCTGTATACCGTAACACTGTCCAGTCATATTAAATGCTACCATTATATAAAACTTTGCTATAACTGATCCCATTTCCCGCAGCGGTCTCGATCCACACGTCGCGGGGTTGGAGCGCAATGTCAGGCGTAGCGGGAGCAGGAGCGGGTGCGGCGGGTGTACTGTGGGCAGCCGCAGCTTGCTTGTTGATAGCCCTCGTCGTGCAATGCTGTAGGACTATCCTGGATCCGCCTGGAATTGATCATGGGTGAGGTTTTAAAAACATATTATGTCTGTACCAGAAATATGCTGCTATGGTCGACGACGCCGGCTATTGCTGAAAACCAGCGCTGTGATACTATCTATAGAGTCCTTCAATTCTTCTACGAGATAGACTGGGACTCGTTATGCTGAACACTGACAGTTTTGCGAGGATGTGATGCATATTGCTCTTTGTGTGCTATTTACTAAAATACATTATACTTGGTGCAAACAACCTCTGTTACTTTCTTTCTATATTTTTATACCGAGCCTTTAGAACAATTATTTCCTGCTCAGCTTACACAACGACTTCCATCTTCTAGGATCTAATCATTGGTCAACAATGACAGAGCGGTTCAGATAATCACGTACTAGTTAGACAAAACTGTAATAACTCCATCGAGATTGATGATTGATGATCATTTCACATTCCATCAGTCCACTGCTGGACATAGGCCTCCCCCAGGTGTCGCCACACTGACCGAGCCCCGAGACCCAGTGGTTTCCCGCAACCTTAAACTGTTCATCGGTCCACCTAGTGGGAGGTCTTCCAACGCACCGTCTTCCGGTTCGCGGTCGCCATTCCGTTCTGCAAGCAATGTGCCCTGATCACTGCCACTTAAGTTTCGTGATTCTTTGGACTATGTTGGTTACTTTGGTTCTCGTGCGGATATCTTCATTTTTGATGCGATCACGCAAGGAAATGCCGAGCATAGCCCTCTCCCTTGCCATTTGGGTGACTTTAAACTTTCTGATGAGGCCTATTGTGAGCAACCTCGTCTCGTATCCATAGGTATTCACTGGCAACTCACCTGGTCATAGACTTTCATCTTCATAGACACTGCGGTAATTTGGATGAGAAGACACCGCGCAACTTAGTTCCCGAATGCCGCCGCCCAGCCGAGTCGGATTCGACGCTCTTTCAGAAGCTCTACTTAGGTCATCGAGCATTGTACTTAGGTACAACATAGTCTCGGCCCTGACGACATGATGAGCTTTGAATACAGAAGGATAATTATTTACGTGCCAAATTAAAATATATCTATTAAAAGGTTCTGAGAAAGTCTGAAATCTAATTGTTTACGTAAAAGCGACGAGAAATTCCTAGGAATCATGTTTCATAATAAGTTTAATTTTGAGTGCCAGCGTTAAAAATTAAAATGTTCTTTGAGTTCATAAAAGCACAAATTAAATCCTACAAACTCAGATAAAATTATGAAACACAATTACAAAGCTCGCCCATCCTGTGAAGTCTATTAAATACTTACGTACCCTAATGTCCAGCAAATAAAATTACAAGAACTCAAATAAATTCATAAACGGACCCAAACATTCATAATAACATAAAATATATTTAAAATTAGATTACGCAAAAAATAATATACAGAGACAAAGAAACTGATGAAATATTCATGAACCTAGCAAAGCAAACAACATTAAATATTTATGTAACAAAATATTTGTGAAATTAACATAGCTTCGGTTATTTGGAAATGAACGAAAAAATAATATGATGGAAAGAAAGAATTTCAGTAAAGAACGATGTCTCGCTTTCGCAAAAATATTTGAAGTACCAACCGGCAAATGTATTTTCTCTGTATCCATGTAATTTGTCTCTTCTTTCTGCTACGTCTCAAGGCATCCGAAGAAAGAGACGACGTGAAAATTTGACAACGATTTGATGACCATTTTACACAAATTGAATACTTTAATTAATATTCGTAGATTTTTATACGATAATAAATAAGTTTTCGAGGGTTTTCGCTTCGTTGATGCTTTGTCGCGACAGGCTTCTTTGGGGAGCCTTTATCATTTATTGGCATGTGTTAACTTTTCCATTTGTTTCAGTGACGGACCCACCGAAGAAGACATTACACCATCATCCCGTGACTTGGTTGTAATCGCTTGTGTGCAAATCGCGCTCGCTGCCACTACGCTCCTGAGCGCAGCGATATGCGCGCGCATCGACTGTGGGACATGACGGGAGCCACAGCGCACGCTCACGAGACGTCGAGTGAGCGAGGCGCCTGTTCTACCCACTACCGCTGCCGCTACAGCGGACATTGTGATCGCACCCGAGGAAGTTACAGTCGAAAGAGAGAGTCGGGTGGCTTGGCTTATATAAATATTTGTATTGAAATGTTGTGGTGAAGATGTACTTTTCGTGTGTGTGAAGGATGTGAATGGGTTCTACTTTTTGGATAATGTTTAAAATCATAACATCATTATGAAAGTATGTGTAATAAAAGTAATTTAGATTTCAGACACGAATTCTAAAGGTACTGTAAAATTCTCATCATCAGGCCACAGTTTAGAATTTCCGAGAACACCGTGTACAGATAAAAATATTGAATATTATGGACCTTATAGTACATAAAAAGTTGTTCATAAATAGAGGCTATTATGGGACATAAAGCGATGAGTTAATCCAGCATTGAAATACGAATTTAAACGTGAAATTTTGTTCATAAATCTATGAACGTGGGTTTACGTTTCATTTCCTGTAATAACACGCAATTTTGTCCGCTGAAAATTTTCCACAGTTATTTCAGGCGTGCAAATACGTAAAATGTTCATAATTTGTGGTAACTAGTAGTCATCGTTAAGTATTTAGTAATATACATTTACGTTGTAAAATAATCCAATAGAAAAACATTTTGATATTTAATTTTTCAATGTTAAATTTGAAATTTGTAGTTGAGGACCTGTCAACCTCTGCTTAAACGTGAGAATTTTTCAGAAAAAAATTGTATCGTACTTAGATTGACAATTTTTCAATTATAAATCCCTACTTCAGAAATCGGTTGTTAATATTCTTATAAAATTCACGTTCCAAGTTTTCATAGTAACAATAAGTAAGACTAGAAAGCAAATACAGTAAATATACCTTGTTAGCCTAGATTTACATGGTACAGTAACAAAAATATCGTGCAATACTAGAGGTCCCCTAGGGCACTATAACTTTACCTCTTTTTTTTTTTGTTGGGTAAACATCCAATAACTTCTCCCGCTCTGGGTGAAGCGGGAGGGCGTGTCAGACTTTTACTGACTAAAACCCTCCCGTGTTTCTTTAGTTGTTTGTGCCAGGGCCGCAGTAACTTTCTTTCAAATTTATCCGCGGCCACTATAATTTTACCTAACACGAAGGTTGTGTTAGGCAAAAAAACAAGACAAGTAGCATTTCTCTTTTTCGCCGAATTGTATTTTTATTGGTTTTACCAATAACTGAATATCAAAAACCATTTTATCGAGATACATATTGAACAAACCCAACCCCTTTTTTCTAAGAGGACGACTGAAAGCCACCTGGTACAATCCTTACATACTCCTTGTGTTTCGTTTACCTACTTACGGACTTGGTTTTTCTGAAGACCATCACCCAACATAACCCAAGACAATATGTCTTTTTCGAAATCATAATTGTTTGAGTACAATAGATTTTAGTCAGGCATTTGAAAAGGTAAAACATGCTTTTGCTTTGACCTTAATCAAAAGACGCCAGCTAATTAGAGTCGAGACTAAAAGCGGCATAAACCAACGCCTTTCTAGGCTTCGTAGACGGTCCTAAGAAATAGGAGTCTTAAGTAATAAAGCTGCAGAAATATGAAATTGGCTCAAGCCTTATAAAGGCGAGTTAAAGAGATAAGCTTTTAGTTTGCCGCGTGAACGTTTAACGAGCGATGAAGGAATTAGAAAGGATTTTATGAAGTACTCTTTCCCCGTTCAGGTCATGATCTTTTTACACCTATTTTGTGAAACTTTGTACGTTCAAGTTTCTGCAGCGGGTTAATTATATGTTCTTACAACGCGTCGACTACTTAATTGACGGATTTTAAAAAGCTTCGTTGGTTTTGCCCCTATAATAATCTGACTAAAGCGCCCACTGCTGCAAAAAGCTGCTGGGACAAAGTTCACAGGCCTCCTCTCTGTGTGAAGGGGCCGTAACCCAACAACTTGACGAGATAATACAAAAGCTCAAGTGAAAACATAAAAACTTAAATTATTTTTACAAATTAAATAATCATTGTAATTCAATGTGCCTCCCTATTTAGATGGTGTTGTTAATAGGTGGCATTTATAAAATAAATAAACCATTATAACATTATTTTGTCTGATTATATTTCGAGGCCATTATCAATAACCATTGTTTTCTTTCAGCTGTTAACAATCTCACTGACACAATCACAAAGGGCGCTTTGTGTTCCACGCGGCATTCCGTGAAACAATAGAGAAAATCATGAAAGATTCTCTGTGAAAACTTATAATAATGATACATTTATTTAGTGTTATTGTTTTCAGTCTATTGTTTAGAGACTTGAGGCTCTAGAAAAAGGGACATTCTTCCAAATTATAGCGACAGACTACATTCAAAACGTAAGGGATCTTCCTGATGTTGCAACACAATTTAAATTAAGTCGTTATGCGATATCAGTCGGCTATCGCGTACACGTATTTCCAAAAAAAAAAACAAGAGAGAAGTTTTCAAAGTGATGTTTCAAATACCGGTGTAACAATAAGTTTAAAATTTCAATTAATAATGATCTGTTTCCAGTGGCCAGACAAATGTAACATTTCAAAACTTACCGAAATTAACATTTTTGTATTACATCGATAAATAAGTAAAATAGACAAAGATATAGATATAGCGTTATAGTATATCATACGCAAATACCGCAAGATGAAATCGCATAAAGTTTTAGACTCTTTCATCCCGATAAAACAAAATATGTATTGTATTTGAAATCAGCAAGATTTATTTCGAACTTGCGGTGTTTACAATAATCCGGTGACGCATCATTGTATTTAGTACAATACTTTTAACAAAAAATAATAAATGTACAAATATTTTCATAACGATCTTGTAAATTATGTAAAATATTTAAAAGATTATGTACGTTTTAGACGAGTAGCTATAGCTTAGAATAAGATTACTTGTAGAAGATACAACATTTGGAACGTCTGTCAAAACTATCACTTTTCTATATTAAAATAAATATTTGGAAACAGTTTGAGAATTATTTTTCACCTCCGATTGAACGTCTGTCAAAACTTTTTTTTTTTTTATCTGTTATAGGCTTGCGCTTGACCACTATCTCACCTGATGGTAAGCGATGATGTGGTCCACGATGGAGCACGCTTGCCTAGAAGTAACCTATTCACTCTTGATTTAAAGACCCCTAAATTGTAGCTATCGGGAAACACAGACTATCACTATTCTATATTAAAATAAATATTTGGAACCAGTTTGAGAATTATTTTTCACCTCCGATTGAACGTCTGTCAAAACTATCACTATTCTATATTAAAATAAATATTTGGAAACAGTTTGAGAATTATTTTTCACTTCTGATTTTAGATAGCTACTAGCTGACCCGGCAAACTTTGTTTTGCCATAAAAACACCAAACATTCATCTACCCTACCTACCCTACCCTAACAACCCTACACTACCTACCCTACTCTAACTACCCTACACTACCTACCCTACCCTACGTACCTACCCTACCCTACCTACATACCTACCCTACCCTACTTACTCTACCCTACCCTAAACGGGATAAAAATCCTATAGATAGTATCCTATGTCCTTCTCCTGGTTCTTAGCTACCTCCCTACCAATTTTCAGCCAAATCGGTTCAGCAGTTCTTGAGTTATAAATAGTGTAACTAACACGACTTTCTTTTATATATATAGATATATAACACCAGGAAATTTTACATATTATAGTCATGTCGGCACATTCCCACTCACAGAGCCCTGCCTGTGTCCCAGCACTGGGAAAATTAAAAGGTTGATGATGATAGTCTTATTATACACTGACAGCGCAGGACATAGGCACAATAGATGAAACATATTATACATACAATGTACTAATATTCTTTTAAAAGTCTACAATAATGAGTTGCCAAATTACCAAGAAGCTTTTAAACCAAAACACTGAAAATTGCTGGCAGCGAAGAGCATATAACACAGCTTTCAATTTTTGATGTTTCTAGACCATATATAATTTTATGTAGGTACCATTCGCAAAGTAATACTATTCTATTTATTATAAGTAATAGTATATAGACTTCGCGATCAGTGAAACCCTTAATATCAAAAAAATGCGAGTACTATACTGATCGATAGCCCTCGATTTGTCTTTTTGTCTATTTGAGCAACTTTAGCATTCAGCCGAAATTACATTAAGTATTAATTTATCAAAACTGAATAGTATTTCAAAGACGGTAAGGATCAAAATCAATTGTAAAGACTTGAAAGTAAATATGAATGAGGTTTTCGCGCCACAGGCTATCAATTTGTTATGTTTATAGGGATATTCATAACGTTTGAAGAATAATTCGGGGGAAAACAAGGAAGTAGATGAAAGCGTGCCTCAATGTATGGACAATCTTTTGAACTGTTGAAAACAATCAAGCGAACAGACAGACAAAAATAACAAGTATCGCGATACCATTATTATTTTTGTTTGTATTGTTGATTGATATTTTTGATTATATTTTAATTGTATTTTTGGTAGTCAGATGTTTGTGTATCTTTGTGGTCATAACATTGCATTGGCGTTATAGCTGTTAAGGTGTTATTTACGTAATTTTGAATCAATAAATAAATTATACTGAAGATGCCAGACACACGTAACATAAGATGTTATATTAAAGTAGCTGCTAATGGTGACAGATGTCCACTGCTAAACATGAACGGTTCTCGCATCTAGCGGTCTACCGTGGCCATGAACACTGAATAGGTAATCGGTCCGCCATGTGCAAGGACTTCCAACGCTTCGTTTTTTTAAATTTAAAAAATAATGTTTACAAACTGCGTTGTTGGGTAGCAAGCTCTTGGGGAAGCAAGCATTGACGATGAAGCGTGTTATTGTTAGGATTTTCCATAAGAAATTTCTCAGTAGCAGGCCGGAGTCTGGAATTGTGACCAGTTTATGGCAACAGGCTCGCTCTCTATTACATAAGACAGCATGAAATGTAATTGTTACTTTGGTGCATCTCAGCCTTACCTTTCGGGAAATACAGACTTGGTGTTATGAAGACACGGGGTCCCAGCGCTAACAAAGAAAATTTGGTTCCAATAAATAGCACTAGATGGCGCAATATGCATCGATTTGTTATTGAATTGTGTGTAAAATTAACATTTTCTAGAACTGATCACAATTTTTTATGTTCTTGTTTAATCAGTTCTCCTAAGCACAAAATTATGGAATACAGGACTTTTAATTCATAGATTATTTGAACGAATCATGCAAAATTGGTTCTAATAGATGGCGCGGTTTTAAGTTTCTGAGGCATGCCACTCGATTTATTAAATTTGTAGTGGAATATATTTAGGTACAATGAAACGATTAAAACGTGCAATACATAACTGTGCATAATTGTTAATACTATAAACAAATCGTCACTGCATTAAAAAAAAAAAAGACACGAACCGAGGAAACCCTTTTACTTGCAAGTCGCTGCTAACACCATCTATAGCCGTAGAACGGAACCAAACGCGATAGATGTACATTTAAAAAATCTGTGTAATCAGACGAAAAGCGCTAGTTACGTCCGCCGGCACGGTTTCTTTGTGTGGGATGAGGCATTTGTATGTTACTAATTTATTATCTGTGTTATAGGTATGGGTAATTTTATCTGACCTCTGATGTTTCGTCCCAGACATGCTATCAATAGGTACATTAACCGAACAAAGTTTCACCTCATCAGGTAAGCCAATAAGGTCGCCCTATATTTTAACGTCAATTTAGAGAGCAATTTAGTGAGTCGCCTGTTTCATATTTCATCGTTTGTATACTAAGTGAATGGCGGGCTCTGACAACTTGAGCTCAGGATACAATAGCTGGAGCTTTTTTTATTTGAAATGGGTTTGCTCTTGACTCTAGTCTAGGTCAGAAGTGACAGCGACAAAGTCGATGATGGAGTGAGCTTACCCAGAAGAAGTCAGTTCACTCTAACCTTAAGAGATTCGGGGGTTAAATGCGTCCGGAAACACACGCAGGTAGTGAGTTCCACTCTTTTGCTGTGTGCATTATGAAGGATGTTTGGAAGCGCTTGGTGCGGATTGGTGGAATGGCAACTAGGTTAGGGTGGTAAATTCAGTGCGTCTAAATTTCCGATGGGAGAACGGGGCCGGTGAGATGAAGTCGTGGAGTTCTTGAGCACACTCACCGAAGTACAGTCTATAGAAGACCAGCAAGCAGGTAACCTTGCGGTGATGGGCGAAGCTGTGAAGCTTGACATTCACCAGTTTAACATCGCCAATGAGGCTCTTAGCTCTGCGTTCAACCGTGTCATGCGCGGCAAGTTGATATTTAACTGAGCCATTCCAAAGGTGGCTGCTATATTCCATGCAGGATAGGACTTGCGTTTTGTAAAGTGTTAAAAGCACGGGGTCACAGCGCTAAGAAATAAAATTTGGTTCAAATAAATACCACTAGATGACACGATATTTGTATTGAATTGTGTGTAAAATTAACATTTTCTGGAATTGAACATAAATATTGTATTTTCTTGTTTAATCAACTCTCCTAAGCACAAATATTATAGAATATTGGGCTCTTGATTCACCTTAAAAAGATTATTTGAACGGATCATTTAAAATTGATGCCACCAATAGACGGCGCGGTTTTTAAATTTCTGAGATATTCTACTCGATTGTTTTAATTTGTATTGTAACACATTTTGGTGCAATTAAACTATAAAAACATACATAAAATATACTACAAAACTAAACATTATTGTATTAAAAGAAAAATATTCAAGAACCGAGTAAACCCTTTCACTCGCAAGCCGCTGCTAACACCATCTATCTATACCCGTGGAATGGAATCGAACGCAATCGAGGTACAAATAAACCGGCCAAGTGCGTGTCGGGCTACGCGCAGTAATAGGGTTCCGATGTTGCATAATAATGCGGACTAAAAAGAGGGTTTTGTTGTTGTTACATGAACATTAGAACGGTTTCTGCGGCTCACAAAGTCTAAAACGGGCACATATATGATGTTTTTTTTTTTTAATCTTTATTCTCGCGTTTGACCACTATCTCGCCTGATGGTAAGTGTTGAGACCCACTCCTCTCAACACCGTCGCGCGCCAGCGGCAGTGAACGAGGGACGCGGGGCAGCGGGGTGCCAGCCGGCCGACGGCCGAGCGAGCGACACACCGCCACGACAGTCAGCTGTTGCACATCTCCACGCACGGTTGCGCTCGCGCATTTCATATCATAATTTCCTTTGTTTACTTTTAACCGACCGTTGTAAAATACTTTCTTCTCTTCTTTAATATACTTTCATCTTGTTATACAGTCCACTCTCATTTCATTTCATTTCCTCTACCACGACCAATCGTCGCGATCATTGGTCCTTCTACCGTACGTTTGAGTCAAACGAAGAAGAAAACGGAATTTTCGAATTCAAAAATTCAACGGTTCGGCGGTTGAAGAACAAAGGACTTCATCTTCGGGTCAAGAGATCTTCATTCTTCGCGTGTCATCGTCTGCATTGGGCATCGTGAACGTCGATACGGCAACAGCCGTCTTCATCGACTTCAAACCAACGGGCTGCGCAAGAAACGATCGTCGAGACTTCGGGACAAGAAGACTTCAACATTCGGCCACAGTCGTCAGCTCATCATCAGAGGTTGACAGCTTAAAACCGTGAGAACGTTCCAATTCTTTTAGTCCCAATATTTTGCTAAATTATTTTTCCTAACTTCAACTTATTAAATATAGTTAAAGTTCCAGTAAAATTCAGTCATTCCATAATTTTCAGCCTATCAACTTGTTTAAACAGTTTCCATTGCCTTATACAGTACCTACGCAGGTTTAAAATTTAAATAAACCGTTGACAAAAGTGAGTTTAATAATTCATTAATAGTAGGTAGGTACCTACCAAACACAAGTCTGTTATTTGTAACGATTTTTAATCTAAATCTTACTTATTTTAATCATTAATCGATATATTTTGCATTATTACAGTGAATTGAATTAAATTTATTTTATTTGTGTAAAGAAAACGTTGCATCATTCGCTTAGCATTACTCGGCGGATTCGGTCGGAAACGCCTAGCGCTTTTGTGATAGCAATCTCATTTCTTACTGCTTATAGCTCCGTGCCCATTTCGCAACTTATTGCTAATCGTTTTATATCAGTAAATTTCATTTATAAAAAATATCACTGAATAATATCACATACCCTCTTTTCTCTTTTTTTCTTCTATTGTTTACTGCAACTGCTAATTGATTTTCATTGTCATGGCAGACATGAAAAGCTTAATTAAGAAGCGAGCTTCAATTAAAGCCAAGCTTACGCAGTTTAACACGTATTTAAACATTTCTAAGACTTGTGAAAAGTTGAGTGAGGTGCAAGTCATCGAAATCGAATATCGACTTAATATATTTGAAAGCTTGTACGAAAAATATGATGCGTTGCAGGACGAATTGGAGGCAATGGTGGATGACCCCAGCGAGCAATATGCGGAACGCGAAGAGTTTGAAAAGCTGTACTACGGCTTGGTGGCTTCTGCACGCCAGCTGATCGGCGGCGCGAGAAGGCTTCTTAAGGGGGACTCCGCAAGCGAGGTGGATTCTTGTAGTACTAGTACACACAAGCACAATTCAATTCGTTTACCCAAAATTGATTTACCCAAGTTTTCAGGTAGCTATCATGATTGGCTGGAATTTAGAGACACTTTTATTTCTATAGTACATAACAACACATCCTTGGATAAAATAAATAAATTGCACTATCTACGTGCTTCTTTAAAGGGTAGTGCTTCTCTTGTTATTTATAACCTTGACTTCAGGTCAGAAAACTACGACGCTGCCTGGCAGTTACTCTGTGAGAGGTATGACAACAAAAGATTGCTTGTCAACTATCATGTGCAAGCACTCTTTAACGTACAGCCTATAGAAAGAGAGTCAAGTAAGTCACTACGATACATAATTGACTCAACTAATAAAAACCTTAGGGCTTTAGCAACCCTTGGTCAACCAGTTCAAAACGCCTTTGTCGATGTTCTTATAATTTACATAATGACCAGTAAACTCGACCACATTACAAATCGTAAGTGGGAAGAACACAGAAACACTTTTTCTGAACCACCATCTTTATCTGCGTTTATTAATTTCATCAGTAGCAGGGCTGACTTACTGGAGACACTTGAGGAGTCTAAGCCCATAGTAACAGCCAAGATTGAACCCAACACACCTGCAACCAAATCTAAGAGCAGTGCTGTGGCACCTGACAAGTCTTCAAAACCTTTGTCATATCCCATGTGTCGTCAAGATCATTTTATTTATGCATGCGAGCAGTTTAAAGGTCTCTGGATACAGGCTCGTATTAAAAAGGCTCAGGGTTCAAATCTGTGCATGAATTGTCTTCGTCCAGGTCATGATGTTTCCAGATGCAAATTTGGTCACTGTAAATATTGTCGTCAAAAACATAACACTCTGCTACACATCGATAGTGACAATGCCCTTCCTAGTGCACATAACACTGCACTATCAGCTAGTCAATCTTTTACATCTCGAGTAATTTTACTTTCCACAGCGCTCGTGAGGGTGACCGACGCTGACGGTAACCACCATATAGCCCGAGTCTTGCTGGACAGTGGAAGTACAACAAATTTCATCTCGGCGGAATTTGTTCGTAAGCTACACGTCCCTACCTACATTACCAATTCCAAGGTAACAGGTATTAATTCTCAAACCTCTATTTGAACTCAGGGATGCTCAGTGTCATTAAAATCAATTGATGACAGTGAGTTTGAACTGAACATTGATTGCCACGTATTGCCGAAAGTATCAGCTTCAGTTCCTCATACTTATGTTGATACTAGCAACATACGTATAACTACGAACGTCCGACTTGCCGACCCCACTTATTACGTTCCGTCTTCCATCGACGTCCTTGTCGGTGCAGAAGTCTTTTGGGGTATCATAGGCACCGGCCGTATATCATTAGGTACTCATAAGCCCACTTTACTTGAGTCAAACTTAGGTTGGCTCATTTCGGGTGCATATAATCAGTCAGATTCCTCTTCACATGTTTGTATGCACACTAATAATTTACAAGTAGATTTAGATAGACATTTAGATTTATCTACTTCACCAAATCAAATAAAGACCTTCGTTCGTCATCGAGTGTCTAAAATTCAGGAAACTGAAGGAGGAGAGGCTTGGCACTATGTTCCGTCAGCTGAAAACCCCGCAGACCTCGCTTCGCGTGGACTTTGTACTGACGGGCTGTTGTCGTCTTCATTGTGGTGTTCAGGACCACAATTACTTAGCAAACATATGTCTTCATTGCCTCAGTTCCCTGAATCACATCGTAATCATTCTGGATTACCGGAAACAGTCGTTTCTTGTCATGTTTCCAACCACATTATTAAAAATCCTATATGTTCGTTATTTTCAAAATTCTCAAGCTTCAGCACATTACAGCGTGTCATGCAATTCATTTATAAATGCAATAAAAATAACTTGAGTCTGGTTCACTAACTTCTACTGAACCTCTAACTTCTAAAGAATTCTATTATCTTTGTCAACTTTCTTTGATATTCTTCTTATTTAATTCGTGTTGCAGGATCAAGGCCAACACTATTCAGCCTATCATGGTTGAATATGCCGGTCCCATCATGATAGCTTACCGGAAAGGTAGAGGGTGTAGGCTCATCAAATGCTTGATTTATGTGTTTGTGTGCCTAGCTACGAGAGCCTTCCAACTTGTGTCGGACCTTACAAAGGATGCTTTCTTAGCCGCACTAGACCGCTTTATTGCTCGAAGGGGAAATCCCCGTAACATCTCTGCCGACAACGGTATAACCTTTATCGGTGCTTTCAATGAGTTCGCATTTTGGTAAAAAACCTGACCTTTGAAGAGATGGCGACTTGCTTTATTCAAGTTGAGGCTACTTATATTCAAGGTCCTTAACTCCACTGTCCAACGATCCTTCCAACCTCACTCCGTTAACCCCGGCACACTTCTTTATTGGTCGTTCTCTAACCATGCTGCCTCATCTACAGATCCAGGATGTCAACGTCAACAATGGTGACGGTCGTCTGGCGAGCTCAAGCACGAACATTAGTCGTCATAAAGGACAACCACTTAACTCCTCTTATGTGGCTTTTAGGACGCATCATTAACATTCTCCCAAGCAGAGATGGCGTTGCGAGGGTTGGCGACATCCACACTAGAAAGGATGTCATCCCTCGTGCCTTCAACATCATCTGCCCGCTGCCGGTGTCTACTGTTGAAGACTCTTCAATGGGGGGAGCATGTTGAGACCCACTCCTCTCAACACCGTCGCGCGCCAGCGGCAGTGAACGAGGGACGCGGGGCAGCGGGGTGCCAGCCGGCCGACGGCCGAGCGAGCGACACACCGCCACGACAGTCAGCTGTTGCACATCTCCACGCACGGTTGCGCTCGCGCATTTCATATCATAATTTCCTTTGTTTACTTTTAACCGACCGTTGTAAAATACTTTCTTCTCTTCTTTAATATACTTTCATCTTGTTATACAGTCCACTCTCATTTCATTTCATTTCCTCTACCACGACCTATCGTCGCAAACAGTAAGCGATGATGTGGTCTACGGTGAAGCACGCTTGCCTAGATGTAATCTATTCACTCTTGACTTAAACTAAATAAGGACTAACTGGTAACTGATGAAGGAGTTATAAAATCCAACTTCGCAACTGAATTTAGAAAAATATTATCTATTTGAGTACCACCGCGGGTGCGAATTGCGAAATGAGCCGATACGAGCGCGCGTTAGAGCCACGGGGAATGGCATAGTTCGTTCCTGGATCCTTGCGTGCACGCTCCTTGTTTATTTCTCTTTCGGAATTAGAAAATAAAAAAAGTTTATTAAAAAAATAAAAAAAACCGACTGCTTAAAAAGCAAACTAAAAAGACGTAAACAAAAAGAAAATCATGCTGTGCAGTCGGAGGATACATATTCGCGAACTGGCTGACCAAAACCAGATGTATCCTCCGACTGCACAGCATGATTTTCTTTTTGTTTACGTCTTTTTAGTTTGCTTTTTAAGCAGTCGGTTTTTTTTATTTTTTTAATAAACTTTTTTTATTTACAACTTTTTAGTTATTTTTTTTTTAGAATTGGGTACATTTAAACATATAAGTATTATATATTTTTGAAATTGCCTTTTAAAACCCTTTATTTTGATACCCCACACGATGGGTTTGGAAGAAAAAAAATTTTTTTCTCCCCCCCAAAATGGCGCCCAAAATCCGTCATTTTTGTTTTTTCCAATTTTAATGTAGCCAGTGACACTCGCAGGATTAAGACGAATCGATTGACGTAAGAATCATCAAAATCGGCCAACGCGTTTGGTCTCTAGAACGCCACATAGGAACAAACATACATACATACATACATATATACATATATACATACATACATACATACATAGACTGATAAACACATTACCCTCCTTCGGCAGTCGGGTAAAAATCGTATGTGTTCACCTCTAATCTCCTCTCAGATTAGAGGTGAATCTGCGGTATTCACTATTTCATTCTGGAAAGTTTTACGCTACTCAATTAGTGATGAAGTCGGGTCGAATATTGACTTTATAGAAGGATATCGAAAAAAGAAAATAAGTAATATGCTTGGAAATCGAATCTAATTTGACTTTACTTTCACGTTTTAATTACAAAAAGTCGAAAATACTTCTGCATAACACAAAATAGACTCCAGCGCGCGCATGCGCCGTATGAACTACGGACTGATACTGCCAACGACTCCGGCCACTCCAATGCGTTATTCGAGCTTAAACATTATTAATATAGAAATCATTATTATTAAGGATGCTATGATTTTATTTTTGTATATTTTTACATGGTTCATAAGCATATCTTTACTATTTGTTTTACATAGCTAACAACGTTATTTAAGTAATTTTTCAATGGCATTTGTACAAAAATTTTACTGTGCCAAGTACATTTTATAAGTTGGTCGACTATTACTCGTAAACTTGTAACGCCTGTTATGATTTCATTTTTGTATATTTTTACATGGTTTGTAAGCATTATATTAACCCTGTTTTACACAGCTATTAACTTTATTTAGGTAAGTTTTCAATGGCATTTGTACAAATTTTTTACTGTTCCACGTACATTTTATAAATTGGTCGACTATTACTCATAAACTTGTAAAGCCTTGTTATCCGTGATAATTTTCCTTTTAATTTCGTTATATTTACTACTGCCGTGATTTTTTTCACATAACCATGAGCAACCATTTCGCTGGCGGGGGGGACACACGGACAGAGCGAAACTATAAGGGTTCCTTGTTGACTTCGGAACCCTAAAAATGTTTTTTTTTATATGTTACGTTACGGGATTTGAACCAGGGTCATTCTGGTTTATTGCGGTTTATCGAGCAGTGTCAACCGCTAGGCCAGATGGATACTTTCATTAAGCATTGAAATTAAACATCTGATTCTAAACAAAATAACTTAAAGGTAAATCATTAGCTACCGCGCTCTTTCTGATTCTTGATAAATAGCAAATTACGGGAGTAAGTGCGATCGATGTTGGCGACAAAACGTGTGGGTATTGTGTTTGAAATATACCCACAATGTTATAAAGTGTAGGTGAAAGTTTATATTATACTAGCTTTTGCCCGCGGCTTCACACGCGTAGACTACATGCTTCTCCTTATCATAATTTTAACAGTATGTTATGCGAAAGTGTTTCTTAGGACAGACTTATACTTACCTACTCTACCATCAATACGCTCTATCCTTGTCCCGTTCCGTATACCTACACTATTTCTGTGTTTATCCATGACTAATAATAAGTAATCATAAGCATAAGTCGGTAATTAAATTAAAGTATTTCCTTATAAACAACATTTTAAACCATTTTGGATGTTGACGCCACAGTAGTAGTAGTAGTAATAGAACTGTCCATGGAAAAGCAATTTGCCCTCAAATCTACACCAGCATACTTCAGAGTTTGTCCTTGAGCCTTATTAATTGTCATGGCGAAGCAGATTTTCCCGTCCCTATTTAATTCCTATATTTATGCGTTGAGCCATTTTATAGTTACCAACAGACTTTAAAGTATTGAAAGTATTTTTAATAATTTTTCCTTTGTAAAAGAAGGACACAACATTTCATCCCCCATGATCCGCCCCCCCAAGGATGGAATTCCCAAAAATCCTAAATTTGCGTTAGATTTTAATCTTCAGCCCAAACCGAACCTAACTTCAAAACTGGCCGAATTTCATACAAACTTTCATCCCCTATTTCACCCCCTTAGGGGTGGAATTCACAAAAATTCTTTCTTAGTGGATGCCTGCACAGTATAAAGTATCTATTTGCAAAATTTCAAGTCTCTAGGCGATTTCACCCTTATGGGGGTGAAATCTTCAAAATCGCTGAGACACTTGTAAGTTATTTTTTAATCTTCAGCCTAAACCTAAAATATGAAGATCCTGACTTTAATACTGACGAACTTTCATACAAACTTTTATCCCCTATTTCACGCCCTTCGGGGCAGAATTTCCTAAAATCCTTTCTTAGTGCTCACCTACACTACCAAAGGAATCTACGTGCCAAGTTTCATGATTGAAGCTTCAGCCGTTTGGCCTGTGCGTTGATGGTCAGTGAATGAATCAGTCAGTCAGTCAATCACTTTCTTCTTTTATATATTTAGATTCTTCTTTTATATATTTAGATTATAATATCTACAGATGAAACTGGTTCCATACTTGTAATGGATCAGTACTGGGTTTCTTCAATGAAATACAGTTTGCATAACAATCTGGATTTAATCCTTGCAGTTTTTATCGCTAGATTCAAACAAGTTAACCGTCCCAATCCTGACATTGACAGTTGTCATAGTTGACAACTGTCACGGCTTGTCGATTGAATACCAACACGAAAAATAATTAAATCAACTTAATATTATTAAGGCTAACAACTCGGCCGTCCTTATTAAAGTGAGTCCTCTCACTTGATAAACAACAAATCAATAACAAGAGAAAGAGAGAGAAAAAAAATAAAAAATAAGTTATACATTAACAACTCCAGTTAAATTAAAAAAATAACATACTCAATAATTAAGGGCAATGTACATTAAATTATTATAGTTTATTACATAGCTTAATTTTGGTTAATTTCAGGTTACAATCATTGTCAGTTTTCACTGTCTGATTTCAGGTCATAGTCACTATCATTGCACAGTCTGTTGTGACCTACAGTCATCTATGCGGTGTCAATTGCTTGATACCTTTCACTTTCTGCACTGACTACTCACAACCCATGCATCACGGTACTAGTCATCGTCATTTGCACAGTCTGTTGTGATCTACAGTCATCTATGCGATGTCGATTGCATGACACCATTCACTATCTGCACTGACTGCACACAACCCATGCATCATCATCATCTATTCGCATAGTCTGCTATGATCTGCTACCATCTGTGCGGTGATTAGCATCACCATTCGCATTCTGCACTGGAAGCTCATAGCCCATGCTTAGATTTTATGTCATGCTACCATAGTCTGCTATAATCTACAATCATCTATGCGATATCGGCATTTCTTTGATATCAACCATTTCTGCACTGATTGCTCATAGCCTAAGCATAGCACCGTCGAATCTCCTGTCAAATCTATTAAGGTATACAACTTAGCAAATCAGATCATCCTTTAGTATCGAAAATGATATATTTTCATTCAAAGTAAATCAAATTTTCTACTTGTTGTCATTTCAAATTCACAATAATTCTTAAATCACAACATCATACTAAATTTTGATCCAAGTCCGAACTTATGATTCTTTATTCGTCATCACTGTTCTCATTTTCGCTACCGTCACTAGCAATATTTTTATAATTTAACCAGGGATGTATCTTATCCACTGCTACTACATTCTCATACTTTTTATTGCCTCTTCTAGTCAAGGGAGTGTCCTCAATCAAAAACCTATCATTCTCTAGTACTTTCGCTATTCTGTATGGCCCGTGAAACTTGGATATAAGTTTCTTTGATTTACCTACATGTTCTTTATCTATAATTGTCCTTTCAACCCTGACAAGATCACCGATATTGTATAACGTCACTTGTTTTCTATGCTTATCAAAAGCCTTCTTTGAATGATGCTGTTGTTCATCTATTTTAGACTTAGCTTCTGTTCTCATTTTAACTAGATCATTATCACTAACACGACATATAGCTTCATTTAACACCTCATTTATTATATTTTCTGATGAATTCAAAACTTTAAAACCGAACAACAGTTCTGATGGGCTTTTCCCAGTCGCTTTATTCATTGTGGTGTTCATACCTAACTGGATGTCACCAACGTAATCATCCCAAATATTATCACTTTTACCATGGCATTTTGTGCTCAAAGCATCCAATATGGTTCTATTGTAACGTTCTATTTGTCCGTTTGCCCTTGGGGTGGCCACTGCATTAAGTATATGTTTGACATTTGTACTCTTCATGAAAGATTTAAATTTTGAGCTTGTAAAACAAGTACCCCGATCAGTGATAAGACGTTTTGGAGTACCAAAAGTACTAAAATGATCTTTAAAAATTCTTATGGCTGTGGTACTTTTTGTGTCTCGTACAGCACTTATGCTTATAAATTTCGTAAAGGAATCAATAACCGCAAGAATATAAGTGTTACCTCTCCTAGAACGAACGAAAGGGCCTAAATGATCGGCGTGTAGGGTATGAAAAGGAATATCTGCTTTCGGTATCGGGTGAAGCATACCTTCCTTACGGCCACCCGGAGCCTTATGGTGCGCACATTCAAGACATGCCGATACGTACTTTTTGGTAAAGCGTCGCATTTTAGAAAACCAAAATGTTTCGCGTAATCTACTTAGGGTTTTCTCGTACCCAAAATGGCCTACATCGTCGTGGTTCATTCGTAAAACTTGCCACCTAACGGCTCTGGGGACTACCCATTTTATTTTGTCATCAACGATTCTGTACACATGATCACCTTTTACTTGATAATTTTTATACACGTCTGCTACATAACTCGTATTTTTGTCACGTAAAATGTCCCTAATTCTCCCGATTTCTTCATCGCTACTTTGTACCGTGGAAATCCAATCCTTCACCCCAATATTTAATACATCAAGTACGTGTGTCTCATCATCACCCGTTATGGGCTCAGTTACGGGAGCACGACTGAGGGCATCTACGTGTGCCATGCGAGCTCCACACCTATATTCAATTTCGCAATCGTACTCCTGGAACTGTACCCACCACCGAGATATCCTCGGTATGAGATCCCGCTTTGTAAGAGTCGTACGCAGCGCATTACAGTCGGTTATGATCTTAAATTTCAAACCCAGCAAGTAAACACGGAAACGTTTCAGTGAGGCTATAACAGCTAAGGTTTCTAATTCAAATGAATGTAAATTTTGTTCATCTTTAGTTGTTTTTCGACTGTAATACGCTACGGGCCTAAGCATTTCATCACTATGTCTTTGCAATAAAATTCCAGCAATACCTAACTTTGATGCATCAGTGTGCAATTCAGTCTCCAATTTCGCATCATACAAGGCCAATATAGGCCGTTCAACAAGTTTTTGTTTTAGTTTTTCAAAGGCTTTCAAGTGTTCATCATTCCATTCCCACGTGAAATTGGACCTGAGTAGGTCAGTTAGAGGTCGTGCGATAAGGGCAAAATCTTTTACAAAACGCCTGAAAAAACTGGCAAGTCCTATAAAACGCCTCACGTCATGTACGTTTTTGGGCACTGGGAAATTAGAAACTGCCTGCGTTTTACGTGACCCTGGTCTTATGCCCTGGCCACTAACTTGAAAACCTAAAAAGTCTATTTCTCTATAGAAAAAGTTACATTTCTTAAGCTTCAAGGTCAGTCCCGCTTCCAGAAATGATTTAAGTACCATCTCTAACCGTTCAAGACCCTCTTCAAATGACCTAGCGGGAATTAAAACGTCATCCATGAAATTAATAGCAAAATCAATCTTTGATTTTGCCAGAATCTTACTCATAGCCCTCTGAAAGACAGACGGAGCATTTGCCAAACCGAACGGCATCCGTTTAAATTGGTATTGGCCGTCCGGTGTGACAAAAGCCGTCTTGTCCTGGGAGCTGTCTAAAATTGGTAATTGATAATATCCCGATGCACAATCAAGCGTAATAAAGAGAGAATGCCCAGCTAACATGTCGAGCTGGTCATCGATCAATGGTAGGGGATAATGTTCTTTCTTCGTCTTAATATTAAGAGCGCGGTAATCCACGCATAGTCTTTTCTCACCAGTCTTTTTCTTTACAAGCAAGATAGGACTGGCGTACTGTGAATTATAGTCACATACAATATCCGCGTCGATCATTTCCTGTACCATTGAACGCACCAGCTCGCGCTCAGGGTATGAAAGTCTATATGGGCGGTATACGACTGGTTTAGAATCGGTTAATTCGATTTCCATTTGTACTATATTAGTAAATCCCAAATCCTTTAAATTGTTGGAGAAACATTCCTTATATTTATCTAATAAATTCTTTAATTCTTCAATTTGGTTACTGGTTAAATTCGGGTCATAATTAAATTCTGAGCAAAAGTTACTATCATTAATATTTAAGGCTTTTACATCAAAATAACTATCAGTTTTAACAACACGTGTTATCAAAGAGTCCCTTTTAAGCATAACTGACTTGTCAGAAATATTCTGAACCAACAAACAACCACGGCCTTGATTTATTTCATACTCCCCTGGAAGGAGGTAAAACTCATGATCGTGTTTTCCACGAAGGGACCCGCGTACATACACAGTTCCTGAATAATCGACGCCGCAATAAACTGGAACTAAGCGCATTTCCTTTCCCTCTACTGAAATGTCTGAATCTATCATAAGGTGCAATTTGTTTCCAACTTCCCGTGTAAATGTCAAGGAATCATAAGTTTTTGTGATGATTATATCAGGTTTTTCAGTAAAATTGTGGCCTACAAGTACAGGGTATTTAATAACGTTGTCCCCCACAATAAATACATCTATCTTTTCTAAGACATCTTGTATCTGTATAGTGACAGTAGCCATCCCAAGGGGCGACACAATGTTGCCACCAATGCCTCTCATTGTCGGAAGGTCAGAACTATTTGTCCAAGTAATGCCTAGTTTTCTAGCATCACTAGAACGAATTAAAGTGCATTGACTACCTAGATCTAAGTAGCCTAGAACCGATTGTCCATTAAGTATCAACCGCATGATGTATTTATTTTCGCTTTTAACGGTGCACTCAGCATCTATGCATAATACATCCTTTTGACCTTGACCCACTTTGTCACAATTACTCTTATTATTAGAGGATAGTTTCGTACAATTTATTGCAGTATGCCCAAGTCTATTACAGATACTGCATTTAAGAATTTTTTTTTGTACATTTAAAACTATAATGTCCCGGTTCGTTGCAGTTGTAACAAACAATAGAACTACCGCCACCTATAGCTTTTGTTTCATTAGTAACAGGTTTTGTGTTAGAAGAAATGTTAGATCGCTTATCTCCATAAGGACGAGTCCTATCTGTTTCACGTGGTTGTTGCTTAATAGACTGAAAGTATTCGAGTACTTGTTCCGGTGCCTGACACTTTAATGCTTTCGCACCTAATCTTAACGAACGATCATCGATTCCGTATAATAAACAATCTACTGCCCGTTTACCCTTTATATCACACCGGTTCAACATATTGATTTTTTCGAAATAATACAATTCTAATGATTCACTATATTTCACGCGTTTAGATAACATTTCTGTAAGTAGTTCGGCATAATCGTCGCTACTAGGGAACGATTCTAATAATTTATGCTTCCATTCAGACCATGAAAACGACATAGTGGGTAATGCTTGATACCAGGTCTTCGCAACACCAACTAATTTTGGTAAAGCATAGTGTATGACCTGATCATCGCCCCATTTGTATAACTTCGCACATTCATCAACTTTACTGAGCCACATTTGAATAATACACTTGCAGCCCTGCTGTCACGCATGTGGCTGCTGAGACTGCTTCCACTCCTACGGCGTCGCCCATGACGCTCACGGTGACTGCTACGGTGATAGCTTCGACTGCTGCCACTCCTACTGCGCCGCCCATGACGCCTACGGTGACTGCTACGGTGATAGCTTCGACTGCTGCCACTCCTACTGCGCCGCCCATGACGCCTACGGTGACTGCTACGGTGATTGCTTCGACTGCTGCCACTCCTATGTTCCTGACTACGATGCTCACGACGCTCCCGAGTACGGCTCCTTCGCACACACGAAACATTCGTGTCTGTATATTCACTTGCCGATCTACGCTTGCGTCGTTTCCTCTTCTCTTTGCAATCATATCGTTTTCTTTTGTTGGAAATTAAATCCTGACGATTTATTGTCTCCATAGGTGTCATAATTCCATCTTCCATCTTGTTGCATAACATTTTTGTCGAATTATTGCACAAGCAACGCAGATCTCAAAATGTGGGCGTTTTAGCTAGAAATCTATAACTAGCTTGTCAAATCACACTTCTGAGATAATGGATCAGTACTGGGTTTCTTCAATGAAATACAGTTTGCATAACAATCTGGATTTAATCCTTGCAGTTTTTATCGCTAGATTCAAACAAGTTAACCGTCCCAATCCTGACATTGACAGTTGTCATAGTTGACAACTGTCACGGCTTGTCGATTGAATACCAACACGAAAAATAATTAAATCAACTTAATATTATTAAGGCTAACACTTGAAATCAAATGTTGTTAGATCGAATAACACTTGCTCGAAAATCTTTTAGAATTGCATCGAGGTAGTACTGTCGCACTCATAATTTATCGATTTCAAGTACTATCGAGTAAACGTTTTCGAGCGAATGTCGTTAGATCAAATAACACTTTATTTGATCTAACGACATTCGATTTCAAGTAGGGAACCCATTTGAAACCCACCCACATTTTTTGTGATTTTAAGAAATAGTGTGACGTTGCGGCCATGTTGCGTTCTCATTGGTTCATTATGTCTATAGTAGAAGGTCTTAAGTGCGACTGGTTGGCTATGCTATAACTTTGTGGCATTGTGACTGCACTTCACAACCTGATAGTACCTTCAAATATCTTGAAAGTAATTTATAGCCAAAATAAATCGCATGACGTTTCCAATAAGCTCAAACACGACTAGGATCCATTGTTTTATTTCGGAGTGCCTCATCTTCAGATCAGTTCGATGATACCATTTTTATCAGTACTATTTATTTATAAGTATTTGCTTCATCATAGCCGGTTAACTATTCGATATATCTTATGCACTAGCTTCTGCCAGCGGCTTCGCCCGCGTGAATTTCAAAAATTATCCCAAGGGAACATATTCCCGGGATATAAATCATATGTGCTATTCCAGACTATAGTCTATCCCTGTGCCAAATTTTATCCAGATCCGTCCAGCAGTTTGAGCGTGAAGAAGTAACAAACATACACACTCACAGACTTTCGCCTTTATAATATTAGAAGATACAGACAAATATATAAAAAAAAAAATACTGACGAATAAATTCAGAAACTCCTTCTTTTTTTGGAGTCGGTTAAAAAAAGATTATTTTATTCGTCATGTATACCTCCGTCTCGCTCTCACACTGAAGTCATGGGGTCATAGTAAAGACTCTGAACTTGCAGTGTTGAGAGACTTTCATTAGCTAGCTAGGCGTGTCCCAAAGAAATTATTACCTAACCAAAACCTTTACGATGTAATTAAAAATATAAAGCCCAACCTGTTAACAATGTAAACAGAGGTTAAATGGTTAACAAACTTAATACCCCATTAACCCAGACACCATGGAGGCGTGTCGCTATAACTTTATATAGCGACTCTCTTACTACGAAATATATAGGTACCCAGCATTTTTTTTGGTTACTAACCGGCCTCAAACAAATGAATAGGTTCTCAATTCATCAGCGTCTTTTTTTAGGGTTCCGTACCCAAAGGGTAAAAACGGGACCCTATTACTAAGACTTCGTGATCCGTCTGTCTGTCCGTCTCTCAAGAACCGTGATAGCTAGACAGTCGAAATTTTCACAGATTATGTATTTCTGTTGCCGCTATAACAACAAATACTAAAAACAGTATAACATTAATATTTAAGGGGGGCTCCCATACAACAAACGTGATATTTTTGCCGTTTTTTGCTCGATATTAATAACGGAAACAGTTAGACGCTTGAAATATTCACAGAATGTTTAGTTGTATATTTACTTCAAAAAATTTTTTTTTTATTATTAATAAATTAAAATAACATAAATTAAGGGAGGCTCCCATACAACAAACGTGATTTTTTTGCAGTGTTTTGCGATAATGGTACGGAACCCTTCGTGTGCGAGTCCGACTCGCATTTGACCAGTTTTTTTTTTAATTACCTCGAAAAGCGGGTTGGGGTTGTAAAAATAAGATGTACAAATTTTCTTCATGAAGCTGAATTTTGGCAGATGGTAGTATAAAGATAGTAAACGTTGTTTAAGAAAGGATTTGAATTTTATGTGGTAAAAAGCTGAACTTTGTACGAAACTTTTTATTGTGGCTACCGATTTGGTTAAAACTTTGCAGGCATGTTTTTGATAAATAAATGATTGAGATCTGCATATTTATTTAGATGATATAATGGGGTGAGGCTTCTTATTACACAATAAAGGCAAAATATGCCAATATATTAACAGGTAAGAGAAAAGAAAAAGCGTTTTCATACGTAGAATCTCAATAATCCCCACTGCACTATCATTTCAATTAAAAAGATTCCAGTTTTCCCAAAGCAGAACCTATAACTCTGTAGTTTATTTGTTTCCTTTTGTAATTATTTAACCTGTACCTGAATTGACCAACGTCTTTAATTAAATATGTTAATCGTTTTTACGTTAATGCATCCTGTACCTATACAGGCTGAGATTTCCAAGTGGGCGTGGATGGCTAAATCATCACTATGAAGAATAGCACAAAACAATCAAAGGAATCAAGGGACCGATTTTGATTAAAACTAAAATTGCAACATTAGATTTCTCTCACCCTGTATGTCAACAACCAGAATTGATTGACAAAATCCATATTAACGCAGGCAAAGCTACGGCAACAGCTATTTTTAACATATTTGGTATGGATATTTTTTTTAAATTTAATGTTTATTAATGTAATATTTATGCACTAATGCGTCTCAAAATAAATAAATTATTTATTTATTTTATTTTATGTACTGTTGAACAGGTATGATGTTTGCTGGTGTATGCTCTTTGGCAATAACATTGTGCTGGTTGCCGAAAGTGGCCTAGAGGTCCAGCGGCATTGAAATTGACGAGAAGCAAAATTTAATATTTATATGCGATTTTAGCGGTCTCTTCAGTTCCATAGTTCTTGCTGTATCGTCCATACCGATGTGCACCGACTTCCAGTATTTAGAGTCTCTTGTCTAAGGGGATGGCGAGGTAGATCCAGACGTACCGCATCGGATCAAACCCCAAAAAGTTGATGAAGATGTCGATAATTTTGTAGGTCATTTATGTGGCGAATAAACACTTTATTTTTCTTTCTTCCTTTCAAGATGAATAAAATGCCGACAGATCACTGGAACAGCTTGCAACTCACAGATGCCCCTCAAGTTAAAGGGGATAATCTACAAGTCCGTGATCAGACCTGTCATACTGTATGGATCAGAATATTGGGCTGTGAAAAAGATGGATGAAAAGAGATTGCATGTAGCATAGATGAGAATGTTGAGATGGATATGCGGCGTGACGAAAATGGATAAAGTAAGAAATGAATGTATTATAGGAAGTTTTAAAGTGGCGACAAAGACAGAAAAGTTGAAAGGAAACCGTTTGTCCTGGTATGGTCATGTGATGATGAGAGATGGAACGCATGTTTCTAAAAGAGTTGTGAATATAAATGTGGATGGATGGAGAGGGAGAGGAAGGTGTGGAAGAAGAAAACGTGTTGCGCCAACCTCAAGTTACATGGGATAAGGGCAGCAAGATGATGATACTGATGAATATGTATGTTGATCTTGGACCTTGGCGGAGGACAAAGCCATGGATATCTCGGGCGATGTTATGCTTAATTCTTTATTAAAAGATTACGCTGTAAAACGAAGGCGTATAACATTTATAAACCATTATCACACCTCTTAGAACCATGATCCATGAATCTTGAAAGAATCATTCATTCCGATGCTCCAGCCGACTTCTAGTTGAGGGTTTAACAAAAGGGTTTAGCAGTCTTCTCCATTGAAAACAACTTGAAACATTTGCGCAGAGGCAAGGATCGCTTAGGAGCGTGCAGTGGCATTCAACACCTTCTGGACAGTCTGCGTCGTATTTGCAGAGACAATCTGCAAGAAGAATAAAGACTTATTAATGACCCACGTGGTGGTAATAGGTACTCTTATAGAAACCCCTCTCTCAAGCCCGTACAGTTGGAACATTATAAGTATAGCAGAGCGGAAGTATGAGAGCGATAGTAAAGAAAAGCCAAACAAAACCATTTAAAGTCATATAAAGCCTTTTAAAGCCATATAGGCTTTATAATGCCATACAAAGCCATATAATGCAATATAAAACCATATGAAGCCATTTAAAGCCATAACCATCTACTTCTACTGCAGAGCGGAGAAGCCTTGGAATCCTGATACTTTGCATAATTTTACCAAGATCCGCGATCCGGATCGATCGATCCACAATATCTAGAGGTTGCATTAAAAATTGGTCCGCCATCTTAAAGAGACCGTCAAGCATTTACAATTGTATTTTTGTTCAAAATAAACTGAAGAACTATCTTATGAATAGTAGGCCGATAAAAAATTATTCATATCTCTTTTTTTACCGAATTTTACATGCTGCACTGCTACTGGAACAGCTGAAGTTATAGTATTCGAGGAAAACTACTAATGTCATGATTTTCAATCGGTATGAAATCAGGTTACCTCTCGGACTATAATAGGCATAAAATGCTAATGGCTAAATGACGCGGCTGTCTCACTCTTAACTGCACAAAACGAGGAGTACCGCGGAAAAATTGCAATCCTTGAAAATCAGTCTAAAAAGGACCGGGAGTACATTAGTTTATTGGAGGACAAAGTAGAAGGCCTCCATAGGCAGTCTCGCAAGACCTGCGTAGAAATTAAAAATGTCCCTAAAAAGCCCCAGGAAACCAGGGATGATTTGGTACAAATGGTTGTAAATCTCTCAAAAACCATTCATTTTGGTGTAAATAGCTGCGATATAAGCGACATTTTCCGCCTGAAACCCCGAGGAGAAGGTGAGAAGAAACCTACAATCGTGGTGGAATTAAGGTCAGCAATACTGAGATCCGACTTCCTGAAAAAAGTGAAAGACTTCAACGTTATAAACAGGACTCGATTACAGGCTAAACATCTTGGCCTCACAAGCAACGAAGACACTCCTGTTTTTGTAACTGAGCAACTAACTCCTAAGGCGGCTCGTCTGTTTTTCTTGGCTCGAGACCTGAAAAAGGCTGAAAAATACAAGTACTGCTGGACCTCTATGGGAAAGATTTTGATCCGGAAAGATGACACGTCTAAAATTATCCATATACAACACGAAGCTCAGGTGCAACAACTAATGCAAGAACAATGACTAACTACGGGCATATATATGTCAAAACTGTTTCTCCTACCTAATACAGCTTACCTAAGCCCAACACCTAATTTGTTAAATAATATGTTAAATGTACTAATCTACTATACAACAAAACATGCACAGAAATCTACACGCAAACTTATACATGTCTACACACTTTTACACGTCTACACACTTATACACATCTACACACAATGTTGCCTTTGTCAAGCTGGGTATGGGTTGCCTAGCTTGATAAAAGTAATTTCAAACTTCTACCATATATTGAAATTCTCACAGAAATCTACTTACAAACCCTTACATACCTACACACTCATACTACACTACATACACACCTTTATACCTACACACACACCTTTATACCACAATCACAACTACCAACTTTATATCCCACATTTACATCACTTGATCTCTGACAAAAAACATAAACACGTCCAGAATACAAACATATCAACATACTTACACACCGTCTACTACCTCAGATACAATAGTTCTTTACCTACATTAGTAAAAAACCTAACTAACTTAGATTCTAAATATACAATTTGTTACCCCCTGTTTTCTCCAATACAAAATGTTGAACTCATCCGAGTGTACTTGCACTTCCTGGAATCTGTTCCTCTATTATTCATAACATCTTTCTACCCTTGTTGCAATCCCGAGAGTATTAACTTGACATGTTTATATGGATAATTTCGATACACTAAAGGAAATTGATCAGATTAAACCATCAGAATCGAAAAAGTGTAACATACAGGATCTAAAATTAAACACGGGTAATTCTCCACACAATTTAATAATTTTAACACAAAACATTAGAAGCATATATAAAAATTTTGATGACTTGCAACTCACCCTATCACAACTAAAATATGAAGTAGATATTTTGATTCTCACAGAATGTTGGTTAAACCCTAAAAAAAACATACCACAATTAGTTAATTTCACATCTTTCCAAACAAAACACCATATTAACCAAAGTGACGGGGTTGTTGTATACATCACAAATAAATTGTCAGTAAAATTTAAAGAAATAAACTTTGTAAATGCCACCGGACTCGAGTTAAATATACCAAATTACACTATTTTGGGTATTTATCGTTCTCCATCATTTCTACATGCAGGTAACTTCATTAATTCCCTTAACAGTCATCTTGATAATATTACCCCTAGTAAAAACGTTCTAATCTTAGGGGACATTAATATTGACCTAATTATTTCCCCTACTGAAACAAATAATGAAAGAAACAATAGACTAACCTACTTAAATATGCTATCAACGCATGGACTTTTACCATCTCACAACCTACCCACGAGGGGAGATGGATGCCTAGATCACGTCTTCCTGAGTCTTGATAAACGAAAAAATATAGCTTTTACTGCGGTTTTAAATACAACCGTAACAGACCACTGCATGATATTGTTATCACTAGAGAACAAATATTGCTATAATATACCCAAAAAACACAAAACAATAGTCAACTACGAAAATGCTCATAATAGTCTTAAAAATATTGATACCTCCTTTTTTAACATCTTCAAAGACCCTGATACTTACGCCTTTGCGCTTATAGATTTGGTCAAGACAGCTTTACTACTAAACTCTAAAAGTTTAATTATCACGAACAGCAAAAGAACGATCAAACTCTGGATTACAACAGGTGCCCTACGGTGTATCAGACTAAGAAATTCAATCTACCTTAAACTCAAATCAAACCCACATAATCAAATTCTAGTTGTTACATATAGACGATATCGGACTTTCTGTGTGCCCTTATAAAAAAATTAAAAAATAAATTCAACAAAGATAAAATCAAAGCATCTGCTAAAAACCCACGGGCATTGTGGTCAACCATTAACGATATCACAAATTATAAGCCACCCAGGAGCTCAAATGGCGACCTACTTAAGATTAAACCATGTCCCCTAGACTCAGTCAACTATGTTAATAATTATTTTATTAACATTGGACAAACTCTAGCTCAGAACATCTTAAATAGCTCCGTATCCCGTACATCTTGTAACACAGACAGCCCTAATCTGTCCTCCTTTGTTCTCCTAGACACCTCTCAGGAGGAAGTTGAAAATATATTGATGTCACTAGACTCTGGGAGTGCACCAGGATGGGATGGAATTCCTACCCTTTTCCTAAAACAGGCCAAGGAGATCCTAGTCCCGCTGATCTGTGACCTTGCCAACCTATGCTTTAGCACTGGTATCTTCCCCTACCTTCTTAAGCGCTCCGTTGTTACCCCTGTGTATAAGAGTGGAGATAAAGACGACGTTAACAACTATCGGCCAATTTCTGTGTTGACCTCCATTTCTAAAATCATTGAGAAGCTCTTGAACTCTAGAATAGTTAACTACCTGACTAAGTATAACATCTTATCTTCCTCTCAATATGGTTTTAGAAGGGGAATGTCGGCACAGGACGCTACGGAGGAACTTGCAACTGTGATAACCAAGGAAGTAGACAAGGGGAACAAATGCCTAGTGGCCTTTCTTGACCTCAAGAAAGCCTTTGATACTGTCTCTATCTCCAAACTTATACACAGGCTGGAGAACTTAGGATTTCGAGGTTCTGCTCTCTCTCTTCTCAGCAGTTACCTTCAGAACAGAAAACAGGAGGTAAAAATTGAAAACCATGTTAGTGACGAGGAGAACGTGACGTATGGCGTCCCGCAGGGCAGTGTCCTCGGCCCGACGCTCTTTTTGATTTACATTAATGAACTCTGTAACCTTATTATCAACGGTGCGAGGATACTGTCCTACGCGGATGACACCGCTATTATCTTTTCTGCTAAGACCTGGGACAAGGTTAGGCTGGAGGCTGAGAGGGGACTGGCCAGAGTTAGTGATTGGCTAAGGGAGAATCTACTTACTCTAAATACCCTTAAAACCAACTTCGTCTGCTTCTCTAAATACGCAAACTCTCAGCCTGCGCCTGACATTACCATTAGAATACATTCTTGTCGTACACCAACCCAATCTACCTGTAGCTGCCCTGTAATTCAGAAGGTCAATTCCGTCAAGTACCTAGGTATTGTTGTGGATCAAAGGTTAAGCTGGTACCCACACCTCGAATTATCTATAGGGAGGGTAAGAAAACTCATATGGGTTTTCAAATCGTTAAGACATGTTATTAGTAAAGAATTACAAAATAAAATATATATCGCATTGGCCCAATCTGTAATCATATATTGTATCTCGGTATGGGGTGGAGCAGCTAAGTCGTATTTTATAGAACTAGAGAGGGCACAGAGATCCTTGATTAAGGTCATGTACTGTAAGCCCTACAGGTTCCCTACTGAATCTCTATACGCAAGCTCTAAGCTGCTCTCCGTCAGAAAACTCTACGTTCTACACATGGTACTAAGATATCACAAAATTCTTCCCTTTAGCCCTGCCAAACTTAAAAAAAGACGGTGTGATATAGTAGCCCCTACATACTCAGCACGTTCAACTTTTGCTAGTCGCCAAAATGTAACTCAAGCCCCACCGTTTATAATAAAGTAAATCGCATACTTAAAATTTACCCTATGCAGTTGTATGAGTGTAAGAAGACATTGACGGAATGGCTCTTCACACTTAATTATGATGCCGTGGAAGACATTTTGGTTACCCTGGGTTGAACTTCATCAACTTCATGCATATACATTCACACATACACACACACACACACACCAACACACACACACACCAACACACACACACACCAACACACACACACGCGGACACTCTTTCACACATACACACATCCACTCATACACACACACATACACACAAAATATACATTCACACACTCATAAACACACGCATATACACACATGTATACAAAACACACTCTACTTTCTCACACTGCCATAAGCATTCATTTGTCTTTTTATTTTTATTTTTATTTTATTTTTATTGGTTTAATAAAAATGTGTAACTTATACCAAATTAGCACAACGATACTATTGTAATAAAACGAGGAAGAGCGAGGTTTATCCCATCACAAGTATCTTCGGATTACTTTCTGGGAAGCCCCGGCAACTAAACTGTATAGATCTAAGATAATAAACACATTTTTTTTTTTTTTTTTTTTTTTTTTTAAATGCCTTGCTGCATTAAGTCCGCCTATGTATCACCATTGTACATGAAGTTTAAATAATAAATAATAAGTTCTTACTTTGTAAATAAGCAGCAACTTTAGTAATCAGTATGACGCAAGTTACACACAGCACGATTCGCAAGACCCCCATAATAACCAACTATTATTTCCAACAATATTTTTTATAGTTCTAATATTTATAACTGAAAACCCGTGGTAATGGATTTGAATTAATAATTAAACGGCTAATTAAGTGTACATTAGAAACAATTAAACGGCTAATTAAGAGTACATTAGAAACAATTAACAGCCATATTATGAATAATTGTTTTGACTAATTATGGTATCATTATTGTAATGCACGTGCATAAAGTTCAGCTTTTCGAGAAATTCAATTTTCCGTCACCTGCTATTCAAGTCGCCTGTTGATTTTGTCTGTCAGCTGATAAAAACATGTTCCACAGAAAATTTGTCCCGGTTTGTCAATTCTCAAATATTTATACTCTATTGGACAGAATATTGTCGGCCTGTAGGTGTGTTCAATCCAAATATTTTGGACTGTTGACAACCAGCATCGATGATCAAATGTCGTTTTAAGAACCCAATATCGCAAGTACAAATATTCAGTAAAATTTACTCGCCTCTAACTAAGTTATGTTTCTCTTTGCGCTGTATCATGGTGCGGGTGACAGTGGTGTTTTATTTGTAGACTAGAATATTAAGGTTGGATTTAATTTAATTTACTACAGTTATTAATGATTTAATATAATTATTACGAATGTGGTACAGCTGAAATACTAAGTCATATTATTATATACTTTATTGTACACCACAAAAACATACAGGACAAACATTTACAAAAACAAGTGTACGATGGGCGGTCTTATCGCACTAGGCAATCTCTTACAGACAACCTTTGTCATAATTTGTTAAATCGCGGCAACTTTCACGAGTGAAACGAAATGTCACGCACCATGCTACAGCGCAAAAGAGTGTAAACATTTCTTTATTTTTAGTCACAATTATGATTTAAGAATACATAAATATCTTTGTAAATATATCCCTAGTTAAATTTTATCAACATATTTTTTTAAACCTTTACAAATATTAATAAAAGTAAACATTTATGTTTGTTTATAGGTAATCTCTGAAAGTACTATTAATCTGATGAAAAAATACTTTACTAATGTAAAGGTACACTATTGCTGTGTTTCAGTTATTTTTTATCCCGAAAATTTTAACGAGTCTTGTGGGTAGGCCACGGGATCAAACCGCAGGAAAATACCGTACTACCATACTAGGATGCCAAACACAGCTTGATGAACTAGAATCGCTCAAAAAGACAGCCAAGAAGCTCATCGGCAATGAGGCACCAGCATCAGTAGCAGCTGGATGCACTTGAGTCGATCGAAAAACGGGCCAAGAGGCTTATCGGCAATGAGATACTGGTCGAGTTTAGGCTCCAGAGCCTTGAACATCGGCGCTGAGTTGCCAGCCTGTCGGTTTTTTATCGGTTACATTTCGGGGAGTGTGGGTGGAATTGCATGAACTGATTCCTCCTAGCCCGTTCCATCCGGACTAAAAGACGTACGGCGATTCGCCATTGATACAGACATGGTGGAACCCGTACGCAGTAAACATCTTGGGAATACTTTTGTTATGCGTACACCTAAGGAGTGACATTCAATGCTTGAGTCCGTGTTTCCCGATAGCTACAATCTAGGCGTCAGTAAATGGCAACGCAAAGACATGCAGGACGATAAGAATAAATGGACGACGGTACGAAGAAAACGAAATACCAATAAATTTGTTAGCAAGAAAGGGACTACAGATGTTTCGACGGCATGCAAGTTCAAGGCACCAAACATAAACATACCGTTTAACATATATAACGTTAGCAAGGACTGCCCGTCAACCAACATAACCGAATACATAAAAGGTAAAACGGGGGTGGAAGTGAATTTAGAAAAAATAAGTATGAAATTAGAAAAGGATTACGAGGCGTATAAATTTAGGATTACGAACGATACACTATCTATGTTTATAAACGAAAACATGTGGCCAAGTGGCATATCCTTTCGCAGATATGTGTCGTTTAACAAAAAGTGGACAAATAGTGATAATAAACAACAATCGAGTGCTAGTGATGTTGAACATAAATCATGAATGTGTACGCTAAGGACAAGGAAACCATAACTAAACTTATAAGTTTTAACTGTAAGACCTTTTTAATGTGTTCAAATGATAAGTGAGGGTGCTGATGTGATAGTACTTCAAGAGACTTGGTTACAGCTGAGTGAAATAACGTATTTAGGCAATGTAAACAAAGACTTTAATTTCTTTGGCAAGTCTGCGATGGACACTGGTGTAATGTTACAGGGTCGTCCGGTCGGAGGCGTCGTTTGTTCCCACTAGTTCTACTGAACAGTTCTACGGTAGATCTAATGGGATTTTTTTTTCCCACTAGTACTACGATTTTAGATATAACAAAATATTAGAACTATTGGGATTCTCTATTTCCACTTGTTCTACTGAACAGTTCGACGGTAGAACTAATGGGATATTTTGTTCTCACTAGTACTAGGTTTTACCGGTACACTGAGGTGATGAAGTGTTTGTACAAAAACACCACCATGTCAGTCCGTCTTTAGGATCCAACCTCGAAACCAATCCTTCTCTGGCGCGGCGTGAGACAGGGAGACGTTATTTCTCCGTAACTGTTCACTGCTGCGCTGGAGGATGTCTTCAAGGTTCTGGACTGGAGGGGGCTCGGCATCAACGTTTATGGCGAGTACATCACTCACCTTCGGTTTGCCGACGACATAGTGGTTATGGCTGATACCATGGAGAGCCTCAGTACAATGCTCGATGACCTCAGTAGAGCTTCCGAAAGAATGGGTCTTAAAATGAACATGGACAAAACCAAGGTCATGGTGAATGTAACACCCACTCCTATCAAGGTCGGAGACTCTATCGGTCGCCATTCCAGAACTTTTCGGCCCCATCGGCCATCCGTTCTGCGAGCAATGTGCCCTGCCCACTGCCACTTAAGTTTGGCAATTCTTCGAGCTATGTCGGTAACTTTGGTTCTCCTGCGGATATCTTCATTTCTGACATGATCACGCAAGGAAACTCCGAGCATAGCCCTCTCCATTGGCCTTTGGGTGACTTCAAGCTTTCTGTTAAGGCCCATTGTAAGCGACCACGTCTCGGTCCCATCTAGGTGATCTCTGGCAACACACACAGGTCATAGACTTTTGTCTTGAGACACTGCGGTAAATTGGCCGAGAAGATACCACGCAACTTTCCGAACACCGCCCAGCCGAGTCGGATTCGACGGTTGACCTCTTTCTCGAAGTTAGTCCTATCCAACTGGACCGTTTGTCCCAGGTACATATTCATCTACAACTTCGAGTGTAGAGTCTCCGAGCCCCCTCCGGTCCAGAACCTTGAAGACATCCTCCAGCGCAGCAGTGAACAGCTACGGAGAAATAACGTCTCCCTGTCTCACGCCGCGCCAGGGAAGGATTGGTTTCGAGGTCAGATCCTAAAGACGGACTGACATGGTGGCGTTTTTGTACAAACACTTCATCACCTCAATGTACCGGTAAAACCTAGTACTAGTGAGAAAAAAATATCCCATTAGTTCTACCGTCGAACTGTTCAGTAGAACAAGTGGGAATAGAGAATCCCAATAGTTCTACTATTTTGTTATACCTAAAATCGTAGTACTAGTGGGAAAAAAAATCCCATTAGTTCTACCGTAGAACTGTTCAGTAGAACTAGTGGGAACAAACCGGAGGCGTAGCCTTACTGTGGCGGAATACACTTCGATTCGGTGACTGTGATCCCATGCAGTAGTAATCGTCTGGTCGCTATTAAAGTGCATGTATCTAGGTCTAGCCTGATTTTTAATGTAAATATGCCGACTGATTCACCCGTCAATCTGCTAGAATTTGTTGACTTTTTAAGTGAGATTGTGGGCATTATGGAGAGTTGTGAAATTGAGAATGTTTACTTACTGGGGGATTTAATTTAACGCACAGCCAGGAGAAGAGAGACTCTTCGGAAAAGAGATGTTAAGTTTTTTTTTCAGATTAGAACTGGATCAGTGCTAATTTAGTAAAATTAGGAGATGAGGCGCATACACACACACAGTACACGAATTTCAAATTAATAAAATAGCATGGGGTGAACATAATATAAGTCACATAAAATATTTTGTCCATAGAATGTAACTCTAAATCAAAACTTATTGATTTTCCTAGTAAACTGAGTCATTGTTGTGATAATATGTGTAGTGAACTAGAACATAACGAAGCGATAGATGGCTTATATCAAAAAATAATTTTATCGGTACGAGAGGCTGCCGAATCCGCCTATGATAGTCACCGTAGAGGGGGGTTAGGAAAAGGTAGACCTGTCCTGGGATGGAACAAGTATGTGCGAGACGCTCACCGGAATTTTTATCATCATATCAGTTTTCACCTGCCTAACGTGAGGTAGGGTAAACTTAATGCATTTGGTTTTTTTTTTTCATTTAGAACTACTTTTGAGATTGCGCTATTTACATCGTCAGTAACCAGCTGCTGACGTTTAAGTTTAAATAAAAGTGAAGCATTATCCGCAAAACAACACTATATCACGGTTATCCTTTATGAGGTAAGGCAAGTCATTAATATAAATAAGAAACAAGAAAGGGCCAAGAATTGAACCCTGCGGGACTCCCATTGTTACTATAGATCCGGGCGATCTTTTTCCATTAACTATTACTCAAGTATGAAGTAAGAAGATCCAGAGCGCTGTTCCGGATCCCGGCAGAATTTCCTGATTAGCTTTTCATGAAGAACACAAACAAATGCCTTGGACAAATCACAAAATATTCCCAAGGCATCGCGTTTATCTGCCCATGCATCATAAATATGTCCTAAAAGCTCAACATCAGTAGTTGATCGACCCCTTGTTAAACCGAACTGTTTGCTATGTAATAATTTATGTTTATTAAATAATCTTTGCAATTGCTCTAAAATCCCCGAAATCGTGAAATAGAAAAAAAAATCCGTTCGAAATCGTGTGCGCGACGGTATACCGTAAAAATATTTTGTTTTTATGTTGTGTTGCCTACATTCCACCTAAAACTATCGAACGGGAATATATGTATATGTTCCATTTACTGGAGCGGTTATGTGTTCGCTATGACAATGTTGTTTTAGTAGCTGATTTGAATATGTATTCAACAAACCAGGATGTACAATGTTATTATGAATACTTTGTCACCTTCTGTGGGTTTCGCCAAAGTAACAATATACTTAATTGCAACAATCGCACGCTCGATGTAGTCCTAAATACTTTGCCCGAAGATGACATTGTCGTAAGCGAGGAACGTGGGGAGTGTTTGTCATGCATAGATCCGCAGCATCCGCCGCTACGAGTAAGTATAAGTAGGTCGCGAGATCTGAGGTCGCGACTGACTTCTAGCCCTAGTGGCCCTGTACCGCAGGCTTCCACCTCCCTACCGCGATGGAATTATAGGAAGGCGGACTTCCATTCTTTGTATTTGGGACTTGCAGAGGCAGACTGGAGCGCCCTGTATGAAACGAGTAATGCCGACGAAGCATATAGGATATTTTATGACATAGTTTACAGGATTTTGGATGATAGCACTCCAAGAAAGAGCTCCAAGCGTGATTGCTTTCGTTATCACTACCCTGAATGGTTCACTGCTGACATAATTGGTTATATTAAACAGAAGGCTTTTTGGCACAAATCTTTTAAGAAGACTCGTTCGGTCAGCGATTATGTTAACTTTTCTCACTACCGTTCTACTGTCAAAGCTAAAATCAGTACCGCATACCATGATTATCAGAGCCGTACTGAGCAACAATTTGTGAAGGAACCGAGGTCTTTTTGGGTTTTGTAGGGAACAAGCGTTCGAAACGTAGTAAACCGAAGATAGCTAGGAATGGTGAGCCGTTGCCAGAGCATGAGTGCGCCCAGGCGTTCGCTGATTACTTCCACTCGGTCTATGGGGCTCTGGCGCCGCGATTAGATGCGGCTGCCGCTGGACAGGTGGCGCCCGAGCGCGGCGCCTGGGTTCACGTGGGACAGCTGTCTCTCGGAGAGGCGGGTGCCGCGCTTGCGCGCCTCAAGCCCAAGCGTTCGGTTGGGCCGGACGGGGTGCCACCCTTCATTGTTAGGGATTGCAGGACAGTACTGGCCCGGCCGCTCATGCATTTATTTAATATCTTTTTAAGTGAATGCGACGGCTGGAAGTTGACTAGGGTTACTCCGGTACCGAAGGGTACTCCAAGCTCGGCTGTCAGCGGATATAGGCCTGTAGCTGTACTTTCAGTGTTTGCTAAAGTCTTCGAGTCCGCTTTGTGCTCTTGCATCCACTCGCAAGTAGCCTCACAGCTCAACGACGCCCAGCATGGTTTCCGTGCGGGCCGTAGCACGAATTCCAACTTAATGTGTTTTTTAAACCAGGCCGCCACAGTGCTGGACTCGGAGACAGGTGGACAACTGGACGTCGCTTACTTCGACTTCAGGAAGGCATTCGATAGTGTAGACAATGACATCCTATTAAATAAATTTGCGAGGGTTGGTTTTACCCCAGCCCTCCTAGAGTTCTTTGCTAGCTACTTGGGTAACCGTAAGCAAATTGTGGAGTACGCAGGTTACACCTCGGACTCGTATTTCACCCTTACGGGGGTTAGCCAGGGGACAAATTTAGGACCCTTGGAATTTATTTTAATGATTAACGATCTTCCAGAAGTCATAAAAGACGCTGGTTGTTTGTTATTTGCTGACGATCTCAAGTTATTCATGCGGATCACAGACGAGTCACACTGTGGCATGCTTCAGCGAGACATCGATCGGGTGGTAGCATGGAGTGAAGAGAACAAATTAATCTTCAATGTGACGAAGTGTAACGTAATGTCCTTCACGCGGGCCGTGGTACCCCGACGTCACGATTATTGCATGGGCGGTCACGTCATACCACGGGTGGGGTTAGTGCGAGATCTCGGTGTTACCTTTTCCGAGGATCTGTCGCACCACATGAGTACGAAATACTCATGTGGTGCAGGTGTGTAGAAAAGCCTTCAAAAATCTTGGGTTTGTCATGCGTGAAACTCGTGACTTCACCAATATGGCAGCAGTGAAATCGCTATATAATGCGTTGGTACGAAGCAACTTGGAAACTAGTGCTATCATCTGGAATCCTTATGAAACGAAGTATTCTACGATGGTGGAGAAAATGCAAAACAAATTTACCCGGTACCTATACATGAGGCAATTTGGTATTTACCCTTTCTACCCGCTTATGTATCCAACCCTCTTTGTTATAGGGATGGTTGGGTACTATAAGTTGGAAGTCAGGCGCAACCTCGCCCTTGTGAAATATGTTTTCATGGTTTTTCGTGGTATGCTAAATAATCCACAAATATTAGAATCGTTGGGATTACTCGTTCCAAACAGGAGGCTACGGTTAGGACCGAGGGAGGGGCTGTTTAAAGTCCCGTCATCCCGCACTAACGTGTTAAAGTTTGCACCAGTGACTCGAGCAGTTAAAATACTGAATAGCGTCTCTTTGCGTTTGGACATATTTTCTTGCTCTTTGGCGGAATTCCAGAGGGTGACACTTAGTGTGTTATCCACTGTATAACTTGTACCTCTATCTAGACCCGTTTCTGGGACTGGCCAACTGGCAATATATGACTACATTTGCTAGCTTGGGTCTTACCTGTAAAAATAAATGTACGTGTTAATAAATAAATAAATAAAAATAATTTCTCAAATATTGTACTAAACGTAGGTAGTACTGAAATAGGTATATAATTTGTAGGGTCTGAAGTAGTACCTGATTTAAACAAAGGTATTATTTTACTTTTTTTTATTAGGTCAGGCAACTCCCCACTGTCCATACAATTATTAAAGATGATAGCTAAACTAGGTGCAACAATGTCAATAATAGACTTAGCAACTTCTACAGAATTTCTCCACAGATCTGTGGAGAAATTCTGTAAAAAAAATATTAATGTTTGCGATTTGGAAATGTTAAAAAGACTGCAGCAGTCTTTTTAACATTTAAAGTGTGTAAGGTTTTAATTATGTCTCTTCATGTAATATGTTCAAATAGAAATTCCAAATCGCAAACATTAATATTTTTTTTTAATATAGACTCGGCAACAGAAGGTGAAGAGTTTAGAGATTTAGTAGTTGAAATGGGAATATCTGAAAATAAATTTTTAAAAGCCACTGTAACTTGTGAGTCTGATTTTATGATGTTGTCATTAATAGACAGGCTGTAGTCAATATTTCGGTTACCAGATCTTCCCGTTTTACTATTAATAATATTCCATGTGGTTTTAATAACATTACTACTGCTTTTAATCTTCGAACTCAAATAACGCGACTTGGCCAAACAAAAATCTTTTTTAAATAATTTTGAATAATTTCTAACATATAAATTAAATTCAGCAGTGTTTACATAAGTCCTTTCGCTGTACAGCTCATAAAGACGTGTTCTACTTTTATGAATACCAATGGTAGCCCAATCACCGAATGAAGCATTACTATTAACCGAGATAGTCTTGGGAATAAAAGTGGAATTAAATTGTTTACAGTATTTATAAAAAAATCATCATATAGATGTTTAGGATTAGCATGAATTGACGTAATTATTAAAAAGTTTAACTTTAAAAGCTGCCAAGTGACTTGCAGTTTTGGGGTTAACGAGATAGTGATAGATTGTAGGACTGAAACAGACTTATTATTTTACTACAAGAACCTGAGTTTTCTAATAAATTAACATTAAAATCACCTTAAGTGATAATGGATTTATTCGAGTTACAAATCTTGTGTAACACTTCATTCATTACCTTTTCAAAGCAGTCATACAATCCTGAAGGGGGTCTATATACACTTAATACAATAAACTGCTTCAATTTTATACAAGCTATTTCAACTGTCCGCTCAACAGATAGGCTCACAATATCCTTACGGTCTTTAAATTTAAGCTGGTTACATACTAAAATCAATGAGCCACCATGTATAGCATTAACTCTGCTGAATGAACTACCTACCTGGTGATTATTAAAATTGAACAATATCTGGTGGCTTTTAAGCCAATGTTCAGTTATACAAAGAATATCAATACTGTTAAAATTCATAAATAATTCTACTTCTAAATCTTTGTTCATAAATCCTTGAATATTTTGATGCACCAGGTTGCTGGGGCTGTTGTGTCAGGTGCTAGCTCGCATTACGGCTAAGCCGATAAGTTTAATTATGAAAAGTATGAGACGTGGCATGTCGCCGGGACATGACAGCCTTAGCTTAGAACATTTTGAACATGACCGCATCCCCCTCGACTGTTAGCATTGTTGTTTACATTCTGTATTCGACACTTCTACCTACCCGCTGAGTTGATGAGAATGGTGGTTGTACCGATACTGAAAAATTAAATCAGGTGACATAAGTGACGTGGGTAACTACCGACCAATCTCACTTGAGACTATAACGGCCAAGGTACTTGAAGTGTGTTCGAGGGACAACTTAGTAAACATCTTGAAATACACGATGCGTAGTTCGGCTTTAGGCCACAGCTATCGACTGAAAGTGCTATTTTTGCCCTCAAGCATACGGTCGGGTACTATACAAAGAGAAGTACGCCGGTATATGCAGCGTTTTTAGACCTTTCCAGGGCATTTGACCTGGTTAGGTATGAAATATTGTGGGATAAGTTGCGTGAAGCCGGGGTGCCTGACATAACAATTATGTTTCAGTATTGGTATGGCCACCAAACCTACTTAGTTAGATGGTCCAATAGCTTGTCTAATGAGTACAAGTTGGAATGCGGGGTGAGACTGTGTGGATTGACCTCGCCAGCGCTTTTCAATCTGTACGTTTTCAGTAATTTGTAATACTAACAAATCTATAGACCTTTGAGTCTGCAATTTTTTATTTTTCTTTTTTATGTAAATTGTGTATAGGCTACGTTTAGGCAAGCGTGCTTCACCGTCGACCACATTAACATCAGGTGAGATAGTGGTCAAGCGAGAGCATATTTTTTTTTAATGTTCTAAATTTGTAAATGCAAAAGTAACTCTCCGGTGTCTACATAATTGTCTGTTTGACGCCTTTACACGTCTAAACGACTGAATTGAGACATAAACTTGGTTCACGGCTAACTCTAGCCCATTAGATTAGACCATAGGCTATGTTTTACCGCGGCAGTATTTAAAGAAAGGAAAGAAAAACAGTTTAATCATCACAAAACGACATACCATATAATCCATTTCCATTGCCGACATTTACGTGAGCGAAACCGTTGGCAGAATCAAGAAGTCCATGCATTAACTACCAAATACTACAACTACTACTAACTAAATAGAAGTACTATTTAGCTATTCACATAATTTTTCACATTTTCTATTACTAGTATATTTTTTTAAGATGTTATTTATGCCTTGGTTAAACAAAATAATCTGTAATGTAAAGTTAGGGAAACAAATTGATTTTGGCTTTTTAGCAGTCATGTATTTCTAATCAATTTGTAACCTGTATAGTGAAAGTGTGTTTAAATATTGTACTCTAATGGCGTAGTGTGGTGTAGCAAATGCGGAAATGAAGGTTTTTCAAATCCTAACTTTATTTTTTTGTTTAGTGCGCTCTAACATCAAGAATTTTTTACACGATTTATTTTCAACAAATTCAGATCCTTACAGTAAGTAAAATCAAATTTTGGCCCGAAATTAACATTATATACACTTGTGGTGTAATTCTGTAATATAATTACAACTGCCGCGACGAATAAATATTGCACACATGAAATTTGTATTTCACGGCTACGCCTTACGTTATTTAGCGTTGCAAATATAAATCTTAGATTTCGTTTTCCAAGAAAGAGTGCGCGACTGGTGACTTCCAACTATGAACATTTCGTTCATAGTTGGAAGTCACCAGTCGCCTTCAGTTAAGAAACCAACAAAATTTATAAATATTATATAAGGAACTATAGGCCAAATTGTGAGCAGTGGTTGCCCAGTGGCAACGGCCCCGATTTACGGGTCGTAGGTCGTGAGTTCGAGCCCAGGCAGGCGCTTTACTTTGTGTAAATTATTTCATCAGCACTACCCTTAAAACGGTGAAGGAAAACATCGTGAGGAAACCGGCATGTCCTAGAACCAAAAATGCGAAGCAGTGTGACATCCGCCAACCCGCACTGGGCCCGCGTGGTGGATTAAGGCCCTCTCTCACGGAGAGGATGCCTGTGTTCCAGCAGTGGGAACATTATAAGGCTGATGCTGTGAGGGAAAATTCCTTATTTCCAGTTTAAAAAAAGGAAAAGGTGCAAACGATAGTTTTTGTGGCTATTTGAACGACGGGTCTTGAAAAACTTAGAACCGACCGTATGGAACGTTTCCACGAACCCATCGTTGCAATCATTGAAGTCTATCGCATTTTTTTGTACCATCAGGCCTCTACCAGGTCCACTTCCTGTGCTCACGCTTTCTGAAGAAGAAGTTCATCAAATAGAGGCACTCCTTCTCCATAAAACTGGGCAGTAGGTGACCCCGTTGGTTCCGTCGTCCAAATTCAAATTGCCCCACTTGCAACTCATCATCGTCTCGTTTGCTCAGTTTCGCGTTGTAGTCCCCCTTGATCACGGTGAGTTTTGTAACCATGCATGGTTCTGGAAATGTCCTCATAGATGGTTTTACTTCGCCGTCGGGGTGTACCGAGGTCAGGGCGTAGGCCTGTATGACCACCAGCGAATATCTTGAGGGTATTAACTTTTTTATTTTTTTCTTTTTTTTCTTTATCTCATTATCTTTTTTTTTATTTTATTTTTATTTTGATTTTTCTTTATTATCTTTATCGCGTTAAATTCCCGTGATAAATTATCGTTTACCATTTTGAGGATATTCTGAGAATAAGGTATGCCAACCTGGTCGACACACTCGATCTTCACTGCGTTTGTCACAAGGGACTTGTGGACGATAAACCCGACACTAGCTTGGGACTGCCGGTCAATTAATTAACCAGATTTAGGGATTATCGAGTCCTTCCCCTCTCTTCGGACTTCAGATTACATTACGTTACTCTACGTAACCTGCTCAATTCTTCCTCGAGGTCGGTGATATTCTTGTCGGTCCGGAGTATACGCGTATTAAATGTGGCCTGGCCATCGTCGGTTTGTATTCTGGTAGCCGGCTTTCGTCCGACGATTCTTTACACCCCTTGCCACGACTTAAACTCGACGGTTTCCGTAGTCGAGGGTTGATGGACTGCCGGGCACTAGAGGCCGTGCTTTCATTGTGCTATTCATATTGGTTTGGGGGGGTTTGCCGTGATCGCTACGCTTGGCAGGTAGGTTGGTGATCGTAGTTTGTTGTTAAAGTGCACAGAGAACGCTGCTGCATTCTCTGGTGTGTCCCATAGTCGCCTCTTCATCACATCACATCATCAGCCTATAAATATTCTCACTGCTGGGACACAGGCCCCCTCTCTGTGAGAGGGAATGGGCCGTAATCCAACACGCGGGCCCAGTGCGGGTTGGTAGATGTCACATGTCTTCGTATTTTTGGTTCTAGTACATGCCGTTTACTCACGATGTTTTCCTTCACCATTTTGAGAGCAGTGGTGATAAAATAATTTACACAGAGTAGAGCGCCTGCCTGGGCTCGAACCCACGACCTACAACTTGTAAGTCGCGGCTGATACCACTGGGCCACAGTCTCAGTTGCCTCTTATGACACCTATATAGGCCGGTGAAACTATAAGTTCGGCACCAAACGAAATCTTGAATCTCACTACGAATTAATTATTGCTACTAAAATTATAACAATAAGTAGACTTATGCTCAGTAATTGGAACAATCATGACTTATTACTAACTTACGTTATTAATGTCACTTACATTAAAAAGTGTTGTCAAGGTCGAAATAATATCGCATCCTATATAAATTAAAACCGGCCAAGGGCAAGTCGGACTCGCGCACGAAGGGTTCCGTACGATTAATGTAAAAAACGGCAAAAAAATCACGTTTGTTGTGTCCGTCTTAAATGTTTATTTTATTATATTTTTAGTATATTTTTTATAATGGCAATAGAAATATATCATCTATCTGTGGAAATTTCAACTATCTAGCTATCACGGTTCATGAGATACAGCCTGGTGACAGACAGACGGACAGTGGAATCTTAGTTATAGGGTCCCATTTTTACCCTTTGGGTATGGAACCCTAAAAATAAAAATGTACTTAATATAATATGAAAATTATTTTTTTATTTTTAATGCATTTGTTATTTTTACAGCTGTTTATTGCAAAAATGACAATGACTGCATAAGAGATATCGATCCACCTTGCTTTTGTATTCACATGCAACACATATGTGGATGCCAACAATATGGAGTTGGAACCATACATCAAGCCATAAAGAAATCCAGGAATAACCCAGTACTCGAAGAACCTAAAATAGAAAATACGACTGCTGGATCATTCTTGAAGAAAGCCATGCTGAATAAAATGAATAAAGCCAAGAAATCTTATAATGACTATATCGACGACGACATGATAAGAAAAATGGCAAAATGAACACTTAAAATGTATGTATCTTGACCTTGATCTCGTTCTTTTAGGAGATAAGAAATATATATATTTAGATTTAGAATATTGTTTCATTTCCTGCTTTGAGGCTTTAAGACCTTCAAGTTTTAGATAATTGCTGTCCATCGTGATGTGACCTTCTGAGCTTCTTGACAATCATCCTCCGTTGGTGACGATCTATGACCTCGTGTAGTGGGTGTTTCATTTGAGTACCTATATTTACCGGTCTTCTTACAATTTTGATGAATATAATTACAATGCTAAGAAAAAGATAATGACTACACTCAATTTCAAGTATTTCACATTTCAAGCAAAAACCCTGACTATTCCATAATTATCTTTAAATTCACTAACAGACAAGAGAGTGTGACTTATTTAATAAATAAAGGAAGAAATTTTGAAAATCCATCACCAATGGGGTTTGATTGTAAAATTACATTTTCTATTGAAGATCGTCATTTTAGCCAATGGGAAAACCAGCTTCATTTGACATACACATAGCATATTGCTTATATTCCCCAAATGGTTAGGCAGAGCACCAATTATAGTACACCCACAGTTCACCGGTTATGTTTAATTCCCATGTTATAGAGGGCGATGCTTATTAGCGTACACTGGCCACAAATCATAATTTAAAAAAAAAGAAAAATAAAGAAAGAGAAACGTTTTTTTGCGCCAGGCACGACGTATACCATAAAAACAAAAGTAAAAACTAAAATACAAAGACTGAGTATGCGTCAGAACCTCGCAAAAGTGTCATTGCTCAGCATAATGCTGGGTTTCGCGTGCGAGACACAGCCACAGCCCTAGTTTTTAGCGAAAGCCGGTTTCGACTGGGTGACATGAAATATAATATACTTATATTATGAGTAAAAAACATAAATACGAAAAACAAGTGTCCCCAATGAAAGTTCAGAATTGTTTATGCATCTACAAAAGTTAGTATTTTCAGAGACACCCTGAATTAAGTCTTATAGTTACAGTTTAATACTTATGCGAGTCAATTAATCTGCCTATCCTTTTCCCAACTATACTGGGGTTGGCTTCCAGTCTTACCGGATTCAGCTGAGTACCAGCGTTTTACATGGAACGGCTGCCTATCTGACCTCCACAACCCAGTGACTGGGTAGTAAGGCATCACCCCTTGGCAAGACTGATGTCAGATCTCAAGCTTCTGACTACCCATAACGATTGTCAAAGATTTTCAAATGACATCCGGGACCAACGGCGAGACACGGAGGAAACTCGGTATGTTGAAATGGTAACCCATCCTCGGACCGACCTCGTCAAGCGTTGCTTAACCTTGATGATCGACCAGTGCGGCTGTTATTTTAAGCCACGAGCTCTTCTAATACTTATACGAGTATTATGTTAATACAGTAGCAAATATAGAAAATATTTTATTTAATCAAAACTCGATAACCTCATGCGCAGCAGTAGTGTTTGCGGCCATTATACCAATAAGGCTTAATAAGAAGACAGCAAAATGCTTATAACAGAAGGATGTACTCGTATAATTGTTTATTTAATGGCTAAGTTTCTATACAGTCGAATAGACTATTCGTTTTCACCTTAGGCTCAATGTTAATTGGACTGTTATGGTAATGTATTTAGGCCTTAATGACAGGGTTTGGGCAATTGAAGTGTCTGGCAGTGCCCATTAGCTCAAGTTTAGTGGGAAAATGCTTCAAATATATCTTTTTTACGACATCCGGATAGGATATTAAAAACATGATTTTATTACGAATAAAGAGGCCTGTATCTCAGAAGTGTGAACAATTTAGGCTGATTCTGCTTATGAGCTAGCTTTTTCTTTTTTATTTTCTTAAAAGATCTCTGCCTATTCCGTTACCCTACCTACCACCTATTTATTCCACATATTATACAATTCTGTTAAAGTTCAAAATGATACAACTGAGAATAATCATTGAAATACATACAGATAATGCTTTAGTAACTTTCAAACCGATCATGGTTGAAGCAAAATAATTATAATTATTTAACTACGTATCGTAACATTATCCAAAGATATTCTACGAGATATCTGTAAATTTTCGTCGGGAAACATTCTAACGATAGTGTTGTTTCTTATAGCCGGGTCTGGCTTTTTGTAACCAAATCCCGGGTTTACCTGAAAGCATATCTGTCGTTCTGTTCTTGCCTTTATCTGTTTCCCTATGTATATATTTTTGTTCAAATGCTACAAAATCAAATGTCAAATCATTTTGTGTGTTTTGTTCAAAACACACAAAATTTGTATTTTGATTGTCGTTATTTTGGGATGGATGCAAAAACTTGGTTCTGCTATGAAGTATTTCAAGCTGCAAAGATTCCACAAATTAAAGTGGGTCATACATACTTATCTAGATAATTTATTCCTCTGTACTTTGTCGTAGGCATAATTTTTATTAGCATTCCCTTTTCATATTAATGAACGAGCGTCTAGACATATGAATGTGGGTAGATTTTTTCTTCTTCGAGATGTTTTCTCATCTTTTATGTGTTTCCAAAATATTTTATGAGTAAGGCGACCGCTCTTGGTTTGATTGACCTTGCCTAGACCGTGACCATTTGACCTTTTTTTGTTAGAGAAACCAAGTTTTTTGAAGCCCCTTTTCTTCAAACATAAGTGTCGTAAAAGTCTGATCAAATATGTCAAGGACAATAGGCAGCAACGTTGAAACGTAAAGATCACAATAGGACATAAAATGTTTACCTAGTTTACTGAAATATATGATCATACACAATGCCATAAGTTTTATGTTTGTGAGCGTATTTTTACCTACTACGCTAACGATGCAGTAAACTAAACGTAAGTTAGTAAAACGTAAGTAGTTACTTAATAAACATATTACCCTCCTTCAGCAGTCGGGTAAAAATAAAAATAAATAAAAGACGAGTCGGTTTCAGAATTACTTTTCCAAGGTTCTATTAAAAAATACAGATATTTTCCAATGCCATAAGCTCTTAGAGTAAGGTTATTTTGAGAGTGTGTAAGGACACACAATGAGTACAGATGTATATGACTTATATATGTGTATACATCTTTCCCTTACGTACACACAAAATTACCTTACTCTAAGAGCTTATGGTCACCCCCCTGAAGTTATTAAAAGTTATATTACTTCTATGCGACTTGCAATATAAAGATAATTCATAATTTTTAAAAGACCTATCTTGGCCTTTTCCTAGTTTTCTCTTGAAACGTATATATTTTGTCTGGAAAGCGTCAGAATTCTTTTTTTACAAACATTTTGCTAAACTTGGTAATCATTCATTTTATAATAAAAAGTATATATAAAAATTATTCATTTTTCTCACCATCATAATAATTTACTTAACAGAATGCATCACCTTGTATAGAGACGCATGTTTGAAGTAGCATATTCCCTGAGTTACTTATCACCCAGTTTTTGGATACCACAACTATAATTTACAAGGTAGTGGTCAAACGCGAGCCTATCGATACTAAATCTATTTGAAGGTAAAATCATAGGGTTGAAGAAGATTTGACTCTCTTGATTGGGTAAAAATAGTGATGGCAAAGGCGTTTAATATAGGGAATGCAACAAACGAAATAGAAAATCACAATACACGATGATTAGATCCCCACGCTAAGAATTGCCTTGACTAATAAACTATAATGGTACTTACAAAATATTGAAAAGAAACCTAAATTCGGAGAAAAACGTCCATCCATTTACTTACTCTAATTAACCATTAAAAATAAATTCTCGAAAGTAGCATTCTGTCCCAGAATTTCTCCGAAGTCTTTATTTGAAATGAATGGGCACAGACCGAGGCGAGGTTTGGGCTATCTGTAATCATCCCTAATTTGTACCCTTTGCTAAAAGGCTTCCATTTTAAATTGCCAGTAAAATATGTTTTTGGCTGGTAAACTTCCTGCGCTTGTCGCCATTTTAGCCTAATATGTAGTAGTGATCATATTCTAAACCATATCAAAGGAGATTTATTTAAAGTGAACCATTTTTTTATAGTCATTTTTATCAAAAACTATCAGAAGCTTTCTATTAACGAAAGCGTCGTGATAGCAATTGGAAAAATAAAAACAAAATTGTAAAGGAATGCCTTACATTTTGGCATTTCGACCATCGCAATTGCTGTTCAAATCAAAATCAAAAGTTTTTAATATTACTCGAACATTATACTGCATTACATAGTTGGAAGTAGCCCCATTGAGTTATAAATAATTATACTTGTATTGATAGAATGATACTTTGTCTACTTCCAACTTCGTTTATATACTGTCTGTGGAATTTCGCTGCTCACAATTTTCAAGATCAGGGCACCGAAATTCCAAGTAATACTTATCGCTTCAGCACCACGAATAAGCCGCTTTCACGCCCAACTTGCACCATAAACATAGAAATCTCTCTAATTAGATTGAACGTTCTCGCAACGAAGATGACACTCATTTTATTTATTTTGATTACATCGCAACTGAGGCGGGCGCGATGTCTTATGGAGCGTCCCAGGTACTATACGATATCGCAGCTAAGGGTTGGAGGCCGCGGCGGGAGAGAACTGCCGCTCTCCCTACCTTCCGCGGCCTGAACGGGATCTCCACCGTCTGATGGCGGACGCGGTTGGGCTGCAAGGGAGGAGGAGTGTCGGTATAGCGTTAGCCGCTCTCCCTTTCTCCTGCAGCCGAAAAATGGTAGGTGGCGGAGCTATTGACCTTGACCCGTCACAGGGGTACCAAGGGTGCCATACACGGGGTCATCTGGCACCCATTTGCTGGTTTGGTCCCTGGGGTGGTCACGGCGTACAGTGTGTTCTGGTGCGTCGGTGAAGAGTGTTACTCCCCAGAAGAGGGTCCGGTGACGGACAGCCGCGGCGGTTTGCGGTGAGTGCCAACGCGTGCCCGTGTTTTCGCCATAAGCGGCACCGGGATGACACCGTGGAGGTTTAGTGGGTTAGAGTCCCACATGACTGCGCTATCTCCCCGTGGTAGTGCAGTATGCATGAGCATTTCCAGAAGAAAAAAAGTCATACTGCATTGCCAATGAGTGCTCTATCCTCACTGATACGACGCAGCGAGCGATTGAGCGTCACGACACTCAATCCTGCGTCGTATCAGTGAGGATACAGATGCCACACAGGCCACGCAACGCTCCTGACCAAACTAGATTATTGGGTTCGTGAAAATAGGGGAATTTTAGAACTCTACTCTTTAACTAAATCATTACCCTGGGCTATGTACCACAGTAATTCCAAACAAACTTTAAAACTTCTGCAGCAGCAAAAACTCCAAACTTACAGAAACCCTCGAGTAAAACCTCTAACACCACCGCTCTCTAGTCGACCAACAATCACGTTGCTCTCACACAACGGTCTCTCTAGACCCTGACTTCCACCAGAATCCATTGGTACGGTCAAACATAATACGGCCGATAGCCAACTTAAGCTTGCTTATCATCATCAAAATCCTTTTTAACAGTAACATGTACGTGAGCCGGTATACCGGTATACGTGACCCACTGGCATCTTCCTCAACCTACCGTGTGCATATATGTAGATTCTAAGTGTAAGTACCTATTTAAAGCTATTAGTATATAATGATCACCGTCCTGTCATAATCACCTATCGCGGTCTTAATACCGTGTCTATTCAATAATTTTTCATTAGAAAAGGTCCAATCAACAAGTAACAACACAGTAATTCTTACAATTCAACGATACAATTTTTTTTTTCAATTATTTCAACGTGATCTGTGCACCAACACAAGCCAGAATCGCACCAACGATTCTTTACATATCTGCCGCCATAATAAATAAAATATTTTTATATATTTTATTTATATAAAATATTTTTGTATTAAACCAATATTTATTTAAAAGTATCTGTAAAATATAGTTAAACAGGAGGTATAAATAAAAAAGATGAAACTATATAATCAGACCGATTTAATAACAATTGAGTACGTGTAACAGAGATTTAGCTCAATCGTCTGAGAAAGCAGAATGAAACGGAACTGGCTGCACATTATATGGGTTTACCCAAATCGAAGAATTTTATCATGATTGCCATTATCACGGCGAGCTTCGTCATACCGACGCATAATATATGGTTTATCTGAAACAAATAATTGTTAATTGCTTACTCAATGGGAAAAACTAAAACTCAAACACAAATCATTTATTTCTATAAAACTATTTAATAATTTTAAAGCAGTGGTAGCCCTGCAATAACGGCCCCGACTTTCATGTCACTGGTTCACTAATACTTTCATTAGGAACGATATCACAACATGACTTCGGGCTTTTGACAAACAACAAATCTTATGGCTTGTAGTTGTAGGTTGTACTTTCAGTTACAACACTATAAAGCCAGGCAAGATGTTGACTCAATTATTAGTTTTGCCAGGGTTTGTCTTGCGCAATGATGAAATGACAATGCATAGTCCGAAATTGAACCACACAATAGTTGATTTAATTATGTATTTAAAAGCTTTTGAAATATATTGATTACCTCTTGATGCTGATAAATCCATCATGGCACCCGCCACATTAGCCACCAACATCAAGAACGTGAATAACAGCGCGACTTGCAAAAACTTCATGATGAAGATACGTGACACTGCTTAGTTACAGAAATGTTTTATAATATTACTTGCGTTTACTACTGCTATATAAAGGGACAAAGTCTGTGTTAGTGTTCATTATTATCCAAACAAATTGATTTGTTACGGTTGAAAATGTTCAATTTAATCGAATTAGTCTAGCCCCATTATTAATCGTCAATATTTTCGTTTTTAGCAAGAGCTCTAATTTAACCCTAAAGTGCTCGCACTATGAGCATTTTGTGGTCTATGGCAAAAAACTTATTATCCTTAAAAACAATGGAAATAATTGGTTTTCATCACCAGTAAACACTTAAATTGGACTTATGCTATTAATACTAGTTAGTCATATTTTTGCAAATTACATAAACATTTACGAAGGCAGCACCAGCTGTGTGAAAGTAGAAAAACGATGACCGGAAGCACCTATCCTAAGAGAAGTGAGTGTGTCCCTCAATATTTGCATAGCAATGCTGCAAAGCATCTTTGAAGAGCAGAAATAGAAAAAAAGGAATCAAATTATGTAATCGGTGCTTAAGCCAGCTCAGATTCGCAGATGACCTCTTAACGATGCATGAAAGCGTCTGAAAGAAACCTGCTGAAAATAATAAGAATTCACAGAATAAAAACAGTAACAAGCGATGGATAGTAGAAGCGATAGTATAGAAGGGACCTAGCGGGAAAAGATGAAAAGGACGATGAAAAGATGAATACTCGACATCATAGCTTTAGCAGGGAAAGATGAAGATCTTCAAGAAGAGAATGGAATGGTAAAGATCTTCTACAACACACTGGATACCGCGATACAACAATCCTTACCGTCACGTAAACCTAAAAACCGCAAATTTCCGCCATGATTTAGTCGTAAATTAATTAAAATGCTAAAAGAAAAGAATAAGATTAGAAAACGATTCAAGAAATATACTCAATACATTTATTGCTTCCACATGTGAACTTAGATGGTAGGTTACAAATTTAGACCATTGTGGACCCTGTCGGGCACTGCAAAAGTAAGAGAGAGGGAGAGGGCTTTCATTTGGCTAAGTATTTATTTATTAGATTGCGATTAGTTTAATTTAAAATTTGTCATTTAAGTATTCATTTACATCATAATAGCATTTAGTTAATAGAAATTGTTTTAATTTATTAATGAACGAATTAAATTTTTGTTGTTCCTTAATTATTTCTGGTAATTTATTATATATTTTCATTGACATTACTAATGTACTTGTTGAGTGCATTTTTAGCTTAGAGTTTGATAGGTTTAACCTATTTTTATGGCGTAGTGTGTATCTTGATTGTATATTTTCTCTTGTCGTGTAAAAGTGTTGGTTATTTCGAACGAATTTGCACATTTCTAGAATGTATAGGCAGGGAAAGGTAAGTTATTTTTGCTCTTGGAAATGAGGTTTGCAGCTATCGGTATCTTCTATATTTACCAGGATTCTTATGAGTCTTTTTTGCATTGTGAAAAGTGTTTGTGCATCTGTGCTGTTTCGCCACAATATCACGCCGTAACTGCCCAACGCATATGCATAGTAGGTAACAAGTGCAGTTTTAAGGTTAGTGGTTTTTTGACTTCACGAAGGGCATATGCAAATTTGGATAGTTTTGATTTTATCTTATCAATATGTGATTTCCAATTAATGTTTGTATCTATAGAAAGAAAGAAAGAAGAAAGAAAAAATAATTATTTGTGACCCGCACAGGAGACACGAGAAATAAGCATAAAAATTACACAATAGTCAAAATAAAAAACCACGTGCGAGACCAAAAAGGCTCCTATCTCAGCATGTGCAGCGATATCCAAAAAAGGAAATAACGCTGCGCTGATATTCTGATAGGGCCCACTGTTCATGCCACGGACACACTTACGGAAATGGAAAATACAATAAAAAATAAAATAGTATATATAAATAACAAAAGAAATTTAATAAACACAGAAAGTGGGTCAAAATATGTGTACGTATATAAATAAAACATATTAAATGTAGGTACCTATTATAGATTATTTGTCGAAATCATAGACAAACGAAGCGCGGACCTAAGAGTAATTTATTAAATATGGAAGAAATCTATTAATCTATGGTCGGCTGTCAATAGAAAATTGTTATGAGATAGTGTAAATAAATAAGTGTATTGTGTAAATAAACCTGGTGAAAGAATACATAGACTAGTATTTACAAGTATTGGATAATACAGAGAGGTGTGCATGTTATTATGTGCGGTGTGTTGTTCGCAAGAAACTTCCAATTAATAAAATAAAATGGGTTAAGGGCATTATACCAACTGCGTGCAAACCCCGGGTAAGCTTATTTTTCGGATTCCTTTTGCTTAAGTAACAAGTACTGCTTGAATTTAGTACTAAATGTTCCAATCATTTTTATAGCACGAAACGGCGGAGGAAGATCATTCCAGATACGAGAGGCAGCGAATTTGAAACTTCCACGGAATGCAGCAGTTCTGTGTGACGCCAACAACAAGTAGGCAGAAGCTCTCGTTTTGACTTTATTTACATCACGCGACCAGGGCAATTTACCGAACAGATAGTCTGGTTTTTTCGTGAGAATTGTGCCAAAGAGCAGGGTAGCCAGATGCAGCTTTCTACGATCTGACATTCTCATCAAATTACCCTTATTTAAAAAAGGAGTTACGTGAGATCGAGAAGGGATGGTAAAACAAAATCTCGCACAAGCATTCTGTACTCGCTGAATCAACCTTTCGCTTCTACCTAGAATGCATGCCCCATACACAGTGTCAGCGTAGTTCAGCTTAGATAAAACTAGTGATTCACAAAGCAGAATGCGCATATCCACACTTATGTAGGGACGCACACGGTACAGAAGCTTAAGCCTGTAAAAGCAGTTGCGCACAGCCTCCATGATGTGGGTCTCAAAGTGCAGGTGCTCGTCAAATAGTAACCCAAGATTGCGGGCTTCCCAGACCCTTTCAATAGAACACCCGTCAATCTTCAAGTCCAAATTCCCATTACCATCTTATTCAAAAAATCTCTTGATCCCATCAAAATAAATTTAGACTTAGCTGGGTTCAAAACTAAGGCGTTTCTCTTAGACCAAGCCGAGATTCTATCAAGATCCTCATTTAAACTGCCTGCTGGGGTTGAAAAGATAGATACATCTGCAGATCATCAGCATATAAGTGAAACTTGGTGTTGAGCAGGCAGTTAATGATGTCAGCACTGTAAAGAATGAAGAGTAGCGGGCCCAGGATCGATCCCTGCGGTACACCCCTATTCACACGCTTAGGACCAGAGGATGTAACGGCTCCATCACTGTCGCTTGTCACCTGGACAAACTGAGAACGGTGAGTCAAGTAACTTTCAAACCATTTTACTGTCTGAGGCTGACATCCGTAGTAAGACAACTTCGATAGGAGGAGCGAGGTATTAATAGAGTCAATAGCGCGCGAAAAATCCAGTAAGACCAGCAGGATACCCATGCCCTTATCTCCAGCTTCCAGAATATTCCCAACCACATCAAGAAGGGCTGTGGCCGTGCTGTGTCCCTTGCAAAAACCTAATTGAGCGAGCGGCAAAATGCTGTGTTCCTCAAGGTATGACCGAAGCTGGTTAGAGACAACCTTCTCCAGGATCTTGGAGAGGCATGGCAATAAACTTATTGGGCAAAGTTCTTTCACTGGCAGGATAAGATATCCCATATCCAATACCCATCCCAGTGAAAATGAATAAAAGTTTGTAAAGAAGTAGCTATTCTGTTTTTACAAGCTTTTATTTAACTTTCAATGTATGCATGTGTGTTCGGGTCAAATCTTGCAACTGAATTTTAAAACCTTTAAAATCCTCCACCGATTAAGATGAAATGTTGCATACCTGTTTAGTTTGGATGACAATGCATGGTTAGCTAAGTGACGTCTTTCTAAGTCTAATATGGCGGACGGCCCAAGATGGCGGACTAGTTATTTTTGTGCACTCCCATGATATGGGTATCAAATGAATGGGTTTGCTAAGAAGAATACAGGAAAGCTGGTTTAAAAAGTATATTTTTTTATGTTTTTTTTTTTCTATTGCTCTAGTATCTACAAATGGGAAAGTAACATAAACGAGACATCCCTCTTTGAGGAACGTGTTGACAGGAAAGTCGAAATGCATCTGAATGGGATAAATTTAAGACCAAAGAAAAAATTGATGGGTTGTGTGAGAGATGACATAGCTAGAAACGAGGTGAATGTTGAAATAACAGCCAAATATATTGGGGTAAGGGCAAGCGGACAATGTAAGTGTGAATATTATGCGTCAGCGATTAGTCGGGAAGAGATGTGAGTGTGGGTGCGATCGCCAGTTACTGCGCACTGGCTAATCTGTATGCTTGTGTTCGAACTTGGGATTTCAGAAATAAATAAGTATTCACATGATGATTAAGAGATTGAGAGCAGTGGTGGCCCAGAGGTATCGGCCGCGACTTACAAGTTGTAGGTCGTGGGTTCGAGCCCAGGCAGGCGCTTTACTTTGTGTAAATTATTTCATCACCACTGCTCTCAAAACGGTGAAGGAAAACATCGTGAGGAAACCGGCATGTCCTAGAACCAAAAATTCGAAGACATGTGACATCTACCAACCCGCACTGGGCCCGCGTGGTGGATTACGGCCCATACCCTCTCACAGAGAGGAGGCCTGTGTCCCAGCAGTGGGAACATTAATAGGCTGATGATGTGATGTGTGTGATGATTACCCCCACACTAAGAATTGCGTTGACTAATAAACTAAAATGGTACTTACAAAAAAATGAAAAGAAACCTAAATTCGGAGAAAAACGGTCCATCCATTTACTTACTCTAATTAAGCATTAAAATAAATTAACGAAAGTAGCACTCCGTCCCAGAATTTCTCCGAAGTCTTTATTTGAAATGAATGGGTACAGCCCGAGGTGAGGTTTGGGCTATCTGTAATCATCCCTAATTTGTACCCTTTGCTAAAAGGCTTCCATTTAAAGTTGCCTGTAAAACGTGTTTTTGGCTGGTAAACTTCCTGCGCTTGTCACCATTTCAGCCGAATATGTAGTTGTGATCATTTTCTAAACTTAGAATAAGTCATATCAAAGAAGATTTATTTAAAGTGAAAAATTTATTTATAGTATTTTTTTATGACAAATTATCAGAGGCTTTCTATTAACGAAAGCGTCGCGATAGCAATTGGAAAAATAAAAACAAAAATTTATGGAAATGCTATTAAAGCGTTTTTGAAATGTCACGTGATCAATGCCAAAAAGCCTTACATTTTAGCCTTTAGACCATCGCTATCGCTGATCAAATCAAAATCAAAATGTTTTTAATTTTATTCGAACATTATAATGCATTACATTGTTGGAAGTAGCCCCAGTGAGTTATAAATTATTATACTTGTGTTAATAGAATTATACTTTTTGTATATCCTCAGCTCTGTGGAATTTCGCAACTCACAATTTTCAAGTTCAGAGCACCGAAATTCCAAGTAATACTTAACGCTTCAGCACCACGAATAAGCCGCTTTCACACTCAACTTGTACCATAACCATACAAAACTCTCTAATTGGATTGAACGTACTAGCAACGAAGATTACACTCATTTTCTTCGATTAGGTCATACTGTGACAACATTCGGTACGGTCCAATCAGGTTGCTTATTAATAAATTGTGATATTTATACCTCGAGAGTCTCTATATAAATAACAAGAAGCTACTTTTATTTTTAAAAAAGCTTTTGTAAAAAAAAAACATTGTCTCAAACGTTTGTGCAAAATTTTAACATAATCGAACACCGGGAACTAGGTCAAAAGTTCTACAAATATCGGGACAGGTGAAACTGAATAAAAGTTTGTAAAGAAGTAGCTATTCTGTTTTTACAAGCTTTTATTTAACTTGCAATGTATGCTTGTGTGTTCGGGTCAAATCTTGCAACTGAATTTTAAAACCTTTAAAATCCTCCACCGATTAAGATGAAATTTTGCATACATGTTTAGTTTGGATGACAATGCATGGCTAGCCACGTACAAAAGTCCATTTGAGGGACTAAGTGCGGAAACCAAAACCCCCTAACATAGAACATAGATGGTTAGCTAAGTGACGTCTTTCTAACTCTAATATGGCGGACGGCCCAAGATGGCGGACTAGTTATTTTTGTGCTCTGCCATGATATGGGTATCAAATGAATGGGTTTGCTAAGAAGAATACAGAAAAGCTTGTTTAAAAAATATATTTTTTATGAATATTTTTTTTCTAGTACTTGTGGTATTTCGTTATTTTAAACCACATATTTTAGTTATTTCACTGAGTGAGCTGGTGTTCTCACCTAATTCACACTTAGGTCTCTTAATACTTACTTCATATTATTCCATGCCAATACATTTTACATCATATACTTATACTTCGCATCCTTTATACGTTTACATTATTATTCTGCGAATCGGTCTAAAACGATTCGTTTTCTTATAAAATAATCATATTTTTCAATGTTATGACACCTACGTCAGGTTGTCAAGCTGTCAATACTTTTCCTTTTAAATTTTCTGTCATAGAGCTTCTTACTAGCTTAGTCTATGAAGATTACTTTTGATTTATATAATTTAAATTCTTTTTATCAATATGGTTAGCTCAAATATTGTATTTTATAAATTGAAAATTAATTTACACGCTCTCAGAATTCATCGAAAAGGTTTTGGATTGAATATTACTGGCTGTTTTGAATACTGGCAGGTTGCACTTTTTTTATGACAACAAGATGTCACTAACTTAAATTCTGATTCTGATTCTGTCAAGCGGTGGATATAAAAGACGGAAAGACCGAGGGCTTGGCAGTCTAGTTAGGGCGCACGGTTGGCGCAGTGGTTGAGCGATTGACTGCTGTGCTGCGTGTCGCGGGTTCGATTCCCGCACGGAACAAATATTTGTATGACCTACAGATAGTTGTTTCGGCTCTGGGCGTTTGTGTATGTGAGTTTATATGTTTGTAAACGCACCCACGATACAGGAAGAAATTCCTAGTGTGGGGCAACGTTTTTTTTAAAGAAAAAAAAAAAAAAAAAAAAAAAAAAAAAATGATGAGTCTTGAATCTGCTCTGAACTCTGAAAGTCGTTTGACTACTTAGTACTACGTGTTGTACTATTGAATTTGAAAATCTCTTTAAAACTATTAAAAATAAGGCCTGTGAATCTACCAAACCTGTGAAATGTAATAAATATTATTTATTGAGTGTGTTACTGGTTCTTTAACTTCGACGGTCACCGCTTCATATCAAAAGGGCTTGATTGATCAGCATATTAAGCCACAGCCTGACCTCCACACTCCTAGCTGCCTGATCCTGCACCAGTGCTACTGCTACTGCTACTTGCCTGTTATCCAGACAATTGGTTCAAGCCTTGACCATCTATCACTGTGAGCCAGCCCATTCGTCCTGCTGGCTACCCTACTGCCTATCTAAACGATACATCTGCGAGCTCATCTGCCTACCTCGTGCATTCCACGCCTTCGTGTCCGTCCAGCTGCCTAGCCTGCCTGCCTGCCTGCTAAGAATTACTGCCCACGTCGTGTCAAGCGGGATCTTCCTAGCTGCCCACGTCGTGCGAAGCCGGACCTTAATTTGTTATTTATATCCTTTTATTAGTTTTAATTTATATTTACCTTTAATTTTAATAACGTGGCTTACGTATAGTTCATTTGAACTATACGTAACACTACATACTCTAGTATCTACAAATGGTAAAGTAACAAAAACGAGACATCCCACTTTGAGGAACGTGTCGACAGGAAAGTCGAAATGTATCTGGATGGGGTCAACTTAAGACCAAAGAAATAAATTGATGGGTTGTGTGAGACATAACTAGAAACGAGGTGAATGTTGAAATAACAGCGAATAGAAATATAACTATGGAAGAAGTAGATATGGTGTGTTTATCCCAAATAAATTGGGGTAAGGGCAGGCAGACAAAAGTAAAAAGTATTTATTGCCACAGAAATTGACGTGCTTATAAGTTATGCTTAAGCTAAAATAATTAACGATAGTACTAATAGTATTACACGATGATTTTGTACAGACAATGTAAGTGTGAATGTTATGCGTCAGTTGTTTGTGGTCGGAAAGAGATGTGAGTGTGGGTGCGATCGCCTGTTACTGCGCACTGGCCCATCTGTCAACTGGGCATCAGTGTATTTGTGTTCGACCTACACAGTGACAGTAAACAGTAATCTATATATCAGACACTTGTATTTGTCTTTATAAACGTAGGTAGATATTTTATATATTATTATGAAACTAGTTTCATCTTACTAAATAGGTATATTTATTATACACTGGATTATTGTGGGCAAGGCTTCGAGGGCACTATGATTTGTAATCAGAGCCTCAGCCTGTTTCCGTTCTCTGAAACCTATCAAAGTTATATATTGTTCGTTCGTGCGCAGCCACTTGGAGTATGCATTGCAAGTCTGGAACCCTCAATATGGGATCCATAAGTCACGCATTGAGGGTATCCAGAAAAAGTTTCTGAGATATCTAGATTATAAGGCGCACCAAGTATCTATAGATTACAGTCACCGTTGTAAGAGGTACCATTTTCTGCCATTGGATCGTAGGCGGCTCATTAATGATGTGTGTTTTTTGATTAACATAGCGAATGGCTCGATTGACTGTCCTGAACTACTAACAAAGTTAGCATTTCGCACTAACACTAGTGGATTACGTAAAAGGCCGCTTCTGGATGTGCCTTCTGCCACGACTAATTATAGGCGTATGCTTTTCTTATAAGAAGCGCTCGAAGTTTTAATGATGTGTCTTCTGAGCACGATGTTGACTTATTTTGCTCTAAGATAAGCACAGCAAGGACGCTTTTAGCCAAATCATTTTTTATGAATAATGCACCGGCTAGTGGTTCTTTAACTAATATTTAGTAACATAAGTAAATGAATAGGAATAACATACTTATTTATGTACACATTGGACTGTAACTGTTCGGTTTTTGTTTAATCGATATGCTATATATCTGTGGAGGCTTGTTATTAGCAACTTGATAATATGTTGTGGTTACCTATTATTATTTGTAATTAGACTGTAAGCCTTCTTAAAACTAATAAAATAAAATAAAATAAATTACTGCCCTCTATTATGATCTCTATCACTCAAAGGTTTGCTAAATGAAAACCCCATTTGAAGTTAAGCTCGCTTTTTTACATGAATTTTGTTACCAATCTGTTTAAATGTAATGTCTTGATGTAAAGAATCAATCAGACTCTTTATTTGGTACTAAGTGGTACAGTAATTCTCGTGCAAATCCATTAGGCATAGGCACTCGTGCCTACAGTGGCGAACCAGAACATTTTTGAGTGTCGGTATAATGTTGGCCACTCTCCATATCCCCTGCGGCCGAAAAATGGTAGGTGGCAAGGCCATTGATCTTGATCTGTCGCAGGGTGACCAAGGGTGCCATACAGGGGTTCGTCTGGCGCACATGTGCTGGTTTGATCCCTGGGGTGGTCACGGCGTACAGTGTGTTCTGGTGCGTTCCATGGTTCCTTTTATAGACTCGTCATCATCATGAAACCCCGAAATACCTTCCCGAAATGTCGCCACGTTTTCCAGCTCCTTGCATCTAGCAGCAGCGGCCAGCCTCCTAGAATCCTCACCAGGTCATCGGTCCACCTAGTAGGAAGCATTCCAACGCAACGTCTTCCGGTTTGTGATCACCACTCCAGAACTTTCGTCGACTCGTCTTTTTCACATTCTTTTTTGGTAATATTTTGATGTTGTACCTCTATTTATTAACACTTATACAAGTAATAAATAAACACATAATAGGAATTTGATAGATTGATGTTACGCGAATTCATCAAAAATAACACGTTTTGTTATACACAGTTCTATCAGAAATCCTGGAAAGCTATCTCACTGAACAAATATTTGGTCTAGTTGATCCGACATTGTCTGGAAGAGAAAATCATGTTTGTTAACTTGTTCTATATTAAATTTCTTTCCCACCTCTGTAACTAGAAGGAAGTGTACAAGATGTTATAAAAAAATATCTAAGTTTTAACTACATTAATCTATACTAATATTATAAAGAGGAAAGATTTTTTTGTTTGTTTGTTTGTTTGTACCGAATAGGCTCCGAAACTACTGGACCGATTTAAAAAATTCTTTCACCAATAGAAAGCTACGTTATTCCTGAGTAACATAGGCTATTTTTTTATCCCGAAAACGGGTCCTGTGGGGTGGCCCACGGGAGCGAAGCCGCGGGGACCAGCTAGTAAGTGATATACAAACATTGAGGTATTAATGTACTACGCACTAGAGAAGTCTCCACACATCACTACTGTGTTTCGTTAATGTGCGGTCTTCTGGCCGCACTTCACTCATTTGCTTGCTAGATCTTGAGCGCCTATGACATTTTTTGTTCTTAAACGAAAAAACGTTCAAACGCATTAAATATGCCGTCGTGTGTATATGAGATATTGCACTAATAACTCAACTAATACGGCGAAGTGCAAAGGAATAACTATTCATCGATGAGTAAATCTATACTTCTATACTATAATCTATACTAATATTATAAAGAGGAAAGATTTTTTTGTTTGTTTGTTTGTTTATTTGTACCGAATAGGCTCCGAAACTACTGGACCGAATTAAAATATTATTTCACCAATAGAAAGCTACCTTATTCCTGAGTGACATAGGCTATTTTTTAATCCCGAAAACGGGTTCTGTGGGGTGGCCCACGGGAGCGAAGCCGCGCGAAGCAGCTAGTATATATAATATTATAAAGAGAAAAGATTTTTTTGTTTGTTTGTTTGTTTGTTTGTACCGAATAGGCTCCGAAACTACTGGTCCGATTTGAAAAATTCTTTCACTAATAGAAAGCTACATTATTCCTGAGTGACATAGGCTATTTTTTTATCCCGAAAACGGGTCCTGTGAGGTGGCCCACGGGAGCGAAGCTACGGGGAACAGCTAGTAGATAATAATTTTAAAATATATTTGAACGAAATATTTGGTGGACGCCATGTTTCATATAGACTAGACATTAAGTTGTGACAATTTGTGTAACAAGTGTAGGTAGAATTAGCTGACGTTTCTCGTGTTAAAGCGGAAAATAATAATATAACATACGAGTATATTAAGAAAAGAATTGACTGTGGTCATTCAATGAAAAAGGATAAAAAATTAAAGATGAGAAGTAATCATTACATAATGTAAGATATAATTTATTACATTTCGTTTATTTAAGGTTTCCCCGGTTTGGCCGAAAATATAGGGAAAAATGGATAAAACTTATCCAAATCAACCGCAGCGAAGATATCTGGTTACCATCCAATCATACTTATGTATGTTCGTTGCATTTTCGTGAAGAGGATAAATATACCACAAAAGTGGGCAGGCGTTTTCTGAAGAAGTCTACTGTACCTTGTGTACCGAAGCTAAAATTGATCAGACTAATAATTATTTATCGAAGCGTCAAAAGTTAACTAAACTTATTTTGTTTAGGGGTAACTAAATAATCATAACAATTTTATTAAAAATATACAGAAGCTTTGTGGTTGATTTTTCACTTTTGATAAGGTACATTGTGGTGTTCATTCCACGTCTTTTAGTCTACTTACGTTTTATGACACACTTTACAAATCTCATCTTCATAATCAACTCATTTTCATGTATTTTTTGATAATTTGAGATTGATTGATTTGATTTAATTTGTGGGAGAGGAGCGAGTTGTCTGTTTGAAACGGTGGCTTCACGACCGTCAGCTAACCTTACATAAGAATAAGATGGATTAGCTTCCAATAGTTCCACTTCTTCCACCTCTGAGTCGTATTTAGAACGTCTTAGATTATTTTTCATTAGTATGGGCCCAGGCTCCAAAAGCCATGTTGGCATAGATTCCCCATTGACCGTCCGACGAGGATAATTGAAAAATCTCTCATGGGGTGTAGCGTTAGTAGACGTACACAATAAGGAACGTATTGAATGCAGAGCAGCTGGCAGAACTTGCTCCCAACAAGATGTTTCTAGTTCCTTGGATCTGAGTATAAGCTTGATGGTCTTCCATAGCGTACCATTAAGACGCTCCACTTGACCGTTCCCTTGTGGATTATACGGTGTAGTTCGACTACAAGCAACGCCATGTGCTACCAAGAAACGCCGTAATTCTTCAGACATGAAGGCTGTTCCCCGGTCAGAATGTATGTATTGCGGGGCGCCATAAGTGCAGAACAAGTCTCTAAGGCATTTTACAACACTGCTGGCGGACACATCTTTGCATGGGTAAGCAAATGGGAACCTTGAATACTCGTCAATAATGGTCAAAATGTATCGATTCCGAGTGTTAGTAGGTAGGGGACCTTTAAAATCGATGTTAAGTCTCTCAAATGGTGTAACTGCTTTGATGAGGTTACCTTTAATTTTCAAGAATCGGGGTTTGATTTCTGCACAAACACGACACTGTGACGTCATCTTCTTAATATCATCTACAGTGTATGTTAAGTTTTTCGATCGTACCCAGTGCGCCATACGCACGATTCCAGGGTGACCCATGATATCATGTAATTCAATCAGTCTTGTATTGCTGTTCATGGTTGAGCAGACGCGTGACAGAGTATCAGCAGTAACGTTTTCTTTACCTGGACGGTAAATTATGTCATATTTGAAATTTGATAGTTCAAGACGCCATCTTTCAATCTTTTCATTTTTAATCTTGCTATTGTGGCATTGATTAAACATAAATGACACAGATCGTTGGTCGGTTATAAGGAGAAAACGTCTTCCAATAAGATAATGTCGCCATTTTCTCAATGCTTCCACCGCAGCACATGCCTCCTTTTCAATCGAGGATTGACGACGTTCCGATTCGTTAAGAGAGCGGGAGAAGAAGGCAACAGGTCGGTCATTTTGGGAGAGGGAAGCCGCTATAGAGTGTTCCGAGGCATCTGTTTCTACAGTAAATGTCTCGTTTTGATCGATGACAGTTAGGGCGGATTTCTTGATATCCATCTTCATCTCTTGAAAAGCTTTGATTGCATCTTCCTTTAATGGGAATTCAAATACTTTTGTGAGAGGGTGGACTTTTTCAGAAAAGTTTCTGATCCATTTAGCATAGTGAGCGAACATACCTAGAGCCCTTTTAAGGGATTGTGAGTCAGTTGGGACAGGTAGACTCATTAGAGGACTAAGGCGTTCTTCATCTGGTTGAATGGAGCTGTTCCCTATCATGTATCCTAGTAGGCTGATAGATTTTTGTCTGTATACACACTTGTCTTCATTCAACGTAAGGTTATACTTAGTCACAGCTTCTTTGAATCGTTTTAGGTTCTGATCATGTTCTTCCTCTGTTTTGCCACAAACTGTTACGTCATCAAGATATGCGTAAGTACCTGTCAGTTTCTCTTTAGATATGACGTAGTGTAGAGTCCTTTGGAAAGCAGCAACTCCATTGGTTACACCAAATGGGATGCGAGTAAATTGATAAAGATTTCCACACGCTTCAAACGCCGTATATTTCTTCTCACTCTCCAAAATAGGCACTTGATGATAGGCACTTCTAAGGTCAATTTGGCTGAAGACGTTGTTTTCTGCTACCTTTGAAACAATCGATTCAATGTTCGGCAAAGGGTATGCATCCAGTTCAGTAAATCTGTTGATTGTCAATGAATAGTCAATAACAAGACGTTTTCGATGCGTTGTGCCTCCAGTAATAAGAACTTGTGCTCGCCAAGGTGAGTTACTGGGCTCAATGACTTTATCCTTCAGAAGTTTTATTATCTCTTCTTGTATAAACTGACTGTCAGTTTCAGAGTGTTTTCTTGATTTAATAGCAACTGGTCGCAAGTTGCTAGACAAGTTTGTAAAGAGTGATACCGCAGGAACCGTTGCTTCCATTACATTACATACCTTAAGAGGTTTGTTAGGGCCTCCAAAATAAATTTCTACTTTCGAATGATCCCTTAGAATATCATGACCTACAATAACATCAGCGCAAAGGTCATCCAGTATATAGAGAGGTTTTCGTGTATATGTGTGCTCGTTTATGCTTAGATTTGCGTAACAATATCCATTTACTGATGACGTATTTTTCCGGGAAGCCAATGTCACAGTTTCATGCCAAGGGAAACGTTTTAGGTTCAACATCTGAGCAAAATTTCTGTCAATGAAACTAGTCGAGCTTCCACTATCAATCAAAGCATCAGCTTTGTAGTTATTTATCAGAATAGTAACCGTGGTTTTACGTAAACTTTTAGGGGATGCTGCTGAGATTGCTCCCATGTGCTTCTCTGGTCCCGACTCAAACAAAGCATTGTTCGTTGACTTGGTCGTTGGACTTCTACATACTTTAGCAAAATGACCTTTCTTTTCGCAATTTTGACACGTAGCGTGGAAAGCTGGGCATTTAATCCTTTGGTGCACACTGCCACCACAAAAAAAACAGCGTCTGCGTGATGAGGCTGCTACAAGATTATTAGGATTTTCGAGTTGAGGTTCCGAAATCTGAATCTGATTGAAATCCAACGGCGAAAGTTTGCTGTCGAAATCCTTCGAGTTCTTCTCTGCCATTTCCAGCGACAATGCTTGATTGCGTGCCTCTTCTAAAGTTATCTTTTGATTCTCAAGGAGACGTTGCCGTATTTTCTGAGAATGTATTCCACTAATAAATGCGTCACGGAGATATTCCTCTCTATATTTTCCAGCCGATACTGCTTCGAATGTGCAATTGTATGCGAGCTGCTGAAGTGTTCGCATATAATCGGCAACAGTCTCGTCCGGTCTCTGTTTGGTTGTTGTCAACATATATCTTGCATGCACGTCATTCTTAGATTTAATATAAAGGCCATCTAATAGGCTTATAGCTATTGAGTAAGAGTTAGTATCCCGTATGTGGGAGTATACATTTGGAGAGACGTTATTGAGGAGTACCTTCAGTTTGACACCATCCGAAATTTTCGATAATTCTGTCTCCGCCGTGAGGAAGTTATTGAACGTCTCTTTCCAGTAACGGTACTTGATTTCGGCATCTGGAGACCCCGGGTCAGTGTCGAATTTGTCTGGGCGTAAAAGCCGTGTAAGATATTCCATTTTTTTTTTACTCCCACAGAATTATTAAGTGAATAAAATTGATACGAATCAAAAGCCAAAACCAAGAGAATATTGGTTTTTATTCACTTATTTTCCAAGTAATTTTCCTGACACAAGATATGACATTTTGATAGTTATTATTTTTAAATCTGACAACCACAGACAAACACCACACACCTGAAAAACATACGATCTGTTTTAACATTCAAAACTTAATTTTACTGCTAATTTGTAAAAATCATATATTATTTTATACTCTGACTTTTTTATCTGACATGACATTATGTCTATTTTATTTTCTTAAGCCATAGACATATCATACCATGGACTGTACCTTCTTTAAGCTCGTTGTACATTATAATTTTCGTAATAAGGGCAGCGGCAGACTGCCCCCTCTGTAAACCGTTTTTAGTTTAAGTGACTTTTTTAGTTTGGATCGGAACTGAACGCTGAAAGTCGGTTGACTACTTATTACTACCAAGTGTACTATTGTATCTGAAAACTCTTTAAACTATAATATATACATCCTGTGAATGTAATCAAATCATAGAAGTGCAATAAATATAATTTATTGAGTGTGGAACTTAAATGTGAGCATTTTTACTAGTTCGTTAACTTCGTCGGTCACCGCTTAGTAAAGGGCTTGATTGATCGGCATATTAAGCCACAGCCCGACCTCCACACTCCTTGCTGCCTGTGCCTGCACCTGTTCAGCTGCCTTGACCATCTATTTATGTGCCTGCCTATCCGTCCTGCTGCCTACACTACAGCCTACCTATCCGATTGCCTGCTCATCTGCCTACCTGAGGCACACCACGTCTTCCTGCCCGATCTGCTGCCTGGTTAGCTGCCCACGTCGTGCGAAGCCAGACCTTAATTTTATTATCTATATCCTTTTTCTTAGTTTTAATTTATAATTACTTTTATTAACGTGGCTTACGTATAGCTCATCTGAGCTATCTCATTATTTTTTTAAATGAACACGATTAGGCCAAATTTCTGGGACGAAATAATTGTGACAAATTGTCTAACTCACGTTATTTGTTGTGCTTAGTTGAGTTAATTTTGAATAGCAAACAACATTTTCAATCGAAATAATTTATTTAAATTTTTGGAGCGTATATTTATTTGTAGAAACGGGTGTATGTCTCGGCAACTTAAAATAAATCATGATTGTTTCGTCTTGAAGCTAAACTGCTGAACCTATTTCGATAAATAATAGGACAAAAGACATAAAAGTCGTGCTGCGGACAGAAAAGTTAAAAGATAATTGTTTGATTTGACATGGATATGTGAAGAGGCGAGTTGTGACTAAAAAAAGTACTAAAATAACTATGGATAGATGGACGAGGAGAGGGAGGCCAAAGAAAAGATGGACAGATTATGAGAGATGAATGATAAAGGAATAATGTCTGTTTTCTAGATGTAACGGAGGTACTCCTTAATAAACTCGAGCGACTGCAGAACTTGTGCATCCGCTTTATTTTTGGCCTCGGCAAATACGACCATGTGTCGGAGTTTCGGAACCGATTAAGGTGGCTGCTGATTCGGTGTCGTCGAGATACTCATATGCTATCCCTTCTCTATACCATCCTACATAATCCTAATTCTCCTCAATACCTTCGTGAACGCTTTGAATACCTCGTGCCGAGAGGTAAAACCTGTCGCACTGCCACCTCTCTTCTCCTTCGTCCTCCGCGACACACTTCCAGCCGGTATGATGGCTCCATCTCTGTTACAGCAGTGCGTCTCTGGAACTCTCTCCCACACTCCCTCCGCGACAGCCCTTCTCTGGAGGTCTTCATTAAAGATCATTTCCTTGCACAATGACATAGTATTAGAATTAATATTTGTTTCGGGATATTTACCATGTATATTTTGTATTTCGTCGAGAGCTCGATATTAACACACACATACACACACAGACACACACATACACACACACACACACACACACACACACACACATTAGTATATGTATTTGTATATTGGGCGCACGGTTGGCGCAGTGGTTGAGCAATTGACTGCTGCGCTGCGTGTCGCGGGTTCGATTCCCGCACGGAACAAAAATTTGTATGACCTACAGATAATTGTTCCGGCTCTGGGTATTTGTGTATGTGAGTTTATATGTTTGTAAACGCACCCACGATACAGGAAGAAATTCCTAGTGTGGGGCAACGTTTTTTTAAACAAAAAAAAATAAAAAAATAAATATAGGTATATGTATTAAATTAAGTATATTTATGTTTTAATTTAATTCGTCATAGGTTATTTTAATATTGTACACTGGATCCTGCCCTCTATATTGTCATCTTTCTCTGTCACCATAGGGTTTGCTGTAAGAGAACTCAACAATGAGTTAAGCTCGCCTTTGTACATGTACTTTATTATCACACTGTATGTAATGTTGTTTTTTTTTTGGTGTACTATAAAGAATTAAGAATTAAGAAGAATAATATAAGCGAAAAAATAAAAAAAATATAAAATGAAAGAAAAGGGAGTCAGTCGTGACGGTTATTTGGAGGGAATGGAAGAAGAAAACGTGTTGCACAGAGCCCAAGTAACATGGGATAAGGACAGGAAGGTGATGATGATACTAACGACGAAGGTTTCTGGACTTTAGTTCCTCAGTAACAACATTAATTCCCAGCAACACACCACTAAAAAGCAGAACAACTATCAAGAACCTCATTATGCAATAAAATAATATTCTACAATAATGTATACTTCTCGCCAATATAGAGTGTGAAATTTACCATATAATTTCATTATAAATGGCTATTTAGATACGTTACTAAGTATACTTTTCTCCATCTAGTAAAATGTAAACAGAATACGTAATTAAGTAAAATAACTACTGAAAGAAGCAGTACCTTTGTGCTCTTATATCATATTTTTTTCTTTTCTCTGTTAAGTGTTTTGTGTCTGTACAAATAAATAAATAAGAATCTATTTCATATATTTAAAGGCAGATGACCAGGCAATAATTTCACTCTGCTTATAATAGTCTCCTGCTTGACATAGAACTCTTCCAATTATCACTGCCAGTTTTTAACCTTCTTAAGACCGCAGGGACTCTACTACGACATCTTAACGTCATAGCGATTCCGTTGAGTAAAAGAGATATTGCTATTTGTCCTTTATATGTCCTTCTCTATCTCTCTCGGTAGAAACATGATGTCTTTAAGACATCATAGATGGTACCCTGGTGCTTGCAGCTAAATGGACATTGAGTCTACGGAAGTTTTAGCAATATAAAATAAACGAGAGAGTTTTGTCATTTGAACTGAACTAGTAAGCAACAACATACGTCACTCGCATCAATAAGTTGAATATTAAAATTTTTGCATGATTATTTCTGACTTGGCACTTGTAACACCTTACAAAAACAAATGAAGCTTGTAAGTAAAACACTCCTTTGGCCACAAATTAATGTATTTGTCATTTATAAAATACAATACAATATTACATGAAAACGTGTAAATAATAATAATATTTTTATTCACGGAAAATTACAGTTAGGTACAAGAAAATATGCGGATATGTTACTACTTAAATATTATTACTATAGAATATTATTATGACACAATATTGTATATTAAAACGTGTAAATATAAAAGGCATTAACTTGATACTGCCCAAAATTAATATTACAATATTTCTTCCAACTATAAAATACATAACAACAATATTAGAATACATATTTCTGTAAGTACGAATATGTAACATTATTGTAAAACACAGTAACGAAAACTTTTCGAATTTGTACTTATTTATTTATTACTGTATAATAAAATACTTTGTATGACTTTAAACCGACAAAATCTGGGGATATATAAAGGGGAGTATTGTTTCGAGTATTCAAGTCGTAATTTCATCAAAGCTGCAATCAATATCAGAATCTTGTCAAAATGTCGAGAATTTGGAGATGTTGACTATTATACAACTCTTGTTGGAAGTTGCGATTAAAATGCGAGTGTAAAAAACATAATAAAAAAACTTTTTAACAAAAATATAAACCGAATTCCAAAACAAAACACTACTAAGCGGAAAATAACTTTCTTTTCAGCATTCGATGTCTTTCGTACCAATTTTTTTGTATTGGAAAATACACATGATTAAGGATAATGTAAAAACTACTCGTTAGATCTTGATAAAATTGAAATGGGATAACATGAGAAGTACCAGCTTTTAAATAAAAAAAGGAATATTCAAAATCGGTTCATAATTGGCGGAGTAATCGCGTAACAAACATACAGTCGAATTGAGAAACTCCTCCATTTTGAAGTCGGTTTTAAATATTACAGTCTGGTGGAGAAAGTTTCCTTCAAAAGAATACTTCGACTTCAAATATAGGCCTTAGTACGCTAACAGCAAATCTAACGATCGGAACCATCGATATCTGATATTTTACTTTTATTCCAGTCTGTGTTAATGTGGAGAGTATCGTGGCCGTAGCAAATGCATTGTTTAGGACCGATATTCATGACAGCACATCGACACGCCTCTGACTGGTTGCAATCGCTGTTATAGAAGCAGTATTCTGAAATGATAAAGAAAGTAAATTAGGCATGTTCGGACAAAAAAAAATCTGCTTAGGTTTGCACAGTTAAGGATCAAAAGTGCAGTCGCTATCAACAAAAGCTTGCAGAACAGATGGTCGACGGAACCGAAAAATTTGCCTACTGTACTGGAAGACGCAGCATTGGAAGGCGTCCCTCTAGGTGGACAGTGACTTGGTTAAAGCTGCGAGAACCCAGTGGATGCGGGACACATGCGGAAGGCCTATTTCCAGTAATGGATGTTTTTCAGCTGATATGATGATGATAGATCGAGTAGAAGAACTCCGTAGCCTACACGGATAAAGAAAACTAAATCTTCAGATTGTTTATTAAAACGCAGCAGTGATGTATTCGACTGTGCAATCGCTCCCGTTCTCCATATCACACACAATAATCTATCTTGTATAGCTATTTTTATCTATATAGACTGTAATGTACCACAGCTAGGATAAAGCATCTCTCTTCTTTATCCACACATCTCAATCAAGTAACATGGAATGAATAATTACTTACCTGGGAGTGTTTTGTTGTCTGATCTGACATAGTATGCAGCTATATGACCCACTAAGATCACTAATATTAACAATAACTTCATGATAAATACTAGGAGCGCTTTTTGATGACACTTGACAGCTTCTAAATATTTATCTTTATGTTTTCAAAACTTCATAAGTCTGCTGCTACGAAATAAAGGCACTAAACTGAAATTGTTGTCTTGATAACTCAGCATCATTCTAGCAATTAATATTTATGAAATTTTATGGCAATCTGCCAACATTATTCTTCTAGTAGGTGCTAGTACACAGTGCAGGCGAAGAAAATTATAGGTACAGAATTCATGTTTAACCAATCGATTGTGATTTTCCCAATATTATAAACGACAATACTAATATCGACAACACAATAATAATGTTTATGTTTTGAGTTACATGATCGTTTTATGTATTACTTTCTTTGTTTTAAGCCAGAAATTTATTTGTAGGATATGGTTTATACTAAGTTGTTAGATATAATAAAATTGTTGTTATTTTTTTCAATACATTATTTTATCGTATTCTTCTCAGCAAACCCTTTCATGTGATACCCATATCATGGCAGTGCACAAAAAATAACTAGTCCGCCATCTTGGATTTAGAATGAATTCACTTAGCTAACCATGCATTGTCATACAAACTAAACGTATATTCAAAATTTCATCTTAATCGGTGGAGGATTACTGCTTTAAAATTCAGTTGCAAGATTTGAACCGAACACACCAACATACATACATACATTGCAAGTTAAATAAAAGCTTGTAAAAATAATAGAGGTATAAGGACAAAATCGCGCAGAGCGCGGCGCGCCCCCGTCTCGGGCCTGTGTTTATTCAAGCGACAGACTCCGCAAGTTTGTTACCTACAAGCAACATCCTATTACAGCCGAAGATCAGTATGCGCCCTCGTCCCCCCGGTGCGACTGCTACGGAAAGGGAAGGAAGTTGTATACTTCTTCTCTTCTTCTTTTCGTGTGAGGTGTGGCCACCTCTGGTGTCAGAGTTAATTAAGCCGCCTCTGGGAAACCCCACAGGCCTGTTGACTTGGCTATTTCAGACTTATATTAAGTATAAAAGTCCAAGTTTCCTCACGATGTTTTCCTTCACCGTTTTGCCGCTCTCTTTCCACTGCCTTTACGACTATCACTTCGCAAAAGGAGAAGACGGTTTCCGTCACGTTCTTGCTTCTGACCATGGACTGTACCATGACCGAAAGCGAGAGGTTTTCCGACCACCGCGACAAAGTCACGATGCTGCACTGCCCAGGATGACTATTCCTGCGTCAAGTCTTCGAGGCAGTTGGTATCTGCCTTTCCAGCACGGGCCATTTTCGGGGATCCATGTCTGGAGAGCACTTTTGTCAGCCGGAAAGTAAGGGCGCTAATATTGCGGCGTTTAGTGTACCATTAGTTTAATCCTTCAAATCTTATTTCGGCTAAACCATAACTAAATTTTGTCACGCTTACCTGCTAGCTACAGTCATAAATAACAAATAACATAAATTGCGATTCTCATAAAAAATCAAACAAGGTTAAATTTTCAGTTCTTTAATTTTACCTGTTAAATTATTCAGATATGGCGAAGGAAATTGTATTAAAGATAAACTCATTTTGTCCAAATCTTATCCGAGCCAGTTCCTCTTCAATTAATAAATTGGTGTACAATGTCCCTCAAGGGAATGAGGATCGGTTTCGCAGATGAAATAGGGTGGACAGTCACCGTCAGACTTGCAAGTAACGTCACCTAAACAATTAATAGTTTTAATTATTAAGTGCAAATTAAAAATTTAAATTGAAATCTAAGTATCCTAGTCCCATTCAGAATGTCTTAAGATTTAAACGTGGGTTATATTACTCATTAAAGTGAAATATCAACATGTCTATGACATGTTGTGTTATAGTGTGTGCTGACCCTTATTATATAGTATCGCGGTGAGGTTTATTTATGTAAAAGAAAATAATTCAAATAAGAGTCCGCTTTGATGATCTCACAAGCACTAAAATATGTTTATTACCTGCAAGAGGTTTGATCATAGCACCTGCTACATTAGCCACCAGCATCATGTACATGAACAGCAACGAGACTTGCAACAACTTCATGATAAATAACAGTTACTGCTGAGCTAGAGTTCTGTTATAAATATTTCTTGCGTTTTCTTCTATATAATGTGATAGAATCTGCATTATTATCCAAACTAATTGATTTCTAACCGTAGAAAATGCTTTATTTAATTAAATTAGTTTAGCTTCATTATCACTGAACTACCTTTTTGTTTTTAACAAGAACTCTAATTGAATGAAATCAATTGTGGCAAATATTAACACGCGCATAAACATATTAAAAATAACTGCATGTTACTTTTGTGGCTACGGTCAAATCCATTCGTCATTATTCTTATTTTATGTAAAGTGCTTCATCTGTAATTGGACACAGTAGCATTGCTTGGGACCTTAGGTCATTACTGCTCAGCGACACGGATGGATTTTGTAAAGTGCTTCATCTGTGATTGGAAACAGTGGCATTGCTTGGGACCTTGGGTCATCAGTGCTCAGCGACACGGATGGCTTTTGTAAAGTGCTTCATCTGTGATTGGACACAGTGGCATTGCTTGGGACCTTGGGTCATCAGTGCTCAGCGACACGGATGGCTTTTGTAAAGTGCTTCATCTGTGATTGGACACAGTGGCATTGCTTGGGACCTTGGGTCATCAGTGCTCAGCGACACGGATGGCTTTTGTAAAGTGCTTCATCTGTGATTGGACACAGTGGCATTGCTTGGGACCTTGGGTCATCAGTGCTCAGCGACACGGATGGCTTTTGTAAAGTGCTTCATCTGTGATTGGACACAGTGGCATTGCTTGGGACCTTGGGTCATCAGTGCTCAGCGACACGGATGGCTTTTGTAAAGTGCTTCATCTGTGATTGGACACAGTGGCATTGCTTGGGACCTTGGGTCATCAGTGCTCAGCGACACGGATGGCTTTTGTAAAGTGCTTCATCTGTGATTGGACACAGTGGCATTGCTTGGGACCTTGGGTCATCAGTGCTCAGCGACACGGATGGCTTTTGTAAAGTGCTTCATCTGTGATTGGACTCTGTGGCATTTTTGGGACCTTGGATGTTTTTTGTCACTGTGTCTGACAATTTTTTTTAAATGAAACATATAATTTATTTTTACTACCTTTATAAAAAGAAACTCATAAAAAATATGTAATTCAAATTATAAACTATCTTTTGGTAAAGGAGACAGTTTTTTTGTATGTGGAATAGCCCCACTACACAAATTGTGGCGTATAGTTATGAAATGCATGTTCTTTTATCAAAAAAGTATACTGCCCGCCGATAGTGTGAAATTTAACACGTAACTTGATTATAAATGCTATACAGGGCTATATTTAAATTTAATATCCTCCTTTATTATATTGATTATTTTAAAAGGCGTTGCAGCAATTTTGTAATCTTATCTCTTTTGGCTTGAGCTGAATCTTTGGTCTTCCGCGCATGTCCATCTGATTCATTGTTATCAAAATAGTTTACACAGAACCTGTTCTGAAACAATATCTTAAATCATATGAAGTTCTATTACCTAAAACGATTGTCGAATTGCTAATGTTTTGGAATGACTACGTACATTTTGCTAGTGATAAATTAATTATTAATTAATTATTCATCAATCCCATAATTTTTTGACTTTTCGACAATCGTTATAGCTGATAAAATTTCTTGATAAAGAAGCAAAGCAGTAAGTAACGTATAGCAGTTTTAAGTAAAACAATAGTTATTTATCATAAGCTCAAATTTAGGACTAAACATTATGTACGAGGCAGAGTTTTATCATTCCATCCGAAGTGATAAGCCTCAACATAAACCACCGCCTTTAATGTAATTTGAATGTCGTAGCTCACTCAGGACCGATTTCACCGATGAAACTAATCGCGATTAGTTCAACTAAACTCAGTTTATGCAAATACAGCGATCTAATTGATAATTTCTCAGCGGTCTCAACTAATCAGAACGCTGTATTTGCATAAACTGAGTTTAGTTGAACTAATCGCGATTAGTTTCTTTGGTGAAATCGGCTCCAACACCGCTCCCACACAACACCGCCTCAAACGGAGCTGACTGCTTGCTGACCACGTGCTGAAAGCTAGCAAGCAACCAGTTGTCCCCGCGCTTACAGCTAGCAGTCAACTACACTTTCCACGCGCCGACTACGTAATTGAAGCGAGTAGACTGCGTGCGTAAGTACACCGCGCAGGCCGCCCGCTTGAAGCGCGTGGTAAGCATGCAATAAGTGAGACGTCAGCTGACGATGGCGGTAAGCTCGGTTACAGCGAGTTGTCTGCTTATTTGTGTTGTCAATGTAAAGTATGTGTACTCACATTTCAATGAATACTAGCTTCTGTCAGCGGCTTCGCCCGCATGAATGTTGAAAATTATCTCAAGGGAACATATTCTTGGCATAAAAAGTATCCTATGTGCTATTCTAGACTATAATCTAATATCTCTGTGCCAAATATCATACAGATCCGTCCAGCCGTTCGAGCGTGAAGAAGTAACAAACATAGAAACACATCACAGATTTTCGCCTTTATAATATTGGTGTGATTATTTTGCCGGGTCGGAGCGGTGTCGGATAAGTCGACTACGACCTGCCCTATGTTTTGAGCTAACTAGCTGTCAAAATGTAAAGAAATTGTTCGTGTTTCTGTTTCGTCTTGACGCCTCGGACTCATATGATGTCAGAGAGACTTTGCTTGAATATCACTATTTCGCAAGACCTACATTCTGAATAATTTCCTCCACTCGACTGAATCAATGCTGCTAAGACCCAGTCTCTTTTTATTCCGCTAAAAGAACCTATTTCACCCGGCTCCTTCTTTCCAAGGTGTGACCATGCCGATAGCGGACCATCAAGAACATCTTATAGACCCCGACGTTACCTTACGTTGACATCGACCCTCAATTTTGGTCCATTCATTGAGGCAAAAGCGCAGGCTGTCATAAATTTGGGGATCCTTGCAAAGGTAAGACGGTACTTCACGCCAGAACACGCATCTAATTGGTATTTGGCAGATCTCATTTGCATTTGAGTCGATCGTAACGGGTGCTCCATCGTTGAGTGGTCAACGATGATCATCACTTACTATCAGGGGAGTTAGTGGTAAAGCGCGAGCAAATAAAAAAAAATCAAATAGAAAGTTATAACTTTTTATTTATTGAAATCAATCGAGGTTTTTTATTATTGTCCTAGTGACAGAGTGGAGCAAGAAGCGTTCCTTGAAAAAAAAATTCGACTTAAAGCACAGGCCTTGGAACACTGAGGCCAAATCTAACGATCTATAACTTTGCTGTCTAATATTCTTCTATTCCATTCTTCATTAATGTGAATAGTATCGTGACCGTAGCATATGCATTGTTTAGGGCCGATATTCATGACAGCACATCGACACGCCTCTGACTCGTCGCAATCGCTGTCATAGATGCAGTATTCTGTAATGATAAACAACGTAACTTAGACAGTGCGTAGCCCAAAAAAACTCTGCTTAGGTACATTTAAGCGTCAAAAGTGCAGTCACGCTCACCGGATTGCCACTAGTCGCGCACCGCACACACGTCTTGTTGTAAAGTTGTCAAAAAATACCCGCACGGACCACCCTCATCGCCTACCCTCCATACTGTCGATAGTGCAAATTCTCACGAATTTGTGCTGTCGGGAGTATCCAGGGCGGGTTTCGCTGCTGCCTAACGACCGGAGCTTGCGCACGGTCGTTATAGTGGTCGCGGAAAGCTAGCCCCCAACTAGTTTTCATGCATTGCAGCATATGTATGCACCTCAAGAGAAGAAAAGAAGAAGATGTCACCACCCGGCGCCCGCGGCCCTCCGAGCCGTGGCGCCCCCAGCCAGCAGGATCCTCGACCAGCGATGGATCGGACCGCCTCTCTCCCCAACTTGGGGACCGTGGCGTCTGATGCACCGCCGACCGAGGTCAGCCGCCAACACCAGATCCAGACTCCTAGAGGAAGCCAGGGTAGGCAGTCTACCTTAGACTCCCCTGCTTCTCCTCCACCATCACCTACCTGCAGGTACAGTGCCCCTTCAAAGTGTCGCCCTGTCCCTGCTAAGACACCGGTACCCGCCGACCGAAAATCTACCGTCCGTACGCCGGACTCAAATTTTTCCGCGGTACCCCCAACTACCCACATGGGCCAAGGGTCATCGGAGTCATACTCCACCACCAACCCAAAGTCCTGGCAAAATACCAGTACATCGCGCCATACAAAAACAAACACCGCACCTAGCTATTCCGAGCAAATAAAATCGCGTAAAAACACGAACGCGCCTACCACAGATGTACCGCCGCGTTCTATAACATCGCGCGCGCCCCAACGAGATACACCTGCACCGGCACCCACCACAGCTGAGGCCAGGATGCCAGCACCTCGTACCATGCCACCTACACAAAGAACTACAACAGCTAGCGTAGGGAAAACAAACCCAAACATAGTCACCCGCGATCCGTGCAAAAATCGGGACCGGGAACTAAAACTGAAGATGGCGCCACTAGTAGGTTCAACAACCAATAGTGGTTCACCTGCACCCCCGCGTACCTCAGCTTACGACTCACCCGCAATGCGTAGCGGCCAATCATCGCTAAGTGGGTCAAGCACCTCGCTTGCGTCATATGGACGCAGGGCAGAGTTCGAGGCCGACTCTAACGTTGAAACACCTATTTCACCTACCCCCTCTATGGAATTAGATTTTGATTATCAATCCGGGGGTAGGGCACCCAGAAGAAGAAGAAGCCCCGACGATGAGGCCTCAGAAGAAGCAAAGAGGTACCGTCTTGACCCACAGCGCCAGCGACAGCAGGGGTACATCCACAGCGGTGAAAACTCACCCACTTTTGCGGAGGCGGCGCGACGCTCACCCCCTCTGGGGACGCGCTCACCACCCGCACAAATGAAGAAGATGACCACAGGGATGAGTGCCCCATCAACACTCGCCCCCAACCCGGAAGCAGCCCCCGACCAGGCCCCAAATGATAACACTTCGACAAAAGAGGCCAAAAAACACAAGAGGCCCCGCTACCCACCCCTAGTGGTGGATAAGCTACCAAACTGGGCCTCCCACTTTAGGACTCTGGCGGCCACATTGGGACGACCCCCAAACGCCCGCCCCTTCAGACAAGGGGTCCGTTTTTCACCCGAGAGTGAGACGGAATACAGGGTGGTACAGAGGTACCTGACCACCCTGGAAAAAGAACAGGGAATCAGCTGGTTTGCGTACTCGCTACCAGCTGATAAAAAGCTGAAAGTGGCCATAAGGGGACTGCCAGCTGACACGGAACCCAAAGACATAGAAGAAGAGCTCCGCTCGCTGGGCTACGAGCCGGAGTACGTGCGTCATATAAACGCTCGACAGGGACGACCCGGCTGCGTTTTCTACGCCATTCTAAACAAATCCGAAAACGTAAGGGCCATATATGACACCTCTACCTTCATGTACATGAACGGCGTGAAGATAGAGGCATGGCGCGGAAAACGAGGGCCCGCACAGTGCCACAGGTGCCAACAGTTTAGGCACAGCTCGCACCAGTGCCACCGTCCGCTCGCCTGTGTGAGATGCGGGGAGGGACACATGGCACGTGACTGCCCACGTCCAAGAGTGGAGCCGGCAACTTGCGTGAATTGCAAAGGCCAGCACCCCGCAAACAACATTAAATGTCCGATATTCCAAAAGGAAATCAGAAACAGGCGGGCGGGCACTGTCGCCATCTCAACCGTACCTTCACGCCAACCTCATACAGAGGTACCGGCAGACACATTACTCGCAAACGAAGCCCACACTGCTACGTTGATGGCGGCAGCAAACGGGCCCACCCAGCGAGGCGAAGCTAACTCCACACGGCGGAGGAAGAAGAGGGGGGGTAAGGGTAGGAAACCAACCCCTCAAATAACACAAGACACCCCTGAGGCAGCCCCTGCCTCAGAAAACACACAGGTAGTGAAACAACAAAATAACAACACTACTAGCGCCGCCACATCGCGAACTAAGCGCCACACCGCGGAAAAAAGCGGAACTAAAAACGCTGTCCGCCAATCCGCGGTCACTAAGAATTCCGAGGCAGCCAATCAAGAAATGACTGCCCAAAACAAAACAAACACACAAAAAACCAACAAAAATTTCACTACCTGTGCCATCCAGCTTCTGATGGACCTCATAAAGGCCATCAGGCAGGGGCAAGATGTCGAACAGGTCATCCTCGACGGCTTAGCCGCCCTACTAACGTTGTACCACAATGTCTAGGCCGCTGAGGATGATTCATTGGAATGCCCGTGGCCTTAGGGGTAAGGTCACTTCCCTCCGCCAACTACTGAAGGAACAGAACATCGACGTGGCGCTCATAAGCGAGACGCACCTGGGACCTGAGGATAGGTGCAAGTTCCCGGGCTATCTCGCTTATAGAAAGGACGAGAAAAACGCGTTAAATGCCCGTTATCGTGGCCTGGCAGTACTCGTAAAGAGAGGAGTCGTCCATCAAGAACTCCCACCGCCGTCACTACTTAGTGCGTACGCGCTGGGTGTCCAGCTGCACGTAGCCGGCGAGGACATAGAGATCTATGCTTGCTACAAACCACCTAACAGCAAGCTAGACATTAGAGATATAAAAATACTATTAACAACCACCGAGCATCCTACCATTCTCGCCGGTGATTGGAATTGTAAGCACCCAGCGTGGAACTCGTACAACGCTAACCAAGATGGGAGGCGGCTCCTCGCGGACGCAGAGGCCCTCGGGTACACTGTGTCCGGCCCAGATACGCCCACACACTACCCTGAACAGGTCACGCACATGCCAGACGTGCTAGACATAATGATACACCGAGGGCTGAAATGCCAGGTCACACAGCAGGTACTGGACGACGAGATGCAGTCGGATCACCATCCTGTACTCGTCGTCCTAGCGGGCATGCCGACCCGAGTAGTACCTCCAGCGCCACGTCGATTAATTGACTGGAAGAAGTTCCAAGAAGAGATCGAATCCACTACACCGACTCGGCCTATCACTTCCGCACAGGACGTCGACACACTAGCTGCTGACATCACTGCTTGCGTACAAAAAGCTCTGGAAGCAGCCACGATAGTGCAGCCGCAGGGGAGAGTGCTTCAGCCGCCCCTGCCGGCGCACATCAAGCGCATGATCACCGAAAAGAGGCGCCTACGCAAGCAGTGGCAACAAGTTCGTTGCCCACACATGAAGACCCAGCTCAACAAACTTGCGGAGAAAGTGAAGGCCGAGCTAAACGCTCTAGCCGCCGCGAGCTGGGAGGAACGCATTGATACCGCGGAGGGCGACTGGCCCTCCCTACACAAACTGTGCCGCCAGTTGAAGAACACCCCAGCTCCGGTGCGCCCATTACAGAGCAGCGACGGGGCACTGAAATATGTAGCAGAGGACCGGTCAGAAGTCTTCGCTGAACACCTGGAGCGTCAGTTCCAACCGAACCCGACCACAGAACACGAACATGTCGCAGCAGTAGAGAAACACCTGGAGGAATACTTCTCTACGCCGATAGCTCCCGATGAAGACCCTATCTCGTTCTCGCCTGGCGCAGTCAGACGCGCCATCTTGTTAACGAAGCCCCGGAAGGCCCCAGGTGCTGATGGGATCACCAATACAGCGCTGCGCCACCTACCCTACCGAATGGTAGCGGCCCTGGCGCGCCTGTTCACGGGGATCCTACGCACGGGCTCCTTCCCGGCCTCGTGGAAAGAAGGGCGCGTCATCATGCTGCCCAAGGCGGGAAAGAACACCCTGAAGCCGGAGAGCTATCGGCCGATCACTCTCCTGCCCACCATCTCCAAGGTGTTTGAATCGCTCCTGCTGCGACAACTCACACCACACATACCGCCACGCGAGGAACAATTCGGGTTTCGCGCGGAACATAGCACGACGCTTCAGCTGTCGAGGGTACTCCACCTGCTGTCGTCTACGATGAACAAGAAGGAACACGCGGTGGCAGTATTCCTCGACATGGAGAAGGCTTTTGACCGTGTATGGCATGATGGGCTTGTGTACAAGATGTCCAAGTCCAGCGTGCCCCGTCGCATAGTTAGTGTGATTCGATCTTTTCTCACCCACAGGACTTTCAGGGTGGTGGTAGAAGGAGCGCTGTCCGCCCCCCGCCCTATACTGGCGGGTGTGCCGCAGGGCAGTTGCTTATCGCCTGCGGGTTACACATGTTACACCGACGACATTCCCGCCACGCCAGACACGACGCTCGCGCTGTATGCCGACGACGCGGCTTACATATCAACATCAATGAACGCTAGGCATGCAGCGCGCAAAATGCAGCGTGCCCTCGACAACATCCCAGAGTGGCTAGCTAAATGGCGGTTGTCGGTTAACGTGGGTAAGACGCAGGCCATTGTTACAGGAGCTGGAACCCTACCACCACGACTGAAACTACAAGGAGCCGACATCGAATGGACGTCCCAGGCCAAGTACCTGGGCGTGACCATCGACCGTCGGCTCACGATGGGGCTACACGTCACCAGAGTGGTGACTCAATGCAGGGTAGCCCGCAACCTACTCTACCCAGTACTCTCATCCCGCCTCCCCGTCCGCACCAAGCTGGGCGTGTACAAAACCTATATTAGATCCATCCTCACCTATGCCACCCCAGCTTGGTTCGCCCTCACGAGCGAGTCCAACAAAAAGAAGCTTAGAGCGCAGCAGAACATCTCGCTGCGCTGCATCATGGCCGCCCCTCGCTACGTGAGGAACGATGTAATCCAACGGGACACCGGGATTGAGAGTCTAGACGAGTTCGTGGGACGGCTCGCTACATCAATGTTTGCGCGGGCCGACGCATCTGCCTGGCCCCATATCGCTAACATAGCGCCATGGCACGCCCGCCCGCCAGACAAAAAGCGCCTCCCACGTGACCTCCTTACTACCGACTGTGTAGCCCCATCCACATCCCGGACTTGACGCCTGAGTAAGCAGCAACAGTCTACACGCTGCTTACTCAAACAGTAACACTACCCACCCCACACGACACCCACGGCGTGAAGTTTGTTCTAAGTTAATATAGACTTACTTTACGTCGTAAACAGACACTCATTACTACACACTCGCCAGAACACTTGCACCGAATAGCGTCGCGAGTTCATCGCACGCTATTGGTTCATGGGCGGTGTAACTCAGGACATTGCCGCTCCTACATTCATTGACGGCGGCGCCAGTAGTCGCTTACATTTTTCAAACTGTAGGTTCGTCTAAAGTCAGCATCTCTGCCGCTGGTTACCTTCGCTAGGCCTCCCAGAGTACGCTCTGGGTCTCACCTGGCGGGGGTGGACCGCCAGGATGCTGTGAAGAAGCGGCGCTCCGTTCAAAACGGGCGCCGCGGCGCGCCTACAGTCACACAAACAACAATAACATAGCTAGCGTAGGTCGTTGACCCGTAAAGGTTACCGACCGCGCTAGTAACAAGCTAGGTCCAGAGGACAACACAGGGACGGGCTCATGGTTGTGAGCCCCGGTGTTGCACCCGCGGGCAGAGAGCACTGCTCTGTGACCGCTCGCCTCGCCCCCTGACGGGGGCGACGCGACTTCCACTGATGGTCACGCTCACCAAAACAGCAGAGGCAATTTTTTTGAGGCCAAAGTATTTCAACTTTCCATAATTAGTATTTATAATCTATACTTTAATTTCTATACATTATATTAAATCAGTTGTGGATAATTTAACTTCTTCTACTAAAAATAGTCGTTTAAGTTTTGGGAGAGTAAGACTGCACTTTTCACCCTTGACTGTACCTAAGTACAGTTATGGGTCAAAAGTGCAGTGAAAATCACCAAAAGTATGCCTATGCCTATCACTTCTTTGTAGAATAGTCCACAATTACATTATATCATCATCATCATACCAACTGAAAGACGTCCACTGCAGAACATAGGCCTCCCCCAAGTCTCGCCACATTGGACGGTCCCGTGCGTCTCACATCCAGTGGATCCCCGCAACCTTCACCAGGTCATCGGTCCACCTAGTGGGAGGCCTTCCAACACAACGTCTTCCGGTGCGCGGTCGCCACTCCATAACTTTTCTGGCACATAGGACATCCGTTCTGCTAGCAATGTGCCCTGCCACCTAAATTTGGCAATTCTTCGGGCTATTATTATAATATGTGACTATTATATAATATAAAATTTCTTATTCGTTTACACAAGGACACGCCGAGCATAACCCTCTCCATTGCCCTTTAGGTGACTGTAAGCTTTCTGATGAGGCCCGTTGTGGGCGACCAATAGCCGCTAGGTACTAGTAGTACCAGTGATAGTGTCTGATGACACTTGACAGGTTCCATCTCATGGGTCTCATCAAGTAAAAATATCATAAGTCACTTCCACAACGAAAACAGCCCTTTTTGCTATGAACTAAAGGCGCAAAATTGAAATAATGTCCTGATAACTGACATTATTTGTTATAATATTTACAAAAAGAGATGTCCAAAATTTTATGGACAAAAAACATAGAATCACTAAACCGTCTCTTCTGGCATTCCCTCCAAACGAGTCTTACCGCCGATATTACGGCGTGCCCTATTTTAAGCTTTACCCTATATATCTTGATTTGACTATATCAACATGATTAAATTCTGTCAAGGTTACGTGATAGCTGTCACAAACAAACAATTCAACAATTGGATTTCTCGTAAAAAAAACACTCAAAAGTAAAATTTAAAGTTATTTATTTAGCTTTGCAGGATGAAGAGCATTATCCTCTTTTTACAACGGAGTATAGTAACGTAATAGTACGGCCCCTGACCCTTTTAGTTTCACGATGGGGTTTAATGTAAAAGAAAGTAATTCAAAAAAGATTTACGTTTGAATGCTGAGGTTTCATTAAGTAAAAGACATTATAATCAATATAATTTAGTTACTTGTGCGGCGGTGATATGTTGAAGCACCCACATTAGCCGCCAGCATCACGAACATAAACAGCAGCGCAACTTGCAACAATTTCATGACGACCAACAGTAACACAGTTGAGCTGGAGAAAAGCTTTAAATATTTCATGCGTTTATTGCTATACATTATTATCCAAATAAATTGATTTGTATCCGTGGCAAATGCTAAATTTAATAAAATTAGTTCTGATTCATTATTACTCTGCAATCTTGTTATTTTTAACAAGTGCTCTAAAAGTGATAAAGACTTCATTAAAACCAAAAAAAATATTTGAATCCGTAGGAAATGCTTAATTTAATACAATCAGTTAAGCTTCATTATTACTTGGCAATCTTTCTGTTTTTAACCCTTGACGCAAAAAAGACGGGGTGTGAACAACTATCTGTAGGTCATACAAATATTTGTTCCTTGCGGGAATCGAACCCGTGACACGCAGCGCAGCAGTCAATCGCTCAACCACTGTGCCAACCGTGCGCCAAAATTGAAAAATAAAATGGAGAATTTCGGTCGCCATATTGGAGGGGTCTTTATTTTTTTATCTTCCAAACCCATTGCGTGGGGTAACAAAATTAAGGTTTGGAGCCATGGCCGGTCTTCGCTAGACATTGTGCGCTTAAACATGGGGCGTACCTGGCTTGGGTCGACGGTCGACCGCGTAAGGCGGGTGACGTGGATCAGAAGAAGAAGGCCTGCAACAGGGCTGCCAAGTCCTGCAAGTTGGTGTTGCGAAGGGCTCGGTTCAGCCACATTGACCGAATAGGGACCAAACTTGCTTCTTACCCAGCAGGTAGTAAAGCGTTTTGGTATCTGGCTAAGTCGGTCGAGTCGAACTTCTGCCGTCCCTCACTACCACCACTGCTGAAACCCGACGGGTCACTGGCCCACTCCGCTGAGGAGCGCTTGAACCTGTCCCTGCAGGCAGTCTCCGAATAGGGCGATGCCAATCTGGTCAAGTTTAATGCTGCTAAAACCCAGGTGTGTCTTTTTTCCACTAAAAAGAGCCATTTTCACCCGGCTCCAACTTTACGAGATGTAACCGTGCCAATAACTGACCATCTTGAACTTCTTGGCATTACGTTGACATCGACTCTCAATTTTGACCTATACATTGAAGCAAAGGCTCTACTTCTACTGGCTGCCAAAAAGCTGGGGATCCTTGCAAAGGTGAGAAGGTACTTTACGCGAGAACAGCTGCTCAGCTTGTATCAAGCGCAAGTTCGATCATGCATGGAGTACTGTTCTCATCTCTGGGACTGATCTGCCAAATACCAGCTTGATGCACTGGAGTCAATCGAAAAGCGGGCCAAGAGGCTCATCGGCGATGAGGCACTGGTTAAATCAAAGCTCCAGAGCCTTGAACATCGTCGGCGAGTTACCAGCTTGTCGGTTTTTTATCGGTTATATTTCGGGGAGTGTGCGATGGAATTGCATGATCTAATTCTGCCCAGCCCGTTTCGGATTATCAGACGTACAGCGATGCGCCATCGGTACATGGTGGACATCCCTCCCATACGCACTAAACGTTTTGAGAATACTTTTATTATGCGTACAGCTAAGGAGTGGAATTCCCTGCCGGAGTCTGTGTTTCCCGATAGCTACACTCTAGGGGTCTTTAAGTCAAGATTGAATAGGTTACTACTAGGCAAGCGTGCTTCATCGTAGATAGTGGTCAAGCGCGAGCCTATAAAAGATAAAAGACAAAAAAAAAGGGACGTGTGGCACTCGGGGATTGCCGCGGTAAAGCTATTGCATAGCATTTTTTATCAACTTATGCAATTATAAATATTTATTCATTTTTTATTTATACTAAATCTCAATTAGAAAATGTTCATCCATCAGTTGTAAAAACTTCTTTAGCAAGAATAAAAAACTTCTTTGTCAACCGTAACCGAACCTCCGAACTGGAAAACGCGGCACCGAATTCTGAGTGACCCTTATTACTACTGGCATGAGGCCATTTTTAATTGCCAAGCAAAAGTGACCCGTATTCTTAGGGATATTAGGTCGTTTTTATTAACTTTTAATATTAATATTAACTTTTCTTTCAGAGCGGTATTATGATGGCGTTGACACGTTATAGTAAGGTAGTGTAGTTACGTTGTAGGTAGAGCTTATAGGACTGGAGAAACCACCGAAATCGCCAAACTTAATATCTCTCAAAGGCCACAACTCTCCAGTCTATGCCATAACAACCCCAATTTTCTTAGGACCTAGGTTTCACTCGGCATCCAGAACATTGTCATCGGCAAACAACAAACACCAGGAAGCCTCTTTCTGTCTTATCTGACGTCAGAGCGAGGGCTTTAGGCCCTTAGCATTAGTGCAAGTCGACAGCCGCATGAAGCATTTAAGTTTGACCCTGTATGTTTGGTTTTGAGAAGTGATTGCGTTACAAAATCTATCGCGTTCACAAACAAATCTCACTCACTAATATAAAAAAAAAAAACTAAAAATAGCGATTCTTTTATTAAAAAAAAACTGTATTATTTTAAATCATTTTTATTACATCAAATTCAAATACAGTGAGAGACTATTTATAAGCCCCTTTTTTTTCAACGATTTCTGGTATCTCCTCTGTGTTATCTTCGATTTGTTACGCATTTTCGATGCCCATCCATTGATACGCAGAAGTAATTGGCCGGACAGTCACCGTTGGTCTTGCACTCGTCTCCACCAACTATAAAATTATTTTTTTTGATTATCACGGAGACAATCCAGAGTAACACTATGTGGTTTATAATACCACTAGCTTCTGCCAGCGGCTTCGCCTGCGTGAATGTAGAAAATTATCCCAAGGGAACATAATATTTCCGGGATAAAAAGTATCCTATGTGAATCCTATCCAGACTATACTCTCATCTCTGTGCCAAATTTCATCCAGATCCACCCAGCCGTTTGAGCGTGAAGAAGTAACAAACATACACACTCGCAGACTTTCGCCTTTATAATATTAGTGTGATTATAACTCCGTGGGGCTATAGTGGTACGGATTTGTCAAATATTAGTGTATTATTGCTGGACTTGTGACAAGAAACTCTAAAAACATGACATATTGTTTTTGAATAGTGTGATCACAACACTTGCCTGTACCTCCCAGTTTACACGAACATATTCGGGAGACTTTGCTTTGAAGTGAATATGCAGCATCAGTCGTTGTGATACATGCATCGACTTATGACCAATATTTATAAAAACGCAACAAAGATAATGTGAGTTAGAACACTCTTTTATATATTAATGTGTTATCCAGTTAAAGGCAAATCTAAGTAGGTTCGATTTATATGATCAAGATCCGCAGTATGAATTATATGCGCTAAATCAAAGCCGTGGTCAAGGGATACAACATAACAGAACAACATAACTTTTAAGGTCATTTCATTATGATAGATATACATGTGACTGACAAAGTAAGCCAAGTTTGTATGTCCGCAAAAATCGAGGGCTTTTCAAAACTAGAAGCGATTTCCATAATTTAAATACACGCAGTAAGCATGAAATTGTAATACCCAAATTCAGATTAACGAAAACTAGCAAGTCTTTTCTTATAAACAGTATACGCTTTTATAATAAGTTGCCAAAGCCAGTTATAGAATTGACCGATGGAAAGTTCAAAAACTACATCAAACGTGTCCTTATTAAAAAAGCATATTACAAAATCAAGGACTACGTTGAAGATAAAAATTTTAGCTCCTTCTGCGCATGCGGCTTCCCTGGTAACTCATAAACGGCACAAATATGTGGATGTCTCTAACTATTCTCAATCTCATTTTTACTTTTTTTCTTTCTTTTAATTAGACTTTTTACAATGATTTCAATGATCTTTATAGCCCTTTGCTATGAATAGTTACAGCACTGATAACAAAATTTGTGCCACATGTTAAATTTAGTCTTGTTATATATTTTTATTTATTTTTTCCGTTGTATAGATTCTCTTACTGATTGTTTTGTGAATGTGTGAACATTGTAGGCCTTCTAGATTTCTAGACGCTTGTTAACATTTGTTAACTCTCTCGTTTATACAATTTTTTTTTTAGTTTCTTACGACTTATTGTCGGGCCTACGTTGTCCCCCCATATTTAAGCACTAATACTGTAACGTGGAAATATTGTAAAAACAAACCATTTTTTTTAAAAGAGTAACCGTGGAGTTTCTTGCCGGTTCTTCTCCACAGGAAACGACTAACCCGAACCGTGCACCTTTTGTCGACGTTTTATAAGTGCCCATGTAGGCCTATGTGAAATAAAAAACATTTGATTTGATTTGGTAACTCTGTTTTTAGGACTGAGATTTCATTATGTAAAAGAGATTATAATCAATATAATATAGTTACCTATGCGGCGGTGGTGAGTTGAAGCAGCCACATTAGCGGCCAGCATCACGAACATAAACAGCAGCGCGACTTGCAACAACTTCATGATGACCAACAGTCACACAGTTGAGCTGGAGAAAAGCTTTAAATATTTCATGCGTTTACTGCTATATAAAGTGTCTATATATAGCCTCCATTATTATCCAAATGAGTTGATTTGTATCCGTGGCAAATGCTTAATTTAATAAAATTAGTTTTGCTTTATTATTACTCAGCAATCTTGATATTTTTAACAAGTGCTCTAAAAGTGATGAAGGCTTCATTATTATCCATAAAATTGATGTGAGAGCATGGAGTGGTTACAACTATTATTTAACAAAACTAATTACAACTACCTAGCCTACGGGTATTGATTCCAACTCGAGGTAGGAATATGGAATGAATCTTCTCGCAAGAAATGATTTTAAATATTAGCTTGGCATTGATGAATTCCGTGACGTCATGGCAGCATCGGTGTCGAGGTGAATACATCGTCAACAACTTCCTACATCGATGCAATGTTATTTCTGAGTCAGCGAGTCTGCTAATTCCCAAGCTATGCATTTCTTGCTCAAGGTAACTGCCGATTCGACAAGGTCTATGTATGTATATTATCTGCAACGTCGGCGGATTCCTAGGTGCTACGTAATTCCTCCACTCTTGGAACGGCAACTAGTTTAATACGTTTAGTGAAAATGTTGCCGGAATGTTGTCGGGTTCTGAGTTCTTTTCCAAAATTACGGTCGGCGGCTGCTGGTTCCCTTGATCCATCCTTGCAGCATTGCTACGTTTGCATATGTAGCGCCTAGCCATTACGATACTGGTGAGTATGGCTGCACTCAGTAGCACACCGTAGAACGGGATTGTGGTGTGATAGAAGGTGTCTGTTTGCGTGTTGTCCATTTGCACGGGGGTCTGGATCATAACTTTGTCTTGAATGCTATGTAGTCCTTGAAGATCCACGGAGTTCAAATTAACGTGAGTAACTGTATCGTATGATCGTATATATGAATCGTAGGGTATCTTCACCATTTTGAGAGGTTGGCCTTTGATTTCATCATAGACATTCGCTATGGTGAACTCTTCGGATTTCAGTTGATATCCAACTGGAATGGTGGCAAGATAACTTCCCTGGAGCGATGTATAGTCCTTCTGGTGACAGAGAAGTTGTACTTTCGTTTGTTGAGGGAATGACAGGACGTAGTGTTGGTCATCGAGTTTTTCCGTAGCTTCCCTCATCAGGGTGACTGTAGTGAACTGGCAAGAGTCTAGCAGAACTTGGTTGGTGATCAACTCCTGGATGCAGTCAGATTTGGTGCGGATTTGGTGTGAGAACTCTTTTTCGCAGAGGTACCAGTTTTTCGACTTCGGGCATTCAGCCTCCATGTACATAAATGTCAACTCGTTGGTTGCCAGGAATGGGAAGGGTGGAATAAGGGCCTGCGCCAATTATGTTTACCACAGCCGGGAGATTGGAGTGAAACCCGAAATGACACTTATAACTTTTAATTAATAAAAACTACGGAGTGTGTTAATGTAGTCGGTGTCGAAAGTAATCTTTCGCCCCTTTTTCAAACACTGTGTGAATGGCTTCGTGATACGGGCAAAATCTGGCATAAATTTCCGGTAGTAACCGAGTAGGCCTAGAAATTGCTTGATCTCTTTCGGTGTTTTAGGCATAGGGTATCTGTTAATGGCGGATATCTTATCGGGATTTGGCTTTACACCGTCTCCACTAATGATATGCATAGGATATCATTAGTGATGGAGATATCCAAGGTAAGCCGTTTCGAGCTTCATAAATTCAGACTTATCCATTTGGATCTTGAAATTGGACTCCCGGAGTCTCCGGAAGACTCTTCCTAAATTGGTCACGTGTTCCTGAAGGGACGTGCTGAATACGATGATGTCATCGAGATATACTAGGCACACCTCATTCTGGAGCCCTCTGAGGACATTATCCATCACACGTTGAAATGTTGACGGAGAATTTTTTAATCCCATTGGCATACGAAGAAATTCGAAGTGTCCATGCTCTACATTGAATGCCGTTTTCTCAATGTCCTGAGGGTCCATCTCAACTTGGTAGAACCCACTCGCCAAATCGAGGGTTGTGAAGTAGTGGCACTTCCCCAATTTATCAAGGACATCGCTGATATTAGGGACGTATGATACCCTGCTCCAGCATTTTCCCTATCTGGTCCCTAACTTCCTGGCGATGCACGAATGGGTTCCAATAACTTTTGGCGTGCACTGGCACTTCGTCTGTAGTCCTCACATCGGATATGTTTGATTTTATTTGTAAAGGTCAACCCTTCACCCTCAATGTAAAATACATCCGCGTAGCTGGAACAGAGAGCTATGAGGTTAGCCTTTTCCTCCGGGTTTAGGTGGTCCGTTCGTAATCGTGAGATTACATCTTTTGCACGAGTTGTCGTTTGTTGAGTGCGCATGCACTCAGTGTTAGATAGCTCCGCATGCGCTGGGCGATCAAGTGAGAATATTACGTCATTAGGTGACAGGTTCTCAATTTCTAGATAACCGCGGTTATTGGCAATGGTGGTGATGCATTCGTGGACTATGCAATTACTAAGTATCTGTTCATTAATAAATGCGTCACCCTCCGCAATATCGACAGGGATGCGGATAACCTTAGAAGTCCCTGCTGGAATTATTTTTAAATTTACATTGCATGAGTTGTACATCCGAATAGGATTTGACACGTTTCGAGTCAATAACTGACCCTCTTTCAAATCTATGCGGACCTCCCAGCTACTCATTAAATCCAAACCTATTAGCCCGTCGAAATAATCGTGAAACCTATAAATAAATAACTTTATATTGCTAGAGTCATTATATTCCGCGAAACACGGCAACGTAATAGAATAGTCGTTCCGGCTAGTCGCGTGTATGTTGGTCACTTCAAACGGATCAAAGCTGAGAGGGTGATCCGATTGATTTGCGCCCGTGTCGATTAGAAATTTTAAAGGGGGTCTCGCGATTTGTATGTATGGCAGCTGTCTCTGTGCCTGTAGGTTTAGTTCTATCCTGGTTTTAGTGACGCTAAAGTCTCCGGAAAATCCTGCTCGGCATGGCTATCTTTTGTCCGTGGCTGAGGATCGTCGGATGGTTGGTCATCCGTAGTCATAAAGTAAGTCGGGTCACCGGCGAAACCGGGGCCATAGTCACTGTCAGGGTAGTTTTAGTCAGCACAGTAATCGTACACTGGTTCCTGGTAGTAATCGTAATACGGGTTGTCATAGGTAGCACATTCATTAACATTCACTTCGCGGGTTTTAAAATAGTTTGTTGGTGGCGGGTTCTCTGACCTACTCCAGTCATGACCTGCCGGCCTATTGGTTGTGGGCAGAGGCCTGGTGGTAAAGCGTTGAACTCCACTCATGGGTCGAGGACCTGATGGTGGATGGTTTTGATACGGGACTCGAAAAACATTACTACGGGGGTTATGATTGGGTGATGGTGCACTCAACATCCCTTGCGTGTTAGCGGGGCCGTGCTGCTGATACTGATTCGGTCCAGCGAATTTCAAAGGTTGAGGGGGTCCTGTAGGGCGCTGCCCTACGGGAGCCGGCCAATTGGGCACCGGCCCCTGGAGGTTATGTGACCGCGGTTATATTTGCTGATGGTAGTACTGCAACCCTTTGTGTTGACTGACCCCTCTGGGGTTCCCTGCGTTGCTGCAGGTATATGATATTTAGTTCCTCCTGAACGTATTTAAGGGCCTTCTCAATGGTAGCCGGCCGCATGCAACGTATCCGAGAACCTAGGGGTTCCCTTAAACCGCGAATAAATGCCTGCATAGTTAGCACCTTCTTATACAGCTCACGCTTTGCCCCAACAGTAGTCGGTATGGTCTCATGCAACGTCACGTATGTCGTTATCGTACTGAACAGAGTCTGGCAATGATCATAAAACTCCTGGGGGGTCTTGTCACCCTGTGTGGCTACGGAAAGATCATTGTACAATGCGATTTCATCGCGTTGGTCTGAGAAGTTGTTAACCAGAGCAGTTCGAATGCCTAAACAACTCTCCGGTATCCCATTAGAGTTTATGGTACATAAGGCGGTACCAGAAATCTTGTTAAGTATCCCGTTTAAGAGGCACAAGTTAGAGAATTCGCTTCCGGGCGCGCTGCTTAAGTACTGCGTTGCTAATGAATCACAGATTTTAATAAACCGCGTGAGTACGTTTGGGTTCCCAACAAACTCCGGGACAAGGCGAAGGGCCTTGAAGATGGTATCCGGGTCGTGCTGGGCCATGTCTAAACTAGAAAAGTTACCTAACTCTAAATTATCTAGAACTATATCCCTATTAATATCTACAGTACGTCGGCGGGCCTGACGCGATTCAGGCTGCCACGCACTCGAGGCTCTGGGATGGTAAATCTTGAAGGTTAGGATTTAGAAGGGAGCAACACGAGAATAACACTAGTGTACTTACAGGTACTTCATTTTCGGTTCTTCTCCGCGAATCGATTTCCAGATTCTCCTCTCGGTCTGCAGCAGGTCCGTAAGTTCAGAATATCCGGAACGGTGCTTGATAGCCACCCGGGTGACACGAGACGTGATTATCGATGTGTGTTGCGTCCCGACGTCTCCCGCGGATATCCTACCGACTGCGCCAATTACGTTTATCACAGCCGGGGGATTGGAGTGAAACCCGAAATGACACTTATAACTTTTAATTAATAAAAACTACGGATGTCCACTCCAGGTCGATGTGAGAGCATGGAGTGGTTACAACTATTATTTAACAAAAGTAATTACAACTAACTAGCCTACGGGTATTGATTCCAACTCGAGGTAGGAATATGGAATGAATCTTCTTGCAAGAAATGATCTTAAATATTAGCTTGGCATTGATGGATTCCGTGACGTCATGGCAGCATCGGTGTCGAGGTGAATACATCGTCAACAACTTCCTACATCGATGCAATGTTAGGATACACTTCCATGCATCTTCCATACATGTGTTACGTTGCTATAGTTATTATGTTTGTTATTTTCTTTACTTGACAAAACACTTATTGAAAATATTCATTGCGGTTTTTCTTTAATATGGTAGCAGAGCAATATAAATATTAATGACTGTTTATTCGTTGCAATAGTGGACAAAGACTCGAATAATTATGCAAATTGCAGGCGTAAAAATCGAGATCGGTCGACTCGACGGTCCCACTAACTGGCACACATGGAGGTACAAGGTAAAGCTTTTACTTAAAAGTACTCCAGGCACGCTAGAAGCAATAGAAGGCAAGTTAATTAAGCCAAAAGATCCAGGAGAAAAGGCAAAACCAGAAGATATACAAAAGTATAATCATGAAATGCAAATTTTTCAAAAATGTGACAGTCAAGCGCTTCTTATTCTTACTACAAATATGACAGAAGAGACCTTACAAAAAGTAATGCGATGTGAAATGTCATGTGATATGTGGAAAGAGCTTCATAGGCTTTATGATGGGGCAAAGGAAGACAGGAGCTACGATCTCTGTATGAAGTTTTTCCGCTACCAGAAAAGCGATGAACATGATATGGCCACACATATTTCGACTCTCAAAACTGTATGGTATGACTTAAATAATGAGATTGAAGGAAATGATCTGCCTGAAATATTTTTAATATGTAAAATCTTAGACACACTTCCGGAACAATACTTCAGTTTTAAGTCAAGCTGGTTATTGATGAACAAAAGTGAGCGAAATATAGAAAACTTGACTACACAGGTATGTGCTTACGAAAGATCTCTTAAACAAAAGAATACAGAAGAAGGCAGAAGTACCAATGAACTTCTCATGTTAAGAGGAGAGAAACGGTATGAGAAGCAAGGGCAAAGCAAAAAGAAATGGAAGAAATGCAATTATTGTGGAGAAGGCTTTCATAAAGTCACATCGTGCAAGAAGTGGATTGCGGACGGTAAACCTCCCAAACCTCCAAAGCAGTCTTCAAATATTGGGATGTTGACAGGCCTAGCTTTAACATGCGAAAGTAAGAACACAGAGAAAGACTCGTTTTATGTGGATAATGGCGCTACGAGCCATGTTACCAATAGAAGAGATATATACCACATCTTCGAAAAATTTGGTGAACCCCATAAGGTTATGACAGCTAACGGAGAGATAATTGAAGCCATAGGCAAAGGTTCTGTTCAAGTGGAAGCTGACATTAATGGCCACAAAGAGTTACTGGTCTTAACAAACGTATGGTACATTCCAAGCATTGAAAGAAATCTTTTTTCTGTGCTAGCCGCGCAAGATACGCTAAAGAATAGCATCTTTCAGTCAACTGCTCAGACATGTAATGTGAAGAATGATGGCAAAGTCATTTTAGTCGGGAATCGCGACAAGTATGGTGGTCTGTACAAACTCAACGTTAAAGTATTGATGCCTAAGCTTGAGATAAACCAACTAACGACGTCACAGAATCTTCAGCTCTACCATGAACGCCTAGGACACCAGAACAAGAGACATGTAGCAAAACTGATACAAAGAGAGCTTGGAGTAAAGCTAGACTCAAGTTCTGCTGATATCTGTGAAGGCTGCGTCTTCGGCAAGAGCCATAGGCAGAAATTTGGAGAGAGACCAAGAGCAACTAAGCCTGGAGAGCTAATCAGCACAGACGTATGCGGACCATTCCCTTACTCGATCTCAAAGTCCAGATACTATGTTTTGTTCAAAGACACCTATTCAAAATATCGATGGATCTACTTTCTGAGACAAAAGTCTGAAGTTCACGCACGATTAAAGGACTTTCTAGCTGAAGCAAAAACTACTGGACACGTCGTACAGGAATTATTGAGCGATAATGGAGGTGAGTTCGATAATGAACTAGTACGCAATACTTTGAGACAACACGGCACTAAACAAAGGTTTACAATGCCATATACAGCGCAACAAAACGGTTCTTCTGAAAGAGAAAATCGTACGATTGTGGAGATGACAAGAGCTCTAATGCATGCTCATGCTAAGATTCCAGAAGGATTATGGGCTGAGATATCCAAAGCTTCTGTTTACATATTAAACAGGACGGGACCTACTCCTGTAGAAGGAAGGTCTCCGCATGAGCTCTGGTACGGCAGAAAGCCTAGGATCAATCACCTGAAAGTCATTGGATGCGATTGCTATGTGCATGTCCCTAAACAGAAGAAAATAAGTAAGATAGCGAGGAAAGCTGAAAAAGGAATATTGATCGGGTATGACGGTGATGAAGGATGTCGAATTTTTGATGTTAAGGACCTAAAACTCATCAGATCTCGAGATGTTGTGTTTGATGAAATGCCTGTACTTGAGAAAAACAAAATTGACATAACTTCGCAATCACCTGAACCTGAAACGAATACGTACGAGCTCCCATTGCCGCTTACAGACTCTGAAACTATTCGTGATGAGAGTCACTCCAGTCCACCTTCAGAAGCAAATGACAGCATCGAAGAGGATTATGAGTCACTAGAAGAAGAAGAGACAGCTCATACAGAGCCTACAACACGAGAACTGCGTGATCGAAGCCAGATTAGACCTCCACAACGGTTTAGTTTTGACCAGTATGTTAATGAAGCTATATCTATTTCTGAACCGACTTCATATCGAGAGGTCATGCGAAGCTCTGGGAAAGATAAGTGGATCGAAGCGATGAATAATGAAGTTAAATCTCTACGAGATAATCAGACTTGGGAACTGACGAACCTACCAAAGAATAGAAAAGCACTACGATGCAAATGGGTATATAAGATTAAAAAGAACCCTGATGGTACAGTTGATAAGTACAAAGCACGATTAATTGCTGTTGGATATACACAAAAGAAGGGAATCGACTATGACGAGACATTTAGCCCAGTAGCCAAGATGAGCACAATCCGAATTCTGTTGAGTATTGCTGCAAATGAGGGTTTAGTACTCAGACAGTTTGACGTCTCTACAGCCTTTCTATACGGTACTGTAAAAGAAAAAATCTTTATGCAACAGCCGGAAGGATACGATGACGAGACAGGTCGTGTATGCAAATTGAAAAGAAGCTTATACGGATTGAAACAGTCACCTAAGTGTTGGAATGAGTGTATCCACGATTTTCTTATGGAATCAGGTTTCATCCGGAGTGAAGCAGATCCCTGCGTATACGTCAGAGAAAGGGGACAAAAGAAAATGCTGCTCGCACTCTATGTAGATGACGGATTATTGGCCGCGTCAGACCAACAAGAGGCTGATGACTTCATTGAAAATGAATTAAAAGGGCGTTTTAAAATCACAACGAAAGTACCGTCTTATTTTCTTGGCCTGGAAATAGAACAACACAAAGATTGTACTATTAAAGTCCACCAAACTGCGTACACTAAGAAATTGCTTGAAAAGTACGGAATGAGCAATTGTAAAGAAGTTGGAACACCCATAATAAAATCTGTAAAAGGAACGGAGGAACAAGAAATTCCTGATGAATTGCAAGATTTTCCTTATCGGCAAGCTGTTGGGTCCTTGTCGTATCTAATGGTTGGCACTAGACCAGACATTGCGTATGCAGTAGGGGTAGTGTCTCGAAACCTGGATAAACCGAGCAAAAGTAATGTACAGCAGGTGAAGAGAATATTTAGGTACCTGAAAGGAACTATCAATACAGGACTCGAGTACAAGAAGGGTGAAAAGCGTCTCGTCTGCTATAGCGACGCCGATCACGGTGGCGACGATGCGACTGGATGCTCCACGAGCGGGATCGTATGTTTGTATGCTGGCTCGGCAATATCCTGGCGCAGCACAAAGCAATCCATGGTTTCGCTATCATCCACTGAAGCGGAGGTAGTAGCGGCCAGTGAGGCATGTCGTGAGATTGTTTGGTTAAGGAGATTGTTCCAAGACTTAAAATCAAACCTTGATGTACCTATCTTGCGAATCGACAATGAGTCTGCAATTAAATTGGCTTACAACCCTCCTTATGAGCAACACCGAAAAACTAAGCACATAAAGTTAAAACACTTGTATGTGAGACAATGTGTTTTGGAAAAGGATGTAACTATTGAGCAAGTACCGACAGCAGAACAACTTGCAGACATCTTTACCAAGCCAGTTTACAAACCAAGATTGGTGAAACTCTGTGAAGAGTTTGGATTGAAAAAAGGAAGGGAATGTTAGGATACACGTCCATGCATCTTCCACACATGTGTTACGTTGCTATAGTTATTATGTTTGTTATTTTTTTTACTTGACAAAACACTTATTGAAAATATTTATTGCGGTTTTTCTTTAATAATTTCTGAGTCAGCGAGTCTGCTAATTCCCAAGCTATGCATTTCTTGCTCAAGGTAACTGCCGATTCGACAAGGTCTATGTATGTATATTATCTGCAACGTCGGCGGATTCCTAGGTGCTACGTAATTTGTGTGTATAAGTATAATGTTTATGTATTTTATATTGTGTTTTGTATGATTAATATTGAGGATCGCCACAGACATGTCTAGTCTTTTGAGATGCTTGGCAATTTTATCCTTTGGAATTTTCAAGATCAAGGAAAAGCTGTCGGAATTGTTAAGTAAGTTTTCAAAGAATGGCGAGGTGTGAGTTACATTATGTTTTACGTGTAAGTTAGCTGAGCTGTACACGGAAGAAAAGTATGTCCCGAACATGTTGCAAATCTCATTACCATTACAAGCTTTACTGGCGCTATTTGACATTGAAGCTGGATACTCATTAACCACAGCCCGTTTAGACTTAATGAAGGACCAGAAAAACTTGGGGTTCGATGTTATTTTCTGTTCTACGCTGCATATATAGGAGTTGTAACATTCTCTTGCCAATCGGTCGCAGCGCTCACTACACCAACGAAGTGATACCTTATCCATAGAGTTTTTGTAAGTACTGTACCTTCTTCTTAAATAATTTTTTTCGCGTAGCAATCTTTCTAGTTTTTTTGTTTACCATAGTGGGCGCGAATAACTTTTAACTAAGGTCGATGGGACAAACCGCTCTATAATCTGATAGAGTAACGTATAGAACCGTTCCAACATTATATTAGGGTCGTTGGTATCCGAGAGAAATGCATACCAGTCGGTACTTTCTAATTCTGATTTAATAGAGTAGAGAGAGAGAGTAGTTGGCTTTTTTGTAGTTTAATCTAATGTTAGGTTTTGGTTTTAAACTTTTATTTAATTTAAGGTGTAGGGCAATTTCTAGAGGAGTGTGATATGGATCGATCTTTGTCAGACTATCAGGTGGTTTACACATGGCACCGCGCACCGCCACGGACGCGAAGGAAAGAGCACCGGTCGGCCCGCGTGGTCGGGCGGTGTACGTGTGTTAGGCATCAACGGATTTCTTAGAGGCCAATGCGACATGAGATCCGCTTCACCGCCAACCGCGGCGGTGCGCGGTGCCGTGTGTAAACCGCCTCAAGGGCTTCAGTCACATTGCATTCGAGTAGATCTACAAGAACCAAGTCCGGGATTCTACTCTTAACATTACATACATTGTTACATTGTTTGATGTTATTTACGTGGATAAAGTCTAGAAGTGCCTCATTTAGTTTAGAACTAGTTCTTGAAAAAGTGGGGTAGGTGTGAGTATTGCCGCTGCTAATTATTTGATTCCAATCTATATTGCTCATATTGAAGTCACCGATAAGAATAGTATAATCATTTTTTTCTGATACAGTATTATAACTGTCCGTAGTAGGTACCTATTTACGATAGGTAGTAGGTACATATTTGCTTTTTCCATGCATTCACCATTAATATCTGCACTAAAATATAAATTGTTCGAAAATCGAACTGGCCACCAGGAGTAGAATATAAATAAAAAATCTTTTTTTTTTTAAATAGGTTAAACGGTATAGTTATTGGCCAGTTAAGCTACCTCAAGACGCTATTTATAATATAAAAAATATAAAACGGATAAATAAAAAGGAAATAATTTTTAGAATATACAACATTAAAGTATTTATTCAATGGTATGGCTTGCATACTCCTTTTTCATACACTTTTATTAATAAAATCTACATAAAGATACAAATATTGAAATAACAGTTATTGGCCACCATAATCACAGTAATTGGCCATGTAATCTTACAGTTATTGGCCATAGAAATTTATAATTATTAATATTCAAAAACAAAAACTATTAATTAAAAATGTTGTAATCATCAGAAGGCTCGGAATCATCATTAATTATGTAACTTTTGTGGCATATAAAATCAACAAATTCGTCAGCATCCGGGATATTTTCTCGATGATTATTGGGTATACAGTGATAAGCCATTCCTTGAGATTATTGAGTAGCGATTCCTTGATGGAATCTTCTTTTTTATGAGTCAAATACGGCGTCGGTCCAAACGCCGATTTAAAGTAGGATTTTTAAGTTTAAATTGTAAAGTTGCCCTGGTAATAAATATTATATTTTTTTGCAACAGCTCTCAAAGAATTTTTTTTATTCTGATTTTTATCTAACACCTCATCTAGGGCTTCTTTGGTGTACTAAGGTGTAAAAAGACCTTTTGGCATGATTATTTTTGTTTATCCTGATAGAACAGAAAAATAAGCATGAGTGATCTTGTCCAAAATAAAAATATTATAGTTATTGGCCTCCTTTTTTGTATTAAAAATTATTCCAGACTTCATAGTACTTGGCCTAGGCCAATAACTGTTTACACAGCCCTAAAATTAGTGACAAACTAATATGATGCCTAATATAACAAACGGTAAAGATTTAATTCATTATAAACGCATTTAGTTTTGGATCAAATGAATATAGTTATTGGCATAGGTGGCCAATTACTGTAATGTTATTTAAATTATTGGTGCAGTAATTGGCCACTACATTTTTAAAGTTTATGTTATGATTTTGTCATTTTACTCTTCAAATAGGCGTAGTATGCATTTCACTCTATATATTTTACAGATTTTTAATCACTGAACTAAGTAAATTTACTTCAAAATATCACATCCTAAAATTGTATGAACTTAACATTTTTTAAACAAAGTTACCCGTTTTCGATACCGCTACGAAAAAATCACAGGCTACAAAAGAACGAATACATCTAGCGGTGTTTTGACGAAACTTTTAGACAGTCAACAATTGTGTTGCCTTAATGCATTTTAATATTTACCATTTAGTAATGTGGGTTGCTATTTTTTCAATACCGCTGGAGAAATGGCTAATAACTATATAGGGGCCAATAACTATACTGTTTCCCCTATACTACCGACTTCCAAACTACAAAGTGAAAAATAATTTTATTTTTGGCAGTCGGTGTCTTTCGTAGGTACAATTTTTAGCGTTATGGACAGCGACTTCCAAAAATAAAATTATTTATACAAATCAAACAACAGACAAATCTTAGAAAGTTTTTAACATGTGATACATAAAAAATATTATATTAGGTACCTAAGTTACCTTCCTACTTAAATACTAACCTACCTACCTATTTTTGTTACAAGGTACCTTTAACATTTAATTGTTTTAAATAGGTCTACTAACTATTTGGAGCGAGGGCGCAGGGACCCTGACAGCTTTCGTAAACCATAACTTTATTTTTTAGTACTAAGATATATCAACATAAACAATTACTTTATTTAAATGCTTTTATATTAAAAATATGTGTTCAAAATATCATCACAGTCGAATACCGGGAAGTTGGTCGAAATTAACTTGCAAGTTTTGATAACAGACACCGGGGATGGTGGAAATAATTGAAAGCTTGTAAAAAATACGTGTTTATTAAAATTCGTTTAAATTTATCTAATATGAGTGTTTATAGTGTTAATCTATGAGGAATGGAACGCAACGTGGGTGAAAGAGAAGGAATGACAGTAAGAGAAGGAGGGAGCAAGAAAATGTGAGTTGATTGAGTTGGAGTTTGAGAGCTAAGACAAACGGGTGAACTAAATGATGATAAGAAAACTTTAAGTGTGTCATTGTGGGCAAAAATATAATAGACCATTAGTAAACTGTTATTAAAGCAATTTACTTGCCCCACAAGTTATTCATTTCTACATTTATTTTGACCAAACAACGGTGTTTAAATAATTATCATGTTTAACAGGAAAATACACAAATTCCTGTAATGTTGTATAGGCAATTCATAAGGTAACATGTCGACCTAGACTGGGCCACGTATGTATGTTGGTATGTTTGGTTTTGAGGAGTGATTACGTTACAAAATCTGTCACGCTCACAAGCAACTCTTAATACTCACAAACATAAAAAAACTAAAAATAGCGACTCTTTTATAAGAAAAATCTGTATTATTTTAAAATATTTTTATTACATCAAATTCAAATACAGAGAGAGACTATTAATAAGCCACTTATTTTTCCCAACGAATCTTGGTATCTCCTCTGTGTTATCTTCGATTTGTTACGCATTTATTGCGCCCATCAATTGATACGCAGAAGTAATTAGGCGGACAGTCACCGTTGGTCTTGCACCCAACTATAAAAAAAAAAGATTATTACGGAGACAGTCCAGAGTAACACTATGCGGTATATGATACCAGTGTAACTCCGTGGGGCTATGGTGCTACAGATTTGTCAAGTATTAGTGTATTATTGCTGGACTTGTGAATATATATAATTGTGTATAGTGTTTATCAGTCTATGTATGTATGTATATATGTATGTATGTATGTTTGTTCCTATGTGGCGTTCTAGAGATCAAACGCGTTGGCTGATTTTGATGATTCATACATATATCGATTCGTCTTAACCTTGTGAGTGTCACTGGCTATATTAAAATTGGAAAATAGAAAAATGCCGGCTTTTGGGCGCCATATTGTGGGGGACCTTTTTTCTTTTTCTTCCAAACCCATCGTGTGGGGTATCAAAATAAAGGGTTTTAAGAGGTGATTTCAAAAATATAAAAAAAAATACAAGTTTAAATGTACCTAATTCGAAAAAAATAATACTAAAAAGTTATATATAAAAAAAAAACAAAAAGCCCGACTGCTTAAAAAGCGAACTAAAAAGACGTAAACAAGCAGAAATTCATGCTGTGCAGTCGGAGGATACATCTGGTTTTGGTCAGCCAGCTCGCAAAATGTATCCTCCGACTGCACAACATGATTTTCTTCTTGTTTACGTCTTTTTAGTTCGCTTTTTAAGCAGTCGGGCTTTTTGAGTTTTGAGTTATAAATAGTGTGATCACAACACTTGCCTGTACCTCCCGATTTACACGAGCATATTCGGATGACTTTGCTTTGAAATGAATATGCAGCATCTGATATTGTGATGTTTGCATCGACTTATGACCAATATTTATAAAAACGCAACAAATATAATGTGAGTTCGAACACTCTTTTATATATTATGTGTTATCAAGTGTGTAAATGCAAATCCAAGTAGGTCCGATTTATATGATCAAAATCCGCAGTATGAGTTATACGCGCCAAATCAATGCCGTGGTCAAGGGATACAACATAACAAAACAACATAACTTTTAGGTCATTTCATTATGATAGATAAACACGCGACTGAAAAGTGAACTATGTTTCGTTCCACTGTATGGTTTCGGGCTGAGATTTCGTTACGTAAAAGAGATCATAGTTAAAATAATATAGTTACTTGTGCGGCGGTGGTATGTTGAAGCAGCCACATTAGCTACCAGCATCATGAACGTGAACAACAGCGAGACTTGCAACAACTTCATGACGACTAAAACAGAGCTGAGCTGGTGAAATGTAGATATTTCTTGCATTTGCTGCTATATAAAGATTACATAATTGATTGGCTTCCTTAGAAAATGCTTTATTTACATAGATTATGGCTTAATTTTCACAGCGAATTATCTTGATTTTTAACAAGAACTCCAATTGAATGCACTGAAATAGGTATGGTCAATAGAATAGAATAGAATATACTTTATTGTACACCAAAAATTCACACATCTCTTAACAAGAACTTAATACTATCGGTACAAAGGTGATTTTATCACTAACAGCGATGTCTACAGACAACCTTTGGATGGACTAAAATAACTTAATATAAAAAAATCAGCCAAGCGCGATTCTGACTCGCGCACAGAGGATTACGTATAAACAGCTACATTCATTAAAATAAATAGGTAACATTACTAATGTTCATAAACAATGAAAGCACCGAACATTGCTCAAAGGAAAGGCCTTTCGAAAACTGTTATCCCCAATTTATACGATGTAATACATCAATAAACAAAATTTTCACTTTTCCAAGTACCTTTTATAATTTTCATCGACTATTTCTCGTAAACTTGTAAAACCTACTTAGCTGTGATAGTTTTCCTTTTAATTTCGTTATATGAACTGCTCGGCCTTGAATTTTATCACATATCCAAAAGCAACCTTTTACTTTTACCAAATGGTAAAAAAAGCGGTGCCTAAAAAGCTAAGCTCCGCAGCATATGCTGTTAGAAAAAGCCAGTTTAGTATACATTGGCTATTTTCGTAGTGTAATGACGTACAGTATTTTTTTGTGGGGAAATGCAGTCGACATTCAGACTATCTTTGTTTTGCAGAAAAGAGCTGGGTGGTGACCTAAGCTCAGGTAAGCTCTTAGAGTTAGGTTATTTTGAGAGTGTCTAAGGGAAAGACGTGTACAAATCATATAAATCTGTCTCTTATACACACTCAAAATAAGAGCTTACTTCTCACTCGAAGAGCATATGGTCACCCCCAGTTCGATCAATTTATAAATTAAGCCCGAGACACTCTCTCAGAGAGAAATTTAAGGAGATTAATATAATGACCGTACCTTCTCAGTATATTTATGAAAATCTTTTAAAAATTATAAAAATATATTTTTCTTTTTTAAATGCAGTGATATCCATAACATAAATACTAGGAACAAACACAAAGTAGTACCTACAAAAAGGCTCCAGAAAATAGGTGGCTCGTTTAGATGACAATGTATACGCTTTAAGCTGAAAAGTGTTAAGCTTTTTAAGTTTAACACTTTTCAGCTTTGGGTAACAAACTCGTGTATTGTAGGAGGCGTGTTTCATCACATGTTTTTTTGGCCAGACTCTAAGCATTTATTTTTAGCTGAAAGTTGGGTTCATCACGCGTTGAACTTGTCCTTTCCTGCCGAGGCTTGTGTGAAAGTTGCAGACGATCTATCTATGGCTTTTCTCAAAAACCAATAACATTATTTTTGCCTTTAATCCATTACATTGTTATTACATGTCTTTCCCTGCTTACCCCATAGTCATTTTTACTCGTTAATAATTCATATAACAGTGGACAATATTAAGTTTGTTGAATCTATACTCAAATACCTTTCCCATTGATACAGATGAAATTATGAAAAGGTTGTACTAAAAAAAAGTAATTCAGAAAATCTGTTGGAGGTTACATCTGGTTTTAGTCAGCCAGCTCGCTAATATGTATCTTACGACTGCACAGCATGATTTTCTGATAATGTGTTTTAATTAACTTTTTTTTATTTATAACTTCTTTTTTCATAATCATAATCATTTTATATTTGTGTAACATAGGTAGTAAATACAGTTCTGAAATTAAAGTTTCTAGGTCGCTATATTATGCTAAAAAGCGTACAAATATTATGGTTACATGCGAAATACGAAGAAAAACAAAATATTAAGCATGCGAGAGGTAAACACAAACTATTTGGTAGGTATGTCAAAATTAATAGAATTAGTCAAATAAATAACAACAAAATTATAAATGTCACAAAATAAAATAATATGTATGTGTGTATGTATGTGTGTGTATGTGTGTGTTATATGTGTCAATATGGAGTAATTTCTACAGTCAAAAATATAATATATTAATCATTCCAGAGGTAAACACAAGTTATTTGGTAGGTATGTACAAAGTAATAGAATATGTTATGTAAATAACAACAAAATTGTGAATGTCACAATATGGAGTAATTTCTACAGTCAATGCATAAATAATAATCATAAATTACAATTAGTCACAATATTCAATTAAAGATTGTTTCTCCAGTTAAATAAATAGATAGGTCTATATTAATTTATCATTCAGAAATTCATCAGTCATATAATAAAAGTTTCAATTAGAAACAGATTATTTTTTTGAAAAGTTTGACTTTCAAATTTTTTATGACATCTGGTAATTTATTATAAATGCGCGGTGCCATGCCTAAAACACTCTTACTCACTAAGGTAGTCTTACAACGCTGATTGCTTAAAGAGTTTGCGTATTGGCTGCGAATCGGGACATCTCTTACCATCGACACTTTTGCGAATAACCTCATGTTTGTTTTGACGAAAACACTAATTTCAAAAATATATAATGAAGGTAAGGTAAGTATTTTCAGCGATTTAAAGAATGGTACACAGCTATCATCAATTTTAAGACCACACATTGATCTTATGCATCTTATTTGTGCCCTAAAAACGATGTCTTTATCAGTAGAATTGCCCCAAAAAATAATACCATATCGCAAAATTGAATCTACTAAGCCGTGATATGCTACTAGTAGGGAATCTAGTAGGGAAAAAATATTTATTTTTCTCGCAATTTTGAAAAGTGCGTACGCTGATTTATTTATTTTCTTACTTAGATCATCTATGTGGTCCTTCCAGTTAAGCTGGTTATCAAGGAATAAACCTAAGAATTTAGCTTCTTTAACTTGTTCAATGTCACAGTTGCTATGTCTGATATTTACTTTTGGTACCTCAGTTCTTTGGTGAAAGTGGTTTTCTTTAAGTTTATAACTACATTATTTTTGTTAAGGCAATCAATTATGTCCGATAGTGTATTATTTATGTCATCTTGATAAATATTGCGATCAATACATTTCACTATTGCAGTACTGTCGTCTGCAAACATCACCATTTGATGTTGAGTCATCTTTGGCAGATCATTTATATAGATCAAGAAAAGAGGTGGACCAAGGACGCTACCCTGTGGGACACCAAACCTTATTAATCTAGAATGAGATAAAAAACTCTTTTCACATATTTTTATTCGCATATCCTTGCAGTACCTGTACATTGCATTCTGTTGGAGAGATAAGATTCGAGTAGTTTTAAAATGTTTCCTCTGATACCGTAGCAACACAGTTAGTATAATAAGACGTCGTGCTTTACATAATCGAAGGCTTTGGTCATATCTAACATAATGTCTACTGCTAACATAATGCCACGCAAAAAATCAAAAATATAAATCTCATCTCTCCTTTACAAATTGCCTTACCACTTTTGCCAGATTATTTACATAAACTTTTTCATATTACGTAAATTGTCAACCTTCTCTAGTAGTTACGCAACTAGCTAATATGTTTACCGCAGTTGACAGTTTGTGACGTTTATTTTGAAATCTTTGTTCCATCTTGTGATATACTGTTGTCGATAAATTCTCTCATCGATAAAAAAATATGTGATGTACCGGTGTCAATACAATTTTCTATAGATAATTTTTTCAAAATATTAATTTTTCAAAATATCTGTAGTACCTGTAGTAATGTTCTTTTTAGTAATGATTTTAATCAATAAGATTTCCTTACCTAGCCTATTATCGATATTCTAGTATTTAGCCCTAACATATGACTTTTATTTTTCGTTAAACTTGAGATCAATCTTGTTTGATCTTTGACTCAAGTCACATGTTTGTGTGCTGAAGCCTCATGTTTTTTATTTAGGTTATAAGATTTTTATTTAAGAATATCTTTGATGTGATAGTGTCTAGATTGGACAGAATCGCAATCTTGAAGAACGATCGTGTACCTAGTGATAACCCTAGTCACACGACATTTATTAAAGCGTGGAGCAATTATGGAAGAGAAACCGTTAATAAAACGACTATAGTAGGAACACATTCCAATTAAAATGCGCAGCGACTTTGCGGTAGGAGTTGGGTAGTTTGTTTGTCCTATGACTCAAGTTGTATCTTTGGACTTGAGTCTTATTAAGTCTCTCCTCTAATTCCAGTTCCGTGTTTGAACTGGAGTCCCATGTTTTCTATTTAAGTTGTAAGTTTTTTACTCAGATCCTACGTCACCTTTTTTGACTGAGGATATTTTTTTCTGTCTGGTGTCGAATTTCAGGCCAAGGCTTTTCTTTGTCCGAAGCTGTTATGTCTGACCGAAGACGCTTTTTAACTGGAAGCAACAGTTAATATTTATGTAGTTTGTCTACTAGGGTCTAGGATATAGTTAGGCTAGGTAATTTCACGATCTCCTACGAGGCGGCTTGTGCACTGGCCGGATCCCCGCCCTGGGACCTGGAGGCAAAGGTACTAGCGTCATTGTACCGGTGGCGCGAGGAAACGCGGGCGCGGGGCGAGAGGCTGATGCAGCGACATATAGAGTTGCGTCAGTCTCAGCTTCGCGAGGTCCTGGTGGCGGAATGGCGGGACAGGCTTTCACGCCCTACCGCCGGCCTCATTACCATCGAGGCGGTCCGGCCAGTGCTCGAGCGCTGGCTCGGGAGGAGGCACGGCTCCCTGTCGTTTCGGGTGACACAGGTGCTCTCGGGGCATGGTTGCTTCGGGAAGTACCTGTGTCGCATAAACAGGGAGCCGGACGCCCGGTGTCACCACTGCGTCGACTGCCGGGAGGACACGGCGCGGCATACGCTGGCAGAGTGTGCCGCTTGGGAGGAGCCACGCCGTGCCCTCATCTCTGAAGTTGGCAGTGACCTGTCGCTGCCGGCCGTAGTCGAGTCTATGGTCGGCAGTGAGGAGTCCTGGGACGCGGTGGTATCCTTCTGCGAAACAGTTGTCTCGCAGAAGGAGGCTGCGGAGAGGGAGAGGGAGATTTCATCCTTTAACCCGATCCGCAGCAGACGCGCCGGGCGTCGGCGGAGGGCGGATAACGCCCTCTTCCAGCCCCCCTAAATGGGTCCAGGGGCGACGGACTAGGGGACGTCCGTCGCCCCCCACACATCAGGACCCGAGGTGGTGGCGCGTAGTGTTCCACGCGCGCCCCTCTTAGGCGCCGCGGGGGGAGTCCAACACCTCACTCCCCCCCAACCCGAGGTCGTGGCCCGCAGAGGCGGGCCGGCACTAGCCGGGGGTTGCGGAAGTATCACTGTTCCCGCGACCCCCAGCGTAGGTGTGGGATGGAACACCGGGGTGGTTTTTAGTCAGTACGAGTCTGACAGACCCCTCTGCCCTCCCCAAGGCGGAGGACATCCAATGAGGATTTTCCACCCCGGAAAAAAAAAAAAAAAAAAAAAAAAAAAAAAAAAAAAAAGGTAATTTCATCTAATTTTATCCTCTTGATTATCACAATGTTTGGGTTGTCAAACTTTTCCAGGGTTGGCAATCAAATTTGTTTTTGCTGGAAAGAGGGTATTGTACCCGGGACAGAACATATAACCCCTGGAGTACCTGCCGACGCCCTCAGTTTTTGGCGAGGAACTACCGCAGGTGGTTTTGTTCATCCAGCTTGGATTCCCTGGGTAAAGGGCCGAAGTCGGCTCAGCTGATATCAGTTTTAAATTCATGATGTACAAACTCTTGTGAGCGACAAGATTTTTTATGATTAGCTTGTCACCAGTCTTGGCAGGACTGCCCAGTCCTCCAGTCTGTCGAATGACAACTGTGGAGACATGCGGTCCGCGAAAAGGATCCTCAGCCTAACGACAAGGAATGAGTTCCTGCCATTTTCACAGCAAAATTGACAAAGCCGTGGCCAAACTGTTGCTGGCCATTTTAAAACACAATCTTAAACAGTTACTTTAAAAAATACCTATAATAAATTTAGTACAGATTTACAGAGCCAAACATTTTTAATCAAAATCTATCTGTCTGAACTAGAAAAATTGTCTTCTGTTTTCTTGACAAACGAGATGTGAAAATTTGAAAAATTATAACCGGCCTGCGGCTTTGTCAAATTAAAAAAAGGCTAAAGCAAAGCATCTTGTAGCGATCACGCTACAGACCCACTGCAAAAATCTGCGGGTATTTTGTTTTGATGAAACTTGATATATTTTAATGATTTTTGAAAGTAGAATTGATTGCCTGATTGCATCTTGTCGCAACTATTATTAGTTTTTTTTTTTACTTCGCCCAATATCTATATGTCGCATCAAGGCTGGCCGATAGATGCAAACCATCGGGAAGTCAGGATGTATTCCCTTAGGTTAAGACATCGTGTGTGGGCAGGTCGTTGGGTACAATCGTGAAAATGAAATCACACAAATTATTCGATACACTGAGTATATTTCAAATAGACACAAGTTACATTCTTGCTTACTAATATTACGGATCGACACTGATTCTACGACGTGTTAGCTCTAAGGCTGTCAGTACTCAACTGCCAGTACATTTTAGCTCAACTGCAATATTCTATTATCCCCACCACGCAAGTGGTTAGAGAAAGCGCGCCAAAGCGTAGTCGTTCTTGCTTTGCCGCCAGATGGCGTGCTTGCGATTTGTTTTGACGTCCGTACTATTGACTAAACCCGACACGGCCATCCTGCGAGACAGGCGTCCTCGTCTGTTCCTCATTGTCAGGTTTTAACAGTGTATCGAATCATGTGGAAATCCTCAATGGATGTCCTCAGCCCTTGGGGAAAGCTGAGGGGTCTGTCAGACTCCTACTGACTAAAACCACATGGTGTTCTCTAGGCCGTAGTTCCTCTTGAGAGGCGAGCGTGGAACACACACGTCGCCTTCTCGGGCCTCTCTCGGGTGACAGATCCCCAAATCTATCACCCGCAGGCCTCATCATCTTGTCTTCGCTCCATGCCACCTCATGTCACCATGATCACCATCCTGTCATAATCACATATCGCGGATTTAATACAGGGCCTATATAGTTTTCGTACTAGAGATTCCCACACAACACTATTCATTAGAAAAAAGGTCCGACGATCAACAAGTTCAACAACTAAACAAAGTAATAGTAACAATGCTGTTACAGTTTGTTATAATTCAAAGGCAATGTATACTCAACTCATGAAACTTCTTCAAAAACCCATCGCCACATGTTACGCATGAGGTGCGGTCCAGAATTTGTTTAATGAGCAGAAATGTTAATCAGATTTGGTTTCACTACTGTCATCAACTATGACGTCGATTCTCAAGAAACTTGGTGATCGGGGATCCTTCTCGCAAGGTTCGCGCTTTTTACTCAAAGATTTTGGTACATACCGACTGTTAATTAAGCCTGATAATATTTGCTTCTTAATAGCTCATGTGAAGGGACTTCACGAATAACTCGGATCAATATCGGTAAAATCAGATTATTAACAGTAACCCTTTACTATCGCTCACTAACTCAGTCCTCATGTAAGAAAAACGATCGCGAGATCTACTATGCTATCATAATATTACTCTGAAAGTAAGTGAATTCAGATCTGAAGACGGCTGTGTAAGTCGTAACGCAACAAGATCCTTTCAGAGTACAGGTAAATGACCAGTACCGTTACTAACTCGATACAATTTCGATTCCACTACGACATTACTAACTCGCTTTGCCACTGAAAACGACTAGTTGTTCAGTCATTTTGGATATCTCAATTCCTTCATATGGGATATCTCATCCTAAGGTTCGTACTAAACCTAAAATTGAAACTAGGAAAGTACTAACTAGCCAATAGGAAACTCATTAGCTACTTGCCTTTTACTAAGTGTGTCTCAATTACCTAGTGATAGTGCTAGATATAACCACGACCAATACAATGGTCAAACATGAAAACTTAAAACTCGAACTAGCATCTCTTCACTAGAGAACCTTCGACCTCTATCGAAATAACATGGAAGCGACTCACCGAGTATTCCATTCCAAACTTGCGCGCGCTCCCGACATCACAGCTGTGGTCATAGCGTTCGACTACCACCTGCGAACTGCTAGCCTGCCATCGGTCTTAACCTCTCAGACGTTGACACATCAACCTTCGCGCTCAGCATCTGAATCGCTAGCCTGCAGCAGAGGCTTCAGGCTGCGACACAATATGGTATCTGAAACATGAAAAACATTACGAGAGTATATGTTCACACGGTTATCTTAACCATACACAGCTTTGATGGAAATTAATCGATGCACCGGTGTACTCGTAGTAACCTAAACTAATCAATCTGCCTAGCCTTTTCCCAACCATATTGGGGTCGGCTTCCAGTCCCACCGGATTTAGCTGAGTACCAATGCTTTACATGGAGCGACTGACTATCTGACCTCCACAACCCAGTAACTGGGTAAAACGGTACCCCTTGGCAAGACTAGTGTCAGATCTCAGGCCTCTGACTACCCGTAACGACTGTCAAAGATCTTCAAATGACAGCCGGGAACAACGGCTTAACGTGCTCTCCGAGGCACGGAGGAAACCCGGTATGTTGAAATGGTCACCCATCCACGGACCGACCTCGTCAAGCGTTGCTTAACCTTGATGATCGACCAGTGCGGCTGTTATTATTTAGCCACGAGCTTCTAGTAGTAGTAGTTACCTAAACCGGCATGGCCAAATAGGTTATTATGGACACCGAATGTGAGTGCAGAGTTCCTGTCCAAAACATGAACCACACATTACAGTGTCCCAAGTGCCCAGGTCGCTGTCACTAGTCGATGCGCTTTAGAGAATCCAATGAATGTCATAGCGTCAATAGTATTTCAAGTCACAATTAACGAGGTCTGGTAGGGTTTACCACCTTTTAGATAGTTTGGCCCTTCGACCACAAAAGAAGAATACTATGTTTCTTCTCAAACTTGGTTAACTCCCACTACATAAAACTATCACACTACAAAACTAATCAAAATATTTCATTTGGAATTATAATATTTTCCAGACTGAAGTGTAAGGTAGGCACCATATCGTTCTAAGGCCGTCGGCGTCGCAATAATAGTCGGCCAAGGCTAGTCAAGGGTCACTGCCAGTGTTAGCAGAATAATAACTCTTCAATAACACCAAAACTTGACCAGCGATAACTAACATGAGATTATGGACCCGGGACACCCCGACAATCCACTGGCCGCCATACCGTACACAAAACCAGAATTTTAAATAATGAACACTCTTGACCATAGTCATAACAAAATGAAAACGACTCACCAGATTGGCATAAAGGTCCGTGTGTATGGATCTTTCCACACATCCACATGCTCCTCCTTGAACTGTCCAGCTCCTTGGTTGTTGCTAGCCGCCTTGCTGCTCCGTTCCAGACTGGTTTTTTATTATTCAAGACTGAGGGTAGTCGCAACTGACACCGCGATTTTTTTGCAAGAATGTAACCGCCACTTTCACTAGCATTGTTTTTTACATGTGATCTCATTAGCATGACCGAATCCCAGTTCTGATGTCGCATCAAGGCTGGCCGATAGATGCAAACCATCGGGAAGTCAGGATGTATTCCCTTAGGTTAAGACATCGTGTGTGGGCAGGTCGTTGGGTACAATCGTGAAAATGAAATCACACAAATTATTCGATACACTGAGTATATTTCAAATAGACACAAGTTACATTCTTGCTTACTAATATTACGGATCGACACTGATTCTACGACGTGTTAGCTCTAAGGCTGTCAGTACTCAACTGCCAGTACATTTTAGCTCAACTGCAATATTCTATTATCCCCACCACGCAAGTGGTTAGAGAAAGCGCGCCAAAGCGTAGTCGTTCTTGCTTTGCCGCCAGATGGCGTGCTTGCGATTTGTTTTGACGTCCGTACTATTGACTAAACCCGACATATAAATTATAGATAAGATGTTATTCTGATGTATGGTACATTATTACCTCAATCTGTTAAGTTATATTTCTGTCAAATTTTATCAGATCATTTTAGTAGTTATTATGTGAAGGAGTAACAAACATCCTTCCCATCGGAAAGCCTGTAATCTTGGGATAGTATTTAATGATAATAATAAATGATTTTATTTCTGTAAGTTAGTTTGTACACTTTTACATGTCGATCATATTTTTTAAAACTAGATGAAATCGGCGTTTCCTATCTGACTACTCTGAAAAGAAAGGCCGAAACAAACTCAGTGGTCACAGTCTCTTTTAAAGTCCAGGCAAAATCTTGGTCATGTGAAGACCATGTAGATTGATGTCTGAAATGGCCTTTTGAGGCAAGAACCAGCCAGATTGAGAAGACCTGTCCAATCAGTGCACGCATTTATCAATAACCTTGCAGTTCAACTCAGAATTTAAGGATCCGCTCCTTGAGAGAGAGAATATATAAAAATATAAATTACTCAAACTGCCAGACCATAATTAAAACTAAATGAACAAAAAAAAAGGCATGATCTACATAGTCTTCACATTCACAATAATTAAAATGAAATAATATAATGCTTTAAAAAATTTATATTCTTCTCGTAGCAAGAATACTAAAAAAAAACAAAATTCAGGATGCAAATAAAAAATAAAGTTGGAGCAGCTCAATCCCAAGCGTTTTTGTCCTCAACGTCATCTTTAATTATATAAAAACCTAACTTAAGCTTAATGAATTATTTGAATTTATTAAGGCTTAGATCTTGTACGTGGCTTGGACGATTATTATAAAAGCGTATACATTGTCATCTAAACGAGCCACCTATTTTCTGGAGCCTTTTTGTAGGTACTACAAATTTGTGTTTGTTTCTAGTATTTATGTTATGGATATCAATCACATCACACACACACATCATCAGCCTATTAATGTTCCCACTGCTGGGACACAGGCATCCTCTCTGTGAGAGGGATGACGATGACGATGTCGACGAGGGATGGGTTGATGTCTGTGAAGGGATATCACTGTATTTAAAAAAGAAAAATATAATTTATAAAAGATTTTCATAAATATACTGAGAAGGCACGGTCATTATATTAATCTCCTTAAATTTCTGTCTGAGAGAGTGTCTCGGGCTTAATTTATAAATTGATCGAACTGGGGGGAGACCATATGCTCTTCGAGTAAAAAGTAAGCTCTTATTTTGAGTGTGTGTATGAGACAGATGTATATGATTTGTACACGTCTTTCCCTTAGACACACTCAAAATAACCTAACTCTAAGAGCTTATGGTCACCCCCCAGCTCTTTTCTGCAAAACAAAGATAGTCTGAATGTCGGCAGCATTTCTCCACAAAAAAATACTGTACGTCATTACACTACAAAAATAGCTAATGTATACTAAACTGGCTTTTTCTAACAGCATATGCTGCGGAGCTTAGCTTTTTAGACAAATCTACATAGTCACAAATTAAATTAATTATTAATTAATCTACATAGTCACATAGAATATCAATACTGTTAAAATTCATATTTTTTTATTTTTATTATTTTATTCTTTTCTAGGCTTGCGCTTGACCACTATCTCACCTGATGGTAAGCGATGATGTGGTCCACGATGGAGCACGCTTGCCTAGAAGTAACCTATTCACTCTTGATTTAAAGACCCCTAGATTGTAGCTATCGGGAAACACAGACTCCGGCAGGGAATTCCACTCCTTAGCTGTACGCACAATAAAAGTATTCTCAAAACGCTTAGTGCGTATGGGTGGGATGCCCACCATGTACCGATGGCGCTTCGCCGTACGTCTGGTAGTCCGATGATGAAACGGGCTGGGTGACAAGCTGGCAACTCGGCGACGATGTTCAAGGCTCTGAAGCTTTGACTTAACCAGTGCCTCATCGCCGATGAGCCTCTTGGCCCGCTTTTCGATCGAGTCTAGTGCATCAAGCTGGTATTTGGCAGATCCGTCCCAGAGATGAGAACAGTACTCTACGCATGATCGAACTTGCGCTTGATACAAGCTGAGCAGCTGTCCAGGCGTGAAGTACCCCCTCAACTTCGCTAGGATCCCCAACTTTTTGGCAGCCAGCTGAGCCTTTGCCTCAATGTATGGGCCAAAATTGAGAGTCGATGTCAACGTAACGCCAAGAAGCTCAAGATGGTCAGTTATTGGCACGGTCACATCGCGGAAAGTTAGAGCCGGGTGAAATTGGCTCTTTTTAGCGGAAAAAAGACACGCCTGGGTTTTAGCAGCATTAAACTTGACCAGATTGGCATCGCCCCATTCGGAGACTGCCTGCAAGGACAGGTTCAAGCGCTCCACCATGGCCTCCCGGAGAGACTGGATCTGAGGCCCGGTAGCACGAGCGTTGGACAAGTATCTCTCAGCAACAGTGCTGTCGTCTGCATACCCAAAGGTGCCGGTGCTGGTTTTAGCAGATCGTTAATGTGCAGCAAGAATAAAGTTGCTGAGAGAACCGACCCCTGAGGGACCCCGGCATTAATATCCAAGTGGTCCGACGAGCAGCCATCGATAACCACTCGAATGGACCGATCTCTCAGGAAGTCTGCAATCCAATCACACAGACCACCGGGCAAACCGAATGAAGGAAGCTTCCCAATAAGGCTTTCGTGCCAGACCCTATCAAATGCCTTCGAGATGTCTAGGGAGATGGCAAGCGCTTCCCCGTGCCTCTCGATGGCCTCACTCCATCTGGAGTGAATGGCATACGCTAGAAGATCCCCAGTAGACCGATTTCGGCGGAAGCCGTATTGGCGGTCACTTAGGATATCGTTTGCTTCTAGGTATGCCAGGAGCTTAGTGTTTAGTACACGCTCCATACTCTTACAGAGTATGGACGTTATAGAGATGGGTCTGTAGTTAGCCGGGTCAGCTCGACTGCCCTTCTTGGGCACGGGCTGTACGTTGGCTTGCTTCCAAGCATTCGGCACTTTTCCAGTCTCATATGAAAGGCGGAATAGGCGTGTCAAGATCGGAGACAGTTCAGGCGCACAGGTTCTAAGAACTATAGCTGGTATGCCGTCCGGGCCACTAGCCTTGTTCACGTCGAGGTTGCGCAGCACCCTACGGACGTCCTTTTGATGGATACGAATGTCAGACATACTCGTCTCGCATCCATCAGGAGAAGGAGGGGGCCGCGCGTCACCTGGATTCAGACATGAAGATTCCGCAAAAAGAGAGGCAAATAAATTTGCCTTCTCCTCAGCGGAGTGGGCCAGCGACCCGTCGGGTTTCAGCAGTGGTGGTAGTGAGGGACGGCAGAAGTTCGACTCGACCGACTTAGCTAGAGACCAAAAGGCTTTACTACCTGCTGGGTAAGAAGCAAGTTTGGTCCCTATTCGGCTGATGTGGTCGAACCGAGCCCTTCGCAACACCATCTTGCAGGACTTGGCAGCCCTGTTGAAGGCTCTCTTCTTCTGACCCACGTCACTCGCCTTACGCGATCGAGCGTCGACCCAAGCCAGGTACGCCCAATGTTTAAGCGCATCGGCGCGCTTACATTCGGCGCCAAACCATGGCCGGTCTTCGCTAGACATTGATACGTCAGAGAACGGAATGTAGTACTCCATTCCCTGACGCAACACATCCGTCACGGCGTCCGCGCACGACGATGGATCAGTGGAAGAAAAGCAAGTAGGCTGCCAAGGATAGCATGCGAAGAAAGATCGCATACCATCCCAATCTGCTGACTTGTACCGCCAAACCCGCCGGGTGCCTCTTGGGCTGGGATCGGGCGGGGAATAGACGGACACAGACTTCACCAGGCAGTGGTCAGCACTTCCTAAAGGTGAAGCTATTGACACGGAGTATCTGTCTGGATCTATTGTCTGCAGAAGGTCCAAGCTATTGGCTGTGTGCGAATCAACATCCGGTACCCTCGTTGCCCCCTGAACCAGCTGGGTGAGGTTTAGCGCTAGCGAAAGCTTACGCATCTCCCGTCCAGCATGATCAGTGTACTGGTAAGGTAAGAGCCACTCCTGGTGGTGGGCATTAAAGTCCCCCAGTAACACTAATTGGGCGGAAGGGTACCGCTGCTGTGCCATATTAGCCGCCTCACTGATGTGCTCTGTGAGCCTGGTTGTCTCCTGATCTCCGCTGTGTGAACGGTAGACACAGGCGTAGATAATTTTATCCAGACCTGTGTCTACTAAAGCCCACAGCGTTGAGAATCTGGAGTCCTCAAGGTTACGGAGACGCCGATAGAAAGTATCGTCACGGGCGTACATACACACACCCGGGCTCGGTTTAAAATTGTGCTCCAGGGTAAACCCTGGGTAAGATAAGTACGACGCGTCTGACGGGCTCACTATCTGCGTCTCCGTAAGGAAAAACAGCGCTGGTTTCTCAGCCTCCAGATGGTAGTGGACAGCAGAGAGATTTGAGTGCAGACCTCGAATGTTGGTAAGGTGCACTTTGTGGGGGAGGGGGTGCAGCCGCTGTTTTAGTCTGATTTTCATTTTCTTTGACATCATTATAGTAGAGTGAATGGAGGTGAGGAGAAGGAAGTGAGACGAGGTTCTACGCTGCTAACATACAGACACGCACTGAAAAGACAACATCATTGGGGCACTAGTCCGGAGACTGCGGGGACGCCCGAGCCCCCCCGGAATGTCCATCGGGCCCTCCCCATCTGGTCGCCAACCAGCACGATGGTGCATTCCGGGATTTTTCGACAGTTGGCGGGGCAGCCTTTCATGTGTAGCTGACATACTACTTGGGCCCCCAACTACCTGCGGTCGGCCAGCGGCGCACCGTGCCTTGGATCCCGCTTCCCTCCGCGACTAGTCTCCCGATACGTCAATAACAGCGCGCGTCAGGCTGGTCTGCCAGCAGTAGAACAGCTGTCTCGACCCAACTGGCGCACGGTTGGCGCAGTGGTTGAGCGATTGACTGCTGCGCTGCGTGTCGCGGGTTCGATTCCCGCACGGAACAAATATTTGTATGACCTACAGATAGTTGTGCCGGCTCTGGGTGTTGTGTATGTGAGTTAATATGTATGTAAACGCACCCACGATACAGGAAGAAATTCCTAGTGTGGGGCAAAGTTTTTAAAAAAAAAAAAAAAAAAAAAACTGAAAAAAAAAAAAAACAAAAAAAAACAAAACAAAACAAAACTCCTCTAGTTGGCTACACCGAGCATCGTAACCGGAACACGGCTAGGCCGCTTGGCGGTACGTCTTTGCCCGGTGGGTGGTCGCAAGCCTTCGGCCGAAACCTACCACCAGTTATTGTCACCTGATTTGCACCACCCGTGGACCACGTGTAGGGAATCAAAGGGTACACTCCTACGGACGTGGGTGACTCGGCCCCCATAAAAACAATAATTCTACTTCCAAATCTTTGTTCATAAATCCTTGAATATTTTGATGCACCAGGTTAATACTATTTACTGATTTTAAACTTTTATTTGATTTTATTTTGCAATTTTCATCCTGTACACTTTTGCAAGAGGTTGGTCTTTTAAAACGCTTTGAAAGAAAGTACCTAGATCCATGAAAAAACTATTTTTTGACAAATAAAAGTGATTACCAACATAATTGTTAGTGTCAATTAAATGGAATAAATTACTACTATATGTTAAATTATGTAATGTCCTATTAAATTCAAATCTAAGATTATTTTCTTCCTGTGGCAAACTTTGGCTGTATGGGAATGTGAACATCACATTTTTTTTTAAACTAATGTCGCACAATGATCTATAATGTTAGAGTAATTCACATTTGTTCACATTACCCCTATTATCAATAAAAATTAATAGTATCCTGGTTAAAATTGCATTTTATAACTCTTTTCATTATTTCAAATAAAGAACAACAACATACAGTATTTCATTATTGAGTGTCCTGGATATTTATTTGACAACAAGTGGCCTAGATCCTTTCCAATTTCATCACAAAATAATACTATTTCTGTATTTACACTCTTTTTAGGCAAACAGTTACTAATATCTAATGGCAAACTGGCACTAGACTGCGGTATGGTGGCATAACATATCGTCAATGAATGGTCCGGCGTGGGTTTAACAGATGGTGGTTGACAAAGATCACATTTGTTAGTTTGTAACCTCACCAGCTCATTCATTGCCAATACATATTCCGTCATTTGGTTTTCAGATGTATATTTGATGGGCATAGAAGTAAGTTTCTCCTGTAGTTGGTCAATTTCATACTGCAAGTCTTCTGTGTCAGTTTGATATTTCTTAGTGCTTTTTTCGAAGTTAAATGAATACATATCTAATTGTTTAAGTAAATGCAACCTTTGTCTATTAAGCTTTACATTTTTGATGAAGAACCTTTGTTTTTTCACCATTTTCTTAGTTTTAACTATGTATTTGTTTTTTTTTATGTATTTTTTTATTTTATTTTTACTAGTAACTACCCTCAATGATTTAATTGATTTTGAATCATCAGCCTCACCCGTGTGATAGTCGGAAAAAAATGTAGCCCATGTGCGATTCCAGGCTATAATCTATATCTGTGCCAAATGCCTTGCAGATTCGTTCAGCTGTTCTGGCGTAAAAGAGTAACATCCTCACCAATTTACGCGTTTAAAATAGTAGTAGGATATAGGTATATACAAATTTTACTGGTTTAATAGTATAGGATTGATCATAATTCCATTAATTTCGTTCAATAATTTATTTTTACTTTACTTAAATCAGCAAGATATGGACTGAAGGGAGTGTGGCAGCCGGCACACTTGGCGGGGTTGCGGCGAGGGCCCCCACGGCCATAACTTTATTTTTAAGTACCTACTAAGACAAATCAAAATAAACAATTATTTTTTTAATGTTTTTAGCATTGAAAAAAGTATTTTTTTAATTTAAAGCTTGTTAAAAATATGTGGTAATTAAAATTCGTTTATTTTGACCAAACAACAGTGTATAAATAATTATCATGTTTAGCAGCAACGTACTCCAGTTCCTGTAATCTTGTATAGGAACTTAATATGGTAATACGTCGACCTGGACTGGGCCACAATCGGAAGCTAGTAAGTTTGATCCTGTATTTTTAGTTTTGAAGAGTGATGATGTTACAAAATCTGTCATGCTCACAAGCAATTGCCACTCACAAACATAAAAAAAAACTTTTTTTTTTACTTAAATTACTAAACTGACTTACAAAACAAAACAACAACGCGAAAAATAACTTTATTTTTCAAGTCGGTGTCTTAGTTTACCTACGGTTTTTCGATTTTCGACACTGATATTGGAAAATAAAGTTATTTTTTGCTTTGTAGTGTAATTGTTTTGGAAGTCGGTTTAATTTTTTTGTTAAAAGATTTTATTTATCTCTTTTTAGTTTTGGCACCTGCAGTTACCATGAACATCATATATAGGAAAAGTACAATTCATGACGATTCCAATAATCCCAAACACGACTAGGATACTATACATTGTTTTATTTCGTAGTTCCAGTGCCAACCTTCCGCTTTCATCATCAGATCAGTTAGATGAAACCAATTTTGCAAATCAGGCGTTATGAAAATATATAAACATCCGAATTGAGAACCTTTTTGGGAAAAATGGCGACTCGTTTATAAAAAATACTGTATTATTTTAAGTCAATTTTATTACATTAAATTAAAATACGGCGAGAGACTTTTATAAACCAATTATTTTGTATAACGAATCCGGGGCATGCATAATTCACGATAGCATTCGTTCTTAGGCTCGCAGTCACTTGTGGTCTCGCACTTGTAACCACCTAAAAAAAAAATATTTTTGATTATCACGGAGCCAGTCAAGTGTAAAACTATGCGGCATATAATACCAGTTATCTATGGGACTATGGTCTATGGATTTGTCAAGACTAGTGTATTATTGCCGGACTTGGACAAGAATTCCTATAGATAGGAAATTGTAAAAACATGACTAGGTAATTGTTTTTGAATAGTGTCGTCACAATACTTTCCTGTATCTCCCGGTTTACACGATTTTATTCGGGTGGATTTGCTTTAAATTGCATATGCAGCATCAGTTGTAGTGTTTGTATCGACTTATGAACAATATTTATAAAAACGCAAATGGAAATAATATGAGTTCGAACACTCTTCAATGCCGTGGTCAAGGTATACAACATAAAAGAATTTATAGCTCATTTTAATGAGATAGATGACACACGTATTACAAATTAAGCTAGGTTTCGAAACGCTATATTGGCAGCAAAGTACAATTGACTAGTTTAAAATCCACTAGTTTTCAGGAGAGAGTTTTTACCGCGGCAATAATATAACTTCTACAAGAACAAGCCAGCTTTTCCAAAATTTAATACGGCATTTAGATGAAAACAGTGAAGGTTAGGTAAATGATGTAAATATTTTTATCTAATTAGAGTAGATGTCTTTATCTACTTTTAACAAAATGAAAAACTAATCAGTTTGTCTTCGTTTTCTTGCCGAACTATAATTTATTTCTTACAAGCCACTCGCCCTAGCTTCGCCCGCAACAAATAATTTTCCGTTCAGTAGTTTTTGAGTTTATAGCGAACAGACGCGGTGGGAGACTTTGTTTTATAATATTTTAGTGATTGTGATACTATGCAAGTTTCTTAATATGTATTATTATGAAAGGAAGGTTAAAAATAGGTTGTAGGAATAATTATGTGGATTCTTACTAGTTTAAGAAAGTCGACCGCCTATGCTGAAACGCACAACTGGAATTGTATAACGCACACAAGGACAACTACTGAAGATGTGCGTTTGTACTTCGTAACTTCTTCAAAAGGTTTTAGTTATTTTTATGGATGCGATAATTAACTAATAAAAATAGTTTTATTATGAAAAAAAATCACTAGATAAAAGTAATGTAAAAAGTGAATCAAAAATGCTTATCTTTTTTTGTTCTTTGCTGCCCTCGATATGGTTTCACGCTGAGGTTTCATTACATAAAATACATTATAATCAAAATAATATAGTTACTGCGTTGTTTTGATGAAGCAGCCACATTAGCTACCAGCATGATGAACATGAGCCACAGCGTGACTTGCAATAACTTCATGATGACTAACTTAACACAGCTGAGCTAGTGAGATGTTACTAATATTATTTTTGCGTTTACTGCTATATAAAGTCTACAGAATTATCCAAAATAATTGGATCGTGTTCGTAGAAATTGATTTATTTAGATATATTAGTATGGCTCTATCTTCATAGCCAATTTTCTTGATTTTTAACAAGACTAATCTAATTGTATGCAAACAAATAGGTACAATCAATAATTGTCCTTCAAGCAGCAGCGTATTTACACGTAGGTGAAGAGGCCATACCATGCCTCAGGCCATGGCCGGCCTGAGGCATCAGACTGCGAGGGGTAGAATGCGCCGCTTTTAGCGACTCTTATTGTTTCGTTATTTCTTTTCTGTCACAAGAAATTGAACCAATTCAAGGCGGGGTTAAAAAATTGTTCGCATCGCTCAATTTTTCATCCTTGATTTATGTTTTACTAGCTTCTACCAGCAGCTTCGCCCAAGTGAAAACCATTTTCTTATCCCTACGGAACATTATACCGGGATGATAAGTAGCCTATTACAGACTATTATCTATTGCCCTTGCCAAATTTCATCATTGGCGTGATTAACAAACATACATCCAAACTTTCACATTTATAATATACTAGCTTTCCAACATCGGCTTCGCCTGCGTGGACTACACGATTTTGGTTGTTTCGTTTTTTTTCCAGTTTTGGTGGCATATTGAAAATTATTATCCAAACATAGTTTTGTCACCGCGTTTTTATTCGCGTAGACCAAAAATTTTTCTCAACTTTATTATTATATCGAATTATGTAAATATTTATTACGAATTTCACAACATACGCTTTCATTTGGTTTTGATTCGCATGTTGTCGGTATGATTGTAACTTTATCATCTGTTTTGTCATCTCAGAATTCCTCTGACCAGCACGATTCTTCTCAACCTGATAAGTTCAAACCAGGAACAATAGTATGCCACTTTTGTGGTATATTTGGGGCATAAATCTACAAATTGTCGCTGAAGGGCTTCACGTAATAATAACCTATCCATGAACGAGAGTCCAATTTAAGGGGTTTCGAGCTTTCTACAACTAACCTCGGGAACTTGAATAATGAAAAATCTGTCCGGAACGGAGCAGCAAGGAAGTTAGCAAAAACCAAGGATTTGGACAGGTTAAGGAAGAGCGTGTGGACGTGTGTAAAGATCCATACACGCTGATCTTTATGCCAATCTGGTGAGTCGTTGTCAATTTGTTAAGTCACTGGTCAAGAGTGCTCATTATACTATATATACACTACTTTACATAAATGCATAGTCAATATGGACTTGACTGATTCTTGCAGACCAGTGTACCACATTTAATGCAAATAAATTATGGCTCTGATAAATAAGCTATGGCTCTGATAAATAAGCTATGGCTATGATAAATAAGCTATGGCTATGATAAATAAACCATGGCTATGGCAAGCTATGGTGACATCATTTAAAGCGCGGTAATTAACACAGAGCATACTGTCAACGTTCTTTTTTTGTTTTATGATCCTCTTTTTATGTCCTAATAATTCCCCTACGCTAGACTTAGTGGCTATGGCCCGGCTAGAATAATAGTTTATTATAAACACCTACATGAACTTACGCCTTTTGCCCTTGAGGGTAGACAAACTACAGAACTCCACCCACCACGGTCCCTAAACACTCCCACTGCTTCGTTCACGTAAAAACATGGCATACTGGCACATCGAATATGGCAACGAGTAAAACAAATGGCCATGGCCAGGCTAGAATTAGAGTTATCAACATTGCGAATACGGAAACGAGAAAGACAACGCACCTGGCTAACTGGCTGTGGTTCCTGGCAGTGGCTCCTGGCAGACTGGCTGTGACTCCTGGCAGCTCTCGGCCCTCTCCTTGCAGTCACACGCAGCACATGTTGAAAACTTTGATGTAGTCTTGAAGTGAAGCTCTTAGTGTCGTCCCGTCAGTGAATCTCACAGACTTCTTCGATTTAATTTCAGAGTCAGGGTGACTTGCGGTTGTGGCGTGGATATTTTATTAAAACAAAGCTTAATTTTTGTAAATCACAGTTCTGACAGCCGCGGCGGGTTCGCGGTGAGTGCTAACGCGTACCCGTGTTCCCGCCATAAGCGGCACAGGAGGACACCGTGGAGTTTTAGTGAGTTAGAGTCCACAAGCTAAAAAAAAAAAAAAAAAAAGGGTGGGCGTGGAAATAACTAAAAACGGTATAAACGCAATCACTTATATTTCCTTGAATTTAAAAGTTATAATGACACTATATGGGGGTATATATATACCCTGAATGATGATATATGGCTAGCTGGCAAGCTGGCTGGCGGCGACAGTCACACCCCTCCACTTAGGCCTCGTGGTAGGATGTTACGACATGACAATGGCGGCTGGCTGGAAGTTTAGTGGTGACATCTTTGGCAGGCGTTACAGTTACCTACCCTACCCTACCAACCCTACCTTACCTACCCTATCTATATAGGTAAGGTACCAATATTTTTTCTTATTTTTTTTTCATAAGATCCTTCTCCTTAAAATTACAAACACAACACTAAAAGAATAAGCGAAATCGGTCCAGCCGCTCACGCGTGATGCCGTGACCAAGGGAAATAGGGATTCATTTTTATATATATATGACCCGGCAAACTTTGTTTTGCCATAAAAACACCAAACATTCATCTACCCTACCTACCCTACCCTAACTACCTACCCTACCTACCCTACCCTACCTACCCTACCCTACCCTACCTACCCTACCCTACTTACCCTACCCTACCTACCCTACCTACGCTACCTACCCTACCTACCCTACCCTAACTACCTACCTACCCTACCTACCCTACCTACCCTACCTACCCTACCCTACCCTACCTACCCTACCTACCCTACCTACCCTACCTACCCTACCCTACCCTACCCTACCTACCCTACCCTAACTACCTACCCTACCCTACCTACCCTACCCTACCCTACCCTACCCTACCTACCCTACCTACCCTACCTACCCTACCTACCCTACCCTACCTACCCTACCCTACCCTACCTACCCTACCTACCCTACCCTACTTACCCTACCCTACCTACCCTACCTACGCTACCTACCCTACCTACCCTACCTACCCTACCTACCCTACCTACCCTACCTACCCTACCTACCCTACCTACCCTACCTACCCTACCTACCCTACCTACCCTACCTACCCTACCTACCCTACCTACCCTACCTACCCTACCTACCCTACCTACCCTACCTACCCTACCTACCCTACCTACCCTACCTACCCTACCTACCCTACCTACCCTACCTACCCTACCTACCCTACCTACCCTACCTACCCTACCTACCCTACCTACCCTACCTACCCTACCTACCCTACCTACCCTACCTACCCTACCTACCCTACCTACCCTACCTACCCTACCTACCCTACCTACCCTACCTACCCTACCTACCCTACCTACCCTACCTACCCTACCTACCCTACCTACCCTACCTACCCTACCTACCCTACCTACCCTACCTACCCTACCTACCCTACCTACCCTACCTACCCTACCTACCCTACCTACCCTACCTACCCTACCTACCCTACCTACCCTACCTACCCTACCTACCCTACCTACCCTACCTACCCTACCTACCCTACCTACCCTACCTACCCTACCTACCCTACCTACCCTACCTACCCTACCTACCCTACCTACCCTACCTACCCTACCTACCCTACCTACCCTACCTACCCTACCTATCCTACCTACCCTACCTATCCTACCCTACCCTATCTCTCAAGTTGGATCGAACTGCACATGGTGTGCGAATTTTATTATAATCGGTTAAGTGGTTTAGGAGTCCATTGAGGACAAACATTGTGACACGAGATTTATATATATTAAGAAGATAGAGATACTAGCTGACCCAACAAACTTTGTTTTGCCATAAAAACACCAAACATTCATCTACCCTACCTACCCTACCCCTACCTACCTTACCCTACCTGCCCTACCCTACCTACCCTGCCCTACCCTACCCTACCTACCCTAACCTACATACCCTACCCTATCTACCCTACCCTACATTCCCTACCCTACCTACCCTACCCTACCTACCCTACCCTACCTACCCTACCTACCCTACCCTACCTACCCTACCCTACCTACCCTACCTACCCTACCCTACCTACCCTACCTACCCTACCCTACCTACCTTACCCTACCCTACCTACCCTACCCTACCCTACCTACCCTACCCTACCTACCCTACCCTACACTACCTACCCTACCCTACCTACATACCTACCCTACCTATGTAGGTAAGGTAGTAATTTTTTTTTCATTATAACCTTCTCCTAACAATAACAACAAAAAAATAATAAGCGAAATCGGTCCAGCCGTTCACGCGTGATGCCGTGACCAAGGGAAATAGGGATTCATTTTTATATATATAGATAATATAATATATGTATATATCGGGTTTAGTCAATATACGGACGTCAAAATAAATCACAAGCACGCCCCTGGCAGCAATCAAGAGCAACTACGCATTGGAACGCTTTTTATAAGCACTTGTGTGGAGGGGAAGAAGGCAGTTGAGTACTGACAGACTTAGAGCTAACACGTCGTAGAATCAGTGTCGATCCGTAATATTAGTAAGCAAGAATGTAACTTGTGTCTATTTGAATATACTCAGTGTATCGAATAATTTTTTTGATTTCATTTTCACGATTGTACCAACTTGCCCACACACGATGTCTTAACCTAAGGGAATACATCCTAACTTCTCGATGGTTTGCATCTATCGGCCAGCCTTGAACGTTTGTGTAAAATTGTTGTGTGTTTTGGTTTGTTGTACGCTTTGGTGCAAACTGTTAGAACAGCAAGAAGTTATTGAATAAATAAAAATAAATGAATGACCGCCGGCAATTCCGAGTTACTATTGAATTTGTCATAAGCTAGCATTTTCCTCTTTTTCGAAATAACCTGGTCCTTTTTCAGCGTTCCTTTTCCGCAGAGACGTGTCAGGCGTAAGGTTAAGCATCCGTAGCTGTGCGGAAATACATGCGGCGAGCGATGAATCTCACGCACACATCTATAGATATTTATCGTTCAAAAATATTTTATGAACTAATGAAGTATTTGTAAAATATAGTTAAACAGTAGGTATAAATAAAAAAGGTAAAACTGTATTTATTCAGACTGATTTATTAACAAAATTGAGAACGTGAAACAGGCTCAGTCGTCTGAATACCAGCGAGAAAACAGAATAAAACGCAGCTCGCTGCTCAGAATATGGCTTAACCCCATGATCCGGCGAGGTCAAACCAACTCGATTTATTATGGCGAGCTTGGGTGAGGATATGCCGAGGTGAATATGGCTCATCTGAAACAAACCATTTTTTATTGCTCACACAATGGGAGAAAATGAAACTCAAACATATCATTTGTTTCAATTACACTTTTTGTAGGTGCTACCGAACTGTATAAAAGTGCAAATTGACACTATTCTTAGTCATAACATTATACAATATAATAATAAGTTAGAGTTAAATTGCTTATTAGTCTATTAAGGCTAGATTGTAATTTATTATTAAGAACATTAGTTTTTATTAATAGAGAAAAAAAAAAAAAAAAAAAAAAAATTACACTATTTAATCATTTAAGAGCAGTGGTAGCCCATTGGTAACAGCCCCGTCTTACGTGTCGTAGGTCGTGCGTTCGAACAAAGGCAGGCGATTTATTTTTTACTAGCTGTTGCCCGCGGCTTCGCTCCCGTGGACCACCCCAAAGGACCCGTTTTCGGGATATGAAAAATTGCCTATGTTACTCAGGAATAACGTAGCTTTCTACTGGAGAAAGAATTTTTTAAATCGGTCCAGTAGTTTCGGAGCCTATTCGGTACAAACAAACAAAAAAATCTTTCCTCTTTATAATATTATTACTAGCTGTAGCCCGTGGCTTCGCTCCCGTGGGCCACCCCACAGCACCCGTTTTCAGGATTAAAAAATAGCCTATGTCACTCAGGAATAATGTAGCTTTCTATTGGTGAAAGAATTTTTCAAATCGGTCCAGTAGTTTCGGAGCCTATTCGGTACAAACAAACAAACAAACAAACAAAAAAATCTTTCCTCTTTATAATATTAGTATAGATTACTAGCTGTTCCCCGCGGCTTCGCTCTCGTGGACCACCCCACAGGACGCATTTTCGAGATTAAAAAATAGCCTGTGTTATTCAGAAATAACGTAGCTTTCTATTGGTGAAAGAATTTTTTAAATCGGTCCAGTAGTTTCAGAGCATATTCGGTACAAACAAACAAACAAAAAAATCTTTCTTCTTTATAATATTAGTATAGACTAGCTGTTGCCCGCGACTTTGTCCGCGTCAAACTAGTTAAAATTTTTTTTTTTTTTTAGTTTCCCGCCGGAACTATGCTATTTTCTCGATCAAACATAGCCTATGTTACTCGTTATTACATCAGCTATCTACCAGTGAAAGTCCCGTCAAAATTGGTCCAGCCGTTTCGGAGATTACCCGGAACAAACAGACATACAGACAGAAAGATAGACAAAAATCTTAAAAAATGCTTATTTGTTGTTAGTACCGTATATACTTTCACGTGCATTCAATAAAACGTTGTTATTTTGATATTACATACAGACACTTTGTAGTAAGATTATTATTTCGTTTATTTATCTTTTTTGTTATTATTTTACATTTTTAAATATTTTTACAAAACACACAAAAATGAAAAAAAATTAAGATATAAAATCAAAATCAATCAAAATTTCTTTATTCAATTAAGCCATTAAGCGGCACTTTTGAACGTCTAAAAAAATATTTTAAAAGTAACAATAATTGATTCTACCGTCCATTCGGAAATGTAGCTTGTTGTGGAGAAGAATGGACAAGAAACTCCACACTTACTCTATTAAAATAAAAAGTGTTTTACAAGTATTTGGTTACATCATTTCTTGTTACAAAATAATAAATATATGTGAGACCGATGTACAAAGACGTGCACGTAAAAGCGTCTAGAGAAAACAATAAAAAAAAATAAAAAAACAATACATAGGCAATTAAAAACAGGCCGAGGCAGCTAAGTTATGACCAATCCCAACTGACGGCGCCCGTTCACGAACATGACACATAGATCGGCACCACTCAGATCAACCATCATGAAGGGAACCGAATGATCCAACACACGTGCCACCATCAGAGAGACATTAGAGAGAGCATGACACACTATTAACTGCCAGGGCACACTAGTCAACAAACGACATATAGGTTCAGTAAATGGTAGATTTAGAGTTGGTACATAATACTCACATATGTGCTGTGCAGTTATATAATACTAAAATAAATTGAGTTTATACAACACAAATATATTCATACAGTCTTCAGTAGGTCCAACAATACTTCAGAACTTTTCTGCTTAACACTTGTTTTTGTGCCCTAGTGGCTGTGGAGCAGGACTAGCGTTGAGCCAAGCATTTTTATCAGCGATGTAATCCCCCAACCTATAATATGCCTGCCTGCATAGTGTGCGTTTTATACAATTTTTGAATTTCAACTCATTTAGTTCTAGAATGTGGGGAGGTATTTATTGTAGCATTTTATACAGTACCCCATAAAAGATGACGCTATTTTAGCCAGCCTGAAACCTGGTTGAATTAATTGGTCCCTATTTCTAGTAACATAATTATGTCTATCGCTGTTTTAACTAAAAAGATGTATATTCTTTTTAATGTACATGATGTTTTCGTAAATATTTTGACAAGCTACCGTCATGATGTTAATGTCTTTAAACAGTTCCCTTAGAGAATCTCGCCGGCGAAGATTGTATATCGCTCTTATGGCTCGTTTTTGCAGAATGAAAATTGATTCAATGTCTGCAGCCCTTCCCCATAGTAAGATACCGTAAGACATGATACTATGAAAGTAACTAAAATAGACAAGCCTTGCGGTATCTACATCAGTAAACTGACGTATTTTTCTAACAGCATAAGCCCACCGGTATTGGGAACAGGGTCCAAGCTACCGGCGGCGGCGGTCAGGGCTCCAGAGAGAGGAACCTCCTTACAATACGAGCCGTTTCCAGCAATACTGCTTTCTGGATCAGGCCCTTGACCCAGCCGCCTAATGAGAGCCTCCTAAGGTTGGTCGAGGCTCGTGGCTATTAAGCCATTGGCTGACACGACTATCGGTACAATGATCGCTGTGTCCACATCCCACATGTCGACAACCTCGCGAGCCAAGTCAAGATACTTGATTTGCTTATCTTTCTCGGCTTTCACGAGGTTCCCGTCATGCGGGATAGTTATGTCAACAATCATTATACGCTTCTCGATTCGGTCCACCACCACTGGCTTATTAGCGATAATAGTCCTGTCAGTGATGATGGACCGATCCCAATACAATGTGATATTGCCATTCTCGAGAACTGGGTCGGGCACATACCTGTATTACGGCACCTCCGATGCCACAAGAGCGTATTTCAGAGCAAGTTGCTGATGGATAATCCTGGCTACAAGGTTGTGCCTATGCAAGTACTCTTCGTTAGCAAAGCGAGAACAACCAGAGATAATGTGACGGATCGATTCATCCGGGCGGTGACATGTCCGACAGATGTCAACCGTGCCATCCTTCACAATAAATCTCCGGTAGTTATTCGTCATGATAACTTCGTCCATAATTGCACAGACAAAACTTTCGGTTTCCCCAAAGAGGTCTCCGAAACGAAGCCAGGCTACGGACGCTGACTGGTCGACATCGGACCCATGTAGGGCCCGGAAAAAGCGTCCGTGAAGCTCCTTACTTGCCATACCTCCTTGCGGTCGTTAGTGTCAAGCACTACAGGCTTGCGCCAGTTCTCATTCGCCAAGGAAAGCGGGGTGAGTCCCTTGTCCACTGCTACTACATCTCGATGCATACCCGCGTCGGTGTTTAGAAAATATTCCCTGAGATTGCATATCTCGCGGTTGTGGAGGCATTTGACATTTAAAAAGCCTCGGCCACCACACTTCCACGGGATATACAATCTCATAACCGACGGTCGTGGGTGATGCATTCGATATGCAGTCAGCAGTGTACGGACTCGCCTATCCAGGGCGACAATTTCCGTTTGAGTCCATTTGAGTATGCTGAAAGAGTACATCAATACATGACCCAACCGTTGAAGGTGCGCACCTTGTTTCCGCCTGAAAGAAGGCTATTGAATACCTTCTTCAGGCGGCCAAAGAAGCGTTCCCTCAACGATTGCTTCATGTCAGTAGTGCTAATACTTAACGCTTCCGACATACCCGAATACTTATAGGTTTCAATTTGGAGAGAGGGATCTCAGATTTATGGAATCCGTGAGTCGAATTCCTACAAATTCCACAATCTCCCCTCGCTTTATATGCATGACCGCACATTTGTCCACACCAAACTCCATCCTGATAGCGCTACTAAAAGTTTGAGTTACCTTTAGTAGCTCCATCAGTTGAAATTTACTGGGGGCAAAGTGCTTCAGGTCATCCAAGTAAAGGAGATGAGATATAACCTTACCACCTCTCTTCAACCGATAGCCTAGCCCTGAATTCTCCAGCAGCATGCTTAGAGGATTCAGGGCTAGACAAAACCAAAGTGGACTCAAACTATCGCCCTGGATTATTCCTCGCTCAATCCCTACGGTAAAATGGATGTAAGAACCTTATAGACCGTCGGTAAACATGTAATTTTTGGGTTCCGCAGTGCTACCAGCCTTGTGGAGCAGGTGGGTAATTCCTGTTGTAAGGAACTTGGGTAGTGAACCAGACCCTAAGGCTGCCTGGTACTGAGATGCCAAACGAGCGTGCGACCTTTGTAGCCATTTTATCCAGAAGTTGTGCAGCCCGTCCGGCCCTGGAGATTTCCAGTTCGGCAACGGACGGACTGCACGGGCTACATCTTGGGGGCTGATCGTGATAACCCCCATTTCTTCTATTGGATCGCACGCTCGTTCGACCTCCCGAGTACACTCACCTTCGGTGTGTCTGACAGGCACCGACCAGATGCTGCGCTAGAATGAACCCATAGCGTCATCATCCGGTAGGCGCGTATCAGTCACACCTTGGTCTGGTCGCTCCCAAGCCTGATAAACCCACCTTTCATTACTTTGGAATGTACGATTCTGGGCGTATCGCTCCACTCTCCGCCCGTACCTACGAATACGGTTTGCCCATACAAACACTTTTTGCTTCAGGAAGTCGATACGCTCTGTGACATGGGATATATAGTCTCGGGGGCTGACATCAGTCCCCGAAAACTTATTATTATTATTATAGATAAATTATTTCATCACCCCTGCTGTTTTGGCTTAGTAGGCGTTTCGGCCGATGAGTTTCGTCCGATCCGGTCGAAACAGGAATTACATTATCTATACTAATAATATTATAAAGAGGAAAGTTTTTTTTGTTTGTTTGTTTGTACCGAATAGGCTCTGAAACTACTGGACCGATTTAAAAACATTTTTCACCAGTAGAAAGCTACATTATTCTTGAGTAACATAGGCTATTTTTTAAATCCCGAAAACGGGCCCTGTGGGGTGGCCCACGGGAGCGAAGCCGCGGGGAACAGCTAGTATTATATATACTAGCTTTACAAACAACAAACAAACAAACAAAAAAATCGTTCCTCTTTATAATATTATATTATTATAGTATAGATAACATTATAAAGAGGAAAGATTTTTTTGTTTGTTTGTACCGAATAGGTTCTGAAACTACTGGACCGATTTAAAAAATTATTTCACCAATAGAAAGCTACATTATTCCTGAGTGACTGATAGGCTATTTTTTAATCCCGGAAACGGGTCCTGTGGGGTGGTCCACGGGAGAGAAGCCGCGGGGAACAGCTAGTAATTAATATTTTTGAGTGGTGTTTCGGACTATACTTTTTTTTAAGCAAATTTTGTACAGTCGGAATGAAAAACCTTATTTAGAGTTATATTATTTAAATAAAATTCGAGCAATTTTTGGAAAAAGACAAAGCTTAATATACCTTTGCAACAATCAACAGTAAACAAGATAAATCACAATAATCGAAAACACAAAAAATCGATAAAAATCAGTTGAGAGTTTAATCACATCACATCATCAGCCTATTAATGTTCCTACTGCTGGGACACAGGCCTCCTCTCTGTGAGAGGGAATGGGCCATAATCTACCACGCGGGCCCAGTGCGGGTTGGTGGATATCACATGTCTTCGAATTTTTGGTTCTAGGACATGCCGGTTTCCTCACGATGTTTTCCTTCACCGTTTTGAGAGCAGTGGTGATGAAATAATTTACACAAAGTAAAGCGCCTGCCTGGGCTCGAACCCACGACCTACAACTTGTAAGTCGCGGCCGATATCACTGGGCCACCACTGTTCTGAGAGTTTAATAACGTGACAAAAATATTAACTTCCTCTTTTGCTTTTCGGAGTTTGCCCCAAAAAACTATAACACCCTCTCTAGAAATGAGTAATTTTAACGAGATCACAGTGTGATCTCAAGCTCCTGCCAAACAAAAAATCATAAGCCAGGCAAGTGTTGGACCCCCCCGGTGGGTACCCGCATTATCGAGGCGGGGGGCTCAGTAACCGTGGCTTGGTCACTCACGGTTAAGCGAAGAGGAACCCGAGGAGGGGCCGCTCGTCAGGGCTTTTGCTGATAAGCCGACGACGTAGCGGCCAACATGTAGGTTGCGGTGCTACCTGGGCAACATCGCAACTGAGGCGGGCCCTGATGTCGTATGGGGTCTCCCAAAACCATACGATATCACGGCTGATGGTTGGAGGCCGCGGCGGGAGAGGAGTGCCGGTATTGCGGTGCGCCGCTCTCCCTACCTTCCGCGGCCTGGACGGGGTCGCCACCGTCTGATGGCGGACGCGATGGGGCCGCAGGGGAGGAAGAGTGTCGGTATAGCATTGGCCGCTCTACCTATCCCCTGCGGCTGAAACATGGTAGGTGGCGGGGCCATTGACCTTGACTCGTCACAAGGGGACCAAGGGTGCCATACACGGGGTCGTTTGGCACCCATGTACTGGTTTGGTCCCTGGGGTGTTCACGGCGCACAGTGTGTTCTGGTGCGCCAGTGATGGGGGGTAATCTCCAGAGGAGGGTCCGGTGACGGACAGCCGCGGCGGGTTTGCGGTGAGTGCTAACACGTACCCGTGTTCCCGTCTTAAGCGGAACATGAGGACACCGTGGAGTTTTAGTAGGTTAGATAGATAATAAAAAGGGCAAGTGTTGGTCCAAATATTAGTTTTGCCAGGGTCTATCTTGCGCAATAGTTAATTTCATTATGTATTCAAAAGCTTTTGAAATATATGTATTACCTCCTGATCCTCTCCTCCCATCTGTTAACTCGATCACAGCTCCTGCCACATTAGCCACCAGCGTCAAGAACGTGAACAACAACGCGCCTTGCAAAAACTTCATGATGAATCTTAGTTCGCGACGCTGTTGAGCTAGAGAAATGTTTAATTATATTACTTGCGTTTACTGCTACGAGTATATAAAGGGCGAAATTCTGTGATAGTCTTCATTATTATCCAAACAAATTGATTTGTAACCGTAGGAAATGTTTTATTTAATTGGATTAGTCTAGTTTCATTATTAATCGGCAATATCTTTGTTTTTAACAAGAGCTCTAATTTAACCCTAGAGTGCTCGCACTATGAGCATATTGTAGCCCATGGCAAAAAACTTACTATCCGTAAGAAAATGGAATTAATTGGTTTCCGTCACCAGTAAACTTAATTAGGACTTATGATATTATTTTATCATATTTTGACAAAGTACATAAAGATTTACGACGGCAGCACCAGTTGTGTGACTTGAGTGAAACTTTTTTTTTTTTATAGTCTCTGGGCTTGCGCTTTACCTCTATCTCACCTGATGGTAAGCGATGATGAGGTCGACGGTGATCACGCTTGCCTAAAAAAAACCCATTCACTCTTGACTTAAATACCCCTAGATTATAACTATCGGGCAACACAGACTCCAGCAGGGCATTTCACGCCTTAGCAGTACGCATAATAAAAGTGTCCCCAAAACGTTTTGTGCGTATGGGTGGGATGTCCACCATGTACCGATGATGCATCGCCGTACGTCTGGTAGTCCTATGATGGAACGGGCTGGGCGGAATTAAATCATGCAATTCCATCGCACACTCCCCGAAATGTAAAATAAAATAAAATAAAATAAAAAAATAAAAAAGCCTTTTATTTCTTGCCCATGCATTGCAAAAATAGTAAAACAAATAGAAACATAAACTTTGAAAAATAATAAGTATAACAATAAAATTGAAATAAAATTAGAAAAATTATAAATTGAAATAAAATAATAAAATTTGATAAAATTGTTAATTATAAATTAAACATTTAAAACATTTTAGGTCAATTACATCTATACTTAACCAATACATTTAAATTATAAATTATTCATTATTGAATTTCTATTTAAGTAATAAATTTAAACATTCTATAAGTGCAAGAACTCCTCTCAGGTGAAGGCCTCCTCCAGAGCTTGCCATGCGTCCCTATTGCTTGCTACTCTTGCCCAGTCCCGGCCGGCTATGTGAATTATGTCATCTGCCCATCGTGTTTGTGGCCTACCTCTCTTTTTGTGGCCTGCTGGCCCTGGCCACACCGTGGCTCGTATGATCCATCTATCATCATTCATTCTGGCTAAATGGCCCGCCCATCTCCACTTTAGTATCTGTGAGTAACTTAAGGCATCAATAATATCTGTCTTTCTACGGATTATGCTATGTGGTATTTTTTGCAATTTGCTTATCTTCAGCATGCTCCTTTCCATACTCCTTTGACTTGTTTTTATTTTGTTTTTTATTTTATGAGTGAACTTCCATGTCTGACTTGCATAAGTCAAGGAGGGTAAGAGGCATGAGTTCATTACTTTTCTCTTTAATTGTATGGGAAATTTGCCTTTCAGCACTTCCTTATAACTCCAAAACTTGTTCCAGGTCTTTTGAACTCTTCTGTCTATTTCTTGTTGGTTGTTTAGTGCACTGAATGATATTTGTTTTCCTAAATAAATATAGTTACTCACATACTCTAGTTGGACATCTTCAAGTTTTATGGTGTCGTGGCTATTGTTTGTCATTGCTTTCGTTTTACTTAGATTAATTTCGAAGCCGACTTCCTTGCTAGCTCTATGCAAGGTGGATATCATATATTGCAGGTCTATAGGGTTATCAGTCAAAAGAACAATATCGTCGGCAAACCTTAGATGTGACAGATAATTTCCATTCATATTGATTCCCAAATTCTTCCAGTCTAGACTGCTTATGACCGACTCTAGCACTGCTATGAAGAGGCGAGGTGAGAGGGGGTCGCCCTGCCTGACTCCTCTCTCTATCTTTATTGGTGGTCCTACGTTATCCAATTGTACTCTACTTTGGCTCTTCTCATAAAGATCTTTCAATATGTTTATATATCTTTGGTTAACATTTTGAGTGAGTAGAGTTTGCCATATTGCTGAGTGTGAAATTGTATCGAACGCTTTTTGGTAATCTATGAAAGCAATGTAGAGCGGTCTCTGAAATTCTTGATACTTCTCAATGACCTGTTCCAATGTGTGTATATGGTCTGTAGTGCTGTAACCTTTTCTGAAGCCTGCTTGTTCTATTGGTTGTTTACTATCCAGTATTTGACTAATTCTCTTTTCTATAACTGAAGAGAATAATTTGTATATAGTTGGTAACAGGCTTATAGGTCGGTAGTTTGAAATATCTTTTGGATCTCCTTTCTTATATAACAGAATTATGTTTGATTCCGACCATTGTTTGGGGGTGGAAGTACTTTCGAGAATCATATTAAAAAGTATTGTTAGTGGTTTTGCCAGTAGAGAGTGACCTGTTTTTATGACTTCGTTAGTTATTCTGTCTGGGCCTGGGCTCTTTTCTATTTTCATCTTCTTTATTTGTTCGATTATTTCAGTTTCATCTACAGGATTTATGTCATCAGTGTAGTCCATTTGGCGAACATCCACGTGAAATGATTGAGTCTGTGTAGAGCAGCTGTATAGGTTTTTATAATATTTCGTTGCAATGTTTAAAATTTCGTCTCTGTTATAGTGTACCTTTTCTTCTCCTTGCAATCCTTCTATCCAGTGCTTGTGTGTCTTTAAATCTTTAAATGCTCGTTTCAAGCTTCCAGCTGTGCTTAGATGTCTCTCTATTGTACGTGACCTGTAAGCAGTATAATTTCTCTTTATGTATCTGCTAGTCAATTTGTAAAGAGCTTTTAATTCATTTTTCATACTCCGAGTTTTAGGTTTAGTGTTTTGTAGGTCATGTGTTCGTCTTATTAACTGCCTGGTATGGTCTGTAATTACTGACTGCTTTTTGTTTATTATGTTAGAATTTTTGGCACTTGATAAGCTGGTTTCTATTATATTTATCAATTTGTCGTAGTACTCTTGTGATGTGTAGTTTGTTTCAACCTCTAATAGGTTTTTTAAATTAGAATATAAGGATTCAGAGTAAATAGAAATATGTTCCTCGGTTATGAGTTGGTTATTATAATTTTTATTATAACTTGCTCTGTTTCTTTTTGGCAACTTACTTTTAATTTTTATTCTTACCGGTCTATGGTCTGATGGGTATTCTACATTTAGGACTTCAATATTGTGCACATTCTGAGGAAAGTTTGACAGAATATAATCCAGTTCATTCTTTGTTTTGCCGTCAGGAGATCTCCAAGTCCATCTGTTTTTGGGTTTTTTATGAAAGAAAGTATAAATAATTGACAGCTTATTTTCATACGCAAATTCTACCATTCTTTCTCCTGGAGCATTCCTGATTCCATAGCCATATTTTCGCATTATTAAGTGTTCCTCGGGTGCAGGGACACCAATTTTGGCATTAAAGTCGCCCATCACTATAGTCTTCCGGTTACCTGCCTGTGTTAAAGCTTTATCTATGGTTTTATAAAATTCTTCTATTTTATTTTTACCAGCAGTTTCTGTTGGGGCATAGACTTGTATAATAGCAAGTTTGAAATTGTTTATATTCAGTGTTAATAGAGCAACCCGTTCTGATATCCCTATTATTGCTTCTATGTACTTTTTGAGGTGTTTTTTTATAATGAATCCCACTCCATAGAGTCCTGCGGTTTCTCCTACAAATTGAAATATAAAATCCTCATATTCATAAATTAAATTTCCAACTCTTCTCACCTCTGATAAACCCATAATATCAAATCTTATATTTTTCATTGAATCAACAAGCTCTATTAGTCGTGCGTGGGATGAAAGAGTCCGCACATTATATGTTATTATGTGGAGTAGTTGCTCTGGAGGGTTGTGGTCGCATATCTCCGCAGTGACCAGCTGTACTGGAGATGTTTGTGGAGGGGCTCGTGCTAATTGCTAATAGTTAGGTGTCTCCGTTGACTGGTGTTGAATTGGGGTTAGCTGTGGGGTCGGCGCATCTCTTTTTGACATAAAGAATGTGCTAATGTCTGTCTTATTTTTCTTGTGAGATTGTTTGTTTGACTTGTTCTTTTTTTGGTTGTCTTCCTTTGGTGATTGAGATAGAAGTCGTTTATGCCTTCGATACCCATTGTTTTCCTCCTTAATAATAATTTTATCGTATTTTAAATATGCTTCTTTTCCTTGTTCTAGTAGTTGTTTGAGCTCTTCTCGAAGTTCTTTACGTTTCTGTATAATTTTTAAAGGAAAGTCTTCCGTTACATAAATATTAATTTGTTGTAATAATTTCTTCTTTTTTATAACTTCAATTTTTTTGCTTAACGAGTTGAATGAGACTATGATTGGTCTAGTACTCTCTCCTTTTTTACCTTTCCTCCAAATTGAACTTATCTCTTGAGTTGAGCATCTAACATTCATTTTTTCATTTATAACTGTAAGCACTGTTTTTTCCAAATCCCAGTAATTATTTTCATTTTCTTGTATGCCAAAAAATACTAAATTTTTCTTTCTTATTTCCTTCTCCATCACATCTATTCTTCTCTCTTGATCTTCTATCTTCTTCTCCAATTGCTCGTTTTTAATTTCTAAATTCTGAAACTTCTCATTTATATTTGTATTTATATTCTTCGTAATATTTTCTTCTAAAATTTTGAACTGTTGTTTTTGTTCGGACATTTCTAGTTGTATTTGTTTCAGTAGAATAGTAATGTCTTCCATGATTTTTATTATGATGTTTTGACAGATAGTTGTTTACGTACTTATAGCGTCACCTGTCGGATATTGTGGGAGTTACGTGTATATTGACAGGTTCGATCGTGGTGTCAAAGAAATGTAACCGATTAAAAACCGACAAGCTGGCAACTCTGCGACGATGTTCAAGGCTGGAGCTTTGACTTGACCAGTGCCTCATTGCCGATAAGTATCTTCTAAAAATGAAATACCTCTATTAAAAATGAAATACTACAAGCAACTGCTTGCAATAATACAAGTATACGCGCTCACTGAAAAGGCTACAGATGATGAAATCAATTCATTTTATGAAACTCTGCAGGTAGCTCAAAGCCAGGCAGGAGATAACGTATTCATTATCGGTGATTTTAATGCAAAAGTTGGCCAACACGAAACAGAAGATAGTGAAAACTTTGTTCTGGGAAAATTTGGATACGGAAATAGGAATTAAAGAGGAGAGAAACTAATTCAACACGCATTGGAATATAAACTGACAATTATGAACTCCTTTTTTAAAGCTCGAAAAAACCGCAAATGGCTGTGGACCTGGCTCTCCCCCTGTGGAAACATATAAATCGAAATTGATTTTATACTGTCAAACAACCCAAAGAGGATCAGAAATGTAGAAGTATTACATGGCTTTGGATTCAAATCTGACCATCGAGTAGTTCGAGCTACGTACACGCTAGATCAAGAAAAAATGAGTAGAACATCATACAAATCACAACCTAAGCCACTAAGGACGGAAGAGGATATATCAACATACTTAAAAAATCTTGAGATCAACATACATCAATTGGAAACAAAACAAGAACAAGATATTCAAACTTTTTACAATAAACTAACTAACATCATCAACACCAGCCTTGTATGCAGATTAAAAAATTATGAACTGAAAACTACTAACAAAATACTTAGTGAATCCACTAGAAATCTCCTCACAAGACGAATGGAACTTATGAAAATGAAACAAAAAACCAAGGAAATGAAGGAACAGTTGAGCATATTATTTAAAAGTACAAATAAGGCAATACATAAAGACTACAAAGACTACAGATACAAAATAATCGAAAATAATCTAAACACCTACAGAAGCACGAAAAAAGCCTATAAGAAATTGATCACACACAAAAATTGGATTCAAAACTTAAAATCAAAATCAGAAGAAACAAAAACCAGAAGAGAAATCATGTACTGTGCCACAGATTTTTACAAGGTATTATATGCAAAATCAATTCCCTGCACCACTGTGAAAGACATAGTAGGAACAAATTCTCAAAACTTGAACGATTTACCACTAATAAATGAGAAGGAAGTTATCAACCACGTCAGAAAATTCAAAGCAGAAAAAAGCCATGCTCCAAATGGCATATAAAATGAAGCACTAAAAGCCGGTGCTACCCTGCTAACTTGCCCACTAACGTATCTATTCAACAAGGTTTTGAACACAGGCCAGGTACCGGTACAATGGAAAAGATCTGATATAAGCCTTTTATACAAGAAAGGAGACCCCCAAGAAATCTCAAACTACCGCCCTATTAGTCTTCTTTCAAGTGTTTATAAACTGTTCACCTCAATTCTACAAAGCCAGCTGAGCCGCAAGATTGATAACTACCAGCCAGTCGAACAAACAGGGTTTCGCTCCGGGTTTTCTACAACTGACCATAAACAAATAAATAAACAAGTACTGCAACAGGTAATGGAGAAATACAAGGAGTTCAACAGGCCACTATACATTGCTTTCATAGATTACATCAAAGCGTTTGACACGATCTCTCATGACGCTATCTGGAAAGCACTGAAAAAATGCCACATAAACGAAAATTATACAAGAGTACTTAAAAACATCTACGAGGGCAGCGTAAGTCAAGTCAAACTAGAGACACGAGGCCCTGATAGACCGATTTGCAGAGGAGTGAGACAAGGAGACCCCCTTTCACCCAAACTGTTCATAATGGTATTACAACACATTTTTGACAATCTTAACTGGCAGTCAGAAGGGATTAGAGTTAATCAAGATCGTCTTACACACCTCAGATTCGCGGACAATATTGTCTTATTCGCTGATACAAGTAAAAAATAAGAAAAAAATGGTCAGCACTTTAAATGAAAAAAGTGAAAAAGTGGGCCTCAAAATGAACGAGAATAAAATTAAATAATGACAAACGGTCACATAAACGCTATAAACCTCAATGGGAAGCCGCTTAAATATATGAATAATTATATATATCTAGGAAAACAACTTTCATTCGAAGACAAAAGTGAAGAACTAGAGGTAGAGCGGCGTATTAACATGAGCTGGAAAAAATTCTGGTCCCTGAAGGCAATCTTAAAAGGAAAATATCATCTCCCCCTAAAAAAACTGTCTTGGACACCTGCATCTTGCCTACTCTTACATATGGATGCCAAACGTTGACATACAACACTAAAATAAAAACTAAAATAGTAGTGTGCCAGAAAGCAATCGAGGGAAGTGTACTAAAATTAAGTAGAATACAGAAGGTAAAAAGCAAAAAAATAAGACGATAAACGAGAGTTATAGATGCCTTATAAAACTAAAGTGGCAATGGGCAGGACATATAGCAAGATGCACACACAAAAGATGGACACTGGAGTCCGAAGGAAAAAGGAAAAGAGGGCGGCCTCGAAAGAGGTGGATAGAAAATATAGAACGGATAGCAGGAAGTGAATGGAGAGAGAAAGCTATGGATAGAGAGGACTGGAAGAAGCTGGAGGAGGCCTTTACCCGAGAAGGGGTTCCGATCAATGGTACTGAAGAAAGCAATGATAGCGAGTAGGAGAAAAAGAAAACAAATTATACATAAATATACTTATATTTAAAACTAATCACTACAGGTTTTATTTGTAATATATATTAAAAAACCGGCCAAGTGCGAGTCGGACTCGCGCACGAAGGGTTCCGTACCATTATCGCAAAAAACGGCCCACTTAAATATTTATTTTATTCTGTTTTTAGTATTTGTTGTTATAGCGGCGACAGAAATACATCATCTGTGAAAATTTCAACTGTCTAACTATCACGGTTCATGAGATACAGCCTGGTGACAGACACTCAGATAGACAGACGGACCGCGAAGTCTCAGTAATAGGGTCCCGTTTTTACCCTTTAGGTACGGAACCCTAAAAAGCATGTAATAACAATTGAAGATTGGAAATAAAACGGGCTTTATTATTATTTATTATTATACTGGTGTTTTGCGCTTTTTTTTTCCCGAACCGATCGCACGTTACAGTGCAGATCTCACCCGCACGAGCAAATGTATAAGCTAGTGATAGAACGGATTCAATGCAAATTTGCTTGATACCTATATAACAAGTTGTTCGGAAATACTATCCCTATTTGTATCCGTCTTTGTTTGTCGTGGGAATAGTGGACATACTAGAACTACGTCAGTGTGTGCTGTTGATGCACTACTTCTTATTGCTGAACAATATGATCGATGGCGCGACCACGCTCGCTCTTCACTATTCGCTCCGCACCAAATGCGGGTGTCACGCGCCTGTGCCCCGCGGTGCCTGTACGTGGCACCACTCGGACTTACCCTGACAACTCAACATGCCGCTACAGCTGTGGACTTAATTTTCTGAACGCTCTAATTGCTCAGGAACCTGTCTTCGGCAAATTTTTATGCAATGCTAAACCCATGTTGAATATTTGTGTATTTTTTTTATGTTGTTGGTTTGCTGTACGCTTCGGTACAAACTGTTAGAACAGCAAGAACTTGTTATTGAATAAATAAAAATAAATAAATTACCTCCGATAATTCCGAGTTACTTTTGAATTCAAAGTTATTTTTGTCATAAGCTAGCATTTTCCTCATTTTCCAAATAACCTAGTCCTTTTTTGGCGTTCCTATTCCGCAGAGCCGTGCCAGGCGAAGAAAAGAGGAGGTGATTAGCAGCTAAGCTGAGCGGAAATGTATGCGGCGAGCGATGAATGTTGAGATAGACGGTGTTACTACTGAGGTTCTTAAATTCGTTAGCAATATTGTGGCTTCTCCGTTATGTCACATCATGAACAGGAGTAGTCTCGGGTATTTTTCCTAATAGTCTAAAAATTGTTAAGATAAAACCTACACACAAAAATAATAACAAAGAAGATATGTCTAACTATAGAGCTGTAGCGTTAATTCCTATATTGTCAAAAATAATTGAAAGGATTATTTACGAATCATTATTTATAATTGTTTAAAGAAGCATAATTTAATGCAATGAACAAATGGGTTTTAGAAAGAATAAGAATATTAACATGGCAATATTCAATTTCTTATGGAATATAATGCCAAGTGTAGATAATAGGACACCTGTATGTGCTACATTTACCGATATGACCAAAGCTTTCGACTATGTTAAACATGATATTCTTTAAAAAAAAACTGTACAGTTACGGTATAAGGGGAAATATCTTAGATCTAATAAGCTCTTATCTTAGTGGACGAAGGCAATATACGGAAATGACTAGAGTGTGCCTTAAAACTAAATGTGAGCTTAAATACACATCAGCTAATAGGAAGGTCAAGTATGGTATGCCCCAAGGTAGCGTACTGGGGCCTCCACTATTCCTCCTATACATAAATGACTTGCCACGTCAGAAACAACAACCCATGGTATTATTTGCGGACGATAGTAAAGCGATAGTCAAGTGTACTAATATAGAATCATATGAAAGGGTTATTAATAATACATCAGAAACTATTATACATTGGTCCAAACAACCTAGTAATAAATTTAGAAAAAACAAAAGTTATGCATTTCTACCAAAGGATATGCGATGATAGTATAAATGTTGGTTATAATGGTCAAAACGTGGACACAATTTGTGTAGCGAAATTTCTTGGCATTTTGATTGACAGCAATTTGACATGGAAACCCCATGCCGATGACATTTGTAAGAAATTAAGTAAATTAGCCTGTGTATTGTTTAACCTATCACATAAAGTTAGCAATAAAACACTTCTGGTAGCTTATCACGGGTTAGTTGTGTCAGTATTAAGGTTTGGTGTCATATTTTGGGGTAACTGCAATGAGAGGGAGGAGATATTTAAAGCTCAGAAAAGTTGTATAAGATCTATGTCAAGTCTTAAATCCACAGACAGCTGTGAACCTGTGTTTCGGTCTCTGAATTTGCTGACTTTGCCATGTTTTTACATATTGGAGGTTGTAATTTTTGTAAAACTAATTTAAACTTGTTTCCGTCACTCGCTGATAAAAGAACACGTCCAGGCCCTTTGAGATCCCAATACAAAAACTTGTTATACTCATCATCATCATCATCATATCAGCCGAAAGACGTCCACTGCTGGACATAGGCCTCCCCCAAGCGTCGCCACATTGACCGGTCTCGTGCGTCTCGCAACCAGCGGATCCCCGCAACCTTCACCAGGTCATCGGTCCACCTAGTGGGAGGCCTTCCAACGCAACGTCTTCCGGTTCGCGGTCGCCACTCCAGAACCTTTCTGCCCCATCGGCCATCCGTTCTGCGCGCAATGTGCCCTGCCCACTGCCACTTGAGTTTGGCAATTCTTCGGGCTATGTCGGTAACCCTGGTTCTCTTGCGGATCTCTACATTTCTGATTCGATCACGCAAGGAAACTCCGAGCATAGCCCTCTCCATTGCCCTTTGAGTGACTGTAAGCTTTCTGATGAGGCCCATTGTAAGCGACCACGTCTCAGAGCCATATGTCATCACTGGCAACACACACTGGTCATAGACTTTCGTCTTGAGACACTGTGGTAAGTTGGACGAGAAGATACAGCGCAACTTCCCGAACGCTGCCCAGCCGAGTCGGATTCGACGGTTGACCTCTTTCTTGAAGTTGGCCCTACCCAATTGGATCGTTTGTCCAAGGTAGACATAGTCGCCCACAACTTCGAGTGTAGAGTCTCCGACCTTGATAGGAGTGGGTGTAACATGGGCATTCAACATCACCTTGGTTTTGTCCATGTTCAGCCTAAGACCCACTCTTTCGGAAGCTCTACAGAGGTCATTGTACTGAGGTCCTCCATGGTCTCAGCCATAACCACTATATCGTCGGCAAACCGAAGGTGAGTGATGTACTCGCCATTGACGTTGATGCCTAGCCCTCTCCAGTCCAGAACCTTGAAGACATCCTCCAGTGCGGCAGTAAACAGTTTCGGAGATATGACGTCTCCTTGTCTTACACCTCGCTGCAGAAGGACTGGTTCCGAAGTCTGATCCTGAAGTCGAACTGACATGGTGGCGTTTTTGTATAAACACTTCAACACTTCGATGTACCGGTAGTCAATTTGGCACCGTTGGAGAGACTGCAATACAGCCCAAGTCTCGATCGAATCGAAGGCTTTCTCGTAGTCCACAAACGCTAAACAGAGAGGCAGGTTGTACTCTTCGGTTTTCTGTATAACCTGGCGCAGCGTATGTATGTGGTCTACGGTGCTGAAGCCCTTACGGAATCCGGCTTGTTCGGGAGGCTGGAAATCGTCAAACCTGCGCGCGAGACGATTCGTGATGACTCTTGAAAACAGCTTGTAGACATGGCTAAGAAGTGTGATGGGCCTATAGTTCTTCAGCCGGGCATTGTCGCCCTTCTTGAAGAAGAGTACCACCACACCCCTGCACCATGCCTGTGGCGTTTTGCCCTCGAATATGACGGAATCAAACAGCTTCTGAAGGGTCTTAAGAACCGGTTTTCCACCCACCTTCAGGAGTTCAGCCGTGATTCCGTCGTCACCCGGTGCCTTGTTGTTCTTAAGCTGTTTCAGAGCCATCCTAATCTCATACAGGCTGACGTCCGGAATGTCTTCGGTATAGTGTCGGGTCAATCTAGCTCTAGGGTCATTCGCTAGATTCACGACGGGTTTACTGGTTGACGTGTACAGCTGCCCATAGAATCTCTCGATCTCCCTCAGAAGCTCTGGTTTGGCGGAAACGATCCTGCCATCATCAGTCTTCAGTTTCGTGAGCTGGCTCTGCCCAATAGACAGATCTCTTGAAAAGACCTTGGAGCCCTTATTCCGCTCAATCGCCTCTTTAATACGCTCAGTATTAAAGCGGCGGAGGTCGCTTTTCAAGGATTTTGAGATCCGTCTATTTAGCTGCCGGTATTTCAACGCATCGTCTGAAGACTGCAGGATCATCTCACGCCTCTCCTTCATTAGCTTGAGAGTAGGATCAGAGAGCTTTTTGTTCCTATTTGTACGGCGGGTCTTAAAAAACTTTGACCCGACCGTATGGACAGCTTCCACGAACCCGTCATTGTATTTGTCCACTGAGCTCTCTAGGCACTCGAAACGATTCTGGAGTTCGAGCTGAAAGCTCTCGGGGTTTTGGACCCGGATCTGTGCTGGACGGAGCGTGGACTTCATCAGTCGAGACCTTTCAAGCTTGACATGAATGTCCAATGTGCCTCTTACCATGCGGTGATCGCTCCCGGTTTTCACCGAATTGATCACAGAGACATCATTGAACATTTGCTTCTTGGTTGACATGATGAAGTCTATCTCGTTTTTAGTTGCACCATCGGGGCTTTGCCAGGTCCACTTCCTGTGCTCACGCTTTTTGAAGAAGGAGTTCATCATGTAGAGGCCCTCCTTCTCCATAAAACTGGCCAGTAGGTGACCCCGGTGGTTCCGACGTCCGACTCCAAATTGCCCCACTTGCAGCTCATCTTCGTCTCGTTTGCCCAGTTTCGCGTTGAAGTCCCCCATGACAACGGTGAAGTGAGATTTGAAACCATGCATGGCTGTAGAGATATCCTCATACATGGCCTCTACCTCATCGTCGGAGTGTGCCGAGGTTGGGGCGTAGACCTGTATGACCTTCAGCGAATATCTTGCGGATATTCTGAGTATAAGGTACGCCACCCTGGTCGACACACTCTCGATCTTCACCACGTTGTTCACAAGGGACTTGTGGACGATAAACCCGACACCACCTTGGGACTGCCGGTCACCCTCTCGAAAATAGAGCAGGTTACCGGATTTGAGGATTATCGAGTCCTCTCCCTCTCTTTGGACTTCAGATAACCCTATAATACTCCATCGTAACCTGCTCAATTCCGCCTCGAGTTCGGTTATCTTCTCGTCGGTCCGGAGTGTTCGCGTGTTATAAGTTGCCAGGTCCAGTCGTCGGTGTTTATTGGGGTAGCCGGGTCCACTCCGGGGATTCTTCGCACCCCTTGCCACGCCATCGCCTCGACCACTACCGTAGCCGAGGGTAGACGGGCTGCCGGGCACTCGGGGCCGTGTTTTATGTGTGCTATTCATTTGGTTTGGGGGGGTTTGCCATAATCGCCACGCTTGGCAGGCGGGTTGGCGATCGCAGTTAGTTGTTAAAGAGCACAGAGAACGCTGCTGCCCATTCTCTGGTGTGTCCCTTAGTCGCCTCTTACGACACCCACGGGAAGATATGGGATGGTGAAATTCTTTACGTCCGTCACCACACGGCACTCGGCGTCACGGCACGGCTTGTTATACTCAGGGAATTACAAAACAGCACTTTTAAGAAAAAGTATTATGTCAATGGGACCTGTTCTTTATAATAAAATACCTCATAGTTTTAAGGAATATTCCGTTCACATTTTTAAATCTAAGGTAACTGCACTACTTTTAAGAAAATGTTATTACTCAGTAAAGGACTTTTTAAATGATGTGACTATATAGAAAATTACTAAATATAATTACCTAGTACAAATTGTTAATGAGCATTTATTAGCTATTAGACATTCAATAAATTGTTATTGTTTCATAATTGTAATTCCCTGACTATCTATTGTTTTATTACATTATTAATTCTATTTGTATTGTTGACATTTTTTTTATTTGTATTTTATTTATGTAATGATTTGCATGCCGTAAAGTAAAATGTAGCTGATCTCATTTTTTTATGTTATTTATCTTATACTGTGCCTACATTTAGAGCAAATAAAATTCTGAATCTGATTCTGATGATCTCACGCACACAGTCATCTATAAGATATTTATCGTTCAAAAATATTTTATGAACTTTTGAACTTTTTTTAATGTTATTTTTGTATAAAGCCTATATGTATTTAAAAGTACTTGTAAAATATAGTTAAACAGTAGGTATAAATAAAAAAGGTAAAACTATTTATTCAGACTGATTTATTAACAATTGAGAACGTGAAACAGGCTCAATCGTCTGAATAGCAGCGAGAAAACAGAATGAAACGCAGCTCGCTGCTCAGTACATGGCTTAACCCCATGATCCAGCGAGGTCACCCCAACCCGGCTCACTATCACGGCGACCTTGGTTGAGGATATACAGAGGTAAATATGGCTCACTTGAAACAAACCATTGTTTATTGCTCACACAATGGGAGAAACTGAAACTCAAATACATATCATTAATTTAAATAAAACCATTTAATAATTTAAGAGCAGTGGTAGCCCATTGGTAACGGCCCCTACTTACGTGTCCTGGGTCGTGCGTTCAAACAAAGGCAGGCGATTTATTTTATTATGCCAGCTCTAAAAACAGTGAATGAAATCATCGTGAGGAAACCGGCATGTCTCTCTCACAGAGGAGACATATGTGCCAGCAGTGGAAACATTAATAGGCTAATGATGATGACAGTAAAATTATTTAAAGTCTCTTTTTGTTTTAGCTATTCAGTCTAAAAATATAAGTTCGTTGTACATTACAAAGCGTAGGTAGAACGTGCAAGAAACTCCATGAACATACTTTGAAATCAATAAATAATTACATACTATTGATTACATCTTTCTAGTTGAAAAATTACATATATGAAAACAATGTGCGTGAAAGACTTGCACGTAAAAAGCACCTAGAATAAAACAAACATTTAAAAATATAATGATTAAAATGAGCCGAGGCAGCTTAGTTATGACCAGTCCGAACTGAAGGCGCGAATACGCTAACTTTTATCGAACTGCTTGTCGGAGTTTGCCCCCAAAAAACTATAACACCCTCTCTATAGACATGAGTCGTTTTAACGAGATCACAGCATGACCTCGAGCAAACAACAAATCATAAGCCAGGCAAGTGTTGGTACATTTGTTAGTTTTGCCAGGGTCTGTCTTACACAATAGATGATTTCATTATGTATTTAAAAGCTATAGAAATATATGTATTACCCCCTGATTCTCTCCTCCCTCCTGATAACTCGATCACAGCTCCTGCCACATTAGCCACCAGCATCAAGAACGTGAACAACAACGCGACTTGCAAAAACTTCATGATGAATCTTAGTACGTGACGCTGTTGAGCTAGAGAAATGTTTTATTATATTACTTGCGTTTACTGCTGTATAAAGGGAGCAACTCTGTGAACGAGTCTTCATTATTATTCAAACAAATTGATTTGTAACCTTAAAATGTTTTATTTAATTGAATTAGTCTAGCTTCATTATTAATCGGCAATATCTTTGTTTTTAACAAGAGCTCTAATTTAACCCTAGAGTGCTCGCACTATGAGCATATTGTAGCCCATGGCAAAAAACTTATTATCCGTAAGAAAATGGAATTAATTGGTTTCCATCACCAGTAAACACTTAAATAGGACTTATGATATTACTTCATCATATTTTGACAAAGTACATAAACATTTACGACGGCAGCACCAGTTTTGTGACTTGTGTGAAACTAGAGAAATCAGGACCGGCAAAACCTATCCTACGAGGAGTGAGGCAGGGAGACCCCTTGTCCGTCAAGATTTATATAGCAGTGCTGCAACATATCTTTGAGAAGCGGAAATGGGAAAAAGAAGGATTCAAAATAGGTGATCGGTACTAAAGCCACCTCAGGTTTTCCTCTTGCGCTCGCGTGAAAGCGTCTGATAGAAGCCTGCTAAAAATAAGAAGAAATCACGAAATAAGAAATGAATTAATTCGAAAACTGACAAAACTGATTGACGTCCTACACTACAGTTAAATTGGCGATAGGCCGGATATGTAGCACGAAACAGTGACAAGCGATGGACGACAGTAGAAGCGACAATTTGGAAGGGACCTAGCGGGCAAAGATGAATAATACGACATATGAAAAGATGGATGGACGACATCAAAGCTGCAATAGGGAGAGGTTGGAGTAAACGAGAAACTGGTGAAGGTGTATATTGAAATAGAGGCTCCTATCGAAGTTAATCTTTAGAGACATCAAGTAAATAACCGTAATAAACAATTAGCAAATAAGCACAATAATAAGAAATTCCTACAAACAGCGTTTGCAATGTAAAATTATGGATACGAAAAAAACAGATTTTATTATTATTATTATACAAATACGAATAGCTTTTATTTCTGATAATGTAAATACATTTAACAATTATTATTAATACATCTTCTCTTCTATATATATAATAAAAGAAGAAACTGACTGACTGGCTGATCGATCAACGCACAGCCGAAACCGCTAGGCCTAGAAGCATGAAATTTTACAGAAAGGTTCCTCAAGTGACCTAAGTGAGCACTAAGAAAGGATTTTTGGAAATTCCACCCCTAAGGGTGTAAAAAGAGGGTTGAAAGTTTGTATGTAATTTCTACAGTTTGTGAGATGGACACGGAAAATTTCAGATTTATGCTCTTGGTTGATTAAAAGAAACGTAAAACTATAGATTTACGCTCTTGGTTGATAAAAAGAATTCATGTATTTGTTGGTTTTTGGAAATTCGACTCCCAAGGTGGTAAAAAGGGGTTGGAAGTTTGTATGTAATTTCTTCTCCCTCGAGTAAATAGTATTTTATGCAGTGAACGCTCGATTTAGGTTGGTAGAAAGGTAAGAAAGGTAGGTAGGTCTAGGTAAGTAGGGTAGATAAAGGTAGGTAGGTAAGTAGGGTAGGATAGGCAGTTAACGGGAGCGAAGCCGCGGGTACAGCTACTCACTTAATAATATAGTTAAAACTTAGATCATTTTTTATAACGTAATTAATATATAGTTACAGACGTGGGAAAGAAATTTAATATAGAAGAAGTTTACAAACATGATTTTCTCTTCCATGCAATATCGGATCTGCTAAACCAAATATTTATTCAGTGAGATAGCTTCCCAGGATTTCTGATGGAACTGTGTATAACAAAACGTGATCCTTTTGATGAATTCGCGCAACATCAATCTTTTAAATTCCTATCTGTGTTTATTTATAACTTGTATAAGTTTTTATTGATAGAGGTGTTTATTCAAAATCAAAATATTACCAAAAAATAATATAAAAATACGAGTCTACAAAGGTGGGTGGTGATCGCAAACCGGAAGGCGTTGCGTTGGAAGGTTTCCGACTAGGTGGACCGATGACCTGGTTTGGGTTGCAGGAGATCCCTTGATGCAAGACGGGGCTGGATGTGGTGATATTTTATGGAGGCCTATGTTCATGATGATGACGTGTCTATAAAAGGGACCATGGAGGAGCGAGCCTTAAGCCGTGACCCACCGCCTGTTTGATGTCCACCACTCTACCACGCACAGGAAGACCAAAAGGAGCAGAAGAAGTTCCTTGTTGGTATGCTAAATGGCGTTCCAATAAGAGGATTAACTAATAAATAAAATACACACTCGCAATTCCTCACGATCTGGAGTGCCATTTGCATAGCCAAACGGGATCGTTCGGTATCCTTGACCGCTAGATCTTGACTTGTAACCGCCCTGTCCGCATCCTCGTCGAGATGCATCGCGACGCTGCTGATTCACCTCATCTCGAAGAGATGCTACCTCCAGGTTGAACTTCTGCATCTCCGTGAATGAGTATTTCATTCAACGGAACCTGGTTGCTGCTGTTTCCTGCATTGACTGTTGTTGAGATTGCTGCTATCTCCCCACCGCGTATATTTTGAAATGGCCTTGTCTACAATATTTGCTAGAAAGTCTACGGTTTGGTCCTATCTGACTGTTTAGACTGCTCGGGCAGAAGTTGTAAGAGGAGAGATCCACAAATTGCGTAATGTGTCCTCTGGTGTATTTTCGTTACGACCTAATTCACACACGCGTTGCAATAAATGTGTTGGCTGTTGCGTACCTAGTTCCATCTCGCTTACTAATTTCTTGAATTGTTTTTCGGTACTTTCCACAAAAACATATAACAGTCATACTTTTATCATTAATGTCATCCGCGCCTAAATTGCCTTTACTTCTCTCAACGAACCCTCGCATACGATAATACGAGTACAAGTAACCTAATGAGGGACATTGACTATTTTGATATATATCAGTACCAATCACCTGTGACCCTGAACAATGCAACGCATATCTTATAAACCCTACACATTACATGAACGTTCTGCAACAAAATATACGTTAGGCTACGTATATTTTGTAACAGTAACTTTCAAGAATTACAAGTTCTGTTCAAAAGGATGGCACTACCATGCGATATTATTGTGCTTTCCGAGTGCTGGTTATCGCATGTTGTTTACTTACCGTTACTCCAAGGATATAATTCTCATAAAACTAATGATAATTTTAACCAAAATGACGGTGTAGTTGTCTACACAAACAATCATTTGGAATGCATTGTAGAGGAACCTTCCCTATCAGAGGCAAATTGTTTAACGATCAAGATAAAAAACGATACTATATTAATTGCAATTTATAGACCCCCTAGTTTTAAATCAATCCATACCTTTCTAAATTCATTTAACAATTTACTAGCGAGTGTGTGCTCATATAAAAACATTATCATGGTCGGGGATATAAATATTGACCTCATCGGCACCGGTTCCGCAACCACCTCGTACTTGGATATCATTGCCTTCCATGGACTTCTCCCTGCCATTAATGCTGCCACCAGAGGTGGGACATGCTTGGACCATGTAATACTGAAAACAAAACTAAATGCATTCACATTTTCCTTAGGTACTAGTATTACCGACCATGAAGCAGTCTTATTCTGTTTGAAAACTGATGTAATCAACACAAAAACCATAAAGACTAAAGGAAATTATAAAATTGAACTGGAAAAACTAAAATCTGAATGTAATAACCTTAATTTTGACAAAGTGTATCAAGAACCAAATTTGAATCACGCTATGAACAATTTCATTAGCATAATACAACTACTAATTACAAACAATTCGATAAAACATCAAATTCCTCGAAACAAAAGAATAATTAAACCTTTGATCACTACGAGTATGTTGCGCTGCATCCGGAACAGAGACAGAATGCACAAGAAATTTAAAATGTAATAATGACATTATATTAAAAATATCGTATTTGCGATACCGAAACTATTGCAACAATCTACTAAAAAAACTTAAACAATACGAAAGAGATCAACTGATTTTGTCAAAACAATCCTAAAAAGCTCTGGTCTACCGTAAAAACAATCACTAACAACATTAATAAAAAGCAGATACCACTGCAACTACTAACTACGGATAAAAAACCTAAAGAATCAGTAAAAAAAACAAATGAGTACTTCTCCATTATCGGCAAAAGACTATCAACCATGATTCCCTCACATATTCCAAGCCTTAAGAAAGTCACTAAGTCACCGCTAAACTCTTTCGTTCTTCTTCCCACTGACTTCGGTGAAGTTGAAAGAACACTTCAACTGTTAAAAAGTGACTGTAACTACTACTGACTACTGACTGTACTGTACTGACTATTTCTATAACACATGTAATAACTAACTTAATAAATTGCTGTTTTGTCTCCGGAGTGTTCCTCCGGATATCTGCATTAAAAAGAGCTGTGGTACACCCGATATCTAAGGCGGGCGATAGAGATACGGTCAGCAACTATAGACCAATTGCAATCTTAACAACGTTATCGAAGATATTTGAACGCATAATTAATAATAGGTTAACAAAATACTTACTGACAACGCAGTACTTGATCTTGTTAATTTTCTAGTTAACAAATTAGATAACAAAAATAAATGCTTGACTATATTTCTCGACCTAGCAAAGGCACACTGTCTCTGTTCCCCGGCTTGTGCAAAAACTTGAATATCTTGGTATTAGAGGCATTCCACTGGCGTTACTATCGGATTATTTAACAAACAGAACCCAATCAGTAAAAATTGGAGAACACATAAGTGATGAACTTCCAGTGGATTTTGAGGTGCCACAAGGCAGTATATTGGGTCCTACTCTTTTTCTCTGCTACATAAATGAGCTTTGTACCCTCAATATTAAAAATTGTCGCATCTCCGCATACGCAGATGACACCGCCCTAACCTTTTTCGCAGACTCCTGGAGTGAGCTTTTAAACTCGCACAGGATGGTTTTAACACTGTGTCACTGGCTATCATCCAATACTCTTAATTTAAATGAAGACAAAACGAAATACATCTTATTCTCTATTCGTAATCAAACACAAGATTCTAATCTCACCAATTATAATATCCATTCGCATAAGTGTAACATTGTACTGAGGCTCTCCATGGTATCAGCCATGACCACTATGTCGTCGACAAACCGAAGGTGAGTGATGTACTCGCCATTAACGTTGATGCCTAGGCCGCTCCAGTCCAGAACCTTGAATACATCCTCCAGCGCAGCAGTGAACAGTTTCGGAGAAATGACGTCTCACGCCACGCTGGAGAAGAATTGGTTTCGAGGTCTGATCCTGAAGACGGACTGACATGGTGGCGTTTTTGTACAAACACTTCAACACCTCAATGTACCGGTAGTCGATCTGGCACCGTTGGAGAGACTGCAGTACAGCCCAAGTCTCGATCGAATCGAAGGCTTTCTCGTAGTCCACAAACGCTAAACAGAGAGGCAGGTTGTACTCTTCGGTCTTCTGTATAACCTGCCGCAGCGTATGTATGTGGTCTACGGTGCTAAAGCCTTTTCGGAATCCGGCTTGTTCGGGAGGCTGGAAATCGTCAAACCTGCGCGCGAGACGATTCGTGATGACTCTTGAAAACAACTTGTAGACATGGCTGAGAAGTGAGATGGGCCTATAGTTCTTCAGCCGGGCATTGTCGCCCTTTTTGAAGAAGAGTACCACCAAACCCCTGCACCATGCCTGTGGCGTTTTGCCCTCGAGTATGACGGAATCAAACAGCTTCTGAAGGGCCTTAAAGACCGGTTTCCCTCCCGCCTTCAGGAGTTCAGCCGTGATTCCGTCGTCACTCGCCGCCTTGTTGTTTTTAAGCTGTTTCAGAGCCATCCTAATCTCGTACAGGCTGACGTCCGGGATATCTTCGGTATAGTGTTGGGTCAATCTAGCTCTTGGGTCGTTTGCTAGATTCGCAACGGGTTAGCATGTTGTGCCCATAGAAGCTCTCGATCTCCCTCAGAAGCTCCGGTTTGGCGGATACGATCCTGCCATCATCGGTCTTCAGTTTCGTGAGCTGGCTCTGCCCAATAGACAGATCTCTTGCAAAAACCTTGGAGCCCTTATTCCGCTCAATCACATCTTTAATACTTTCGGTATTAAAGCGGTTGAGGTCGCTTTTCAAGGACTTTGAGATCCGTCTATTTAGCTGTCGGTATTTCACCGCATCGTCTGAAGATTGCAGGATCATCTCACGCCTCTCCTTATTAGCTTGAGAGTAGGATCAGAGAGATTTTTGTTTCTATCTGTACGGCGGGTCTTGAAAAACTTAGACTCGACCGTATGGACAGCTTCTACGAACTCATCGCTGTATTCGTCCATGGAGCTCCCTAGGCACTCGAAACGATTCTGGAGTTCGAGCTGAAAGGTTTCGGGGTTCTGGATCTGGATCTGTGCTAGACGGAGCGTGGACTTCATCAGTCGAGACCTTTCAAGCTTCATATTAATGTTCAATGTGCCTCTTACCATGCGGTAATCGCTCCCGGTTTTCACCGAATTGATCACAGAGACATCATTATCATTACATGGTAATGTCCATCATATATTTTTTTTAGTTTTATCATTCTCTTATTTTAGAAGTTACAGGGGGGGGGGGGATTTTACCACTTTGGAATTGTCTCTCGCGCAAACTATTCAGTTAAGAAAAAAATTATATTACAAAACTCAATATCATTTTTGAAGACCTATCCATAGGTAACCCACACGTATGGCATTGATGAAAAAAAAAATTGAGTTTCAGTTCTAAGTTTTTTCTTTGGTCTTAAGTTAACCCCATCCAGATGCATGTCGACTTTCCTTTCGACACGTTCCTCAAAGAGGGATGTCTCGTTTTTGTTACTTTCCCATTTGTAAATACTAGAGTACTAGTAGAAAAAACAAAATAGTAACTGATTTACAACCTTTTATTCAGTTTCACCTGTCCCGGAGTCTGTAGAACTTGCAAGTTAATTTTGATCTAGTGCCCGGTGTTCGATTAAGATGAAATTTTGCAAACACGTTCATGACAAGGCATTTTTTATACAAAAGCTTGATTAAAAAATAAAAGTACTTGTTAGTTATTTAGACTCTCAAGGTATTATATAAATATCACAATGTATTAATAAGCAACCTGATTGGACCGTCGTAGTATGACCTAATCGAATAAAATGAGTGTAAACTTCGTTGCGTGTACGTTCAATCCAATTAGAGAGTTTTTCATATGGTTATGGTACAAGTTGAGCTTAAAAGTGGCTTAGTCGTGGTGCTGAAGCGTTAAGTATTACATGAAATTTCGATGCCCTGATCTTGAGAATTGTGAGTTGCGAAATTCGACAGAGCTGAGGCTATAGAAAAAGTATAATTCTATCAACACAAGTATAATCATTTATAACTCACTGGGGCTACTTCCAACTATGTAATGCAGTATAATGTTCGAATAATATTAAAAACATTTTGATTTTGATTTGATCAGCGATAGCGATGGTCGAAATGCCAAAATGTAAGGCATTGATCACGTGACATTTCAAAAACGCTTTAACAGCATTCCCATACATTTTTGTTTTTATATTTCCAATTGCTATCGCGACGCTTTCGTTAATAGAAAGCCTCTGATAATTTGTGATAAAATATTACTATAAATAAATTACTCACTTTAAATAGATCTTCTTTGACGTGACTTATTCTAAGTTTAGAAAATGACCAAGTTTAGAAACTACATATTCGGCTGAAATGGCGACAAGCGCAGGAAGTTTACCAGCCAAAAACACGTTTTACAGGCAACTTCAAATGGAAGCCTTTTAGCAAAGGGTACAAATTAGGGATGATTACAGATAGCCCAAACCTCGCCTCGGGTTGTACCCATTCATTTCGAATAAAGACTTCGGAGAAATTCTGGGTCAGAATGCTACTTTCGTGAATTTATTTTAATGGTTAATTAGAGTAAGTAAATGGATGGACCTTTTTTTCTCCTAATTTAGGTTTCTTTTAATTTTTTTGTAAGTACCATTTTAGTTTATTAGTAAAAGCAATTCTAAGCGCGGGGGTAATCATCGTGTATTGTGATATTATATTTTGCTTGTTTCATTCCCAATATTAAACGCCTTTGCCATCACTATTTGCACCCAATCAAGAGAGTCAAACCTTCTTAAACTGTTTGATTATAACCTCAAATAGATTTCTCACCTTGATTCTTTTTTGTTTTTTGTTAGTATCGATAGGGTCCAGGGTGATAAGTAACACAGTCACATTAACACATTCACACACACACATTCTGTTAAGTAGTAACTTTACTGTAATTATTGTGATGTTGAGAACAATGTTTATTTTTTATTATAAAAGGAATGATTACCATGTTTGGCAAAAGGATTGTGAATAAAGAATTCTGACGCTTTCCAGACAAAATCTGTACGTTTTAATATAAAACTAGGAAAAGGCCAATGAAAAATGATGTATTATAATATAATAACGCAAAGAGTTTCTAGTTCTACTTATTTTACCAATTGAAAGTCGCATAGAAATAATATAACTTTTAATGACTTTAATTATGAACGAATTGGAAAATATCTGTTTTATTCTAAATACCTAACCTTGGAAATATTATTCTGAAATCGAGTCTTCTTTTATTTATTTTAACTTTCGTTTAGCTTACTGCATCGTTAGCGTAGTAGGGAATAAATTGGCTCACATACTAAAATCTTATGGCATTTGACGGATTTGGTGACTTATTATTTAAAAAAAAGATTTGATTTATAATTGAATGAATGTGTGATATTGTGTATGATCATATATTTCACTAAACTAAATAAAAATTCTGTATCCTATTGTGGTCTTCGCATTTCACTTCTGCTGCCTATTTTCCTTGACATAGTTCATTAGACTTTTATGACTCATACGGTTGAAGAAAAGGGGCTTCACAAAACTAGGTTTCTATTACAAAAAAAGGTCAAATGGTCACGGTCTACAAGGTGAGACGAACCGAGACCGGTCGCCTTACTCATAAAATATTTTGGAAACACAAAAAAGTTGAGTCTGTAAACATCTCGAAGAAGAAAAAATCTACCCACATTCATATGTCTAGACGCTCCTTCATTAAGGCACCGATTCCCTTGAGTAGCTGATTTTAAAATGAGAATCACGACTAAATGCCTAGTCGTAATTTTTTGAAAAAACTATATGTTATATAAGACCATTTTCGTAATAATTTGATCTGAGCAAATTTTGAGTTTTATTCGTATAACATAGTGTAATTAATTTGTATTGTTATGTCTAAAACGGACAAAAACACGAAAATCGCACCAAAACCACTGGGCGTATTTTAATGAAATTAACACCATCTCATAGACAATTTAATTATCTACATTTTGATCTGAGGCTTTTTTTTAAAGTCATAGAATAATAAGGAAAGTACAAAAAACTACTAAATTTTGGGTCGCGCGGGTGTGAAACGAGTGCGCTTTTTGTTCCCTCAAGGTCGTTGGCGTTAGTCGTCTTAATATAAAAAGGGAATGCAAATAAAAATTATGCCTACGACAAAGTATAGAGGAATAAATAATCCAGATAAATATGTATGACCTTATATATTTATAATCCAGATAAAGTATTAATTGAAGTACCTAATTTGTAGAATATTTGCAACTTGAAAGAAATTTAATGTTTATAAATATGGGCAAACTTTTTAATTAGATTAAGGCTTCCACAAACAAGCACAACGGGTCCATAAGACCACGATAAGTCGAATATTTTTAGTAGGACATATTTAAAATATATGTGGGATTTATTTATGGGACTCGATGAGCTAATATCTCCAAAAGCAGTGTTGAAAGGATAGAAGATCCAAAAAAAAACATCCATCCAAGAATATCGACAATCAAAGTACAAAACATTTTAGCAAAAATATGTACAAAGGGAAACAGATAACGGCCAGAACAAAACGACAGATATGCTGCAAGATAAACCCGGGATTTGGTTACAAAAAGCCTGACCCGGCTATAAGGAACATAACACTATCGTTAGAATGTTTCTCGACAAACGTTTACAGATATCAGCTAGAATGTCTTTGGATAATGTTACTATACAATGCTTTGCTTCAACCACGATTGGTTCGAATGTTTCGAAAGCATTATCTGTATGCAGCATTTCAATGAAATTATCCCCAGTTTCATCATTTTCAATGGAAAAAGAATTTCACTATAGTAATTACGACGGCTTGGTCAGAGAAGGCAATACACTGGAAAGTATGGAAGGCTTTGGGGGTTTATACCCCCTTTGCCCAGTGACGGGAAAACATAGATTGATAAAAAAATATGTGTGGAGTGAGTATTCAATCTCACCAGATTCGATAACCTTACGTTAGTCTTCATGGCTATCTGAGAGCCCTAAAAAAATAGATTACAATTACAATAAAATAGTATAAATAAGCTCACGTCTGACAGATCTGGAAAAGATGGCTCGTAACTAGCAGCCTAAAACGTACACACTTCTCTGATACAGGACTCTGTTTAGAATAAAATAATGTTTTTTTAATATACTATCCGGATGTCGTAAAAGAGATATATTTGAAGCACTTGCTCACTGAAACTGAGCTAATGGGCACTGGCAGACACTTCAATTGCCCAAACAGTGTAATATAGGCCTAAAGGCGTTACCATAATAGACCAATTAACATCGAGACTAAGGTGAAAACTAATAGTCTATTCGACTATAAAGAAGCTTGCTAGCATATAATTAGGCAATTTGCTGAGAAGTCTTGTTGGTCTAGTGGCCGCAAAAGCTAAAAAAATAGACAGAAAGAAATTCAGATACTCGGACAGTGGAACTCCATATTCGAAGATGACGTTGTGTATTTGACGTCATTTTATGAATGGTGGTGTTTAGATTCTCCGCGGAACAATCACCCTATTAAAAATATTGGGATGTAGCAAGGCAAGTAGGGCAAGTGCAGGTAAGTAAATTAGGTAGATAGGTAAGTACTTCCCCCCCGGTGGGTTCCCGCATTGTCAAGGCGGGGGTGCTCATTAACCGTGGCTTGGTAACCCACGGTGAAGCGAAGAGGAACCCGAGGAAGAGCCGCTCGTCTGGACTTTTGCTGTTTAAACCGACGACGTAGCGGCCAACTAGTAGGTTGCTGTGCCGCATGGTAACAGGTGACATCGCAAAGGCGGGCCGCGATGTCTTATGGAGCGTCCCAGGTCCCATACGATATCGCGGCTGAGGGTTGGAGGCAGTGGCGGGAGATGAGTACTGGTATTGAGAGTTGGTATAGCGTTAGCCGCTCTCCCTATCCCTTGCGGCCGCAAAATGTTTGTCTGGCACCCACGTGCTGGTTTGATCCCTGGGGTGGTCACGGCGTACCGTGTGTTCTGGTGCGCCGGTGAAACCCCATCACTAGCGCGAGGAGGGTCCGGTGACAGACAGCCGCGGTGGGTTCGCGGAACACGGGCACGCGTTATCACTGCGTGCCCGTGTTCCCGCCATAAGCGGCACAGGAGGACACCGTGGAGTTTTACTGGGTTAGAGTCCCACATAACTGCACTATCTCCTCGTGGTAGTGCAGTATGCGTGAGCATTTATATATGTAAAAAAAAAAATGTTCTGTGATAACCAACTAGTTGTGGCAAGATGCGGTCGGGTAAATCTACAGTAATCAATTCTACCGTCAAGAATATCAAGTTTCGTCAAAAACAAAAATCTGCAAATTGGGATCTCTGTAAAACGATTTTGTACAGGACGAAGAGCAATATACTTTTTCACAGCGGAATCATGATGGCGTTGCCACGTTGTAGTACGTCCCCTGTGGGCAAAAGCCTCTTCTCAACATACAAGGCCTGGTGCCTTTAACCACCACCATGCGTAGGGTGAGTTGCGATTTCAGATTTAAAATCCAGCGTTTTTTATAATTATTTATACAATATGTAATGGTTGTTTGGATTATAAACTATTTAGTTACTACTTACGTATTTTTAAATATAATGAAACAACTGATGAAACTTTTTTTATGGTTACGTTTTATCGCTCTCAACATGATGTGTCCATATGGACACGCTAAGCTCTTGTCATAGCTTTTAACTTATACCTCCTCTATCTAATCAGAATCTTTGTCATCAGTTGAGGGGCAGCTGCACGCTAAATGAAGTGATGGATATTTTACTGGATGATGAAAAAGGTGACGAAAATCATTCATCACCCTAAGCCATTTTCATAGCCAGAATACAGCTGTTGTGGTGGATGTGAACTCGGGAGCCGAAGATGATGGTGGGATGCAGAAGCACCTTTTAGAATCGTAGTAAAATGGATGGGTAATTCTAATGTCACAATGAAATCCAACCATCTGGGATTGCAACCGGTATTCAACGTAAAGAGGTTCTCCCAGAAAGATTAGGCAAATATTCAAGTGCCGAGACCACATCTTTTTGGCGTTTCTAATTAATATATAGGAGAGGCAGACAGAATGACGAATATGTAAATATGTATAGAATAAAATTTATAAGAGGTAATAAATGGTTTTGATTTGTGATTGATGACTCGGTTGCTAGATGTATGTGTTCATAATGCCTGGCAATTTCAAAAGAAAACTGGGGTGTCAAAATGTCAGCTTGATTTTCGCCGAGCAATTATTCTGATTATTTGAATGTTCTGATTATTTGAATAAATACAAAACACCTGCAAATGATCCAGGAAGACCCAGTACTTCCACCTCTTCACTAACCAACATGTATCGATTTGACATGGATCACTATGTTCAAAAAACTGAAAAAGAAAGGATATGTGTGGGTCCTTACTGAAAAGAAAAAAAAAACATTTTGATGGTGGCTTTACTTTCTGGTGTATACTTTAGATTTATACCTACCTTCTACTGGCTAATTTATTGACGTTGTATGAATTAGCCAATGGTATTGCTTTCATTTTCTATTACTATGCAGCTGGTACTTTCCATTGCTACCATATTTTTAGAAAATAATAATATCAGCTATATTATAATAATAATAATAAAGCTTTATTTATTCCTTACACATAGTTTACATTAATTCTATACATTATTTGTAGTGTTAGTATTATACTTATTCTAGTTTGTTAGTATATGTTATGATACTGCGTTAACGCGTTTTGGTGTAAGAACCGCTCTGGCGGTGAAAGCCTCCTCCATTTCCTTCCATTTCTCTCTGTCTCTTGCCAGTCTGCTCCAGGTATTTCCCACCGTGGCTACTATGTCATCACTCCATCTTTTGAATGGCCTTCCTTTCCGTCTTTTTTTGTGAATAGGGTACCAATTAGTGACAATTCTGGACCATTTGATCTCAGGTGATCTTTGGACATGCCCAGCCCATTTCCATTTTTGGGTCATTATGGTTTTTGCTATGTCTTTTGTCTTGGTAATTTTCCTGACGTCTTCATTTCTCACTTTATCGCTTAGCTTAAGGCCCAGGAGACTCCTTTCTATGCTATTTTGGCACACTTTGACCTTATGAGTCTGTTTTGTTGACAAAGGCCACGTTTGGGAAGCGTAAGTGAGACAGGGTACTAAACATGTCTGCATAGCTTTAGTTTTTAGTGTAACTGGTAGATTACTTTTGAATACCTCCTTCATTGCCCAATACTTGTTCCAGGTTATTTCGATTCTTCGGTCCACTTCCCTATCATTGCATGACTTGAAGGACAGTAAATGACCCAAATAAATATAGTCTTCGGCGTATTCGATTTCTGTAGAGTCTGACCTTATAATAATGGTTTGCCTATTTGTCATTAATTTAGTTTTCTCCCAGTTAATTTCTAGACCTACTTTTCTGCTTTCTTTGCTGAGTGACTATATCATGAATTCCATTTCTTCTGGGTCTTCCGAGAGCAGTACTATGTCATCCGCGAAACGCAAGTGTGAGAGACGGTTGCCATATATTTTTATCCCTCTATCTTCCCAGTCAAGTGTTCTGAATATTTCTTCAAGTACTGCAATGAAGAGTTTCAGAGATAAGGGGTCACCCTGCTTCACTCCTCTTCCAATTTCAAAGGCTGAGCCATACTCATTGATTTTAATTCTAGCGTTACTTTTGTTGTATATTTCCTTCAATATATTGATATAGTCATGGTTAACTCCTTGCTTTGATAGAGCTAGCCAAATTGCACTGTAGTATATAGAGTCAAATGCTTTGCTATAGTCAATAAAGCATATGTAGAGAGGAAAGTCGTATTCGTTGTATTTTTCAATGACAAGTTTCAAAGTGTGGATTAGATCTGTTGTCGAAAACCCCTTTACAAAATCTGCCTGTTCTACTGGCTGGTGTTCATCTAAGATACTAGTAAGACGTCGGAGTAGAGTCGATGCAAACAGTTTGTAGACGCACGACGTGAGGCTGATTGGTCTGTAGTTTGATATTGATTTCGGGTCTCCTTTTTTGAAAAGCAAAACGATATCTGAGCACGACCACTGCGTAGGTATTTCTTTTGTTGAAGTTATTAAATTAAATAGGTTTGTTAGTGGTGAAGTGAGAGCGTTTGTACCGGCAATTAGCATTTCGTTTGTAATACCATCAGATGCTGGGCTTTTTTCGGGTTTTAATAACTTTAACGAGTATTCGATTTCATTTATATTAAATATTGGTACTTCGTCATTCTCTTTCCTCAGCTAGTTTTTCCTGGTTTGTGATATCTTGTGATGCATACAGTTGCTGGAAAAAGTTTGTGGCTATTTGCAAGATCCCATCTCTGCTCGTAACTGTAGATTTTTTCTCATTTTGAAGCTGGTTCATTACGTGTTTAGAGTTGGTTAGATATTTATACGCCCTTTTAACTGCTCCAGATTTTCTGATGTGATTTTCTATAACATTGACTCTATATTGTCTCATATTTTTCTTAATCAGTTTATTTATTTGTCTATACAACTTGCTAAGGTGAGTTTTTTCACTTTTTGTTTTATTGTGCTTGTTTTTTAAGTAGTGTCATTGTTGACTAAGTTCTATAATTTCTGTTGTTATTATTGCTTTCTTTCTGTTGTTATAGTTTGATGATGCAAACTTGATGCTAGTACGTTCAGCGCTCTGTAAGATTGTATTCTCTATAATGTCGTAGTAGTTCTGCACAGATGTTGTCGTGTCTGGCTCTATGAATTTGTTGATTTCTGCTGTGTATATTTCGTAGTCAATTTGTTTTCGTGCTGTTGTAGAGAAGTTTTTGCGTGGTAGGTGCCTGCGCTCAATATTGATTGTTATTCTAACCATGCGGTGGTCACTTGGGTGGTGCATGCTATTTATCACACTGCAGTTTTCTTTAATGTTCGGTTTGTTTGTGGCAATGAAGTCTATTTCGTTTCGAGTATAACCATCAGGTGACAGCCAAGTCCATCTTAGTTTTCTGGGTTTTCTGAAGAGCGTGTTAGCTATTTTCAAATTATTCTGAAGGCAAAATTGAACAAATCTTTCACCTCTCTTATTTCTTTTACCGTATCCGTAGCTGCCCATCACTCTGTTCTCACCTTCTGCTGGTTGCCCAATTTTGGCATTCATGTCCCCAAGAAATATTAAATTTGGGTTGCTTTTTTCCAATAATGTATCTAGGCTGGTGTAAAACTCTTCTATTTCTTTTTCGCTTGCTGTATGGGTAGGTGCGTAGGTTTGACCGATACTATATAGTTTTCCATGTAGCTTGATGTGAATTAAAGCAACTCTATCTGTTATACCGATAAAATCAAGGACCTCTACTGACGGTTGTTTTTTAACTAGGAATCCTACTCTACTAGCTATATTATTATTTACTAAAAAAAAATATAAAAAATTGTAAATAATCAAAAATTCTTCAAAGCATAGCAAGAGATTTATCTAACTAAAGGAAATGTTCTACCCCTTAAATAAAATACATCGGCTTGCTTTACTATATTGTTTTGTATCCGAAAGGTTAAGGTTAAATTTTAAATAAATCAGAATATCAATTTGCAAAAGCATTAATTTATTTTTCAATAATAGTTTCAAATACTTTGGCATGTCATCGGTTGGAATGTTAATCATTTCAGATGTGTGGGTTTAATATTCAGAGCCACGAATCGAAACTAAATGGCTTAAAGAGTTTTGTACCAATATTTAGGCGGCCTTTCAGATGCAAAACATTTAAATCAAAGCAAAAAGGTCCCTTTGTTTGAAATGGCTGCGATTTCAAAAGGTATAACAAGAAAATATGTTTAAATAGAAAACGAGTTTTAAATGACTCTGTATCCAAAAAAAAAGATTTTCGCTACTGGCAACAAAATTCTCAGCACATTTAAGATTGAAACGTGGCCCATATCATATGTTTGTCGCAAAACAACTTAAAGCTTATTATCTATACTAATATTATTAAGAGGAAAGATTTTTTTGTTTGTTTGTACCGAATAGGCTCCGAAACTACTGGACCGATTTAAAAAATTCTTTCACCAATAGAAAGCTACAATATTCCTGAGTGACATAGGCTGTTTTTTATCCCGAAAACGGGTCCTGTGGGGTGGTCCACAGGAGCGAAGCCGCGGGCAACAGCTAGTGTTTAATAATGAAAGGCTTAATGGACTCTGAGTCTTCGCATTCGGGAATAAATCCCTTGTGAGACAAGCAGTAATCGGCGCAGAGAGGGCCATCGAACCAGGTGCCGAGCATCTTCTTGCATTGCGCGCAGTTTTCGATGCACATATCGATGTTGATTGCTAGGAAAAATGATAAAAGAATTCTTTTAGTATTTTGGAGAGTAATGGCCGATTTCTGTATTGAGAATTTGAAGTTGAGAACGTGTGAAACACTCAGAACTTACTTCAATGCCAAAGTTTGATAGATACTCAACTTAAAATTCTCAGTTCAGAAATCGGCAGAAATTTAATTATGGGTTCATAGTTAATGTATGAGAGAGCCACAGCGAGAGACACAGAGAGCCTCTGTGCCTCTGTCCACAGAGCACAGAGTCACCTCGGTGGCTGTAATTATAGACAACATTGTCAACACTCAGAAAACCTGAGTCTTTGTGTGTCACCGATTACTAATGTTGAAGTCGATTTCTGGCCGAAACCGAAGCCGAATAATCGACAATCGCCTTACCACCTTAAAATACCGGTATCAGGGTACTTATTCGAGTGAATCTATTGAGATTGGAACCCAACCCCAAGATAACTAGGTGGGAAAAGGCTAGGCAGAGCATGAGGTCTTTAGTTCAAAAAATCATTTTTGCAAAAAAATGCTACCGGTTTCCAAGTAAGAAAACTACAAAGTGAAAATAACGTGTAGTATTCTTTTGCAATTTTTTTCCCTTTTTATTTGTACCTACCTAATAGGCAAGTAGTTATGTAAGGTAATAATAATGCCAGAAAAGATTACCCGAATATCATGAAACTGAACATAACCGGTAAAATGAGAGTGGACCAAGGTGTACTTTGCACATCTGCGTACTCCTTGAGAGCGTACTGGCGTGATTTTATGTTATGAAATGGTATAAACAATAAACAGACATGCGATTGCAGCAATTCCGAGAGATTTGCCGATATGTATTGAAGAGTTCTGTTGTATATTTCTGAAGTTCTTCATCAAATCTTCACCAAATTAAAATGGGACCAATTTCGGAACATACTTTTTCGAACAAAAAAATAAATTTTCAAAATCGGTTCACAATTGACGGAGATACCGATGCACATACAAATAAAAAAAACATAAAGTCGAACATAGAACCTCCTGCTTTTTGGTAAGTCGGTTAAAAAGTGAAACAAAAATGCAGATGACTTTTTGTTCTTTGCTGCCCTCGATATGGTTTTTCGCTGAGGTAACATTATTTAAAAGAGATAATAATCAATATAATATAGTTACATGTGCGGCGGTGGTGTAATATTGAAGTAGTCACATTAGCTACCAGCATTATGAACGTGAACAACAGCGTGACTTGCAAAAACTTCATGACGACTAATTTAACACAGCTGAGCTAGTGAGATGTTACTAATATTTTTTTGCATTTGCTGCTATATAAAGTCTACAGAATTATCCAAAATAATTGGTTCGTGTCCGTAGAAATTGCTTTATTTAGATAGATTAGTATGGCTCAATCTTCATATCCAATTTTCTTGATTTTTAACAAGACCCCTAATTGAATGCAAACAAATAGGAACGAGCAATAATTGTCCTTCAAACAGGAGCGTATTTACACATAGGTCAAGACGGCCATGGCCAGAGGCGTCAGACTGCGAAGGGTAGAATGCACCGCTCTAAGCGACTCTTGTTGCTTCGTTATTTCTTTTCTGTCACAAGAGATTTAACCAATTCATTGATTTATGTTTTACTAGCTTCTGCCAGCAGCTTCGCCCGATTGAAAACTATTTTCTTATCCCTTACGAACATTATACCGGGATGATAAGTAGCCTATTCCTGTGCCAAATTTCATCCAGAACTGTTCAGCCGTTCTAACAATCATACATCCATCCCAACTTTCACATTTAAAATATATAACAGTTTTATAAAAAGGAAAACGAAACATATATGTGCGTATGCAGAGTCATATAGCGACAATGAGACACCGCTGAGTTGCCAACTTTTCATAGAAATTGTTCAACGGGCATAGGAAAAATGTTTCTGTGACCGTGTGTCCCTAAAGCTAATAATTAAAGCTCACACACACATTTTATTACTAGTAAGTTGGGATTGCCATGAATAATAATCACGATTTTGACCAGAAAATATTATTACTATATGTATAATAGGCAGTTTTGTATATCTTGCAGGGCTGCCGATAACCTAAACAATTTAGTTCGTCAAGCTCAAACAAGCACACAACATTCACTCAAACACTCTCAACACAAACTCACCACACAGAACACTCACTCCATTTGTTGTATTATGATATTATGGTATACGCAAAAGCATCGATAGCATAGAAACAAGAAGAAAGAAGAATGTTAGGCTCACAGAACCTACACATAACTTGATTGAAGCAAGAACTAGCCACGAAGTAAGTACAGCGCATCATAGGCTGTTAGATAGACAAGTAAAGAAAGCTATTAGAAGAGATCTTAGGAACATAAATACAAACTTAGTCCAAGTTGCTCTTCAGAAATATAGATCGCTAAAAATTGCTTAACAAGGAACCCTCCGGAATAAGCCTTGGAATAACAGTCTTCGAGACAAAAATGTAACCAAACACCACCAACAGGCAGCAAAATATTGATATCTGCACCGAATTTTACAGCTCACTCTTTACGGATGATTCACCACTTGAAACAGAAAATAACGGCAGATGCTATTGCCCAGAAAACATTCAACCTATTACGGGATATGAAGTAGCCAGAGAATTGAAGAGGATGCACTATGACAAGAGTCCTGGAGAGTATGGTATTAAAACCGAAGTGTACGTAGTCGCAGCGTATGACGTCGTGTAATTGTGTATAGTAAGTACAAATTTGTGTATCCAACCATTGCGGAGCTATTCAACAAAAACTGTTTCCGCTGGAACTACATCATCCTAGCGGCACTTTTTTTTTCTTATGCACGTAGATGAAAAAAAAAAATTCAATAATTAGTGTGAAACGAGAGGTAAATGTGTATGCTTAAATGAAATTTGTGTGCCATAAAACTGCAAAGATAATCAAGTTTCCGCTGCGCTGACGTTTGGCTATTTGATGAAAATCATATAAAACGGCTTATAGTGGGAGGCCTTCCAACGCAACGTCTTCCGGTTCGCGGTCGCCGCTCCAGAACCTTTCTGCCCCATCGGCCATCCGTTCTGCGAGCAATGTGGCCTGCCCACTGCCACTAAAGTTTGGCAATTCTTCGGACTATGTCGGTAGCCCTGGTTTTCTTGCGAATCTCTACATTTCTGATTCGATCACGCAAGGAAACTCCGAGCATAGCCCTCTCCATTGCCCTTTGAGTGACTGTAAGCTTTCTGATAAAGCCCACTGTAAGCGACCACGTTTCAGAGCCAAATGTCATCACTGGCAACACACACTGGTCATAGATTTTCGGCTTAAGACACTGTGGTAAGTTGGTCGAGAAGATACAGTGCAACTTCCCGAACGCTGCCCAGCCAAGTTGGATTTGATGGTTGACCTCTTTCTCGAAGATGGCCCTACCCAATTGGATCGTTTGTCCCAGGTAGACATAGACGCCCACAACTTTTAGTGTAGAGTTCGAGTGTGTTTTGCTCATAAAGCAAAGCAATTGCAGTAATTGCTCCAACAACTTAGCACTGCAAGCCTTAAGATTGAACTGACGATGAATTGGTTCAAGATCAAGGCCATGAGCAACGCCGTCAAATGTAGGGTCGAGGTAGATGGGCAGGAAATACAATATGTTGACGAATATATATACACTTGGGCTAGCAAGTTTCCTTCCACAACAGACAAGAAAAAGGAAACCACCGACGTGTGGAAAATGCCTGGCAGAGCTACTGGTAAACAATATATCACGGGAATTTAACGCGACGATTTAGATTATTTATTTACCTATTTAACCCGACGTCGACATCGTGGTCCCGGGTAGAATGGTGTCTCGGTGTACTGGCTCCGTTGGGGCAGAAAATTCTTCCTCTACCCTCACATTTCTACACACAACACTGACCGTGTCCTTATTCTGTAAGTTTACCGATTGCACAAAACGAGGTAATGTTTTTTGAATCACTGGATTCCACGCCGCGGATAATTTGTAACTGTCATCCCGATTAGAAACACAACCGACAAGAAGGCCCAGAAATAATGCTAACCCAGTTAGAAAGAGTTAGCAAAACTGTAAGGTTGCCTATGAATCTAGACAAAACAAAACTAATGACAAACCACATAAAAACACTTATCTCTTTAAATTCCAATCAAATAGAGTATGTCGATGAATATAGATAATTAGGACAAATCAATTGCAAAAAGAAATAAATGTCAGAATAAGTAAGGTTTGGAAAAGATTCTGGTCCCTCAAGGAAGTTATTAAGAACCCACACATACCCCTAAAAGACAAAACTACAGTATTCAACTCATGCATAGTACCATGTTTAACTTATGGAGCACAAACATGGGCCCTTACTTAGAAGCAGAGTAGAGCAATAAGAGTGTTCCAAAACAAAATGGAAATAAGCATTCTAAACATCAAGCTACGGGATAAAATCAAACTAACATATATAAGAAGCAAGACTAAAGTTACAGATGCCATATACACAGTGAAAAAACTTAAGTGGAAGTGGGCAGGTCATAATTGTTTATTTTCGTATCCATGATTTTACATTTCAAATGTTGTTTGTAGGTATTTTTAGGGTTCCGTACCCAAAGGGTAAAAACGGGGCCCTATTACTGAGACTTCGCTGTCCGTCTGTCTGTCTGTCTATCTGTCTGTCACCAGGCTGTATCTCATGAACCGTGATAGTTAGACAGTTGAAATTTTCACAGATGATGTATTCCTGTTGCCGCTATAACAACAAATACTAAAAACAGTATAAAATTAATATTTAAGGGGGGCTCCCATACAACAAACGTGATATTTTTGCCGTTTTTTGCTCGATATTAATAACGGCAGAAGGTAGACGCTTGAAATATTCACAGAATATTTAGTTGTATATTTTCTTCAAAAAATAGTAATTATTAAATTAAAATAAAATAAACTAAGGGGGGCTCCCATACAACAAACGTGATTTTTTTGCAGTGTTTTGCGATAAGGGTACGGAACCCTTCGTGTGCGAGTCCGACTCGCACTTGGCCGGTTTTTTTTATTATTATGCTCATTTGCTAATTGTTTGTATTGTTAAGTTCCTTATAATTTATGATTGCCGTTTTACATTTTATTTATTACAGTTATTTACTTGATGTACCTAAATATTAAATTCGATAGGAGCCCCTATTTGGGTATACGCCTTCACCAGTTTATTCCAGTTTCTCTGTCTTTAGCTCATTTCCTCCAATCTTTTCCTATTGAAGCTATAATGTCGTCCATCCGTATTTTCATATGTCGTACTATTCATCTTTGCCCGCTGGGTCCCTTCCATAGTGTCGCTTCTACTGTCGTCCTAAGCTTTAAATAAAAGCTTTTAAGCAAATCAAGTTCAAACTGACCGAAGATCTATGGGGAATGTCCATCAAAGTTTGTACCTCCATTATTCAGACCATAGCGCGTACTTAGCGTTAATGTTTAATTTGTGTGTAGGTCAAGGAGTCTTTCCGGATCTAATAAAACAAAGTAAGTTAATACCACTTTATAAATCCGGGGACAGTAAAGACACAAATAATTAGAGACCAGTCTGATCCGTGTTGCCGGTTTTCAGCAAGGTATTTGAAAAGATAATGCTAAATCAAATGCTCATTCATTTTAATACGTACTAGCTGTCCCACGCGGCTTTGCTCCCATCAACTGGCTAACTACCTACCCTACATAAATGAATGTTGCGTAACTTTATATAACTTATAACCTTCCTCAATAAATGGACTATCCAACACAAAAATATTTTTTCAATTCCAATCAGTAGTTCTTGAGATTAGCGCTTTCAAACAAACAGACAAACTCTTCAGCTTTATAATATTAGTATAGATAACATTCTACACGTTAAACAGTATGGTTTCACCAAAGGACGTGTACCACCGACACTGGTGTCACCTTATTAAAACACATCTTTGATGCGTAGGAGGAAAGACAATATACCATAGGTATCTTCTGCGACCTGTCGAAGGCGTTTTATTGTGTTAATCACGAAATATTGCTTTTGAAACTTGAGCATTACGGGCTAGGCCAATTAGTATTAAGTTTAGTTAAATCCTATTTGAATGATAGACAGCAACTAGTTCAAATAAACGGTGTCAATTCATCGGGGTTAAACTTAAAAATGGACCCCCATTATTAAGAAAGGAATTAATAAAATTAAGAAAGGACCTAAAATTGAGCCCGGGGTACCCACCCCGAGCTCTATTTTAGGTCCTTTCTTAATTTTAGTCTACATTAACTATTTACCCCATCTATTGATTAACAAATTAAACATGGTGTTATTTGCTAAAGATACTTCTTTAATTTTTGAGATAAATGACGGATTTGTAACGTTGCTGGCGTAAATAATGCCTTGCGGCAAGTTCAAAATTCGTTCTCTGCTAATAATTTAGTTTTAAATGCTAAAAAAATAAAGTGTGTAAAATTTGCCTTGCCGAATGTCAAAAGTTATGATTATGGCATTATATGAAACAATGAGAAGATAGAATTCGTCGAAAAAAACGGTTATCCTAGGGATCACGCTAGACTCGAGGTTACAATGGGGTCCTCATTTAATATCACTTGCAGAGCGGCTAAGTTCGGCAGCTTATGCTGTTAAAAAATACGTCAGTTTACTGATGTAGATACCGCGATGCTAACCTATTTTAGTTACTTTCATAGTATAATGTCTTACGGTATCTTACTATGGGGAAGGACTGCAGAGATTGAGTAAATTTTTAATCAGCAATAACGAGCCATCAGAGCGATATACAATTTTCGCCGGTGCGATTCTTTAAGGCAACTGTTTAAGGACATTAACATCATGACGGTACCTTGTCAATATATTTACGAAAACATCATGTAGGTTAGAAAGAATTTACTCTTTTTAGTAAAAACAGCGATAGATATAATTATGTTACTAGAAATAGGGACCAATTAATACAACCAGGTTTTAGGCTGTCTAAAGTAGCTTCATCTTTTATGGGGTACTGTATAAAATGTTACAATAAAATTCCTCCCCACATTCTAGAACTGAATGAGACGAAATTCAAAACTTGTATAAAATGCACACTATGCAGGCAGGCAAATTATAAATTGTGGGATTACATCTATACTAATATTATAAAGAGGAAAGATTTTTGTTAGTTTGTTTGTACCGAATAGGCTCCAAAACTACTGGACCGATTTAAAAAATTCTTTCACCAATAGAAAGCTACATTATTCCTGAATGACATAGACTATGTTTTAGTCCCGAGAACGGGTCCTGTGGGGTGATCCACGGGAGCGAAGCCGCGGGGAACAGTTAGTCGCTGATAAAAATGCTTGGCTCAACGCAAGTCCTGCTCCACAGCCACTAGGGCACAAAAACAAGTGATAAGCAGAAAAGTTCTGAAGTTTTGTTGTACCTGCTGAAGACTGTATGAATATATTTGTGTTGTATAAACTCAATTTATTTTAGTATTTTATAACTGCACAGCACATATGAGAGTACTATGCACGGGACGTGCTCGGGCCCGTGCACAGACGTGAGTGAACGATGTCATATAAAATATTCACACCGATATTTTTTTGAGCCCCTGACGGGGCACGGTCTGTCCACGTCCCGTGCACGTCCCGGGCACGGCCCTGATATGTGTGGATAGACCTTAAATCTACCATTTACTATACCTATATGTCGTTCGTTGACTTTAGTGTGCCCTGGCAGTTGGAAGTGTGTCATGCTCCCTCTAATGTATCTCTGATGGTGGCACATGTCAAAGTTAAAGTCAAATAAGTCAAATATATTTATTTCAACTAGGCCAATAAGCGGCACTTTTGAACGTCAAACATTATTAAATCTAAATTAAAAATGTACAAGTAATAAAAATTGACTCTACCGTGCATTCGGAAAGTAGCTTGTTATGGAGAAGAACGCACAAGAAACTCCATACCTACTCTTTAAAAAAAAAAAATGTTTTACAATGTTTACTTATGTACATACATTAATAAATTTATATATGTGAGGACAATGCACCCAAAAATTACACTACACACTATACTACGTACAGGTATAAAGTAATAAAATCACTAACAGGTAAATTCATTAATTTGATAAACAGGAACATGGTTCTCACATACTTACAAATATTGCAAATATAGGTAAAATACCTAATTCAACAACAACGGAACAGCGTGTGAGTCAAATTCTGGAAAAATATAAAAAATAACATAAGAATACAATAACTATGAATAGGAATATAAATTAGCAAATTTGATTTTGTCCACACCAAAGATTACCCTATGGAGCGGGACCAACATGTTGCCAAGCATTCTTATCTATACTAATATTATAAAGAGGAAAGATTTTTTTGTTTGTTTGTATGTTTGTTTGTTTGTACCGAATAGGCTCCGAAACTACTGGACCGATTTGAAAAATTCTTTCACCAATAGAAAGCTGCATTATTCCTGAGTGACATAGGCTATTTTTTTTATCCCGAAAACGGTTCCTGTGGGGTGGCCCACGGGAGCGAAGCCGCGGGCAACAGCTAGTCTTGAATATAATCATCTAATTTGTAATATGCTTGTTTACAAAGTGTGCTTTTAACTAAAGTGTTGGATCATTCGGTTCTCTTCATGATGGTTGAGCTGAGTGGTGCCGATCCATGTGTTATGTTCGTGAACGGGCGCCATCAGTTGGGATTGGTCATAACTTAGCTGCCTTGGCCTTTTTTTAATTACCTACTTATTGTATTTTTTTATTGTTTGTTTTACTCTAGACGCTTTTACGTGCACGTCTTTTTACATCGTTCTCACATATTTGTATTTTTTCAACAATAATGATGTTACCAAATACTTGTAAAACACTTTTTATTTTAGAAGGAAACTCCATACGAGTGTAGTGTGGAGTTTCTTGTCCGTTCTTCTCCATAACAAGCTACAGTGCCGAATGGACGGTAGAATCAATTATGATCACTTTTTAAATTAATTTCTTTTTGACGTTCTTAAGTGCCGCTTAATGGCCTAATTGAATAAAGAAATTTTGATTTTGATTGATTTTGATTTTGTCCATCAAGCGATTGATGTCACTGTTTCGTACTACATAGCCAGCCCATCCCCAATTTAACTGTAGTGTAGAACGTCAATCAGTTTTTTCAGTTTTCAAATTAATTCATTTCTTATTTTGTGAATTCTTCTTATTTTTAGAAGGCTTCTATCAGTCGCTTTCGCGCGTCGCGACTGGAGGACTGTCATCTGCGAACTTGAGGTTCCTTAAGTACTGATTACCTATTTTGAATCCTTCGCTATCCCATTTCAGCTCCTCAAAGATGTATTGCAGCACTACTATATAAATCTTGAGGGACGAGGGGTCTCCCTGCCTCACTCGTAGGATAGGTTTTGCCGGTCCTCATTTCTCTAATTTCACACAAGTCACACAACTGGTGCTGCCGTCGTAAATATTTATGTACTTTGCCAAAATATGATAAACTACTATTAATATCATAAGTCCAATATAAGTGTTTACTGGTGATGGAAACCAATTAATTCCATTTTCTTACGGATAGTAAGTTTTTTTGCCATAGGCTACAATATGCCTCTAGTGCGAGCACTCTAGGGTTAAATTAGAGCTCTTGTTAAAAACAAAAGTATTGCTGATTAATGCTAGACTAATTCAATTAAACAAAACATTTCCTACGGTTACAAATCAATTTGTTTGGATAATAATGAATACTATCACAGACTTTCTCCCTTTATATATTAGTAAAGGCAAGTAATATTATAAAACATTTCTCTAGTTCAACAGCGTCACGTACATTCATCATGAAGTTTTTGCATGTCGCGTTGTTGTTCACGTTCTTGACGCTGGTGGCTAATGTGGCAGGATCTGTGATCGAGTTATCAGGATGGAGGAGAGCACCAGGAGGTAATACATATATTTTAAAAGTTTTTAAATACATAATGAAATCAACTATTGCGCAAGACAGACCCTGACCAGACCCAAAAGCTCGAGGTCACGCTGTGATCTCGTTAAAACGACTCATGTATTTAGATCACACCCTCTGTGTTCTAGTATTTGGGGGCAAACTCAGGAAAGCGGTTTGTCAAAAGTTAGCACTAAACTAAGCATGTTCGCGAATGGGCGCCGTCAGTTCGGACTGGTCATAACTAAGCTGTCTCAGCCCATTTTAACTATTATATTTTTAATTGCTTGTTTTACTCTAGGCGCTTTTTACGTGCAAGTCTTTCACGCACATTGTTTTCATATATGTTATTTTCCAACTAGAAAGATGTAATAAAATTGAAACAATTATTTATTGACTAGCACTAAGCCCGCGACTTCATTCGCGTGATTTACAGATTACTTTCTTATGTGCAAACTGTGTAGGTAAACAAAAATAAGCTATTGTAAAATCAATAAATATTGGGGTCCCGTAAATATCTAGTGTTTATTAGTTTGGGACGATTCGTTATTTAACTTGAATAATAATAAATTTTTGGTAACCGCCACAAAGTAAAATCCTTACCTAAAAACTTAATAACTTAATAATTATTGACCCGTTGTGCGTTGAGTTTGTAACAGACCAAATATTATGTTATTCACTCTTTTCTTCTCTTTTTAGGGTTCCGTACCCAAAGGGTAAAAACGGGACCCTATTACTAAGACTTCGCGATCCGTCTGTCTGTCTGTCTGTCCGTCTGTCTCCAGGCTGTATCTCATGAACCGTGATAGCTAGACAGTTGAAATTTTCACAGATGATGTATTTCTGTTGCCGCTATAACAACAAATACTAAAAACAGTATAAAATAAATATTAAAGGGGGGCTCCCATACAACAAACGTGATATTTTTGCCGTTTTTTGCTCGATATTAATAACGGCAACAGGTAGACGCTTGAAATATTCACAGAATGTTTAGTTGTATATTTACTTCAAAAAATAATAATTAATAAATTAAAATAAAATAAATTAAGGGGGGCTCCCATACCATACAACAAACGTGATTTTTATGCAGTGTTTTGCGATAATGGTACGGAACCCTTCTTGTGCGAGTCCGACTCGCACTTGGCCGGTTTTTTTATTTTTCTTTTATTTTAGTTAAATTGCGCAGTAACATTCAACAAAAACACTTTAACACCCCTTAACGCTATCTGCAGGGTAGTATTAAAAATCGAATTATTACAATTTTGATTATTTAATGTATCCCCAAGGAATAAGATTTTTCATACAAACAAATTTCTCCCTTTTCACCCCCTTAAATGTTGAAAGTTCTGGAGTGGTGACCGGGTACCGGAAAAGGCAGCGTTGGAAGGCCTCCCTCTAAGTGGAGCGACGACCTGGTCAAGGCTGCGGGAGTCCGGTGGATGCGAAACGCACCGTGGCGATCAGTGTGGTGACACTTGGGGGAGGCTGTAGTGACCGGTTCTATAGGGCAATTCACAGGCTCGAACACGCACTAAATGACCACACTTCAACACGTCTGCTCTAGCCAGCGGCTCTCGCAATACTAACGTGATGCGCACGAGATTGTGTATGTCTGTGTGGGGGAAAGTGGGGATGGCAAAGCGAACGTGCGAGTGAGACAGATACACTACATCCTTTCCTCATTAATGATTTTATTAAGAATCTATTTAATATCAATTCATTTCGTAATAATGTACTTTTGTTATTCTTATGTGATCATATATAGTGTGTTCTTCACGTGACAGATCCTTGTCTTTTTTTTCACGTTCTCAATATCCCTTCACTCTCCTATTTTTCTTCAATTTAATGAGAAATAAACCTATCACTAAAACCACTGAAAACTGTAATTTTCCAGTGTTATACTTATTTAATTATTTTGTTAGTACGTGAACATTTAGTATGTGTGACATTAGTGCTTGTTTGGGATTTTAGTTTTATAGATATTTTGTTATATTTTCTAGAATGTCACTGTGTCATTGAAAAAATAAATGTGAGTTCATGTGTGTATGCAAATCTCAAATTTAATGGAAATCACAATTCCTACAATTTAATGACAGTAACCACCCACCAATTTAATGGCAGTAGCCACCCACCACTTTAATGGTAGCAAAACCCACCAATTTAATGGCAGCAAAACCCACCAATTTAATGGTAGCAAAACCCACCAATTAAATGGCAGCAAAATCCACCAATTTAATGGTAGCAAAACCCACCGATTTAATGGTAGTGAAACCCACCAATTTAATGGCAGCAAAATCCACCAATTTAATGGTAACAAAACCCACCGATTTAATGGTAGCGAAACCCACCAATTTAATGGCAGCAAAACCCACCAATTTAATGGTAGCAAAACCCACCAATTTAATGGTAGCAATACCCACCAATTTAATGGTAGCAAAACCCACCAATTTAATGGTAGCAATACCCACCAATTTAATGGTAGCAAAACCCACCAATTTAATGGTAGCAAAACCCACCAATTTAATGGTAGCAATACCCACCAATTTAATGGTAGCAAAACCCACCAATTTAATGGTAGCAAAACCCACCAATTTAATGGTAGCAATACCCACCAATTTAATGGCAGTACAACCAACCAAGTAAATGGCTGCGTCTTTTCATTCCACCTATTCCTATAAGCATAATCAGCCTATAATGTTCCATTCGCTAGAAAGCAAACTTCCCCTCTGCGACAGGGACAAGGCCTCAATCCACCACACGAGCTAAACGTTGCCCGGCGGACGTCACACGTTCCTGAATCCCCGGCTCCAGGACATACGGTTTCCTCAACATTAGTATGTTTATTTATAACTGAGCACTATTTAGTGATTTTGGAAATCTGACAATCCTCCACACCAGTCGACCTACGAAACTGTTTAGGTAAGTACCTTTATAGTTTTACAAAATCAGTTCAGTGTTAACGTTAACATTGCATATCTGCACAGCTAACTAACTTCAAGGCTATCGATGTGGCACCTTGTTAAACTGACATTTCGATAGTTGTCTGGTCCCGGAGGTATCTTTTTACAACAGCAGTGCCCTTGGTAGTTTTAATAGATTTGCACCCATATGGCTATTCAGTATTTACATTAAGCGGTATCTATATTGTTATTACTTTAGCCTTCATTCACTCATTCCACAAGAAATAGGCACTATTACACAACATCTGACCCGCCTTGAATCTAACCTAAATTGTCATAACTCGCCTAGGATCTATGGCATCGCCATATCTTATGGCATCAACCACCTTGGATCTAGCCTCCTAACCGTGCATCACCCGCTTATGATGTAGCCAACCATATGCCATACGTTATTTTGTTTCGCGTGAAATACGCTTAATGATTAGGCAAACTTTAGATATTTTAATGACGAGTACTGATTGTTTACATTTGACCATAAACTAACTTTTTCGTCCTTTTGACGTTAATGAAGCACTCATACTCAAACCATATATTTGTAAAACATACATACATAGGTGTAAAGGAAAGTACAGAGATCGCTATTTCTCATCGTGTCTTCTCTAATAGATTCAAGCGTCCTGCTTTAAAAACCAAGAAAACAAGGTGTAAATCCTGTGTTGCATTATTGTATAGTGGCGCGAGTCTCAGTGTCACGACACTTCCATTTAAATGTTCAACTAAAGATAATTAATTTTGCAATGGCACAATATAATTTATATGTACAATCAACAAGATTGAAACCTGGCCCACCATATACTAATTCTTCTACGGGCATTCTAACCCAATTAGGTCAAGTCTTGCTTAAATAAATATTTTCTCAGCAACAACTTGCCATCGATTTAATAAGACAGTCATAGACTAATATATTATAGAGTGAAAGTCAGTGACAATTAGTTTACCCATCTCGCTGTCATTCCAATTATATTTGCAGATTGAATATTTACTCGACGTACTTTACTTGTTATTTAGCATTTTTCTTTGAATTCAGAATAAACTCATGTAAACTAAATAGTTGTTTTTTTATCAAATATTATTCTGCGCTTCCTTCTATAAGTAAACAATGCGGGTCGACAGTTAATAAATTAATACCAATTTCTGCTTTATCCCTTTTTTTTTTTCAATTAATAATCTACCTATTGCAATGAACAAAATAGTAATAGTAGTTGAGCGACCAGATGCCTGTATTGACACAGTTTTTTTATATTTTTGAAAAGTCTTAAATCCACCATGAGACGAGTGGTTTGTAGTAAGAAAACTAATGTTTTGAAGTTTTCAAACGGATGGGTCAAGAATCAAACAGCTTAACCGTACATATTGGGTATTGTTATGTACGTAGTATATTTTTGACGTGTTTTATTAATTGTGTAAAATGTGTTAGTTAGACTTTTTACACCTGACTACCTCTACCCTCTTTTACAAACTCTTTCCATCACTCAAAAGTTTGATAGTAGAAAATCGAATCCAGAGTTACCCGGTTTTGTACAAATATTTAGTTTATTTTTTATGTCCTGTGTACCAAAATAATTAAGAATGTTTCAAATGCAATGGTGTAAATCTGTTTTCACGACCACTACAGACAGCAGCTCAAACCCTTTTAAAGATTTGTAGGCAACTGTCAGTTGATTTAGCTCGAAAACCGATCGTAAATCTTACTAACATTATAAATGCGAAAGCACGGACGGACGGATGCACGCCCGGCATCCAACCACGCCAGAACCGCTGAACAGATCCGAACGAAACCCGGCACAGAGACAGATCACAGTCCGGAACAGCACACAGGCCACTTATTTTGGTGTAACGTTCACTAGGGATCATTTTCGAACTACGCGCGGGCTAAACCGCTGGAAGAAGCTAGTTCATAAATATTTTTTCGTGCCCACAATGTTATAAGTTTACTAATATACTAAAAAGTTCCTAAGCGTACTGTATATGATACGTAGGCAATGAACAAACAACAAGGTATAACTTTAAAATTTTCTTTCTTTTTCATAATGGAAAACAATATATCACGGGAATTTAACGCGATGATTTAGATTATTTATTTACCTATTTAACCCGACGTTTCGACCGTGTTGCAACGATCTTGGTCCCGGGTAGACTGGTGTCTCGGTGTACTGGCTCCGTTGGGGCAGAAAATTCTTCGTCTACCCTCACATTTCAAAAAACAAGGTCTTAAAAAGATTATTTCAAAATTAACACGAATATGTTAACTAATATTGCAAGTTAACTAACTTTATCTTTTTATAAATAAACATTTTCTTTTTAGGTTTAATTAGCCCTAAAACCACGTAACTAAAACCCGTATTTTATATAACACTGTCGTTGCATGAGTCACTGCTGTTTACAGCAGGAATTTGGGCTCATATGCTTGGCTATGTAACCAAAACATGACTGCTTGGCCTTAGGATGTTTTAAAATTTTTACGTGCCCTTTACGAGCTTTTTTGAATCTGCGTGGACCTCGGCTTGATGTAATTCAATTTAATCTTGAGACCTTCGTTTGAGTAGTTGCTACAAATATGGATATTTAATTAAATATTGTATTATGATTTACACAAAATTTTTGCCAAAACCACCTTTGGTGATATTAAAAGTTACTGTTTATTATTATAAAAAAGTTACTGTTTATTATTATTAAAAGTTACTCTTTATTATCATTAACGTTTCAATCGGTAGACGATTCAATTTTAACCTCTAAATTTGAGGGGTCAGGCTCGATAATCAATGAATAGATACGTAGGCATTTAGGCCTATATGTAACTACAATGTACATATTCACATAAACACTCAGTGCGTATATACCTACGTTTTAAGGTCTTTTAGGATACATTTAGATTTCTACACAGCATAGTTTTTTTTTTTTTTTTTGTCTTGATTTCGAATGTCATATGGATGGCTACCCCGAAGTCAAATCAAATTTCCGAATTGCTGAAAATCCATGCGATGTACCACAATTTCGAATAGAATGAATGAAGAATGATGATGAGGAATGTGTCCGAATGAAATGAAATCACAATATGTTGCCATAAAACTTAAGTATTCAATCAAAATGTATTTCCCGATCATTGGATATAGGGGTTATATGAATTTGAACGGTAACCAGAAAATGATTCCATTAAATAGGGTAGACTCTCGATTGTCTGTGGAAAGATTTCAACGATATCCGCGTTGCAGGCGCAGTAGTTCGGTTTCAAAATAACAATGTATTGATTTTATTATTTTGATCAGATGTAATGATTCGAATTAGTAAAGTAAATTTTGTTATTTACTTACCCACCAATAAAATATTGCAATCTTTTTAGAACAGCTGTTTGGTGTATGTTTAATGGCAAAGTTTTTTGTAATCAGACACTTCTTAGTCATGGCACTTGGCTCTTTGATTAGAATAATACGAATTTCTTTACCTTCGTAATGCAAAATTTCCTTTATTATTAAAATTTGGGACGGTTATTTACTCAATACTTCGGCAGTATTTATTTTCCGCTACATAGTTATATTTGGGTGCTAATTAAACAGGCTTCTTTTTAATATCATTATTCGCCCCCAAAAATGTATGTTGCCTTCTAAATTACTAAGTCAGCCACAATTAACGAGCATCTAAATAATACTATGTTAGCCACTAGTTATCTTCTATGTAAACCACTCTAAATACAACTCAGCATGATGGTTATTTTTTAGCATCAAAATTTTTAACATGCATTCTAACAGTAAATTTCTAAAATACTATTAAATGACATCAAAAAATATATTTATTTAGCTTCTAATTTTTTAACTCAGTACGTTTAAAATGTAACTTACGTGTAAAAATTTTAACATGCATTCTAACAGTAAATTTCTAAAATACTATTAAATGACATCAAAAAATATATTTATTTAGCTTCTAATTTTTTAACTCAGTACGTTTAAAATGTAACTCATCCCATATTAATTGATCGTAAAAAAATTGCAAAAACATTTCATCAAATAGTATATTGGCCACTAATATTACCAGAAGCTATTGAGGAGAGACAAAATAAAAGACTATATTTTTTGGTTTTAATATAGAATAGGTGCAAGTTGGATTAGTATTTATGCGACAGAGTCGACGGAGCCCCGCTGCGCGGGGCTCCTATTTCTGTATGCAGGGTTTAAAGTAACCTAACACGAAGGAGATGACGGGAGCTGAGTTCGCTCGCTTTGCTCGCTCACTTCAGCTCCCGTCATCTCCTTCGAACCTAACCTGTCCGTGTCGGGGTGCCCTAAGCTCCCGAGCTCGCTACGCTCGCTCTTGGACAACTCAACTCGTCGTCACATGAATCGAATGGCGCTCTCTGATTGGTGCAAATGGCCGGTCGCTGTCGTCTCGCGTACTCGCGCCAAATCATGCAGTGGCTATTTTCACGATAAAAGAATATGATGTATTGTTTTACATGCTAAGTTATAATAAATTATGCTTTCTTTCTTTCTTCGATAGAAGCTTGAATTATATTTTTTTGAGGATATTGCGTTGAAGCTGTAAAACGTAAAATGGTGACAAGATATAAAATCCGTGGCCGAGTTAGTAAATTACGTGGCAATGTATAAATAAGAAGGACAAGTCACAATAATTGATGATCTTTACTTGACGCTTTCTGTAGAATATTTAGTTGGCGTTGCAAAAAAGACGAATTAGTTTATTAGAGGCTATGTCATTTTCCCGTTGCTTAGTTATAAAATTAGAAGTTTAATCACGTGTCCAATAAATAATTTTGTGGCTAGACTTATTATTTCCCGTTATATTTATGCAGTCATATGGTGTTTACACAATAAATAGGTATTTACCATGTAATTTTTCATTTTATCACGTAGGACCTGCTTTATTGTCTTATTTTCATAACGGAATGTGGGCGCCTAAACGATAACAAATAACCGTGTGTCATGTCATGCATTATCTACTTACCCCAATCCTTCTTCTTTTTATTTACACCAATATTTTTTCATACTTTATCCTCGTCGCCATTTGTAGTGACCGGTTCTATAGGGCAATTCACAGGCTCGAACACGCACTAAATGACCACACTTCAACACGTCTGCTCTAGCCAGCGGCTCTCGCAATACTAACGTGATGCGCACGAGATTGTGTATGTCTGTGTGGGGGAAAGTGGGGATGGCAAAGCGAACGTGCGAGTGAGACAGATACACTACAGAGGCCTATGTCTAGCAGTGCACGTTTTTTTGGCTGAAATGATGATGATGATGGTGATAGGTTGAATTGTCCAAAATTCCTTCTTAGTGCTCTTCTAGACGAAACCCTATGCACTAAGATTCTTAGCAAACTTTAACATCCACTTAATCGTTTTTGAGGGTAGTTCCGAAAAACTTATAATGACAACCTTTATTATTTACGGTGGTATTTATGTCAACATGCAAGTTTATTAACCCAAGATATGATTCTTCAAAAATAAAGTTTAATACCGCTGAAATCGTTTTTTGGGGGTAGTTTCGAAAAAGTAATAAAGACAACCTGTATTATTTACCTAGGTTGGTATTTATGACAAGTGTCAACCCAAGAAATAAGATTCATCAAAAAAACTTTAACACCCATTAAATCGTATTTTGGGGGTAGTTTCGAAAAACTTATAATGACAACCTTTATTGTTTACTTAAGTTGATATTTATATCAAGTTTCAAGTTTATTAACCCAAGAAATAAGATTCTTCAAAAAAACTTAAACACCCCCAAAATAGTTTTTGGGGTTAGTTTCGAAAAACTAATAATGACAACTTTTATTGTTTACTTAGGTGAGTATTTTAGTTTCAAGTTTATTAACCCAAGAAATCAGATTCTTCTATACAAACTTCAACACCCCCTAAATCATCTTTCGAGGGTAGTTTTAAAAAAACTTATAATGGCGACCTTAATCATTTACATAGATTACTTTTTGTGCCAATTTTCAAGCATTTTGGCTGATTGAATTAGATATTTCATACAAACTCTCAACCCCTTTTTCACCCCCTTAGGGGTAGAATCTCCAAAAATCCTTTCTTATCGGATGCCTACGTCATAGAAAGAACACACCCTCCAAGTTTCAGGTCTCTACGATCAGTGGTTTAGGCTGTGCGTTGATCCGTCAGTCAGTCATTCAGGACAAAGCATTTTATATGTATAGATTTCAAAGTTTGTTCATGAAGTTTCTTGCACATTCTTCTCCATAGAAATCTACCTACGCTTTGTAATGTGCAACGAGCTTATTTTTTTAGAGTGAATAGTTGACAATAAAAAGAGACTTTAAATAGTTTTATCGTGATCATCATCAGCAGCCTTTTAATGTTCCCACTGCTGGGACACAGCTCTCCTCTGTGAGAGAGACATGCCGGTTTCCTCACGATGATTTCATTCACTGTTTTTAGAGCAAGAGTGATGAAATAATTTATAAAAAACTAAATCGCCTGTCTTTGTTCGAACGCACGACCACGACACGTAGGGAAGTCGGAGCTGTTAACAATGGGCTACCACTGCTCTTAAGTTATTAAATAGTTTAATAGAAATAAATGATTTGTGTTTGAGTTTCAGTTTCTCCAATTGCGTGAGCAATAAACAATGGTTTGTTTCAGGTGAGCCATATTTACCGCAGTATATCCTCGACCAAAATCGCCGTGATGAGCCGGGTTGGGGTGACCTCGCTGGATCATGGGGTTAAGCCATATTCTGAGCAGCGAGCTATGTTTCATTCCGTTTTCTCGATGCTATTCAGACGATTGAGCCTGTTTCACGTTCTCAATTGTTAATAAACCAGTCTGAATAAATAGTTTTACCTTTTTTATTTATACTGTAACATAGTGTACATAACGCTGTACATTACTACTACAACTATAAATTTTAAATAAAAAAAAAAACTACCTAACTTAAAAAAAAATAAACAATTTAAAAATTTAACTTACTAAGTAAATAACATAAATAAAACTACTAATAATAATAAATCAACTATTTACATCTATTAGGTACTTAACTATATATACATAACTATAAAACTAAAATTGAACCGAGGTTGTAGTAGTGTAACAAACAAGTGATGCGGACAACCGCATTATTTTATATATACGCCCACCACCTACCCACGTCCACGTGGACCTTAAACCACGTTTTTGGGCGCCATTGTCGTGGTATAGGCGTTTTATTCCACAATTTAGTACTGTAGCAGGTCCTTTAAATAAGCTAACTTCTAATAAAAAGAACGCCCCTGCATTTCAGTGGACCCCTGAGGCTGACAAGGCTTTCCTAGAATTAAAGACTAAACTAGTTCAAGCACCTGTCCTTGCTTGCCCTGACTTTAACCTTCCTTTTGAAGTGCACACTGACGCTAGTAATTACGGTATCGGTGCGATGTTGGCTCAAACAATTGATGGTGTGGAACATCCAATTGCGTACATGAGCCGTTCTTTAAGTAAACCTGAGAGAAACTACAGCACAACAGAACGGGAGGCACTTGCAGTTCTTACTGCTCTAGAATACTGGCGCTGTTACCTTGAGACCGACAAAACCTTTTTAGTCTATACGGACCATTCTTCTCTTAAGTGGTTTATGTCTCTCACTAATCCGACCGGTCGGCTAGCAAGGTGGGGCGTTCGCCTTTCTTCTTTCAATTTTGAAATAAGACACCGCCGTGGTAAAGATAATGTTGTCCCAGACGCCCTATCTAGAAGTGTTCCTGTTGAGGCAATTTCAAACGCTGATGTTTCCACTGCTCCAGTACCTGATACTCAGGATTCTTGGTACCTGAAGATCTTCCAGGGTTGTCAGGCTAATCCTATAAATTTCCCAAACTACAAGGTGGAGAATAATGTATTATACAGGTACATGAAGACTAAGGTCGACCTTACGGTTGAGTTTGCTTGGAAGAGGGTTATTCCAAAAGAACAACAAGGACATATTTTAATTGAGTGCCACTCTCAATCTATTTCCGGTCATTTCGGCGTGTTTAAGACATATAAGCGCTTAACACTTCGTTTTTATTGGCCCGGTATGTATTCTAGCGTAGTTCAATTCATCGCAAATTGTGAAACATGTTTAGCTCATAAACATTCTACCCATGGTGTCTCCGGAAAAATGGGTAGGCCTAAAGACGTTTCTCGTCCCTTCCAAGTTCTATCAATTGACTTGGTTGGTCCGTTGCCTTCTTCCCGGAAACAAAATCAGTTTATTTTCGTTGTGACTTGCTGCTTTTCCAAATATTGCCTTCTTTTTCCACTTCGTCGAGCTACCTCGAATTTGATAGTTAAACATCTTGAGGACGATGTCTTTCTCGTTCACGGAATTCCACAAACTATTATTCTTGATAATGGAAGTCAGTTTATTAGCCGAGATTTAGATAAACTTTTCAAAAAATACAAAATTCCCAACATACATTTCACCCCGAAGTACACTCCACAAATTAATACAGTAGAAAGATACAACAAAACAATAATAACTGCTGTTTCTAGTTTCGTAGATGGGGATCATAGATCTTGGGACTTAAACCTTCCACAAATCCAATTCGCAATTAATAATTCAGTTAATGAGAGCACTGGGTATACTCCATCCTTCTTGGTACACGGAAGAGAGTTAGTCGTTTGTGGTTCTCATTACCTCGAATATCCAGATCCAACAGACCTAATATTTCTACCACGTGATGCTTATGCTGCAAACCTGGGCCAATTATCGCCAATATTCGACAAAGTGCAGGTTGCTTTGTGGGAAGCTCATGTAAAGAATACACAGCATTACAACTTGCGCCGAAAACATGCAGAGTTTAATGTGGGCGATATCGTTTGGAAGCGTTGCTACTTCCAGAGCGATAAAGATGCTCATTTTAGTAAAAAGTTGGCTCCTAAATTTCAAAAATGCCGCGTAAAAGTCAAACGATCACCATTAGTTTACGTCTTGGAAGACATGAATGGTCGCGATCTTGGCGTCTGGCATATCAAGGATCTCAAGCTTAGGATATACCCGTCGTAAGCTAAACTTACGTTCCTATCAAAATATCTCTTTGCGGATTTCAATAAGTTGAAATCCTTTTTCGGGGGAGAGGGGTAATGTAACATAGTGTACATAACGCTGTACATTACTACTACAACTATAAATTTTAAATAAAAAAAAAAACAACCTAACTTAAAAAAAAATAAACAATTTAAAAATATAACTTACTAAGTAAATAACATAAATAAAACTACTAAAAATAATAAATCAACTATTTACATCTATTAGGTACTTAACTATATATACATAACTATAAAACTAAAATTGAACCGAGGTTGTAGTAGTGTAACAAACAAGTGATGCGGACAACCGCATTATTTTATATATACGGAGTAACGGGTTCCTCGTAGCGCCCGCCACCGGCCGCGAGCCGTGCCGGCGCGAGGGCGAGCGAGACGACACCACGGACAGTCCGCAGCCAAAGCTCTTGAGGCACGGACGCTGTCGCTCTGACTAATTTTTAAATCTTGCCTACCGTCATTAAAAAAACGGAATAAAATACATTTTTTATCTATCTAAAACTGGATTGCTTCTCCATACTTTTAGATTAAAGTTTTAATTAATATAAGTGACTGTGATTCCCAAACTTGGGTAAGTTATGCACAATTTTGTATTAAGATGTCTAACGGCCGTTACCTACCTATTTTTATTGTATTATCTTGTATTAATTTTAAGGTACGCGCCCGTCTGAATATCGTAGTGTATTCCTATCCTGTGTGTAATGCTTTGCCTTTCTTTCACTATGTTCTTCTTAGTGTAATGCTTGTAACCGCCTCTGCTAGCGAACATGTACATAATCTATTTAGATTCACGCCTAGAATTCTTCCCGCCCTTATAAGCCCTAATTTGCCAATCTAGTTCTTGCCATGCATACCTAGCGTTTCCCGTGCACCCCTATACCAGCAGATTACTGATGTGACCCTTGTCCCTAGGAATTACGTCACGGTTTTACTGACCGACACCGTATACCGGATCTGTCGCCTACATCACCTGCGTGGAGTGGCCGAGCTACGGGGACTACGCCTGAAGGACGGGAGCTCGCCAGGGAAGTGTGGAAGGCTAGACAAGTGCGCAAGACCTAGGCAGAACCTTATTTTTTTTTTCTTCAATATACCCACATATTTATTAATTCTAAACCTAGTTTTATTAATCTCTTGTACACGTCCTATATACGTGACAATACCTACTGTTTAACTATATTTTACAAAAACTTTTAAATAAATATTGGCTTTATACAAAAATAACATTAAAAAAAAGTTCAAAAGTATGTTCAAGTTCATAAAATATTTTTGAACGATAAATATCTATAGATGTGTGCGTGAGATCATTCATCGCTCGCCGCATGCATTTTCGCACAGCTACGGAGGCTTAAACCTAGCTGCTAATCGTCTCCTCTCTTCTTCGCCTGGCACGTCTCTGCGGAAAAGGAACGCTGAAAAAGGACCATTTGGAAAAAGAGGAAAATGCTAGCTTATGACAAAAATAACTTTGAATTCAAAAGTAACTCGGCATTGCCGGAGGTCATTTATTTATTTTTATTTATTCAATAAAAAGTTCTTGCTGTTCTAACAGTTTGCACCAAAGCGTACAACAAACCAACACACATCACATCACATCATCAGCCTATTCATGTTCCCACTGCTGGGACAAAGGCCTCCTCTCTGTGAGAGGGGATGGGCAATAATCCACCACGCGGGCCCAGTGCGGGTTGCTGGATGTCATGCCTTCGAATTTTTGGTTCTAGGACATTTCGCCGGTTTCCTCACGATGTTTTCTTCATCGTTTTGAGAGCAGTGGTAATTAAATAATTTACACGAAGTAAAGCGCCTATCTGGGCTCGAACCCACGAACTACTACTTGTAAGTCGCGGCCGACACCACTGGGCCACCACTGCTCGCCACAACATACAAACCAAGAACATAAAAATATTTACACAAACATTCTACATGGGTTTAGCATTGCATATAAATTTGCCGAAGTCAGGTTCTTGAGCAATTAGAGCGTTCAGAAAATTAAGTCCACAACTGTAGGGGCATGTTGAGGGTAAGCGAGAGTGGTGCCACGTACAGGCAGCGCGGGGCACAGGCGCGCGACACCCGTGCTAGCGTGGTCGCGTCGTCGATCATATTGTTCAGCAATAAGAAGTAGTGCATCAACAGCACACACTTGCGTAATTCTAGCGTGTCCACTATTCCCACGACAAACAAAGACGGATACAAATAGGGATAGTACTGTACCCGAACAACTTTTATATAGGTATCGAGCAAATTTGCGTTGAACGCATTCTATTACTATCTTATACTTTTGCTCGTGCGGGTGAGATCCACACTGTAACGAGCGATCGGTTCAGGAAAAATAAAGCGCAAAACACCAGTATATAAGTGGTTTATACTGATAATCTCCCCGAAACACGTAACAGTAAAATAGATTTAAAGGTAAAATAAGTTAAGGTTAAATAGGTATATTGTAGCGTTACGTTTAGCACAGACAGCTAGACGTAAGCCACGTTTGTAAAAGTAATAGTAATTATAAATTAAAACTAAGAAAAAGGATATAGATAATTAAAATATGGGCCGACTTCGCACGACGTGGGCAGCTAACCAGACAGCAGGTCGGGCAGGAAGACGTGGAATGCCCGCGGTAGGCAGGTGAGCAGGAAATCGGGCAAGTAGGCAGGTGAGCAGGCAGCAAGGGTTGATGGTTAAGGTAGGCAATCGGGCAGGTAGGCAGTAGAATAGGTAACAGGACGGATAGACAGGCAAACGGGTAAGTACGTAGGCACCAAGGAGTGTGGAGGCCGACTATGACTCAATACGCCAAACAGCGAGGCCTTTGATGCCAAGAGATGACCGTTGAGGGTAAGGTCCAGGCAATAATGCTCTCTTTAGGGAACCACACACAATATATTTTATTGGAGCACTTCAGAAAGTAATATCTCTTAAACAAGCTATAAAATTCACAGTTTTGAGAGTTTTCAGAATAGAAAATACACTTGGTATTATAGTACTCAGTAGTCAACTGACTTTCGGCTTTCAGTCCAGATTCAAAACTAAAAAAACTGACGCCCGTTTTTTCCTCGTTCTGACATCCCTTCTAAATTAAAAGTTCAAATCTCAATTAAGAAATCAAGACTAGAAAGAATAAAAAACGGTTCACAGAGGAGGGGCAGTCTGTCGCTGCCCTTATAATAATTTTTAATTTAAGGAAGGTCTAGGGAGCCTATGTTATGTCTATGGCTTAAGAAAATAAAATAGACATATGTCATATCAGATAAAAATGTCAGAGTATAAAATATTCTATGATTTTTAACAAATTTGCAGTAATAATAAGTTTTGGATGTAAAAACAATGAGAGATAACTAAAAATATGCTTTTCACGTGCAAACAGTACAAGGAATACATAAAAATGAGTCATATGAGTTGATACAAAATCAAAAGATATGAAGGTGAGGTTTGTAAAGTGTGTTATAAAATATAAGTAGACTAAGAGATGTGGAATGAATACCACATTTCCACGATGACCCCAGAAAAAATTTCAACTGGATGAAAATTTTGATGGTTGAAATATTATCCTTGATCTTCCACACAACATCTTTCATGCTTTCGTCAAACACTCTCACATGATATGGTTCACATTCAATGACGCATACTCCACAAGGAAATGTTCATTAAAATTACTGAGGCTTATTTTTTTAATAAGGTGTCGTAACCCGCACCTGTTTGAAATCCGTTAAGAAAATATTTACAAGGCATTGGAGGCTTATTTTAAGAGTTTCCAAAACCGCTCTAAGAGTTCAAGAGGAACTCAAGTCTAAGAGGAAATCTAAGAGGGAACTCTCAAGTCTAGGAGGGACTCAAGTCTAAGAGGGACCTAAAGTTAAAGAGGGACCTAAAGTTTGAGAGGGACCTTAGGTTTGAGAGGGATTTCAAGTTTGAGAGGGATTTCAAGTTTGAGAGGGACCTCAAGTTTGAGAGGGAAGAACATATTCACAAGAGGGAAGAAAATATTTACAAGGCATTAGGGGCTTATTTATAAAGTTGCCAAACCGCTCTAAAGAGGATATAAAACATAAAAAACCGGATAAAAAATTGCCTAATAGGTGAAGTGTAAATTGTGAAGAATAAAAAGAAAAGTGCTAGCAAAAGTGAAAAAGAAAAATGATGATGAGGGCCTGAAATAGAAACCAAAAGTTAGTCTATGTACTTGTGAAAGTATGGTTTTAGAATTTTGAGAAAATGAAAAATCGAGCCCACTTTAAAAAAAAAATAGTGTGAAATGTAGGTAGTGTGGGTGATAGGGTGAGTTCTGAAAATTGGGCGTACAAAGAACGTTGCGCCCAATTATTTAAAAGTTGGGCGCCAAACTGTAGCGTTACGTTTAGCACAGACAGCTAAACGTAAGCCACGTTAGTAAAAGTAATTATAAATTAAAACTTAGAAAAAGGATATAGATAATTAAACTATGGGCCGGCTTCGCACGACTTGGGCAGCTAACCAGGCAGCAGGTCGAGCAGGAAGACGTGGAATGCCCGCGGTAGGCAGGTAAGCAAGCAATCGGGCAGGTAGGCAGGTGAGCAGGCAGCAAGGGTTGATTGTCAAGGCAGGCAATCAGGCATGTAGGCAGTAGAATAGGTAGCAGGATGGATAGACAGGCAAACGGGTAAGTACGTAGGCACCAAGGAGTGTGGAGGCCGACTATGACTTAATACGCAAAACAGCGAGGCCTTTAATGCCAAGAGATGACCGTTGCCTCGCTCAACTAAACGGTCAGCATCCACTTCACAATCTCCTGCTCCAATAATACAGTACAACCTCACTATACAGTCTCTATACTATACAGGCCCCAACTCAACACCTCCTGAAGTTACAAAACAAAAAACACTTGTAAGATACAAGGTAAACTTAAATTAAACTCATGTGTTCCTAAAACTATAAATAAATCCTATCTTACACATAAAGGATACAATTTCCATAACGGGCCGTTGATTTGGAAGTTCATTATTTTTTTGTACTTAGTACTCATAAATAGAAAGCATTTTACAAATTTTCAAGACTCGGAAATTTTATGTTTTTTTGTATGGAAAAAAATGAGAATTAGTCCAAGAGCGAGCGAAGCGAGCTCGGGAGCTTAGGGCACCCCGACACGGATAGGTTAGGTTCGAAGGAGATGACGGGTGCTGAAGTGAGCAAACAAAGTGAGCGAACGCAGCTCCCGCCATCTCCTTCATGTTAGGTTACTTTAGACCCTGCAGACAGAAAAAGGAGCCCCATCGACTTCGTTGCTTAAATAGTAATCTTAAACTTTAACCATGGATATTTCCATAACTATGGGGTTCCGTGGGGTAGGGATGGTATAGTGAGGTAGCCCCTCTATCCCCTTGACCCTCCCCCTCCGCGCCCCTAAATCGATGGACGTATATGGAATTTTTAATTCTAACCTGAAAACTTTTACCATGTATATCTCCATAACCATGGGGTTCCGAGTAGTGGGGATGGTACTGGGGGGTAGCCAAACCTCCCCCCCCTCCCCCTCCACTCTCCCCGTGCCAAAAATCAATGGCCCGTAATCGAAATTTTAACCCAACCTACAAGAACTAGAAGTATAATTATTACGGGGAACACCATGTCCATACTGTTCATATATCACAGTATGAAACACCACAGCCCTAACCATTCCTAATATATATGGAACCATGATTAAGGCAAAGCCTGTCCACAGACACCCACAAATACTAGGCCAGCTCTAAACAAAAATATATAGGCTTTCGCCTAAGAAACAAAACACCAACCGACAGAGCTTTTAGAAAATCTGAAACGTACCTATCGGAGTAAGGAAATACCATCGGGTAGATCAATTGGCCCAATGTCAACTCCATGCCACGTTGTACTGAAAGATACCGGCAAATCAGCGCACAGATTCACAACGAAAGGTTAGAGGACGGCCACGAGGTCATTCCTTTTAGCAAGGCAACTTACCGTCGAGGAAAATGAACCCGACGCATAGATCACATAGCAGCATACACACTCAGGTCGCATAGGGAACACGTGGGCCAGGTGTCACTGATCACAACAATAGCGCACAAGCAGCCTTTTTGGTCGCCGGGACGCCCTCACGCGTCCCAAAGCGAAACCGGTTACTCTTACAACAACATTTCAGCAAGACATCGATTATTAGTCAGGGTTTCGCTCCAACCAGCACGTGGCAAGCAGACGACCGAGCTCCCGGTCGCCCGGGATTTCTAGCAGAAAAAGAAAAAACACCGCCTCTCTTGCAAGGCAAAACGTCAAGTTCGTTTAGAAACTCATCGCACAAAAAACTAAACAGTATAATTTCAACTAACCATTTCAACAATTTTATAATTCTTGAAGAAATCACACGGAACAATTACCCTTCTGTAAAATACACCATCTTAGTTCCAAATCTCCTCCTGGTCCTTTAAATAAGCTAACTTCTAATAAAAAGAACGCCCCTGCATTTCAGTGGACCCCTGAGGCTGACAAGGCTTTCCTAGAATTAAAGACTAAACTAGTTCAAGCACCTGTCCTTGCTTGCCCTGACTTTAACCTTCCTTTTGAAGTGCACACTGACGCTAGTAATTACGGTATCGGTGCGATGTTGGCTCAAACAATTGATGGTGTGGAACATCCAATTGCGTACATGAGCCGTTCTTTAAGTAAACCTGAGAGAAACTACAGCACAACAGAACGGGAGGCACTTGCAGTTCTTACTGCTCTAGAATACTGGCGCTGTTACCTTGAGACCGACAAAACCTTTTTAGTCTATACGGACCATTCTTCTCTTAAGTGGTTTATGTCTCTCACTAATCCGACCGGTCGGCTAGCAAGGTGGGGCGTTCGCCTTTCTTCTTTCAATTTTGAAATAAGACACCGCCGTGGTAAAGATAATGTTGTCCCAGACGCCCTATCTAGAAGTGTTCCTGTTGAGGCAATTTCAAACGCTGATGTTTCCACTGCTCCAGTACCTGATACTCAGGATTCTTGGTACCTGAAGATCTTCCAGGGTTGTCAGGCTAATCCTATAAATTTCCCAAACTACAAGGTGGAGAATAATGTATTATACAGGTACATGAAGACTAAGGTCGACCTTACGGTTGAGTTTGCTTGGAAGAGGGTTATTCCAAAAGAACAACAAGGACATATTTTAATTGAGTGCCACTCTCAATCTATTTCCGGTCATTTCGGCGTGTTTAAGACATATAAGCGCTTAACACTTCGTTTTTATTGGCCCGGTATGTATTCTAGCGTAGTTCAATTCATCGCAAATTGTGAAACATGTTTAGCTCATAAACATTCTACCCATGGTGTCTCCGGAAAAATGGGTAGGCCTAAAGACGTTTCTCGTCCCTTCCAAGTTCTATCAATTGACTTGGTTGGTCCGTTGCCTTCTTCCCGGAAACAAAATCAGTTTATTTTCGTTGTGACTTGCTGCTTTTCCAAATATTGCCTTCTTTTTCCACTTCGTCGAGCTACCTCGAATTTGATAGTTAAACATCTTGAGGACGATGTCTTTCTCGTTCACGGAATTCCACAAACTATTATTCTTGATAATGGAAGTCAGTTTATTAGCCGAGATTTAGATAAACTTTTCAAAAAATACAAAATTCCCAACATACATTTCACCCCGAAGTACACTCCACAAATTAATACAGTAGAAAGATACAACAAAACAATAATAACTGCTGTTTCTAGTTTCGTAGATGGGGATCATAGATCTTGGGACTTAAACCTTCCACAAATCCAATTCGCAATTAATAATTCAGTTAATGAGAGCACTGGGTATACTCCATCCTTCTTGGTACACGGAAGAGAGTTAGTCGTTTGTGGTTCTCATTACCTCGAATATCCAGATCCAACAGACCTAATATTTCTACCACGTGATGCTTATGCTGCAAACCTGGGCCAATTATCGCCAATATTCGACAAAGTGCAGGTTGCTTTGTGGGAAGCTCATGTAAAGAATACACAGCATTACAACTTGCGCCGAAAACATGCAGAGTTTAATGTGGGCGATATCGTTTGGAAGCGTTGCTACTTCCAGAGCGATAAAGATGCTCATTTTAGTAAAAAGTTGGCTCCTAAATTTCAAAAATGCCGCGTAAAAGTCAAACGATCACCATTAGTTTACGTCTTGGAAGACATGAATGGTCGCGATCTTGGCGTCTGGCATATCAAGGATCTCAAGCTTAGGATATACCCGTCGTAAGCTAAACTTACGTTCCTATCAAAATATCTCTTTGCGGATTTCAATAAGTTGAAATCCTTTTTCGGGGGAGAGGGGTAATGTAACATAGTGTACATAACGCTGTACATTACTACTACAACTATAAATTTTAAATAAAAAAAAAAACAACCTAACTTAAAAAAAAATAAACAATTTAAAAATATAACTTACTAAGTAAATAACATAAATAAAACTACTAAAAATAATAAATCAACTATTTACATCTATTAGGTACTTAACTATATATACATAACTATAAAACTAAAATTGAACCGAGGTTGTAGTAGTGTAACAAACAAGTGATGCGGACAACCGCATTATTTTATATATACGGAGTAACGGGTTCCTCGTAGCGCCCGCCACCGGCCGCGAGCCGTGCCGGCGCGAGGGCGAGCGAGACGACACCACGGACAGTCCGCAGCCAAAGCTCTTGAGGCACGGACGCTGTCGCTCTGACTAATTTTTAAATCTTGCCTACCGTCATTAAAAAAACGGAATAAAATACATTTTTTATCTATCTAAAACTGGATTGCTTCTCCATACTTTTAGATTAAAGTTTTAATTAATATAAGTGACTGTGATTCCCAAACTTGGGTAAGTTATGCACAATTTTGTATTAAGATGTCTAACGGCCGTTACCTACCTATTTTTATTGTATTATCTTGTATTAATTTTAAGGTACGCGCCCGTCTGAATATCGTAGTGTATTCCTATCCTGTGTGTAATGCTTTGCCTTTCTTTCACTATGTTCTTCTTAGTGTAATGCTTGTAACCGCCTCTGCTAGCGAACATGTACATAATCTATTTAGATTCACGCCTAGAATTCTTCCCGCCCTTATAAGCCCTAATTTGCCAATCTAGTTCTTGCCATGCATACCTAGCGTTTCCCGTGCACCCCTATACCAGCAGATTACTGATGTGACCCTTGTCCCTAGGAATTACGTCACGGTTTTACTGACCGACACCGTATACCGGATCTGTCGCCTACATCACCTGCGTGGAGTGGCCGAGCTACGGGGACTACGCCTGAAGGACGGGAGCTCGCCAGGGAAGTGTGGAAGGCTAGACAAGTGCGCAAGACCTAGGCAGAACCTTATTTTTTTTTTCTTCAATATACCCACATATTTATTAATTCTAAACCTAGTTTTATTAATCTCTTGTACACGTCCTATATACGTGACAATACCTACTGTTTAACTATATTTTACAAAAACTTTTAAATAAATATTGGCTTTATACAAAAATAACATTAAAAAAAAGTTCAAAAGTATGTTCAAGTTCATAAAATATTTTTGAACGATAAATATCTATAGATGTGTGCGTGAGATCATTCATCGCTCGCCGCATGCATTTTCGCACAGCTACGGAGGCTTAAACCTAGCTGCTAATCGTCTCCTCTCTTCTTCGCCTGGCACGTCTCTGCGGAAAAGGAACGCTGAAAAAGGACCATTTGGAAAAAGAGGAAAATGCTAGCTTATGACAAAAATAACTTTGAATTCAAAAGTAACTCGGCATTGCCGGAGGTCATTTATTTATTTTTATTTATTCAATAAAAAGTTCTTGCTGTTCTAACAGTTTGCACCAAAGCGTACAACAAACCAACACACATCACATCACATCATCAGCCTATTCATGTTCCCACTGCTGGGACAAAGGCCTCCTCTCTGTGAGAGGGGATGGGCAATAATCCACCACGCGGGCCCAGTGCGGGTTGCTGGATGTCATGCCTTCGAATTTTTGGTTCTAGGACATTTCGCCGGTTTCCTCACGATGTTTTCTTCATCGTTTTGAGAGCAGTGGTAATTAAATAATTTACACGAAGTAAAGCGCCTATCTGGGCTCGAACCCACGAACTACTACTTGTAAGTCGCGGCCGACACCACTGGGCCACCACTGCTCGCCACAACATACAAACCAAGAACATAAAAATATTTACACAAACATTCTACATGGGTTTAGCATTGCATATAAATTTGCCGAAGTCAGGTTCTTGAGCAATTAGAGCGTTCAGAAAATTAAGTCCACAACTGTAGGGGCATGTTGAGGGTAAGCGAGAGTGGTGCCACGTACAGGCAGCGCGGGGCACAGGCGCGCGACACCCGTGCTAGCGTGGTCGCGTCGTCGATCATATTGTTCAGCAATAAGAAGTAGTGCATCAACAGCACACACTTGCGTAATTCTAGCGTGTCCACTATTCCCACGACAAACAAAGACGGATACAAATAGGGATAGTACTGTACCCGAACAACTTTTATATAGGTATCGAGCAAATTTGCGTTGAACGCATTCTATTACTATCTTATACTTTTGCTCGTGCGGGTGAGATCCACACTGTAACGAGCGATCGGTTCAGGAAAAATAAAGCGCAAAACACCAGTATATAAGTGGTTTATACTGATAATCTCCCCGAAACACGTAACAGTAAAATAGATTTAAAGGTAAAATAAGTTAAGGTTAAATAGGTATATTGTAGCGTTACGTTTAGCACAGACAGCTAGACGTAAGCCACGTTTGTAAAAGTAATAGTAATTATAAATTAAAACTAAGAAAAAGGATATAGATAATTAAAATATGGGCCGACTTCGCACGACGTGGGCAGCTAACCAGACAGCAGGTCGGGCAGGAAGACGTGGAATGCCCGCGGTAGGCAGGTGAGCAGGAAATCGGGCAAGTAGGCAGGTGAGCAGGCAGCAAGGGTTGATGGTTAAGGTAGGCAATCGGGCAGGTAGGCAGTAGAATAGGTAACAGGACGGATAGACAGGCAAACGGGTAAGTACGTAGGCACCAAGGAGTGTGGAGGCCGACTATGACTCAATACGCCAAACAGCGAGGCCTTTGATGCCAAGAGATGACCGTTGAGGGTAAGGTCCAGGCAATAATGCTCTCTTTAGGGAACCACACACAATATATTTTATTGGAGCACTTCAGAAAGTAATATCTCTTAAACAAGCTATAAAATTCACAGTTTTGAGAGTTTTCAGAATAGAAAATACACTTGGTATTATAGTACTCAGTAGTCAACTGACTTTCGGCTTTCAGTCCAGATTCAAAACTAAAAAAACTGACGCCCGTTTTTTCCTCGTTCTGACATCCCTTCTAAATTAAAAGTTCAAATCTCAATTAAGAAATCAAGACTAGAAAGAATAAAAAACGGTTCACAGAGGAGGGGCAGTCTGTCGCTGCCCTTATAATAATTTTTAATTTAAGGAAGGTCTAGGGAGCCTATGTTATGTCTATGGCTTAAGAAAATAAAATAGACATATGTCATATCAGATAAAAATGTCAGAGTATAAAATATTCTATGATTTTTAACAAATTTGCAGTAATAATAAGTTTTGGATGTAAAAACAATGAGAGATAACTAAAAATATGCTTTTCACGTGCAAACAGTACAAGGAATACATAAAAATGAGTCATATGAGTTGATACAAAATCAAAAGATATGAAGGTGAGGTTTGTAAAGTGTGTTATAAAATATAAGTAGACTAAGAGATGTGGAATGAATACCACATTTCCACGATGACCCCAGAAAAAATTTCAACTGGATGAAAATTTTGATGGTTGAAATATTATCCTTGATCTTCCACACAACATCTTTCATGCTTTCGTCAAACACTCTCACATGATATGGTTCACATTCAATGACGCATACTCCACAAGGAAATGTTCATTAAAATTACTGAGGCTTATTTTTTTAATAAGGTGTCGTAACCCGCACCTGTTTGAAATCCGTTAAGAAAATATTTACAAGGCATTGGAGGCTTATTTTAAGAGTTTCCAAAACCGCTCTAAGAGTTCAAGAGGAACTCAAGTCTAAGAGGAAATCTAAGAGGGAACTCTCAAGTCTAGGAGGGACTCAAGTCTAAGAGGGACCTAAAGTTAAAGAGGGACCTAAAGTTTGAGAGGGACCTTAGGTTTGAGAGGGATTTCAAGTTTGAGAGGGATTTCAAGTTTGAGAGGGACCTCAAGTTTGAGAGGGAAGAACATATTCACAAGAGGGAAGAAAATATTTACAAGGCATTAGGGGCTTATTTATAAAGTTGCCAAACCGCTCTAAAGAGGATATAAAACATAAAAAACCGGATAAAAAATTGCCTAATAGGTGAAGTGTAAATTGTGAAGAATAAAAAGAAAAGTGCTAGCAAAAGTGAAAAAGAAAAATGATGATGAGGGCCTGAAATAGAAACCAAAAGTTAGTCTATGTACTTGTGAAAGTATGGTTTTAGAATTTTGAGAAAATGAAAAATCGAGCCCACTTTAAAAAAAAAATAGTGTGAAATGTAGGTAGTGTGGGTGATAGGGTGAGTTCTGAAAATTGGGCGTACAAAGAACGTTGCGCCCAATTATTTAAAAGTTGGGCGCCAAACTGTAGCGTTACGTTTAGCACAGACAGCTAAACGTAAGCCACGTTAGTAAAAGTAATTATAAATTAAAACTTAGAAAAAGGATATAGATAATTAAACTATGGGCCGGCTTCGCACGACTTGGGCAGCTAACCAGGCAGCAGGTCGAGCAGGAAGACGTGGAATGCCCGCGGTAGGCAGGTAAGCAAGCAATCGGGCAGGTAGGCAGGTGAGCAGGCAGCAAGGGTTGATTGTCAAGGCAGGCAATCAGGCATGTAGGCAGTAGAATAGGTAGCAGGATGGATAGACAGGCAAACGGGTAAGTACGTAGGCACCAAGGAGTGTGGAGGCCGACTATGACTTAATACGCAAAACAGCGAGGCCTTTAATGCCAAGAGATGACCGTTGCCTCGCTCAACTAAACGGTCAGCATCCACTTCACAATCTCCTGCTCCAATAATACAGTACAACCTCACTATACAGTCTCTATACTATACAGGCCCCAACTCAACACCTCCTGAAGTTACAAAACAAAAAACACTTGTAAGATACAAGGTAAACTTAAATTAAACTCATGTGTTCCTAAAACTATAAATAAATCCTATCTTACACATAAAGGATACAATTTCCATAACGGGCCGTTGATTTGGAAGTTCATTATTTTTTTGTACTTAGTACTCATAAATAGAAAGCATTTTACAAATTTTCAAGACTCGGAAATTTTATGTTTTTTTGTATGGAAAAAAATGAGAATTAGTCCAAGAGCGAGCGAAGCGAGCTCGGGAGCTTAGGGCACCCCGACACGGATAGGTTAGGTTCGAAGGAGATGACGGGTGCTGAAGTGAGCAAACAAAGTGAGCGAACGCAGCTCCCGCCATCTCCTTCATGTTAGGTTACTTTAGACCCTGCAGACAGAAAAAGGAGCCCCATCGACTTCGTTGCTTAAATAGTAATCTTAAACTTTAACCATGGATATTTCCATAACTATGGGGTTCCGTGGGGTAGGGATGGTATAGTGAGGTAGCCCCTCTATCCCCTTGACCCTCCCCCTCCGCGCCCCTAAATCGATGGACGTATATGGAATTTTTAATTCTAACCTGAAAACTTTTACCATGTATATCTCCATAACCATGGGGTTCCGAGTAGTGGGGATGGTACTGGGGGGTAGCCAAACCTCCCCCCCCTCCCCCTCCACTCTCCCCGTGCCAAAAATCAATGGCCCGTAATCGAAATTTTAACCCAACCTACAAGAACTAGAAGTATAATTATTACGGGGAACACCATGTCCATACTGTTCATATATCACAGTATGAAACACCACAGCCCTAACCATTCCTAATATATATGGAACCATGATTAAGGCAAAGCCTGTCCACAGACACCCACAAATACTAGGCCAGCTCTAAACAAAAATATATAGGCTTTCGCCTAAGAAACAAAACACCAACCGACAGAGCTTTTAGAAAATCTGAAACGTACCTATCGGAGTAAGGAAATACCATCGGGTAGATCAATTGGCCCAATGTCAACTCCATGCCACGTTGTACTGAAAGATACCGGCAAATCAGCGCACAGATTCACAACGAAAGGTTAGAGGACGGCCACGAGGTCATTCCTTTTAGCAAGGCAACTTACCGTCGAGGAAAATGAACCCGACGCATAGATCACATAGCAGCATACACACTCAGGTCGCATAGGGAACACGTGGGCCAGGTGTCACTGATCACAACAATAGCGCACAAGCAGCCTTTTTGGTCGCCGGGACGCCCTCACGCGTCCCAAAGCGAAACCGGTTACTCTTACAACAACATTTCAGCAAGACATCGATTATTAGTCAGGGTTTCGCTCCAACCAGCACGTGGCAAGCAGACGACCGAGCTCCCGGTCGCCCGGGATTTCTAGCAGAAAAAGAAAAAACACCGCCTCTCTTGCAAGGCAAAACGTCAAGTTCGTTTAGAAACTCATCGCACAAAAAACTAAACAGTATAATTTCAACTAACCATTTCAACAATTTTATAATTCTTGAAGAAATCACACGGAACAATTACCCTTCTGTAAAATACACCATCTTAGTTCCAAATCTCACCCTACCAAGTCTCCATAGCCCAATTTATAACTAAATTCGCGTGATCCCCGGGTGGTGCAAATCAGGTGACAATAACTGGTGGTAGGTTTCGACCGAAGGCTTGCGACCACCCACCGGGCAAAGACGTACCGCCAAGCGGCCTAGGCGTGTTCCGGTTACGATGCTCGGTGTAGCCAACTAGAGGAGTTGGGTCGAAACAGCTGTTTTACTGCTGGCAGACCAGCCTGACGCGCTCTGTTATAGATGTATCGGGAGACTAGTCGCGGAGGGTAGTTGGGACAAACCCACCGCACTATTCCCAAACCACTGCTACTCCTAAAAGCTAGAATAAACAGTGGCGACCACCAGAAAAGCGCCGAGGCAATGAAGCTCGACGAAGTCCCGGAGAATGAATTTAACTGTCTTGGATCCCGCAACGAAATTAATCAGAAAAGAATAACGGAGCGGAGGGTAGCGGGATCCTAGGCACGGTGCGCCGCTGGCCAACCGCAGGTAGTTGGGGGCCCAAGTAGTGTGCCAGCCACACATGAAAGGCTGCCCCGCCAACTGTCGAAAAATCCTGGAATGCACCATCGTGCTGGTTGGCGACCAGATGGGGAGGGCCCGGTGGATATTCCGGGGGGGCTCGGGCGTCCCCGCAGTCTCCGGACTAGTGCCCCAATGATGTCGTCTTTTCAGTGCGTGTCTGAAGGGTAGCAGCGTAGAACCTCGTCTCATTTCCTTCTTCTCCCCTCCATTCACCCTTCTACAATGATGCCAAGGAAAAAGAATATTATTTGACTTAAACAGCGGCTGCACCCCTTCCCCCACGAAGTGCACCTCACCAACATTCGAGGTCTGCACTCAAATCTCTTTGCAGTCCACTACCACCTGGAGGCGGAGAAACCAGCGCTGTTTTTCCTTACGGAGACGCAGATACCGAGTCCGTCAGACGTGTCGTACTTATCTTACCCAGGGTTTACCCTGGAGCACAATTATAAACCGCGCGTGGGTGTGTGTATGTACGCCCGTGACGATACTTGCTATCGGCGAATCCGTAACCTCGGACTCACCGTCCGCGTACCGCCACATAGTGCTGCTTGACAAGGTGGGTAAGCTGTTCGAGCGGATAATCGCTGCCTGCCTCGTCAGCCACTTGTACAGAGAGGGGCCGGACCTCGACGAAAGCCAGTTTGGCTTTCAGCATGGGCGCTCCACCATCCACGCGATACCGCAGGTGAGAGTCCTGGCGGAGGAAGCTGTGTCCCGGGGTGGGGTGATGTTGGCGGTGTCCTTGGACATTTCCAACGCCTTCAACACCCTGCCCTGGAGTTGTGTTCGGGAGGCACTGCGGTATCATCGAGTGCCTCCTTACCTCCGCCGCATCGTCGGGGCTTATTTGGCGGAGAGGTGTGTCACCTACGTGGGACGTGATGACGTCAAAAACCAGCACCGCATGTCGTGCGGTGTTCCACAGGGCTCGGTCTTGGGCCCGCCCCTGTGAAACATCGGGTAAGACTGGGTGCTGAGGGGCGAACTCCAACCGGGCGTAGACCTGACGTGTTACGCGGACGATACGCTGGTCACCGCCCGAGGGAGTTCATACAGGGAGGCAGCGTTGCTGGCGACGGCTGCGGTCCCACAGGTGGTGAGCCGCATACGGCGCCTTGGCCTGGAGGTGGCCCTCAACAAGTCGGAGGCCATGGTCTTTCATGGCTCCCAGCGGGCACCACCGCCCGATGCCCACATCGTCGTCGGGGGGGCTCGAATCGCTGTCGAGTCAACCATGAAGTACCTGGGATTGGTGCTCGACAGCCGGTGGAATGTCGGCCTCCACTTCCGGCGGCTGGCGCTCAAGTTGTTGGGCGTGGCTGGGGCGCTGTCAACGCTGCCTCCCAATCTGGAGGGCCCGAGCGCTGCCTGTAGACGGCTCTACGTGGGGATCGTGCGATCGATGGCCCTGTCTGGGGCCCCGATCTGGGCGCCTGACCTGACGGCCGGCAGCATCGCTGTTCTGCAAAAGCCGCAGAGAGCGATGGCCGTCAGAGTCATCAGGGGGTATCGCACGATCTCCTACGAGGCGGCTTGTGCACTGCCCCGCCCTGGAACCTGGAGGCGAAGGTACTCGCGTCACTGTATCGGTGGCGCAAGGAAGCGTGGGCGCGGGGCGAGGGGCTGATGCAGCGACATATGGAGTTGCGTCTGTCTCAGCTTCGCGAGGTCCTGGTGGCAGAATGGATGAATCTTCACGTCTGAATCCTGGTGACGCGCGGCCCCCTCCTTCTTCTGATGGATTCGAGACGAGTATGTCGGACATTCGTATCCATCAAAAAGATGTCCGTAGGGTGCTGCGTAACCTCGACGTGAACAAGGCTAGCGGCCCTGACGGAATACCAGCAATTGTTCTTAGAACCTGTGCGCCTGAATTGTCTCCGATCTTGACACGCCTATTCCGCCTTTCTTATGAGGCTGGAAAAGTGCCGAATGCTTGGAAGCAGGTTAACATACAGCCCGTGCCCAAGAAGAGAATTCGAGCTGACCCAGCCAACTACAGACCCATATCTGTAACCTGCATACTCTGTAAGAGTATGGAACGTGTACTCAATATTAAACTCCTGGCATACCTAGAAGCAAACGCCAATACGGCTTCCGCCGAAATCGGTCTACTGGGGATCTTCTAGCGTATGCCATTCACATCTGGAGTGAGGCCATCAAGAGGCACGGGGAAGCGATTGCCGTCTCCTTAGACATCTTGAAGGCTTTCGATAGGGTCGGGCACGAAAGCCTTATTGGTAAGCTTCCTTCATTCGGTTTGCCCGGTGGTCTGTGTAATTGGATTGCTGACTTTCTGAGAGATCGGTCCATTCGAGTGGTTATCGATGGCTGCTCGTCGAACCACTTGGATATTAATGCCGGGGTCCCTCAGGGGTCGGTACTCTCAGCAACTTTATTCTTGCTGCATATTAACGATCTGCTAAAACCTACCTTTGGGTATGCAGGCGACAGCACTGTTGCTGAGAGATACTTGTCCAACGCTCGTGCTACCGGGCCTCAGATCCAGACTCTCCGGGAGGCCACGGTGGAACGCTTGAACCTGTCCTTGCAGGCAGTCTCCGAATGGTGCAATGCCAATCTGGTCAAGTTTAATGCTGTTAAAACCCAGGCGTGTCTTTTTTCCGCTAAAAAGAGCCAATTTCACCCGGCTCTAACTTGCCGAGATGTAACCGTGCCAATAACTGACCATCTTGAGCTTCTTGGCGTTACATTGACATGACTCTCAAATTTGGCCCATACATTGAGGCAAAGGCTCAGCTGGCTGCCAAAAAGCTGGGGATCCTTGCAAAGTTGAGAAGGTACTTCACGCCAGAACAGCTGCTCAGTTTGTATCAAGCGCAAGTTTCGATCATGCATGGAATACTGTTCTCATCTCTGGGACGGATCTGCGAAATACCAGCTTGTTGCTTGTTATTTTCTTTTTAATATCTCTTTGCACATGCTGAGATAGGAGCATTTTTGTCTCGCACGAGTTTATTTATTTTATTTTTTTATTATTGTTTGTGTTTTTCTTATCTCGTGTCCCCTGTGCGGGTCACATTTAAACATTTTTTCTTTCTTTCTTTGATGCACTAGAGTCGATCGGAAAGCGGGCCATGAGGCTCATCGGCGATGAGGCACTGGTCGCCTCAAAGCTCCAGAGTCTTGAACATCGTCGTCGAGTTCCTAGCTTGTCGGTTTTTTATCGAATACATTTCGGGGAGTGTGCGATGGAATTGCATGATCTAATTCCGCCCAGCCCGTTTTATCATCGGACTACCAGACGTACGGCGATGCGCCATCGGTACATGGTGGAAATCCCTCCCATACGCACTAAACGTTTTGAGAATACTTTTATTATGCGAACAGCTAAGGAGTGGAATTCCCTGCCGGAGTCTGTGTTTCCCGATAGCCACAATCTAGGGGTCTTTAAGTCAAGAGTGAATAGGTTACTACTAGGCAAGCATGCTCCATCGTAGACCACATCATCGCTTACCATCAGGTGAGATAGTGGTCAAGCGCGAGCATATAATAAAAAAAAAAACTTGGTGAATATCGATCAGCTTTTCTGACAAACAAAAACCTTAATAAAAGGTATGTTGAAAAGAAAAATCCTGAATTTGTCAAATAAAATTATTATCACCATTAGTTGCATGGCAACCATTCAAAATGGCCATACTACTACAGACAATACATAGCACAACTATAGTAGAGACATGGTCTCCCAGCCAAAATCACACCATGGGATTAGGCAAGTAATTCGGAGTTGAATAGACAACCCGCAAAGGCGTCAACATAGACAACCCGCATAAGCGTCAAATCCAATGTCCTAATCCAGGAGTCAACATTACCAGTTAAAAAAGATTGTAAGACAGATACTACCTTAGAGCAATTCGATTTAAGGACCTTTGTACTTTGGATCGAGTTTAACTTGATTTCATTCCTCATTTTTAATAAGAACAAAATGGCCGACATCAAACTTTACCAGTTTGGTCCTTATCTTTAACAAAACGAGACTTCTCATAGCTAGCACTATCAATCTATCCACTACCAATTCAGTGGTTCAAACTTCAAAATTCAATCTTTTCACGAGAGAATATTCGACTTAACGTCGAAATAAAATGGAAGTGACTCACCGAGTATTCCATTCCAAAGTTTTGCGCTTTAAACCTCACAGCTGTTGTCATAACGTTCGGCTACCACCTGCAAACTGCTAGCCTGCCGTTGGTCTCAACCTCTTAGATGTTGTCACGCCAATCTTCGCATTCAGCATCCGAACCGCTAGCCTTCAGCAGAAGCTACACTGCGACGCAATAATATGGTATCTGAAACATAAAAAAACCGGCCAAGTGCGAGTCGGACTCGCACACGAAGGGTTCCGTACCATTATCGCAAAACACTGCTTAAAAATCACGTTTGTTGTATGGGAGCCCCCCTTAATTTATTTTATTTTAATTTATTAATTAATATTTTTTTAAGTAAATATACAACTAAACATTCTGTGAATATTTCAAGCGTCTACCTGTTGCCGTTATAAATATCGAGCAAAAAACGGCAAAAATATCACGCTTGTTGTATGGGAGCCCCCCTTTAATATTTACTTTATACTGTTATTAGTATTTGTTGTTATAGCGGCAACAGAAATACATCATCTGTGAAAATTTCAACTGTCTAGCTATCACGGTTCATGAGATACAGCCTGGAGACAGACGGACAGACAGACAGACAGATGGATCGCGAAGTCTTATTAATAGGGTCCCGTTTTTTATCCTTTGGGTACGGAACCCTAAAAATGATACGAGAGTACATGTTCTCACAGTTATCTTAACCATACACAGCTTTGATGGAAATTAACCGTTGCAGCGGTGTAGTAACCTAAAATGGCACGGTATAATGGGTTATATTATATACACACCGAATGTGAGTGCAGAGTCCCTACCTAAATCATGAACAACACATTACAGTGTCCAAGTGTCCAGGTAGGTATATGGGCTTTAGAGAATCCAATGAATGCCATAGCGTCAGTGGCATTTTAATTCGCCACATACTAGGCCCAAACTATCTAAAGACTAATCTCGATTTGAAAATAAGAAGCATTGAAATCACATAATCAAACTCCATTAACTCAAAACTAATAATTTCACTACAAATTATCATGATTTCCAGAATTATGCGTTTGGTACGGGAACCGATCACTTTTCCGAAACTTTTTTGTTCGAATTTCATTTTAATGAAAACTATTGACCGACGTCTTTTTTGCTATATGCATTATTTGACATATTTTCAGATCATCGAAGTATCTTTATTGGGACAAACCGACCGCACTATTCCCAAACCACTGCAACTCCTGAAAGCCAGAATCAACAGTGGCAACCACCAGAAAAGCACCGAGGCAATGAAGCTCGACGAAGTCCCGGAGAATGAATTTAACTGTCTTGGATCCCGCAACGAAATTAATCAGAAAAGAATAAAGGAGGAGTAGGAAAAAATATAAATTTCCACTTCCCTCCATATCAAGCAGGAGATAGAACAAACAAGGCCAATAGGCACAAAGGGTCGTTTACAACTGGGATGAGCCCAGTTGCCTAGCACCACGGATAAAAAATAGGATTAATATTAATGGGTCCTAGCATTGTGAGCTGTTTTATTTGATTCCAATAATAGGTATGGCAAAAACGCTTGAACGCACGGAAATTTGTTCTAGTTTCCACAAGGTCCGTATAGTAAACAACTCCTGATGCAGCCTGTACATTATTCAACATAATATTGCGTTTATTCTGCGAAAGAATACACTCCCATAAGATATGATGTGCAGATTGTACATATTCGCAGACAGATGTAGAATACTGACATAAAGGCGAGGCAACAAGCGTGAAGGAAAATAATTTACTTTTAAAGTTACCATGCCCCGTGAGAAATTGGGTATCACAGTGATCCACCTCCAGCCACGTCTTGGCCAGCCGCACGCGAACGGATGGAAAGAATTGGTGGAGGTGTCGGCCCTTGATGGAATTATCCCAACTACATTGCCATTCGGCTAAAAGTTCTTCCCAGACTGCAATATGTGGTTTAAATAATCTAGAGTTTTCTCACGGTCACTCCGCGTTAAAAAATCCACGTCCATGGTCTCTTGTGCGGAATAGAACATTGCAGCACGTCGCTGCACTTCAAGGGAGACTGGAAGTACGCCAGCAAGTACTGGTAAGGCCTCAGTACTAACCATCCTGTATGCTTTGCATAAGAATATCAAAGCCAAACGCTGACTCTGAAGTAATTTACGTCGTACCGCCCCTATTGTGGCCCTATCTTCGAAGTATCATGTAGCATAATATATGTATTATTTTACCGAACAACATTTCGCCGATTTACAAAATAAATTTTGAACTTATTTCATTTGCCATATTTTCACCACATCGAAACAACATTTTACGGAATATTATTTGGTCACAAATATATTGCCAGTTACTTGGTAGCATTTACAATTTATACACCGCTGCAACGGTTAATTTCCATCAAAGCTGTGTATGGTTAAGATAACTGTGAGAACATGTATTCTCGTATCGTTTTTTTATGTTTCAGATACCATATTATTGCGTCGCAGTGTAGCTTCTGCTGCAGGCTAGCGGTTCGGATGCTGAATGTGAAGATTGGCGTGACAACATCTGAGAGGTTGAGACCAACGACAGGTTAGCAGTTCGCAGGTGGTAGCCGAACGTTATGACAACAGCTGTGAGGTTTAGAGCGCACAACTTTGGATTGGAATACTCGGTGAGTGACTTCCATTTTATTTCGACGTGAAGTTGAATATTCTCTAGTGAAAAGATTCAATTTCGAAGTTTCAACCACTGAATTGGTAGTGTATAGATTGATAGTGCTAGCTATGAGAAGTTTCGTTTTGTTAAAGATAAGGACCAAACTGGTAAAGTTTGATGTCGGCCATTTTGTTCTTATTAAAAATGAGGAATGAAATCAAATTAAACTCGATCCAAAGTACAAAGGTCCTTATATCGAATTGCTCAAAGGTTTGGTCGTGGAGTTGCGGAAACCAGCACGTTTTAACCTAACCTTTTTTTTTTTTTTTTTGGTCTCGCTGGGTAAACCTAACCTAACCTAACTGCGTTGAGGATAGGCACGTGCGTTCAGTGTAATATTTTCAAACCTAGCTATCATTCCTTCCAATTAGTATTTTGGTATCCAAGAAATAGGAAAAGAAAACAAGGTGGACAGTTTCGAAGGTGGGAAGACGAAATAAAGATCATAGCAGGGAAAATATGGACCAGGAAAGCGCTAAACAGAACAGAGTGGAAAGAAATGGAGGAGGCCTTTGCCAAAGTTGGGCAAACAGACCGAGTTGTCGGTGTCACCGACTCGGTAGAGTCGTTAAGATAAGTTTTAATTATTGTATAAAAAAATAGTGTCTGAATAAAGGCTTATATTATTATTATTTTCGAAAAACATGGACTGTTTCTTAGCTCTTTGGCTAGTTTAAACTACATCAACGGGACAAAGCCAAGTCAATGTAGAGTGTGGTGAATTTTTATGATGAAGACAATTTGCATGAACTTTCTTACTATTCTACAGGTGTTTAGAATTGCAGCCTTTTGAAGGGTAATATAGATTGAATCGTTCAAGTTTATTAATTTGAGGCTATGGTGGGGATGGTTTGGTATAACACCTGTAGTGGAGACAACTATGGGTACGATGTAAACTTTTTCTTGCCTCCAGATTCTGATCACTTCTTCCTTGAGTTCCGCATATTTACTTATTTTCTCTCCTATCGTCTTTTGCAAATTGTGTGTGTTGGGGACTGCAATGTCTATCAGGTAAGTAACTTTACTAACTTTATCTAGGAGAATAATATCTGGTCTATTGAAGTGAACGGTTCTGTCGGTTAGTATAGCACGGTCGTAGTAGAGTTTATGTGTGGTGTTTTCTAGAACAGTTTGTGGGACGTATTTGTAGTAAGGAGTGTTTGTATCTTGTATGAGTTTATGTTTGATTGCTAGTTTTTAGTGGGTGTCATTTGCTACCTGATTGTGTCTGTGTGTAAAGTCAGTCTGAGTGAGCGTTGTGCATGCTCCCGTGATGTGTTGTATGGTCTCTGGCTGACTGTGACACTTGCGGCATTTGTCATTCGTTATTGTGGGGTCTTTGATTATGAATTTCCTGTAGTTTTTAGTATTGATGATTTGATCTTGTATTGCTATAATAAACCCTTCAGTTTCCGGGAATAAGTTACCTACCTTAAGCCACTTATTTGAACCTATCATATCTATGTGGGATTGTTCTAGATCGTGTGGGTGTCGTCCGTGCAGTACTTTCTTTTTCCACTCTTCTACCTTTTGTTTTTGAGGGTCATTATTAATATCGTAAGTTGTTTTTCTTCGTTTAGATTAAGGGGGGTGTAGTTAATATCGTTTGTGACTATGGTTTTATGTATACTACTTGTTTGAGATTTTGTGAAAAAGAATGACTTTAATCTAGTGATTTGTTTTTGCCAAAGGTAATGAATGTCTATCAGGCCTCTCCCTCCGTTTTGTCGTTTAATAGCAAGTCTTTCTATTGCCGATTTAGGGTGAAGGTTGTTGTGTTTAGTAAGTGTGGTGCGTGTAGTTCTCTCGATCTGCTGGATGTCAGTTTTCGACCACTTGATCACTCCAAATATACACACATCAGCCACATCAGTGTTTGGCACTATTTAGTATTAAGATTGTACACATACAGTGTTTGGTAATAAATGTTTTCTTTCTTTCTTTTCTTTCAAATTAATATGTTAGTATAGGTATCGCAGAGGTGTTTAGTGCCTTTATTAAATGTTTTCCTGAGAGTTGTGTTTTACATACTGCGATTACTCTCCTCTTGTATTCGGTGTTCAGTGTGTGTTTAATTGCTGTGTGATCTAGTCCTTTGAGCTGCCTGTATCCTAAATATTTATACAAATCTATTGGTTCCATTGCTGTGATTGTTTCATTATTGTTAATTGCATAGTCACCAGGTTTAATTTTCCCTCTTATTATGTGTACTGTTTTGCATTTATCTAGTCCAAACTGCATGTTTATGTCTTTACTGAATTCTGTCGTGATATCTATTAATTTTTTCATATCTTTTTCAGTTCTTGCGTATAATTTTATGTCATCCATATAAATAAGATGAGAGATAGTGGTTACTTCTGTTGTGTGTTTAAGGCAATATCCGACCTGACTGCGTTGCAGTAGATGAGACAGGGGGTTGAGAGCGGGGGAACCCCCCACAGCGCATACGTCCTCGTCGTGTTCCCCGGTAACGACCCAGTTCTGACCACCGTAACGGAGTGGCAGACTGGGCTCGGCCAAAGTGCGCTGTGCGATCGTAGCTTTTATTTTATTCACTTGCGGTAACTGCGATCCTTGCTGTGACTATGTCGAAATCTGTGCGGGACGCCTGCGGGCGTTTCTCAAAAGGCCCTTCTCAGGGCCAACCCAAAGGCCCTTCTCAGGGCCAACCCAAAGGCCCTTCTCAGGGCCAACCAAAAGGCCCTTCTCAGGGCCAACCAAAAGGCCCTCCTCAGGGCCACAGCGACGCTTCAGCGTCAGAGGAGCGGACCTTTTACAGAGAAAGGGCGGACGAGGAGTCCGACAACGAGTCCGTTTTGTCGGACGCTAGCTCGATGGTGATCGAGGATTCTCGATCACGATCGAGATCTCGAAAGCGGGCCTTCGTGAAGGACGGTTCTGATGGCTCCTCGGCCTCGGGTTCGGCAAAGGAGCCTAAGAAGAAGGTCAAGGCCAAAAAGCCGATGACAGTGGCGGACACCCACGACGTGGGTCTCGCTGGTGCCCAACGCCATTTGGACCTGGCTCGGCGTACGCAGCTCCAGCAGGAGTTGGAAGAGTGGGTTGAGGCCAAAGAGCAACGAGCGCGCGTCTCCCGGGCCGGCTCTGGGTACGGCGCATCCCGAGTTCATTACTCTGACCACTCTCTGGCCGAGCTGGAGCGGATGGCGGTGGAGGACGAGGAGGAGATAGTGGTGGTCGCCACCAAGTCCTCCCACCTGAAAGGGACTTTTCAGAAGTCCTTTAAATGCAGGGCCGCCAGCATGCGTAGCATCGTTGCGGAGCTGGTGCAGAGGCAGGCGACCGACGAGACGCGGCAACTGCAGGCGAGGGTCGATCACCTGCAGTCGGAAGTAAGCCAGCTGCACCAAAAGCTGGCTGAGGCCACGGCCCGGCCAACCCAGGCTGAGCCGAGACCTGCGGCAGAGGTCCCCGCCTCCTCCAACCTTGAGGATATCATCCGCAAGGTTGTGATGGAGGAGAGGGACTTCACGAGGGCCTGCATAGCAGGTATAGAGGACCGACTCCTGCCGGAGAAAAGTTACCGGTTGCCACTTGCCGCAGACAAAAGGAAGGGAGAGCCGGGGCCGACCTCACAGAGGGAGGAGGACTCTCTTCTGCCTGCCGCTACCCCTGCCAACCCTGCTGGCTGGACGAAGGTCGTCGGCAAGGGGAAGGGCAAGGGCAAAGGGGCAACAGCGGTCGTCCCTAACGTCCCCGCCACCGCCACCCCTCCCAGCCAGTCGCAGTCGACAGGCAAGGGGAAGGGGAAGGGCAGGGGCAAAGGGGCGACAGCGGTCGTCCCTAACGTCCCCGCCACCGCCACCCCTCCCAGCCAGTCGCAGTCGACAGGCAAGGGGAAGGGGAAGGGCAGGGGCAAAGGGGCGACAGCGGTCGTCCCTGCCGTCCCCGCCACCACCACCCCTCCCAGCCAGTCCGGCAAAGGAAAGGGGAAGAGAAAGGGGAAAAGGCCACCCCCCAAGGCCGCCAGCGCTGCTCCCACAGCCAGAACCGCCGGCACCAGGAGGAACCTCGTTCCTCCTAAGACCGCAGCCGTCGTGGTGACACTCACCGCGGAGGCTGCGGCGCGCGGAGAGAAGTACGCGTCCGTATTGTTGCGGGCGCGTGCCAATGCCGATCCCACCCAACTGGGGATCGGCAAGGTCTCTTGCCGGCGGACCCAAGCCGGGGCTCGAATCTTCGAGTTCCCGGCGGCCGAGGGCAGTGCCAACGCAGACCTCTTCGCAACGAAGTTGCAAGAGGTCATCGCGGACGCGGCCAAGGTGGCCAGGCCCGTGAAGACGGTGGCAATCGAGGTGTCCGACCTCGATGACACCGTCACCAAGGAGGAGGTGGTGGCGGCGGTCGCAGCATTGGGGGGCTGTAGCGTCGCAGCGGTGCGAAGCCGGGACATCAGGCCCGGCCGCGGCGGCATGGGCACCATTCGCATGGAGTGCCCAGTCGCCGCAGCCAAAGCCGTCCTTGACAAAGGACGGCTAAACGTCGGCTTCAGCTCGGGTAAGGTCCGGGCACTAGCAGCACAGCCCTTGCTTTGCTACAGGTGCTGCGGAGTTGGCCACACCCGGGCCCTCTGTCCGTCCACGGTGGACCGGACGGAGAGCTGTTACCGCTGCGGCAAGGAGGGCCACAAATCCGCCGAGTGCCAGGCCGCCGCGCCGCACTGCGCTGTGTGTGCCGCCTGTGGCCGCCCGGCAGGCCACATAATGAAGGGGAGGATGTGCAATCCTCCCCCTAAGAGGGGAAAAGCTCAGGCGCCGAGTCAGCCTGCCGCTACCGCCGCCGTCCCTGAGGTTGGGGTTTCGGCTGCTGCTGGCCTGGCTGAGGTTGGGGTTTCGGCCACCGCTGGCCTGGCTGAGGAGGAGGGGGGTGCGATGTTCGCCTCCAGGCGAACATCAACCACTGCGTCGCGGCCCAGGATCTGCTGATGCAGGTCATGGCCGAGTGGTTGGTGGACGTGGCGGTAGTTGCCGAGCCTTACTCGGTCCCCAGCCGCTGGCTGGGCGATCGGGACGGCTTGGTGGCGTTGGTGGCGCGGTCTTCTACGGACTCCCCTCCCCTCTCGCTTCTAGAGAGGGGACCAGGATACGTGGCCGCCGCGTGGGGGGATATGGCCCTTGTGGGGGTATACTTCTCCCCAAACCGCCCTCTCTCAGACTTTGAGGACTTCCTCGAGGTTCTCACCGCAGTCGTAGGGAGGGCGGCGCCGCGCCAGGTCGCCATAATGGGCGACCTGAACGCCAAGTCGGTTGCTTGGGAAAACCCGGCTGCCTCCTGCAACGTCCGGGGATGCAAGGACTCGGCGAGGGCCGAGATGCTGGAGGGCCTCGACAGGGATCCGTTTGGGAGGCCATATAAGGCGGCGCGGAACCAATTGCGCCCTTATGGCCCCCCACTTACGGAGACCCTGGAGCCGGCGTTGCTGGATGGGGTGGTTCGGTCCCTGTTTCCGCGCAGGACCGACTTCACCCCACCAACGATGAACCCGCCACGGGGGGTGGTGGCTTCGCCGGAGGAGGAGGTCCCTCCGGTATCAGCGGAAGAAGTTCGCGCGGGGGTTCTGTGCCTCCGCGCGAAGAAGACGGCCCCTGGACCAGATGGCGTCCCTGCACGGGTGGTGGCCATCGCGGCGTCCCTCATGGAGGACAGGTTTCGGGACCTCTTCAGCGCGTGCTTGACGGCTGGGAGGTTCCCGAAACTGTGGAAGGAGGGGCAGTTGTGCCTCCTCCGGAAAGAGGGACGTCCGGTGGACTCCCCTTCGGCATACCGGCCTATCGTTCTGCTCGATGAGGTCGGTAAATTGTTCGAGGGGATCATCGCCACCCGGCTAAATAGCCAGTTGCGGGAAGTAGGGCCGGACTTGTCGGACGCCCAATACGGTTTCCGACAGGGGCGTTCGACGATCTATGCGTTGGCCCTACTTAGAGGCCAGGTGCAGGAGGCGGTGGAGGCGGGGGACGGAGTGTTGGCGGTGTCGTTTGACATTGCCAACGCCTTCAACTCCGTGCCCCACTCGACCATATTGGAGGCACTCCGATACCACGGAGTGCCCCAATATATGCGGGCGGTCCTGGCCAGCTACCTGGAGGACCGAGAGGTCCTTCTGGTGGACAAGACGGCCAGGATCAGGCGTTACAGCGCGGAGTCCGGTGTTCCACAGGGGTCGGTGCTAGGGCCCCCCTTGTGGAACATCGGATTTGACTGGCTCCTACGGGGAGCCCTCCTCCCGGGTACGAGTGTCATCTGCTACGCGGATGACACTCTCCTCGTTACCCGGGGGAGGAATTTTGGGGAGGCGGCCTGTTTGACCTCGGCTGGCGGATCCTTGGTCGCAGGGAGGATCCGCCGGCTAGGATTGAGGGTGGCGCTGAACAAGACCGAGGCCGTGTTCTTCCACGGGCCTCGGCAGCGCCGCCCTCCTGACGCCCACATCGTCGTGGAGGGCGTCCGGATAGAGGTCGGGGCCCAGATGAAGTATCTGGGCCTCGTGCTAGACAGCAGGTGGCGCTTCAGCCCGCATTTCGGCGGGCTGTCGACGCGCCTGCTGAAAGCCGCGGACGCCCTCTCATGGCTCCTCCCAAACCTGGGAGGGCCCAAGGACCGATGCCGGCGCCTCTATGCCGGCATCCTTAAGAGCATGGCGCTCTACTGGGCACCCATCTGGGCGGACTCCCTCCACAGGAGGGAGCAACCGCCATCCGCAGGCCCGAAAGGGCCATTGCACAGCGGGTGGCGAGGGCCTACCGCTCGGTGGGTTTTTCGGCGGCGTGCGCTCTGGCCGGCACCCCTCCCTGGGAGTTGGAGGCATGGGTGCTCGCCAGAGTGTACGAATGGACGGCGCGGCGTAAGGCGCTAGGCGAGCGCCCCGCCGCGGAAGAGCGGGAGGCCGTGCGGCGGGAGGCGAGGGACGCCATCGTCCTCCATTGGACGGAGGACCTCGCCACCGCCGCCTTTGGCCGCCGGACGTTGGACGCGCTCGGTCCAGTCCTGCAGGGCTGGCTCGAGCGGCAACACGGTTTCCTCTCGTTCCGTCTGGTGCAGGTGTTGTCCAGGAGTGTCATTCTGAACTTCGACAGTTAATTATTTCGACACAGTCTCAATTTCGAAAAACACTAGTTCGACTACTCATTGCTTCGACAGAACATATATTCGACAAGCATTAGTTCGACAGATTATACTTCGACAACACACATCTTCGAAAAACACTACTTCGACAGAACCCTTCTTCGACATGCACTTGTTCGACAGATCTCTATTTCGACGGAACATATCTTCGACATAATACTGTTTTGAAATGTGACAATATCGGAGATATATGATAATATCGGATGAGAATAAGATCACGTGTCGGAGTTTCGGACTAAATTGAAGTGGCTGCCGATCCGGTGTCGTCGAGATACCCACATCCTATCTCTTCTCTATGCTATCCTACACAATCCTAATTCTCCTCAGTACATTCGTGAACGCTTTGAGTACTTTGTCCCGAGGGGTGAACCCTGTCGCACTTCCACTTCTCTTCTCCTTCGTACCCCACGTCACACTTCCAGCCACTATGATGGCTCCTTCTCTGTTACTGCAGTGCGTCTCTGGAACTCTCTACCACATTCCCTATGCGACAGCCCTTCTCTGAATACTTGAAGAGGAAAATCCAGTAACATTTTCTTTCGGAATGACATAATATTAATATATGTATATACATATATATATTGTTCTTATGTAAGTATGTGTATTTATGATTTATTTTATATTATTCTAAAATTGTACACTGGACTACTTCTCTTCTGCCTTTTGTAAACTCTCTCTATCACTCTAAGGTAGAAAACTCTTCTTTGAGTGAAACAGGGTACGGTTGAAGCAACGCTAATAACTCGTAAACTATTAGCGGTGTGGTGCGCGGTACAAGGAGAAAAAGGCGCGGCCGGCGAGTCTGGACATGAATTAAAGTGACGCGTTGCACTTTGCGCTGTGTACATTGCCAGGTGACCCTATTATATTTTTTCGACAAAAAGGAAGTATTATTCTATTGTTTTCTTTTTCAAATTACTTTCTTGATATTAGCATAGATTGATTGATTGTCTTGCTACGGGCATTCAAAGCAAAATTGTTTCAACCGTACCCAGTCGCCTACGCCACAAATAAAACCTCATCGGTTTTTTTTCTTTATTTTTGATTGGTCACTACAACTTTATGATAGCTTCATATAAAGAGAAATTAAAATATTATTGTCACATTTCAAAACAGTATTATGTCGAAGATATGTTCCGTCGAAATAGAGATCCGCCGAACAAGTGTAGATCGAAGAAGGGTTCTGTCGAAGTAGTGTTTTTCGAAGATGTGTGTTGTCGAAGTATAATCTGTCGAACTAATGCTTGTCGAATATATGTTCTGTCGAAGCAATGAGTAGTCGAACTAGTGTTTTTCGAAATTGAGACTGTGTCGAAATAATTAACTGTCGAAGTTCAGAATGACACTCGTTGTCCAGACATGGTTGTTTCGGAACGCACCTGCACCGGATCCGGAGGGAGGAAACCCCGGCGTGCTATGACTGCGGAGCAGTAGAGGACACGGCGCAGCACACCCTCGAGGTGTGCCCAGCCTGGGCTGAGCTGCGCCGTGCCCTAACAAGTGTGATCGGGCAGGACCTCTCGCTCCCCGGCGTGGTCAACTCCATGCTGGGGAGTGAGGAGGCCTGGGCGGCGGTTGCCTCCTTTTGCGAGGTCGTGATGTCGCAAAAGGAGGCGGCGGAGCGTGCGCGGGAGGATGATCCTCTCGCGCCGCCGCTCCGCAGGCGGAGAAGGGGAGGGAGAAGGCGGTTGTATAATCGTCTCCTCCCTCCTCCTGGTGGTGATTAGCGGACGAATGGTGCGGGGGCACCTTCGTCCGCATTGCACCAATCACCACCCTCGTTGGGCGGGAACGGCCGGGCACTCGCGGTCGTTCCCGGGCCCCTCCACTAAGGGAGGGGCGTGAAGGCCCCGCTGTAAAGGCGGGCGGTCGTCGGCGGAGGACTGGAAGTAAAGGCTGTGCCGGTTTCCCAGTCCTCCTCCACTCAGACGATGCGGGAGTGCCGCTGGGTTATTTTAGTGGGTATACCGGGTCAGTCAGCCCGGGGAGTCCCACATAGCCCCCCCATCCCCCGATGGGCGGGTATGCTTAATGCATTTTTTCCCAGCGAAACAAAAAAAAAAAAAAAAAAAAAAAAGAAGGGGGTTGAGAGCGAGACAAAACCATATAGGGCTCAGGGAGTCTCCCTGATAAATGCCTTTTCTTACGGCAATGTGTCGTGTTGTTACAACCATGTCTTGGCAAATTAGCTGTAGTGTAGTTTTCCATCGGGACATAATATTTTGCAAGAAGCCTATAATTGTTGAGTTTATTTTATGTATCTGCAGTATTTGGATAAGCCAGGAATGTGGTATGCTATCAAAAGGTTTTTTAGGTGCAGTGTAGGTTTCTATTTTTTGTGGCAGCGTGTTTGTTTATTATGGAATCTATAACAAGTTGTTCCTTACACCCCATGTGACCTCGTCCAAACCCCATTTGCTCTTCTGCTATTATACTGTGGCGTTCTATATGTTTATTGATTTTTGTAGTGATGGCTGACGTTAGGATCTTGTATATTGTGGGTAGGCATGTTATTGGTCTGTATTGGGACGGCTGTGGTGATGATTCAGTTTTTGGTAACATGTAGGTTATTCCTGTAGCGATAAATTCAGATATATTTTGTTTTCCTAGGTCTGTTAAATTTTTAGCTAAGATTTTGTGTAATGATTCTAATTTTTTAAACCAGTAATTATGTATTTTAACAATGCCGCGGGATTTCCAGTTGTGGAGTCTTGCTGTTATACTAGTTATGTCAGACTCAGTTAACTCAACAAATTCCATTTCTTCTAATAAACTCCATCTAGTTTCTTCATCTGTTATCCAATTAGATTTATCGTTATGTTGTACCTGCTCTTCCCATATACCAGACCAAAATGTTTCAAGTTGTTCTGCTGTTGGTAATTCCACGGGTAATGTGTTACTTTGTTGTGCAAATTAAGAATTATCATTTTTACGTTCCTGTACTTTCTTGTATCTTTTCAACCTATGAACTTTTAGTGCTAGTTTCTGTTTCAGAGTATCTAAAAACACTTCTGGTTTCCTATTGTCGCCTTCATGTTTAGTGTGAATAGTCATATTCCTAAATATTGCTTCTACCCTTTTCGCTACCTTGTTTGATCTATTGTTGTTAATGTATTGCGTTAGTCTACAAAGGCTGTTCTAAGTTTTTCTATATCTTTTTCAAGCCTCTGCTGCCAAGCTGGTTTGTTATTATTTCTTGGTCTAGCATTGCCTGTGTATTCTAATTTCTTTCTATTGTAATTTTATAATTAAGTTCTTCTGAAATAACTAATGCTGTTCAGTATATCAAAGTGTGTACATCTATTAATTGTGTTTCTTCGCTAATGTATTGGTTGAGAATATTTCCATTAAATAAATGAACAAGTTGATTTAGTTTTGGTGTGTACCTAAGCTTGGGCAGCTTTGACCGAGCTACCGGGTCCATTCCAGAATATTGAGTAAGAGCTGTTTTAAATTTATCGCGTAGCTCTTAAATACGCATATCTGTGGGACAAGACAAGACAAGACAAAGATATTTTATTTCAACTAGACCACCAAGCGGCACTTTTGAACGTTACATTAAAATGATTCTACCGTGCATTCGGAAAGTAGCTTGTTATGGAGAAGAATGCACAAGAAACTCCATACTTACTCTTTTTTTAAAAAAAAGTTTTTTTACAATATTTAGGAACATACATTATTAAATTCATACATGTGAGGACAATGCACCCAGAATAGCACTACCCACTATACCACCTACAGACATAAAGTATTAGAAGTACTCACACATGTACTGCGCAGTTATATAATAGATACTAGAAAAAAATTAACATCCGAAGCAGTCAAGTTATGACCAATCCCAACTGACGGCGTCCGTTCACGAACATGACGCATGAATTGGCACCACCCAGCTCAACCATTATGAAGGGAACCGGATGATCCAACACACGCGCCACCATCAGAGAGACATTTGAGAGAGCATGACACACTCAACGGCCAGGGCACACACAAGTCAACGAACGACGCATAGGTACAGTAAATGGTAGATTTACAGTTGGGTACATAGTACTCACACACGTGCTGTGCAGTTATACAATACTAAGGAAATTGAGTTTATACAATGCAAATATTAATAATTCATACAGTCTTCAGCAGGTCCAACAATACCTCAAAACAATAATGTTCTGCATATCACTTGTTATTGCGCCCTAGTGGATGTGGATTGTGGAGCAGGACTAGCATTGAGCCAAGCATTTTTATCAGTGATGTAATCCCCCAACTTATAATATGCCAGCCTACATAGTGTGCGTTTTATACAGGTTTTAAACTTCGTCTCATTCAGTTCAAGAATGTGGGGAGGAATTTTATTGTAACATTTTGTACAGTACCCCATGAAAGATGAGGCTACTTTAGCCAGTCTGAAACCTGGTTGAACTAATTGGTCCCTATTTCTAGTAACGTAATTATGTCTGTCGCCGTTTTTACTAAAAAGATGTAAATTTTTTCTCACGTACATGATGTTTTCATAAATATATTGACAAGGAACCGTCATGATGTTAATGTCCTTAAACAGTTCCCTTAGAGAATCGCGCCGGCGAAGATTATATATTGCTCTGACGGCTCGTTTTTGCAGTATAAAAATTGACTCAATGTCTGCAGCCCTTCCCCATAGTAGGATACCGTAAGACATTATACTATGAAAATAACTAAAATAGACCAGTCCCGCGGCATCCACATCGGCCAACCTACGAATCTTTGCAACAGCATACGCTGCCGAACTCAGCCGCCCCGCAAGGGATACCAAATGAGGACCCCATTGCAACCCTGAGTCCAGTGTGATCCCCAGGAAAACCGTTTTATCGACGAATTCTAGCTTCTCCTTGTTTAATATAATGTCACAATCAGTACTTTTGACATTCGGCAAGGAAAATTTTACGCACTTGGTTTTATTACCATTTAAAACTTAATTATTGGCAGTGAACCAATCCTGAACCTGCCGAAGCGCGTTATTTACGTCGTCAACCCGACAAGTACGTCTATTTATTTTAAAAATTAAAGATGTGTCATCAGCAAATAACACCATGTTTAGTTTGTTTTCCAATAAACGGGGTAAATCGTTTATGTATATTAAATGGGATGATTTTCATCGATATCGGTTAGTACCTCAATGTCATTTTCTAACATTACGTTTATACTATCGGTTTGTGTATATGTATGCGTGGTCTGTGAATATGCTTGTGACCTATAGTATGTTTGAGATTGTGTGCTAGGATCTGTATTAGCGGATGACTGTATTTGTTCGTGTTGTATATTTTCTGTTGTGTTTTGTGTTAATGCGATATTGATAACGTTCTCATTAGTTTCTGTTTCTTCTTGTAAATGTATGCGTACTTCTTCTCTTAACTGATCTATTACTTCTTTTGACAGAAGTTTGGTCCTAACTATAGTTCTTCTTTGATCTGAAATCCTTTGTTCTGTCACAGTAATCTCTGGGTATTGGCGTGTAAAAAGTTCATGCAGTTGCTGTCTGTAGGTGGTCATATCGGTCTCTAATTTAGTGATGTATAGGTAAGTTCGCATGATAAAAAGGTTTACTTCTTTGCTCCATCTCATGCGAACTCTTACTTTTCCAGCCTTGGTGGACGCGGGTAAAAAGGAACTAACCTCCCGCGCAACATTCAAGGTCGGATTGGGAGGGACTGTATTTAAACTTGTAATGGGAGATGACGATGGTGATGGCATGGGTGACGATGGTATGGATGGCGATGATGGCCTAGAAGGTGTGTATGAGGCTGTGCTTGGACTGTACGGTTCTACAGGGGTGTTTGTCCTGTCCGTCAGTCTGTCGCCATCGTCGATGATTGCGGCTGTAGCATCTTTATCGGTTGGAGCCCGCCTGTTCAACTCCTCACCGCTGACGGTTCGCATGCTGTGACACCCAGCGTCAGCTCCAGGTGCGCCCCGGCGATCGCCCCCGGGCAGCGGTCCTATACGTTTTCTTTTTGAACGTGTCTCCATGTTGAATGGGTTTCCAGAGCCACGTTAGCCACGCCAGTAATTTCTCAATCGTGTGTCCGCCCCCCACGTGATTAGATGGTCAATCAGGACGTGTGGTTGTTTAGGGGGCTTATTATTATTATTATTATATTATTATCATTCCTATATTTTTTCTAACTATACATATAAAATAACTAACTCAATATTTCATAATTGCGGTTTTTCCGTATTTTAATAATGTATTGTATTAATTTTTATATTATCGGTGAATTTTTATTTTAAAATAACATTAAACGCATTAACGTAGCGTTCAGTATTATTTTATTTTTTTTCTATGCCACAATACGTAATCATACAAATAAATCAATTTGTGTGTTAACATTATTAGAGTCGTTAAAATGTGTAGATAATTTTTTAATTGGCCAATGTCATGGCAATTTAACTGTAGCTAAAATATAAATTCCATTTTCTTACGGATAATATGTAAGTTATACCTATCACCTATATAAACTCAAGCCATAACCGCAAGTAGATACAATTATAAAACATTTCTCTAACTCAGCAGTAATTGCTATTCATCATGAAGTTTTTGCAAGTCGCGCTATTATTCACGTTCTTGATGTTGGTGGCTAATGTGGCAGGTGCTGTGATCGAATTATTAGGATCAGAAGGTAATAAATATATTTGAAATGCTTTTAAATACTTAATGAAATCAACTATTGTGTGGGTCGATCTCAGACCATGCATTGTGATTACATCATTGTACACGACAGACCCTGGCAATAATAATTGGGCTAACAGCTTGCCTGGCTTAATAGTGCTGTAAATGAAAGTACAACCTACAACTACAAACCATATGATTTGTTGTTTGCCAAAATCTCGAAGCCACATTGTGATATCGTTCCTAATGAAAGTATTACTGAACCAGTGGAGGTTAGGCCTAACAAAGCTATTGCTCAATTTAGGGTAGCAAGTAATTAAATGAAACGAGACTTTGTTAAGAAACGTAGAATAACCCATGTCTATAAAGAGGGTGTTTTAATTTTTTTAGGGGAAAACACTGACAAGCAATTTGACAAAAGTTAGCAATAAACTAGGCATGTTCGTAAACGGGCGTCGTCAGTTTGGACTGGTCATAACTAAGCTGCCTCGGCCTATTTTAATACCTATATTTTTTTAAATTGTTTGTTTTACTCTAGACGCTTTTTACGTGCAAGTCTTTCACGCACATCGTTTTCACATATATAATTTTACAACAATAATGATGTAATTATTATGATTTAATCAGAGTTAAGTATGTACTTATTTACTGATTATAAATGTGCCAATGGTTGAATTGAAATAAATGATTTGTGTTTGAGTTTCATTTTCTGGCATCGTGAGCAATAAATAATGATTTGTTTCAGATGAGCCGTATATAACTCAGGATATCCTCAACCAAGCTCGCCGCGATGGAGATGAACGCGACCGCACTATGAGGGGCCGCATGCGATGGGGATAAAGCCATTTTAATGCGCAGCGAATTCAGTTTCATTCTTGGTTTTTGCTGTTATTCAGACAATTAAGCTAAATCTCTGTTTCACGTATTCAAGTTTTATTAAAACAATCTGATTAATTAGTTTTACCTTTTTTATTCCAAATATTTATTTTAAATTTCAAAATATTTTGGGAAATCTTTTAAATAAATATAGACAATATTAAAACAAAAATAAGGACATAAAGATGTTTTTATTGATACATATCTATAATCGTGTGCGTGAGCTCATCTATCGCAGCAATCAACACTCGCCGCATACATTTCCGCACAGCTAGCTGCTAAACGTCTCCTCTCTTCTTCACCTGGCACGTCTCCGCACATTTCAGCTTTGATGTAATCTGGGCTTAGTATAATATTATAAAGATATGTAAAGGACAGTAATGAAGCACTGGTCGAGTCAAAGCTCCTTAGCCTTCAACATCAACGCTGAGTTTCCAGCCTGTCGTTTATTTATCGATTACATTTGGGGGAGTGTGCAATGGAATTGCTTGATTTAATTCCGCCTAGCATGTTCCATCATCAGACTATGAGACGTATGGCGATGCGCCATCAGTTCATGATGGACATCCCACTCATGCACACTCAACGTTTTGAGAATATTTTCATTGTACCTACAGCTAAGGAATAGAATCTGCCGAAGTCTGTGTTGCCTGGTGGCTACAACCTGGGGGTCTTTATGTCAAGAGTGAATATGTTTATTTTTATTTTAAGCGTTCAATCCTATTATTAATTTTGGCTAACACACAGTTAAGTTTTTACTACCAAAATGCACGAGGGATGAGAACTAAGGTATTAGATTTGTATAACAGTGTTTTACGATCTAGGACATTTTAATCTTTACGGAAACATGGTTTCAGGATGACATTATTGACACTGAATTATGTTATAACAGATATCAGGTATACCTGCAAGACCGTGATCTTAATTCAACTGGTAAAAAGACTGGTGGTGGTGTTATGATGTGCGTCAATCGTAAATTTCACAGAAGACGACGTCAGGACTTTCAGTGTGAAGGTGTAGAGATGTTGCATGTTGCACTCTCATCTCGTAGCGTCGGTACTCGGGAAGACTTGCATATAATTCTTCCAATGCATCCAGTATCCCATTGCGTCTGTTTAACATTGGGCAAGCTATAATGGTCGCAATGGCTGTGAAAGGCGATCATAATTATATTCTTATCGGTGATTTCAATTTACCCTGTTTAACATGGAATTATGAAGGCTATTCTATATTAAATAACTGTTCGCTGCAAATAAGAAATGCTGCTCCTTCCTTTGCAGATGAAATTAGCGTATTCGGTTTATCTCAATAAAACCTTAACATTAATACTAATAACAGGATTTTAGATCTATGTTTTTCAACTTTATCCCTCATTGTTAGTAGAAGCGATGACCCCTTGCTCCACGAAGACTTGCATCATCCCGATCTTATCATAACAGCTACCGAATTATTCTTAACACCTTTAGAGGAAGTGCACACACCACGTTGTAATTTGTGTAGGGGAGAGTATGAGGAACTAAATATACACTTTAACAGGATAAATTCGGATGATAGATTGTCAGTTGAAGCGGTTGATGTTGCTGTTGACTTGTTTTACACAGAGGTTAAAACTGGCGTGGAGCCTTTCATTCCCTTAGTTAATAAACCAAAAAGTCGTACATACCCTGTTTGGTACAGTCATGTACTTATAAAAATCATTCGGGAGAAAGTAAAAGTACATAAAGATGGAAAAAACATGGTTACCCCAGTTACTACTGAATTTGCATTGTTGCGTTCTAGACAATACAATGTTGAAGTATCCTCATTTCAAAGCTACATAACTCATACAGAGAAATCGAATAGTCACTCTCCGAAGACTTTCTGGACCTATGTTAAAGGTAAAAGAAGCGGAAGTCAATTATCAAAAACAATGATTTTAAATGAGGAGGCATTTGAGTCGGGTCACGACATTTGTACAGCATTTAATAAATACTTTCATAAATATAAACTATGATCTAATAGGCACAACTCTAACTAGAGGCTCTAGACAATGTGTTATTCAATCAGCGAAGGCAATGTTCGAAATGCGAAAATGTACAAGATTGGCCACTTAACAGTTCGATAGCGCTTGGCATTGCTATGTAGTTTATTTTTGTCAATTCTCCAATGTCGTCTTTGTTGAATGAACTAACAACCTGGTGATTATTAAAATTGAACAATAACTGGTGGCTTTTAAGCCAATTTTCAGTTATACAAAGAATATCAATACTGTTAAAATTCATAAATAATTCTATTTCTAATTCTACACCTTCTGGAATCCGCTGTTGGCTGTCAACAAGGTGACCCTCTCGGGCCAGTGATCTTCAGTCTGGCTATTCACCCAATTATTCGACAGCTTAATTCAAAATTTAACGTTTGGTATCTCGATGATGGAATCCTAGGAGGCGATGTAGACACAGTTTTAGATGACTTGCAATTATTAAAAAACCAACTACATTCTATAGGACTGGATCTAAATTTTTCCAAATGTGAGTTATTTTTATCTGACAGTATCGACAGACATGTGACACTTTCAAAATTCAATGAAATAGCCCCCGAAATCAAAATTATTGAAAAAAGCTCTCTTCGTCTCCTTGGGTCCCCAATCTTCGATGATTCCTTTCCCGATTTTATTGAGGAAAAAATACAAAATTTCAACAACATTTCGGAAAGATTGCTCCAAATTAAAAAAAAATTAACATGCATTCGGCCATCACCATAATTCGCTTTTGTTGTTTTGGCCCAAAATTATCATATTTCCTTCGTGCTTCCCATCTATAGAAGCACCTTCCTCTTTTAGAAAAAATGGACCAAATTATCCGTCATACATTAACTTCAATTTTAAATGTGGCCATGGACGACCGAGCTTGGGCTCAAGCTACTCTTTCCATCCGTATGGGAGGCCTCGGCGTCCGCAAAATTTCAAGTATTAGTTTACCGGTTTTTATATCCTCGGTCCACGGTACTGAGAAATTAATCAGGAATATCCTAGCTCCCATACTGATTAATTTTGATGTGCCGTGCTTCACCGAGGCTATTGGTGCTTGGAGACTCGCTTGCCCAAACTGTAATCCCCCCGACTACCCATCTTCCCAGAGACGGTGGGATGAGCCGCTCTGCAGAGCAGTTCTGGAGCACCTAATTGCCACTTCTGCCACTCCTGCCGAGCGTGCTCGCCTGCTGGCTGTGGGTGAGTGGGAGTCGGGCCTCTGGCTTCACGCACTACCGTCGTCGAACATAGGCACCTTGTTTGACGACACTACTTTCCGCCTCGCTGTTTCCCTATGTCTTAGCGCTCCCTGTTGTTCTCCACATCGTTGCCACTGTGGCGAAGTTGTCAACAGCCTCGGTCACCACGGACTTTCATGCAGCCGAAGTGCGGGTCGCTTCGCTCGGCACGGAAACTTAAACGACATCATCCGACGTGCTCTCGTCACCGTCGGCGTTCCGGCCGTTTTAGAACCCCATGGCCTGGTACGTGACGATGGCAAAAGACCGGACGGGATGTCTTTGTTTCCATGGAAGATGGGTAGGCCTTTAGTGTGGGACGCTACTTGTGTCGATACTCTTGCGCCATCCCATCTTCCGAGTTCATCGTGCTGTGCTGGCGCTGCCGCTGCGGCTGCAGAGAACCTCAAGCGGCGGAAATATAATAACTTAATCGGTAGTTATATTTTAGAGCCGTTTGGGGTTGAAACTCTTGGTCCGTGGGGTCCGAGTGCTCACGCTTTGTTTAAAGATCTTTCCAAACGCCTAGTTGACACTTCGCGTGACCCAAGGGCTGGCTTTTACCTCGGTCAGAGAATAAGCATTGCCATACAACGTGGCAATGCTGCCAGTCTTTTGGGCACATTACCAGTGGACAACGATGTGGAGGAGTTTTTCGACGCCATATTTTAGATTAGTATATTTTTGGTTTAGTTAGTGAGTAGTTTTTGGTTTAAGTGTCTATGTTTGTAGTCTTAGTTAATTAAGTATTTTATACACTGTATACACTTGTATCTAAGTAAATAAAACTTTTCGTTCAACAATAAAGAGCTTCTACAAGTTACAATGCTTAAAGACGCAAGCTCATATTCCAAGTTAGTTTAGAGAACCTCCAGTCGACTCAGCCGCCGTGACAACATTAAAATAGACTAGATTAATGTCGATTAATAACAGGCTACTGTCAATTTTATTATTCAAGGTGGGGTCGAGTTAGAGGCAATGATTACGAATATAGGTATTTTAGTTATTTAAGTATTTTATACACTGTATATACTTTTATCTATGTAAATAAATATCACACTACCCATTAAAAAAAAAACTACTTCTAAATCTTTGTTCATAAATCCAATATATTTGCAACTTATACCCTTGCTGCAATTTCATTGTGCAATACATTGCCGTGTATAGTCCAGCAAGATTCTACAACTGGATAATTCTTTCGCACACGCGGATATATTATTGAGGCTAGATCTCAGTAGTTAATGAAGATTTTTCGTGTGCCTCGTCGGTCGTTACATGAAATTTGGTGGCAATTACGGCCCAATCAGCCTTATTAAGGTTAAGGTTTATTAAGGTTTAATCTTTATACGCACTAGCTTCTACATCCCATAATTCAGGACGTACATTGATTTCGTTGATAAACTTCAAAATCTTTTCGTTTGACCATTCGGTCATGACGAACAAAATAAAATCAACAACGGATACAAAACAACTTCACTAACTAGGCAGTGACAGGACGAGGCGGGGGGAGGCGAGCGAGGGAAAAGAGATGCACCAAACATCAGAGAAAAGATGATATATAGCGATATTGCAGTAAAGTCAAAGCGGGATAAATCATTTGCCATCTAGCTGGCTAGACATTGAATAAATGCGACTTCTATGAAATATAATATTGTCAATATCACCCGACTATACTGCAAGATTGCAGCAATTATTGCACTGTGTTGAGCGATATATTACTTGAGTTTGTTTATAACTACTATATATAGTAGTACGTACGAATGTAACAATATTTATTTTACTATAAAATATCAAATCAAATCATATAATTTATTTGCATAATACATGTTAAAAATGTGTTGCAGGTATAAAAGATACATTGTATTATAACGTAATGAGGTGTGCAAATTATAATAAATTAGGTACTATGGCAACATTAAATATTAAACAGAAAATATATAAAATAATATATTCGTTTATATGTATGTAGGGAAGACTGTAATTGCCAGGAAAAGCCATTATTCCATGGATCCTTTTCGAGCTAAGAGACTGTGAGAGTGAGTGTATTGGAGAATAACGTAAACGACATTCCACCTAGCACGTAGTTTGATCTACACGAACAATCGGTAACTCTCACTGAATTTTTCCTGTTTTATAATAAATTAACAACTCAATTCCAACCATCTTCTTAATCGATCACCTGTCTGATCTTCTCTGTCTCTCTGCGCCAAAAACTGGTGCTTGGTGTTATGTCAAGTTGACATCTGTCAGTGTCATTCGAAATCATATCTCTCTTCAGAACGAAATCTTTAGAAGTGCCGACACGGCCTCCTGATTAATCCGAGGCCGCGAGCATTTAACAATCCTTATATTGCCCCGTCAAATCTCACACACCAAAGAAAGTAATATTCCATTTGGATCCGCTCGTCCATTCCTGACATGCATACCCTGCGATGTCATACGGTGTAGACCGGGCGCACAAAATCCTTTAGATCAACCAACTACTCATCATATGTGTGGACCGGGCGCACTGGGCCCTTTCAACCAACCAACTACTCACAGCGTGGCATGGACTGGGCGTGCTGGGCCCCTTCAACCACCCACCTACTCTCAGCGTGGCATGGACCGGGCGTACTGGACCCCTTCGACCATCCACCTGGACAACGCATGGTGTGGACCGGGCGTGCTGGGCCCCTTCAACCACCCACCTACTGTCAGCGTGGCATGTACCGGGCGTACTGAGCCCCTTCGACCATTTACCTGGACAACGCATGGTGTGGACCGTGCGAGCTAGGACCCTTCGACCACCTACCTACTAACAGCGCGGCATGGACCGGACATACTGGGTCCCTTCGATCATACACCTGTACAACGCGTGGCGTGTACCGGGCGTGCTGGGGCCCTCCGACCACCCATGAACCTACCTAACGTACGGCATCTGAATCGCAACAGATGTCAGGTCGGTCTCGAAGCATTAAGCCCACCCAGATGCCTATCACACCATACCATGCCACATTAGCTGCCGTATGCCGTTTTCCGGGACAGCAACTGGACTGTAACTCTACGACTGGACTGTTTTCAGTGGTGAAGCACCTTTCAACAACTCATAATGTCAATCCATCAACTTCCACCATAGCAAATACTCTCACTGGCACTATAACAATATTGATTCTGTTTATCCTCAGATACCAAATCAACAAGTATTATGGTTGCATTCACAATCACCCCAAAACCACACTCACGAACTGTCAGACCCAGAACAACCACTCTATAATTATATATATATAAAGAAATTACAAGATTTCTGTGATAAGTACTGTCAATAAAGCACTAACCACTATATTATGACACATTCGAATATCTTTACATAAAGACAATTTTGACTCATCAATCGAGGTCTGCACGCAGAGGTATATAGCGCACCCTTAACTCACCAACCAAGGCTCCAAGCAATCAGATACATCTACATGTTATCCAGAGATTGAACCCTAGATTCCATGTCCAGCAGGTTCACCAGCAATTACCAGATCAACAAGGTAGTTATGATGAAACTAATGCATTCTTATTACAGAAATATCAGAACCTGATTATGTAGGTAATTTGACTAACCGCGAATAAAGAATGAGGTAGTTATGATGAAACTAGTTCATTCTTTATTCGGCAACACTGCTGAGCTAATGATTTTTTCTATACTTTTAATATGTCGTGAGATTAACAATTAGTTATTTAAAGTTTACGTAACTAAGCAATAAATCGATTTGAGTCCAAATTACAAGCTTTGAGTCCAAATTACAAGCGTCTTAAGATTCATTAAAGTATGTAGCGTATAATTTCGAACCTGATTATGTAGGTAATTTGACTAACCGCGAATAAAGAATGAACTAGTTTCATCATAACTAATCTGATTATATTATTTACCACGGAAACCAATAAAATCCATGTTTTACGGATATTATATCACCTACTATAAATAGCTGCTATACGCAATTTATATTATACTACATTTCTCTAGCTCAGCAGTGTTACTGTTGGCATTATGAAGTTGTTGCAAGTCTCGCTATTGTTTCTGTTCATGATGCTGGTGGCTTATGTGGCAGGCGCTGCGATAAAAGCTCCTATAGGTAATAACTATATTTTATATTTGATTTATATAATGAAATCTATCAAAGTGTGGGACAAACTTGGGCCACTTTTTGTGTTGGGTTCCAAAGTCAGCCGGCACTTCAATGTTTTGTCTTAATCGTTGAACGTATCTTCTCGATGCTTGGCACGTCGCTGCTTTGGTGGAGTCCGGATTTTATATAATGTTATAAAGGTAGAAAAACAATGCTAGTAGAAACAGCGGGTACCGAAAATTGTGCCATGCGACCGACGATCATGCCAAACTGTTATGCTAGCTTTTACTATCAGTAGGCGACGCCTTTATAAATGCCTGAATATTATTGCACAGTTAGATTTGCGTATCCTAGCGCTAAAACAGTGCTCTTATATTAAAACATTAATGTATGTTTGTGTAAGTAATAGTGTAAACGGGCATTACTGAACTTTGACTATAAAATCATCACCTTCTTAGCAAAGGACATAACCCAAATATTAATAATGTAATTAATTGTTTAGTTAAGAAGCCCTGCATATCAGATATTGACTGCCCAGGTGGTTTCTACTGCTTTAAAGATGACGAATCGGGCGATACTGTTTGTACAAAGAACAACTTAATTGAATCTTAAAAAAGTCATTGAAGAATATACTTGGATACTGGCACAAGGACGACGCAGACAACTTCCAACGCTTTAACCCCTTTCTTTTAAACGTTGCTTAATGTTAATATAGGTCAAGCATTAATGTCAAAAACTTTATGGGTAACACTGACGTTAATTTTTTCATAACATGCACCAACCCGTAATGGGCCTGTGTAATGGATCATGGGTTTTAGCAGTAGGAACGTTATGATGATTATGTTTATGATAAATTTAAGCAAAGTTAACAGGTCCAGATTTAGTGCCTTTATTGCACGCTAATTGTCCAACTATTCTGTACGCTTCGCAAATATTTCATAATGTTAATTATATTATGGTACTATATCCAATGTGTTATTCTAATGGTTTTAAGTTTAATTAATAAATAATACTAGTCTGGTATAATCAAAGATTTTTTTTTTCAATAATCCTTTTTTTTTCTAGCTGCAATCAACGTTGTTGTTCGTTACCTTGTTTGTTGAATATTAGAAGATGGCATTCTGTAGTTGACATGGTTTGACCATGTTGAGAGGATGAATGAATGGCGGCTAAAAAAAGGTGTTTGCAAGGCAGACGTGGGTGGAAAGGCCGGCAAAGCTTGCCTTAGAAGGGTGTGTACTTCTAAGACAATACTGGTCTTATTGGTGATGTTCTTCAGAAAGGCTAGGTGCGCAGTAGCGTGCGTAGCAGCTTAGGTACGCTTTTTGCTTTTGCACTGCCTATAATAACCAGATAGTAATTATAAACAACAGTTCTTTTCACTTTGATTTTAATATTCTACGAATACCTTTAAAATCAGATTAAAAAATTGAATATCTGCTGCAGTTTCAATGCGGTTTTTTTAAGCTCATTGTTAACGCTTCAATGCTTGCATTTTTATGAAATTGACATCCATAACTGAAAGTATATTGCTAAATAATATTCAAAACAGTTTGATGAAATGTGGTTTTGATAATATAAATAAGGGTTTTGAATTTTTTTTTTTTTTTTTTTACTATGTATAGGCCTGTGTTTGACCACAATCTCACCGTGGTCAGTGATGATGTGGCCGATTGTGGTAAGCACACAAAGCCTAGAAGGGAACTGGCTCTCAAGTGCTGCTGTCGGAACACACCGGAAGGTGCTTGGCGACAGATTTTCAACTTGAGGGTGGTTGCCAGTCAGGCGGGTACTACAAAGTACCCTACCACCGTGCTATGGTTTCTTCACGATGTTTTCCTTCACCGAAAGCTCAAGCTCATTGTAGGATTCGAACCCGCGACCTTCGTCTCGGTATCCGACGTCACTACCACTGAGCTATCATCGCCTTAAATATATATATCAGCATATCCTAAAAAAAAAATAAGTCCATTCCGTCACACTTTACTTCAATTTTCTCGTTATTGCAACTGCGGTTATAGGCCGTATTTGTTTTTTTAATATTTTGAGTCATTTCTACTTCTTCATTTTCACCTCCATCCACTGGGTTTGGATTAATTCTCTTTCTTGCATATCGTTCTTCAGTATTTGTAGTTTTCTCTGATGCAGAACTGGTTTCAGGAGTGGGTTCAAATTTCACTGTTACTTCGCTGTTTTGTATATTTGTATGCATGGAAGAGGCACTATTACTGTGATTTTCATTAGCCGCGAACTGTTGACTGCTGCTCAGGGACGCATCCAAGAACTCTTGAGTCTGACCTACAGGCATCGGTGAGACGAAATTATCTAAAAAACTCAAATAAGGCCCAAACGACGGGTTATACCGGTAGGTATACTTTCGCGGTTTCTGTTTAAATTCTCCTTTGTACGAGCCTATTAAACCATTCCACATATTCTTCAAAAATTCGGCATCTTTGTTACAGTTCAACTCCTTTGAATATTATTTGATTCCGCGTATTTTGTTAGACGTGATAAAAACAATGTACCATTTTTTGTGAAAAATTGTCTACTTGTTTCGGTTATTATATTATGAACAATATACATTACAAAACACCGGACCTGAACAAACAATCTCCTTTGTATGTTATGTAGGCTGGTTTTCTTGTCACGCTGATCGTCGGCGGCGATAGGTCAATATGTATGTATTCTCATGAAGCATTTTTGAATCACGCCGACCGCTCAGCACCCGCTCAGCGCTACGGCCGTCTGAATTTGCTACGCCCACCGACAGCGCCGACGGCCAGCATGAGAAGAAAATCAGCCGCAGAGTATTTGAATTTAGAATCTGCTTAGCATTTGCACTGTTTAAGTGCAGAGGTTTTTGAAAATAAGGGTGATTGTCATCTAAAAACGAACTAAATCCAAATACACAATAATAATCATTATATTATAACTAAGTCATGAATAAACAAATACGACCAAATCTTATCCAATATGACGATATTTGCAACGCGATCCTGCGCAGTAGTACCAAGGTGGGCAGTCATTGTCAGTCTTGCAGGAAATCGAACCATCTAAACAATAAAATAGTTTTTATTAATTGTTGGTAGCGCATAAAAAATACTCTGAGTATCTAAACACGTCACATTCTACCAACGAAAGCGTCGTGATAGCGATTAGAAAAAAACCGGCCAAGTGCGAGTCGGACTCGCACACGAAGGGTTCCGTACCATTATCGCAAAACACTGCATAAAAATCATGTTTGTTGTATGGGAGCCCCCCTTGATCCATTGAATGGTTACTTTATTGTGCATACCAACCTGGTTCAGTCGACGGTGACACTCGTAAATCAGCCCGGAATTGACCGTGTGACTGTTTAGTGCTTGCAGGACGGCCATGCTGTCCGAAAGTATTCGTATAGGGAAATCCTTTACCTCCCTAGCTAGGACAGCTGAGGCCGCCATGGAAATGCCCAAGCATTCGGCCTGGAATACCGTGTTGTGGATCCCCAGTGGTGTGGCTAAGTGGATGTTCAGGTCCTCTGAGAAGACTCCTGCACCCGTGCCAGTATCTGTTTTGGATCCGTCTGTGAATATCCGCAGCTCTTCGGGGCGTAGTCCCTCGCAGCGGTTATCCTCGTGCAATTGGATTCTATATTTCTTATCGAAAATGAATTGCTTGGGTATCCGGTCATTAATGGCTCTCGTTATGGGGAACTCATTGTAGAGACCCTCGAGCAGAGCGGTGTGTTGTGTATCTCTCTTACCCCAGAGATCCAGCGTTTTTAGACGTACAGCTGCCATCGTCGCTTCCTGCTGTATAAACAGATGCAGAGGGGGGAGCCCAAGCATGGCTTCGAGCGCAGCGGTTGGGGTAGTCCTCATGCAGCCCGTTATCGCCATGCAGGCCAGTCTCTGCATTCGCTGTAGCTTGTTCACGGCTGTAGTTAGTTTTGTGCGAGGCCACCAAACCACGGCCCCATAAGTGATCATGGGTCGAATGACCGCGCTGTACAGCCAGAGGATAATTTTGGGGGATAGGCCCCACTTCTTACCTATCATTTTCCTGCATTGCCAGAAGGTGATGCAGGCCCTGTCTATCTTATTGTCTAAATGACTGCTCCAGTTCAACTTACTGTCAAGGATGACTCCCAAATACTTGACCTCGTTGGAGAGCTGGAGTTCCGTATTGAACAGCTTGGGCAGGCGGAAGGGGCCTAGTGCTCTTTTCTGGGTGAACATGACCAATTCAGTCTTAGTGGGATTTACTGATAGATCATACTCCCTGCACCAACGTTCCACTATGCGTAGCGCTTGCTGTGTAAGGTTGCAAATCGTTCCAGTCACCTTCCCAGGTACGAGGATTGCCAGGTCGTCTGCATAACCTATTGTATAGTAACGGTGTTCGTTGAGCCTGGTGATGAGGTCGTTAATTACCAGATTCCATAGGAGAGGGGAAAGCACTCCTCCTTGAGGGCAGCCCTTGGCTATCAAAGCCAGCTGCTGCTCTCCCTCTAGACGAACTGCTCGTTTGCTCAGCATATTAGTGATCCAGTCAATCAGCACCTGCTCCACACCATGTTTGGAGAGGGCAGCACCGATGCTGGAGAAATTTGTCTTGTCGAACGCACCTTCGATGTCTATAAAAGTGCCCAGGCAGGTACCTTTCTGATGAATTGCTTCCTCTATTTGGCTTACCACCAAGTGAAGGGCAGATTCAGTAGACTTACCCGAGCTGTAAGCATGTTGGTTACCATGTAGAGGTAATGTTAGTAGAGCGCCATCCCGGAGCTCCCTTTCGCACAGTCTTTCCATTGTCTTAAGCAAGAACGAGGTCAGGCTGATGGGCCTGTACGACTTGGCGTTTGTATAGTCACTCTTACCTGGCTTTGGAATGAATATTGCTTTCACTTCCCTCCATCCTTTAGGAACGTATCTAAAGGCCAGGCACGCCCTCAACAATGGCACTAGTCTTCCTACTACGGACACACCTCCCCACTGTAGTAGCGCGGGAAAAATCCAGTCTGGACCGGGCGCCTTGAAAGGATGGAAGCTTTGAATGGCCCATTGGAGTTTCTCCAGCGTGATCATCCTTCTTGCATAGAGCCAATCATCAATTGTTGGTGTTTGGATGGTATCTTGCCAGTCAGTTACCTGTACGAAGACGCTACCTGGGAAGTGTGTTTCTACTAGGACGCGTCTCGTTTCTTCAGGCGACGTGGTGAGTGTGTTGTCAGGTTTTCGGAGTGAGGCGGGTCCAGGTGCACTCTGTTGTGTCAGTATTTTCCTTACCCTGTTTGCTTGTTGGCAAGATTCAATGTTCCCACAGTATTTACGCCATCCTGTGGTACGCCTGAATCTGATGCATTTTTTGTAGCTGGATTTGGCTGCGTAGTAGGCGTCCCAGTCCTCATCCGCGCATGTGTTCATGGCTCTATTCAGGGCCTTCCTTACCTTACCGCGCTTGCGTTCCAGGTCCGCTCCCCACCAAGGTTGTTTGCCTGGTGTACTGCGCGGAGTGGTTACTGGGCAGGCGGTATGATAGCTGCTTAACATAGATTCCGTAAGTTGGTTTACCTGCGTTTCTATTTGCGTTGTGTCCATATTTGCCAACTCCTCGCATATGGGTGGCAGTTTATAGTCGAGGGTGCGTGTGTAGACAGCTCTGTCTGTGTTGCGCGGATTACGCCGAGGTGGTGTAGGTGCTACGCAGACCTGAATGTCGTAGCGGATCCATCTGTGGTCCGAGCAGGAGGCCTCATTGGAGACCTGCCACCCAGTAATGATTTCCGCTGCGCCTTCTGTCGCCAAGGTCAGGTCTATTATTGTCCGACTGCGTCTGGTTACAAACGTCGGTACCGTGCCTGTGTTTAGTAGGGAAAGGTTAGTTGTGAACAAGTATTCTACTAATGCCTTACCCCTTTCGTTTTGCGTGTCCATTCCCCACAACGGGTGATGTGCATTCGCGTCGGTCCCGATGATGATCTCCTCTCCGCTGGTTTCGCACTGTGTTACAAGGCGGACAAGGTCATGCGGGGGTGGTGCCTCCGCCTCAGGCATGTAGACCGAGGCGAAGACACACGTCATCATCGTGGTACCACGCTGTATAGACAGCCTAGCTGCAGAGACATCTCTGCAACAGAAATCAATTAATAGCTGTGCTCTAAGGTTACCTGTGATATATATACAAGATCTCGGGTGATCATGAGTTGAGGTAACAAGGATCTTACCGCCAAGATTGGACAGTCCTCGTATCTGGCCGCCCCTAATCCACGGCTCCTGGATCAGGGCAATGGCCGTGTGTTGAACCTCCAGCCACTTACGTAATTGGGCCGTCGCTGTCTGGCTGTGGTGGAGGTTCGCCTGCACAACTTTACAGGCCAACGAAGGGATCGCCATCGCTGACGGAGCCCTCCTCGTCTTCCTCCAGTTGTAGACCCGCAAAAGCGTCACCCACCTCGTCATCCTCCATCGTTCCGGCAGCCGGCGACAGTATGCTTTCGTCCAGCTCCCGGCCCGACGAAGGGACGATGACCGTGATGGCGGTGGCGGTGGGGGAAACCGGCTCTGCAGCTGTAGCTACGGCCGTAGGCGCTTCCGGGTTGATAAGCGGGGGATCACTCTCCCCTGACTTAGTGAGCTGCTTCGTAACCGGGTCCCATCCCCGAGGGACACACCCGAAACGACCATTCGTTCCCTGGAACTTGATGTAGACCGAGCCCAGACCGAATGACAGTCTGCGCTCGGCGCACATCAAGGCCGGGATGTGGTCCTCGGGAACCCCCAGCACGACGAACCAGCCCGCCTTCTGTCTTTCAGATCGCAGTAGTGCCCACTTCTTGATGTCGACAAAGGGGTTCTGGTACCATAAGGTCCTACCCACCATGGTCACTTCCTTGTAGACCCCTCTGTCGTCCGGGATTGCGATACCGCATCTCACCTGCTTCTGAAGCTCAGATTGTCTCTTGACGACTAGCTGAGTGCTAGCCGGGAGAGCCATGTTGGAGACCGTCCTCTCAAGCCAAGCTAAGGTGTAACCGTCGCTACACCAAAGCTTGAGCGCCCCATTGCCGAACTTCGGCCTGGCGACAAAGGACGGTATCTGCCGTTCAGAAGTCTCCCTCTCGGGGGACCAAGCCTCTTCGATTATCAGCCTTTGGATCTCATCGTGAACTTGGTTTGAAACCGCTTGGCTGATAATCCCCGTGCGGGCGCAAGTAACCGCGACGCACAGGTGGGCACCGGCAACTCGGGCATAGCTTATCGCACCAGCCCGCCCGGACTGATCAAGCCGCAGCCGCTTGTGCTCTCCACGAGGTGAGATGGTCTCGTTGAGAGCCCGCTTGGCCACAGCCTGACCCCCCCGAGCGGCCTGCTGCGACGCGCCGGCCGTCTGTGCCGGTCCAACCGCCGCTGTCTGGCTGCCATCGGCCGCAGTCTGCGACCTCTTCCCTTTCGAGAATTTGACCGATGTTGCCTTAGCAGCCTGCCCTAGCTGAGAGACTTTGCCTTTGCCTCTCCTCTGTTTCTGACGCCTCTCTTTCCGCGTCAGGCCATCCCCCTTGTTCCCCTGAGCTGTCGGTATTGTGGGTACCAAAGTGTCTGGACAAGGGTCCTGGGTTTGCTTTTTTCCTTTCTTGCCTTTACCCTTGCCCTTGCCCTTGTGGGTTTGCACCTGCCATGATTCGCCCGCCGCCCCCGTTTGACTGGTGGCGGTTGCTCCACTGGCTTGGGACATCACCTTAGAGGAGGGATGAGGAAGAGGATGCTTGGAAAGGTTAGAACCGGCAGTGGGATGATTCATCGCCGGTTTCTTTTCTCTCGCCTTAGGAGGGTAAGGTTCAGTGCTGGTCCCTTGCAGCCCTGAGCCCTTATGTCGATTAGGTAGGGACTCTTGTTTGGTCTTAGCTGCGGTTCTCGCCACAGCCGGACCGGTGCCCGCACTGGAGCCTGCGGCGTAAGCTGCAGGTCCAGGGGCAAGCAGGGTGCTAGGTGCACCCTGCTTATTGGTGCCCGCGCTGGATCCCACGGCGTGAGCCGTAGATCCAGGGGCAAGCGGAGTGCTAGGTGCACCCCGCTTCGGAGTATCGTCAGCTTTCGCCGACTCCACCCCCGTGGTATTCAAGGTTGCAACAAAATCCATTGAATATAAGCATAAAATTTTCGTCTCTCCGGCTCCCACCCTCCATCGAGCCCGCATCTGGGAACGTCCCACTACTTAAAGAGGGACGTTAGGACTACCTTCGAGATATAGGTGCGCAAGGCTGGCTTACAGTGCGACATCGGGTGCTTGTTTGGGCTGCCTTGAACAGTACAGCCCTCCCTTACACCGTCAGCGTGACCTTCACCACCGCTTCAGCCGTCCAAGGACAACCTCAGCGGACCCCACGCACCTCGCCTGTGGCCCTCTGACGGGAACACTGTGGCCATTTCCCTACCCTTGGCTAGAGAGTAGGGCTACCGTTTCGCTTGAAATCCAGACCAAAGGGGGCGTGTTGCCTCACGGACTCACTACCACCGGAGCCGATCGGCTCAACCCCCCAGGACTCCTTCATCCCCGCTTACGGCGCTCAACTGCGCAGGTCCTAGCGCAGGTGACCAATTACTCCTACTCGACGTCAGCAGACTTTAGTGAAGCCGAGCCCACAACCACTCAGTCACAGGAGGGTCGCAGTTAGGAGTGGATATTGGAGTGTGTTGGGAGAAAGGATGTGGTGGGGAGATGTTGGTGACAATTGGGAAGGGACGGTCGGGGGCAGGAACATGCAGGTTGCAGGTGTAAGGGGATGGGGAAAAAGAGTGGATAGCCCCCCACTCAAAACGGGGTCGCCCGGTGGTTTCTGTTACGTCTATTTCTTAGGGAATTAGACCAATAAACGGGGTGGCAACCACGAGAAGGCACAACCACCGGACTTGCCTTGAGGATCTATACGACTGCCGCGCTCTCCCTCAAGGCCCCGCCACCCTGCCCCCACTGAAGGTGGAGGCAAGGTAGGCCTGCATCTATACTACCAAGCTAAGCAGAGTAAGCCCAAGCACAGCTAGTTAAAAAGTTTTAAAAGCATAGATCCAGCCCCCCCCCAGGGACACAGCGATTCCCGAGGGAACGATGCTGCAGATGAGCTCGCCCGAAGGGGCTCTAGTATGGCACCGGTGGGCCCGGAGCCCATTGTGCCGCTACCTTTCGGGTACCTACGCGGTCTGGTAAGGCAACGCACCAGGGACCAACACAGTAAGCTTTGGGTTGACCTTAGCGACTGTAGGCAGGCCAAAGAGGCACTGCCCTCCATCAACGGCCGTTTCACGAAAAAGGCCCTACGACTGACCAAGACACAGTTGCGTGCTGTCACAGCCGTAACGACTGGACACGGGACCTTTAATAAGCACCTTTTTGTCATAGGGATTACGGACAGCCCACTATGTAGAGCATGCATGGTGGAGGATGAGACAGCAGCACATCTGCTCCTAAGCTGCCCTGTAATCGCAAGCTACAGGGCCAAATACTTCGGTGACCCAGTTACCCTGCAGGAGATAGTCGGCAACACCAAGGCGCTGCTAGCCTTCCTCGAGGAGCTGGGGTGGATCGAGTAAAGCAATTGAATCCCACCCGTACGCAAAATACGCGCTAGTCGTGGAGTTGCGGAAACAGCCCGTCGAAACAATACAACAATACAAATGGGAGCCCCCCTTAATTTATTTTATTTTAATTTATTAATTATTATTTTTTGAAGTAAATATTACACTAAACATTCTGTGAATATTTCAGGCGTCTACCTGTTGCTGTTATTAATATCGAGCGAAAAACGGCAAAAATATCACGTTTGTTGTATGGGAGCCACCCTTTAATATTTACTTTATACTGTTTTTAGTATTTTTTGTTATAGCGGCAACAGAAATACATCATCTGTGAAAATTTCAACTGTCTAACTATCACGGTTCATGAGATACAGCCTGGAGACAGACGGACAGACAGACAGACAGACGGATCGCGAAGTCTTAGTAATAGGGTCCCGTTTTTACCCTTTGGGTACGGAACCCTAAAAAACAACAAAAATTGGAAATGCCAAGTGCTATCAAAATCCCTTATTATTATAATAACATTTTATTTTATTATATACTTTATTGTACACCACTTAATAAGTAAAGAATACACATTTATATAAACAAATACAAGTGCACTTACATTTTTCGGCCATCCCCGGAGGAGGTTTGATCTGTGCATCTGTCACATTAGCCATCAGCATTATTAACGTGAACAACAGCGAGACTTGCAACAACTTCATGACGATTAACAGCAATACTGCTGACCTAGAGTAATGTTCTAGACTATGTCCTGAGATTAACCACTAGTTATTTAAAGTATATGTCATTATGCAAATAAACTGATTTTTGCCCCAATTACACGCTTTAAGAGCTTAATTCTCGATAAGTGCCGTAAAACAGTTACTTTATAAAGCCTACTCCTCATTAACGGCACAAAGTACGTAAGTGGCGGCGTGCCGCAGACAGAGAGGCCACTCTGAACAAAGCGTCATTTTGCACACACACATTGACATTGCGATTTTACAGGGAATAATGGGCAATATTGGACCGAGCTCAGTCGCGGCTGTCATGAATGCTTTGTGCGGGAATTGTCACGTCATTCATACATAAAGTACTGTAACAAGGTTGCATTGACCTTTATTAATTGTTACAGACCGAATATACTATGTTTCTTTTTAATTCATAAATTTTTAAGGTTTGAATGTCATTACATTTTTCAAGATGACAAGTTAGAAATTCAATATCTAGGAATATAATAAGTTATTTTAAGTCCATAGACGAAATTGGAAGGCTGTGAATTTTGTGATAATAATATGGCTCACAAATATGTTTCCTCCGATTGCACAGCATAATTTTCTTCTAGTTTTTGTACATCTTTTTATTCCGCTTCTTAAGCAGTCGAGTTTTTTTGATTTTATTACCAGTTTTTGTCACATTTTTTTTTTGTCAAGCTTGGTACTTTTCACTATTTAATGTTTTTAGTGAGATCATTATTACACAACTTTTACGTCTTGTTACCCTCCAATCTTCGTCATATGTGGCGTCGTGATATTTAATGGATATTTGATGCTCTGTCTACTCTCTAAGCCATATAACTCTTTACACTACATTCTTTATTTTGTATTGTGCGTTTAGTTTGTGCAGAATAAACAATTTTTCTTTCTTTCTTCTTTTATAAGCATGATTTAAAATAATAAAAAAAAGAAGGATACTTATGTTTAGACGAATCGATGTATTTATGTTTGTAACTTATACAACCTACTCTTTTTTAATTCGAAATCAATATAGTAGCAACTCTAGTGAATCTGTCAAGTTAAGCCCTTCTGTATACTTACTATTTTGTGTTAACGGCTAGGGTTAAAGGTTTAAAATATATATTTATAAAAGATTCAGAAGAGATTCAAGAAGTAAATCATTTGATACATATGCATTTTCTTTTACTAAAATATCATATTTTTTCGCTAATTTTGCCGACTCCTCCTAAATGTATTGGATATTTAAATAGTACATTGTGATACAAGGGTGAAAAGTAGATTATTGCAAACGAACTGTCACTAACAAGCCCGAGCCGAAGGCGAGGATTTTTAATGACACGAGTTTTCAATACCATACCCATACGATATCGCGGCTAAGGGTTGAAGGCCGCGGCGGGAGAGGAGTGCCGGTATTGCGGTGCGCCGCTCTCTCTTCCTTCCGCGGGCTAGACGGGGTCGCCACCGTCTGATGGCGGACGCGGTGGGGCCGCAGGGGAGGAGGAGTGGTGTGAGTATAGCGTTGGCCGCTCTCCCTATCCCCTGCGGCCGAAAAATGGTAGGTGGCGGAGCCATTGAACCTGACTCGTCACAAGGGGACCAAGGGTGCCATACATGGGGTCATCTGGCACCCATGTGCTGGTTTGGTCCCTGGGGTGGTCACGGCGCACAGTGTGTTCTGGTGCGCCGGTGATGATGGGGTACTCCCCAGAGGAGGATCCGGTGACGGACAGCCGCGGCGGGTTCGCGGTGAGTGCTAACGCGTACCCGTGTTGCCGCCTACGCGGCAAGGAGGGGACACCGTGGCGTTTTAGTGGGTTAGAGTCCCACATAACTGCGCTATCTCCGAGGATCCGGTGACGGACAGCCGCGGCGGGTTCGCGGTGAGTGCTAACGCGTACCCGTGTTGCCGCCTACGCGGCAAGGAGGGGACACCGTGGAGTTTTAGTGGGTTAGAGTCCCACATAACTGCGCTATCTCCCCGTGGCAGCGCGGTATGCATGAGCATATCTCCAGGCTAAAAAAAAAAAAAGGTCAGGTAAATATTGTCCATAAGTAAATGCCGTCCATAAAGTTGTTTGATTTATAGAGCCAATTATACTGTATAAAAATTGGTGAAACAAACCTTTGTTAACAAATGTTTATTGTCTGGCACTTCATTTAGGTATTGCTCCACGTCATCAGCTGTCAATACATTTGATTTTTTGCTTTTAAAACCATCAGAGAGCCAATAATGAAATCTGATAATTTTAGGTAACTTAGGAGATCTGTGTCATTATTTATTTTGAGAGTAGTTTTTAAGGGTTATTGGACGACTCGCCCGAATTTAACTCACCCGCATCGGGCGAATTGTCCACTATTAAAAATATTCATTTTTCTGTGTCGATTCGCCCGAAGTTATTTTATCGGTGGGCGAATCGACCACTCCAATATTATTTAGTGGACGATTCGCCCGAATTTTATTTTAGAGAACAAACAATATAAAAGTACAGTCGTGCTCACCCGTCTCGGTAATAATATGAAGAATTCATCGAGGTTAATAGATATTGTACTAGAAACTAGGAAAGCAATTCAAACTACCAGGAGACCAGAATCATGAAGAAGTATTTGCAGAGCTAGAATCTGGACTATTCAAATAAATTCCCACTATGAAAATGAGTAGGCAAAATGATAAAACCGGCCAAATGCGAGTCAGACTCGCGCACAAAGGGTTCCTTAACATTCACCAAAAACGGCAAAAAAATCACGGGGAGCCCCACTTAAATATTTATTTTAATCTGTTTTTAGTATTTGTTGTTATAGCGGTAACAGAAATACATCATCTTTGAAAATTTCAACTGCCTAGCTATCACGGTTCATGAGATACAGCCTGGTGACGGAAAGACAGACCGCGGAGTCTTAGTAATAGGGTCCCGCTTTTACACTTTGGGTACGGAACCCTAAAAACTATTGAAATAATTAAAATGTCCGGGCTTTCTAAATAATGAACATCACTTACTGGGCAGAGTAATAAAAATATGACGTTCTTTATTAAATAATTTTAATGTTGACATTGATTTTAATATAGAATAGGTAAGTACGATTACTATTCATGCAACAAAGTCAACGGACCCCTATTTCTGTCTGCAGGGTCTAAAGTAACCTAACATGAAGGACATGACGAGAGCTGAGTTCGCTCTCTTTAGATCCCGTCCTCTCCTTCGAACCTAACTTACCCATGTCGGGGTGCCCTAACCACCCGAGGTCGTTCGCTCGTTCTTGGACTAATTCATTGACCATAATTATCGAATTACCCAACATTTACGTAGTCATAATGACCAGACAATGTGATAAATATAAAAGTTTAAATCAATATTCATTACATTACCCGATTTGAATTGACTTGATTCATAATGCCCCGGCATTATACATAGTGCACTGATTAATCACTTGGTCCATGACATAATTATACGCCTTAAGTAGTAAGATGCTTTAAAATATGAAGCGTATAATTTTGAATCTCGTTAGCGCGGTATTTTCCTAAACGGGGACCAAGAATAAACTAGCATTATCATAACTAATCCGATTAAAACATTTACTATGGAAACCAATCAATTCCATTTTCCTACGCCTAACAATCTACCTTTGCAAATGGACGGTAGAATTATTTATTATAAATTGTTAACTGTAACTGTTGAAATTCATAAGTGCCGTTTGATGGCCTAATTGAAATAAATAATTAGGCATGGACTTTAAATATATTCTTGTTTCATACATTTCAAAGCGCGAAGTAACGTAATAAGTTTAACTTATTTTGGGGTTTAAATTTATAAGCCTACCTACAGGTTCAGTGCTTTTGGTTTCACCTTTGCCGGGTAAAAATCATACACAATAAGTGATTGAATTCAGCAAAGCATTGAGCATATCTAGTAACATATATTTTTGAAATATGCTTAATATGGCCTTTCATTTGATACACATCCTTTATTTTTTATTCGCGATTTTTGTCCTCAAGAGAACGCCATATTGAATTAAGTATGACGTCGGGGACGAATATGGGCCCACTAATGAAACCTCATCATTTAAATTATGATGAGAAGTTTAGAAGTTATGAGGGAAGAGATCAATTATAATAGGTTTAAATCATAACCCTCCTTTTGACGTATCCGGAGTCGTGTAGTAAAACTTACTTATTTGGAACTTATAAATACATAAGAGATACTATAAAAATCGTTCATGTTAAAATATAGACTTCAAATATAGACTACTAGCTTCTGCCCTCGGCTACGCCCGCGTAAATAGAGTTTTATCATCACAAGGGAATACAAACAATCCTTTGTCCTTCCCAGGGTCTCAAAGTTTCTCCATGCCAAATTTCATCTAAATCGATTCAGTAGATCCAGAAATTACCTCCATCAACCTCACAAACTTTACCTCTTTATAATTTTATATATATTAGTATAGATTAGCTTGATGTCTTGTTTGTACAAAGTTTTCACGTCGACTCTGCTTCTAAGAATAAAGAAAGTGCTAGATGAGAACCAGCCAGTTAAGTAGACCGGGTTTTGTGGAAAGTACTCAACAGTTGACTATATCCACACTCTGAAGCAGGTAATAGAGAAATACATAGAGTGACCATTGAACTAAAACGTTGGTAAATGTGGGCCATTTTATGATGTGGTACACTGGGCCTTTAAAACTTAGTACCACTTTTTCAGTTCCAAAATTTAAAAAAAAGAATCATTTTATAGAAACACCGAATTTGAAGTTCATAGGTCAATTTGAAGTTCAAAAAATCCTTCATACAAAATCTTTTTTAAAGCTGACTTTGGTGGCTTGTCATACCTCTCTTGTCAAATATTTTTTAAAACAAATAAACTGAATTTATCTACTCAACGAGCTCTAAAGAACGATACCTCACTTGATGGGGCAGGCTAAAATATATTTTTCCGGGACCGCCCTTTAACTGTATGGGAGCCCTCCTAAAAAACATTAAAAATATATATTTTTAATATTATTTTGCTTTGAGATGCTTATACTGTGAACTTTTGAAGACTGTAGCCCTAACTTTTTGGTTTTAAAACTTGTCTGACGAGAAACAGACAGACGGATGCATGAGTGACAGCAATAGGGATCCGTTTGGACCCTTCGGGTATGGAACTCTAAAAAAAGATGTTTCAAATAATTTCTCTTAAATTTATATGGAGAATATGGGCCAATTTCTGAATTGAGTATTTGTACAGGATAAGAACTGTGCCGTGCTTGACCGACGCAGAAGACGCCTGGAAAGTGGCTTTCCCGGATACGGATCGGCCCGAGAACCCATTTTCCCAGAGACAGTGGGATGAGCCGCTCTGCAGGTTGGTACGGAATAACCTTATTAATACGTCTATTATTTATTAAAATCTCTTAAGTATTTATCAAATTGACTAATAGTTTCTGAATTAGAATTATATATAGAGAATTAGAATTTAGAATCTGCTCGGCTGTTCCTAAATAACGCAGTTTTTTTTAAATAAAGGTGTTTAACTTAAAAAAAGGAACTAAAAGGTAGGTATATTTTAATGTTTTACACACCCATTTTATTATAAAAAGGTCGTGAATCAATATCAAATACGACCAGAGATTCTATGCAAAATATCACAAAATCGTTGGTAAAACTTAATTATGAACCATTAATATTGCAACGCAGTAGAATCCTATGGGCAGTCTGCGTCAGTGTTGCAGGGAAGCGGACCATCTAATCAAAGATATATTTTGATTAATTCATGCAGGAGCTTGAAAAAATCTCTGAGGCTCTAGACAAGTGATATTCTATGATGAAAGCGTTTCTATAGCGATTGGAAAAACGTTATAAATGTATCAAAATGGCAAGCGCTATTTAAATGTCTCGTGGACAACCTTATACTAACTTTTTCTTCAATCGCTATTAAAATGTTACTTTATGGCATTTAGGCCTTCTGTGCTATTCTTGTCCTATCTAGAGAAGCTGTAAATAAATTTATTAGAAACTTCTTATGCTAGGGGTTAAAGGTATGGCATTGGTCATACACATTTTATTAAAAAAAACCCTCAATCTGCCTCAAAAAAAATGTGTTTTTTTTTAAAGGACACATTTCTGGACACCCTCATATTTGGGTTATTATACTTATTTAATGAATTGCTTTCCTAGTTTCTAGTTAAGCATCTATTAACTTTGATTAATTCTTTTACATTTTTTGTTCTTTTAAATAAAATTTGGGCGAATTGCCTACCTAATAATTTTGGAGTGGTCGTTTCGCCCACCGATAAATTAACTTCGGGCGAATCGACACAGAAAAATGAATATTTTTAATAGTAGTCGACTCGCCCGATTCGGGTGAGTTAAATTCGGGTGAATCGTCCAATAACCCTCATATTTAGGTACTTAATTAAATACTAATGAAGGCAGTATTTATCAATACCCATGTGTTAAATACCACTGTGAAGTTTACGAGCGTCAGACTGAACATTAACCACCACCATCAGGAACGTGAACAACAGCGCGACTTGCAACAACTTCATGATGACTATCGGTATGTTAGAATCATGAATGGAACTCTATATAAAAGTATTGATACCAAGATAACAAGCTTTGAATGTCAAGATGGTTGTTGGTTATTTACTGTGTATCAGAGTTCCAATGTATGTGGTGTGTAAGGGAAGGGTTTTATGAATAAAAACACAGAAAGGCAAGACTAGGTATTTATTTAAATAAGGCTTCTCAATGGGTTAGTGCCAGATTACCCCGATCTCAGATGACCCCGTCCCGGTAGACCCCGATTTATTTTTCTTTAGAAACTCAATTAAAAGTCAATTTAGCTTAAAAGTACCGTCAGCAGATAATATGTTAAATAAAATTTTATTACTTACTCAAGTTTTAATACTGACTTTAAGGATCAGGAAAAATAAATTCTAAATAATCAATTTTAGTAATAAAAGTTTTAAAAATCAAATATCAAATATTTACATGTTCAATCGGTCTTTTCAAAACATACGAAATCGATCTTCTCACATAAATTTGATAATTATAAATAATTTACGATAAGTAAAAAGAAAATTAAAAAGCTTTGAAATATTTTATCAGTCATGAGCACGGTTTTACTAAGCTCTTCTAAAAACTTAGTTAATGCAATATGTCTTTCTTCATAGTCCTTTGTCAGATTTGCGAAAGCTTTTTAGTTGAGAATATTTCTGCGCTTCTTTTTGGTGATGGATGGGTTGCACATACATTTTAGTACTTCTTATGTCGACCGTATAAGTTAAAAACGATAGAAAAAAAAAAGAAATGTAATGTAATCATATTTATCGTATTCGGGGTCTAACGGGACGGTGTCATCTGGGATCGGGGTACACTGGGACTAACCCTTCTCAATATGCACTGCTGAGCTAGAGAAATATTTTGCTTTTTGTAATATTATTTTTTATGAATACAAATTCTTTTTATCCATAGTAATTGCTCACGGCTTAATACTTAATACTTATTGACCAATTATTGTGCAGTGGCTCAAATTAATATCCGTTGAAAATTGATTGCATTGTATTTATCTCATATTTTATGCAGACATGTGTGATAATTTTTGGTGTGCCCCAACATGGGGTCCATTTATTTACGTATCTCTTAGCCTTTATTGTAACATCTGTAAAACGAATGGTATGCAATAAATAAACATGAAAGCATGCGAAATGTTACGAGCTGGGGTTCAGGGATAAATTATTCAAACAGCACACTTTAATAGATTTATAACAATTTTATTGCATCGTATTATTTCACTTTTTGATCTTTCCGTATCGCTTCCAAATCGAAACTGTCCCAAGGCGAAATCGATCGGCCCTTTATGTAGCACAGGAAACGTCTTTGGAACATTCCAGACTAAATAAAAAATATAAATATTATATATTATATTATACATTCTAGAAGGTTCTCGTCGTATTAGCATATATTAGTATAAATATATGCTTATGAACCATGTAAAAATATACAAAAATAAAATCATAACATCCTTAATAATAATGATTTCTAAATTAATAAGGTTTAAGCTCGAATTACGCATTGGAGTGGCCGGAGTCGTTGGCAGTACCGGTCCGTAGTCCATACGGCGCAAGCGCGCGGGGGAGACTATTTTGTGTTAATGCAGAAGTATTTTTGACGTTTTGTAATCTAAAGTCAAATTAGATTCGATTACCAAGCAAATTACTTATTTTATTTTGTCGATATCCATCTATAAAGTCAATATTCGAACCGACTACATCACTAATTGAGTAACGTAAAACTTCCCAGAACGAAATAGTGAATACCGCAGATTAGAGGTGAATACATACGAAATTTTTCAAATTCCGAAAGAGAAATACACAAGGAGCGTGCACGCAAGGATCCAGGAACGAACCATACCATTCCCCGTGGCTCTAACTAGCGCTAGTATCAGCTCCTTTCAAATTCGCACCCGCGGTGGTACTCAGATAGATAAAAATATTCTAACTTCAGTTGCGAAGTTGGATTTTATAACTTCTTCTACAGTTACTAGTTAGTCCTTCTTTAGTTAAAGTTAAGAGTGAATAGGTTACTTCTAGGCAAGCGTGCTTCACCGTAGACCACATCATCGATTACCATCAGGTAAGATAGTGGTCAAACGCGAGCACATAGATAAAAAAAAACATCATCCTATGTGGGCCCGTTTTTAGACGTTGTGTCTAAGACAAAGACAACATAGGTACATACATTATTAAATTCATACATGTGAGGACAATGCACCCAGAATAGCACTACCCATTATACCACCTACAGACATAAAATATTAGAAGTACTGACACATGTACTGTGCAGTAATATAATAGATATTAGAAAAACATTAACATCCGAAGCAGTCAAGTTATGACCAATCCCAACTGACTGATGTTCGTGAACGGACGCCCCGTTCACGAACATGACGCATGAATTGGCACCACCCAGCTCAACCATCATGAAGGGAACCGGATGATCCAACACACGCGCCACCATCAGAAAGACATTTGAGAGAGCATGACACACTCAACGGCCAGGGCACACACAAGTCAACGAACGACGCATTGGTACAGTAAATGGTAGATTTACAGTTGGGTACATAGTACTCACACACATGCTGTGCAGTTATACAATACTAAGAAAATTGAGTTTATACAATACAAATATATTCATACAATCTTCAGCAGGTCCAACAATACCTCAAAACAATAATGTTCTGCATAACACTTGTTATTGCGCCCTAGTGGATGTGGATTGTGGAGCAGGACTAGCATTGAGCCAAGCATTTTTATCAGTGATATAATGCCCCAACTTATAATATGCCAGCCTACATAATGTGCGTTTTCAGTGTCTCATTCAGTTTAAGAATGTGGGGAGAAATTTTATTGTAAAATTTTGTACAGCACCCTATGAAAGATGAGGCTACTTTAGACAGTCTGAAACCTGGTTGAACTAATTGGTCCCTATTTCTAGTAACGTAATTAAGTCTGTCGTTGTTTTTACTAAAAAGATGTAAATTCTTTCTCACGTACATGATGTTTTCATAAATATATTGACAAGGAACCGTCATGATGTTAATGTCCTTAAACAGTTCCCTTAGAGAATCGCGCCGGTGAAGATTATATATTGCTCTGATGGCTCGTTTTTGCAGAATAAAAATTGACTCAATGTCTGCAGCCCTTCCCCATAGTAGGATACCGTAAGACATTATACTATGAAAATAACTAAAATAGACTAGTCTCGCGGTATCCACATCGGTTAACCGACGAATCTTTCCAACAGCATACGCTGCCGAACTCAGCCGCCCTGCAAGGGATACCAAATGAGGACCCCATTGCAACCCTGAGTCCAGCGTGATCCCCAGGAAAACCGTTTTATCGACGAATTCTAGCTTCTCCTAGTTTAATATAATGCCACAATCAGTACTATTGACATTCGGCAAGGAAAATTTTACGCACTTGGTTTTTTTACCATTTAAAACTAAATTATTGGTAGTGAACCAATCCTGAACCTGCCGCTGAAACCGCTTTAATGTTCATGTAACAACAACACAATCCTCTTCTTAGTCCGCATTATTATGCAACTTCGAAACCCTATTAATGCGCGTGGCCCGACACGCACTTGGCCGGTTTTTTTGTGCTCCAATTATACTTTAAAAAATACTGTGCATTGACATAAGCTATTATCTGTTGAGTTCGATTGGATAGTATTGATTCGTAGACATAATAAATGTTTTGTACTCTTTAGTGTAATTACTTACCAGAGTTGGTGTGATATACAAAGCAAAAAAAAAAGTTTATGATTCACTAAAAGGACACTTTAGAAGAGATCAAGGTAAGTCAAAAAACCAATAACCCATTGGACAAAAAAACCCATATAGTATATACTACACACACATTTTAATATACCCAAGTCATGAACAACAATCTCAAATAGGGCAAAAGAATCTATATTCAAGTAAAATTTAAATATTTTAAAAATCCCCAACATATTTTTAACCAATCAAGTGTCAATTAGCAGACACAATAGAAATTACCGTCGTTTTAAGCCGATTTGGCGCGATGGACACTCAATTCATGTTAAATAATTTATCTAGTAGTAGACACGCTTCGGTCGATTATCTATTGAATTCGTAATTATCTTTCGAAAAAACCCCGCTTCAAACAGTAAAACACCCATAACTTTTAAACGGCTGAACCGATTGTCATCAAACATAGCTAAGAACATTCGATAAAGTCACCTTTCAAATAAATCAAAATCGGTTTATCCGTTTAAAAGCTATGATACCACAGACAGATACACAAACACACAGGTACACACGTCAAACTTATAACACCCCTCTTTTCCCGTTGGAGGTTAAAAATAAAATTGTTGTTAATACATAATTACCTATGTCCAAATCTTATCTAAACCACCTTCTCTTCGCACCAAAACAATATGGCATTCGGCAGTATTGTCATTCAGCAGGGTACCGCAGATAAACCACGCTGGGCAGTCTGCGTTAGTCTTGCAGAGAATCGAACCACCTAAACAATTAAATATTATTGATTAATTCGTGCTATCGCTCAAAAAAAGAGACATACGGTGTATTAAATAGGATTGAGAGAAACCAAAAACCGGGTGCATTTGTGACACTCCGAAGGTAGTAACATAGACAAATGCCTACCCAGTATGGGATAGTCCCACGTTACAAAGCGTTTACGGCCCCGGAAGCCCAAAAGTGGGAAAATTATAGGCTGGTGTTTTGCTAGGCACGTTTGAACTCTGACAACGCGCGACGGGCAGAGATGACATGGCTGTTCGCCTAAAAGTAACCTTTTCACTATAGACTTAAAAACCGCCAGAGGCTCAAGACAAGTGACAGTCTATCATTGAAAGCGTTAAATCGATAACCATTGGAAACAAGTAAAAATAAAAAAAATAAACAACCCCGACATATTTTTTTCTTGCTACATAATTTATATAGTCGTAGACACGCTTCGATCGACAATCTATTGAACATGTTTTAAGATACGATATCTTATGAAAACACCTCGATTTAAACAGTAAAACGCCCATAACTTTTGAACTGCAGAACCAATTATCATCAAACAGAGTTAAGAACGCTCTCGATAAAGTCACCTTTCAAACAAAAAGTTAATTAAATAAATTAAAAAGCCTGACTGCTTGAAAAGCTAACTAAAAAGACGTAAACAAGAAGAAAATCATGCTGTGCAGTCTGAGGATAAATATTCGCGAGCTGGCTGACCAATATGTATCCTCCGATGGCTTTTGGCCGATTGGATTTTTATAACTTTTTTAATTAGTTGCTTTTAAACATAGAAGTGTTATATATTTTTTAAATAACCTCTTAAAACCCTTTACTCTGATATCCCACAAGACAGGCTTGGAAGAAAAAAAAATTTGGTCCCCCACTATATGGCGCCGAAAACCCGCCATTTTCCTATTTTCCAATTTTAATGTAACCAGTGACACTTGCAGGGTTAAGGCGAATCGATTGACGTAAGATGTCTCTATATTGCCACATAGGAACAAACACACCTATGTAGGTGTGTACACAACACACTTGCAGTGTATGTACACAATACATAGGCTGATAAACACATTTCCCTCCTTCGGCAATTGGGTAATAAAAGGAGGAGTTAGGAGCTATGATACCACAGACAGATACACAAACACACAGGTACACACATCGAACTTATAACACCCCTCTTTTTCCGTCGGGGGTTAAAAAAAAATATATATATGGGTTAGTCAATCACTAACGATAAGTCACGTGACCAGTCCCTTACATTTTGGCTTTTCGACTGTCGCCATCGAATTTGGAATGACATTTTGTCTAGGGCGTCAGTTCACAAAAGGAACACAAAAACTTAGACATTTTTAATAACAAATGTATTTACTGGGGCTATACTCGTAAGCGGCCACATAAGCCGCCAGTATCACAAACAACAGTGCGACTTGCAATAACTTCATGATGACTAACTGGAACATTGCCGAGTTAGAAAAATGTCCTAGACTATGTATATAAAGCATACGTAATTACACGATAAAATCGATTTGTGACAAAAATACACGCTTTAAAAACATCGAGTCTAGTTATATCGATTAATTTTAATATAGCAAACGAATTGACGGGTATTATCATAACTAACCCAATTAGAATATTTACTACGGTAACCAATCAATTCTAATTTCCTACGGATTATAACTTATATTGCTTATAAATATCAGGGAGGAAAACGCAAGTAATATTACTGAGCATATATCGTGGTCAGCATCATGAAATTGCAAGTCTTGCTGTTGTTCTCGTTCATGATGCTGGTGGCTAATGTAGCTGCAGGCGTCAAAGGTATTATTTCATTTTTTACAGTATTATTTTTTATTTATTTAATTATTCAATAAGAGTGTGGGTCACATCACGCATTGAGTAGGGTTCCACAATAACACACTTGCATTTTTGCCATAGTTTTTACACACTCCTTTTGCTTTGTCTATGTAATATATCTAGTCATATATGCAAGCCCGTTATAAGCACTATGCACCTAGCCTTTCTGAAGAACAACACCAATAAGGTTTATGTGGTCCATGGCAATACCCTCCGGAGTTGCCACTCATGCTTGCCTTGCAAATTTCTTTATTTAGTTGCCTTTCATTCATCCTTTCAACATGGGCAAACCATAAGTACAGCTTTAAAATTTTTAACAACAGCGAATTTTGGGACGAAGAACACAAAAAACACAAAGTTTCTGCAGATAAATAACATGTAACTATTTCACTATAGAACCAAAACCACAAATAAAATCAAATGACAAAATTTATGTTCATTGAAGATTTAATCAAACTTTTAATTTTTTAGATATGACTCCCTGCACCACTGACAGTGACTGCCCACCTCATGAACCCATATGTCGTGAACTAGTCGGAATCAGGAATCCACCGTCTTTCTGTACAATTCAGTTGCCCCTCAAAACGTACATCAATTCAGACTTTGATTACATTATCACATAGATACATGAAAGACAGACGATTTTAACAACATTTTGGTCCATAAAAGTTGTTAGTAGCACTAGCTACGTTAGCACTTAAATCCATTCCACTTTGCAGAATTCTATACTAAAATTAAATCATTTATATACAAGCAACTACGTGTATCAATAGATATATATAAAAGCGGTACAATCAAAAACAAAATTTGACATTAAAATAAATGGTCCAAAAAATAAGTAAAAAAGTTACTTTTAAATTTTGTTCTAATTGATGACAAACTTAAAACGTAAAAATAATACTTTTAAGCAACTTTGGTATGTGTGGTGTAAAGTGCTGACCAGTGCACGTATAATTATGACAATTAATATAAAAAGTATTCCCCTATTTGATCTGAGTTTCTTATATAGTAAATGTTCTGTAATAATCCCAGGTTTTTTAATCGTGTTTTACTAGCTCGGTTAAAACGAGGACATATATATATATCTCTCACAAATATATAGCATGCCAATTACCTTACTGAAAAAAAAATCATGGAAGGCATGAGAACACACACACTTACAACACACACACAACAACACACACACATACTTAACACACACACACTCAACACTTACACAACTTACTTACTTTAACTTACTTTTTACACTTGATCAAGATGGGTTGGCGATTGCCAGTTTTTCTCACGATGTTTTCCCTCACCGATGGCAGTGATGTCTAAGATAGACATATTGAAAAAGTCACATTGTTACTTGCCCGGATTCGAACCCACGGCGACAAGCAGTAGAGGCGAGGACTTAGCCACTGGGCCACAACGACCACACCTACAAATAAATAATATACTTATTAAAAACTATTATGTTCCTTATTTCTAAATGTATCCCTTTAAGAGAAACTAGATGTTTCAAACATTTAGGGTGAGGCCAAACGAACGTAATTTTATAAGTTGTGAGTGGAGTTTTTTGAGTCACGTAATTTACATTCTACTGGAATATTCCACTCATTTTGCGTCGTCGTGTGGTACAAATAGGACTTTAGTATAAAACCGAATGCAGCGTAAAATTCACGACTCATTTTACGCGACGAGCTCAAAAAATTAGGCTCGTTTATCCTCACCCTTAAACTCCAATACGGTGTGCATAAGTCCGTATTACTTATTATTCAACTAAGGTTAGTAATAAATAAAGCCTACAAATTCATGGTGCCACACAGTATACGATATGACCAAACTAGAGAGACAAAAGTGCCCAACCCATAATGTTAAAACAAACCGTTTTTAATATTATTACCATTTGGACGAACCCTATAACCGGTATGGAGTTTAGAATCTGCTATTATGCAGTGATCCCTCCAATAACAATGCGTGAAGTTACTGCGTCAAACTTAGGTAGCCGCCCGCACGGTCAGTGCAGTTATAAATGTTGCCGTTTGTGCTGTGTTTCTACTTTTTGTGTGATTTAAAGTATTTTTAAGTAATGGATTCTGTAACTAGAGGTAATTATCTGCATATTACTTGCTTTTGATCCACCAAAATTTTGTTAAAGACTTAGTTATAATGTATCTAACTAGATCAATTTTAAAACAACAAAAACACACAAGTTTACGTAATATTAAAGTAGGTAGTCAAGATGAGTCAAGGTGTGATTATGCTTTTAACATCATGATTTGGATATGCGACTTACTGCGATTCTAAATATTTCTTATTATTTCTTTAAAGGTGCCCGAATTCAGCGAAAATTGTTATTTGACTTTTGGCGTTCTACACCGCCCAAAAGCATATTGTATCAAGTTTTGACATTTATCAAGTCAAGATTTGCTGATTTGATCCTCCCGCAAGATCAGGAGATGCTTCTAAAGACCTATTTGAAAAGAGAATGTGAGAAGATTCGTTTCAAATGGCTTCGGAAACAAAGACGATTAGACTTATTTTTAAATGCTAACGAAGAATGTTTAAATGAAGAATGTTTCGCGAACAGTCCCCAAAACCAAGTTACAGTATTGGCAGACCAAAAAGGAGTTCAACTACAATTTCAATAGAGCCTAACCAAACTATGTATCGGTTTGGGAAATCTAGGCTCCGTGCTTACATCCGCACAATGGAATGCCTTTTAAATATTGCATACCGAATGAACATAGGTCAGTAGCAAGTTAGGGGCGACAAAAACAAAGAAGTCTTTAAAAAGAACAAAGAAGAAATCAAGACAAGATTTAAAGAAATTGGTCTCATTATAGACAAAGTTAAGCCGGGTTTTAGAACGAGCAACGATGGAAATACCGCTAGAAAGTTTTTTCATAAATATGAAGAAACTGCTTGTATCACCGGTCTCGACGAAAATCTGCTCGTTCACCTCAGTATAATTCTTGCAGTCATAGCTTCTGGCTATAAAATTGACCCGAAAAAGTTTGACACGTACTGACACGTACTGACTCAGAAACTAGAGATACATGGTATATATAACATGCCAGCTACATTACATAAAATATTAGTTCATGGAGCAGAGATAATAAGACATTATATTATTCCAATAGGACAAATGTCAGAGAGAGGCTTCGGAGGCCAAAAGAAATTCGCAAAGTGAGACTTTTTTTTTTTTTTTTTTTTTTTTTATTTAGATATAGGCTCGCGCTTGACCACCATCTCACCTGATGGTAAGCGATGATGTGGTCTACGATGGAGCACGCTTGCCTAGAAGTAACCTATTCACTCTTGACTTAAAGACCCCTAGATTGTAGCTATCGGGAAACACAGACTCCGGCAGAGAATTCCACTCCTTAGCTGTACGCATAATAAAAGTATTCTCAAAACGTTTAGTGCGTATGGGCGGGATGTCCACCATGTACCTGTGGCGCATCGCCGTACGTCTGGTAGTCCGATGATGGAACGGGCTGGGCGGAATTAGATCATGCAATTCCATCGCACACTCACCGAAATGTAATCGATAAAAAACCGATAAGCTAGCAACTCGGCGACGATGTTCAAGGCTCTGGAGCTTTGACTCAACCAGTGCCTCATCGCTGATGAGCCTCTTGGCCCGCTTTTCGATCGACTCTAGTGCATCGAGCTGGTATTTGGCAGATCCGTCCCAGAGATGAGAACAGTACTCCATGCATGATCGAACTTGCGCTTGATACAAGCTGAGCAGCTGTTCTGGCGTGAAGTACCTTCTCACCTTTGCAAGGATCCCCAGCTTCCTGGCAGCCAGCCGAGCCTTCGCCTCAATATATGGGCCAAAATTGAGAGTCGATGTCAACGTAACGCCAAGAAGCTCAAGATGGTCAGCTATTGGCACAGTCACATCTCGGAAAGTTGGAGCCGGGTGAAATTGGCTCTTTTTAGCGGAAAAAAGACACGCCTGGGTTTTAGCAGCATTAAACCTGACCAGATTGGCATCGCCCCATTCGGAGACTGCCTGCATGGACAGGTTCAAGCGCTCCACCATGGCCTCCCGGAGAGACTGGATCTGAGGCCCGGTAGCACGAGCGCTGGACAAGTATCTCTCAGCAACAGTGCTGTCGTCTGCATACCCAAAGACTGGGCCACACTTTGAAAATTTCTCGTTTCCGCACATATTTTGATTTAATTAAGTATTTACTCATGACATCTGATCCTTACATTTCATTGTTAAGAAAATTACCTAAAAAAAGCAACTTAAAACATTGTAGCGATTTAAAATCCCTTTTATTGTCAGAATGAAATTCACATAATTGACTAAAATGTGTTTTATTTGCTACCACATCATCATTTAACTTATAAATTATAACGTTGAGTCATTTCAAATCCTTTAATTATATTAAAGATTTTTGTCTCTCTAGTTTGGGTAAATCGTACACTGTGTGCCAGTAGGTACCTATTATCCTTCTCATTCTAATTTACTAAGAAGCAACCATTTACTTTGGACACTTATCAATATAATGCGTGCAATTTCGACGCATAATAACTGTTATGGAGATGATTGAAAATCTTCTTCGAAGACAATAAGGCGTATAATCAATAATAATGGTATTTCGTGCGAGTTTGTCGAGTGATTCAAAGAATGCGACCGAGGCGCCGCGGCGCGCCGCACTTGTAGGAATTTGGAACTACACCTTTGGCGTCAGTGGGCTCGTAAATGTTGACGATGCGTTGATAATAACTCATTAAACAAGGCAGTAGGTACCTATTATTAAAAATAGCCACCAATAGTGGCTCTGTGAGCTGTAGAGCTCGCGAGTCTGTCTCGTTACATAGCTTAAAACGGAATAAATGTTTAATTTTTCGAAATGGCTGAAATATGAAGTAAGGAAAAACATGAGAATCATGGAGAAATGCGACTTGTACAAGAGAACAACCGGACATCCGGACATTTTTGCCAAAGCTGAAACGGAGATGCTTCGCGCTCGCTTGGTTTATAAGCAAATTCAGTATTATGTTACACATTTGATAAATCAATCTGCAGCTATGTAACTATGTCAGCGTCGACTTCCATTATTAACCGGATACAGTTGAGTATAGACTGACTATTTACGTGGCCTCCACAACCCAGTCACTGGTTAGTCAGATTTTCTCTTTTCTGACTGTCATTAACGACTGTCAAAGATCTACAAATTAGCTAATTAGCACAAAGGACTCTCGGAATATGTAACAGATTGGTCTCCCATTCATGGGCTAACCTCGACAAAAACGGTTATCGAGGTTAGTCCATGAATGAGTGACCGACCTGTTACATAATCCACAACAACAGCTCAACCTCGAAGTTTCAACCGTACAGCTTTTATTATTTAGCTACGTTCAATTTTATAACGGTCATAAAATAATGTATATATCTCCAGGAATATCGTTTAAATAATTTGGAAATGCTTAGTACTTAAATTAATAAATAAGGAATGTTAACTTATGAGGTGAGTGGTGTGTACATAACTTTAAATGAAGAGAGTAATTGAAAAAACGACTAAAAATATATTTTGAAATTGCTTTATTATTTAGCCATTCCAACATTTTATTGCCTTATTAATAAAGCAATAATAATGAACACATATCAATTAGTTTGGATTGCACAGAATACTATAAAAAGCCAGAACATTAGTCTAGCTCAGCAGTGTTACTGCTAGTCATCATGAAGTTGTTGCAAGTCGCGCTGTTGTTTCTGTTCGTGATGTGAGCTGCTAATGTGGCTGCTAACCAAAAAGATTATAAAGGTAAAAATGCTGTTTTTTTATAAGAGACCATTATTTTTTCAGTTATAATTATTAGTCATGATGTATGCAAAAGAATAGATTGGTATTTTTATGATTAAATATTTTTCGAGTAAAAACCCCTTTAACTGTCACAGCTATTATTTTCCATGGAAAATCTTGGAAGGAAGCCTACAGTGCCGCAGAGGCTGGAATGCAAGTTTCCAGATGGCTGCAGCACAACCTGCTCACCTTAAATGTCAATAAAACTAAGGTTGTTAACTTTTCAGTAAGTAAAAAGACATGTGGGAATGTATGAATGTAAGGTATTAGTTAAGTGGCAACACTTATTGAATAAGGGAATGTAAGATGATTGAGTGACAACACTGGGTGAAAGAGCGAGTATGGAGAGGACGCGATTTTTAAGACGAAAGACGTTAAGTTGTAAAAGGGGAATTGTAAAGTAATTTTCGGAAGAATAAAATATAAGAAGTGAAGTTCGCTCAACAAGTTTTTATTTCGAAGATCCCATAATAAACACACTACATTTGGGGGCTCGTCCGGGATTTCGAAAATAAAAGTTTTACGAAGCGAAGCAAAGTGTGGCCGCGTGGCGGGTTTGAAAAAAGAAAACCAACCACAATGACGTCGGCCGAACAACGAGCAAAGACGGATGCAGTAACAGGTTCCACGCTTCAAATGAGCGCGGACCTGGTATCAAAATTTAACGGCCAGGACAAATCTTATCCGGCATCACGATGGGTTCAGGAGATGGAAGACAACGCCATGATCTTCGAGTGGACCTCGATGCAACAATTGCTGGTGGCGAGACGTGCTCTGGTAGGCACCGCGGCACTTTGGCTGAAGTCGGAAAGGCCATGCAAGACATGGAATGAGTTGAAGGAGGAATTACTCAAGGAATTCGCAGACACCACAGACCAAAAGACGATCCATGAGATGATGAGCGCCCGAAAGAAAAGGAAGGACGAAACGTGTAGGGATTATTTGCTCGTCATGAAAGAGATGGGCAAAAGAGGTAAGATGCCCGATTATGTAGCGATAAAATATATTGTGGACGGTATCGTCGATTCAGAATTACATAAAATGATGCTATACGGTGTGAAGACCTATCCCGAGCTGAAAGATAAACTGAAAATATACGAGACTATAAAAGAAAAAGTCGAAAACGTCAAAAAGGAGGTGGTCGTGAAAAATGATAAGCCAAGTTATAGTAGAAAGTCATCGCGTTGCTATAACTGCGGGGAACCCGATCACTTGTCATCCGAGTGCCCGAACAAGACTCAGGGACGAAAGTGCTTTAGGTGTAATAATTTTGGACATGTCGCATCAAACTGCAAAGCCGGTAAACATGAAGAAAAAGTTGTGTCATCATCAAAAAGCAAGTCATCATCACCATCAAGGCAGGTACAGCAGGGCTCCCAACCGAAAGAAACTTATTTTAGTTCATCCGGTTCGCCGCTAGAAGTCGATGGCAGCACTGTGCAGGTGCTACTACAACAAAGTTCGAATTGGTGTGATGTTGTGTGTGATTCTTTTAATAATGACAGTTATACTTGTAAACAAGCGCGTAATATTTCGGAAAACCGTTGAAAACAGTGAAATTAGGTGACAATATTCTAATTACGGCATTGATAGACAGTGGCAGTGATATAAACTTAATTTCGAAGCAGTGTTACGATATATTAGGGTCGCCAACATGTGATACCAATAATAAAGTTACGATGTCAGGTTTAGGTTCAGCAAAAGTGTTCTCCACGGGATATTATAATAAATAATAAATAATAATAATAAAAATGTATTTATTTCTCTTCCACAAATTACTATAAAGCAGTTTACAACACAAAGTTTAGGTGCAAAATACAATAATTTGTGGGAGACTGATGCCTAAACTAAGCCGAGGCCTGTATCTTAGGACATCAGGCCCCCACCCCTACAAAATTATGTAAACAATATGGTGAACTTAGTTTATGTCGAGAATTTTACCAATATAAACAAAAAAATGTGTAATAAAATAAAACAAACGGGTGATATTAACTTAGATTAAATTGTGCGCGTATGTTAACGGAAGGTTTTGTAAGCTCCCGCGCATAGGTGTGTGTGTGTGTGTATGTGTGTAAATGTATGTGTGTGTGTGGGTGTGTATGTGTATGTCTGACTGAGTGTTTGTGCATGTAAGATATTTCTCTCAAATTCATAATTGTATATATAATAATTGTTCAGTCTTAAGGTAATCAAACGGAAGTAGCCATGCTGTAACTTTTTTTTTACATTTAATTTTATTGTCATTAAAAATACCTAACTCCTTGTTTACTTTATTATAAAGAAATGGTCCACGAAACATATAAAATTTTTGTGCGAAACTAGTTTTAGCTTTCTTTCTTTTACAAATTGCATAAGACCTTCTAGTTGAACATTGTTCCAAGTCAAATGATGCCATATCTGTGTGTTGCCTCATTATAGTAAGCAGTACGTACAACTGCCTGACAGTCAAAACTTCCGTAACCTTGTAGAGCTCAACTGTGGGAAAAAGTCTAGGTTTAAGGAAGGCTACCTTTAAAATTAGTCTCTGTGCCCTTTCTAGTTCCATCAATTTGGTCTTATCAGTTCCACCCCATGCAACTATGCAATACGTAATAATTGATTGAACTAGCGCAAAGTATACCATTTTTATTAACTTAATATCGGCTATGTATCTCAGTTGTTTAAATATATAAGTCATTTTCCTTACTCTTTGTGATACAGTGTGTATATGAATCTTAAATGACAGTTTATTATCAATCATAACACCTAAATATCGTATACTCTGCGCTACCTCTATCTGCGGACAATTACATTGCGACATTGGAGGAAAAGAGCATTTATGTGCCCATATGTGGAATCTGTCACTTAGGTCAAAGGTGGGCTGTCTAATCCATACTAATATTATAAATGCGAAAGTAACTCTGTCTGTCTGTCTGTCTGTCTGTCTGTCTGTCTGTTACCTTTTCACGCTTAAACCGCTCAACCGATTAAGATGAAATTTGGTAGGAAGATAGTTTGAGACCTTGGAACGGACATAGGCTACTTTATTTTGCAAAAAACACAAATGGGAATAAATAGGGGGGTGGGTTAGATTTGTGTGAAACTTCTTATTATGGCTTAAACCACTGAACCGATTTAGATGAAATTTGGTATGCAGATAGTATGAGACCCTGGGATGGACATAGCCTACTTTTTTGTATAAAACAAGGTGCGGGAGAAATGGGGTGGAGTAGTTATAAAATATAAAAAATAATTTGAAACTTCTTTTATGGCGTCCTTCTTATTCGGCTGTAGGCATGATATAACTGTTTATGAAAGATTTGAGTGTCAATTTGAAAATGTCAACTTAATGTCAGTGTCCGTGAAAGTGATAATATAAGCAAAACTTTAAAATATTCTACTGCTTAATTTTATTAGGGAGATATTTTTTTGCTGTGCATATCCACATATCCTCGCAAGCGTAAATCTAATCTGAGCCGTAGCTCTAGCAGAGCTCGAACAGCAAGAGTAGCTAGAAGCCAAGAAACAGAGGAGCAGACTCAATCCGTCAAATTTTAGATGATGAGCGTCACGCAACCCAAAGAGCTGCTGAGACTTTCGATCAGATTCAGGCTCGCCAACTCGCAGATGCTGAGCGTCACGAGACTCAAAGATCTGCTGAGACTTACGACTAGACTCAGGCTCGCTAACTCGCAGATGCTGAGCGTCACGCAACTGAAAGGGCTGCTGCGACTTTCAACCAGACTCAAGCTCACCAACTGGCAGATGCTGAGCGTCACGCAACTTAAAGGGCTGGTGAGACTTTTGAGCAAACACAGGCCTGTCGGATTTTAGATGCCGAACGTCACGCGTCATCGATAGCTGCTGAGACGCCTGAACAATCCCAAATACGGCGTATTTTACGAGCTCAACGGCAGTCTGAAAGGAGACGTTTGCAAGAAATACATGGGAGTAGTTCCACAACGCTGCGTCTGATTATGACCCATTGATTGATTACACTAACCATCGATTAGTTCTCATAGGGAACATGGATAAAAAATTTAGATATTGTGAAGCATTCAAGTGGAATAATGAGACACCGGGTATGTGTTGCTCTGGTGGTAAAGTTTCAGTACCAACGCTTGGTGAGCCAGAAGAACCACTCAAGTCTTTGCTTTTGTATGACAGTGATAAATCTCGCCGTTTTTTAAACAGAATAAGAAAATACAATACATGCTTCCAAGCAAGCTTGAAACAAGTGGCAGCAGAGTGACTCACCCTACCCTATAGAGTTTCTTAACTCTTTAGAATTATCAGGGGTACCGTCCCATACGTTGAGGCTGAAAGTTGGTGTCCCAGTCCTGTTAATGAGAAATCTGGACGCATTCGCGATTACCATAAATAAAGCTCAAGGGCAAACACTGAAAGTTGCAGGAGTGCATTTAGAAAAAAACTGTTTTTCCCATGGGCAACTGTATGTAGCGTGTTCACGAGTATCAAGTCCACATAATCAATATGTTTTAGCAAAAGATGGTAAAACTAAAAATATTGTTTACACGACTGTGTTAAAGTAAGTTATTAAAAATTACAATTCTGTGCTCAGAACCCATTGCCACACTTTTGACGACCTAAACAATATTTATAAGAATCATAAATCAAATTAGTACCTACTGCATTTTATGTAACGCAAAATACACTATATTTGTACTACTACTCTGTGTTTCCTTTTCTACGTTTTACGCGAGCGAAGCCGCGGGTAAAAGCTAGTTGTAAATAACATGTACTTAGTTTTGTCAGCATTTAAAGTCAGTGAGTTAGCTGCGAGCCAGTGAGAAACCACATTAAATCCGGCCTGAGCCAAAGAGAATACTTCCTCCCACGAATCTCCCACAAAGGTTAATGTAGTATCATCTGCATAAGAAACAATTTTACACCCCTGGATTTCAAGCTGACATAGCTGATTAATGTAGCATAAGAATAGCGGGGGCCCCAATATACTGCCTTGAGGGACTCCATGCGTAATTGGAAGTTCATCACTAACGTTCTCATCTATTTTTACACATTGTTTACGCTCTGAGAGATAATTGGCTAGTAGGTCTAGTTGATTCCCACGTACTCCCATTGCATACAGCTTGTCAACTAGGTTGGGAATAGAGACTGTGTCAAATGCCTTTGCTAAATCAATAAATATAGTCAAGCATTTCTTATTAGCATCTAAATTTTTAACTAAGAAGTCAGTGAGATCATGGACAGCATCGTCAGTGGACCTACCAGCTCGAAAACCGTACTGTGATGGTGCCAGAATATTCTGAGATTCAAGATAATTTGTTAGCTGACGGTTGATGATACGCTCAAATACCTTAGATGCTGAACTGAGGATAGAGATGGGCCTGTAATTATTGACACAGTCTGTATCCCCGGCCTTGTGAATAGGGTGCAATATTGATTTCTTAAACGCTCTAGGGAACACACCGAGTTCAATGCAGCGATTTAAAAGTTCCACTAGTACTGGTACTATCGTATTTGCAACTACTTTCAGTAAATTAGAGGTAAGTCCATCCTGACCAGGCGAACAGTCATTTTTTAGGTTGGAAATATTATAGGCGACCTCTTCGCAATCTACTTTAAGTAGAACAAAAGAGTTTGATATTTGGTTAGTTGTACTGTTTGGAAATAGAGTAACCGACGGAATTTGTTCAGCCAACCGTGAACCAATGTTTGCAAAAAAATAATTTACTTCATTCACAGCTGTTAGTGGAGAGTTATATGCTGATAAGAGCTCTCTGGATTTATTTTCGCTTTTGGTTACAGAGTTAGTTACATTTCTAATGGTGTGCCATAGTTTTTTTGTATTACTTCTGGTCATTTGTAGTTGGTCCCGTTCATACTGGCGTTTTAATTTCTTTAAAAGATTGTTGCAATAGTTTCTGTAGCGTTTATAAGTTAATAAAAGTATATCGTTGTTTGGCTCTTTTTTAACTCTGATGTGCATGCCATCCCTATTTTTAATACAACGTAGTAACCCAGTCGTTATCCACGGTTTTATAATAGTTTTGCTTCGAGGGACATTTAAACTCAAAGTATTTTTAAAAACAAGGTCTGACAATTTGTTTAGGAAAGCTTCAGTTGCCAAGTTTAAGTCATTTTCTGAGTAAATAGAGCTAAAGTCTATTTCAGTGACATCAGCTGTTATCCCTGCCCAGTTGATCTTTTTTTGTTTTCTATTATTAGTTGTTCGACTAGTACCCCAATAATTCAAGCAAAAGAGAACAGCAGCATGGTCCGTAACTGAAGTTTGAAAATCAAACGTCAATGCAGGTAATTTTGTTTTAATTATGACATGGTCAAGGCAGCTGCTACCTCTGGTAGGACTATAAATGGCTGGAAGGAGTCCATGGAATGCAGTAATATCTAAATAAGAAGAGGTATTAGCATTTGTGTTTAATATATTTATATTAATATCGCCAATTATGACAATATTTTCAAAATGCGACAATGACTCAAGTAAAATGTTTAACGACTGAAAAAATGTTTCTAGATTCTTAAAAGATGGTGGTCTGTATATCGCTATAATTACTGTACGTTTATCAAATTTAACAAGTAGACAGTTTGCTTCCAATAGGGTAGGTTCCTCTATTTTACAATTTTGATGTTTATCATTAACCATAACAACTACTCCATCATTTTGATTAAAAGTTTTGTTCGTTTTAAATGAATTAAACCCATTTAGAATCGGCAAATGAACAACTTGAGATAACCAGCACTCAGACAATACAATAACATCGCAGTGAAAATCTAATCTAGTCAACATTATATTAAGCTCATCAAAATTACAATTAATACTACGTATATTCTGCTGCAAAATCTTAAGATAAGTGTCAGAATTAGGGATATATGATATGCATTCTTCAGGATAGCAATGCACTGGGACTGAGATCTGGAAATTATCAATGTCATTTAATAAGTTATTTATCGAATCGAATTTTAAAAAGTTTATCAACAACAATGCAACCACTTATACTGACAACAATTTCAATGTGAACGAAGCATGGCAACCTCTCAAGAGAAAATCTAGAGTATAGTTTTATAATATAATAATAAAACTTACGTGTGTAGAAGTATGTGTGTAGTGTTAAGATATGTATATATAATCTTGAAAATACTATGTAGTAGGTAGAATGGATCACAATTTTGTTAAGAAGTCATTGTGGCGTTGCTAAGTCGCGCAGAGTCTGTTCCGATTTTATTAAGATGTGCTTGGCACCTTCAATTTTCCGTAGGAAGACCAGGCCATTTTTCGTCCAACAAAACTTGTAGTTATTAATTTTAGCGTACTCCTTTGCCGCAAGCAAGAGCTTTCTTAAATTCATTGGCAAGTATTCGGCAACATAGATTGGGCGACGGTCACCAGGTAAACCAACCTTCTGTGAGTTTAACCTCTCTTCTTTAGAGCATTTTTGATTATACTCTTTCGCTAGAGTAAGAAATTGGTCTTTAGTTTGCACGCTGTAAAATTCAGTAACAATCGGTCTGCTTATCCCCGGTTTTCCCGGTAGACGACGAATATCCCGTATATGGCTTTTATTTACATCCATGTTACACACAGATCCAACTTTGGATATAACTTCTGTTAAGCTAGACGCTGACTCATTTTCGGTTAGTTGTGGAACGTTGCGGACTTCGATAGAGGAGGAGCGTGAAAGCTGTTGTAGGTCTTGAGTTTTTGCTTCTAATAAAAGTACACTATCTCTATGAGCCTGTTTATCTTTCTGTATATCTTCTATTTGTTTGATAATGTCGTCATACTTCTCATTTAAAAAGATAATACTTTTTTCGATTTCTTTATTTGACTTTTGGATTTCAATATTTTGGAGTTTCAAATCCGCAAGTTCAGACATCACCTTTGATAAAGTTGCGTTTTGCTCGTTCATCAATTTAGTAAAAAAAGTTTCTTGCTCATTTTTCAACGAAGTTAGCATTTGCGAAATTTCATGCTTAAAATCTTCAAACAGATTTTTCGTTGGGGAGCTACCGTCATCAGGTCTAGGGCGTTTATAGCGTGTAGTAATGTTAACATGCCCCAGTGTCTCATCAAATACAGTGTGAGGAATATCCGAATCCGATGCTGCTTGATGCAAGTTCACATTTGGTGCAAGTGTAGCCGATTTCGTTGGCGTTTTCTGCAAACTGGACATGATGTTGCACCAGCAGCGGCGGCGCGATCTAGTCACTCCTTTAAAGCGCTAGCGTGAAGATGCGCGTATGAGTCACTTGGTCGGGCTGGCACGGCGGGCAAGCAACGGCACAACGGGAGTACAGCGCAAGCGACGTAATTAGAGCGAGCGCGCAATTATGGATACTGTCTTTGTCACTCACTTGGGCGGGGCTAATTAGCGATAAGGCGAGGCGCGCGGCGTGTCAACCAAAACTTTATCGGAGTATAATCCCTCTAACTGTTATCGGAAAGCTTACAATAGCTTACATTACTTTAAATAGTTTTTAAATAAAACATAAAACACGTTCACTCTCGACAAATATTTCGGGCGAAGGGGATTATAAAACGAATATTGAAATTGATGATTACAGGTACATGAATATAGGTTTCCACATTGTTCCGGAAACATGTATGCCCTTTCAGTTGATAATTGGTCAAGAGTTTTTGAAGAATGTGTTGTGTGTATTGAATGGAAGTTTGGTATGGATGAGACCAATAGATGAAGAATGGTTAGGTACCTAGATTAAATTGTTTTCCCTGTGTTTCAGATAGTATAGGTTATATTGGCAGCGAACAACTGAAGAGCCAAGTGGTAACTTTGATCGAAAACTACCATCCAAATCAAACATAGGATATTCCCATTCAACTGAAGATAGTTCTTAAGGACGATGTTCCCATTGCACAAAGACCACGTCGAATTTCATTTGTGGAACAAGAAGAGGTTGACAGACAGGTAGCGGAGTGGTTAAACCAAGGCATTGTTAGGGTTAGCTATTCAGAATATGCTAGTCCCCTGGTACTGGTGCGGAAGAAAGATGGCACCACCCGTATTTGTGTAGATTTTAGACGGCTCAATGAGAAGATAGTGAAAGATGAATTCCCACTTCCGTTGATAGAAGACTACATTGATAAGCTGGCAGGTGCTAAGATTTTCAGTGTTTTAGACCTGAAAAATGGGTTTTTTCATCTTAAGGTTTATGAAGACAGTGTAAAATACACATCTTTTGTTACACACAATGGTCAATACGAGTTCTTGAGAGCACCGTTTGGTCTGTCTGTGTGTCCTAAGTACTTCATGCGTTTTATCACCTATGTTTTCAGAGATCTAATAGCAGAAGGAAAAGTGATGATCTTCATCGATGACATCTTGATTCCGGCAAATGATGAGTATCAAGCTGTGGAAAGACTAAAGGAAGTTCTGGAAGTAGCATCCCAGTATGGATTGCAGTTCAGCTGGAAAAAGGCAGTCCTGGTATGTCGAATTACTTACCTTGGTCATGTGATCGAAGATGGGAAGGTGAGGCCTTCCAGTGACAAGACTGATGCAGTGCTTAAGTTCCCAGAGCCAAAGACGGTAAAACAGTTACATAGTTTTGTTGGTTTAGCCTCATACTTTAGAAAGTACATTCAGGATTTTGCATTAATAGTTAGTCCATTGACTAATTTACTGAAGAAAGATTCAAATTTTAAATTTAATGATGATGAGTATCGTGCCTTCAATACAATTAAAAATAAGTTGTCTAATGATCCGGTGTTAAAGATATTCAATCCAAAACTATACACAGAGTTACACACTGATGCATGCTGTGTCGGTTATGCAGCTATACTTATGCAGCGTAGTGTGGATGATCAGCAGTTACACCCTGTCTACTACATGAGCAGAAAGACAACAGATGCAGAGAGCAGGTATACAAGCTATGAACTTGAGGCATTAGCAGTCATTGAAGGTGTCAAAAAGTTTAGACATTATCTATTTGGTAAGCACTTTAAGATCATAACAGACTGTAGAGCTTTTCAAATGACTTTAAAGAAAAAGGAACTGGGTATGTCAACTAGAGTGGCCAGATGGATTTTGTTTCTTCAGGATTTCGACTTTACTGTAGAACACAGAGAAGGTTCTAGTATGCGACATGCTGATGCACTAAGCCGTAACCCTTATGTAGCAGTTATCAATGAGTTGTTTGATGGCATTAGAAAAGCTCAACAAGCAGATGAAGGTTTGAAAGCCATTACAAGTATTTTGCAGAGTGCACCATATGAAGATTATTTGTTAGACAATGGTCTTGTCTATAAAGGAGCTGACAAGAAGTTAGTGGTTCCACGAAGTATGGAGGATGAAATTATTAATAGAGTTCACCAAAATGGTCATTTTTCCAAAAAGAAGATATTAGAATTGCTTGATAAGGATTATTTTATAAAAAACGTTAGTAAAAAAGTTGAAGATTTTCTATTAACATGTATTCCATGTTTGTTAGCGAGCAGAAAGGAAGGAAAACAAGAAGGATTCTTACATGTGATTGACAAAGAAGCTATACCTTTGCATACCCTGCATGTTGATCACATTGGACCGATGTCAGACACAAAGAAGCAGTACAATCACATCTTGACTGTAGTGGATGGATTCACTAAGTTTGTCTGGATTTTCCCAACAAAGAGCACTACGAGCAAAGAAACGTTAGATAAGCTACGTATTCATCAACAGCAATTTGGTAATCCAAGTAGACTTGTTACAGACAGAGGAACAGCTTTCACTAGTTCTGAGTTCCAGGATTACTGCAAAGAAGAAGGGATAATGCATGTGAAAATAACCACAGGAATGCCAAGAGGTAATGGACAAGTTGAGCGTATACATAGAATAATTATTTCAGTCCTGTCGAAGCTGTGTATAGAAAACCCTATATTGTGGTACCGGCATGTCAGTCGTGTGCAACGAGCTATCAATAGCACTTATCAGAGGAGCACAGGCACAACACCACATGAGCTTCTAGTTGGAGTGAAAATGAAGACTAAAGAAGATGTCAACATTTATGAGTTGCTGCAGCAAGAAGAAAGGGACAGCTTTATTCTAGAAAGAGATGAGCTCAGGCAGAAGGCTAAGGAACAAATATTAAAAGTACAAGAAGAAAATATTAGAAACTACAATAAGAAGAGGAAGAAGAGTGTTGAATATAATGAAGGAGATAAAGTAGCAATAAGAAGAACACAATTTGGAACAGGTTTGAAAATCAAACCAAAGTATTTTGGCCCTTATAAAGTTACCAAAGTGAAGGGAAAGGATCGCTATGATGTAGAGAAGTGTGATAGTAGCAGTGAATGTCCAAATAAGACATCAACTGCGGCTGACAGTATGAAGTTGTGGCCAACAAGTTATGAAAGGTGAGTGTTACTATGTTATGGTGTGTAGTGTAAGGAATGTATGTGTGATGATGAATGAATGAATGAATAGTTTTAAGGTGCACAGTTTTATTGTAAACATTTTCTTTTTCTGGATAAAAAAAGGAGACACGTTTGCAACCAGGTTTTTTTTATTTTTTATATGTAAGCTATTTATGTGCTGGTCTAATCTGTCTTATTTATGGAAAATAAATATGTACACGATGTAATGACGCTGTTAGACTGCTTATTGTTGTTTTGTAAGTAATGATGTAATAAAATAAAAAAATCTTCTCTACTTAAATAAGTCTTATGATGTTAAAGTTAAGTTGCATTGGAACTACAAAATGTTGTATGGTATTTAATCATAAGTTAATTTTAATGTGTTATAAATTGTTAATGGTATGTATGTGTTTATCTGTTACAGTGATGAGTGTATGTGGACGTAAGCAGAGCCAAGCATGACTGGGGACAGTCATGAAAGTCAGAATGGCCGAATGTGGGAATGTATGAATGTAAGGTGTTAGTTAAGTGGCAACACTTATTGAATAAGGGAATGTAAGATGATTGAGTGACAACACTGGGTGAAAGAGCGAGTATGGAGAGGACGCGATTTTTAAGACGAAAGACGTTAAGTTGTAAAAGGGGAATTGTAAAGTAATTTTCGAAAGAATAAAATATAAGAAGTGAAGTTCGCTCAACAAGTTTTTATTTCGAAGATCCCATAATAAACACACTACAGACATATGCCCCTGATAAACTTGCACTTAAATTTCACCAACGCAATTGTGACGTAGGTCGTGTCTGCAGCTGTTCTGTCTTTGAGCGGGTTAGGTATCTCGGAATTAACATAGATCAACATTTGACATAGACAAAACAGATAGAATCGGTTACTGCTCGCGTAAGGAAGCTTTTGTATATATTTAAAAGACTTCGATCTGTATCTGACAAAAGTACTTTGAAGATGATCTACCTGGCCTTATGTCAGTCTGTTCTTAGTTACTGCATACTATCGTGGGGTTCTGCTGGAAAAACTTTTATGATTCCTGCTGAACGTGCACAAAGAGCAATCCTAAAGGTCTCTCATAGATTTTCAATCCGATACCCCACTGATATGTTATATCGGGTGACTAAAGTGCTTACGGTGCGTCAACTGTTCATTATGTCAGTACGAGTATTACTCAAGTTCCACAAAACTGCAGCTGTCACTATGGTTACGGACCAGCGCTCGCGTAGAAAACCTAAGTGGAACAGAGCCTCCAGCAGGCTTAAATTTGGCAACAAAGCATTCTCACATATCGGTCCACATCTGTATGAGAAAGTCAATGACAAACTAAAAATCCTTCCTATGACCAGGTTCGGCTGCAAAAAACAAGTTCGGGATTGGCTACTAGGACTAAACTATATCGAAACAGAAAACCTACTAGAAATTTAGTGTTAACACACCATATAACCATAAACACCATTGGAAACACACCACCACATACACACCATCGCATACACTCCATCACTTACATACCAGCAGACTTACCCTTACATCTTTAGTTTACCTTTCAGTTTTTGCTTAATGATTGGAACCGTTGCATTTGATATGTCTAATGAAACAATCATATTATTTGTCGAGAGAGACTGGATTCTGCGACACAGAGTATCCCAGTGCAGGATCCAGTGTCACATCTTAATACTGTAACTCTTTTATTGAATAAATAAACTTTTTATTATTTATTTATTATAACTGCCTTGAGCGATTTTTGGTAGGGCCACAACTTGTGGGTTTGCGTTAGCGGCATGCTAATGTGACAGCGTCATGCTGCAGGTCGCCCGTCTATCACACAAAAACACATTATTCCTAAAGTTTTAAGTGTTCACTTTTGTCGGCCTCCTCTAAGAATCGCCACCTCGATCGGCCTTGTGCGTCTCGCATCCAGCAGATTTTCGAAGCCCTGACAAAGTCATCGCCACCTAGAGGGAGGCCTCTCCTAGCTAGTGTTCCTAACCAAATCCCCAATTATTAACCGTTTATTTTGGCTATTAAAAAAAGATTTTGACAGCCAAAATCAAAGGTTGTCGACCAACAGAAAAATACCGAACCTTACTTCACTCAAGCCAGGCGAGCACTGCCTACTGTGACAAGCTAGAGTCACACATTTTTATCACAGTTCGGGAACAAAAACCGTGATAAAATGCGTGACTCAAGCCTATCAAAGAGGGCGTGCTTGCCCAGCTGGAGAGTTAATTCCCCGACACTTCTTTGGTAACCTGTTCCGTCAATCAAACCCAGGAACTCGTACTCTGCTGAGCACTTCTGTAAAGGACTGCTTAATACGCAAAGCATTTTTACGAGTTTTCTTACTGATAAAATAAACACAAAAACGCCCGAAATTTTTGAGAAAATTACACAAATAATAGTAGCGAATGGACCTAGTTTTTATACGTGTGTTTCAATCAATCAATCATTTATTTTGTAAAACATAGGTATGGTTACAGATAGTATTGTTATAATATGTGCACTATGTTTTGTCAATATCTGGCGTACAAAATTGACAATAGCATGCAAATTAAAATTAGCAAGCAACAATAAATAATAAATAAAATAATACAATTAAGTTAGCATGTCAATTTACATGTCAGATTACATTAAAAATAAATCAATTTAAAATTTGTTAATAGGTAAACAGGTCATTATAATTATAGATTAATAAACACAATTATACTTTATCAATAAATCAAATCATAAATGTCCAATTGGCAAGTCGGAATCGTCATACCTCTGTTTATCAGTAGTAAACTCAGTGACGGAGTAGTAACATCTATCTACAAGGAATTTAAACAAAGACCTCTTAAAGGATCCCAGACACTCTTTATTTTTAATAGCTGCTGGTATACTGTTATATATTTTTGGGGCCATACCTAGCACACTTTTGCCGAAAAATGCGGTTTTATGAGAGGTAACATGAATGTTATTCTGATAACGGCGAGAGCGCAGTTTCTCAAATAAATGCAGGTTACAGCGAACAAACACTCCCATTTCATATATGTACATAGACGGTAGAGTGAGTAAACTAAGTTCCTTAAACAATGGTTTACAACTATCAATCGATTGCAATTTGGTAAACGATCGCAAGCATTTCTTTTGAGCTTTAAAAGCAATGTCTCTGTCAGTGGAGTTGCCCCAAAAAATGATTCCGTACCTAATGCCAGAAGCCACATAATCATTATAAGCTATTTGTACTGTAATGCGGTTAACCGTTTTTGAAAGTTTGTACAGAGCATACGCAAATTGGCTAAGCTTCTTTGACAAAGCGTCGATATGTTGTTTCCAAGTTAGACGATTATCTATGTAAAGACCCAGAAATTTTGTGATGTCACATTCAGAGATTGCTACGTTACCATATTTTATATTCATTTTCGGTTTATTTGTTCTTTGATTAAATGTCATTATTTTAGTTTTGTTAAGATTTATTTTCAGATTATTATTAACTAACCAATTTATTATATTTTTAAGATCGTCATTTATGTCATTTTCAAGAATATTAATGTCATTACTAGAGAATAAAATAGTGCTGTCGTCAGCAAATAAGACCATCTGATGTTTACTGACCTTAGGCATATCATTTACATAAATGTTAAATAATGGAGGGCCAAGAATGCTACCTTGGGAACACCAAAAGTAGTTTTTCTAGGACGTGACTTATATGTTCTTTCAACTTTCGAGCTCGCACAAAGCCTATCGAGCGCTGTAATTTGAGTGCGATTAGAGAGATAAGATTGTAACAGTTTTAATGCAGTTCCTCTAATCCCATATCGCTCTAATTTGTTCAGCAGTATACCATGATCTAAATGGTCGAATGCTTTAGACATATCCATGAACAAGGCCGCTACTGGAATTCTAGCATCAACATTAGAAACAATTTTCTCGATTACGTCATAGATCGCCATATTAATGGATTTACCTTTCCTAAATCCAAATTGCTCTCTGACTATGAGATCATACTTTTCAAAACACGACGAAAGGCTATTGTATATGGGAATAAATATAATGACCACCAAAAAAAACTTTGTGACGATAACCCCTAACCACCAAATCTAGTAATATACTGACAAAAATAGTAAATGATCACCAAATTTAGTAAATTGATCACCAAATTTAGTAAATTGATCACCAAATTTTAATAGCAAATTATTGCGCTATTTAATGTTGTAAAATAGGTTAGGTTAGGTTAGAACTGTGACCAACCGCGCGCGAGCCGAGCGAGCAAAGCGAGCGGTGCCGCGGCAGCGGCCGGCGAGCGCTACTTCCAAGTTGCTCCCAGAAATTTTATAATCTTTTTGGTCATTGGTTTAATTTTGGTGATCATTTACTACTTTTGGTGATCATTTACTACTTTTGGGTTAACAATGATTTATTTGGAGATATGTTACTATATCTGGTGGTAAGTTAAACATAAGCCATTGTATATTACCTTTTCTATTATTTTGGAAAAAATAGGAATAAGTGCTATGGGTCTATAATTACCCATGATACTTTTATCATCTTTTTATGAATAGGTTTAATTACAGTAATTTTTAATTTGTCCGGAAAATGGCCATGTTAAATGCAAAGATTGATGATATAACTCATAGCAGGTCCTATTAATGGCGCTACATGTTTGACCACTTTTGTAATGATGCCGTCATATCCATGGCTATTGGTATTATTTAAAGAGCGAATTATAGCCACTATGTCTGCTGGTACTGTAGGAGGAATAAATATGGAGTGACAGTTAGTATCAATACTTGCATAGGAAGGAGTAGAATTATTAGGTTGAATTTCGTCTATAAAATAGTCATTAAAGGCTTTTGCAATTAGTCGAGGTTTATGTATTTTATTGTTATTTATTGTTACGTATTCAGGTATATTTTCTCTAGGATAGTTAAAAATAATTCTAAACAGTCATTCTTAATTTTGGGTGGTCTGTAGATGCAAATCACTATTAAATTATGTATTATTAATTCTATTGCGCAGCATTCAAGAACGTTAGCTTTGTAGAATTTACTTAAATCAATGTTTTTGTACTTATGCATTCGATTTATAAGGATGCATGAACCACCACGCCTAGTATTCCGCATTGAAAACGTAGCTAATTCGTAGTTAGGGATAAATAGTTGGAACTGATCTCCATTCATCATATTGTGTTCAGTTATACATAATAAGTCAATGTTTTGTCCCTTGTCCCATAATTCTTCTAAATGGAGAGTAAGTAGGTCCGACTTACCAATCAAGCCATTAACATTTTGATGAAAGATATTTAAGTATTTATACACGAAAACAATTGCTACTACCAGCTTTTGGCACTTTGTCCATACACATAGACAAGTTGCAGTTAGTAAGTTTGTCATCACGAATGTCACAAGTTTGAGTCGATTGGTCAGGTTTTAGCTTATTGAGAATTCGATTTTGCTTAATATATGTCACAAATTTCGGAAAAGGCTGATGATGATGATAACTTATATTTAATGATATTTTCACTGCACTTGTATTATTTAAACGTTATTTCGTAGTCTTAGTTGTAAACATCTGTTGTGCCCCTTTATTTAAAAGTAGTATTTTATACACTATACTTCAACGCAACACTCAGATAACAATAGTACTTGGCATTTACACTATTATATTTACATTTCAAAAGATATATCTTGTTTAGATGCGAATTAAATATTTTTTACGATTTAAATACTCAGAGAATAAGACTTTGATATATAATTTTATTTTATTTCTATGTACTTACTTTCAACATGTTCAGTCGGTTCAGTCACACTCATTTTCGTACGAAATTTTTATATTTTCCCATGGGGGAACGTCATTACGTCATTCGCGAGGTTTTTGCTGAAAATCAGCGCTGTTGACGATAGGTTAGTCTGAAGTCACGGCATTAAGCTGAGCAATGACCTATTCTTGCACAGATGCGACGCACAGCCTATTTGCCCTTGTTGTTTCAAAGATGGATAATTTTCCACTCAGTAATCGGCATTTCGTTTAATTTGTGATTGTTTTGTTTGTTTTCATTTGGTAATGTCGAAACATATTACGCAAGTAAATTGTCTTTGGCCTCTCACCCACAGATAACTGTTTCTTGCTCTCATCACGCAATAGACAAAATTGACAAACTTTTATAATTTTTTGTTTTAAATACGAGGCTTTTGGCTAATTTGTGACTTTGGTGAATGCCACTCTTTATTTTGTATTGTGCGTTTAGTTTTTGCAGAATAAACAATTTTTCTTTCTTTTTCTTTCTTTCTTTAGAGACGATGTTGTGCGTGGCACTAGCGCCATCTCTTCGTGTTTAAATTTGCTTTTTGTTTTTTTTTTGTATACTTAATAACGTATACTAGTTGGATGAATAATTTTTTGGGGTTCCGTACCCAAAGGGTAAAAACGGGACCCTACTATTACTAAGACTCCGCGGTCCGTCTGTCTGTCTGTCACCAGGCTGTATCTCTTGAACCGTGATAGCTATCACGACAGTTGAAATTTTCACAGATCATTATCTGTATTTCTATTGTGGCTATAACAACAAATACTAAAAACAGAATAAAATAAATATTTAAGTGGGGCTTCCATAAAACAAACGTGATTTTTTGCCATTTTTGCGATAATGTTACGGAACCCTTCGTGTGCGAGTCCTACTAGCACTTGACCGGTTTTTACTATTGATAGGCTTGCTCTTGACCACTATCTCACCTGACAACTATAAAATTATGTTACTGGAAATTATAAAAATTAAATCTATAATGTCTCTACTCCCTACAATTTGTCTTTCTTGTTGGATGTCAATCATCCAAGAACCATCAAAAGTACCATACAAATTATATAAATAGATGACATACCTCGATCTCTATACATGTAACTCTTATGTAAAACAGGGACTTCAAACATTAATAATGTACTTTGTATATCACACTAACTCTGGTTAGTAACCAATTACACTTAAGTGAGCAAATCCATGGAACCAGTTCCTATCCTACACATTTTAACTAATTAAAATTAAAATTATAAAATATTTATTTTACACTTTGTGAGAAAAGTTATGGGTGTCTGTAGGCGAAATTGTGTGAGTTGATGAGTGTATATGTGTAAGTGTGCCTGTGGTGTTAGTGTGTTGTGTGTGTGCATATGGGAGTGAGAGAGGGTCTGGTTAGTTTCGCACTTCTGAATGTGCGTAAGGACAGGAAAAAAGTAAGAATGGATGACAGTGTGTATGGATTTTCGATAACCTTAAATTATGTATGTGAATAAACTTCTCCTGATAGTCCATCTTTCGGAGCCAGTCTGCTACTTTCTTTTTCGTTTCCTGCCGACACATTTTAGCTATGTTTAGGTTTTTTTTGCTTAATTGTAAAGCTTGCTGCTTAAGCTATTGAATTGGTGTCTTGCAAATGAGGTCCGGCAGGATATAGTGAGCATATGGAGGATTTGCTACGTTTTTTTGGGTCGGGTAAAGGAACATTTCCTTGTTTTTTCTGAATGGATTTTGAGCACATAGAGCTGGCGTACAGTGAGGACTTTAAGTTCGGAGAATAATTGTGACGTCGGAAACCTGTACGGATTCTTGGTCATAACCTTGAGTACAGCTCTCTGTGGTCGCTCCAATCCAAGCAGGTAGGTCTGGTCTCTTAAGTGGCCTTGTGAGAAGTAAATAAACCATTAACTTTGACTACCAATAAATGCTTTCCTGACTCGAGATAAACTTATCTGTGATGATCGTTCTCCCTCTGTGTCTGTCCTTAGCATCGTGTGTATGGTGCAGTTTGTTTGTTGTTCAGCGTGGTCATCTAATCACTACAATCCAATCAATTATCAACGGATAATAACTGCTTATTATTGGTTAACAAGTATAAAATCAGTATTATGCTACGCATTCAATTTACTAACTCTAGGACATGCCATTTGTAAATGATTAACAAAACGTAAAATACCTGCCTAGGTTTATAATCTCAAGATTCCTTTTAAACTAATAAAAACAATTTTTTAACAGCGGTATTAAAACCGACTTTCAAAACAAAGCACTACAAAGCGAAAAATAACTTTATGTACGGAATTCGGTGTCATTGGACCTATTTGTGTCGGTTTTTAAACCGACTGCCGAAAATAGACATAATAACTACAATGGACATTTTATGGAAACAGCACAAAATTAATCCGAACAATCCGGCGTTTGATGGGAAATATAAAATTAACAAAATAAAATATTCTCGCAATGCGCCGTGCATTGCGAGAATATTTTATATCAGTGTCAGGACCATTAAATATATAATTTTTTTAGGTATCACACCAACTCTTGTTAGACATTACTAGAAATCGGGTTAAATTTATCCATATTGCATATTCATTTTCAACTTTATATCTCTACATGACGTATTCCTTTGGTATACCTACCAGTCTTTAACCATTTTAACTTTATATCACTCCAAATCTGGTAAGTTATTACACTAAAGCGAACAAAACCATGAAGTCAGTTATTTCATTCCAAAACATTTAAAGTGATCCTGTTAAAATTAAATAAACCATTTAATATTACTGCCAATCAGTACAATCAATTTTCAACGGATTCTAACTTATGCTACTGCACAATATTTTATCAAAAAGTTTGAATTAGCCATGAGCTTGAATTACTATGGGCATAATCAATTTGTTTAAATTATAAAGAATACAAAAAAAAGCCTGAGCCATTTCTATGGCTCAGCAGTGTTACTACTAGTAATCATGAAGTTGTTGCAAGTCACGCAACTCGCGCTTTTTTTTACGTTGCTGGTGGCTAGTGCTCAGTCTGCAGAAAGTCTGCCACAAGCAGCAGTCAACTTAGATGGGGAATCGAACATCGTGTTGAATCAAGATGACAACCCAATTCAGGGATTGAAAGTGTGGATTTGCGAGTAAGTGACGTTCCTTTTAAATATTTGATCAATTCACAATGAGCTTATAAAGCAACGACCGCACAATTTATTTGTCTGTTACTCATATATTTACTTTAACTTCTATAAACTTGGTTTATTACAGAAATGCGACCACCACGGATGACCCAACTGCGAAGAGTGAATGGTATTTTAAACATTTTCAACATATTTTAAGTTAAAAACGTCATAAAAAAATGTGAAACTTTGTCATAATCATACTATTTATTTATTTTTTACCTGGTACCCATTGACAATTCTACATTAATGGTAGGCTTTATAATATAAAGCAATAGCAGGTAAATAGTAGGTACCATGAGTTATGTTTTTAATATAGAACCACCTAACTCGGAGCATGAAAAACCTAACTCGGAGTTAGTTGCTAACACTCTATTAAATTGACAATATAGCCTAAGTAAATTGATAAATTTGCAACGGGTTAGGCAAACCATAGTTTTTTGGAAGTGTAGATAAAGCACTGTTATGAAACTGCCTAAAATCACTGAATAAAATTGCGTGTGTTTGCCCAGTTATTCAAATTGTGTCTTTTTTTTCAGGATCGAAACCCGGAGAGCCGGGTGTTCAAAATTAGCTATGTTCGTTAGTAGATACGAAGGCCGTTGCGAACAAAAGTTCGTTTACCGCAAAACGATGCGATGGGATGGGAGGCATTCTAAGACGAGAGTTGCCAGTTGCTGCTCGTGTGTCGCCAGAACTGTCATAACTTAATATCTAATACTTTATGAAAGATGTTTTGTGTGAATCATAACTAAGTACAGATAGATATGCTACTTAACCCCTAAACTCTACCCATCCCTGCAGAACACTATTACTACCCTGGGGACCGGGACCCCAATATATTTTGGTTTATATTTTAGAAATAAATCTATTCACCATCTATTTTTATTGAAATCAGTTTTTAATCTAATAAATAAAAATCTAAAGGTCTCACACATATCAGGGCCGTGCCAGGAACGTGGACAGACTGTGCCCGTTCGTGCACGGACGTGGGTGAATAAGTTCATATAAAATGTACCCAATGAGATTTTTTTGAGCCCCTGACGGGGCACGGTCCGTCCACGTCCCGTGCACGTCCCGGGCACGGCCCTATATGTGTGGATAGACCTTAATTTTATCACAAATTAAACTTTGTTCGTCAGACATTCCGGGCATATATCCTGGGTATGTGCCCTACCTAAGAGGTTTCGGCACATACTACCAGATTTTGGATTTCCGGTCCTTATTCCTTGGACAGACCACACCTCTTTTTTTGTGAGAAGTTTAGGGTTTTTTTCTATCAATGGACATTTTTTTTTCAAGATTCCTCCCAGCAGACCCTGGAGATGCGTGGGCAAAGTTGACCATGGAAATCTTTCTTCTATCTGAGGGTTAATAAGATTAATGGCAAGATTTTTTAGAAAATGGTGTCTCTTCTGGGTTTAATTGGTTATATTTTCAGGAACCATGACAACACGTGCCTCTTCAACTTCATCATCGTCTTCATGCAACCAACTGGAAATCTGTTCATCCATCTACCTATCCAAGTGTTTGACAATAAAACAACAAAAAAAACTCAACATTTAATAATTATTGTAAAAAAACATTCAACAACAATTCTCTTATGAAAAATAAACCAACACTGTTATAATAAATTTCAGTTAGTTACCGAACTAACCCGTTGAAAATATTCCGCGAATGCAACTGTTATCATTCACAACGCAAGCTAACAAATAAACTCAAAGTAGTACACGATTACTACCCAGGAGTCCTGGAGGAGCTAAAAGTCGCTGTAAATCCGATTGTACTTCAACAGTGCATGCGCACAACTGACGTATAGCCGGCCATTTTAGACTTATGACATTACATATAATAGCACCAACGTGCGTTTAGTTTTTGCAAAATTATTTACAAAAATTTTATTTTCAAATCGCTCAGGACCCCAGGGTAGGGTAGGGTTTAACACATTGAACGCCGCTTGAATTTTTCAGTCTTTCTGCTTGGGCCGTGGGGGACACCGTGTGGTCAACATACAACAGTTCCGTTGGGCCCGCGGTAGGGGCAACATATGACCGCAAGTCAGACGCGATATTAAGCAAATCTATTGGGCCGTCGGGCATACATAAAGATAAAGCCTACAAATTAAACCTATATTATTATTATTTGCCTTATTGTTTAATTTTATGCTTATTTCTCCTGTATCCTGTGCGGGTCACAAATTAAAAAAAAATCTTTCTTTTTCTTTCAAATTCATGGAACCAGTAGATCTTCTCATTCTAACTATTTTACTAAGATGTAACTATTTACTTTGGACACTTATCAATATAATGCATGCAATTTCGACGGATAATAACTGTTATGGAGGTGAATGAAAATCTTCTTCGATAACAATAAGGCGTATAATCAATGATAATGTTTTAAACAAAATTGAAACGTATGTCGTACGATTTTGTCTAGCGATTCGAAGAATGCGACCGAGGCGCCGCACGATTAGGAATTCGGATCTACACCCGTGGCGTCAGAGTGCTCCTACATGTTGATAATAACTCATTAAACAAGGCAGTAGGTACCTATTAATAAAAAAAGCCACCAATAGTGGCTCTGTGAGCTGTAGAGCTCGCGAGTCTGACTAAACATAGCTTTTTGAATAAAATTAACAGTTTTATGAATTAAATTAAATGTAAAATTTTTCGAAATGGCTGAAATATGATAGGTATTCTTTTTTACTTTTTCAAAACCTGAATCGACGAAAAACAATCCATATAATTATAGAACTTTTAAAAAAAATCACGAGATTCGATGGATAATTGCGAAATGTAGAGGAAAACAACCGGACATACGGACAGACATACGAAAGCATTTTTGCCAAAGCTGAATTGGAGACGCTCCGCCAATAAGCAAATTCAGAATTATGCTACACATTCGATTAATCAATCTGCCAAGCTTTATTGTAACTATGTCAGGGTCTACTTCCATTTTAAATAGCTTCAGCTGAGTAAAGACTGACCCTCTTACTAATAAACACAGAATAAAGTTATACCAAGTATAAAATGTATGGTTATTCCTTTGTTATACCTGGTATAACTTTATTCCGCGTTTATTAGTAAGAGGGTGACTGTTTACGTGGCCTCCACAACCCAGTCACTAAGGTTGTCAGATTTTCTGTTTTCCGACTGTCAGTAACGACTGTCAAAGATCTATTAATTAGGCACAAATAAGTCTCGATATATGTAATAGATGACCGTTGCACATCCTCGAAGTCTAAACCATACAGCTTTTATTATTTGGCTACGTGCAATTTTATAATGGGCATAAAATAATGCCGGGCTATCCAGGAATATAACACCTTAGACACATCTTTCTTATAGAATAGAATAGATTGGAATAGAATGGAATGGAATGGATTGGAATAGAATACAATAGAATAAAATAGAGAAGAATAGAATAGAAAATAATAGAAGAGAGTAAAATAGAATATCACTACAAATCTGTTTAGTTATCTAATACCTTTAAACGAGCAATTTTTGAAGTTCCTTCTTTTGTGAGAAAATCTATTATTTTTGGCGAGTAGTAATACTATAATTTTTTAAACCTTTATAATTGTATAAATAGAAATTCTTTTGGTGACTGTTGTTTTCATCCAATGGACGAATTTTAATGGAGCAACCAAAATTTTCAATGAATTAGTACTTCTCTTTTTAAACCGTCACCCACATTCGGAAGAATTTCATAAAAAAATAAGAAACATAAACGCATCTTTTGCTCTAGCATCCTTCAATGCAGAAGATGACAGAACAATAAATAGCCATGGCATTTAGTCTTGTCATAAAACTTTTGGACATAAAGTACCACTGACACCAGATTCAGTCTCAAGTATTTAACCTAACTCTTCTAAAGCGAGACAATTAGTCGTAGTTAGATATTATGGATGAGGCGCCGATGCTTCCAAAATATGGTTTACAGAACATTGATCAACTTTTGCGATCCATTGGAAATTCGGATCTCCTTTTCGGTGGAAAAGTAATAGTACTAGGAGGAGATTTTCGCCAATGTCTGCCTGTACAGCCGCGTGCGAATAAAACTGAGTTATTAGATCTTTCTATTAAGCGATGCTCTTTATGGTCCGTTTTTAAAACTTTTAAACTAGACGAAAATATGCGCGTTGATATAGGAGCAACAACAATTTGCTGATTATTTAATTAAATTAGGCAACGGCGAACTGGCCCTAAATACTATGGAAGAAATTGAATTGCCACAGAATATCAATTCAGGATACAATCTTATTGATGAAGTATTTGCTGATCATTTACTTACATTAGGCAACGGCGAACTGACCCTAAATACAATGGAAGAAATTGAATTGCCACAGAATATCATTTCAGGCAACAATCTTAATGATGAAGTATTTAGTAACTGCTAAGCCAATGGAGTTATGAGGGGATGAAAGACAGAGCAATACTCGTGCCTCTTAACAAAGATGTTGAAAAAATTAATGACGACATAGTAGCCAAACTTCCCGGAGAGTACAAAATCTACTAAAGCCATGACTCAATGAAAGATCAACCTGAAAGAGCAGTTCAATTTGCAACAGAATTTCTCAATATCGTCAACTTTTGAGACTTGCCACCACACAAATTAAAATTTAAAAAAAAAAGCGTTAATAATGTTGTTGAGTAATTTAGACGTATCAGAAAGATTATGCAATGGTGTAAGACTCATTGTAACAAGTTTGTTCAATCACATAATAAAGGCAAAAATTGTTACTGGTGAACAATCCAGCAAAGAAGTACATATACCAAGGATAACCCTTGACTCATCAAAAGGACAACTGATGGGATGGACCATGCAGCGTCACCAGTTGCCCGTTAGATCTTCATTTGCCATGACTGTCCACAAATCCCAAGAACAAATATTCGAATCGGTTGGGGTTGACTTAAAGTCCAGTCCGGTCTTCTATAATATAACATGCTATGCGTGAAGACCGGACTGGACTTTTATGTAGCATTTTCTGGAGTTAAGCGACCAACTATATTAAAAGTCCATCTTCCAAATGAAAATCTTCAACATACCCGCAATATAGTATGGAATACTTCCTGTATTAGGTTAAGACCCGATTTCATAATTAAAACCGTGATGATAAAAATAAACTTACGTGATTGATTGATAAACTGTAAAAAACACGATTTACCAAAAAAAAAAACCGGTCATCCAGGTACTTACACTAAAGTGAACAAAACCTTGGAGCCAGTATCTATCCTAAACATTTATAATGATCCTGTTAAAAGTAAACATTCATTTAATATGACTGGTAATCAATACAATCCAATAAATTTTCAACGGATAATAACTTATGCCACTGTACAATAATTAATTTAATTAGCCATGAGCAATTACTATGGGCATAATCAATTTGTTTGGATTATAAAGAATACAATAAAAAGCCTGAGTCATTTCTATAGCTCAGCAGTGTTACTACAAGTAATCATGAAGTTGTTGCAAGTCATGCAATTCGCGCTTTTTTTTACGTTCCTGGTGGCTAGTGCCCAGTCTGCAGAACGTAAGTTTGCTTCACTTCACTGAACTGGGTCAGTTATGTGGCATTTATATGTAATTTTGTGCCTTAATTATGACATGTTTTTAAGGGCACTATTGTACGACGGCACGTTCTGCCCACATGAACATGGGTTGCTTGATGTCAATTGTTATAATAGTTTGGTAAAACTAGTCATTTTGAAAACATCTTAATAAGCACCCCACGCTTTTTACTCGACTGCCGTAGGAGGGTAATGTGTTTATCAGTCTATGTATGTATGTTCGTTCCTATGTCGCGTTCTAGCGACCAAACGCGTTGGCCGATTTTTATTATTCTTGTGCCAATCGATTCGTCTTAACCTTGCGAGTGTCATTGTGGCTACATTAAAATTGGCAAATAGAAAAATGGTGGATTTTGGGTGCTATATTGTGGGGGCCCAATTATATTTTTCTTCCAAACCCATCGTGTGGGGTATCAAAATAAAGAGTTTAAATTTGATTTCAAAAATATAAATAAATTATATGTTTAAATGTAACTAATTCGAAAAAAAAATAACTAATTAAAAAAAACAAAAAGCTCGACTGCTTTAGAAGCGAACTAAAAAGACATAAACAAGAAGAACATCCTGCTGAGCAGTCGGAGGATACATACTCGAGAGCTGGGTGACCAAAACTAGATGTATCCTACGACTGCAAAGCATGATTTTCTGCTTGTTTACGTCTTTTTAGTTTGCTTTTTTGATTTTTGATTAACCATTTGTTACAATAAAATATTTATTTTTGTTAATCACACTATTCTTAATTTAAATTGATTGAAAATCATTTTCTGCTTTTTAGTTTGGTTTTCTATTAAAGCGTGTTTCTACTTCCTGTGATGGGAGTGGGTTACTAGCGTGCCTACTGTCTTCCCAGCACTACCGTGTTGTCGGCTATAACTAAAAATTAAGTCATGCGCAAGCACGCACCTTGGTACTTGGCACAAAGACACTACCGGGTTTATATTAATAATATATATTAATATATTGTAATGTTCGAGGGTTATTAAATAAAAGTCGAGCGTTCCACCTCAGAGCTATAATTAGACTAACTCCATGTACAACATATTATATCTACCGATATACTTACAAACTTATTAATATGAATCTACCAACATTACATTCCTCCCTACTAAATAAATACTACAACTATCAACTAACAACTTAAAAACTAACTTAACTACAATAACAATACATATTCTAAACCTTATCATTAAGAATCTTAAACTTACACTGTCTAACCGCACGTTGTGGAGTCTGTGGAACTTGAGGCAATGCAACCTAACTCTCAGCCAAAGCCTGAACCTCTACAGGTGCCTCATTAATCGGCTGAGCCGGTGGCGCCATTCCGCGTGGCGACACGTCGTGATGCGGCGACACCTCCGACTGAGGCCGCTCACCACTACCACTGCAGCAGTCATTATCTTTACCAGTCGTCTAGAATCTGTGTCTGATGGCTCCGTAAAACTAGAACCACTAGATACTAAGGATAATCTGTTCCCTGTTCTCTTACGTAATTTCATTTTTTTTCAATTAATTTACTTGTTCTCTCTTTACAATAATATGTTATCGGTTAATTACCAATGTTTTTGGCTAATGCTATATTCCACCATTGTAAGAGACTGGTGCCTGAAGTAGGTTTTTAAAAAAGCCTGTGTTACAGGTCACCAGGGCCCCCGACAGCAATACAATATAATAAAAAGTTTAAAGACGATGTGAACATCATTAATAGTACCTACCAAGAATACTCAACGATAGTCCGTCGAAAGTTAAAAATAATATCAAAAGTTATAAAAAACAAGATTAAAAACTTAAAATTAAAATATAAAAAATAAAGGTATTCAACATACTTGTTGAATACCGTTATTTTTAGATTGTATGTTGGAGTATATGGATGTATGTTGGAGTGTATGAATGTATGTAAGTATTCGAGAGCGAGTATAAGGTGTAGATCAGCCACGGGAGAAAGGAAAAAAGGAAATCTATTTGAGAACCGTCAAAAGATTCTCAGTTTTTTGGTAGTCAAGGGTTATAAGAAATTTATTAACTGATTTGTGACAATTAGAGATGGTTTTGGGATATAGATTAAGTGTATTATTTAATTTGTTGTACAAAAATTGACCAAGGAAGCAAAAGAATTTCTGAGGGAGTGAAGTTTTAAACTGCAATGAGGGGCAGACTCTTCCCTTCCGTCGTTGGTTATTTATTAATTTGGGGTCAAACAGGCTGGAAGTGCTTTTTTGCTACCGTAAGCAGGATAAACGTTTGTCTAACCGTAAGGATGTCCCATTCCTTGTATAAATCAAGAGTTGGGTAGCGAAAAGGGAGAGCAGCACCAACCTTAAGTATAGCGCGCTGTGCCCTCTCTACCTCGATAAGATGAGTTTAGGGGCCCCACCCCACGTTGTGATACAGTATTCAATTAACGGCTGGCATAAGGCAAAGTAAACCATTTTGATGGTCTTTCGATCTGCAGTGTGTCTTAATGATTTAAATATATAAATAAGTTTTCGGATCCTCGGAACAAGCGCTTCAAAATGAGATTTAAAAGAAAGGTGGGAATCAATAATGATCCCTAGGTACTTTATGTTACCAGTCCTTTCAAGTGTGGGACAAGTACACCCGGGGTTTGGAGAGCCACAAGTATGCACCGAAATAGAAAGGGTTGACGGAGGAAGAAGGTTAGCTCTATGAGCAAAGGTTACATATTTAGTTTTCGTCACGTTTAGAGTCAATAAATTGTTTTGCTATCATTCACTGACCGTGTTAACGCCTAATTGAGCAGTAGCAAATGTCACGATTTTTCCTTTCTAGTGAGGAAGCCGGCAGAGGTCATTGATATACACCAAGAAGAGCGTTGGACCGATTATACTACCTTGGGGCACACCAAAATTGACAGTCAACTCGTCACTCAAGCTATCATTAATTTTTACTCATTGTTTTCTCCCAGTGAGATAGTCCTCCAATAATTTAAATGGAATTCCTCTTACGCCAAGCCGATCCAGCTTTTTTAGAAGATGCGGGATTGAGACTGTGTCGAACGCCTTTGCAAGGTCCAAGAACACCGTTAAACATTTCATCCTATCCAACCAACATTTCAACCTATTGTTTTCCGTGTTTCGACACCGACTTCGGAAAAGAAAGTTATTTTTCGTTTTGCAGTGTTTTTTTGGAAGTCGGTTTGTTTTTTTGTTAAAAAGTTTTAACATAAAAAAACAATATTACACGCTTGCAAATTACCCTATGACCACATTGTCTCAGATTTTAATAGTTAAATTGTAATTAGTTCATAAAAAAAACGGCTATCATAAGACGGATGTTTGAGATTGATGTTTTCTTTACATTGAGATAATCACTCTACAGTTCCCCTCGACATAGTAAAACATTGCAATATCATTTAGATCTACTTCTTTTGCGGATTTAAATCCCGTTTGTAGAATTGTGTAGTTTCTAATTAATGTTTGAAAATCTTTAACGTTTCAGGTCGAACATCTACTACTACGACTGATGGATTCGAGCTGGAGATACCGGCACATTGCAAGTCTCTTGGGTTTTGCGAAGATATTCCAAACTATCCAAATGAACAAGCCAAAAAAGTTATAGAGGAGGTAAGTGTAATAATTATTATAATGTCGGGACTAAATTTGCAGTAGCAAAGGGCAAAAAGTATGATAAATCGACCAACCATAAGCGGGATGAAAGACGCGGTGTAAATTTCCGTTTATGTGATTGGTTGATTTATCATACTCTTAGCCCTTTGCCTTACCGAATTCATTACGCAATAAGGCTGCAGGCAATCATTTGAATGTGAGCGGTCAGAGTAATCGCATGAAAATGGAGAAAACATGTGTCTGTTTGAAACAAAATCTATTTAAAATGTTTACGCTGACTTATTGGAAATACGAGGGGTCTGTGCTCTTCCATATGTTTCGGTTGCACGATGGTGCACGACGTTAAGGCTAACTAGAACCACCACTGAAGATGAAAACTGTAAAGGCGCTCATTGACTTACCTTTCCGAAGATATTGTCAAAAAAGGCCAAGATGAGTTGGCTGACCGATAAATTACCATCACACTTTTAGCTGTGCTCATACGGGCCTCCTATGGCAGCAATCGATTGATCAACATACGATTTCCATTAAAAATAAATCTTGCACCGGGTGCCGAAAGTATTCAGCGTCAGACAAAAGTCGAGGCCACTTAAAATTTCATTTTGATGAGCTACAGGCTGAGCAGGACCTTTCTTACCTGTTCTTTGGATCCCATTGCTCTTAGCTTCTTCACGGCTTAAGAAACACCTTTGGGGCAAGGGTTTTTAAGAAGACAGTGTGGTGATGGCTTCTTTTTTGGGCATTTTAGAGGGGATTTAATAAAGTATTTTTTTTTAGCAGGGTATAAATTCATAGTTTGCAAATGAAAACTAAATGTCGTGCAAAAGTACTAAAGGGTCTATAAAAAATTACACCATGTAAAGTTCGTTAATAACTAAAGCCGCAGTACCTTACTCAAGTGAGGTTCTGTAATGTGGGCCTAAGATCTTTACCAGTTTACTGCAAGCAGTTTAGACTCTAGTAAGCCATTGAATGACACCATTACTCATATACTTATAATCGTTTCCTCTTATTATTTCCAGCTCTCAGCTCAAGGCAAGTTTCAAGAAGACAATTTGGACCTGCCAGAGGAGCCAGAGAGTACCCGGAGAGTAGGACCTGCTGAAGAAAATATAGAGTTGTGCAAATTTGAAGAAAAGGTATGTTCATAGAATAACATTGAATATTGCTTGAAATAATTCGTGTCGCTGAATTATTTAATGTCACTAACAAGTTTAACTTCAAACAATACAGTTGCGTCTCAATGTTCAGTTACAACATTTGAATTGTCCACTCTTCTGAAAAAACAAGACTGACCAATCTATATTGGTCAGTCCCGTTTACATTGGTATAACGAAATTCAGAACAATACGCATAATATTATTAGGCATAAATATTTTGTCATAATGTATATTGCCAGAAATACTGTTGGCATAATAATCATGATGCATATTTTTATAAAGCATAATGATAAAAATGCATAATGATATTTATACTCATAATGTTCTCTGGAATAAAATTAACATGTTCGCGGCTTAAAGGTGGCCCAAAGGCGGCTCTGTGAACCTGGCACCCAACCTTGGAAAACAAAATCTTCTTTTGGTTTGATTGAAAGATATCATCGGTAAGTAGTGGATAGTAGTGAAAATTATATCGTTAGTAGTGGCGCCAAAAAAAAAATATGGACAGCAAAAAAAATGTTCGCCCCCGACATTGCAAAACTTAAACCTAACTTTTTCCGATTGCATCTGGTTGGTAAGCGTTAGTAGTAGATTTTAGTGTATTTCTTTTCCTTTGTAGAAAAGAAAAAAAAAAAATATTTTTTTTTATTTTTGTCTTTTTTCCATATCGACAAATTCATTTTGAACGCTTATACGGTTACTACAAAGCCTGAAAATTACTAATAAACTCTCAAAGAGGTAAGAAGAGTATTGGAGTATACTTATTTTTGCTTGTAGTCAGCAAATAAAAATAAGAAAAAAAAAACTCGATTTTTTTTCCATAACGATACATTTTATGCATTATGAAAGTTTATACGGGGGACTGAGTCACCCACGTCCGTAGGAGTTTACCCCATTTGATTCCCTACACGTGGTCCCCGGGTGGTGCAAATCAGGTGACACCAAACTGGTGGTAGGCTTTGGCCGAAGGCTTGCGACCACCCACCGGGCAAAGACGTACCGCCAAGCGGCCTAGCCGTGTTCCAGTACGATGCTCGGTGTAGTCAACCAGAGGAGTTGGGTCGAGACAGCTGTTCCACTGCAGGCAGACCGGCCTGACTCGCACTGTTATGGATGTGTCGGGAGACTGGTCGCGGAGGGTAGCGGGATCCGAGGCACGGTGCGCCGCTGGCCGATCGCAGGTAGTTGGGGGCCCAAGTAGCGTGCCAGCCACACACGAAAGGCTGCCCCGCCAACTGTCGAAAAATCACGGAATGCACCATCGTGCTGGTTGGCGACCAGATGGGAGGGCCCAATGGACATTTCGGGGGGGCTCGGGCGTCCCCGCAGTCTCCAGACTAGTGCCCCAATGATGGCGTCCTTTCAGTGCGTGTCTTTAGGTTAACAGCGTGGAACCTCGTCTCACTTCCTTCTCCTCACCTCACCCTTTACTCTTATACATACATGAAAAGGAAAAAGCATACTAGAGTTCAACAGCGGCTGCACCCCCTCCCACTTAAAGTGCACCTCACAAATATCAGAGGTCTGCACTCCAACCTCGTATCAGTCCATCATCATCTCGAGACTGATAAGCCGGCTCTCTTTTTCCTTTCGGAGACGCAGATCAGACGTCCGTCAGACATATCGTACCTTACATACCCAGGGTTTACCCTGGAGCACAATTTTAAGCCTCGCGCTGGTGTATGCATGTACGCCCGAGACGACATCTGTTATCGGCGTCTCCGAAACCTTGAGGACTCTAGGGTTTCTGTGCTGTGGGCCATGGTGGACAAAAGCCAGGATAAAATTATCTACGCCTGTGTCTACCGTTCGCACAGCGGAGATCAGGAGACTACCAGGCTCACAGAGTACCTTAGTGAGGCGGCTGATACGGCGCAGCAACGGTACCCTTCCGCCCAATTGGTGTTACTGGGGGACTTCAATGCCCACCACCAGGAGTGGCTCTTCCCGTACCAGTGCACTGATCATGCTGGGCGAGAGATGAGAAAGGTTGCACTTGCTTTAAATCTCACCCAGCTGGTCCAGGGGGCAACGAGTGTGTCGGATGTTGATTCGCACACAGCCAATAGCTTGGACCTTCTGCTGACAACAGATCTAGACCGCTACTCGATGTCGGTATCTTCACCTTTGGGTAGTTCCACCATTGTCTGGTGAAGTCTATATCCGTCCACTCCCCACCCGACCCCAGCCCTACTACCACCACTGCTGAGACCCGACGGGTCACTGGCCCACTCCGCTGAGAAGAAAGCAAACTTGTTTGCCTCTCTTTTTGCGGAATCATCACGTCTGGATTCAGGTGACGCGCGACCCTTTCCTTCTACTGATGAATGCGGAACGAGTATGTCGGACATTCGCATCCATCAAAAGGACGTTCGTAGGGTACTGCGCAACCTCGACGTGAACAAAGCTAGTGGCCCCGACGGTATTCCAGCAATTGTTCTGAGAACCTGTGCGCCTGAACTGTCTCCGATTCTGACACGCCTGTTTCGCCTTTCTTATGAGACTGGAAAAGTGCCGAATGCTTGGAAGAAAGCTAAAGTTCAGCCTGTGCCCAAGAAGGGCAGTCGAGCTGACCCGGCCAACTACAGACCCATTTCGATAACGTCCATCCTCTGCAAGAGTATGGAACGGGTACTCAACTCTAAGCTCCTGGCGTACCTAGAAGCTAATGACATCCTCAGTGATCGACAATATGGCTTCCGCCAAAATCGATCAACTGGGGATCTTCTAGCGTATGCCATTCACATCTGGAGTGAGGCTATCGAGGGGCACGGGGAAGCGCTTGCCGTGTCCCTGGACAACTCGAAGGCTTTTAACAGGGTCTGGCATGAAAGCCTTATTAGTAAGCTTCCTTCATTCGGTCTGCCAGTTGGTCTGTGCGATTGGATTGCAGACTTCCTGAGGGACCGGTCCATCCGAGTGGTTATCGATGGCCGCTGGTCTGACCAAATGGATATTAATGCGGGGGTTCCTCAGGGGTGGGTGCTCTTAGCAACATTGTTCTGGCTTCACATAAACGATCTGCTAAATCCCGGCACCTTTGGGTATGCGGACGACAGCACTGTTGTTGAGAGACACGTCTCCGACGCGCGCGCTACTGGGCCTCAGATACGGTCTCTCCGGGAGGCCATGGTTGAACGCTTGAACTTGTCCTTGGAGGCAGTCTCCGAATGGGGCGATGCCAATCTGGTCAACTTTATTTATTTATTTATTTATTTATTTATATATACTTTATTGTACCAAGATAAAAAGATTACATACAAGTTCAATGCTGCTAAGACCCAAGCATGTCTTTTTTCCGCTAAAAGGAGCCAGTTCCACCCGGCTCCTTCTTTCCGAGGTGTGACCGTGCCGATAACGGACCGACTTGAGCTTCTTGGCGTTACATTGACATCGACCCTCAATTGATCCATTCATTGAGGCAAAAGCTCAGTTGGCTGCCAAAAAGTTGGGGAGCCTTGCGAAGGTGAGACGGTACTTCACCCCAGAGCAGTTGCTCAACTTGTATCAAGCGAAAGTTAGATCATGCATGGAGTACTGCTCTCATCTCTGGGACGGATTTGCCAAATACCAGCTGGATGCACTGGAGTCGATCGAAAAACGGGCCAAGAGGCTTATCGGCAATGAGATACTGGTCGAGTCTAGGCTCCAGAGCCTTGAACATCGGCGCCGAGTTGCCAGCCTGTCGGTATTTTACCGGTTACATTTCGGGGAGTGTGCGTTGGAATTGCATGAACTGATTCCTCCTGGCCCATTCCATCATCGGACTACAAGACGTACGGCGATGAGTCATCGATACACGGTGGACATCCCACCCATACGCACCAAACGTTTTGGGAATACTTTTATTATACGCACAGCAAAAGAGTGGAATTCCCTGCCGGAGTCTGTATTTCCTGATAGCTACAACCTGGGAGTCTTTAAGTCAAGAGTGAATAGGTTTCTTCTAGGTAAGCGTGCTTCATCGTCGACCACATCATCGCTTACCATCAGGTGAGATAGTGGTCAAGCGCAAGCCTATTAGGAATAAAAAAAAATTAAAAAAAATATGGTTACGACACGACGCTGCAAATGACTGAGAAAACGTTTGTAGTGGTTAGTAGAGGTTTGTAGTTTAATTTAGTTTTTCGTTTCTACTAAGCTGAAAAAAATATAAAAACATATTTTTATCATCGTCATATCAGCCGAAAGAGCCTCTCCATTGCCCTTTGAGTGATTGTAAGCTTTCTAATGAGGCCCATTGTAAGCGACCACATCTCAGAGCCATATGTCATCACTGGCAATACACACTGGTCATAGACTTACGTCTTGAAACACTGTGGTAAGTTGGACGAGAAGACACCGCGCAACTTCCCGAACGCTGCCCAGCCGAGTCGGATTCGACGGCTGACTTCTTTTTCGAAGTTGGCCCTACCCAATTGGATCGTTTGTCCCAGGTAGACATAGTCGCCCACAACTTCGAGTGTAGAGTCTCCGACCTTGATAGAAGTGGGTGTAACATGGTCATTCACCATGACCTTGGTTTTATCCATGTTCATTTTAAGACCCACTCTTTTCGAAGCTTTACTGAGATAATCGAGCATTGTACTGAGGTCCTCCATGGTCTCAGCCAGAACCACTATATCGTCGGCAAACCGAAGGTGAGTGATGTACTCGCCATTGACATTGATGCCTAGCCCTCTCCAGTCCAGAACCTTGAAGAAATCCTCTAGTGCAGCGGTAAACAGCTTCGGAGATATGAAGTCTCCTTGTCTCACACATTGCTGCAGAAGGACTGGTTCCGAAGTCTGATCCTGAAGTCGAACTGACATGGTGGCGTTTTTGTATAAACACTTTAACACTTCGATGTACCGGTAGTCAATTTGGCACCGTTGGAGAGACTGCAGTACAGCCCAAATCTCGATCGAATCGAAGGCTTTCTCGTAGTCCACCAACGCTAAGCAGAGAGGCAAATTGTACTCTTCGGTCTTCTGTATAACCTGGCGCAGCGTATGTATGTGGTCTAAGGTGCTGAAGCCTTTACGGAATCCGGCTTTTTCGGGCGGCTGGAAATCGTCAAACCTGCGCGCGAGACGATTCGTGATGACTCTTGAAAACAGCTTGTAGACATGGCTAAAAAGTGAGATGGGCCTATAGTTTTTTAGTAGGGCATGTACACCCTTCTTAAAGAAGAGTACCACCACATCCCTGCACCATGCCTGTGGCGTTTTCCCCTCGAGTATGACGGAATCAAACAGCTTCTGAAGGGCCTTAAGTACTGGTTTTCCACCCGACTTCAGGAGTTTAGCCGTAATTCCGTCATCACCCGGTGCCTTGCTGTTCTTAAGCTGTTTCAGAGCCAGCCTAATCTCATACAGGCTGACGTCTGGAATGTCTACAGTATATTTGAAACATAAAATATTTTTTTATATTTTTTTCAGTTTACTGCAAACGAAAATAATTAGTAACCATATAGACTTTCAGAATGCATAAAATTTATCGTTATTTTTTTTGCTTACTAAAAACAAAAATAAGTATACTCCAATACTCTTCATACATCATTGAACGTTTATTAGTCATTTTCAGTGTTTGTAGTAACCGTATAAGCGTTCAAAATGTTTGTTGTTTTTTTGTATTTTTTTTTACATTTTTTTTTATTTAACTGCAAACGAAAAAAAATACACTACAATCCACTACTAACGCTTACCTACCAGATGAAACCGGAAAAAAATAGGTTTTGCAATGTCAGGGGCGAACATTTTTTTTTACTGTCCATATTTTTTTTTTGGCGCCGCTACTGACGAAAAAATTTTCACTACTATCCACTACTTACCGATATCTTTCAATCAGACCAAAAAAAGATATTTTTTCCAAGTTCAGATGCTAGGTTCACAGAGCCCACTCACAGAGTTTACTCACGCCGCACCTTTACCTAATTCAATTGAGTCCCAATAATTAATTTAATAAAAAAAAAAATATCAAAAGTCGAAGTACAGAGTATCGAATGTCCTAAATATAGATAATAAAACATTTTAAAGTTGCTTTTGACACTTTATAGTTGCTTCTGCATCTTCTCCGGGGCTGCAGGATGTGCATTATCGTAAATATTGGATGTGCATAAACTTAAGTCAATTAAATTTTGACATTTTGGATTTAAGTATAATGACTATCGACATGTTTAATCATTAGATATTTAAATCACTCGGCTTTTCAATCTTACAAATTTTAAGCTTAGATACAACAATCTTCAATATTTTTATATTTAAATTTTCGATGTTCAACTATGTACCCATCAAATTATTATGACGAATAAATATTATACATTAAATATTTAAGCAACTCCAAATTAAACCAAAAAAATAGACGAAATGACAGCTATGCTAACTTTGCATTATGCCAAAGTATTATTCTGCCATTGTATTATTATGCTAATAGAAGTTATGCGAAAACGTTATGCAAAACAATAAAATGCCTGATTTTTTTATGCTTAGACGGGGATTCCCACCTTTATGCAATATTAAGTTGGAAAACTTAATTTGAAAAACAACAGTACCTTTGCTGTTATCACTGGTCTAAACTCTAATAGCAGAGCCGTAAAGCTATCGACGGTTGTAATTTTAATTTAGGTAGGTACTTTTATAAAACTTTATTTTAAACTAGCTGTTCCCCGCGGCTTCGCTCCCGTGGGCCACCCCACAGGACCCGTTTCCGGGATTAAAAAATAGCCTATGTTACTCAGGACTAACGTAGCTTTCTATTGGTGAAAGAATTTTTCAAATCGGTCCAGTAGTTTCGGAGCCTATTCGGTACAAACAAACAAATATTATATAGTATAGATGTACTGATTTTAGCCACGAATGCTGCTTTTAACGTTGCCATCGTGCCCAAGTTATCTAAAAAGTATAAAATCGAATCAGTAACAAAAAAACTGGCTGCATAATAATAATGCAAGTGCATCAGTAATGTTCACATATACTTAACATTTTTTTTTCCAGTTTGTATACCCAAAAGCAGCAGTCGACTTAGGTGGGGAATGGAACATCGTGTTGAATCAAGATGGCAACCCAACTCAGGGCGTCAAAGTGGAGATTTGCGAGTAAGTGATGTTTCTTTTAAGTTTTAGATCAATTCACAATGAGCTTATTATAGGCAACGACGCACAAATTAGTTGGTTTGATACGAACTTCCGCTGATTAATAAAAAACTAAGGTTGTTTTAGTTATTGCTTTATTTTGTCTGTCTCTTTATTTACTTTAACTTCTATCCACTCGGTTTATTACAGAAATGGGAGCACCAAGGATGAGCAATCTTCAGAAGGGGAATGGTATTTTAAACACTTTTCATCATATTTTAAGTTAAAAACGTCATAACCAATGTGAAACTTTGTCATAATCATGCTATTTACCTATTTTTACATGGTACTTATTTAGAATTCTGTTTTCCATTATTTTAGTTACAATAAGGGCAGGCTTTAAAAAAAATATAGTAATAGCAGGTAAGTAGATAGGTACCATGAGTTAAGTTTTTAAGACAGAACCTTGCACGATAATCCTAACTCGGAGTTAGTTGCTAACACTTGGTTAAATTGGCAATATAGCCTAAGTAAATTGATAAATTAGCAACAGACTATGGGTAATGAAAACGATAGTTTTTGGAGGTGGAGTTAAAGCACAGTTACGAAAGTATCTACCATCACTTAATAAAATTGCGTGTGTGTTTTCAAAGTTATTCAAATTGTGTTTTTTGTTTCAGGAAAGGCTTATGTTCAAATTTTGCTGTGTTCAGTAGTGGATACGAAGGCCGTTGCAAACAAAAGTTCGTGTACCGCAAAATGAAGGTACTGCGTTCCGATGGCACCTATTTGGAGAAGTCACTGAAAGTTCCCAGTTGCTGCATGTGTGTCGCAAAAGCTGTCTAAACTTAATATCTAACACTATAAGAAAGGCGTTTTGTGTGAATCATAACTAATACTATTACATACTATTTTGGTTTATATTTTAGAAATTAAAAAATATTTTAACAGCGTTTATTTTTTATTGAAATCAGTAGATAATCAGCCTTATTCTAACACAAAAAACACAAATTAAACTTTCTTCGTCAAACATTTCTGCATATATCCTAGGTACATGTTCCCTACATAAGAGGTTTCGGCACATACCAAATGATCTTGGATATCCTTGGACAGACCACATATCTTTTTTTTGGGAGGAGAATAGGGTGGTAATCTTTCTTCTATTTGAGGGGTAATAAGATTTATGGCAAGCTTTTTTAGAAAATGGTGTCTCTTGTGGGTTTGAATGGTTATGATTTTCAGGAACCATGACGATACGTGTCTCTTCAACTTCATCATGGTCTTCATGCAACCAACTGGAGATCTGTTCATCCATCTACCTATCCAAGTATTTGACACTAAAACCCACCAAAGAAACTCAACATTGAATAATATAATGTAAAAAACATTTTATTCTCTAATAAAAATAAACCAACTTACACTGTAATAATAAATTTCAGTTACCCATTGAAAATATTCCACTTAAACACCTCATAACATTCACAACGGGAACCGATCACTTTTCCGAATCTTTTTTGTTCGAATTTTATTTTACCGAAAACAATATTGACCGGCGTCTTTTTTGCTATATGCATTATTTGACATAATTTCAGATCATCGAAGTATCAATTGCCATAGGTATTATTTTACTGAACTACATTTCGCCGATTTACAAAAAAAAATTTTGCTTTTGGCCGAAGCCTCTTTTGAACTTTTTTCATTTGCCATATTTTCACCAAACCGATATAACATCTTAGGGAATATTATTTAGTCACAAATATATAGCCGGTAAATTGGTAGCATTTTTAATTTAAAATTAAAATTGTGTCATAAAAAGTCAATATGTTGAGCTACAAAATTTAGTGACAGAAACGAACCGCTGCTAAATCGACTTCACGCAGTCTTGTCTGTGTTTACGAATTTATTTCGAATTTTCATGCAAATGATTTATTAATAGCTGACATGCATTAGATATTTTTATTAATTAATTATTTCACACATTAACATCCTTGCGGGTCGCATACGCAAGCTTATTTATGTTTTTAAAACCCTGCGTCATGTAGCCAACCCTTTTATTATTAGAAACGTATACTTTGCTCTTTGCCAGTCAGTCCTCATTTATTGTATTTCTTGCTGGGGTGGTGCCGCAAAGACCATACTCAAGCCTCTGGAGATAGCTCACAGAGCTATTCTAAAAGTGGCTACGTTCAGACCGATTATCTTCCCAACCACAGAACTCTCTATAAAACATGTAAACTTCTTAATGTTAGACAACAATACATCTTACAAATAATCGTACTACAACACAAGAGAACATCTTTTAAGAACATTTCTAAACGCCGAAAAGACCTCGTCTGCACAATCCCACCACCACGCACAACATTTTTTAAAAAGTTCGCTCTCTATCTTGGCCAATCAGTTTACAATAAAATTTATGCAATAGTTCCAATTTACGGATTAAGATGTCGTATCTGCAAAAGGACTGTTCGCTCCTACTTACTGAACCTAAACTACAACGAAACAGAAGAACTCATAAGGAAGTGATTACGCCAACACAAACATGCATCACACACCACATAGAAAACTAACACACACTACACTAACACAAATAGGTACACTACTCACAATCACACTGAACACATATATTTTTATTTTTTTGTTGATTTGATTATTAAATATTATATCCTATTTTGACATTCGATTTAGTACAATTTTAATTTAACTTTATATTGTTTTTAAAGCATTTTTTTTGTTTATTTTTGTGTTTGATTTTAACAATGTAATTTTGACCACATGTTCTTGATAAAAGTCAAACCGTATTTTTTTACTACAGGGGATCGCAACTGATTCTTTTAAACACAGGTGACTTCGTCACCTATCTAGAAGAACAGTACTGCACCCACTAACTAGATTAAGACTTTTAATGACTGTATCACTTCACCATGCAATGTATCTAGTCCTTAGTTCATGAATAAATTTATTTTAATTTTTAATTTAATTTTTAATAAAAATAAACCGAAATATACAGTGTTGTTATAATAAATTTCAGTTACCCATTGAAAATATTCCACGAAAACATCTGATAACATTCACAACGGGAACCGATCACTTTTCCGAATCTTTTTTGTTCGAATTTTATTTTACCGAAAACAATATTGACCGGCGTCTATTTTGCTATACAGGGTGTCCCAGAAATCGACGTCAAGCCGTAAATGGGTGATAGACCAAGTTATAACAGTTCTCAGAAAAATACGAAAAAAAATCTATCTCATGTTTTTAAAAAATTATGGTCACTTTAAAAATTTACTAAAAAAATCAATCCCTGTAATGGTTCTTTAACTCCAATTGCTACAAATCCCATAATTTATCTAATTTTTTTATTATTATGTAATCTTGAATAATGCTTGTGTAGATTTTTGCCTAAAATTCAAAGCCAACTCCTCCTACTTGGAAGAAAATTAAACTTTTTCAAAACCAAATTATTCAAATTTACTATTTCGCCCAACTTTAACTGACTGTACTGAAAAAAAAATGTACTACGCTAGTTTGGCAAGTAACATGAAAAATTGGCGCATTTAATAAGGATTCAAAAATGGTGTAACACTTGCTAGATTACGTTTTCAATAATTGGTCAAGTTTTTTTTGTAAATAGTCTCAGTTTTTACACAAAATGTCCATACTTCCTTAAAATGACTTTAGCTTACCTAAAGCTTTGCTAAACTCCGTTTCTAGTTCGATAGAGACGGAGAGAGTCATTTTACGAAGTGTGAGCGAGACAGAGAGTGACGCCACCTTTATCAGTGACACAACCTTTATCATGAAACGGAGATACAATTTACCGATGAGTGCGAATGAGACAGCAGTAGTTATTGTTCTGTTTTGTAAGCGCAGACGCACACACAATTACAAATCAGTACGTTACGCTGCTTTGTTTACTGCGCATCTCCGTATTCGTTCATGTTGATTCCGTACTTACCACTTTTTGCGTTGTTTTCTGGACTTAATTGCTTGTGATTTGGACTGTTTAATTCCTCTTTCTGACGACCTGTGCTTTACTCTGGACTGTTGCTGATCCTGTGATTGTGTAGTACTACCATGGCTGTGTACACTGCATTGGAATATGCGAACATGCACCTCGTTTATGGGGAATGCAGATGCAATGCCAATGCAGCCGCTAGACTTTATCGTGAGAGGTACCCGAACAATCGTCACCCAGATCATCGAGTTTTTATTAATGTGCACCGTTCACTATCAGAGGGACGATTCCCTAACCAAGTACATGGTGAAGGAAGACATCGTAATCCGTACGAAGACGTCGTACTACAAGCAGTCCAAGAAGACCCAAGTGCTTCTGTACGTGGAATCGAACCAAGCACAGGTGTATCTAAGAGTACCGCCCACCGAATCTTAAAAAAGAACGAGTTCCACCCGTATCATGTACAGCGAGTACAATCATTACTGCCACGGGATTACGCTCCCAGAGTTGCGTTTTGCCAAAGGATGCTAGAAAGGCACAGAGAAGACCCTCGATTCTTAGAGAAGATTTTATGGACCGATGAGTCAACATTTAAAAAAGATGGCTACATGAATTTGCACGAGTGGCATGTAGAAAATCCAAATTTGATGAGGCAAGATAAGTCACAGTATCGATTTAAAGTAAACATGTGGACCGGGATACTAAATGGCAAAATAATTGGACCTTTTGAGCTGCCAGAGATTTTGAATGGCGCAGTTTATTTGGATTTTCTTCAAAATACTTTACCAGATTTATTAGAAGACGTGCCACTGAACGTTTACAGGGAAATGTGGTTCCAGCAAGATGGCTGCCCAGCGCATTATGCCCGTTTAGTAAGAGAACATCTTGATGAAGAATACCCGCTCAGGTGGATAGGGCGCGGTGGGACAATCTTGTGGCCACCCCGTTCGCCTGATCTAGATCTAAAAAAATCTAGGGGATTTAAATCCCCTAGATTTTTTTTACTGGGGAGCGGTAAAAGAGAAAGTGTACTCAAAAACAATAGAGAATTTAGCCGAGCTGCGGGAAAGAATAACGGAAGCCGTTGTCTTTGTAAATAGGGGAAGATTTGCCCGGAAAATAACCAGATCTTTTTTAAGAAGATGTCGTGCTTGCATTGCCGTCGAAGGAAGGCAGTTTGAACATTTATTGTAATAAAAAAAAATTAAATCTGATAATTTGTTTTTTTTTCTAAGATGAGAAAACTGGTCCTGACTTAAAGTAAAAAGGTTGAGTCACTATCATAACTTTGCTCTTAAATTACGTAATATTTCGATTTCTTATCTCGCTCACACTTCGTAAAATGACTCTCTCCGTCTCTATCGAACTAGAAACGGAGTTTAGCAAAGCTTTAGGTAAGCTAAAGTCATTTTAAGGAAGTATGGACATTTTGGGTAAAAACCGATACTATTTACAAAAAAAAATTTGACCAATTATTGAAAACGTAATCTAGCAAGTGTTACACCATTTTTGAATTCTTATTAAATGCGCCAATTTTTCATGTTACTTGCCAAACTAGCGTAGTACATTTTTTTTCAGTACAGTCAGTTAAAGTTGGGCGAAACAGTAAATTTGAATAATTTGGTTTTGAAAAAGTTTAATTTTCTTCTAAGTAGGAGGAGTTGGCTTTAAATTTTAGGCAAAAATCTACACAAGCATTATTCAAGATTACATAATAATAAAAAAAATTGATAAATTATGGGATTTGTAGCAATTGGAGTTAAAGCACCATTACAGGGATTGATTTTTTTAGAAAATTTTTAAAATGAACATAATTTTTTTAAAACATGAGATAGATTTTTTTTCGTATTTTTCTGAGAACTGTTATAACTTGGTCTATCACCCATTTACGGCTTGACGTCGATTTCTGGGACACCCTGTATACATTATTTGACATAATTTCAGATCGCCGAAGTATCAATTGCCATAGGTATTATTTTACTGAACTACATTTCGCCGACTTACAAAAAAAATTTTTGCTTTTGGCCGAAGCCTCTTTTGAACTTTTTTCATTTGCCATATTTTCACCAAACCGATATAACATCTTAGGGAATATTATTTAGTCACAAATATATAGCCGGTAACTTGGTAGCATTTTTAATTTAAAATTAAAATAGTGTCATAAAAAGTCAATATGTTGTGCTACAAAATTTAGTGACAGAAGCGAATCGCTGCTAAATCGACTTCACGCAGTCTTTTCTGTGTTTACGAATTTATTTCGAATTTTCATGCAAATGATTTATTAATAGCTGACATGCATTAGATATTTTTATTAATTAATTATTTCAAAGAATTTGTCCAAGAGCGAGTGAAGCGAGCTCGGGAATTTAGGGCACCCCGACACGGATAGGTTAGGTTCGAAGGGGATGACGGGAGCTGAAGTGAGCGAACTCAGCTCCCGTCATCTCCTTCGTGTTAGGTTACTTTAGACCACAGATAATATAAGCTTTAGACCCTGCAGACAGAAATAGGAGCAACTCTGTCGAGTCGTCAACTATTTTTTTCTTGTCGCTGTTTTAAACATTTGTATTCGCCCACTGTTTCTCTCTCACTTGTAATTTGATATGCGTTTAAAAATAAATATTTCGAATAAATGTTATTTCGGTTAAGTGTAACTTCGGTAAAAAGATTTTCGACCACATGAAACGTCGGAGTAACGCAAGCCAACAAATAAACTCAAAGTACTCGTAGTACAACATTACTACCCAGGGGTCCTGGAGTAGCCTAAAGTCGCTGTAAATCCGATTGTACTTCAACAGGCATGCACAACTGACGAATAGCCGGCCATTGTCCACTTAAGACATTACCTAAAAAAGCACCAACTTGCGTTTTGTTTTTACCCGACTGCCGAAGGAGAGTAATGTGTTTATCAGTCTATGTATATAAGTAAGTATGTATATATGTTTGTTCCTATGTGGCGTTCTAGAGATGATTCATGATTTTTACGTCAATCGATTCGTCTTAACCTTGCGAGTGTGCATTTAAATCTGCGTTTTGATTTTGCAAAATTATTTACGAATATGTTATTTTCAAATCGCCCAGAATCCGAGGGTAGGGTAGGTTTTAACACATTAAACGCCGCTTGAATTCTTCAGTATTTCTGTTTGGGCCATGGGGGACACCGTGTGGTCAACATACAATAGTTCCGTTGGGGCCGCGGGTTGGCGACATATGTCCGCGAGTCAGAGGTGATTTTAAGCATCTATAGTTGGCCGTCGGGCATAGATAAAGATAAAGCCTACATTTTTTTGGAGCCCGTAGGTACCATTTATCCTTCTCATTCTGACTTAATAACTAAAAAAATAAAAAATAAACTTTTATACACAGGCGTCGAAGGCCCATAGCATATTAGTAATTCTTAAACAACTATGTTAGCAGTAACACACATGAATAAACAAACAAACACAGCATCCAATTAGAGGAAGAATTATCAAGTCCCATATCTAACATGTAGCTTGATAAACCTATCGATTGAAGACCCTTTTACCCTGTCTAAAAAGACTTTCAGAACGCTATTGCTGCTTCTCCTCACTCTGCGCAACACTGATGCCACTTTTTCGCGCATGATCGCGAAATAATCGTCCGTGTGCGCGTCAGCGAACATCCCTGACGCACTATAGTAAGGCGGAAGCCTCAACAGCGCCCTGAAGGCATTATTGTATTGAATGCGCAGTGCGCTGTCTGCTTTTTGGGTATGATTAGCCCACAGACCGCTGGTGTAGAATATTTGACAAAACGCCTTAAAGAGTTTTATTTTAACCGGTACTGAAAAACCAGCAAACCTGCGTCTCAACATGTTTCCCCTCACAGCCATCGCCCTGCGCTCTTTCTATATCTAAGTCATCTTTAAGATCCTCCGTAACAATATGGCCCAAATACTTAAATTAGGCTACTCTACGCAAAGGTGAGCTGCTGAGTACTATGGGTGGGACATTTGAGGGACTTTTATTTCTTCCTCTACAGACCAACAGCTCAATCTTTGCAGAATTATACTTGAGCCCATGCTGCATGGCGTATCTTTCACAAATGGTGAGTAATTTCCTAATCCTACCGATTGTGGGGCCCAGCAGCACCATATCGTCTGCGTAACTTAAGTTATTTAAACTAACTCCGTCAATATGGCAACCGACATGGGTGCTGCTGAGCTCAACAAGCAAGTTGTTAACATAAATATTAAACAATCTCGGGGAAGTAAGACCTCCCTGCCTAACACCATATTCGAGTTTGTACGGATCTAACAATGCATTGCACCATTTTACAAAGTTCCTCTGCTTGTCATACCAGATAGATAATATTGATACTAATGCAGCAGGAACTCCCTCCTCCCGAAGCTTCCCCCATAACACCTTATATGAAACCAGGTCGAAAGCCTTGGAAAGGTCAAGGAAAAAAGCATACACTGGTGTTTTTCTGTCCGTATAATATTTGACAGTGTGCTTTAATGCAAGTATTGCACTCTCAGTAGACAGCCCCGCAAGAAAACCAAACTGTGTGTCGTGTATTTTTGTATATCTACTGAGGTGCGAGTCAAGCACACTATCAAACACTTTGGCTATCACAGGTGCCAATGAGATTGGCCTATAATTCCCTTTGTCTGCTATGTCTCCTGTCCGATTTTTTACAATAGGTACAACTAATGTATCCAGCATCTCCTGTGGTAGGTAAGAATGCTCCACACATAGATTAGAAAACATGGTCAATACTCTCGGCAAGTGCACACCCGCATTTTGAAGATGCTCGATACTGAGTCCATCGTGACCAGGTGATTTTCCCCGCTTCATACATTTAATTACTGTTTTTATTTCTGAACACGTAAATCTATGGGGTTTTCCTGATTGATAAGACTCAGCATTGTTCACCCTCTCCACCGACTCAAGCGGTGAGCTCACTATAAACTGTTCCTCAAATATATTAGCTATTTCAGTATGGTCACTCCCACCCTCCACGCTAAATGGCCTTTCCAGAAAGATGAGAAACATTTCTTAGAATGGAGCGAGGCCAATACATCAATTTCTATTTTATCTTGGTTCTTCATGACCCATTTCAATTTTGATTTAAATATCTTATGACTTAACATCATTCCCTCATAGATAGGCCCACTACTGGGCTCCCCATACCAAAGCCACAATTTAAAGTTAGACCTTGCTTGAGTGTGCAGTTCTTTGACATGCTTGTTCCATCCTTTTATCCCTTTTTTCTAACATTGCCTTTAGAGACTCTGTTTACACTAGCTGCTTCACTTAATATAAATACCTTGTCTTTATACATCGAATCCAACAAAAACCTATGGTCGGGGTAAATACAAAAAATATCGGCACATAGTTCAAAATCCTCAGGAAAATCTAACCTTTCTAACTTCTTATTACACAGAGACGAGTATTCCTTTATTTCATCAGGATTTCTTTCACCCCATCGAACCCCGTTAAGCGGTGATTTAATAACACAAGTTTTCAATCTGATAACATTTACATCACATTCTATTTTGAAGGGAAAGTGATCTGACCAAAACGTATCATAAATAACCTCAATGTTACAATTGTTTTTCCCGCCGCCTGTGTAACAAGATAGTGATGGTCTAACCAAAGCTTACACCCGTGTGAGTCACATCAGTGACTAAACGTACACGTACATCAGTACGTGTACGTTTGCGATAGTATGCCTAAATAATCTAAGTCCGCACATGATAATGCCTGTTCACTACAAAAACTAATAAGTTCTTTATAAAATTACTCACTGGGCGCGCGTTGAAATCCCCCAACACATAAACCGATTGGGCATTATTATTTAGTATAATAGAATACATTTCACTAAGACATTCCGTAAAAAGTGTCAGATTCTCACGACAGTCCGTCGGCATGTACATATTTATAACCAAAAAGCACCTGTTGTTCACCACTACATTCACTGCACATATACGGTCACTGACACTTTGAACTACACTCACGTTGTTAAACGCAGGTTTACGCCATAGTATGGCAAGCCCTCCGTAGGGTCTCCCTTTACACATGCCAGCTGAAGTGTCCCCTGAAAACTTTCCCGTGTAATTGAATTCCTGATCAACACTATCAAGAAAGGCTAGAACATGTGGACGTAACCACGTTTCTTGTAACAAAACAATATCAGCTGATTTGCAAAGTGAACGCATACAACATTTTTGCAATTGAATGTTATTAAGTTCATTTTTTAAATACTATCCATTTTTTGGTTTTGTTATTGCCTCACGCCCAAAAATTGTTTTATTTTTGTCTTCTCTTCTATTTTTGAAATGGATAAAGCGCCTAAATGTCACGCCATCAGGCCATGTATGGTTATCTAGAAAAATGTCCAGCTTGTTTTTGATAACAAGCACTTTAGATGCTTTAATGGCTTTTCCTTCTTCATCGTAATTTTTTCAAGCGAAACTACCTCCGTCGTTTTATTTTTTAATGTATTACCTCTTTGTTTACGTTGGAAATAATCAAAGGTATTTTAACTTCCGCTGCTTTAAATTTCTCAGACAAGTCCGTAGCCACTTTACCCACTTTACCAGTAAAACGATTCTTCGACCGCCGATTTTGCACTAAAGTCCAACTATCTGTTGGTTTCTTGGGCATTTTCCACTCACCCATTGCCGCAATCGTAGGTCTTTTTAATTGACTGGTTTCTGTGTGACAAACAGCCGACTCAGAAATCACCTCGCGCATTTTATTTTCCAATAGCGTTGAGTTAATCGGTACAGGCGCACCCGACACGATCTCCTCGGTGTGTGTCCAAGTGAAAGAGCGATATTTTAGTGACTCACAGCGTTCTGCACTCGCACACCTCGTCATCTCACACCCGTCATCGTACGCTATCAAATACGACTATTTTGCATTAATATTGCGCGCTAATAATGATAACGGGGGCCTGCTTGATCCCAATTCCAGCTTTAATTCATCCAGTTGAGAGACTGTTGCATATTTACATTTTATGTCATTGATTCCTGTACGTATAATCAACAGATCTTTTAATGATTTGGTGACATCTACATGGTAACTGGCGGTAGTTTTTGCAAGTCCCGCGCAACGAAGATCGGTATAAGATCTGGCTCCGTCACTTTGAAGACACTTAAAATATCCTCTAAGTCTTTCAGTTTTTTTCCTTCTTTGCGTCTGGTCACCTTTTTCTTGTTAGTTTTTATTGAACTAAACAGCAACTCCTTAGCACTATCCACCTCATCCACACTGAAGGATGTGTCACAAATCCTTGTTAGGTTCTCATTGTTCATCACATCTACTTTATTTTGAATAAAGGATAGCAGTTCACATATCACAATATTACAATTCACACATTTTAGCGTATTACTAAGAAGCAACCATTTACTTTGGACACTTATCAATATAATGCATGCAATTTCTACGCATAATAAGTGTTATGGAGATGAATGAAAATCTTCTGCGATAGCAATAAGGCGTATTATCTGAAATAATGGTTTTTAACAAAATTGAATCGTATGTCGTGCGAGTTTGTCGAATTATTCGAAGAATAATATACATCTCTTTAGTAAAGTCAGTGATATACACAATTTTAATACGAGAAATAAAGATAAGTTAGATCAACCATCTTATAGACTAGCTAAAGTGCACTCATCTTTCATGGGATACTGTGTTAAATTCTATAACAAAATACCTTGTGATATATTAAAACTAAATGAAATAAATTTAAAACTTTATTTAAAAGCATACTTTGTAAATAAGCATATTACAAATTAGATGATTATATTCAAGATAAGAATGCTTGGCAACATGCTGGTCCTGCTCCATAGGACAATCTTTAGTATAGACAAAATCAAATTTGCTAATTTATATTCATATTCATAGTTATTGTATTCTTACTTTTTTTTCTTCAGAATTTGACTCACACACTGTTCCGTTGTTGTTGAATTAGGTATTTTACCTATGTTTGCAATATTTGTAAGTATGTGAGAAACATGTTCCTATTTATCAAATTAATGAATTTACCTGTTAATGCTTTTATTACTTTATACCTGTACGTGTAGTATAGTGTGTAGTGCTATTTTTGGGTACATCGTCCTCACATATATGAATTTATGAATGTATGTACATAAGTAAGCATTGTAAAACACCCATTTTTTTATAAAGAGTAAGTATGGAGTTTCTTGTGCATTCTGCTCCATAACAAGCTACTTTTCCGAATGCACGGTAGAATCAATTTTTATTACTTGTACATTTTTAATTTAGATTTATTATTTTTTGACGTTCAAAAGTGCCGCTTATTGGCCTAGTTGAAATAAATATATTTGACTTTGACTTTGAATGCGACCGAGGCACCACACGAGTAGGAATTCTGTGGCGTCAGTGGGCTCGGACATGTTGACGATGCGTTGACAATAACTCATGCTACTAGGTAGTAGGTATCTATAATGGCTCTGTGAGCTGTAGAGCTCGCGAGTCTGTCTTTACATAGCTTAAAACTGAATAAATGTTTAATTTTTCGAAATGGCTGAAATATGATATTTTCTTTACTTCTGCAACGCCCATGGCTACGCGTTTTTGAAAAATTTCCACAAACAATAGACAAAAAATCCATAAAATTATAGAACCTTTTCAAAATAATCACGAGAACCGATGGAGAAATGCGGCCTGTAGAGGAGAACAACCGGACATCTGGACAGACATACTAAAGCATTTTTGCCAAAGCTTAGAAAGCAGATCAAAGAGCAGGTTATAGTTGCATTTTTTGAAGTACCATACCATTTTACGGTCGATATTACTGGGTTCAATTCTGTCACATTGAGCAGACGACTGTTGTATTATCTGGATAACCAATGGCGGATGGTACGCATCAGGGGGAATTAAGCCAGTTGCTGTTACAGAAACGTAATGAATTTTTGCGCTATCCTGAACCAAAACAACATCTAACATACCCATGCAAGTATGGGGGGGGGGTACCCATGCAAGTTTTCAACGATGTTTCTGTCACACAAATTAGATTTTTTTTGAAAATAACAATAAGAACTGTTAATATTTAAAGCACTATTTAAGTTGATGTCACCAAAAATTAAACCATTACCTTTCAAATCATTAATGGAACTTGCAACTTTAATGAGCCATCTCATATAGTCATCGTCCGTAGGTTTTAATAAATACACTACATATACGTACGGGGCGACCATGCCACGTGAAACTCGCCCAGAGGTCCTCGCCGCTGTCAGTTTCAAATACACGTCGTCGGCGCAGAACGATGGGTGCGCGCGGGCGCCATGAGTAGCACGTGGTGGCGTGGCAAGGTGTGCCTTGTTAGATAAATTTACAATTACTACTATTTACAATTACCTTGCGCGCTTTTGCAGTCGGGTTATATTAAAACGTTAACCAGTTTCTACTGGAGTACTAATTTTTAGAAAAACATTAATAAACTTTTTCTTTAGAACTTGGTGAAATATTTTTGTCATGACATCAATCGTCATAATTCTCTAAGTCATGTTTTTTACTAAAAACCGAAATGGGAGCCCCACTTAAATATTGATTTAATTCTATTTTTAATTAAAGTATAAAGTATTTGTTGTTATAGCGGCAACAGAAATACATCATCTGTGAAAATTTCAACGGTCTTGCTATCACAGTTCATGAGATACAGCCTGGTGACAGACGGACAGACAGACAGACAGACAGACGGATCGCGGAGTCTTAGTAATAGGGTCCCGTTTTTACCCTTTGGGTACGGAACCCTAAAAAAACTAACCGACAAAAAAATAAAAATCATGTAAATTCCTCTAGGTAACTAAAAGAGACATATCGAGAAAAGAGAATAGGGCCACTCCTAAAGCGCCAGTAACTTCTTAAATAATGCTCAAATTGCTACGACACCAAAACCAATGTGTATAGAAAAAAAAAAAAATCATCCATATATAAAAATCATTTTAACTAAAATGGCGCTTCAGCACTTTTGCCTTTCTGGTGATGTTATGTACGGAACATACCCAGAATATATACCAGAAATGTCTGACGAAGAAAGTTTAATTTGTGTTTTTTGTATTAGAATAAGGCTGATTAACAACTGATTTTAATAAAAATATAGATGCTATTAAAATAGTTTTTAATTTATAAAATATAAACCAAAATGTATTGGGGCCCTCCTGTTCCCCAGGGTAGTAATAGTGTTTCTCCAGGGATGGGTAGGGTTTAAGGGTAGCATGTCTATCTGTCCTTGGTTATGATTCACACCACACCACAAAACACCTTTCTTATAGTATTACATATTAAGTTCAGACAGCTCTGGCGACACACGAGCAGCAACTGGGAACTTTCAGATACCGATCCAAATAGCTCCCATCGGGACGCAGTGCCTTCATTTTGCGGTACACGAACTTTTGTTTGCAACGGCCTTCGTATCCACTATTGAACACAGCTAAGTTTGAACATTGGCCTTTCCTGAAACAAAAATATACAATTTGAATAACTTGGAAAACACACGCGCAATTTGATTAAGTGATTTTAGATACTTTCGTAACTGTGCTTTAACTCCACCTCCAAAAAACTATGGTTTTCCTAACCCATAGTTTGTTGCTAATTTATCAATTTAATTAGGTTATATTGTCAATTTAACCGAGTGTTGCAACTCCGAGTTAGGTTTTTCGTGCAAGGTTCTGTATTAAAAACTTAACTCATGGTAGCAACTTACTAACCTGCTATTACTATATTTTTTTAAAGCCTAAACTTATTGTAACTAAAATAATTGAAAACAGAATTCTTAATAGGCACCAGGTAAAAAATAGGTAAATAGCATGATTATGACAAAATTTCGCTTTTTGTATGCCGTTTATTTAAAATATATGATGAAAAGTGTTTAAAATACCTTTCGCCCTCCGAAGTTTGGTCATCGTTGGTGCTTGAATTTCTGTAATAAACCGAGTAGACAAAAGTTAAAGTAAATAAAGCAATAACTAAAACAGCCTACATTTTTTTTTTAAATCAACAGAAGTTCAAGTTCGCGAGCATATCCGTAAGCAGTTAAATTATTTATCTATTACTACTAATGTTTAAGTATATTTATGTATTTAGTTTATTATTTTGAGTATATTTGGTATAATTATATTGTATTTATAGTTTATATGTATATTTAAATATTCCTGATACGTTTAACTTTCAATATTGCACCGACCACTGTTTATCTCTTCATCACCGGTCGACTAGTAGAAAATGCCTAAGACATTAAGTCCGCCTCTGTACTTGTGTGTGCATGAAGTATTAAATAAATAAGTCAGTAACAAAACAACTAATTTGTGTGGTCCTTGCCTTTAATCTCATTGTGAATTGATGAAACACTCAAAAGAAACGTCACTTACTCGCAAATCTCCACTTTGAATCCCTGATTTGGTTTGTCATCTTGATTCAACACGGTGTTCCATACCTCATCCATGTCGACTGCTGCTTTTGGGTATATAAACTGAAAACAAAAATTTGTTAGGTATATGTGATAATTACTGGTGTGCTTGCATTATTATTAAGCTGCCAGTTTTTTTTCTTTTCGATCCTTTTTAGATAACTTGGGCCCGGTATATGGCAAAGTTAAAAGCAGCATTGGTGGCTAAAATCAGGACAATTAAAATAAAGTTTTAGGTAAATACCTACCAAAATTAAAATTACAACCGTCGATAGCTTTACGGCTCTGCTATTAGAGTTTAGACCAGTGATTACAGCTAAGGTACTGTTGTTTTTCGAATGTAGCTTTCCAACTTACTATTGCATATAGGTTGGTCAGTCTTGTATTTTCAGTACAGTGGACGACATCTTCTATCTTTTATTTTTAAATAAAAATTCTCATCTGGTTACTGAGCATTGAGACGCAACTATATTGTTTGAACTTGAATTTGTTAATAGCATTAACAGCGACACGAATTATTTTAAGCAATAGTCTCGTATATTATGAATATACCTTTTCTTCAAATTTGCACAACTCTACATTGTCTCCAGCAGGTCCTACCCTCCGGGTGACGTCTGGCACGTCTGACAGATCCGATGTGTCTTGAAACTTGCCTTGAGCTAAGAGCTGGAAATAATAAGACGAAACGATTTTAAATATATGAGTAATGATATCATTGAATGGTTTATTAGAGTCTAAACTGCTTGCGGTAAACTGGTAAAGATGTTTGGTCCACATTACAGAAACCTCACTTGAGTAAGGTACTGTATTTAAGGTTACTAACGAACTAAGGGTTTTAAAACCTTACATGCAGTATTTTTCTCCTTGATCCTTAAGTTCGTTTGCACGACCATTAATTTGCATTTGCTAACTACGAATATTTATACCCCGCTCAAATAAAAACTTTATCAAACCCCATCTAAAAGTGCCCAAAAAAGAAGCCACCGACACACTGTCTTCTTAATAAATCTTGCCCCAATGATGTTTCTTGGGCCGAAAAGGAGTTGAGAGCAACGGAGGAACTGGATCCAAAGAACAAGTAAAAAAGGCAAAGGCCAAAGATTATGAAAAATCGACCAATCGCATAAACGAAATTTCACACCGCGTCTTTCATCCCGCATATGATTGGACGATTTTTCATACTCTTTGTCCTTCGCCTTGCCGAATTACGCAGTAAGGCGTGCTGTTGTTACTGTAAATTAGTCCCAACATTATAATAATTATGACACTTGCCTCCTCTATAACTTTTTTCGCTTGTTCTTTTGGGTAATTTGGAATATCATCGCAAAACCCAAGAGGTTTGCAATGTTCCGGTATCTCCAGATCAAAACCGTCAGACGTAGTAGTAGACGTTCGACCTGAAACGTTAAAGATTTTCGAACATTAATTAGAAACTACACAATTCTTCAAACGGGATTTAAATCCGCTAAATAACATTGCAATGTTTTACTATGTCAGTGAGAGGTGCAGACTGGAACCTCTAGGTTGTGGAATGCTTTGCCCGTGTCAATAAGCCGTGCTCAATCTCTGCCCATTTTTAAAACTATGATAAAGAATCACTAACTCTCTCTTTAACAGTTGTTTTTCTTGATTTCTTTGCTTTTGTTCCATACTTATTAATGTACTAGCACTTCGCCCGCGATTTCATTCGCGTGATCCGTGTTTTATCCTACAGATGACATTTTAATAAAAAGTTTCATACAAACTTTTATCCCCTATTTCACCCCCTTAGGGGTTGAATTTTGAAAAATCCTTCCTTAGTGGATGCTTACGTCATAAGAGGAATACGTGTGCGAAATTTTAAGTTTCTAGCCCTAAGGGTTAGATACGTTGGAATGCCCCCCACTAGGTGGACCGATGAAGGCCTGGTTAAGGTTGCGGGAAGGCGCTATATGCGAGACGCACGGGATTGGTCAATGTGGTGACGCCTAGGGGAGGCCTATGTCCAGCAGTGGACGTCTTTCGGCGGAAATGATGATGATAATAAGTCATCAGTTAGTTATCAGTTTATATTGTGTAATCTGTTTTTATTATGAATAATACCCACTTTGGTTTCCTTTATTTGACTAAAACAACTAATTGTAAAAATAAATCTTAATAATAATGGAAAAAAAAGGAAATCATAAATTATGTTTTCGAAATGCAAAATTTGTTCCTGATCCAGAGAAAGTTGTATAATGCTACGATTTTGTTTTTAATTTAAACAAACTATTTTTGGCATAAAAAAAGATAAGAAGTGAATATAAATAGTAAATAATTTTTGCTTTTTCGATGCACTGCAATTCATGTTACATGCGACCGCTACCGTTTCAAATAAGCACGCGCCCGCTTGAAGGTTAAATTAAAATATCTTAAATTGATAACTGGAACAAATTAAATACGACCCAACCATGGTTCATCAACGTCGATTATCCAATTACCAGCAGTGTTATTCTGTAAAAATCTCAACGAAAAGACATAGGTAGTTTAAGTCAAGAGTGAATAGGTTACAACTAGGCAAGCGTGCTTCACCAAAGACTACATCATCGCTTACCATCAGGCGAGATAGTGGTCAAACACGAGAATATAGATTAAAAAAAAAAACATCCTATGTGGATCCGTTTTTAGACGTTGTGTGCCGCTGAAACCGTTTTAATGTTCATGTAACAACAATAAAACCCTTTTCTTAGTTATTTTAATCAATTATTATTTTAATTTTTATTTTGATGGAATGATTATAAAATGGAATTTGGATTATGGTAATTGTATTTTTTTGCTCTTCTGTTGTTGGATAACTGTTGTCAATTATTGAGATGTTGTTATTTACCAGTATTTTTGAATCGGACTTTTTTATGGTGTTGTCTCTATTATACTTGTTACTTTTCTACACAATGTATATTGTTAAGAAATAAATGACTTATAATTTAGTAGGGAGGAATGTAATGTAGGTAGATTCATATTAATTAGTTTGTAATTATGTCGGTAGATTTATGTTGTACATGGAATTAGTCTAATTATAGCTCTGAGGTGGAACGCTCGACTTTTATTTAACAACCCTCGAACATTACAATATACTATACCCGGTAGTGTATTTGTGCCAAGTACCAAGGCACGTGCTAAGGCATGCGCATGGCTTAATTTTTTATTTATAACCGAAGACTCGATAGTGCCTTGCGCCAAGTAAACGTATTAAATAAATGTACCGGAGGCGGGTCGCCTGAGAAACGGCTATCACATCCAGGGAAGGCAGTAGGCACGTTGAAATAAAGAACTTTTGGTTCATATGGGCAGAACGTGGCGTCGTACAATAGTGCCCTCAAAAACATGCCATATTTAAGGCACTAAATTACATATAAATGCCACTAAACAAAACCCAGTTCAATACTACAGTGAAGCAAACTTACGTTCTGCAGACTGAGCACTAGCCACCAGCAACGTAAAGAAAAGCGCGGGTCGCGTGACTTGCAACAACTTCATGATTGCTAGTAGTAACACTGCTGAGCTCTATAGCTCAATACAATAAAAAGCCTGAGCCATTTCTATAAATGGCTCAGGCTTTTTATTGTATTATTTATAATTCAAACAAATTGATTATGCCCATAGTAATTGCTCATGACTAATTAAATTAATTATTGTGTAGTGGAATAAGTTATTATCCGTTGAAAATTGTTTGGATTGTATTGATTATAAATGTTTAGGATAGATACTGGCTCCATGGTTTTATTTATTTATTTATTTATTTATTAAAATCTCCCTTAAACTATCATTACAGGTATATACCTAATGCGATAGCGTGGTCTTACAATTAACTTATATACAATATAAAACTACGAAGAATGTAAATAATAATAACTTATAAACTAAATTTCCTAAATATAAAAACACAATTTTTAAAATACATAAACATATAACTTCTAATCTTTACTATAACATAAAATAAACAACAGTATTTTTCAGTTTTGTTCGCTTTAGTGTAATAACTAACCAGATTTGTAGTGATATAAAGTTAAAATTGTTGATGTCTGGTAGGTATACCAAAGGAATACGTCATGAAGAGATATAAAGTTGCAAATTAATATGCATATGCATATATGTGACCCGATTTCTACTAACAAGAGTTGGTGTGATACCTAAAAATATATATATATTAAATGGTCCTGTCACTGATGCCATGCATGCAAGAATACTTTATTACGTTAATTTTTAAATTTCACTTCAAACTTCGAATTGTTCGGATTACATTTGTGCTGTTTCCATAACATGTCCATTGTAGTTATTTTGACTATTATATCTTTCGTAAACCATTCTGTTATTGTTATGTACAAAGTTTTGGTTTGCGAAGTATTTTTGTTTATTGTAAATTTTATTACCTCTTGTAATTTTGACAAGTCTTTTCCCAATGGAGCAATAGTCAGTTTTTTCGATGGTCCTATAGAATTTTATATCTACAGTATCTCAGTAGGACATTTCAATGAACGAACTTATTAAGGGCTAGTGCACAACAACGCTGGATGTGAACGACGGTGCACTACAACGCAGGATGTGAAAGACGGTGCACTACAACATAAGATGTGTACGACGGTGCACTACAACGCAGGATGTGAACGACGGTGCACTACAACGTAGGATGTGTACGACGGTGCACTACAACGCAGGATGTGAACAACGGTGCACTACAACGCAGGATGTGAACGACGGTGCACTACAACGCAGGATGTGAACGACGGTGCACTACAACGCAGGATGTGAACGACGGTGCACTACAACGCAGGATGTGAACGACGGTGCACTACAACGCAGGATGTGAACGACGGTGCACTACAACGCAGGATGTGAACGACGGTGCACTACAACGCAGGATGTGAACGACGGTGCACTACAACGCAAGATGTGAACGACGGTGCACTACAACGCAGGATGTGAACGACGGTGCACTACAACGCAGGATGTGAACGACGGTGCACTATAACGCAGGATGTGAACGACGGTGCACTACAACGCAGGATGTGCACGACGAGGTATGCATCATTAGTTGCGCGATTCATTTATTTGCCGGCCATACGTCCATGGGCTGTGTCTTAACTTCACCGAGTGTTATTCTGATAACTCACCGTGAAAACTTTAGTGAAGTAAGTTGTCAATCGATAGCTTCAAGTGGACTGATATTTTGTTAGGACCCATTAATATTAATTCTTATTTTTATCCGTGGTGCTAGTCAACTGGGCTTATCCCAGTTGTAAACGACCCTTTGTGCCTAGTGGCCTTGTTTGTTCTGTCTCCTGCTTGATGTGGAGGGAAGTGGGAATTTTTGTTTTTTCCTACTCCTCCGTTATTCTTTTCTCATTAATTTCGTTGCGGGATCCAAGACAGTTATATTCATTCGCCTTACGCATGCGGGCTTTTCTGGTGGTCGCCACTGTTGATTCTGGCTTTCAGTAGTTGCAGTGGTTTGGGAATAGTGCGGTGGGATTGTCTGAACAAAAAAAAAAAAAAATGACTGGTATTTTACTTCACCTAAGATTTTACGGAGACATTTTTATAAAATAAAAACCAAGCCATGATACCGTCCATGATCTGTTAAATCTCACTGTGAAAATAGCGAAGATGAGTGGGGAAGTGAGCTTGTAGTGAAGGACCGATTTCCATCTGATGCAAGTGATTGACTGCTCAATTCAAGCTAACTTCCAGTTGAGATTTTTTCAGAATAAAGCCTGGTAGAAAATGTCTAAGGCATTAAGCCTGCCTCTATACATTTGTATGTGAGGAATATTGGCAAGGAATATGGGACAAATAAAATGCGAGTGTCGTCCGAGATACTTGTATTCGGAATGACACACTGACAGATGACAATCTTACACAATTTCCTGTTGAACCTGGATGTAGTGATACAATATTGCTATAGTTAATAATTACTAAGGTGTAACCAGACTACATACATTACAGTATGCATGAAGTAGGTTAGGTTAGGTTAAAACGGGCTTGTTTCCGCAACTCCACGAACAAGCGCGTATTTTGCGTTCGGTGCATGAAGTATTAAATAAATAAATAACACTGCTACTCTGCTAGTAACTGGATCGACGTCGATCAACCGTAGTTAAGTCGCATTTATTTTGTTACAGTTATCTAATGAATAAATTATTATATTTTTATTGAAGTTTGCCTTGGGTTTCGATTAGGTACTGCTTATTTAATCAATTATGACTACTTCGTTGGTCTCTTGGACGCATGTACAACTAACTTAGGCCTCGGGTTCTATTCTCAGGTCGGGCAAAAAATTATATTTGGTTTCAACTGATCCCTTTTCAGGCGTGACCGTCCCATCGGAATTCATATTCCAAAGGGACGGCTATCCGAACCAATGCACTCTCTATTCACTCACACTCATGATTGAGTGAGCAGAGAGTGCAGCCACACTGTAATATTTCCCACGCCGATGGCTAATCTCCACTAAGATTGGCCGCCGCCGTGGCTGAAATTCCGTCTGGAGAAGGCTTTCCCTTTTTGTTCGACTTAATGTTTGTTTATTTGAAATATGTTCACCGAGATCTCCGTCAATTGGAGACCGATTTTGAATATTCTCCCATTTTAATTTGGTGAAGATCTGATGAAGAACTTCGGAGATATACAACAAAACTCTTCAATAAAAATAACGGAAATCGCATGTCTGTTTATTTTTTATACCATTTCATAACATAACATCACGCAATGTTCAGTTTCATGATATTCGGGTTATCTTTTTTCTGGCATTATAGGTATCTTACTTAACTACTTGCCTATTAGGCAGGTACAAATAAAGTGAAAAAAATATTAAAACGTTTTTACAAAAAAATACTACCGATTTCCAAATAAGAAAAACATACAGAGAAAAAAAAAAAAATTTGGAAGTCGGTGTCCATAACGTAAAAAGTTGGTACCTACCAAAGACACCGATCTACATGATGAACTCCTTCTTCAGAAAGCGTGAGCACAGGAAGTGGACCTGGCAAAGCCCCGATGGTGCAACTAAAAGCGAGATCGACTTCATCATGTCAACCAAGAAACAAATGTTCAATGATGTCTCTGTGATCAATTCGGTGAAAACAAGGAGCGATCACCGCATGGTAAGAGGCACATTGAACATTAATGTTAAGCTTGAAAGGTCTCGACTGGTGAAGTCCACGCTCCGCCCAGCACAGATCCAGGTCCAAAACCCCGAGAACTTTCAGCTCGAACTCGAGTTCGAGTGCCTAGGAAGCTCCGTGGACGATTACAGCGATGAGTTCGTGGAAGCTGTCTAAGTTTTTCAAGACTCGCCATACAGATAGGAACAAAAAGCTCTCTGATCCTACTCTCAAGCTCATGAAGGAGAGGCGGGAGATGATCCTGCAGTCTTCAGACGATGCGTTGAAATACCGGCAGCTAAATAGACGGATCTCAAAGTCCTTGAAAAGCGACTTCCGCCGCATTAATACTGGGCTCCAAGGTCTTTGCAAGAGATCTGTCTATTGGGCAGAGCCAGCTCACGAAACTGAAGACCGATGATGGCAGGATCGTTTCCGCCAAACCGGAGCTTCTGAGGCAGATCGAGAGATTATATAGGCAGCTGTACACGTCAATCAGTAAACCCGTCGCGAATCTAGCGAATGACCCTAGAGCTAGATTGACCCGACACAATACCGAAGACATTCCGGAAGTCAGTCTGTATGAGATTAGGATGGCTTTGAAACAGCAGCAGCGACGGAATTACGGCCGAACACCGAGGGCGGGTGAAGGCGAGTGAAAGGATGTAAAAAAATGTGAATAAATGGTCTTTGAGGTCGGTGGCAAACGCCGTGGAGAGGGACCAGAGTTGCTCGTGAATGGGTCACCAATTAATAGGGTAGGGACCTCAGGGACGATGTGGACATTGAGAGGGAGCGTAGGGCACTAGCGGTCCGGAGCAATACGTTGTCTCGTAGATTTGCCCGGTGTACGGATCTAGTAAAAGTAACACAAGATTTTGTTGTTTTGTGATTTACATGTTTTAAATAACACTATGGGTGCAAAAAGAGTACTAGTTTATGTGTAAAATATAAGTATCCACTGGTTTTAGTAAAATTTTGTCGTTTATTTAATTTTTAATAGGTTTATTACTGAAAAGAAAACAAATGGTTCGTTATTGTATATTATATCACAATAAAAAAAACAGTAGAATAATAGTGCATTATTTCAGAATCAATCAGTAAAAAGCACGTAACTGGAAATAATTAATTTTTATTTCGTTCAGTCATTCCACAACAGTGAATTAAATAAAAAATATATTTATTAGCTTTATTAACGCGTTTTGAATCAACTGATCTATAAAATACTGATACGGATTGGATTCTTCACATGAAATCTTTAAAACATTCGCAATAATTTTGACATAAATTGAGATAACGGTTTTTCGTCGATTCTGAAGATTAGTTATTTTGACTTAGTGCATTGTTGTTCTGGGCGTGCGACATATAAACTGTCAAAAAATCTCTTCTCATCTCTTCAAGGTAAAAAAGGGCAGGTGTGCGTAGTCTTTTCGACGCCTGTGCCGAGACTGAAAAAAAAGGCTTTTTGTGACCCTCAGGAGGCGCGAAGAAGAATATAATGTAGTAGTTTTCGTGTGTATTGAACAAATTGCAGGCTAATAGAATTGAGAAATATTTGTCATTAGAAATCTCGATAAATTATGAACGAAAATGTATCGAGTGTGAATAAGACAGCCGTGACTTATAGAATATCTGGGTAATGAATGTACAATAAATTGTGCAAACTATCGGATGTAACTCGCGGACGTAACCTTGGGCATTCGAATGTCCGATAGACATCTGGCCCGCTGGATGTTTTTGTCTGTGCACAACAGTCGCGACCGTCAGCCGCTTCCGTTAATTTATTTCCAGCTTAAGTGAGTCTTTATCTAACCTGATAAACGATGATGTGGTCTACAATGAAGCACGCTTGCTTACAAGTAACCTATTCACTCTTGACTTAAATACCCCCAGGTTATACCTATCAGGTACTACAGACTCAGGCAGGATATTCTACTCCTTAGCTGTACGTACAATGACAATATTTCCAAAACGAGGAGTGCGTAATGGTGAGACGTCCACCATATACCGAAGGCGCATCGCCGTAAGTCTTGTAGTCTGATGATGGAAACAGCTGGACGGAATCTTATTATTCAAACACACTGATTATGTAGGGTTCAGAATTCGTTCCAAAATATGCAACAATATTCTACAAATAATAATTATTTAGCATAAATAATGAATTAACACTTGGTTCTTTATTAAAGTAGGTATAAATTTAGACGGAAAAATAAACACTTAGCTTATGAATTTTGTTTGTTGTCACTATGCAGTTATTGCAAGTGGCGCTGTTGTTGTTGATGCTGATGGCTAGTATAGTTACTGGTTGGCGTGATAGTAAGCATATTTAGTTCAAGGCGTATATATTCTCAAATGTTAACGCAGTACTAGCCGTGCGCCCGCTCGAAGCCAGAATATCAATAGTGAGCCTCCTTCTGGACAGTTTTGTTTAAAAAATATTCTTTGATTTAGTTATGCTATTTTAGTTATGATGAAATTCTAGCCATCAATTTGTCTGTGTAAAAATATATTTAAAAATCCAAGTTATTTTGGAGGAGTTAACAAAAGTAGCGAAATAATATCGTGTTGTTAATTTTTATTTTAAGCAAAACTATGTACACTACTACTATGTATGTATGTGTATGTATGTAAACTATGTACATGAAAAAACCATGTTTCACAAATAATGTACATGAATATTTTTTTTTTTTTTTCAAACCTTTTAACCTAGCCGTTATTAAGGAGTATGCTTTAGAAAGTAACCGTTGTACGGCACTAAAGAGGTGGAAGGCCACTATCAAGTAACTTATAACTTTAAACTCAGACAGGTATTTTAACTTTTGTTAAGGTTCTACATGCGCTTTAGTGCCGTAAAACGGTTACTTTCTAAATTATACTCCTAAGTAACGGTTAGGTTAAAAGGTATGAAAAAAAATAAAAATAAAAATTGATTCATGTACATTATTTTTAACACAAGATTTTTTCAACTAATAGTTTTGCTTTAAAAAAATAATTAACAACACGATATTTTTTCGCAACTTTTGGAAACTCCTCCAAAACGACTTGGATGTTTTAAAATATTTTACACAGAAAAAATGATGGCCGGAATTTCTTCATAACCAACATAGCATATGTAAATCAAATAATATTTTGCAAACAAACTGTTCCAAAGGAGGTTCAATATTGATATTTTGGCATCGAGCGGGCGCAAGGCCAGTACTGCGTTAAATAGAAGATGTAGGTTATCCACGGGCCACGCTTCTGGTAGTCTTTTCAGGCTCACCTTAGCATGAAAAGACTGCCAGAAGCATATTGTGCTAAGCAGTACGTAAAGGTACGCAACTCATGGAACCTTTGTCACAGTACTTGCCTTACAGAAAGTGACTGCTATTCTGCCAACATTGTTCTGTTCCAGTTAGGAATGGCGTTGCTTACGAGTGCTTTTGCATGAATGGTGGTGAGTGTGACTGCTCTGAAGAAAAAAAAGAACCGTGGTAGAATTGTGAATAAAGTTTTTATTTTTTTGAGTAAAATTCAATGCGACAAAAATTAAAGCAATTAAATAAACAATTAAATCACCTTCACTGGAATAATAAATATGATATTCACTAATATTATTTGTTTTATTTCCAATAAATAAATTGCGGACATATTATTGGCACTTATTATAGAACTTTCTCTAATATTTGATCTCTTATGCCTAGACTGAATTACGGTTTTAATTGAAAAAAGTCAAATAATTTATATTGTTTATGCCTTCAATATCTTAGCAGGATATTTCGACGGCCTTATTAAGGGATAGTGCACTGCAACGTAGGAAGTGCATGACGTTGTTTGCATATATATCTGCTCGGCTCATTTGTTTCCCAACCAAACATGGACCGTGGTCTGTGTCTTAGCTATAGTTCTCGCCAAAGTTTTCGGCCGCCTTGAAGTTGGCTTCGAAAAGCCAAGGCATGGATCACTGCTAATTTTGTGTGCAATTTACTACTGCGCCGCCATTGTAGCTAACTTCAGGGCGGCCAAGAAGTTTGGCGAGAACTATATACATCCAGTGCTATTCTGTAAACAACTCACCGTGAAAACTTTGGTGAAGGGAGCTGTCATTAGACAGCTTCAAGCGGCATTACATTTTACTTCACACGTTAAAAGTGTTTTCTCAGCCCAAGGGAATACAAACTATCCTATGTCCTTCCCAGGGTCTCAAACTATCTCCATGCCAAATTTCATTTAAATCGGTTCAGTAGATCCAGAGATCTCTACAACCTCACAAACTCACAAATTTTACCTCTTTATACGAGTAATATTATCTATACTAATATTATAAAGCTGAAGAGTTTGTTTGTTTGTTTGAACGCGCTAATCTCAGGGACTACTGGTTGTAATAAAAAATATCCTTTTGTGTTGGATAGTGCATTTATCGAGGAAGGTCACGCTACGACCAATAGAAGCAGAATATAAATGAAAAATGTTGCAAAAACGGGCATAATTATTCCTTTTTGAGAACTAAGTTACGCAACAATCATGTATGCAGGGTAGGTAGGTTAGGTAGGTAGCCAGTTGACGGGAGCAAAGCCGCGTGGGACAGCTAGTATAGTATAAAGTAGTAGTAGTAGTTATATACACTACTAGCTTCTGCCAGCGGCTTCTCCCGCGTGTATTATACACACAAACCTGCCTCTTGAATCACTCTACTTATTAAAAAAAACCGCATCAAAATCCGTTGCGTAGTTTTAAAGATCTAAGCATACATAGGGAAAGACAGATAGCGGGAAGCGTCTTTGTTTTAAGCTACGTAGCTAAGTAAGTTTATATGTGTATAGATTTAACGATTACATTTTTATAGAATAGACCGGTGTCCTATCTGCTAAATCTCACTGTTTAAATAAAATTGAGCTTGTAGTGACAGACTGATTTCCATTTGATGCAAGTGATTGTCGACTCACTTCAAGCTTACCTAGGTAGGTAAGCTTGAAGTGAGTTAAGACATAGGTATGTCTTCCCATTGAGAGTTTTGCAGAATAACACTGCTGGTAACTAGATAATCGACGTTGATTAACTGTGTTTAGGGCCTTCGTTTTAGACCATCCTTGCAGGGACGCCATTTGGTCCGCATTTCTAATTCTGCAACGTACTCCTTACTTCACCTGCTTCAAAAGTGTTGGTGGATTTGTCCAATCCTTTGGAAGCGAGACAGATGGTTGGCAGAGTAGTACTGGTAGTCAGGTTGCGGCAAGGAAGTTAAAGGCCGCCTAACAAGAAAATTTCCTGGCGTAAGCGGGCAGGATCTGAAGACAACGGCGTAGTTTTTATTGTTTGAAAGGTGATTTTGTCGAGAGTGTTCTAAGCTATGTTTTAAATAAAATCGGTTTAGCCGTTCAAAAGTTATGGGCGTTTTACTGTTTGAATCGGGGTGTTTAATTATCATTTTTCTACCCAGAAAACTTCCCTACGGCACGTGGATTATAAAATCTTTAATGCCTTGATTCTGACCGCTGATCTTCTTGATATTATGTTATCTAGCTCGTTACGGACCATGTGCGGAAATTAAAAGGATTTTCTGAATAAATAACTGCAGGAATACACAGAGCAAGAAAAAAATACTATATTTGGTGTTGACTACACGGTTAAGTACTGCAAGTGACGTATGAAGAAAAAAGATATTTACGCATTGCAATTGGTGGTAATTGCATATTATGTTAGTAGCTGCCATGCTGTGATGATTAGGCGCACCAACACCTTGTGTCGTATAAAAAACCTTCATTTAAATTCAATTGCTTTTCACAACTGAGAAAAACATGTTTGATTATTCTCAAATTCTCAAACCGTTGTCAATGTTACATTGGTCAGTTGATAGTTGATAAGCTTTTGCTTAAACGGTAATCACGCAAAATAAATACAAAATAACAAATAAAACTTAAAAATGAGTGACGAAGATACATTCATAGATTGATTTTAGATTTGTAGCCACATCAAAAAAAAAGATTATTAACTTATTTGCAGTTGGTAAACTGACCGCGACTTATGTAGATGTATGGAAACTACAGTTATCCAACGGCAAAGTTAATTTTGTCCCTTAATTACGTATATCTTATCGTTAAAGCAATGTTCGGTGCCCCCATGGTATATGAACTTCAGTAATGTTATTTAATTTTAGTGAATGTAGCTGTATATACGGAACCCTGAGTGCGCGAGTCCGACTCTCAATTGAAAAGTTTTTTATATAATGCTAAGATTACTCATAATACGATTTCTCCCAGCTTTCAAACTACCTGTGGCCAAAGACTTATTCTATAGCACGTTGAACAAAATCTTGGTTTATTTCTCGAATTATGTTGAATAATATGCGCTTTTCCTTCCACTGTTACGGTTTGTATGCAATCGTGTGTAACGATTATGTAACTTAACAAGATATAGGTACATACACATGGTACAATCGCAAAATAGAGAGTATACAGAAGGGCCACTCCCGCCGTTTCGAAAATTGACACCCAAACTTGACAGAGGCACTAGGGTTGCTACTATATTGACTCTGAATTTTAGAAAGGAGTAAGTTATAGTAGTTAGTATAAATACTTAAACTACAATACCTAAAGACTGGCGTTTTCCCCTTCGCCCGTCCATTCATCCGAATCGGATTAAAATAATGGTAATTACTATTGTGTCTGCTAATTGTCAATTGAGTCAATAAATTAAAAGTACTCTGTGCTATGTCCTTCAGGTGGCCTGCCAATTGTTGATATCCAGATGATCCTTTATAAATACTAATAAATTTAAAGTATATTTGGTCTATAACAATTAATAAAAGTAACCCAGCCAATGCAACTTCGTTACAGTACTTTATGAATGACATGACAAACGCCCACACAAAGCACTCGTGACAGCCGCGACTGAGCTTGGTCCAATATTGCCCAAGAATCCCTGTAAAATCGCAATGTCAATTTGTGTGTGCAAAATGACGCTTTGTTCGTAGTGGCCTCTCTGTCTGCGGCGCGTCACCGCTTATGTACTTTGTGGTACAGTACTCACCAATCTTCATGACCGCTCTGAAGTTGGCTTTCCGATGCACATGGCATGGCGCGCTACTGTTTTAATATAAGATTTACTTCAGCGCAGCCATTGTAGCAAATTTCAGGGCGGCCAAGAAGTTTGGAGAATACTGTATGCAGAAGTGCAGAGGTATTGATATGATTAATAGGTATTGTTGTTTTTACTTGTCTTATTTTGATCTCAGCTCAACGTTCGCTATGATACAAGTTTAGGTGTCAAATTCTTTACTTCAATCGATAAATGTCCACTGCTGAACTTAGGCTTCTCCCAAGCGTCACCATATCATATTTTTGCCGTCTGGTTTGCCATAATGTTGGAAAAACCTAAGGTTAACTAAATATAAGGATAGTCTTTTTTTCTATGTAGGTATGTCATGTTTTCATTTGTTTTTCTTTTATATGTTTTAATAAGAATTTATATTTTAGTTTAATTACGCATGCTGTGGCCTCCTATAATTGAGAGAGTGCACTTGTCATTACTTAATATTAATGATACATTGTGTCTTTTTGTGTACATCTTTCGTTGGAGGTCCTGAATAAATAAATAAATAATAAATATCGACTGATCTTGTACTTATCGTATCTTGCAGACTCCCAAGGCCATCACTATATCATCAGTCCACCTTGTGAGAAGTATCTATAAGTTAAAATAAGTTAAAAGGATAAATTTAGGTACTTCAACAGTGCCTGGTGCATAGTTCTGGTCGCGGATAAATTTGAAAGAGAGTTACTGCGGCCCTGGCACAAGCAACTGAAGGAACACGTTTTAGTCAGTAAAAGTCTGACACCCTTACACTTCACCCAGAGCGGGCGAAGTCATTGGATGATTACCAACCCCAAAAAGAAAGTGCATAGTTATGGAGTGGCGACCGCGATCCGGAAGACGCTGCGTTGAAAGGCCTCCCACTATGTGATCTGCAGCCTAATTGCGCAAGTGAATTTAGCAAGGCAAAGCTTTGGCCGCCATCAATCTATGTTGCGGGAATTTGCTGGCAGCCTATGTTCAGCAATGTACGTCTTTCGACTGAAATAATGATGATGATAATGATAACTTAAATAGGTAATAAAATAAAAACAAACTTTTTCGTTTTACTGCTTGTTTATCCAATTTATACCAATGAACGAATGACGGTAGCAAATACTAAACAAAAAAAAAATAAAAAAAGAATTTGGCAAGCTTGATTTTATCGAATCTGTACCTACATTGAACCGACTTTTAATAAACACCCTCTTGGGCTTCGTCGAAATCGGCTAACAAAGGGGAGGCCTATCCTTTCCTAGCCTACTGGAGACGGCAGTGTCCCTATGCAGTAGCAATGCTTGAGGCCGTCAGTGCCGAGACCGCAAAAGCAGTCATCGGTGAAATATCGGCAGTCCGAATGAGCAGTGCAGAGATTGTAGGCCTGTGGAGCTGTAAATACAAGGATATTATTGTAAGAGCTTATAAAATAAATACAAACGCCGAGGGTAAACAGAAATTACAAAACGCCACCTGCTGCAATCCTTATACAGTCCTTTTGCTTCGTTTGCAACACACACACATCACTACAAATCTTGTCATACGCGCACGCGGTCTATGTATATCCTTCTAGAATGTTCTGTTGTTTCCACTCCTACCATAAGGTATAAGCCAGTTGCCTTTTATTCATCCTCTCTACATGACTGTGGATCAGGCTCCTCTACTCCTCCTAGCATCGAGTTCTTCATTACTGGGGGCCGTGGTTCCCCCGTCGACGCGAAAACAACTATTCTTTCACAAATTTGCACCATATATGCCTGTCTTTTACGAAGGGAGAGCATCGTGCAGTTTGGTGTTCAACGATGTGTGGACTTGGGCCGACATTGTTATTGGACTGCGACCTCTAGGACGTATCCATTCGATTTTGCCTGACACTATCAGCTGATCAAGGTTGTGTCCATACTTTCTGGCAATGTGACCAAAGAACTCTAATATAATAAAAATCTTGCCTTTGTGGACAGGCTAAAGTTTGCGGAGAATAAAGTCGTTGTCGTGAAAGGCAAAATGTTAGACCGATCAGTCTAAGCATACCTTTTTACCCGACTGCTGAAGGAGGGTAATGTGTTTATCAGTCTATGTATGTATGTATGTAAGTATGTATGTATGTATGTATGTATGTTTGTTCCTATGTGGCGTTCCAGAGACCAAACGCGTTGGCCGATTTTGATGATTCATACGTCAATCGATTCGTCTTAACTCTGCGAGTGTCACTGGCTACATTAAAATTGGTAAATAGAAAAATGGCGGCTTTTTGGGCGCCATATTGTGGGGGACAAAATTTTTTTTACTTCAAAACCCATCGTGTGGGGTATCAAAATAAAGTATTTTAAGAGGTGATTTCAGAAATATATATCTCTTATATGATTAAATGTACCGAAATCTAAAAAAAAACAACTAAAAAGTTAATTTAAAAAATCAAAATACCCGACTGCTTAAAAGGCGAACTAAAAAGACGAAAACAAGAAGAAAATCATGCTGTGCAGTCGGAGGATACATCTGGTTTTGGTCAGCCAGTTCGCGAATATGTATCCTCCGACTGCATAGCATGATTTTCTGGGTTAGTCCCAGATTACCCCGATCTCAGATGACCCCGTCCCGGTAGACCCCGATTTATTTTTCTGTAGAAACTCAATTAAAAGTCAACTCAGCTTAAAAGTAGGTACCGTCAGCAGATAATATGTTAAATATTTTTTTATTACTTACTCAAATTATAATACTAACTTTAAGGACCAGGAAACAATTATAAAGTCTTGCTTGGTTAAGGTAAAAATAATAATTAGAGAATACATTAAAGTCTCCTAGAGCAACCACAGGTTTTAATTATTAACAAAATAGTTCCTTTTTCAATACAGAAAATGAAAATACCTACTCTACATGGAACATTAACATAATTTAAAAAATACGCAAGAACAGTATCACTTTCAGGAATTATTTTTTATAATGTAGCATAGTAAAAAGTTAACTCTAAAATAATATTTTAACAAGCAATCCAATACAGATAAACATGCAAACATCGACTAGGAGAGATCAAAAAGTAGTGAGAACGACATACTCCTTGGTAAGAAAAAAAAACCGGCCAAGTGCGAGTCGGACTCACACGAAGGGTTCCGTACCATTATTGCAAAACACTGCATAAAAATCACATTTGTTGTATGGGAGCCCCCCTTAATTTATTTTATTTTAATTTATTAATTATTACTTTTTGAAGTAAATATACAACTAAACATTCTGTGAATATTTCAAGCGTCTACCTGTTGCCGTTATAAAAATCGAGCAAAAAACGGCAAAAATATAAAAATAGTTTGTTGTATGGGATGTAAAGGGGGGCCCCTTTAATAATTATTTTATACTGTTTTTAGTATTTGTTGTTATAGCGGCAACAGAAATATCACGGTTCATGAGATACAGCCTGGAGACAGACGGACAGACAGACAGACAGACAGACAGACAGACAGACGGATCGCGAATTCTTAGTAATAGGGTCCCGTTTTTACCCTTTGGGTACGGAACCCTAAAAATACTGGCAGGCATAGCTCAGATACATATTTGTAATATTATTAAAGAAAAACCTTCGATTTTCTTTTGTTTTTTCTGAATGTAGTCATTTGTTTGCTTCGTGTCGGAACGTGTTCTCAATAAAAATCTTTTTTACAAAAAAATACTACCTACTTCCAAATAAGAAAACTAGAAAGTGAAAAATAACTTTATTTTTAGAATTTTTAAGTTATGGCATGCATACCCCTTTCGAGCGTACTGGCGTGATGTTATGTTATGAAATGGTATAAACAATAACCAGACATGCGATTGCAGCAATCCCGAGAGATTTGCCGTTATTTATTGAAGAGTTCTGTTGTATATCTCCGAACTTCTTCATCAGATCTTCACCAAATTAAAATGGGACCAATTTCAGAATATACTCTTTCAAACAAAAAAATAATTTTCAAAATCGGTCCACAATTGACGGAGATATAGAAAAAAAAAAAAGTCGAACATAGAACCTCCTCCTTTTTTGGTAAGTCGGTTAAAAATGGAGAAAAACGAAGTGCGAGCCGTTATTAAATACCACTGTTTAAAAAAGTTAACGACGCAAGAGATTAATTGCGATTTGAAAGCAACATTAGGAGAGTCTGCTCCGCCGTATTCCACTGTCGCAAGGTGGGCTTCTCAATTTCGAGTAGGGAGAACGAGCACGGAAGACGAACATCGTTGCGGCCGTCCATTGACGTCAGTCACCCAAGAAAATGTTGCGATAGTCGAGAAAATTGTATTGAGCGATCGAAGAGTTACCATCCGATACTTAATTCAAGAAACGGGCATATGGAAGTATTCAATCCATATTGAAACAATCTTTGAATATGAGAAAAGTCTCCGCAAGATGGGTGCCGAGAATGTTAACCGACAGTCAGAAACAAAATCGACTTCGAAGATATTGTTGGATAAATTTCAAGAAGATTCTGATTTTTTTTTGTCTCGTTTCGTAACAATGGATGATGGTCCATCATTTTGATCCCGAGACAAAACAGCAATCTTCGCAATGGAAACGGCCACCGTCACCGACCCCGAAGAAGTTTCGTGTCATGGCATCGGCTGGCAAGGTTATGGCCTCAATATTTTGGGACTCAGAAGGGATATTGTTGATTGATTCCATGAAGCGTGGAACCACTATTACAGGCCAATATTATGCAGCTTTAATTCCCAAGTTGAGGAATGCCATCAAAGAGAAAAGGAGAAGGAAACTTCGAAGGGGCGTGCTGTTTCATTACAACAACACACCCGCGCACAGGTCGGCATTTGCGATGGCTGCCATTCAGCAAGCTGGCTTCGAATTGGTTGACCAGCCCCCTTATTCACCAGATTTGGCGGCTAGTGATTTTTATCTGTTCCCCAAATTGAAAAAATACTTAAGGGGAAACAGTTACGAAGACGATAACGAGGTGATGGATGCCGTGGAGAGCTTTTTGCAGGACCAAGACAAAACTTTTTTTCTGATTGGGATTGAAGCCTTGGAAAAGCGCTGGACTCGGTGTGTAGAGAGACTCGGAAACTATGCAGATTTTTTTTTTATTAAGTTATCAATAGTCACATAAATATCTCATTCTCACTACTTTTTGATCCCTCCTCGTACTCGTACTATAAAAATAATCAACATTAATAATAAAAGTTTAAAAAAAACGAAATCTTTACATTTAAATCAGTCTTTTCAAAAAACATACAAAATGAACAATATTTTAAAAATCGGTATAAAAATTAGATTGATAGAGACTTTAAAAATAGTCTCAAATATGAAAATATCAGTCTTTTCAATTAATAATAATTAACTTTAGCAATAAAAGTTAAAAAAGTCAAATATTATCATGTCCAATCAGTCTTTTCAAAACATACAAAATCATTCTTCTCACAGTAATTTGATAATTATATCACTTTAAGTAAAAAAAATGTTTAAAAAGCAAAAATTTTACAATTTTACTAAGTCTTTTTAGGCGTTATGAGCACGATTTTACTAAGGTCTTCTAAAAACTTAATTAATGCAATGTCTTTCTTCATAATGTTCCGTCAGATTTGCGATAGCGTTTTCGTTGAGAATACATCTGCGCTTCTTTTTGGTGATGGATGGGTTTCACATACATTTTAGTACTTTTTATGTCGACCGTATAAGTTGAAAACTATAGAAAAAAAAAGAAATGTAATCATATTTATCGTATTCGAGGTCTAACGGGACGGGGTCATCTGGGATCGGGGTACACTGGGACTAACCCGATTTTCTTCTTGTTTACGTCTTTTTAGTTCGCCTTTTAAGCAGTTGGGTCTTTTGATTTTTTATTACTACTTATTTTATCATAAATAAACATGTAATAAAGATAATTGTAAAGCTTTAAATTAAACTGCTATTCGACTTTGCGGTGTCTGAAAGCCTAGAGCTTGATCAAACTTTAATGTTCCCACTGCCGGGACACAGGCCAAGGAGGTCTGTGAGAGCGAAAGAGGTGTCATTTCACGCTATCGCTACGCTTTTCTTGATAGAATATAACTTATCTAGGGCCTCTGGATAAGCGCCATCTGGCGACAGTTAGGAGAAACCTCTTTTTTTGTATAGAAACGCGATCTAACACCAGTAAAACTTCGAAATAAGCCCAATGGTTTGAAGAAGCGTCAATGTTTTTGTGAAAACCCCTCGGCCTGCCCAAAATCATCCCCGAACAGAGATAATGTTTTTATTTTCCAAAGAAAAAAGGTTGCAGTGCAGTCTCACACCCACATTATTTAACTAGTTATGTTTATATTCATATTGTTTTACAGATGTTGGATGATGGATCCTATTAGGGCGCAGGTATTTTGCAAACATGTCTGATTCAAATGATTCAAATGATTTTTGATAAGGTTTTTCTACCCGGTGATTTTTCCGAGCTCCTATCCTAAGACCCCAAGGAAAAGGGGTTGCGGTTTCCCTGCTATATAGTAACATAAACTGTCCCCTCAGTTATTGGCTCAAAATAGTAACTGTATGTAGTGCAGCTTGTTTCTTTATTATCATCATGAGCCTTTTTAATGTTCCCACTGCTGGGACACAGGCCTCCTCTCTATGAGAGGGAACGGAGCGCTATCCACCACGCGTATCCACTTAAGAGCACTAGAGCTCTTAAGGATTGGTCTAGATCTACAATAATCTAATAGTTAAATAAAATAAATATTTCTTACGTGATGTAGCCCGAGGGTCCACAGATATCAGATTAAAAGCAGCGACATTAGAAACTACTACAACGGTGACCAAAAAAATTACTAATAAAAACCTCATTATGACCTCTTTACCCACTAAGCCACTGAAAAGTAGGTACATTGCTATCGGTATTTATATGAGAAAAAAACATGGTCATATTAGTATAAATTGATTATAAATGCATCGAACTTTGGTCGAGATTAAAATTGTAATTGAATTAGCTGACACGCGTGGTAAGGGTATAACCAGACTGGGTGGATTAATGACATTGTGATATTTTTGAGATAAGTAGAAGGTTTGCTATGTGAAAACTGATGCAGATGCATTCTGAAATATTTATCTAATAAAATAAAATTAAAAAATTAAAAAAGCCTTTTATTTCATGCTTTAAATAAAGTTTACATCTCACATTTGTAGTTTAGTGAAAATATAAAGTGAAATACTCGTACATATAAATCCATTATCATTCCTTCATATAACAATAATCACATAAAAAACTTACATTAATAAATTAAAATTGAAGAAATCCTCCAGAAAAAATACTAAATATTACTTTAACAGATTTTGGTTGATAGAATTTTATCATTAGACTCAATAAGTATATCATTACAATTAGTTTTCCATATTTATAATTTAATTCATAGACTTATAATTTAATTCAATTCATAATTCAATCCAATTTATTGATTCATTCCGCTAATCTAGCATTAAATTAAAATTCAATAATACTAATATAACCTGTATAAGTATGTGATAATTAAAATCAATTAAAACATAACAACAAAATCAATCAAAACAAAATCAAACCAAATAAAATAAGTAAAAAAATAAAACAGAATAGAATCGATTATAAGAAAAACATCCAAAATAAAATGTCAAAATCAAATTCAAATACAATAAATTAAAACAAAATCATTCAAAATAAAAAGTGAAAATCAATTCAAATAAAACAAATTAAAATAAATTAGAAATATTTATCTATTGGCTGGCATCTAAAGAATACTAGTTCCATCGCTCGCGTAAAAGTCGGACATAATTTCCAACAGATGCTATGCAGAAAAAGCTAAAGGAACGAACTCCCGGAATAAGAAGTATCCTATTTACATTGAGGTATTAATGTACCCTATCTAAGTGTTTTTTCAGGGTCCAATCTATCCCTATTACATTTTAAGGGTTCCGTACCCGAAGGGTCTAAATTGAGCCCTATTGTTGTCACTCACCGGTCTGTCTGTCCGTCATCTGTCACACAGGTTTTACAGCCAAACGGTTGGAGCTACAACCTTCAAATTTTTATAGTTTAAGCTTGCTGACCCAAAGCCATATAAATTCTAAAAAATATTTTTAATATTTTTAAGGGAACAGAGGAAGGGGCGCGAAAAAAAATGTTGACGTACCCCATCAAGTGGGGTTTCGTTGGTTAGAACTTGTAGAGTAGCTAAATACTGTATTTTTGTTTTAAATCATATTGGAAAACAAAGGAATGAGAAGCCACCAAAGTCAGCTTTTTAGGGTTCCGTACCCAAAGGGTAAAAACGGGACCCTATTACTGAGACTCCGCGGTCCGTCTGTCTGTCTGTCTGTCACCAGGCTGTATCTCATGAACCGTGATAGCTAGACAGTATTTTTTTTAATAAAAACAGAATATAATAAATATTTAAGTGGGCTCACATACAAAAAACGTGTTTTTTTGCCTTTTTTGCGATAATGGTACGGAACCCTTCGTGCGCGAGTCCGACGCACTTGGCCGGTTTGTTTATAAAATTTTGTTCCATAGAATTTTTTATTTTCTCATTGACCTATTAACTTGAAATTTAATAGGGATAATGTTTGTGATTACGAATGTTATACCAACAAATACCAATATATTGATAAATCAGATTATTTTCTTTGAAATTTCCCCATTTTTCCTAATGACAACTTGATTTTGTGGTTTGATACGAAACCTTCAGTGCCTTTTCACACGCCCTTCCGGGTAGCCGGTGGTGGGTAACCGGCGGTGAATATATAGCCATGTACGCCAGTACGTGTGAAACCTAACATACATGGCTATACACTTCGCCGCCGGTTATCCGGTAGCGGCTACCCGGCAACCGGAGCGTGTGAAATGTGCGAAGTCCGCCACGGACTTGGCTGTTTTCAAAATTGATTCAGAGGTTTAGGCATGAAAACGTAACAGACAAATAGACAGCGTTATTTTCGCATTTATTGACCGATATTAGTATGCAAACCGCACTGGGCCCGCGTGGTGGGTTACGGCCCATTCCCTCTCACAGAGAAGAGGCCTGTGTCCCAGCAGTGGGAACATTAATAGGCTGATGATGTGATTAGTATGCATGGCCCAGAAACGTGGAGCACTAAATTAAAATGTCTAGAAAGTAGGAAGATAAATGTTTTCAAGATGTGGTGGAGACTTCTTCGTATACCATGGAGCACCATGACGACAAATGTGTCGATACTAGAGGACCTCAGCATCACGAAGAGGCTAATCTAGCCGAGCTTGTGCCGAATGGTCCACAACACAAAAGACCGCAAAACTTGGAAACTCGTCGTATGTGGTCCTGATCCTCAGCAACGAGGGGACAGTAAAGGAGAAGATAGGAGGGCTTTGCTTTTTTATTTATTAAACAAGAAAGCCTTATATTTCTCTTAAGTTTTAGTTTTCTTTAGTGTTTTTATTTGAGAACGCCTTGGCATTGTCCAGAGAGTGCCAACTTTCTCTGTCATTCGCTGCGTCCATCAAGCATGATCCAACAAAACATACGATATCGTCCTCCCAGCGAATGTGTGGTTTTCCTAGTTTACGTTTGCCAGCCGGTTCCGTCCAAGCGGTTATCTTTTGGCCCATCTATGGTCCTTGCAACATGGTCTACCTATTTCCACTTAAGTTTGATTGCGTGTGTAAGGGCTTCGATGGCTTTTGATATTTAACTAATTTTTGAGTGACGACTGTTTCTTTATGTTGAGCAAATTGCGGGGGTTACTTTAGCATGTAGTAATTTTGTTCTTGATCAAATTGTTATATTTCTGAGGTTGTATGTGAGGCACGGAAGGAGATTTGAGTCCATCACCTTTTTCTTCAATTCTATAATAAATAAATTCAATTCTCTGGGAGGTCGAATTGACGAACTTAGGTAAAAATTTACACTGTTTAAAATCTAAATTAAATTAAATTACATACACTTAAACTAGTAACTAAGCTTTAAACTTATAATGATGACGGATATAGAAGTAGTTGATCGCTGGCTGTTCACACTGCGGCGAGTACTCACTCACCACAGCCTAGAAGCAGAGGTGGCGGGGGGCAGAGGTAGCCCTTTTCCACCAGGACCGCGCTAAGCCACACCTGGCTAACAAAATGATTTGATCCCACTAGTGATATTTTCCTTACACCCCGCGCCACAAAGCGCACCTTGGAAAATAATCCTAATTCAGTTCCCTTCAAAATAGTTGAACGAATGGTGCTGATACACGCGTCACGTTCGGACGTCACGGTAAATTTTAATATTTTTAATTATTTAAGCAACAAAATAATGTAACCAGATTTTATGTACATTTCATTACATGATTTTAAAGAGTGTCCGTGGAGTTTCTTGTGCATTCTTCTCCATAGAAATTCTACACTTTGCAATGTGCTAGCTTCATCTTTCTGATTGACTGACTTCTTTATATTTCAAAAGTGTTTGTAATGGGTTACTTGAAATAAGTGCTGTTAGTTTGTATTTGGTTGTCAGGAATTTTTAATACGAATCAATGTCAAATATGATGGAGATCCACCAGATGGAGTTTGTTGCTTATAAACAACTAACTTTTAGGGCGCCTTCAAACTAGCCGCAAAAAGCGGTGCGGTGGCGGGTCATAGTGTTGTATAATTAGTTTCACGAATTTCACGATGGACTCTGATGACGAAACACTGCTGTTAGTGTTACTATTAAAACGAAAAAGATTTTGGAAAAGAAAAAAAAAGAAACCTGTGAAAACGTAGCCGTTATTTTGTATAAGTCAACGAACTGAATTTCATAAAGTAAAAGGTTATTGTGACCAAAATTTTCAAAATTATTTACAATTATCAAGAAAACTATTCTACGAATTACTTCCCCATTTGGAAACCTGAACTAAAAAATCCCTGATTTTACTGATAAGAGATCCCAGAGATTGTTTATTATGGGTTCTTTCTTGTTTTTCATATAATGGATTTATTATTACATTGTAAATACAAACTTGAAAAAATACGATCTTTTAGAAATCGATTTTTTAGACATCGATTTTTTTTTATGAATCGATTCATCAGGTTACAATTCGAATCGATTTATTAATCGATCTTTTTTGGAAATAATCGCCATCCCTAGAACTGATGCGCGGCCGCAGCGCGGGTGAAGCGCTACAGTCGCGCGTTTTTTATTTATATGGTTTAAAAAAGCAGCGCGGCGGCAGTGCTGCAGTCGCGCTGCCACCGCGTGGCACCTTGCGGCAAATTTGAAGGCCAGCGTGAATGGCAAATATCATCCCAAGGGAACATACTACCAGGATAAAATGTCTCATCATCATCTTCATTTCAGGCAAAAGGCGTCCGCTGCTGAACATAGACCTCCCCCAAGCGTCGCCACATTAAAAAATAATGAAAATATTTTCAAACTTCAAACTATACTAATAGGTCTTATATATAAAGTAGGTACAACAATGTTAGGTGCCTGTACTAGGTAATCCCGAATCACAGGCGGCAGGGGCTCAAACAATGTAATTGTAAGGGCAAGGAATTTTTACAATATTTTCTTAACATTACAATAGTGACAGAGATATATTGATTTATTGATAATCTTAATTACTAAAACAGATGAAAATTAAAATTAAATTCTATTACGAGTAATAATGATAAACATAAATGATTCCTAGCTTAGCTTAGTTTACTTAAAATTGTTTGCACTTAATTATTTACAAACACTGACAACGAACTTTGAGCGTCAGCAGATATTTGATCTGGGTTAACCACTATTGCCAAAAAATTTCAAGCCATTTTGCCAAAGTAAACACGACGGCAAATTTCCTAAGACAGCAGCAACTCCAGGCGAAGTAGGTCAGCGCAGTAGCTTGTTCTTGTTGATTCGGCATCACGTGTTAAACACGGAAGTCTGGCCTTGAGTGTGACGCTCTAGGCGCCCTCGTATTGGGGCGACATTGTTTGGTCCTGGGCGTCTCGCATCCACCCCAGCCTTGACCAGGTCGTCGCTCCACAGGCCTTCCAACACTACATTTTTCAGTACGCGGTCGCTACTCCAGAACTTTTCATTCACAACGACCATCCCTTCTGCGAGTAATGTGCCCTGCCCACTGCCACTTATGTTTGGAAAATGTTCTTCAACTCTTCTGTCTCTATCACACAAAAAAACTTTTTTACAAAATAAATACTACCGACTGCCAAATAAAAAAACTATAAAGTGAAAAATAACTCTTAAAAATATATATTTTTTTATTTTACTTAGGCCTACATGGCCACATATAAAACGTCGACAAAAGGTGCACGGTTCGGGTTGGTCGTTTCCTATGGAGAAGAACCGGCAAGAAACTCCACGGTTACTCTTTAAAAAAAATGGTTTGGTTTACAATATTTCCATGTTTCCATGTTATAGCATTAGTACTTAGTTATGGGGGTACAACGTAGGCCCGACAATAAGTCGTAAGAAACATAAAAAAATAATTATGTTATGTAAACAAAAGAAAGTAAAACGAGATAAAAGTTAACAAATGTTAATAAGCATCTAGAAGGCCTCTTCTTTTTGGAAGTCGGTGTCTTTGGTAAATGCCAATTTTTTGCGTTATGGACATGTACACACATGTAACCTCCTCATTTTTAGATAGTCGGTTAAAAATGATAAGCAGTAGGCACCAAGCATTGTCAAGTAAAAAAAAATTGTATTTTCCAATTTAGCTGTTCACAGAAATATGAAGCAGGGAATCAATATCCCGGAAAATTCTTATACCCCGAAATATTCAGCTTAAATGCCGTCCTTTTTTCGCAGAAACCCGAAGGAGCTAATGGCCTGATATCGAATTATCGTTATGTTGAACGGAATACTTTTTCACAACAATTCTAGGGCCTCTGGGAGTTTCGACGTTAATGCTATAAATTGAGTCATATTAAATGATAAATGATTTTATTTCTGTAAGTTGGTTTGTACTAACACTTTCACATGTCGATCATATTTTGTAAAACTAGATGATGTCGGCGTTTGCTATCTGACTACTCTGAGAAGAAAGGCCTAAATAAACTCAGAGGTCTCTTTTAAAGTCCAGACAAAATCGACGAACAATACCAAAGAATGGGCATTCGGATAGGCCGCATAAATTACTCAAACTGCCAAACCATGATTAAAAACTAACTAAGATAAATTAAAATTTAAAAAAGAGAATGATCCACATAGTCTTCACATTCAAAATAATTAAAATATAAAAAAAAAACTTTTTTGCAATAAAATACTACCGACTTCCAAATAAGAAAACTACAAAGTGAAAAATAACTTTACTTTTGGAAGTCGGTGTCTTTGTTAGGTACCATATTTTGCGTTATGGACACCGACTTCCAAAAGTAAAGTTATGTTTCACTTTGTAGTTTTCTTATTTGGAAGTCGATAGTATTTTGTTGCAAAAAAGTTTTTTTAATTTTTCACTTTTTAGTTGTACTTACTTAATAGGCAAGTAGTTAAGTAAGGTACCTACTCGTATAATGCCAGAATAGATTACCCAAATATCATGAACTTACCCGGTGTGAAATGAGAGTGTACCAATGTGAACTGTACACATCTGCATACCCCTTTAGAGCGTACTGGCGTGATGTTATGTTATGAAATGGTATAAACAAAAGACAGTCATGCGATTGCAGCAATCCTGAGAGATTTGCTGTTATTTATTGAAGAGTTCTGTTGTATATCTCCGACATTCTTCATCAAATCTTCACCAAATTAAAATTGGACTAAAATTGACACTCGATACTCTTTCAAACAAAAAAAGAATTTTCAAAATTGGTCCAAAATTGACGGAAATATCGGTGAACATACATTAAAAAAAATAAACATACATAATGTCGAACATAGAACCTCCTCCTTTTTGGTAAGTCGGTTAAAAATAATATAATATTTTAAAAAGTAAATATTCTTGTTATTGCAAGAAAACAAAAACAAAAAAACGGTGCAAAATATAAAAATCAAAATGAATTGGAGATAATATAATAATAACTAGCTTCTACCAGCGGCTTCACCCGCTTGAATGTCTAAAATTATCCCAAGGAAACATATTCTTGTGATAAAAAGTATACTATGTGCTATTCCAGACTATAGTCTATCTTTATGCCTTTCATCCAGATCCGTTCAGTAGATTTTTCTTGATAGGTAGTGGTTGAGCGATCGGCTGATGCACTGCGTGTCGCGGGTTCGGCCCCCGCACGGAACAAATATTTGTATGGCCTACAGACACTTGGTCCGGATCTGTGTCTTGTGTGCGTTAGTTTAAATGTTTGTAAACGCACCACACACCACGATACAGGAAGAAAATCCTGGTGTGGGGCGACGTTTTTTTAAAAATTAAAATGAAACATACACACACACACAAACTTTCTCCTTTATACGTAATATTAATATGATAGTGTGATGAGATAAATCCAGATCTAGATCGTGGAAAATGATGATGAAGTTCGGTTTTTAGACACTTTGTTAGCATATTTGAAAATGAAACCGACGAGATGATGATAGAATTTAGTTTTACCTCGTTTTGGCGCAAGATTTTCTTTATTGTTTTATTTCAATATAGCAACGATATGAAAAAAAAATATGACGTGATGTGACGGTGAGAAATAGTCGGTGAAAAAGAAAAACCGGCCAAGTGCGAGTCGGACTCGCACACGAAGGGTTCCGTACCATTATCGCAAAACACTGCAAAAAAATCATGTTTGTTGTATGGGAGCCCCCCTTAATTTATTTTATTTTAATAAAATAATTATTATTTTTTGAAGAGAATTTACAACTAAATATTCTGTGGATATTTCAAGCGTCTACCTGTTGCCGTTCTTAGTATCGAGCAAAAAACGGCAAAAATATCACGTTTGTTGTATGGGAGCCCCCCTTAAATATTAATTTTATACTGTTTTTAGTATTTGTTGTTATAGCGGCAACAGGAATACATCATCTGTGAAAATTTCAACTGTCTAACTATCACGGTTCATGAGATACAGCCTGGTGACAGACAGACAGACAGACAGACAGACAGACAGACAGACAGACGGACAGCGAAGTCTCAGTAATAGGGTCCCGTTTTTACCCTTTGGGTACGGAACCCTAAAAAAGAACTTCTATGCCTTAACGAGACTATCTAAATCTACGTGGGGTCTGTGATCCTTCTTTTCAGGGTTCCATACCTCGAAAGGAAAAATCCGAACCCTTATAGGATCACTTTGTTGTCCGTCCGTCCGTCTGTCTGTCTGTCAAGACCCTTTTTCTCAGGAACGCGTGGACGTATCAAATTTATATCAAATGCTCAAGTCTGCTGTCCCTTAAAGCTGTGAAAAAAAACAAACTTCTAAGCCAACGCAATCAAAAGATACAGCTGTTTACCAAAAAAAAACAATTTTCATGAAACACGAAGAGAATAGATTCCAAACGAAACAAAAAGATCATGTAAAAATTCTAGCAGAACACCATCGTTTTGTAGTATCTGCCTACTACGGGAAAAGAAACATAAATTTATTATGTGTACAAAAAGAATATCTTTATTCGAGAAAATTATAGAAGGTTATTTATTTGACTCTATTGATATAATGTGACTCTTAAAACGACGACGATATATAAGCTACTTCTAAGAAAAAGCCTCTTTGCTCAATAGAACCTAAACGTGACGAAGGCGTTTACCTACCTCTTAACATGAAGTTTTATATAGAAAATGAACCAGTAATTTGATAAATGAATTATTCTGAAAATGTTTAGTAAAACTGCGTCCACAGTTAATTGTCACTGACGGCATCGGCATCTCCTATTTCTTATAAAAATAGCGTAACAAAAGTTCATTAAAACTGAAAAATTAATTAAGTCGTACAGTCCTGAATCTCTTGAAATTTTCAAGACTCACTTAAACATTCAACCTTGATACGAATTCAGCTCACTTCCCAACTCAATAGGGCATAAAAATCTCATCGCAGTACGTCAAAAACTTTCTGAGAACATGAAAGCAGTCGGTCTCAAAGTTTCAAATAGCTTCTCTTCCGTGAATTTGATCGCGACCCGAGAATTGTCGAAGATTCACGAGCACTTACGAAGTCGGAAATCTTGATGGATGATGAGTTTCCTTGATCTTCGCTTTCGTGTTTCATTGAGCGTAAAGATTCGTTGCTCTTAAAGTGTTTACCGAGAACACTTTAAGAGCAACGAATCTTCAAATTCTTGGAACAAAGGAATGGAAATGCTAATTTGTTTATGTTTTTGTTTTCATTTCGAATAGAAAAATGAGGAAGCAGGAGAGGTTTTAATTAAAATCTGTAGCCGAGTTCTTGAGAAATTAGATTATTTACTTAGCATTAACATGCAAACAGCGCTTTATGTCACTTTTTTACATTTACGCTAACTGAACACCAAGAGAATCTAAGACCTTTAAACGAGAAATACTTGAATATATATATAAAAGAAAAAGAAAAAGAAAAGAAAGAAAACACATTTATTTGACACGAGCCAGAGCACCAGAGCAACGATTTTCATGAAATATACTATGCAAGGCCTTTCGGGGACGATAAATCGATCTAGCTAGGTTTCATTTTTAGAAAACGTGGTTTTCAAAAAGAAGACAAAAAAAAATTTGCTAAGCTCCTCGTCGCCGCCTCGTCGCTCGCTAGTAAGCAGAGCTCGGTCGCCCAGGTACTTATTTTTATACTCTGTAAACATCAGGCACATTATACCTAAAGCTAACTTGCTGGTTTTCCAATGACGTGGTGGAGGAGTTGGTCAGGCAGTAAACGAGTTAATTAAATCATTAATAATAATAAGCTTACCGCAAATCGTATGCATCACCCACGATCATCGGTTATGAGACTGTATATCCCGCGGAAGTGCGGAGGTCGTGGCTTTTTAAATGCTAAGACCCTGCACAACCGCGAGGTATGCAGTCGCCGACGTGGGTATGCATCGAGATGTGGTAGCGGTGGACAAGGGCCTTACCCCGCTCTCCTTGGCTAACGAGAACTGGCGCAAACCTATAGTAGATACTAATGACCGCAGGGAGGTATGGCAGAGCAAGGAGCTTCACGGACGCTTCTACCGGGTCCTACATGGGCCCGATGTAGATCTTTTAAGGAGAACGCGCACCTAGCCGCACCGCAGGAGCCGCACGCGCCGCAGTCATCGCATTTTATAAATCTTTATATGAAATCGTATGCAGCCTCGCGCCGCACGAGCCGCATTTTTTTATACGGATTCCACCAGCGCGTGCTGATGACGTCATCAGATTCGGCGCGTTCGATGCTTTCGGCGAGTGCGGTGCGGGCGGCGCGGAGACATCATGCGTACAGTGATGCCAACTTAGCTACTTTTTAGCTAAATCAAGCAATTTTGGCTACTATTTAATAAAACTGGTAGCAAAATTTTTTGCTATCATTTCTAAATTTTTTTTACATGACATGAATGCTTTTGAGAGTCTGTAGTGGGGCACCGGATCTTAATTTAAATTATCTCAAGTCAGGAAATAATGTGCGATACTCTCCAAACTGTTCTCTTTTTAAGTTAATGTCTCGAACCCATTTTTTTTTCTTTCATTTTCTTCTTCTAACAATAAGCAACCGACAATAACAGGATCAAGTGCCGTAGTACACTACGAACGTTCGTTCTATACAGAAAATATTCATCTAATAAGATTTACAGAAGTGAATATAATTCTGACAACACTGTGCGTGCGGCGCTTTCGGCCATTCGGCGCGTTCGGCGCGTACGGCGCGTTCGGCGCGGATAGCGCGGGGTCTTGAGAAAATGCGATGACTGCGGTGCGTGCGGCTCCTGCGGCGCGGATAGGTGCGCGTTCACCTTTAGCGTCCGTGGCCTGGCCGCGATTTGGTGACCTTTTCGGAGAAACTGAAGGTTTTGTCTTTGCGATTATGGAAGAAGTTATGATGACGAACAACTACCGGAAATACATTGTGAAAGACGGCACGGTTGACATCTGTCGGGCATGTCGGTGACATGCCCGACAGATGTCAACCGTGGAATCAGTCCGTCACATTATCGCCGGTTGTTCTAGTCTGGCTAATGGAGACTATTTGCATATACACAACCTTGTAGCCAGGATTATCCATCAGCAACTTGCTCTTAAATACAATCTTGTGGAAACGGAAGTGCCTTACTATAATTATGTGCCCGACCCAGTTCTCGAAAATGGCAATGTCACGCTGTATTGGAATCGGTCTATCATCACTGGCAGGACTATTGTTGCCAATAAACCTGACATAGTGGTGATAGACCGACTAGAGTTTTTAGTCAATAAAAGTCTGACATCCCACTTCCTTCATCCAGAGCGGGAGAAGTCTTTGAATGATTTACCAACCAAAACAAAGGTACAGAAAACTGAAGAGAAACTTCACCCCCTAGAGTGTATCAAAAGCGACATCTATGGACAGGAGGATATACTACGATGTTTACGTACGCCGTGGATGCGTCTTCTCTGTGAAATCAATGAAACTGCTAAGATATTCTAACAAGATGTAAAAAACTGACGGCGCTCATGCAAGCACCCGCTAGGTAATATCCATCGCATCATTATTGATCTTTTTAAACTTCCAAATGTGTTTAACAAACATTATACTATTTTACAGATTTCTAAAAACTCAAGGCAGATTTTTTTTTTTATCTTTAGGCAGAAGCAAGATTCGAACCTGTACCCTATAACTCACGAGTCAAGCTATTATACCGCTCCGCCATTCTGACACTTATCATAACTGTGAAATTCATCCATATGTTTATAAATCATTTATCACATTATTCATGACGGCCGTGACGTTTATAAAATATTATAAAAAATTGATTATGAAGAAGATTGAGGGTAAGCTTATAATTTTGTTAAGTAAAACATGACATAGCATAATTACTTGTCTGTTTGTGTTGTTCGAATAACGACTTATAATTACAATAACATAATCTCTCGATTGAGTAACCTATTATAAGTAAAAATAATCGTCCTTTTGGAACTAAATCAAAGTTTAAAGAGTATTGCTCGATAGTTAAATGTCGACGTAAGTGTAACCAAAACCATAATCAGTTTATATTTATTTTTTTTATTATTAGAAATCTAACTTTTTAATTTACTTCTTTATAGAGAAACACAGTTCGTTTATGGGGGCGACGGTTTCAAGAAACTGGTGAAGTAAAGTGTAACAGCCAAGGGCCACGTCCAATTGATTACACAAATTTTAAAACCAATTTTCAAACCACGTGCGGGTGTATGCATGTATGCCCGTGACGACACTTGCTATCGGCGTCTCCGTAACCTTGAAGACTCCAGGCTCTCAGTGCTGTGGGCTCTGGTGGACACAGGGCTGGATAAGATTATCTATGCCTGTGTCTACCGCACGCACAGCGGTGATCAGGAGACAACCAGGCTCACAGAGTACCTCAGTGAGGCGGCTGATGCGGCACAGCAGCGGTATCCTTCCGCCCAATTAGTGCTACTGGGGGACTTTAATGCCCACCACCAGGAGTGACTCTTCCCATACCAGTGCACTGACCATGCTGGTCGAGAGATGCGCAAGCTTGCGCTAGCGCTAAATCTCACCCAGCTGGTCCAAGGGGGTACGGGAACGAGGGTGCCAGATGTTGATTCGCACACAGCCAATTGCTTGGACCTTCTGCTGACAACAGATCCAGACAGATACTCAGTGTCGATATCTTCACCTTTGGGTAGTTCTGACCACTGTCTGGTGAAGTCTGTGTCCGTCTACTCCCCGCCCGATCAAAGCCCAAGAGGCACCCGGCGTGTTTGGCGGTACAGGTCAGCAGATTGGGATGGCATGCGATCTTTCTTCGCAGGCTATCCTTGGCAGCCCACTTGCTCCTCTTCGGACGATCCATCGGCATGCGCTGACGCTGTGACTGATGTGTTGCGTCGGGGGATGGAGTACTATATTCCATTCTCTGACGTAGCAATGTCTAACGTCGATCGACCATGGTTTGGAGCCGATTGTAACCACGCCAACGCGGTTAAACACAAGGCCTACCAGGCATGGGTTGACGCTCGAACGCGCAAGGCAAATGACGTGTGTCAGAAGAAGAGAGCCTTCAACACGGCTGCCAAGTCCTGCAAAAAGGCGATGCGAAGAGCACGGTTTGACCATATTAGCAGAATCGGGAACAAACTTGCTTCATACCTGTCACCGACGCCATATTTTTGTACAAATTATTAAAAACTCGAAACTATTGAGTCTTATTAGATTCCATGCTCCATCAAGATATCCGAGAAATATCATTACACCACTATGCCCACCACTACGAAGGACTGTACTTGGCACAAACTCACCTATACCAAGATTATGTAAAAGTTTCAATAGCTGCAGTGATTTATTGGATATAAACCAGGACAGTATTAATAAAATTATTAAAGTAATTGTAAATGTTTCACTCACAAAAACTTGATTCATCCAGCACAATGTTAAATTTAAGTTTAATTTCATTTAATTTATTATACCAAACATATTAATTAATTAACCAATATGTACCTGCTAGAATTAATTAATTATACAATTTTTTTAAATTTAAATGTGATGATTTTAATAAATGTTTATTCTTTTTTTTTATATTTCTATTTATTGGCACTTTTATTATTCGGGAATTTGAATTTATGATTGCATTTTTTTTGAGAGAATTCGAATGTTATACTAGAACTAACCTAATCTTAAGAACAAAACTAACCTAAATGTTAAAAAAATAATTTATTTTATATATTTAATCCGTTACTGTACATGCGGTGTTAGCCTATAAGTGATTGTTACACTTGCAAATGTATTTCTGTCAATTGCAATGTATTTTTATATGTGTAAACAATTTTTGGTTAACCTAATAAATAAATAAAATACCCAGCGGGTAGCAAAGCGTTTTGGTCCCTGGCTAAGTCGGTCGAATCAAATTTCTGTCGCCCCTTACTACCACCACTGCTGAAACCTGACGGGTCATTAGCAAGGGCAAGGGCAGTCGAGCTGACCCGGCCAACTACAGACCCATATCTGTAACGTCTATCCTCTGTAAGAGTATGGAACGTGTGCTCAAACGGTAAGCTCCTGGCATACCTAGAAGCTAACGACATCCTCAGTGACCGCCAATACGGCTTTCGCCGAAATCGGTCCACTGGGGATCTTCTAGCGTATGCCATTCACATCTGGAGTGAGGCCATCGAGAGACACGGGCAAGCGCTAGCCGTCTCCCTCGACATCTCGAAGGCTTTCGACAGGGTCTGGCACGAAAGCCTCATTGGTAAGCTTCCTTCCTTCGGTTTGCCCAGTGGTCTGTGTGATTGGATTGCGGACTTCCTGAGGGATCGATCCATCAGAGTGGTTATCGACGGCTGCTCGTCCGGTCAGTTAGATATCAACGCCGGAGTCCCTCAGGGGTTACTGCTCTCGGCAACATTATTCTTGCTGCACATTAATGATCTGCTAAAACTCGGAACCTTTGGGTACGCAGACGACAGCACTGTTACGGAGAGATACGTGTCTGGCGCACGGGCTACTGGGCCTCAGATTCAGTCTCTCCGGGAGGCCATGGTTGAACGCTTGAACCTGTCGTTGAAGGCGGTCTCCGAATGGGGTGATGCCAATCTGGTCAGTTTCAATGCTGCTAAGACCCAGGCGTGTCTTTTTTTCGCTAAAAAGAGCCAATTCCACCCGGCTCCATCTTTCCGTGGTGTAACCGTGCCGTTGACGGACCATCTCGAACTTCTCGGTGTTACGTTGACATCGACCCTCAATTTCGGTCCATTCATTGAGGCGAAAGCTCAGTTAGCTGCAAAAAAGTTGGGGATTCTTGCAAAGGTGAGACGGTACTTCACGGTTGAAAAGCTGCTCAACTTGTATAAAGCGCAAGTTCGGTCTTGCATGGAGTACTGCTCTCACCTTTGGGATGGTTCAGCCAAATACCAGCTTGATGCATTTGAGTCGATTGACAGACGGGCCAAAAGGCTTATTGGCAACAATGCACTGGTCACCTCAAACCTCCAGTGCCTCGAACATCGACGCCGAGTTGCCAGCCTGTCGGTTTTTTATCGGTTTCATTTCGGGGAGTGTGCGACGGAACTGCACAATTTGATTCCACCTAGCCCTTTCCATCATCGAACTACAAGACGTACGGCCATGCGCCATAGATACATGGTGGACATCCCTCCCATACGCACAAAGCGTTTTGCTAATACTTTCATTGTACGCACAGCTAAGGAGTGGAACTCCCTTCCGGGGTCTTTGTTCCCTGATAGCTACAACCTTGGGGTCTTTAAGTCAAGAGTGAATAGGTTTCTTCTAGGTAAGCGTGCTTCACCGTAGACCACATCATCGCTTAACATCCGGCGAGATAGTGGTCAAACGCGAGCCAATAGATTATAAAAATAAAAACATAAACCCAGCCGTCATCGTGTTATTGTGAATAGCCAAACCACGGATTCTTTTACAACCACCCGATCTGGTGATAAGACATGGCATTTCGCTTACCACTGTCCGAAGACATACAAGTGGGATCTATAATTATAAACATGCCAATAAAAAAAACTAACAGAAGCTCATCGTCAAGCCAGGATAAGATTTGCAACCATTGCAATTTTTTTAAATAATAATATATGGTAAATAGAATGAGATCAAGATTATAAATTATAGAAAATAAAGGTTACCCTCCCAGTCATAAGTATAGGTTTGACCCCACAAGCTACAGTTAAGAATATTATAGTTTTATTTTTGTAAACAGTTTTGAAAGATTTCAAGAGATGTAAATTGTTGTTCTGTTTCAAACGTGAGTAACATGTTGGTTCTGTTTTGAAATATTCAAAACTATATCAGTTTTTTTCAGTAAATAAATATATGTTAATATAAATTGGGTTATTATATTAATGAATATATGTTAAATATATGTTAATATAAATTGGGTTATTATATTAATGAATACTATAAGATTAATAAATAATACTTTTCTGTTTTTTTTTCCCGATACCGGATTTTTTATATTTTTAAATGTTTTTTTTTTGTGTTTTATAAAAATAGTTAAAATATAACAAATAAGAAAGAAATTAAATCAAATCAAATCATTTATTTCTTTGCAAACATGGGTATAGTAGTTACATAGGTGTTTTTATAACAAAGTTCTCCATATTTTACCGTCACAGGGCATGCAAAGGATTACACAAAATACGTATCTTTTTTACACAAAATAATAAGTATACCAACATTAAGTGGCAGATCATTGGAAAATACAATATATATTTAATTTAAAAAATGTCAGCAATAAAAAATAAAATAAGTCAATGAAAGGATCACAATAATAATTATGTCAATCAGAGTAACAGTATGTCAATCAGTTAGTGAATAATCATTAAGAAAATCGTCAATCGTGTAATAAGTTTTCATTATTAAAAGTTCTTTTATAATACTACGTATATAAGTAAATCTTCTTTATTTCGAAAGACCGCTTTTTAAGCACCTGTTAAAAAAATAAAAAGTATATACCTATTCATTTTTATTTGTATTATATTATTTATTTATTATTTATTATTTATTTATTTATTATATACTTTATTGTACACCACAAAAATATGTACAGGACAAACATTCACAAAAACAAGTGTACAATGGGCGGTCTTATCGCACAGGGCAATCTCTTACAGACAACCTTTGGATGGACTGTTCGATAGGAGAAGAATTTAGGGCTGTCAGTGTACAAAACTACATACTTAAATAATATTACTTAGACATAATAACATAAAATACATACCTACAATATTATATAATATACTAATACATATCAAACAGAGAAAGGAGAAGAATAAAAATTACAGTGACAGGTAATGCTCTTTTACCATTTTCTTAAACGTTGGCAGCGTTTGAGCACGTCTTATTTCAATTGGCAATACATTCCACAACCGAGCCGCTTGAATCGTGAAAGATTTGTCAAAAAAGGAAGTGGAATGCATACGAATATTTAATTTTAGATTTTCCGATGATCTCAAGGACCTAGAATGGGTGTCACAGAGGAACTGAAAACGTTCTTTGAGATAAAAAGGAGTAAATGGATTAAATAGCACGTTATAGAGCATAGAAAGTATGTGGGCATTCCGGCGAAGGCGAATCGGAAGCCATTTGAGCTTAGTACGAAATTCAGAAACGTGATCATACTTGCGCAAGCCAAATATGAATCTGATACAGAGATTTTGAAGTCGCTCAAGCTTGTCCAATTGGTCTTGGTTGAGATCAAGATAGCTGGCATCAGCATAGTCCAGGATTGGGAGAAGTAGAGATTGTGCAATCGCAATTTTAGTGGAGATGGGAAGAAAATTACGAAGACGTCTCAGGGAGCCCGCTGAAGCAAACAGTTTACGACTGACTTCCTGCAGTTGTTTGGTCCAGGAAAGAGTGCTGTCGATATAAATCCCCAAGTTCTTCACAGTGTTAGCTATAGGAATAATGGTGTTGTTGAAAGAAACCTGGGGAAGCGTCGACCAATCAATTCCAGGAACAGTCCGGGAACTACCAACAACAGTCACCTGAGTCTTCGTCGGATTAATCTTCAGTCCAAACTCCGCACTCCAGTCACCTATTCGAGCCAGGTCCATATTAATCGTCTCAATGGCATCTCGTAACTCTCCAAGAGGGACTTGGGTATAAATCTGGAGATCATCAGCATACAGGTGGTAGAAAGAAGAAAGTCGTTGAGTGATAGCATTAATAAAGAGTGCGAAGAGAAGAGGAGATAAAACGCCACCCTGCGGCACACCGGCAGAGGTGTGACACCAAGAAGAGAAATGTTCGTCAGTGCAAATACGCTGCCGGCGGCCAAACAGGTAACTGCGAAACCAGTCAATTACCGGAGGAGATATGTTAAAAGAGCTTAGGACGCCAAGCAAAATGTCAAAGTCAACGGTATTGAAGGCATTGCTAAAATCAAGCAGAGCAAGTACCGTTAACTTTCCCATCTCCATACCTGACCTAATATCGTCCGTAATGTGTACAAGTGCTGAGGTAGTGCTGTGTCCGCGTCGAAAACCAGATTGGAAAGGATTTAGCAGATTGTGTTTGGTAAGGAACGTGCTGAGTTGATGGTGGACAAGTTTTTCAAGGACTTTGGATAGGAAAGGAAGAATAGAAATGGGACGATAATCAGAAAAGGATGCAGGCTGAGATTTTTTGGGTAAAGGAATAATGTGGGCATCTTTCCAGGATTGTGGGAAGACACCACTGGAAATAGAGAAATTGAGGATATAAAGGAAGACAGGTATTAAGTTATCAAGGATGGGGATGATCATCTTACGGCTGATACAGTCACTACCAACAGCGTTAGATGTAATTGATATAATACTCTTTTTAACATCACAGGCAGTGAATTGATTTAAGACAAAAGGGGAATAATCAGGTATCGGAAGATTTGAAAGATAACTAAGCGTAGTTGCTTTGGTGGCCCTATCCAATACGGGCGAAGTAGAAAAATGACTGTTAAGTAAGTTGAAGTCCAAGTCTTTAGGAACCGTGTCATGAGCCTTTTTTCCGATACCTAATGATTTGAGAAATTTCCAGACTTTGGCTGGATCACCGTTTTGAACAGAATTGTGGATATGTTGGCGTTGAGCGTTCCTACACACCTTGTTGCATTGATTTCTAATTAATATGTATTTTTGTCTGTTGACGTCATTGGGCCGAATTTTATACCTAAACTTCGCAGCTGCTTTTTTGCTGAGTAAAACTTTAATTTCGTCAGTCAACCATGGCGCCGGTAGATGTTTAACTCTCACGGCTCGAATAGGTGCATGTTTGTCGTAAAGCTGAATGAGGGTAGCAGACAAGATTTCAACTTGTTCGTCGACGGACGAGGATGTAACCAGTGGCGTCCAGTCAATGTTGCTGGCATCCTCCTGAAGACGATCAATGTCCATGCCATCAAAATTGCGAAGCAGAAGAGTTTTAAACTTATGCTTAGGAGGTCGAATTTTGTAAGAAGTGTAAATTAGATCATGACAAGAAAAGGCATCAGCTGAACATTGACCATGTTTAGCGACATGATCGAAGGATGAAACAACAATAAGATCAAGAAGCGAGGGAACAGAGTGAGGAAAACGGTGAGTGGCACCAAGATCAAGAATAGAAAGATTTGCAGATTCAATAACACGACGAAGAGAAGAAGAGCGGGAATCATTTTTAAGGAGACATGTATTAAAGTCGCCCATTATTATACTATGACTGTAAGAGGGAATTAAAGCTTCTAAAATATGTTCGAAAGAAGAGAAGAAATTAATCCGAAGAGAAGGGCAGTAATATACCCCAAGGAGAATTTTGGAATGATGCAGTTCAACTTCCAGGAAAAGATGTTCACCGGCGTTCGACGGGGGCGGCTGAGTGGACATTTTAACTATAGAAAATGGAATGAAATTACGAAGATAAATGGCCACCCCGCCACCACCACCGACCGCGCGATCATTCCTGATAAGCTTAAAACCTGGAAGAGAGTAGGAGGAAGAGGGAAGACAAGGTTTCAACCAAGATTCAGAAACAAGAATCGCATGAATATTCTTACAGTCAAAGGTTGCCAGCATATCGGAGAAGTGAGCCGGAATACTCTGGGCGTTTATGTGGACTACATTAAAGTTCCTGGAGACATCGGAAAAAAGTGAAACAAGAGTGTCAGCTAAAGATGGAGCACATAAAAAGCTTTCATCATCACTATCCAACGAATAAAAAGTATCAGTATCACTGCTACTTTCAAGGCTGAGCATAAATATAGAAAAATAAATAAATACTTAAACAAAAACAATAATAAAAGACGGGCGGTTAAAAAATAATAAAAAAAAAACAATAATACAAATATTACTGTCCACCTGCCAGTTGTGCTTAACACAAGAGTAAATAAAAATTAAAAATTAAAATAACAAAACATTAAAATTAAATATGATTTCGTAGTCCAGGCATAAAAAAAAAACAAAAAAATGCACCTACATACAAGTTTACTACAACTAATCTACAATTGTATCTATTTAAATAAAAACCAATTGCCGAATGCATGCAAGCGCACCACTTTAGAACGGCTGCACCTATTTGTCAATAGAGTGGTATGGAACGCAACAAACGCTGCCAGCTGTCAAATTGTGACAGACGTGACAGTGACATAACATAATGACATTGTTATCTGATAAAAACCGATTTAGCAACAAAAACTTACGGTACACAAACAAAAGTGAAATTAAATAAGACTGGTGTGAGAAGTTTTGAAAAAATAAAAAGTTAATTATACCTACCTACTAACAAACACAATGCACAAACAAATACCTGGACCACAAAAGGAAAAAACGACTACGATCTTCACTTTCTGGCCACAGTACGCTTAGTTTTAATTGTGGTGACCTTTTCGATTGCGACTGGTTGAGCAACGCCCGGCTCCGGCTGTCCAGAGACCTGTTCCGATTGCTGCGCGATGTTGTTGAGGTCGGCAGTGGAAGTCACTCGGTGTCGTGATCCCTTGGCGTCCAGCACGAACACGGTGCCTTCTGTGGTCCAGCAATGGGTCACGCCAAATTTGCGTCGTGCTGCCATGAAGACGTTATGCCGGGTTCTCGTTAGAAACTCCGATATAGTTATACCAGACCCCTTCAGCTTGGTTTTGCTAAACCAGACTTTATCCCGGAGAGCCACATCATGGAGTTTGAAGAGGATAGGTCTTGGTTTGTTAGATGCGCTGCGCCCCATCCTGTGACACCTCTTGATGCCAGAAACAGCCAATTCAAGGTTCAGACGTTGTGTGACAACTTGAGCCACCACCTGTGCAGTATCCTCGTCTTGGTGCTCCGACACTCCGTGCAACAACAGGATTTTACGCCGCCCACGAGTCTCCATGTTGTCCAGGCTCTGTGCTAGCATGGTAGCTTGCTGCTGGAGAGAACCAAGCGCCTGAACAATAAACGTCCGGAATGATGAAAACTCTGCCGCCAATCCTGAGGTGGTTACTGGTGTGGCGCATGGAGTTTTCAGCAACTCCTTTTCAAATTCAGCCATTCTGAGACTGAATAGATTGCTCATATCCAAGATTGTGCGGTTGATAGCTTCCATGGTGTGGTTGTAAAAATAAATGTTGTGTTTTGGAGCTGATAACACTTTACTGGCAGGTAGTGATGACTAACTCTTAATATTTATCGTAAATATATAAAATTCTTGACTATTACTATTTTAATTAAATTTTTAAATGAAGAGACAAAAATTTTTTGTTTGTGTTTTGACTACCCACAAAATTTCTGTATTATACCTACTTCTTCCGCAACACCCCGCTATAGCCATACAGTGCTGCCTAAATATGCTGATGTTGTTTAGCGCATGTCAATTTTGTATCAATAAAATAAACAATTATTGTTAAATTTGCACGCTTTCTTGTGGAATCGATGTCAATAACTACAGAAAACTAACTTCACTGTGGTCACAGAGATGGCGCGCACGTGGCGCACGTAAAAGTCGTAATAAATGCTCCTGCCCATAGATGTCGCTTTTTATACACTCTAGGGGGTGAAGTTTCTCTGCAGTTTTTTGTACAACTCCATGAGAAAGGCGCAACGCGACCAAGAGACACCGATAGAAATTATCGTTGCTTCGTATTTTTTTTTACGAAATCTACATAATACCTACAGCCGGTACCATCACTGGTTATACCGGTATAACCGGTGCCTACCGGTATATACTTAATATACCTGGAAAAATTTAGGTATATTAAGAATACACATTATTTAAAAAAAAACCGGTCAAGTGCGAGTCAGACTCACGCGCAAAGGGTTCCGTACCATTATCGCAAAATTATCACGTTTGTTGTATGGGAGCCCCACTTAGCTTAGCTTAGCAAAAGAAATACATCATACAACACACACAACATACATTTTCTGTGAAAATTTAAACTGTTTAGCTATCACGGTTCATGAGATACAGCCTGGTGAGAGACAGACAGACAGACAGACGGATGGTGGAGTCTTAGTAATAGGGTCTCGTTTTACCCTTTGGGTATGGAACCCGAAAAAGAATGTGTATGTATTAGCTCCGATGCACGACTGGAGTTTACTTCTTGTCTTTGAATAATGCTAAGTTTAGACTACGACAGAAATTGCGACAGTACATTCATTTCTATACTGTTCACAATTTTACGGAATTTTTGTATTCGAGTAGTGACTGTTTATAAGTGTTCGGAAATTGCTACTTATATTGTTATCAAAAAAGGACGAAAACGCAAAAGAAGTATTTGGGTACACCAATGGATTCAAAAAAGGCAAGAATTAGAAGTTTACCATAGATTAATAAATGAATTACGCACAGAAAATCATCAAGCTTGTGGAAACTATTGTCGAATATAAAACATGCGAATGTTGAATATTTATTGTTTGTTATTTTTTAAATATTTTTTTTATTTAGGGGCTTTTAGTCACAATTAAGACCATGCCAGCCCCATCATAACCTAAGCTTATACACATACATAAATATACACTTATTCTAACTTATCTATTATTTTATAAACTAGAACGGCTGCTTCCGACAGCGGCGGTGACAGGATACTTTGGAAAATGCCTAAATCTATTATTTTAATATTAAATTTATTCATCAGAGCTTCTCTCCCAGCTCTGGTCCTGACACATTCCACCAACAAGTTGTATACGTCCTCCACAACACCACACTCGGTACAGTTTGGGTTGGTTTTTATTCTCATAAGATGCCTAAACTTATTGCAAGGAATGTGTCCAGACCGGAGTCTGTGGGCTATTACGACAAATTTCCTATAAAGTACACTGTTGGCAAACCAGGGAACACGAGGGGGTCCACTTTGAATAGTTCTATACCAGATTCCTTTTTCTAGCGATCTTTCATTAAAATACTCTTTCCAATCGTTTCGGCATACAGTCTTAAATTTAGTTAAAATTTCGAAATAACTTGGATGGACATTGGTTTCGATACCATCTGATACGGCTTTTCTTGCTAAGCAGTCCGCTTCCTCATTTCCCGGTAAGCCAACATGTGACGGAACCCATTGCAATACCAACTTAACATTAATTAATGTGAAGGTATTAAATCTGCTTAAGTACGGAGTAGGCTATCGAAACACCCCTGTAACCAGAGGTGCATCGAGCCAGATGCTGGAGAGCACTCTTGCTATCCACGAAAATAAGACATTTATCACTTCCAATATTTCGGATATATACAAGAGCTTCTGATATCGCAACAAGCTCGCCGTCATGATACATATTTGACTTGCAGACATTTTAAATATACCAGTAACTTTGTGTTTTGAGTCGTAAAAGGCGGCACCAAGATCATTATTTATTTTCGACCCATCTGTATACAATTTAAGCCAGCCGTTATATTTATTGTGTAAGTCCTCCAATACAATAGTTTTTAATATATTATTATCGTACGATTTCTTAGGTAATTTTACACTATCAATCTGATCTTTAATTACGTTTTCTAAATTTATATTTGATATCCATGTAACTAGATCAAACATTTCTAATGGATAACTAGAGGATATAGATTCTTCTTTAATTTCGGTATATATTGTCGCTAATAATGGTTTTTTTTTATTACGCCAATAACTATTGGTAGTATAATTACTTAAAGAGTTAAGTAGTTCATTTGTCAAATTGTTATCAAAAGATTTAGCTTTTAAGCAATATTTTATGGCTAAATATTTTCTTCTTAAAGCCAGATTATGGAGTCCGAATCCATAACATGGATAGGTGTTGTACGTATGAAACCTCCAATTATCCTCATGGCTTGATTTTGTACTTTGTCAAGCTTGCTTAGGTGAGATTTTGCGCAGTTGTCGAATATAAAGCTTGCATAATCTATCCTACTCCGAATCTGCGAAGATGTTTAGGATGGACACCTCAGGCTGCCCCCGATAGCACTTTAAGTAGACTATCTTTGTGTTTTTTCCATGTCTCATTCAAGTGTTTGACCCACCGCATCGCTCTATCTAACCACAGGCCAAGATACTTTATATGTTCTACTGAATTTAATTGCATTCCGTTTATATTTAAATTAATTTGTTGTCTTCTTCGCCCTCTGCCAAAAACACAAAATTTTGATTTATTGCTTGATAATTATAGGCATTTTCTATGTCTAAAAAGCACGCTAAAGTGGGTATATTTCAGGAGAAACCTATTTGTACATGGCATACTAACCGAACCAGACTATCCAAACAGGAATGAGACCGTCTGAATCCTACTGTATTCATTGATAAGATCTTATTCCTTTCAACATACCATTCGAGACGTTTACATAGTAAAGTATGAAAGATTTTACAGATGCACGATATTAAAGAAATAGGTCTTAATTTAATGGGTATCTCCGAGTTTATGTTACTTTTAGGAATTGGCACTATTTGTATATCTCGCCATTGACTAGGGACGTAACCAGTCTCCAAAATTAAATTATAAACTTGTAAAAGGTACATTTTAACAACTCTAGGTAGATTGTAAATCATTGAGATGGTAATTTGATCGTCCCCAGGAGCAGTGTCTTTCTTTTTGAGACACCTGTCCAATTCTTGACTAGTAAATTTTATCACTAGTAAAGTGTTAGTCGACGACATTGTAGGCATTGAAGGTATTACAAAATCAGGTGCAAGATTGCATAATAATTCCTCTATTTGTTCGTTAGTAGCGTAGGTTCTAGATTTAATTTGTCCTTTTATCCAACGCATACGATTCCACATTTGTGAAGCCGATGTGGATTCATTTATACTACTAGTAAATTCTCGCCAATTTTGTGATCTAGCTACTCTCAATAATCGTTTTGACTCAGCAATTTGATTTTTTTAAATGTCTAGGTTATTCGGGGTACGGTTTCGTCTAAATTTCGCCAGTGCCAATCTTCGTCTAGCTACTGCTTCGGACAAACCTGAGTTCCAATATGCCTTAGGTTTAAATTTTGATAAAGGATCTGTGCATAACTTTACCAAAGGAATACTTAAATTAGCGGCATCGTTAATTTGGTCAACTAGAAAATCGTAACTTATTTGGACATTACTCATGTTAAGTAAAGCGTTTGTAAAATTTTCTTTGAGAATTTCTTTGCATAATGGCCATATGGCTTTTTTAAAATTACGCATTTTTACAAAGTTTCTCTGAAAGTTTGACAGTACTAATTGTATTTTAATAATAAGGTGATCACTGCCTAATGTCTCATTGGTAGTGTTCCAATTAAAGTGCAAAGCAATATATGATGTTATGTCAGGAGATGATTCCTGCAGCACTCTGTCTACTAACTTAACTCTTCTCGGTCTACCGTTATTTAGTGAAATTGAAGGAGTTTTCAAGTGATGCATACATTAGTTGCATACCTCTAGTATCATTCTTGTATGACCAGTTGGTGTGGTGGCCATTAAAGTCCCCTGCTATTAAAGTTTTTTGAAAATATGTACCAAAAAGTGTATCCCAATCTGACTGCGTGGTTCTAACATTAGAAGGAAAATATATATTTACAATGTTTTCCACGTAAGAACAGTTATGTAACTTCAAATGCAGTACCTCTATACCAGAATTCCTTAAACTAAATGATGACACTTGAATTTGAGTAGTATTTTGATTTATGACAGATGATCGCTACTCCACCATACGAATCGAACCTATCTCTTCTATATATATTGTAACCACTTATGTGCGCATGATATTCGGATTCCAACCAGGTTTCACTGACAATGGCAACATGTACATGTTCCTGAACTAATAGGCATTCAAATTCTGCTAATTTAGGTTTCAGACTTTGCGAATTCCAACGCAGTATGTTTAATGTTGATTGTTGGGTTGTGTTATTCATAAAAATTATTTAATATTAACTTTAACCACTCTCCGCCTTGGATTTTTTCAATTAAAAAGTATTTAAGATATTCTAGAATTAATTTAGTAACATCAGTAATCCTTTCTTCTAAACTCCTGTTTGAAAGTAACGTGTTTTTAATACGTTTCAATATTTCCCAAAATGAAGTACTTTTGTTTCTCTTTCTCTGCACCAATGACTCCTGTGGCTGAGTACTCTCAATTCCTCTACTTTCCTCTGAGTTCTGCTCTTCCACGCCCACGTTATTTCCAAACCTTTCTTTTCGGTTTCCTTTCTTATTTTCCTTCTGTGCTTTTGTAGTAATAATGTTCTTTTCCTGTCTGTTTTTATATTTATCTTTATGTATTTCCGAATCCTTCATCAAAATATCGCGATATAAGGGTTTGGATACCTGACCTATAGCCTGCTCTGCGCATGATTGAATGTCATCGATATATCTTAATTGATTACTATGATATTGTCCATTATTATTTAAAATTGGCTCGTCATCCTCTATAATACCGTCATCTCTGTTGTTATTTCGTTTTATTCGGGCCTCTTGTTTTTATATTTATCTTTATGTATTTCCGAATCCTTCATCAAAATATCGCGATATAAGGGTTTGGATACCTGATCTATAGCCTGCTCTGCGCATAATTGAATGTCATCGATATATCTTAATTGATTACTATGATATTGTCCATTATTATTTAAAATTGGCTCGTCATCCTCTATAATACCGTCATCTCTGTTATTATTTCGTTTTATTCGGGCCTCTTGTTTTTATATTTATCTTTATGTATTTCCGAATCCTTCATCAAAATATCGCGATATAAGGGTTTGGATACCTGATCTATAGCCTGCTCTGCGCATGATTGAATGTCATCGATATATCTTAATTGATTACTATGATATTGTCCATTATTATTTAAAATTGGCTCGTCATCCTCTATAATACCGTCATCTCTGTTATTATTTCGTTTTATTCGAGCCTCTTCAAGATATTTTTCTAGTGCATTTTTGTAAGTACAATTTTCTGATGACATAATTCGTCGAATCTCTTTTTCTTTTAAGAAAACGGGACAAGCTTTATTTAATGACATGTGCCCTCCTTTGCAGTTCACACATCTATATTTTGTAGATTCACAGTTCGCATGTGATGCCCCACATTTCGGACATATACTTTTTTTGGTGGCCTATATAGATGTCCAAATCGCCAACAGTTTGAACACTGCGTCACCGGGAACGTATAAGACTCGACCTTAAGTTTACATCCGTATACTTCAACAAATTTAGGTATAACTGACCTTTAAAAACAAACACGAATAATCTCGCTTTCTTGCCATATGCCTTCATCCGTAGAACGTTTTAGTCTCTTGGCAGAGATTATATCATATTCGCTAGAAAATAGTGTATTTAATTCTTCGTTTGTAATATCTAGCTCGACGTTTTTAACAACTCCGTATGATAAAGTCACTTCTTGAGCCGACTGGCATCTAAAATCCAAGTCTTTAATTTTCTCGCATAACAGTAATTATCAGCATTTTCACGGTTTTCGAACTGTATACATACTCTAAAAGGATTTTTATATATTACTCTATACCCCTGTTATATTTTCTTGTTTTAAAAGTTTGGCCATGCCAATCTGTTTGGGCAAAGGATCTTTAGATGTGATGTAAACATCAAATTTGGCTTTGACATTTTGCGACTGTGATCTACCGCCATTATCATTAATATTTGAATAACTTCGGTGTAACCTTTTTGAGTTCTTTCTCACAGTTATAAAATCCCCATCATCGTCATCTGAATTTTCATCACTCTCTTGTCTCCTCCTTTTCTCAGCTGTTTGTTTCGAGACATGGGTCTCAGCTTGCCTCTTTTCTTTGTTGCTCAATATCATTGCCTCTGTTACTTGTTGCTCACTTTCCATATCACTTTCACTACTCAAACTCGATACACAAACTTCTTCTATGTTTTTACTCATTTCAAAATTTTATAATTATAGTAAATGAAGAGGGTAGATTAAAAAAATAACACATCGCAATTACGTAGCTACTAAGAAGCGTCCGCTCGCTACGATGCGTCACGCGCGAATGGAATATTTATTGTAAAAAGTTATGCGTATAATAAAATACGAGATTCGAGGATGAGATCGTCTATCGCTCCAGGTGAACGATTATAGTTCTGCTGAACTTTCCAGCGCCTGCTTTTTTACTATATTTTTATTATCACTGGATGAAATATTCCAAAACTCTTCTACAATAATGATAAGGTTCTTTGTAGTCTCCTTGCTCCACGTGGAACTTATTATTCAAAAGCGGTGCGGTATGTTGAAAATGTTGGACCTGTTCGAAAACTTTTCAACCACAACACACATGTGTGCACACAGCCGATGATGCGACACTAATTATTATAGTATCACAATAAATTTCTCAATTGAAGGCACTCGCGTTTGTTAGAATCATTAAGGAACTCCATATAAAAGTATCGATATATGTCAAGATGGTTATTTACTGTGTATCAGAGTTCCTATGTATGTGGTATATAAAGGAAAGGTTTTATGAAGAAAAGCACAGAAAGACAAGACTAGGTATTTATTTCAATTACGCTTGTCAATTAATTTAAATTGAGGCTCAGAGAGCTTACCGCCCGTTCGCTAGACCTAGTTCTCGTGGAGAAGAAGGGCAAGAAACTCCACGGAAGCAACTATGGTTGTAAAAGAATTTATAGACATCTTTTACAAACATATAAATATCGTTTCATCACAATAAAGAACTAATTCTATTATGGCCATTATATGATGAATATTGTAATCAAAATAACAAGGAAAGGGCAAAGAACATGTCTAGCCCTTAAATCAATTTAACATCATTATGAATAAAGGCCACAATATGAAATAGAGTTTCAACACAACCATAAGCAATAATCAAGTTATAATATCAAATAACTTACGTGAAGCTTATGTAGTCCATGTTTCACAGAATATAACAATTCAGGAAAACAATATCAATATCACTATCGCAATATAACAACTCGTCTGTACTGGCTTGTAGTTCACAACAAAGTGTGTCTTGCTTACGTATTACACACTATTTATAGTAACGAGTCGACCTGTCAAATGTCCCCACCATTTTCTACATTTCTATAAATAATCTCACAATTATATCAATAATCAATTCTTGAGTAATGAAACCTTTTTAAAACGTATCAAGACAATTAAAGAATTTAATATCGCCTATTTAGTAATTCTTAATCAATATTCGAAAGAATATTGATACTAACTGACAGTCTTGTATTAATTGTCTCAAAAGACTTATAATACTAAACTAGCAATATAAAATCCAGGATACGTCACAATGATCATTATAAATTACGTAATATTTTATAGGAATATCATCATTATAGCTTATATGTAAGTTTAGAGTTATTTCCTGTACACACAACAATATTTTCTCAGGTGGGTACTCTACCAATTGTAGGTATTTGAGAACACAATAATAATTTTAGGTAGGTACTTCGACATTTGTCGGTAGATGCTTAATAAATATGACAGTTTGTATTTTGTAGCAAACCCATTGTGCTTAAACGTGTAAATTCATAATTTAATGACGTCTCACGTACTTCCAATACTAACACGTTCATACAGAGACACTCGGTTTATACACTGAGTGTACCGTGTATAATTGATACACACATAACCCATACATGCTTTCAAAGTGAAAGATAACCTCCAAAACGGCGTGCTACAGATATTCGGTTAGCCAATTATGTAACATCATTTAAATTATATTATTTATTCATAAGTATGTAGTTGTATATACTTTATCGTACACCACGATCATATTAAATCACATACATAGAGAAAACCCACTCGTGGTAAACTTTTACAATCAAGATATTTTTAGACGCTATATTCTCTAGTCTAGATTTTACAGGTCTTCAAGAAACTTTAAGAACTTTTATGTTTTAAGACATTAATTTAAAACTAAGACAGGCGAAGTTTGAGCGGCCCCAACTATTGATAGACAGCCTTGGTGAGTGCTCACAGGCGTACAAATTATATTGAGATCCCATAGTATTATAAAAAATATGTAAATCCGAAATTTTGTTTTACAGGTGCCTCAGTTGGAACACAGTTACTTACTTAGCATTAAAATAGGATCGTTGTGGAAATCATGATAGGTATTTTTAATCGGTCTGTTATTTTATGATTTATATACTAACTAGCTTCTGCCAGCGGCTTCGCCCGCGTGAATGTCGAAAATTATCTCGAAGGAACTTATGCCCGGGATAAAAACCTGACTATAATCTACCTACGTGCCAAATTTCATCCAGATCCTTCCAGCCGTTTTAGTGTGAAGAAATAACAAACATACACACACTCATGAACTTTCGCCTTTATAATATTAGTGTGATGTTTTGAATAGACACGACAAATATGCATTTTATTTATGGCAACACTTGGAGTTTATGTTCGGTAGTGAAATTCTTTCACCTGAAATTAGGATGTTGATGAGGCCTGTGCGCCCGATGGGATATCCCATCAGTCCAAATTACGGGCTTCCATTCAAATGTTTACCTCCCATTAAACCCCAGGAGCTACTACTTGCTATTTCGTTCTAATAAGTCTTGTGCAAATTTTAATCCTTCTAGACTTTTATGTAGATCTAGAGATTTAGGATTTATGTGGTCTGTCTGTAAATGAATTAGGATACAATGAGCGTATTATCAAACATAAACATAAAGACTATTACAAAATAATAAATTGATCTAAATTCCTGACAAGATCCATATTCTAACTTTATCCCCCTACTATGAACTTATGTACCTAAAATATTCCCATCTTTTGAGGAGACGGTGAAGATTAATCGTCTGTCAATCAAAGTGATCAATGCTTGACGTTTTAAGTACGTATTCATGTAAGCCGTTAAAGGTTTTCCTTCATACTTCAGCTGAATAAAAAGAATTCAGTTCTTTCACGTTACATTTTCGTACACATTTTGAATGAATCCATGATAATAAAGGTTACAATTATTATCATCCACTTTTCTTCGTTATTTAAATAAAGTAACAAAGAAAATTCATAGAACATTTGTGAAAATGTTTACCAGCCTAATAAAAATAAACTGAGATAGACACAGCGCAGTTTCCCGTGAAATTGTTCGCTACATTGTGTCACATATCCGTACAAGGTGGAGTATACCTATGGCTTTGCTACCTTAGTAGGTACATACATAATTAATGCCATGAAGGGAGATATCAAGGGAATTAGGGAGGATGGGCTAGTATAGTTTGTATATCGTTTAGTTTCTTACGAGTTATGGTAGAACCTGCGTAAACACAGCGTAAGCGTTCGCAGAGGTTGCAAAGATCACAAGTTGAGATACGCTGTTACACTGTTAGTTCGTCTCATAATTAATTCCTTTTAGTAGAAGAAGACACAGCTTGTCAGAAAAAATATAGTTACATACAATAATTTCCGACGGATAGAAGAAGATTTCGGAAGGTAACAGGAACACTTTGGCCACTGGTCTGAGAAGACAGAGTAGCCTGGAAGCACTTCGTCAGTGAATCAGTCGTAGTTTATCAGTACGACCTTCAGCAATATAAGAAAGAAAAGGAAAAAAAGCATTGATTACCACGGAAATCTACATACTTAATTATGCTTAAACTAAAATCCTTAACGATAGTATGTACATAAATTATGTTAGTGAAGACAATAATTTCGCTATAGGAATAAAAAGAAAATATAAAATTATAAAACTAGATTGAAGTTATGAAAATGGAACGTCGCGTTGTCTGGCATTCAAGAGTTCACTTCTCAATTATTTTTCTTTTGCTTTCCTTTGAAGAACTCGTCGATAAACCTTTCAAGATGAGCATGAAAAACAGCTTTTCAAAGTAAATCCCACTATTATTTTATAAAAAAAGGTACGCAATTTTAATGTCGTTTTGCCAACATTTTCTCATATAAGTCCTTTCATTTAATTGCGAATAAAATAAATACTGCTACATATACTACTTTTGTTTTTAGGGTTCCGTGGTCAACCTATCATTTGTCATGAATAAACATATTAATAACGCCGATAAAGTGGTAAAATAAAATTATGTATTTTTTGTGTCTTCTTCTTTTCGTGTGAGGATGTGGCGACCTCTGGTGTCAGAGTTAATAAAACCGCCCCTGGGAACCCCACAGGCCTCTGATTTGGCTATTTCATACTTACTTTATCTCCTGTACACGTAAAGTGGTGATGTTTTTTTTCTCATCTTGCCCATTGTGTATTTTACACTACCTTTGTTTTTAGGGTTCCGTAGTCAACAAGGAACACTTGTAATTTCACCATGTCCGTCTGTCTGTCAATCCGTCCGTCCACAACTTAGCACAGAGCCTCTTAGTACTAGAAACCTATCATTTGGCATACATATTAATTACGCCGACAAAGTGGTAAAATAAAAATATGTGTTTTTTTGTGTCTTCTTCTTCTTTTCGTGTAAGGATGTGGCCACCTCTGGTATCAGAGTTAATTAAACCACCTCTGGGAACCCCACAGGCCTCTGACTTGGCTATTTCAGAAATACTTTTACCTCCTGTACACGTAAAGTGGGGATGCTTTTTTTCCTCATCTTTCCCATTGTGTGGGGTATCGTTGGATAGGCCATTCAAAAACATTACTTGTCTATGCAAACCATTTTTCGATTCAGGGATCCGTTTGCGTAAAATTAAGCTTTAAATGGCTATTTTTTGTTAGAGTCAAGTATCCCCCCGCCATGCCAGCTAAATGGTTGATTTTGGATATGTGGATAAAATCACGGCAGTAGTATACATATATAACGAAATTAAAAGGAAAACTATAACAGCTAAGAAGGGTTTACAAGTTTACAAGTAATAGTCGACCAACTTATAAAATGTTTTGGAAGAATAAAGAATTGTATATTGATGTATGAGGACAACATTTTTCGAACGGCAAAGTTAATTTTGTACCTTCGTTAGAGCAATGTTCAGTGCTTTCATTGTTTATGAACGTTAGTAATGTTACCTATTTATTTTGGTAAATGTTAGCTTATACGGAACCCTCTGTGTGCAAGCCAGACTCGCACTTGGGTGGTATTTTTTTAAATAAAACGTTGAGAACTGTGCTTAAATAATGGTACTTTAATTAATTTACCTGTCTATATTAATAGAAGAACAAGCCTCGGTGTACTGAAAATAAATTCGTAGCAGGCACAACATCTATCCAATGGCTGGTTAGTGCTTTTTTAGGGTTCCGTACCCAAAGGGTAAAAACGGGACCCTATTACTAAGACGCCGCGGTCCGTCTGTCTGTCTGTCTGTCTGTCCGTCTGTCACCAGGCTGTATATCATGAACTGTGATAGCTAGGCAGTTGAAATTTTCACAGATAATGTATTTCTGTTGCCGCTATAACAACAAAACAAATACTAAAAACAGAACAAAATAAATATTTAAGTCAGGCTCCAACAAACGTGATATTTTTGCCGTTTTTTGCGAGAATGGTACGGAACCCTTCGTGCGCGAGTCCAACTCGCACTTGGCCGGTTTTTTTTATAATTATTATTGTTAGGCTTGCGTTTGACCACTATCTCACCTAATGGTAAGCGATGATGAGGTCAACGGTGGAGCACGTTGCCTAGAAGTAACCTACTCACTTATGACTTAAAGATCACCAAGTTGTAGCATCAGGAAACATCTGGGAGAAAATTCCACTCCTTAGCAGCTGTAAGCACAATGCTAGAGAGATAAGAAAAATCGCCAGCTAATTGCCAGACAAATATATCTTTTATTATTTATCTTTAGCGCCAATACGTTATCTTATTATTGTTTTCGGCAAAAATTGTTTGTCTGCTCTCCTTCGGTAAACAGATGTGGAAATGTTCTTGTGAGAGCACATCTTTATTATTTATATAGAATCTAGTTCTTCACACAAGGAAAACATACCGTTTTCGACTCTCTTCTCGAACATATTTTATGTTTTCTTTTGTACAATGTAACACCTGTCCTATTTCAAGTTGTCATAATATTTGCCTAAAGTTACAAGAAGTAGCGTTTGTCCCGTTTTTTTATCAAAAGGGAACATTACACCGCGATGAAAAGTAGCCTATGTTCTATACCAGACTATATCTATCTTTGTGCTAAATTTCATCCAGATCAGTTTAGCCATTTTAGCGTGATCGACTAACAAACTTACACACATACATGCAAACTTTCGCCTTGATAATATTATTATGATAAAAGTAAGATATACGTTGCAATTTTCTTTCGATGAAGAACAATTTGGTGGCAACATTCTTTCTTTCGGGTTATTATACGCCCTAAATCTTGAAAACTGTGTAATATAAAAGCAACAGGTTTTCAGTATCGAAAATCGAGGCGAGTGACCATTTTTAACCCTCGACGGAAAAAGAGGGGTGTTATAAGTTTGGCGTGTGTTTCTGTGTATGTGTGTGTCTGTGTATCTGGGTGTCTGCCTGTGGCATCATAGCTCCTAAAGGGATGAACTGAATTTTGTTTTTTTTTTCGTTTAAATGCTGACTTTGTCGAGAGTGTTCTTAGCTATGTTTGATTGAAATCGGTTCATCCGTTCAAAAGTAATTCGGATTTAACTCTTTGAATCTGGGTTTTTTCGCAAGATATCATGTCATAATTGCATGTTTCAATAGATTGTCGATTAAAGTGTGTCTACTCCTAGGTATATTATATAAAGTTTAAAAAGCATAAAATAAAAATTGAAATAAAATTTAAAAAACCCCTGATTTAAAAACCTCTAAAAAGCAAAAAATAAGCCGTTAAGAAAATATAATAAACTGCTCTAAACGATGGCGGTTCTCAGACAGATGAAGATGGCGGTTTTTAGAGGCTTTTAAATCGGGGTTTTTTTTAAATTTGGATTTAATTTTTGTTACATATAATTCTATTTACGTCATAAAATCACGCACATCGGTGGAATTTCTTGTCCGTTCTTCTCCACAACAATCTACCTTTGCAAATGTACAGTTGTCTCAAAAGTGCGCTTAATGGGCTTATTGAAACAAATGATTTGATTTTGACACAGTAACATAACAGAGTATTTTATCATCAACGTAAGTATACAGCTGTTACGTTCTGTAAAAAACACCAAACTTCGGTGAACTGAACACTTAAGTTCTCATGGTGCTAATTGGAGAATATACCGGGTTCTCATGGTGAGATTTTTACAGAGCCAGCTATTATCTCATAACTTGCACTTGCACATATCGTGCCTGAAAGCTAATACAGCCCTAGGGAAGCTCCCATTACCATTGAATTCCACAATACACGACCAATTCCTAGCTGTTTGTGTTCCGCAGTGAGCCACGCGGGAAAATAATGTCACTGCCGGGTGAAGGAGCCCCAAGGGTCTATTAGGAAGGCTATGTAAGGTATAACAGTGGGGTTGTGTGGACAGAAGTTATGGAACTCCGAGAGACTATTACTATACGATTTGTAAATTAACGTATTCATTGAAATCGAATAGTAATTGTTATGTACAGCAGAGCAGTTGTATGGCTGATCTTATGAAGCTTCGACAGGCTTTTGATTTGTAAGTAAGTGTTTCATTTATAAGAATATGACTGACTAAAACAATATGATAAGTATTTGAAACTAAAAATCAATCTGTCGTTTGATAAAGTTTTAGTGCAGTAATTTATCTTTCCATTTTTGTCATAACCATCATTAATGCTATTATTGTATTGTTTCCTTATTTTGCTCTCATGATCTGTAGATTGATAATTAAACACTCTGTACGTGTAGGAAACAGATTATATATTTACCTACACTTTTTCAACCTATTGCATCAATGAATTTAACCCTTATTTTTCATCAGCCCTCAAACATAGGGGATTGTGTTTTCATACCGTTCAACTCGATGCGCTTTCAGCAGTTCAGCTATATATTCGCTTGCCGCTAATGCTCTTAGTAACCTGTTATAACAAACATCAATAATTAATGCCGATGTTATACGGTAGTCTTGATCACTTAACAAAGATTGCCTTAAACGCACATATATACCCTACGCTTGCCGAGTAAACATTGGCTCCGCGAATAAATTTTGGTTTAAAAATAGTAAAATGGTTCAAGTGTTTTCATAATGCGTCTGTTAGCTGGATTTCAACAAGCACCATAAGCACAAGTGTTATCTTACGTTGAAAAAGCGAAGTGATTGAGTAAATACATGAACATTGAAAATTGTAAACAGTGACAAAAACTAGAACAATAATTGCAACAAGAAAGTGCATCTGACATCGATTTTCATAACCATTTTTACCAGTGAATGTAATTGTGTTAGTGTTACAGTGAAGCAAAACAATAACTAAAGATATTAAGAATAAAATAAAATATTGGTTCAATAATAGTGGCGAAGGTAGATGTAAGCAACATCATCTGGTTGCCGTCGATCCTTGTCGTTGACATAGCCACTTGTTTCGTCACCTCCCAATAGTAACAGACAGCGCGTTGGATTTAACGACGACTGGCGTGCATGGTGGTCCGAGATCAAATCTTACAACGCGAGATTCTTTTTGTGAGTTCTTTAAAGTTGTTTTAAGTTGTTCAAAATGATAAACTCACAATGTACGCCGCCTCATGTGAGTAAATCGAATGACTTGGACGTAAAATCGGGGAAGAACGTAACAACGCGTCATAATAAACGTCCCAGAAAAAGTAGTAACAACAGCTCTACTGACCCATCACCCGAGAAATTTGACGACAAGGCTACTCATCAGACAATCACACCTGAGCTGATTCGAGATATCATACGCACCGAACTAAGTAGCCTCCTAGCTACCGATATTCGAAAAATTGTGCAGGAGAGTGTGAGAGCTGAGCTACAAGATTTTCGCTTAGAACTAAACATGATGAAGGATTCCCTAGACTTTACAAGCAAGCAGTACGACGACATGCAGACCATTTTAGAAGAAAAATCGAAGCAAATAGATCAGCTACAAAAAGAAAATAACAACTTGAAACCTGTAGTGAAAGATCTAACTACAAGATTATCTCAAATGGAACAGCACGCGCGATCATCTAACATAGAAATCCTATCTATGCCTGAGTACAAGTCTGAAAATCTAAATTTAACATTGATGCAGCTATGTAAAGTCGTATCATGTCCCCTCAAGGAAAATGATATCGTTATGTCTACTAGGATTGCCAAACAAAACTCGGAGGGTACGCGTCCTAGATCAATTATTGTCAAACTTTCTTCTCCGGCGGTGCGTGACGAAATCCTAGCTGCTGTTGTTAAGTTCAACAAAGCTAATCTTACTGATAAGCTTAGCACTGCCCACCTGGGAATAAGGGGAGATAAAAAACCTATATATGTAGCTGAACACCTGTCCCCATATAATAGAACTTTACACCATGCTACGAGAATGGCGGCTAAGGAGAAGAACTACAAGTTTGTATGGGTGCGTAATGGTCGCATATTTGCGAAGAAAAGTGAAAATTCGGAACGGCTTTATATAAAGGACATGGACTCTCTGATTAGGTTGGTTTAATGATGATTGCTTCATTTTTGCTTGAATTTTTAATGTACAAATTCTACAAAATTCTCTGATTTCCATATTTATTATCAAAATACCAGAGGATTAAAGACAAAAACGCATGATTTTTATCACAATATTTTAATTAATCATTACGATGTTGTTATTGTTACTGAAACTTGGCTTAATGATGATGTCTCTAGTTCGGAATTATTTGATGACCGTTACAATGTTTATAGAAGAGACCGTGTACTTAATGGACTCTGTAGGAAGAAGACTGGTGGCAGGGTACTGATTGCTGTTTTAAAAGGGCATAACTCTGTTCAATTGGCGTGTCACAACAGCTTGTGTGAAGATCTGTGGGTAAAAATCCAAGTTAAAACCGCCAACAGTGTAGTCAGTCTGTGTTTTTGTGCTGTCTATATTCCGTCACCGGTTAAAATTGATGTTTTGGAGCATTACTTTAAGAATGCAGGTAAAGTCATTGGTAAAGAGGGAGATACTTTCATAGCAGGCGACTTCAATCTAACTAACATCAACTGGCTAAACAGTGATAAAAGTAGTTTTCTAGTCCCCGAGATTACCAATTGCTCAATTAACCACCTCTTTACGGAGTTCATTGCACTGAATGGTTTGGAACAGTTTAATAATGTCAGGAATGATAAATCAAGAGTTTTAGACCTTGTTTTAGCTAATATTACAAATGTTAAAGTGAATATTTGCAACGACCCTCTTTCTAAGGTGGACATGCACCACCCTCCTCTCCTGATCGTTCTAGATATACTTCCTGAAGGAACTCTTAGTGGAAGTGTTTTGCCTACCCGTAACTACCATAAAGCTGATTTTGAAGCTATAACACAAAATCTTGACTCTGTTAACTGGATAACAACATTTGAAAACTGTGAAACCATGGACGAAATGGTTGAAATATTTTATGAAAGGGTTACGAGTGCTATAAGCAAACACGTTCCTTTTTCTCATAAGGTAAATAACAACAAAAGACCACCGTGGTTTACGAAAGATCTTACAAAATTACTAAAACAAACCTACAACCTTAGAATAAGAGTGCAAAAATATAATAACGCTATGGATAGAATAAGTCTATCACTGCTGAAGGAGAGATGCCGGTTATTGAATAGAACATCTTACACAGCCTATATCAATACAATAGAATCTAGAATAAAAACCAACTCTAAATACTTTTGGACTTATATTAAGCATACACGTAAAAATAAAAGCACAATCCCGGAACAAATGTAGTTGAACAAAAAAAGAGCTGACAATAATACAGACATCTGTCAGTTATTCGCAAAAAACTTTTCATCTGTGTATAATCATCAACGGAACTCCCCCTCACCCCCTACACAGCTATCCAATAAATCGAACAACTTATTAAGCTCTGAAGGTTTGAATGTTTTGAGTTGTATATCGCTAACGGAGGAGTTGGTTGCTAGCAAACTGAAATGTCTGGACGTACGCAAAGGACCGGGTCCTGGCGAGCTTCCCCCAATTCTACTCTCAAGATGTTCTAAGTCCTTCTCTAGGCCTTTAACCTTACTGTTTAACCCTCCCTGAAGTCCGGCTACTTCCCATCCGCGTGGAAGAAATAAAAATAGTCCCTATTTTTAAAGATGGAGGTAAAAACGATATAAAAAATTATAGACTAATTTCGATTATGTCAATTATACCTAAAGTTTTCGAATTGTTAGTATATCCTTACCTGTATGGCCATCTGAAGAATCACATTGTGGGCAATCAACATGGTTTCTTTAGGGGCAGATCGACGCATTCCAATTTGGTAGCATTTTCGGAAAATGTCATTGAGTTTGTGGATCAAAGGATTCAGGTTGACGTAGTATATACGGATTTTAGCAAAGCGTTCGACAAAGTAGACCACCAACTTTTAGTACAGAAACTTGAGAACTGCGGAATCTTTGGTCCGCTATTACATTGGTTTCAATCATACCTTAGTGATCGTGTGTCGTTCGTTGTTTTGAATGGGGCTAGATCTGAGGACTTCCATGTGACATCTGGGGTACCACAGGGCTCACATCTGGGGCCTTTGTTATTTAATATTTTCATTAACACCATTGTACATTGTTTTCATCACGCACAATCGTTTTTATTTGCTGATGATCTCAAGCTGTCCTTGCCTGTTAAATCTATGGGGGATTCTTATTTGCTACAGGCTGATTTGGATAGATTAGTTGAGTGGTGCAAGGATAACAAGATGAGCCTAAATTTAGAAAAATGTTTACATATTAAATTCTGTCGCAACAAACAGATTCATAACACGATATACAGTATCTCGGGCAAAAAACTCAAAGAAGTTGATAGCATCCGGGATCTTGGAATCGTGATGGACAGTAAATTAACCTATAATGAACATATAGATAAGATAATATCTAAGGCAAACAAAATGCTAGGCTTTGTACTAAGAACCTCAAAACCATTCAACAATCCAAAGACCAAAATTATCCTTTATGAGACGTTAGTTCGTAGTAATCTGGAATACTGCTCGCAGGTATGGTCACCTCATTACAACGTTCATAAGCAACGAATTGAGCGGATCCAAAGAAGATTCTTACACCATCTATAATTTCATAATAAAACCACGAATCAAATCACATCGTATAAGGACCGTGTTAATCACTTTAAATTTCAAAGCCTCATTGATCGTAGAAAATTACTGGATCTGTGTTTTCTTCACAAATTAATGACATCTAGGCTAAATACTGACCTTCTGTCAAAAATAACGATTAATGTCCCTAGTAGATTACCACGGTCCCATACCTACAATTTGTTCAGACAACCTTCCCGCAAAACAAACTTAGGCAACAACTCCCCCCTTGCAAGGGCAACTCAATTGTACAATGCTATATGCCGTAAAGCTGACCTCGATATCAATCATGACACACTTAACGCATTTAAAAGGAAGTTATATAGTTATTTTCAGGTAGAGAACATTTGACTTGATTTATCACTCCACTCCAATGAAATTTAAAATTTACTTAAAATTTACTTTTGCTTGCATTTACTTTTGCTTTCGATCTGTATTTTAATTTTATTCATCTAATTTAATTTTATATAATTTTTAATTTGATTTGACATTATATATTTTAAGTTGATTTATTTTAATTTTATTTTAATTTGACATTATGTATATTTTGATTTGATTTGATTTAATTTTATTACTTTGACATAATCTGTATTTTTTATTTTATTTCGCTACTGTATTTGAAAATTGTTATGATTTAATTTGACATCGTCAACATTTGGAGCTAATTTGAATCTAATCTGCATTTCAATGTAATTTTAATTTTAATTTTTATTTAATATTATTAATTTTTATGTAGAGCATGTATACTCAATAATGTAAAAGCTGTGGTTACCTATAATTGAGTGTGCATAACATGATAATGTTTTAAATTTATATATTTCCTGTAAGTTTTTGTTATGCCATTCGTTGGTGATCCTAAATAAAAAATAAATAAATAAAATATACGTTTTCACCACTTGCTAAGAAAAGGGCTAATATCGAATCCACAACGACAGCCCGATTTCGCCTACAGCTAAGTGTAGACAACTCTTTTCGTGAGGCAATCTACACGTGTCCTGTTCAAGCCTCAGCCAGGTTCTACCCGTGAAGGCATAGAATCAGTGGTTGGTTACCTGCGGCTAGCGAGCCACATGCGGCTCTTTAGATGTGAAGCTGCGGCTCTTTAGTTGCGTACACAAATATTATTATATTTTATAAAAAATATGTTATCTAATTTGTTATGAAAAAACATTACTTATATTTGAATAAATAGATAGTTTTTTTTTATCAAAATACTTTATTTATGCAAGTACTATTAATTGTGGGCAAAAAATTGTGGCTCTTTATAAACTCTGAAATATTGTAAATTGTAATTTTTTACTCTTCCGACTCAAAAGGTTGCCGAGCCCTGGCATACATTAAAAAAATATGATAAAATCCATCTAAATATAATTTTGGCAAACAGAACGATTCCAATCTAGTGTATCTCGCAAGTCAGAATGGCAATTATATCCGCTTGTCAACTTGCCCGGAATTCGTTTTAAGACAGCGACATCAAAAGATGTACAGATTACAATGAAGAAAAATCCAATTTCCGTACTAGGAGCGTTCAGGATTAAACGAATATTTTATTTATAGAGTTGTACGTACGAATGTACGTATTACGTGTGATCTCTCACACAGAGGCGTGTTTTTCGAATTCGTGAAATATCTTTTATAGTGTGTTTATAATCTGTTATGTGTACTAACAATTGGGTATATAAAAATATGTCGTGAGTACGAATGTCAAGGATACGATGAATGATTTGCTTAATGAACATGTGGCTAGAAAGGAGGGGTTTACTGCTTGATTTCGAATGTCATATGCCCGATGGCTAATTCCCCGAAGTCATCAGATCAATCGTCCGAATCGCCAAAATTCCATAGCATCGATGTTCCATACTTTCTAATAGCCATTAGATCGAGCGTCCGTTTCGCCGAAAAGCCAGTAAGTCGGAAGCTATTCAACCTAAAACATTCAAGAAGACTGAAAAATCAAACCAGCAGGGTTTAATCAGGGGGCAGGGTTTTATGTTAAAGGCTATTTGTGAAAACCAGGAAGTGTATAGAATGCCAAGGAAATCTATAGAATTATTTAAAAAAACAACACTATATAAAAGTGCTTTATTTATTTATAACAATTATTTATGGCATGTTGGTTGGTTTAATTTTGGTTGGAGGAGCTCGTGGCTAAATAATAATAGCCGCACTGGTCGATCATCAAGGTTAAGCAACGCTCGACGGGGTCGGTCCGTGGATGGGTGACCATTTCAACATACTGAGTTTCCTCCGTGCCTCGGAAAGCGCGTTAAGCCGTTGGCCCCGGCTGTCATTTGAAGATCTTTGACAGTCGTTACAGGTAGTCAGAAGCTTGAGATCTGACACCAGTTTCGTCAAGGGGTACCGTGTTACCCAGTTACTGGGTTGTGGAGGTCAGATAGGCAGTCGCTCCATGTAAAACACTAGTACTCAGCTAAATCTGGTAAGACTGGAAGCCAACACCAATATAGTTGGGAAAAGGCTAGGTAGATTGATTGATTGGTTGGTTTAATATTTATTTAAAAGATGTTTATTTTTCTCTTTTTAGTTTTGGTACCTTATATTACCATGAAAATACGCATTATTGGGGATAACTTACAAACTACTCGTCAGAGCCCCTAGCACGAGTTTCTGCGTAATTGGATCGACTACGTTAACGTATCGCCTCCGACAATTTTTGTATGCAAAATTAATCAGCGCCATGTGTCCGTATTTGGAACTAACAAATCGGTAGCACAAGTTTTTGACAATTGCCTTCGTATCGAGTTCACGTATTTACGTTGCGTTAACGCTCCAAATGTATGGGAATCGGTAGCACGAGTTTTCATTTTGACATGTAGTATCGAATTTTACGCTAGGTGTGACGAAAGCACGTCGACAACTATCTCACTGACATTTTCTCGGTGAGACGTTTCACGTCAAACAATTTTCCGTATTTATTTGGATATTTTTGCAATAATATGCTATTTAATCATGAATAAAAGGGGAAGGCATGCTTTCTATTGATTATCTTACCTCCTATTTTAATAAAGAGGCTAGGAGAAAATGTTAAACGTGGTATGCAAAATTTACATTTTCTTTGTAAACAAAGAGTAATAGTTTCTTATAATAAACCATTTCTGTAAGTTATTGATACTAACCACACATAGAGCGTCGCGGCACGTCCGCACTGCCTTCCTGCCGTCGTGGAGTACGGTCTCAAGCGCGTTATTCGCCGCAACTCTACGTTTTTCTTGCGGTTCTCCATAATTATCATGACTCATTTGAAGATTCAAGAATCGAAGAAAACGGCGATATGCGTTATATATTATACATTATAATACTAGTATGCACGTATGTCTATATATTTTGTAACCGGTTTATACCGGTATATAAAGTTAGTTTGAGAATATGGGTTAGAATTTGGGATAAACAACTTTGATAGTTGCTTCAAGGCAACTGAAGTCCTTTCATTTATCGGCAGCTAAAATGTTCTTGAGTACCCTATTAACAACAATACAAATCTAAAACTTATTAATATATATGTTCTTTAGCACGTCTTATGGCAATGGTTGCAGTATTTTAAGTAGCAAAAACCGTAAGCCGTTTTATAAGTCTAGCTAGTCTGTTGATGATAAATAGACACAGATGTACAACGAAAGAGAGAAAACTAGGACAATAATGAAATAGAATCCCTTCGCAGCGCGACGAACGGTCCATTATAAAGACCTTCCATCGTAATTGCCACCTGACAGCCAATGTTCCAGAATCCAGAGTAACCTTTATAAGACGAGAAATCGATGCAGAGAGTGGGACTGTGATAGGACTCTCCTTCAAAACTAGTCGGATCCTAGGTCATATCGTTCCTTCGTACATGGAAAGCCTTGTTGGCTCAGCCTATTATTATTTAAAATTCCTACTTGTTGTTGATGTTTATTGAATTTGTTATATTTCTAACATGTACATAAGTATCCGTGAATCGAATAAGTAACTAACTAAGCTATTAATGTGATAATAAAAACCTAAATAAAGAGAAACTATATGTATTCCTAATCTAAACATATATACATAAACTTACGCTTTTCACCTGCTACATTATATTCACGTTCATACATCTACACGCACGCGGGTTTTGACATGCACGCACGCTGGCCTTTCTAAAGAACATCACAACAAGATCTGTTGCGGACGGTACCCGGGTGGTGTAAGTACCCGCGGTCGCCCTGGGACAGTATTGCACTGTTGTTTGACGTGCTTTCCATACGTTCTGAGTCAAGCGACTCTGCTGGTGGCACACGCCACCACGCACCCCTGAATGCGTATGTAGGGTGGTAGGTACGAGGAAGACCCACATACAAGATCCAAGTTTTGACAAAAAAAAAATTCTTGAAATATCTTGTTGCACGTGTTTAGGCCATTTTTTACGTTCATATTTACTTAGCTGAAATCTTAAGAGCCATAACTAAAAAAAAATATAATCATTTCAAACCCCTTATTGACATACGGCGATAATAATTACACATTTTAAAACAATTAAAAAGTTCGTAGAACAATAACATCGAAAATTCCGGTTTGGTACTGAAAGTGTACATTGGATAAGCGAATATCTCGTAAACGTGTGGACCGATTTATATTATTCAAACAGATGAAATGGTTCTACATCTAGACCTTTAATTTGACACTAAAATCGTTGAAATATCTCCATAAAACAAAAATCATGTTTTCAAGTTACTTAATTATACGACACTATAAACTCGTAAAAAATTTCTTTAAAACTATCTTCATCAATCATTAAACGTTAACGTTAGGATTCTAATATGACTGCTACCTAAAAGCGAAATAACATAATTAGAACACTTCGTCGTCTTCTTTTCTTGTAAGGATGTGATCACCTCTGGTGTCAGAGTTAGTTATGCCGCCTCTGGGAACCCCTCAGACCTCTGACTTGGCTATTTCAGAATCACATTAACTATATAATAAACATAAAAGTCTACTGTGCTTTCATTGACTTGGAGAAAGCCTATGACAGTGTGTGGAGGGATGAACTGTGGTCGACGCTATCCGGGTACGGTGTGGACTTGGTACGGGTACTGAAATCTCTATATAGGGATTCCAGTGCTTGTGTTAGGATTAATGGGGCGTATACGGACTGGGTTTCCATCTCAAGGGGTGTTAGACAGGGCTGTGTAGCGTCACCGTGGCTGTTCAACTTGTACATGGATAGTTGTCTAATAGGTTTGAAAGAACATGAGTGCGGATTGGGGATGAATGAGTTGCCTGTCAAATGCCTTCTCTATGCAGATGATCAAGTTCTACTTGCATCGTCAGCAGAACAATTGCAAGACATGGTGACTGTGATGAATGAAGCATTTAAGTTAAAAGGGATGTGTATAAATGTGAACAAGACTAAGGTAATGGTGTTTGAAAGAGAAGACGATGTATCGGAGTGTGAAGTGAAAATACATGATAAGAGTGTGGAGCAAGTGAACGAGTTTGTATATCTGGGAAGTATGTTCACAAGGGATGGAAAGATTGAAAAGGATGTGGAAAGGAGAGTGAATGCAGGGAATAAAGTGAATGGTGCTATACATGCGGTTGTGACCAGCAAATCGATGTCTCCGGAAGCTCGACTCGGCGTTCACAACAGTGTGCTGGTGCCTACACTTATGTATGGAAGTAAAGTGAAGGTTGGGTATGGCAAAAAAGACATGAAAGTAGGATTAATGCAGTAGAAATGCGTTCCTTGCGAAGTATGTGTGGTGTAACTTTAAATGATAGATTGAGGAATGAGGTAATAAGACAATGTTGTGGTTTAAAAGAAGATGTAGTGACAAATTGAAAAGAGTATGTTAAGATGGTTTGGTCAAGTTGAGAGAATGAATGAAAGGCGACTAACGAAAGGTATTTACATGGCAGACGTGAATGGAAACGCCGGGAGGGGACGCCCTAGAAAGATACATAGACCTTATAGGTGATGTTCTTCAGAAAGGCCAGGTGCGCAGTACTTATAACCGGCGTGTGTGTATGACTAGATGTATGAATGTGAGTGAAGCAAAAGAAGTATGTAAGGATCGTAGCAGGTGGCGTTCTGTAGTTTCTGCCTACCCCCATGGGAAAAAGACGTGAGTTTATGTATGTATGTATGTATATAATAAACTAATACTCGTAATATTTTCTAACTGGAAACTATCTAATTATAAATAATTAACAATTACGATGCTAGAAACTTGGGTATTGCATGAATCCCGTTATTACCTATGTACTGGCTACCTAGTTTGCTTGCAAATAGGGCTTCTAGGGCGTCTCCAACGGGCGTTTTCAATCACTTCTGCCTTGTAAATACCCTTTGTTAGTTTCCTTTCATTCATCTTCTCAAAATGGTCAAACCATCTGAGCATACCTACTATTTTCAGTTTTAATTAATTGATACATCTTTGTTTAAACCATAACGTTGTCTTACTTCACATAGGTACTTCCTATTCTAAACGAAAATCGTAAAATGGTTTTTTTACTATATGTACAAGGTACAAGTATAATATCTCTGTAAGGAAATGCCTGCCGTTCCTACCGCTAGGTGTAGCAGTAAAAAACTTTAGGGGCTGATCATGCAACAGCTGCATTAAGAATAAGTAGTAGAATATGTAGCTGTTGTAGGTGGTAGGAATCTATATTATGCATTGATGAAATAAAATACAGATTTAATTAACATAACTTTGTATTACATAATGTTCTTTCAAATTTGCATCATAATGAATTGGCAGAGCTTCTAAGATTCCAACCATAGCTCATAGCTACTCCGAACGCTTGAAATAGCATGAAGAGCATTTGTACCTAAACGGTTGTGAATAAGTAGTTTTAACGTCGTATTAATAATATTCCCCCGATTCATTCGTTGGATGTCACTATTGCACAAAGAGACGTATAGCTTGCCGTGGGCTTTGAAGAAAACACGTCTGCAGTCTTGTAGACGGTGGTGCAATCGATCGGAATGGCTTGTCTTCTCTTACTGGCAATGCTGGCTTATATTGTTGCGGTGTCGACAAAGGCTTTTGGCTAGTACCAGGAATATTTTACTCGTCATCTCCTGTTGGTAAAAGAAGTTGATATAGAACAAAATACAAAGATTCTGAAACTAAATACAACATTGTCGGTCGTCCAGTGATAATGGACTTTTCCATTAGGAATTTCTTAGTAGCAACCCGGAGTCTCACTCTGTGTGCTGTGCACGGCAATAGTCCCGCTTCTTACTACATGCGACCTCATGGAATTAAGCGGATGAAGCGCATTTTGCATAATTGTATGAATCTATAAAATAAACTTACTTTTTTGCTTCTTTATGAAGTTCACCATGATGATGAACTGAGTGAAGCAAGTTCTTTATGGATTCGTTAATTCTTAAATCACTGAACCGTCGTACATAACAGATTTTCGTATAAAACTGGTAAATTTAAATAATTATTTGAAATGACAACAAACAACAATAGACGTTTACACCTTAGGGTCTGCTCACACCGAGAAGCAATGCGGTAGTACATATAACCGCGCGGCATTTAAAATAAAAAAAAAGTGATGAAATCCTCCAACCGGTGGATACATTATTGCAATCTATTTATTCATATATTAATTTAATAACATACATGATATTATTATGCGTAAAATGTAAATGATTATGTGGACAATCCTGGTGAGTAATAATGGAGGTATATTTATTATGTCTAGCTATCTGGGCATGATTGCTGACTGGCTGTGTTGTATAGAATCGTTGCTCCATTATTTCAGCTAGAATATTGAAGCAATGATGGTTGCCTGTGTGTAAGTGTTAAATGTTTGTGTGTATAAATGTTGTCCGTTGTTATTGTGTTACACATATCTATGTAATTTCCCTGTAACCAAATACTTGTAATTGTACTGTATTGATGGAAAAGAGTGTGCATGGAGTTTCTTGCACGTTCTTCTCCAAAAAGACCTACTGACCCTTGCGAATGTGCAACTAGATTCATCTTTTGTTTGACTATTAAAAAATGCCTATAAATGTTTTAGTTGAAATAAAGTATTTTGATAAGTTTATATTGTTACTGTTATATTTTTGTAATTTGAAGGACACCTTCAAACATTAAGTGACACTATTAATATAATATTTATTATGGTTAAGTTATTCTGTGGGCCCTATTGCCTTTAATAAATAAATTAATAATTAAGTATAACAAGGTATTTAACGTTTCGGTGTGGACGTGCAAAATACCTATTTTTACCAATCACTGAGTTCGGAAAGTTCGTCGGAAGAATTTCGCTTCTACACGCGTTTGCATCAGTGTGCTAACGGTTTTATATTTTTGTAATTTGAAAGATACCTTCAAACATTAAGTGACAACTGTCAAACGTCATGTACGGGACCGTTCGAAAGCGAATAATTTATCATAAATTAAAACTACACTAAACTGAAATTTTTAATGACTTATTAAAAAAAGAATTAATAAAAATGTTAAATATGTTTTAACATGTGTTTATAACAAATAATTTTTCAGTTTTGGTCTCCCGTTCCCCGTTTCCCGGTCCCGAAAGTTACCCGTTTTTATCTTTTATTTTCAGAACGCACCATTCACTACAAACCAATCCAAACGCTATTGGATTCTCGGCCTTAATTAACCATCGTTCAATTACTACTTCCGAGTTGTCGCAAGACGTTTTTTTGAACTCGTGCTACCAAAATAACTTGACGCAGCATCGAGTACGTTAACGTCTGGTGAAAACGTCACGATGACGATACGAATACGTTTGAAACTTGTGCTATCAAACTTTTTGGAACCATATGAAAAGTACCAGCTTTTAAATAAAAAAAGTAATCATCAAAATCGGTTAATAATTGGCGAAGTAATCGCTTAACAAACAAAAATAACAGTCAAATTGAGAACCTCCTCCTATTTTAAGACGGTTGATTAAACCTGTTTTGTATACAAAACTTTCTTATTTAGTATTCACCATTCGTACTTCCGTCATCCTCAAAAGGTAGGAAAAATAACATACTGAATTTCAACCACTTCTTACGATAAAGATAGCGGGTCCTACGATTTTGTCTCACAATTTCCCTCTATTGAATAATATTTTATGTAAAGGGTTCCCGTTTTGATTTTTGTTTACCCAAAAAAACCCTTCCGAAGATTCAATTTCGGGGTCATGGGTCGAAAAGTGATATGTCGTCGTCGCTTGCCCGGACCGGACCTAAAATGGTCGGCGAAATGCAAAGGTTCAACAGTAAATAAGGGATGAAAACTTTGTTATGAACAGAAAAAAATTGTATCCAATTTACCTAATTTGTTTGCCAGAAAAAAAAACACGCCTCTTAAGAAGACATGTCTGAGTTTTATGTCAACAAATTGGCAAGTGCATACCGTGAGAGGCCGTGCTCGCCAGTATGTTAGAGCCTCTAATATAATCAATCCTTGTTATCATTTCCGCAAATTCTGATTACATCCATATGCATTTCTCCCAACCGCCTATAGCGTCCCCGTAAGTTATGTTTCTTTCATCTATTGGAACGGCTAGGGCTGCACAGGGCAGGCTGCGCAGGCCGCTAACTGATAGGTAGTTTCTTAGGTAGATGATAAGTGTAACAGCTGGACAAGTTAATACATATATTACAGTAGAAACAAATCCACAGCTAGGTCGCGAGGAAATAAGGTCACTGTTCTGTTCCGAGCACTATCACACACTGTATATATAGGTAGGAAGGGTACCGTCCTTAAGTAGCACGTGGCAAACGTGGGGACCTGTTCAGCGCAAGCTCAGCAGTAGGCCGGACTGTAACGGCTAGGGGTGCACAGGGTAGGCTGCGCAGGCCGCTATGTCCTTGGGTAGCGCACCGGCTTGCACGGCGGTAGGCCGCAGGTAGGCAGGCGAAGACCTGGGCAGCGTGCGTACGCAGCGTGTAGACAGCTTGCAGCGTGCAGCAGTTGGCTTGGGTCTTGCCCTTAGCCCGTTCGGTGCATCCCTAGGTCGGGGCACACATAGTCCTGAGGGTCAGGGAATAGCTTCCATCAGCTAAGCAAGCGGGATCGAAAATGAGCGTAAAGCGTCCCCGGAAAACCAGTGTTGTACCGCGTTTTTAGTGATGTGGTTAGGACTTACTAATTGTGATATTTTAGCATCCACCTAGGTTCCCCGACATACTGGCCAACAGATTTTAACAAAATCCCGGATCTCCTTGACTTCTGAAAGGACTACCAAGGTACTACCTCAAGCCTGAATCCTGCTACGACAGCTCGTCGGAGCATACCCCAGTTATATTAACAATAAACACTATGTTGATAGAACCCGAGACCGTCAATATGCTTACGTCCAAACACACCGACTGGGAATCCCTCAGGAATTACATTGACAACAACATTCAACTGAATATACCATTGAAAACTCCAGATGACGTAGAAGAGGCAACAAAATACATAACAACACTTATTTAGGAAGCTTGTTGGATCAATACCTCAGAGAAACAAATAAAAGATCGGCATTGTAACTATCTACTAGACATTAAAAATGCTCTACTCGATAAACGCCGACTTCGAAGAATTTGGAATCAAAGTAGGCTACCAGCGGATAAAACTGTATTTAATAAAGCCGCCGGAAACCTGAAAGAACTCCTACACAATTGGAACAATAAGACATTGGAAGACCAACTGGAGTCTTTAACAGCCACTGCATCAACGAACTATTAATTGTAGAAATTCACTAAAAACTATAACAGGCCTCATAATGCTAGGCCTCCTCTTAAAACCGCATCAGGATGGGCGCGAACATCCCAGGAAAAGGTAGACGCATTTGCACGGCACCTCGAAAAAGTTTTCACACCAAACCCAGCCATAGACATGGAAAATGAGGAACTAGTTGATAGCGTCCTATAACAAGAATTTCAAATGTCGCCACCCCTGCGCCCTATTACAGTACGCGAAGTCTGGCGGGTTATCACAAAGCTTCATGATAAGAAAGCTCCCGGGTACTATCTCCTCACCAAAGAAATACTGAAACAACTACCCAAAAAAGCCATTGTGTTTCTTACATCACTCTTTAATGCCATTTTAAGAATCCAATACTTTCCGCTGGCATGGAAGGTATCCCAAATCATAATAATACACAAGATGGGTAAACCTCCTAACGAAGTATCTTCATACAGACCCATAAGCCTTCTGCCAATTCTTTCCAAAGTCTTTGAGCTACTGATGTACAGGATATTACCGATTCTTAATAATGAGAAAATTATTCCCGACCACCAATTTGACTTTAGACAGGAGCATACTACTACTGAACAGGTCAATCGGGTTTATAACAAGATAAAGAAAAGCCTAGACGAAAAGCTATACTGCTCCTCAGTGTTTCTGGACATCCAACAGGCCTTCGATAGGGTTTGGCATAAGGGTCTGTTATACAAGCTGAAAATCAATCTTCTCCACCAGTACTACTCACTAATGAAATCCTATTTGTCGGAAAGAATATTTCAAGTAAAAGAAGCAGATGTGACATCGCAATTCTGTAATATAACTGCTGGAGTACCGCAAGGGTCGGTATTGGGACAGGTTTTGTACACATTGTACACTGCTGATCTCCCGCAAGCTGATGAGATTAGTAAAGCAACATATGCTGATGACACCGCAATACTGGCGAGCCACACAGATCCCGTTATGGCCTCTCACATGCTGCATGGGAGTCTCGACAATATAACCACATGGCCACAAAGGTGGCGGATAAAGACTAGCGCAAGCAAATCGGTTCACGTCACATTTACGTTGCGAAAAGGTGACTGTCCACCTATACATCTCGAGAATTTCACACTATCTCACCACGACAGTGTAAAATACCTAAGGTTACATCTCGACCGACGTTTGACGTGGAAGAAACATCTTAACATCTGACCAAGAGACACGAACTTAATATCCGTTACAAGAACTTACACTGGATCATGGGACGGAACAGCAAACTGAGTACCGACATCAAACTTTTAATATATAAAGTGATCTTGAAGCCAATGTGGCTTATGGCATTCAACTTTGGGGCAGTGCCTGTAACTCTAGCATTAACATCATACAGAGAATGCAGAATGCTATTTTGAGGTTAGTGGCGTTCTCTGATTTGTGACGAACGCTGAAATACACAATGAGTTTTCAATGAGTACCGTCATGGACGAGATCAAGAACATCACAAAAAGATACCAGGAATGACTGGAAAGGCACCCTAATGATCTGGCTGCCGCACTGAACACAAGAAGTTACAGAAAAAGACTCAAAAGGAAAGACTTTGTGTAGTCCACCCACACCTGTGTGGACGTAAACACGAATACGGAGTAGATGGCTCGCTGGAGTCACGCTCTTCCCGCAAATGTGTACCTTCAACTCATCCGCTAAAAGGAAAAAAATAAAGAAAACCTCGGTTCCCCCCTTCCGACGTTACGCCTTTGGGTTCATTAAGAAGGAGAAGTTATTCAGTCATTGCAGTCTACCTACATATTAGTTAAATCTTATATAGGTAGACTGCAATGACTGATAAAGGCCACTGCTGATAGATACATACATACTACTTAGATGTAATTAATAAACTATTTTACATACCATAAAATTACACCTGTATCCTACGAGAGATTGGGCCGATATGCTCAACATTTTACCAGTCATCAAACTATTTAAATCTCCACAAATAGCTTCGAATTCTTTCTGCACAGCCATTTGAGTTTTAATCAACAAAGTTTCTCTGTTCAACACTCGAACATGTTTTTGAACTAAAGAGATAAGTTTCTGAACAATATTATCAAAGGTTCTTCCAGTCGAGCGCGCTTTAAGTCAGGCTAAAGAAATTACGATTCATTCAAATGGAACCGCTTCTGATGTTGCAAAAAGTCAAAAGTACGCTTCAGTAAAGGATTTTAAATTCAAGATGAAGTTTAGATTAAATTTTATTGGATTTCTGAGAACAGATTCGGATTCCATCAATATTGCCTAAATCTCTTTCCTCTTATAGATAAAACCGTGGTCCGTGTTGATGCCACAATTAATGTATGGGTATAAGCACTGGTTGTCATTTATCCGGGTACAACTATGATGTTATTATAGTATGAGAGAGATACGGAGCTATATTGATCGAATAGCACTATTCCTTTTTCACAACTGAATCATGGTGGCATTAAGGCCTAGTTAGTAATGAGTGTGCACAATTTAATCCATCTTTTCTTCCACAAAATTCATAGAAGCCAAAAGTGGCGACCACCACAATATCATGGTACAATGATTCAACTGTCTTGGAATGATCCTGCAAACGAAATGTTTCGTCTATGTCTGATCTACCCAGAAATATAAATTGAATATTATTTACCATTTCGCCTTTCTCAGAAGCAGACCTTTATCTAGATTTGCCCGGCAACTAATAGAAGCTCGCCATCTATTTCCAGCAGATAATCCCTTCGGGGAAAAATTACTTGTATCTATTTATTTATTATTACGGCACTCCAACGAATTGTTCACAATAACACTGAAATTGACATAGTTTAAAAAGTTATACAGAATTAAGGAATCCAATTAGGAATTAAGCTAACCGAGTCTGGAAGCCAGGAACAATTCACGCTAGCTAATTAGACTCCAACTTACTCTAACAAGTATTCTGTTGTTTAGTGAGGTGCGGTGTCTAACTAGACTTGTAAGGCTCTTCCTGGATTCACGAAGTGCGGTCTCTATCTAGGCTTATAATAATAGTTATTTAACGCTTTTAACAAATATATACTAGACCGATGACAACATTCCACCTTCTTAAACATCTTAGCGACTAATTTGAAAGTTTAGTGATTACTGTGAATTCCGCAAGGTATTCCTGAGTATTTTGGAAAAATTTAAGAAATATTGTTTGACTTTTCTCGCAGTTATTTCTTTCTCCTTAATTTTTTTTCTTTGTTTTTAATTTTTTCTCTCTTGCCTTTTATGCGCCATGTTATCATCAATTTTCTTTCGAATATTCTGCTAACTATGATCTTAAACAAACAAAGTGTATTTGACCTTTTCATGTCTTAAACAAGTTTGTTTAAGACATGAAAAGCTCATTAAGTAATTTATACTGTGTTAATCATCATCGAGTGGTAAATTTTACCAGAAGGGATAAAAGTTAAGAGGCAAGTCTTGCTAACCCAATGCACTAGTTCTTTATCTTAACATCAATACGCTTAACCTTTTCTCTTCAAATCAGTGGAATGAGAGTCTACCAGGGTGAACTGTTCACACCTGCGTACCCCTTTAGAACGTACCAGTGTGATGTTATGTTATGAAATGTTGTAAACAATAAACAGACATGCGATTGCAGACATCCCGAGTGATTTGCCGTCATTTATTGAAGAGTTCTGATATATATCTTCGAAGTTTTTCATCAGATCTTGATAAATGGGACCACATGACAAGCACCAGCTTTCGAATAAAAAAAGAATCATCAAAATCGGTTCACCCAATAAAAAGTTCTGAGGTAACACACAAAAAAATACAGTCGAATTGAAAACCTCAAAAAAAGATTTGAAGAAAAAAACAGCAATTTCTTAAACATTTAATGTAAATCAAGTGTCTTATTTAAATGCCTACGTAAATCGTCAATAGTTGTTGTTTTGACCTCCACACTCACAATGGCCGATGATGCTGTTCTCATCCGGGTGCACACACACACATTTATTCATAGCATCAGCCATCCATCCATCACAATGGGCGTTGTAGGTACAGTATCGAACTTCTGAAAAGAACGGGTATTTGAATTATAATCATAGATCAATATTTTTAAGGTCAGCCGAAAGACATCCACTGCTGGACATAGGCCTCCCCCAAGCGTCACCACATTGTCCGGTCCCGTGCGTCTCGTAACCAACGGATTCCCGCAACCTTCACCAGGTCATCAGTCCACCTGGTGGGAGGCGAAGGCCTGTTGGAAGCAACGCAACGTCTTCCGGTTCGCGCTCGCCAATCCAGAACCTTTTTGCCCCATCGGCCATCCGTTCTGCGAGCAATGTGCCCTCGCCACTGCCTCTTCAGTGTGGCAATTCTTCGGGATATTTCGGTAACCCTGGTTCTCTTGTGGATCTCTACATTATTTTTTACGTGGTGAAGACCGAGAGTTTGTCGACCAGGATGGCGTACCTTATACTCAGAATATCTGCAAGATATTGGCTGAAGGTCATACAGGTCTACGCCCTGACCTCGGCACACCCCGACGACGAGGTAGATCCCATGTATGAGGATAACTCTAGAGCCATGCATGCTTTCAAAACTCACTTCACCGTTGTCATGGGGGACTTCAACGCGAAACTGCGCTAACGAGATGAGGATGAGCTGCAAGTGTGGCAATTTGGAGTTGGACGTCGGAAACACTGGGGTTACCTACTGGCCAGTTTTATGGAGAAGGAGGGCCTCTACATGATAAACTCCTTCTTCAGAAAACATGAGCACAGGAACTGGACCTGGCAAAGTCCCGATGGTGCAACTAAAAACGAGATCGACTTCATCATGTCATACAAGAAGCAAATGTTCAATGATGTCTCTGTGATCAATTCGGTGAAAACCGGGCGCGATCACCGCTTGGTCGAAAAGGTCTCAACTGATGAATTCCACGCTCCGTCCAGCACAGATCCAGGTCCAAAACCCCGAGACCTTCCAGGTCGAACTCTAGAATCGTTTCGAGTGCCTGGGGAGCTCCGTGGACGAATACAGTGATGTGTTCGTGGAAGCTGTCCATACAGTTGGTTCTAAGATTTTCAAGACCCGCCGTACAGATAGGAACAAAAAGCTATCTGATCCTACTGTCAAGCTCATGAAGGAGAGGCGCGAGATGATCCTGCAGTCTTCAGAAGATGCGTTGAAATACCGGCAGCTAAATGGACGGATCTCAAAATCCTTGAAAATCGACCTCCGCCGCTTTAATACCAAAATTATTAAAGACGCGATTGAGCGGAATAAGGGATCCAAGGCCTTTGCAAGAGATCTGTCTATTGGGCAGAGCTAGCTCACGAAACTGAAGACCGATGATGGCAGGATCGTGTCCGCCAAACCGGAGCTTCTGAGGGAGATCGAGAGATTCTATGGGCAGTTGTACACGTCAACCAGTAAACCCGTCTCGAATCTAGTGAATGACCCTAGAGCTAGATAGACCCGTCACTATACAAGAAGACATTCCGGACGTCAATAATGACATGATTAATTTCGTTGCGGGATCCAAGACAGTTAAATTCATTCACCGGGACTTCGTCGAGCTTCATTGCCTCGGCGCTATTCTAGTGGTCGCCACTTTTTATTCTGACTTTCAGGAGTTGCAGTAGTTTGGGAATAGTGCGGTGGGATTGTCCAAAAAAAAACCCGGACGTCAGCCTGTATGAGATTAGGATGGCTCTAAAACAGCTTAAGAAAAACAAGGCACCGGGTGATGATGGCATTACGGCCGAACTCTTGAAGGCGGGTGGAAAACCAGTACTTAAGCCCCTTCAGAAGCTGTTTGATTCCGTCATACTCAGGGGGAAAACGTCACAGGCATGGTGCAGGGGTGTGGTGGTACCCTTCTTCAAGAAGGGTGACAATGCCCTACTGAAGAACTATAGACCCATCTCACTTCTTAGCCATGTCTACAAGCTGTTTTCAAGAGTCATCACGAATCGTCTCGCGCGCAGGTTTGACGATTTCCAGCCTCCCGAACAAGTCGGATTCCGTAAAGGCTTTAGCACCGTAGACCACATACATACGCTGCGGCAGGTTATACAGAAGACCGAAGAGTACAACCTGCGTCTCTGTTTAGCGTTTGTGGACTAAGCCTTCGATTCGATCGTGATTTGGGCTGTACTGCAGTCTCTCCAAATTGACTAACGGTATATCGAATTGTTGAAGTGTTTATACAAAAACGCCACCATGTCAGTTCGACTTCAGGGTCAGACCTCGGAACCCGTCCTTCTGCAGCGAGGTGTGAGACAGGGAGACCACATCTTTTACATAGCCAAGCATACACAGCTTAATATAATAGATTAAGAATATGAAAAGTATATAATAAAAATTAATTGAAAGAAGATTATTTCCAAGAAGGATAAGGCAGTTGTTTATATAGAGTAGTAACATTTCACCAGTTATGGTCAATTCACATGTAATGGGAGCGATCCTATCAACAGGGCACAAGTCTAGGTCTCGAGCTGTTACTAAGTTTCTCAGGGTGGTAAATCCAATACCTAAAATTTTGCCCGAACCAAAAACGAACCGAGGACCTCATGCTCCATAGTAGCGTTGACGATTTTTTAGGGTTCCGTAGCCAAATGGCAAAAAACGGAACCCTTATGGATTCGTCATGTCTGTCTGTCCGTTCGTATGTCACAGCCACTTTTTTCCGAAACTATGCTGTTGAAACTTGGTAAGTAGATGTATTCTGTGGACTGCATTAAGATTTTCACACAAGAATAAAAAAATACAAAAAAAAAGATAGGTCTTCACAAATGATATTGAGGTTTCTAGTATATTTTTTTTCTAAACTGTATATTTTGCACGAACGACACTTCCAAAGTGGTAAAATCTGTCCCCCCCCCTGTAACTTCTAAAATAAGAGAATGATAAAACTAAAAAAAAAATATGATGTACATTACCATGTAAACTTCCACCGAAAATTGGTTTGAACGAGATGTAGTTTTTTTTAATACCTCATAAACGTAAACCGCAATTTACCAAGTACGGAACCCTTCGTGCGCGAGTCCGACTCCCACTTGGCCGGTTTTTTTTTATTTAGACCAATGGGGCAGTCACCAACGAGAGGCTTAAAGGTACGAGCGCGCATGACCAATATTTTTGCTTCATCATTTTACGGCCAAAACCGGATATAGTCGATAGATTTGGTTAATCTGATTACAAAAATACTGATTTCAAACATTTTCAAGGTCACGTCTGACCTGACCGCATTTTGAAAAAAATTACTAATACAAAACTACAATACATAATACAAAATATATCGAAGTGTTTCATAGCAATCTGTCTGATTTTTTAGAATGTAACTGAACTGATTACAGAATTTTCAGACACCAATAGTGTTACCAAGTTCCCAGGAGACCATTTGAGCACATTAAAAATAAGGCAAAAAAGACTTAAAAATCGTCTGAAATCGTGTTTTCAAGTAAACATTAGTTAGTTGATGAGAATAAATAATTTTTCAGAATAAAGTGTGAGCATTCTATGTGTGGAAACCATTTTGAAGCGACTCCGAAACGTTCTTTTCGTACGAAAAGAACGTTTAAAATATCTGAAAATAACCTTTTGGTAATCTCAGCAACCGTAAAAAGGATTTTTACTTAAATTGGACCAAAAAAATGGAAAAAATAGACAGTTCGGTTAAATTTTTTAACCTTTTTGTAATTGCACTCAGGCCACGTATAACGCGGCAAATGACTGAAAACTTACTTTTTCGTAACAAAATTACGAGACCCATGTAGTTTCATTTTAATATCAGACATATTGTAATAAAACCGTCTGTTTTATTTTTTATATAGCTGAAATACTCCCAGAACATAGGTAGGCAGGTACTCATAACCGGCGTGCGTATATGACTAGATGTATGAACTATGCGGAAAAGGCGTGAGTTTATGTATGAATGTAGGTAAGCGATTTGATTCCAATTACCTGAATCATCTCCTTGTCTCATCATACTCGCAGACCCAGGGTAATTCATCCCTTGCCTTTGTAATGCTGCCAATGCATCTGAAAGTATAGAATAGAATATATTTTATTGTGCACCAAAATAAAGTTCATCTCTAGTAAATCGCTTTCTTCATTATTTTTGTTTTCTTTTTTTCTATATTTTTGTTTTATATCTGTCATTTATTCTACACTAGCTTCTGCCAGGCTTCGTCTGCCTGAAAATTGTTTTCTTATCCCAAGGAAGCATTATACCGGGATGAAAAGTAGACTATGTGCTATTCCAAACTATAACATATCTCTGTGCTTTGGCATTTCATCCAGATCCAATCAACCGTTCTGGCGTGATTGAGTAACAAACATACATCCATCCAAACTTTCATATTTATAGCATAAGTAAGAAGTAAGATTTTTGTTTGTATTATGTGTGTGTCTTAGTGTCTTATCCTTCTTATCGCCAACTGGTATTAAAATATTGTGCAAAACTGTCTTTAAAAGCTGCTGGCAGAAATAAGATATAATAATTGCATGTAATTTCTTTAACGAAATAATAACTTTTTAGTAGGTTCGGTCACAATGTGCTTACATCTTAATATATATAAATCTCGTGTCACAATGTTTGTCCTCAATGGACTCCTAAACCACTTAACCGATTATAATAAAATTCGCACACCATGTGCAGTTCGATCCAACTTGAGAGATAGGGTAGGGTAGGGTAGGTAGGGTAGGTAGGGTAGGGTAGGTAGGGTAGGGTAGGGTAGGTAGGGTAGGTAGGGTAGGTAGGGTAGGTAGGGTAGGTAGGGTAGGGTAGGGTAGGTAGGGTAGATAGGGTAGATAGGGTAGGGTAGGGTAGGTAGGGTAGGTAGGGTAGGTAGGGTAGGTAGGGTAGGTAGGGTAGGTAGGGTAGGTAGGGTAGGTAGGGTAGGTAGGGTAGGTAGGGTAGGTAGGGTAGGTAGGGTAGGTAGGGTAGGTAGGGTAGGTAGGGTAGGTAGGGTAGGTAGGGTAGGGTAGGGTAGGGTAGGGTAGGGTAGGGTAGGTAGGGTAGGTAGTTAGGGTAGGGTAGGTAGGGTAGGTAGGGTAGGTAGGGTAGGTAGGGTAGGGTAGGGTAGGGTAGGGTAGGTAGGGTAGGGTAGGGTAGGGAGGGTAGGTAGGGTAGGTAGGGTAGGGTTGTTAGGGTAGGGTAGGTAGGGTAGATGAATGTTTGGTGTTTTTATGGCAAAACAAAGTTTGCCGGGTCAGCTAGTGTAATTATATAAATCCGATACTAAGCTCAATGACTGCTATTAGATCGTTTTATTGCAACGGGTCAAAGCACACTGAGAAAGAGTCGGAGCGAAACAACGCGTCAATCTTAAAATTTACATAGCATATTAACCAAAACGCAAATCACACATTCAAGATAAAAAAGGCGCGCGTCCGAATGGGTGCAGAAAGTTCCGATTGGTGCTCGCGCAATCGCGCATCACAAAGTACGCATCAACTTTAATCAAAGCGACAAACAGTCAACTGTCGACTGCATGTCCCAAACTACTACATCAGGCGTATATTATATTCCCCAATGTTAACGAGGTACTGACCCGATCCAATGTTGGACCTTCCTTTGGACAGTTTTGTTTGCAAAATATTTTTGATTTACATATCCTATGTAAATTAAGAAGAAATTCTAACCATACATTTTACCCGTATTAAAATATTTTCAAACATCCAAGTCGTTTTGGAGAAGTATGCAAAAGAAGCGAAAAAATAACATGTTGTTAACTATTTTTTTAAAGAAATAGTCATACGAAAAAATCATGTTTCACAAATAATTTACATAAATCAATAATACCTAAATATTTTTTTCAAACCTTTTAACCTAGCCGTTACTAAGGAGTATGCTTTAGAAAGTAACCATGTTACGACACTAAAGCGGAGTAAGAGCTTTAAGTACGTGAGAAGACGAGTGAATATGCGCTCACATCCTACAGGATTATACGCGATTAGACGCGTCGTTTCGCTTCAAATCTAAATCAGTGGCCCAGACTGACAATATACCTGAATCTCCTGTATACGTTCGTCTCATTATTGGTGGAGAGTAGCCCATCCCCTGCATTTGAAAGTGTTGTTGTTCATCTGAAAGTTAATTTGGTGTTGTGATTTTAATATCTTCTCTTAGCACTATCTACGTTTATATTATGTCTATGGATTCCTGTAAAACATTATTAAAAACAAAACATTGTGTCATTCCCTCTGGGGATGATGCTTGCATGTTTTTCCCTACTTTAGTAAAAAGTCCATTAAAACATTTTAACTGTTGCAGAAGCTAGTGATTTACAGTGTGCTATTTATGTCCGTTGGTTGCTTTCTGAATCATTAAAAGCACAGGCATGGTGTGGGCCATCCCTTGCGTTTGTAATAGTAACGAAAAGTCGAAATCAAATTATTTAATTATTTTAAATGAAATAATTGAAAGTAATCAAAATTCTAGACGAAGTGTTTTATATAAATTGTTTGTCGAAAATGAAAATATATTTGTAACTGATGAACTTAAACAAAATAAGGACAAAAGAAGGGTAAGTTCGCCAAAATATAAAAAAATAAATATTAAAAAAAATCAAAATGCCCGCTGCTTAAATAAATCATGTTGTGCAGTCGGAGGATACATCTGGTTTTGGTCAGCCAGCTCGCAAATATATATCCTCCGATTGCACAGCATGATTTTCTTCTTGTTTATGTCTATTTCGTTCGCTTTTTAAGCAGTCGGTTTTTTTTATTTTTTATTTACATCTTTTTTTTTATAATTTTGTACATTTAAACATATAAATAAGTATTATATATTTTTGAAATCACCTCTTAAAACCCTTTATTTTGATACCCCACACTATGGGTTTAGAAGAAAAAAAAATGTTTTTTTCCCCACAAAATGGCACCCAAACGCCGCCATTTTTTGTTTAAGAATTTTAATGGAGCTAGTGACACTCGCAGGGTTAAGACGAATTGATTGACGTAAGAATCATCAAAATCTGCCAACGCGTTTGGTGTCGCCAAGTAGGAAAAAAAAATCATACATAAATAATTATATACACACGTACATAGACTGATAAACACATTACCCTCCTTCGGTAGTCGGGTTCAAAAAGTCATATCATCTCATAATATCAAGAAGGTATACCTATATAAAAAAACAAGTTATATTTTTTAGATTTTAATAGTTTCTTTTTTCTAAATACATGAACAAATTAAAAGTAATAAGCGACTTTCTCACGTCTCGTCAATAATTTTCTCTCGACATTCACATTGTCCGATGATACTGTCATCATATGGGAACACACATTCGCAAGGAGGGTCGTCCTCATCCGAGCATTGATATTTGACGGTGCAGTATTGAGCTGAAAACAAATAGTTAATTCTATTATTGTACTCAGTTTAATAGTACTAAATAGTAGTTCATATATGATAAGCGTATATATTTATTCTTAAGTGTATATCGCGTGTAAGATTTGGTAAACTTAGTTAAAGTCTATACGCAGAAAAAGTGCAAGAAGCTATTACTTTTTATTAATTGCGTCCGATTTTGAGCTCTGGGCGACCACCAGTTTAGTAGAAATAGGTACACAGGGAAGTCCAAAAGCTCGCGATTTTTTTTCCTAAGGTAGATTGTATTAAGAAAATATTTCACTAACTTTTGGACGTCTATTATATAATTCGTATCATGACATGAATTAGGAATCAAAATACTCGTAGCAAATAAGCAAATAATGTTTATATCATAAAAATCTACTGCATCTCATATAAAAGTAGCATATTCTTTGTCATGCATAAAAGGTGCTTTAAATCCCTGATAACGAAGGGTCTAGTCAAGTGGCATTCTATCAATCAAAGCGTCGCGAAAGCGATTGGAAAAAAGTCAAAAATCTATAGCAATGCCAAGCGCTACCGAAATGTCACGAGACCAATCCCTTACATTTTGACATTTCAACCATCGTCTTCGTAATAAAATGACACTGTCTAGAGCCTCCAGTTTGGATATAATCGTTGTTACATACCTTATATTGTTGTTAAATTAAATGTCTATCACTTTTTTCAACAACATACCAAATCAAGTTTAAAAAAGAATGATTGCCCTAAACACTATTGCATTAATTTACAAATAAACTTATCTGAGTAGAAAAACTTAACAATTACGTTGTGTGTTTTCCGATATCTACAACCTCGGGGTCTTTCGAGTCAAGAGTGAATAGGCTACTTTTAGGCAAGCGTGCTACACCGTCAACCACATCATCGCTTACCATCAGTTGAGAAAGTGGTTAAGCTTGAGCCTTAAAAAAAAAAACATCTACCAATACAGTGCTCAAATTAATTCTCTTTAGTCAAAGAAATTGGGCAAATAAAATCATCCGGGCGATCATAACGACACAAGAAGACATAAAAAAATAAGAAAAAAATCAAAATCTCTTTAAGCGTATAAATTCTTAACATATCAATCGTTTTGAGAAACTGGTACGCGTGACTTGCTTCATCTTTATCTGCCTGCCTTTTTCCCATGGTACTAGGGGTCGGCGCAACAAGTTTTCTTCTTCCATACCATCCTGTCAACCGTTATGCTACCACTGACTCCCTTTTCATTCACATAGTTCATCCATCTTTTCTTTGGCCTGCCCCTCCCTCCCCATCCATCTATATATATTCATAACTCGCGTGTGACCCGCTTATGTTATGCAAAGTACCTAATTTCTATTTACTAAATGACGAATTAAGACGAAACACAAATTAACCTACCGTTTTCAGACTCCACTATCACCACGACAGCTAAAACAAAAACCACAGTCAGTAAGAAGTGTAAGAACTTCATGATAATGTCACTAAAGGTAAAACGCTAGTTCAGAAGTTTTCTTCGTGATATTATATACCAGAACGATTTACCAAGAAAATTGATTATTATCGCATTTTGCGAATCATTTGAAATCAATGTAAAATCACAAACAAACAAATGTTGTGTATTGTGCCACTACAACAATAGGCAGTGGTTCTGGTAATTGGTAATTTCATATCTTGAATTTAGGAATTCTCTGTTTTTCATATAAAGATAGACTATCCGCAGGTATTTGGTGCCTCAATATTGCCGCCCGCTACTTCGCCCGTGTGGAATTAGTACTACCCCCAACATCTTTTGAATGCTCGCTGATGTATGACTGTAAAGTTTAAAATACTATATAGCAAATAGTTACTAGACTGATTACAATCTTAGCGCATAGTAAAAGAAGTTTCTTACCGTAAGTTCCTCAAAAACTTGGAAAAAATGTATCAAATATTATTTCTTCCGGTTGATTTTTGTTTCTTTCATTTTTATTCCATCTTGCTTCTACCTTAAATTCCTCATATTATCATCAATTTTCTAAATATTCTGCTTACTAGGAACGACCCAAGTCTATTTTACCTTTCTATGTTCTAAACATGATGATGATGATATCCTATACAAACTTAATTTCTTAGGCCCACTTGCTCGTAAAACTCTATACAGAGTTAGTTGCTAACATGAGTTTAGCTCCTGGTGAACCTTAGGTTATTTATACTTTATTTTTAACCCCGAAGGAAAAAGAGGGGTGTTATAAGTGTGACGTGTGTACCTGTGTTTGTGTATTTGTCTGTGGCATCGATTGAGTTTTTTTTTGTTTGAAAGGCAACTTTATCGTGAGTGTTTTTAGTTATGTTTGGTGAAAATTGGTTCAGCCGTTCAAAAGTTATAGGCATTTTACTGTTTGAATCGAGGTTTTACTAGAATTTCTTAATGGGCGCACGGTGCTGGATTGGTTCTTAACGCAAATAAAACTAAAATCACCCATGTCCATTTTAGCCATATAAAACAAATTACTTCTGTTGAGATAATCGCACATAATCGCAGCTGTCTTCACTCTGCTTCTTCAAATGCATGTCAATGTGAGGCAATAGGTCAAGTAACACACCACACGTATCTAGGTTTAATTGTAGACAATTGTTTCAACTGGGCCTTTCACGTACACTCATTCTGTGATAAACTGCGGGCCATATAGGTCAAATTCTACATATTAAAAACTAAAGTAACTTTAAAAAGCCTGCATCTCATGTACATTGCTTTAGTGGAGTCAATTATAGCATACGGAATCACGAGTTATGGGCGAACATTTAAATCGTATATTGAAAGTATTAGCAAAACACAAATTAGACTTGTAAAACTAATAGTATCCACAAAAATAAAATATCAATAGCAATAAAACGTCACGGATATTTTCAAATACTGAAAAATACTGCCAGTACATACTAGACTTAACATGGTCCTCTTATTAGAACAATTTAAAAATAAAACCATTCAAATACACATATCGCATAAAATAATCACCAGAAGAATCACAAATAATCAATTGATATATCTCATTTTTTGCACGTTTTTGCAGTTTGTGTTACAATACAAATTTAAACAATCAAGCGGCATGTCTCTGAAATTTAAAACCATGCCATCTATTGGCATCAATTTTAAATGATCCGTTCAAATGATCTTTGAAATGTGAATCAAGAACCCAATATTTAAATTATTCCTTAAATTTGTGCTTAGGAGAGTTCATTAATTATTAAACAAGAACATACAATTTTTATGTTTAATTCCAGAAAATGTTGATCTTACACACAATTCAATAACAAATCGGTGCATATCGCGCCATCTAGTCATATTTTTGAACCAAATTTTCTTTCTTAGTTCTGGAACCCCGTGCTAATATTAAGGCGAATGTGAGTACCAACACAAACTCATCCAGTTTTAATGGTAAAATATATAGGTGAAACTGTACTCAAGAAAGTATTTGTAAAAAAAAACACAACGCAAATCACACATTTCCTTCAAGATAAACAAAAGGTGCGTCTATTTAACCGAATGCGCACGTCTGCGAGCAGACAGTTCCAATTGGTGCTCGAGCAATCGCGCATCACAAAGTATGCATCGACGCTAATCAAAGCGACAAACAATCAACTGTCGACTGCATGACCCTAACTACTACTTAAGACGTATATTATATTCCCCAATGTTAACGCGGTACTGGCCCGTTCGGTGCCAGAATATCAATATTGGACCTCCTTTTGGACAGTTTAGTTTGCAAAATATTTGTTGATTTACATATCCTATGTAGGTTAAGAATAAATTATAACCATAAATTTTGCCGTGTAAAAATATTTTCATCCAAGTCGTTTTGGAGGCGTTTACAAAAGAAGTGAAAAAATAACCCTTTTTTTTTTAAAGCAATAGTCATACGAAAAATCCATGTTTTACAAATAATTTACATGAATCAATAATAAATACCTACATATTTTTTCAAACCTTTTAACCTAGCCTTTACTAAGGTATGCTTTAGAAAGTAACCATGTTACGGCACTAAAGCGGATTAAGGACCATTTCGACCCAGACTGACTATATACCTGAATCTCCTGTATACGTTCGTCTCATTATTGGCGAAGAGTAGCCCATCCCTTGCATTTGCAATGCTAGCAGTTCATCTGAATAGTGACGAAAAGTTAGTCAAACACAAATGATTTAATTGATTTCAATTAAATAATTGAAATTAATCAAACTCTAGTGTTTGTTGAAAGTGAAAATGTAATTGGGTCAGGTCCAAATTTTTGCCGGAGACAGGCACTGTGGTTACCGACTCAAAAGTGACAAAATATTGCGAACTTTACACGCCTTAAAATAATTTTGGATATTTGCTAATAATAATTATCTATATATTGTAAACAGTCTCATTCATTAAACAACTAAACTTGAAGCTTAATTTTTTCAAACAAAATATAATAACAAGCTCGGTGTCTTTTTACGCTATGTAAAATACGCATGTCCTTGCTTGATTACGACAAACTAAGAATATTTTTGCCGCTGTTTTTCTTTTTAGGGTTCCGTACACAAACAAGAACAATAACCCCTACTAGTGCCACATGCTTAGATAATATTTATACTAATGTTATACCAGTCCACAAAGAAATTATAAATTTATTAGATTCTGATCATTGCGGGCAGAGGATTACTATACCAAACCAAAATAACAAAGTGGCTAAAAAGGATATCACTGTTAACCCCAAAACTGCAAGTCGCTTGGCAGCTTTTAAAGTTAAACTTATTAATAAATTACCAATTTTGGCAATTCATTCTAAACCTAATCATCTATATGATGATTTTTTTAATATATACTGTAGACAATTTAATTCCACTTTTATTCCCAAGACTATCTCGGTTAATAGTAATGCTTCATTCGGTGATTGGGCTACCATTGGTATTCATAAAAGTAGAACACGGCTTTATGAGCTGTACAGTGAAAGGACTTATGTAAACACTGCTGAATTTAATTTATATGTTAGAAATTATTCAAAATTATTTAAAAAAGTTTGTTGTTTGGCCAAGTCGCGTTATTTAAGTTCGAAGATTAAAAGTAGTAGTAATGTTATTAAAACGACTTGGAATATTATTAATAGTGAAACGGGAAGATCTGGTAACCGGAATATTGACTACAGCCTATCTATTAATGACAACATCATAAAATCAGACTCACAAGTCGCAGTGGCTTTTGAAAATTTCTTTTCAGATATTCCTATTTCAACTACTAAATCCCTAAACTCATCACCTTCTGTTGCTGAGTCTATACTAAAAGAAAATGTTAATGTTTGTGATTCGGAATTTCTTTTTGAACATATTACTTGTAGAGACATAATTAAAACCTTTCACACTTTAAATGTTAAAAAGACTGCAGATCTGTGGGGACATTCTGTAAAAGTTGCTAAGTCCATTATTGACTTTGTCGCACCTAGTTTAGCTATTATCTTTAATAATTGTATCGACAGTGGGGCGTTTCCTGACCTAATGAAAAATAGTAAAATAATACCTTTGTTTAAATCAGGTAGTACTTCAGACCCTACAAATTATAGACCTATTTCAGTACTACCTACGTTTAGTAAAATATTTGAGAAATTAATTTTAGAGCAATTGCAAAGATTTTTTAATGAACATAAATTATTACATGGCAAACAGTTCGGTTTTACAAGGGGTCGTTCAACTACTGATGCCGGTGTTGAGCTTTTAGGACATATTTATAATGCATGGGAAGATAAGTGCGATGCCTTGGGAATATTTTGTGATTTGTCCAAGGCATTTGATTGTGTTCTTCATGAAACGCTAATCAGGAAACTCCGCCACTACGGAATCCGGAACAGCGCTCTGGCTCTTCTTACTTCATACTTGAGTAATAGGATTCAGAGCGTTGACGTTAATGGAAAAAGATCTCCCGGATCTATAGTAACAATGGGAGTCCCGCAGGGTTCAATTCTTGGCCCTTTCTTGTTTCTTATTTATATTAATGACTTGCCTTACCTCATAAAGGATAACCATGATATAGTGTTGTTTGCGGATGATACTTCACTTTTGTTCAAACTTAAACGTCAGCAGCTGGTTACTGATGATGTAAATAGCGCGATCTCAAAAGTAGTTCACTGGTTCAATGTTAACAATTTGCTTTTAAATGGAAAAAAAACCAAATGCATTAAGTTTACCCTACCTCACGTTAGGCAGGTGAAAACTGATGTGATGTTAAAGGGCGAAGAATTGAATCCTGAAAATAGCACAGTATTCTTAGGCCTAACTTTGGATGCTAAGCTTCAGTGGGGCCCACATATAGATAAATTGTCAAAGAAGCTAAGCTCCGCAGCATATGTTGTTAGAAAGATTCGTAATTTAACTGACATAGAGACAGCCCGTTTAGTATACTTTAGCTATTTTCATAGTGTAATGTCGTATGGTATTCTGCTGTGGGGAAATGCCGCAGACTATCTTTGTTTTGCAGAAAAGAGCTGTTCGATCAATTTATAAATTAAGCCCGAGACACTCTCTCAGAGAGAAATTTAAGGAGATTAAGGTAATGACTGTGCCTTCTCAGTATATTTATGAAAATCTTTTATATGCCCATAAAAATATAAAATTGTTTAAAAAATACAGTGATATCACTGTATGTACTGTACCATAACATAAATACTAGGAACAAACACAAATTTGTAGTACCTACAACAAGGCTCAAGAAAATAGGTGGCTCGTTTAGATGTCAATGTGTACGCTTTTATAATAAGCTTCCAAGCGACGTACAAGGTTTAAGTGTTAATAAATTCAAATCATTCATTAAACGTAAGTTGTGCCAGAAAGCGTTTTATAACATTAAAGATTACGTTGAGGACAAAAAGGCTTGGGATTGAGCTGCTCCAATTAATTTCGTTTTAGATTTTTTTTATTTTGTTACGTGAATTTAGTTTTTAATTATTTTTTTTTAATTTTTCTTGCAATGACAAGAATATTTACTTTTTAAAGTATTATATTATTTTATTTTAATTATTGTGAATGTGAAGACTATGTGGATCATTCTTATTTTTTAATTTTAATTTATCTTAGTTCGTTTTTAATTATGGTCTGGCAGTTTGAGTATTTATGTGGCCTACCCGAATGTCCTTTCTTTGGTATTGTTCGTCAATTCGTTGAGCTCCTTAAATTCTAAGTTGAGCTGCACGGTTATTGACAAATGCGTGCACTGACTGGACAGGTCCACTCAATCTGGCTGGTTCTTTTCTCAAAAGACCATTTCAGACATCAGTCTACATGGTCTTCACATGATCTAACCAAGTTTTTGTCTGGACTTTAAAAGAGAATGTGACCTCTGAGTTTGTTTCGGCCTTTCTTCTCAGAGTAGTCAGACAGGAAACGCCGACCTCATCTAGTTTAAAAAAATATGATCGACATGTGAAAGTGTTTGTACAAACCAACTTACAGAAAATAAATCATTTATCATTTATCAAAGGGTAAAAACGGGACCCTATTATTAAGACTTCGCGATCCGTCTGTCTGTCTGTCTGTCCGTCTGTCTCCAGGCTGTATCTCATGAACCGTGATAGCTAGACAGTTGAAATTTTCACAGATGATGTATTTCTATTGCCGCTATAACAAAAAATACTAAAAACAGTATAAAGTAAATATTAAAGGGGGCTCCCATACAACAAACGAGATATTTTTGCCGTTTTTTGCTCGATTGTATAACGGCAACATGTAGACGCTTGAAATATTCACAGAATGTTTACTTCAAAAAATTATAATTAATAAATTAAAATAAACATTGTTGCAACTTGTACGTTAATGGTCGTGAATAATTGTCATTCCATTGTGCGATTTATTGTAGAACCTTTATATTCCAGTGTGACACATTGTGATTTCCGTTGTGCAGTTACGTCAAAAATTTGGTCCTGACCCATTTGTAAATGGTTGATAAATTAAAACAAAGTAAGGACAAAAGAAGGGTAAGTTCAGCTAAATATTAAAAAAATACTTAAAATCTCATAATGTCAAAGGAAAAATACCTATAGAAAAATAAAAACAAATATTATTTTGTCATAGATAGATTTAATTCTATTTTAATAGTAATTTATTTTAATTAAATGTTGTGTTTTTTTTTGTTAAACGACTTCCTCGCGTCTTGTAAATAATTTTCTCTCGACATTGACAATGGCCGATGATACTGTCATCATATATGAACAGACAATCACAAGGAGGGTCGTCCTCATCCGAGCATTGATATTTGACAGAACAGTATTTAGCTGAAAACAAATAGTTATTTCCATATAGTACTTTGTTTACTGAGAGGGCCTTGGGATGTCTCCAAAAGGCAACATTTGACGCGCGACGTGATGCACAAAAGACCGGATTATATGCAACATAAAAAGCTTGAAATATGCATGAAAAAAGCGTAAAATATGTAACATTAAAAATTTAGAAAATGAAGAAAAAAAAAAATGGGAGGTTTTTTTTTTCTGACTCCGCGTTCTATTAGTGAATTATTCAATCATAGATAATAAATACCAAGTAACAATTTTGTAGACGATAACAATGCACTAAAACGAAAAATTGTTTAACATTTTTGTAAACGTAAACAATCAGGTAGTCTGGGTCGCGGATAAATTTGAAAGAGTGTTACCGCGGCCCTAATACAAGCAACTGAAGGAACACGGGTGTGTTTTAGTCAGTAAAAGTCTACACGCCCTCCGGCTTCACCCAGAGCGGGAGAAGTCATTGGATGATTTCCCACCCCAAAAGGTGTTCTAAAATGTCTTCTCTCAATCAAAATATTTTTATAAGTGAAAATTACTAGTGTATAAGGGCGAAATTTTTAGTTAAATAGTTTATTATTACACTTATTAATACGGTAACCTTTAATAAATATAGCAAAAATATGCATCATCACTAGATATTAGATATAATATGCAATTGCCGCTGTGAATGGGTATGCATTTTCATATGCAAATACATATAATCCGGTCTCTACTCATCATATTGAACAGCAACAAAAAAGAACTTTCGTCGCCGTACATGTTGAGCGTCACGTGTTGCACATCAATAAATGTTGCCTAGTGGATAAGAGGCTTTAATAGCGGTTTATTTAATACGCCAAGAGAAAAAAATACCCTCTTTAAGCGTACCTATATATCGCGTGTAAGATTTGATATAGTTAAAGTTTATAATGAAGAAAAAATGCAGAATGCTATTATTTAATGAATCTTGAGCACTGAGCGACTACTAGTTAAGTAGAAGCAGGTTTTTCATCCTATTTTATGTCGTGATTATGAATAAGGAAACAAAATATTGTTAATTAATGTACATCTCATATAAAAGTAGCATATTTTTTGTGGTGGACTTTGTCATGCATAAAAGGTGCTTTAAATCCTTGAGAATAGAGGATCAAGACGAATGACATTATATCCATCAAAGTGTCGCTAAAGCGATTGGAAAAAAAGACAAAATCTTTGGAAATGCCAAGCGCTATCGAAAGTCATATGGCCAATCCCTTACATTTTGGCAGTTGACCATCGTCTTCGGTTATAGATTGAGTCATTCTAAATGACAGTTTTTCTAGACTAGAGCCTTCAGCTTGTATTTAATCGTTATGTTACATACCTTATATTGTTGTTAAATTAAATATCTATCACTTTTATCAACAACGTACAAAATGGAGTTTAAAAAAATAATGACGCCTCTTAACACTATCGCATTCATTTACAAATAAAATTATCTGGGTAGAAAACTAAACATATCTGCAGTGCTAAAATGAACACACTGTCTAGCCAAACGAATTGGGCCTGGAAAATTATCTGGATGATCAGACCGACACGAGAAGACTGAAGAAAGATAATACTTGTTATGGACAAACATATTTAAACAAAGTCTCTCTTATTAGTGATAAAGATAAAGTGTGTACACTCTTGATAGATCGATCGTTTTGAGAAATCGCCACGCGTGGCTGGTTTCATCATCATCTTCCTGCCCTTGTCCCATGTTACTTGAGGTCAGCGCAACACTTTTTCTTCTTCCATACCATCCTGTCAACCGTCACGCTATCACTGACTCCCTTTTAATTGACACAGTTCACCTATCTTTTCTTTGGCCTGCCCTCTCTCTCCATCTATCCATATTTATATTCATAACTTGCATGTGACTCGCTTATGTTATGCATAATACTTAACTTCTATTTGCTAAATAACGAATTAAGACTAACCACAAATTAACCTACCTGTTTTAGAATCCACTATCACCACAACAGCTAAAACGAAAACCACAGTCAGTAAGAAGTGTAAGAACTTCATGATAATAACATCAAAGGTAAAACGCTAGTTCAGAAGTTTTCTTCGTGATATTATATACCAGAACCATTTACCAAGAAAATTGATTATTAACGCATTTTATGAATCATTTGAAATCAATGTAAAATCACAAAAAAACAAATGTTGTGTGTATTGTGCCACTACAACAATAGGCAGTGGTTCTGGTTATTGGTAATTTCATATCTTGAATTTAGTAATTCCCTGTTTTTCATATAGAGATAGACTATCAGCAGGTATTTGGTGCCTCAATAGCCGCCCGCTACTCCGCCCGTGTGGAATTAGTACTACCCCCAACATCTGTTAAATGCTCGCTGCTATATGACTGTAAAGTTTTATCAAAATCCGTCCAGTAGTTTTTACGTGCATAAGTAACAAAAATCCTCAAAAGCTTTCACATTTAAAAATATTAGTATGATTAGTAGTAGTATATACTAACAATGGAATTTGGGCGCGCGGTTGGCGCAGTGGTTGAGTGATTGACGTTGCGTGTCGCGCGAGTTCGATTCCCGCACGGAACAAATATTTGTATGACCTACAGATAGTTGTTCCGGCTCTGGGTGTTGTGTATTTGAGTTTATGTGATTGTAAACGTACCCACGATACAGGGAGAAATTCCTAGTGTGGGGCAACGTTTTTATAAAAAAAAAAATAAGCGTTTGTATTTCAGTCACCCACTGTTAAAGGCATATTGGTGTGAATATCATCAGCTAATATCTCTCTCTGTTTGCCTAGGCTTATACCACCATTTAAGTCAACTCTCCTCTTCAATCCCCAGATGTGCTGGATCGTCGAGAAAACTAATTAGGCAGCCAAATATTAATAACTTTCTATCCTCACAATAAAAGTTAGGAATATTGAATTCTGCCTTTACCGTTAACACAAAACAGCCGTTTCGGACATGAATGTTGAATGTTGAAGCATAAAACCTAAGCGGTGTTTAACAAATTCCACTTACATGGTCATTTGCTTATCAACATCGTCAACTAATAATTTCCCTGCGAGGAATTATTTGTACCTAGCTGTATAATTTCTTGATTATTTTGAATCAATGTTTTTCATTACTATCTAGGAGCCCCGAATCCCGAAAAACAAAATTTTCTTTTAAATCAGAAAAAACGTCTTCTCATTGCTGAAAACAACATGGAGTATGGGTATGGTACATGAGACTAATATTTATTATAGGTGTGAAAGAGAATGTCGCGTAGAAGTTTTATTATCGCATCAAAATTATCGATAACATGACATCAAACCTGTATCCCAGAAGGGTTTGGTAGATGGGTACCTGTGGTAAACATGCACATATAAAAACTCTCGCCTTTTTTAACCGACTTCAAAAAAAGGACGAGGTTTTTTTTAGTGTATGTTCCCCGATTACTCAAAGACGCCTGGACCGATTAAGAAAATTCTTCTTTTGTTTAAAAGGATATACTTCCCAGTTGGTCCCATAGTCATCAGGTTAGGATCTGATGATGGGATCTTGGAGAAATCGAGGGAAGTCCTCAAATATTATAGGCGTACATATAGCGATTTTGGTATTTTTATCAACAATTCAATTATTTGCACTTAGAAAGTATCATTTGGTAAAGTGGAACTCGTGAAGACGACCACAGATGGCCAGTAGAACTCCTTAATGCTAAGTATATTATGGGACATAAAATATCTCGAATAGTTTAACGACTATGATGAAACAAATACTTATATTTAAATAGTGCTGATGAAAATGGTACCATCGAACTGATCTGATGATGAAGCCGGCAGGTAGGCACTGGAACTACGAAATAAAACAATGTATCCTAGTCGTGTGTGGGTTTATTGGAATCTTCATGAGATGTACTTTGGCTATATATGAATTGTATGGCAATTGGAGGTACCTATCAAAACTATAAAGAGATAAGTAAAAACTTTTTACAAAAAAACAAACCGACTTGCAAAAAAAAACACTACAAAGCGAAAAATAACTTTCTTTGCCGAAATCGGTGTCAAAACACGGAAAACAATAGGTACCAAAGACACCGACTTCAGAAAAGAAAATTAATTTTCCCTTTGCAGTGTTTTTTATTGCAAGTCGGTTTATTTTTTTGTTATAGTACATTACTGCAGCCCAGCAAAATAGGCATTGATGGAAGAACGTGTAAATGTGGGCCGAGGCGAAGCCGAGGCACACATAAGTAAGTCCATCAATGCCTAGTTGTGGCCAAGGCTTGTATAGTACTTTTCTCAAATAATGCGCGGAAATTAAAACTAAGTATTACCTAGAACTCATTTGGTCAAATATAATTATTACTTTTCAAAATCAATGACGAACAACGAGTAACAATAATTTTGCAGCGTTAAAATGTTCATTTGTTTTTTTTTTTTCAATAAACAGCTTTCTATTTGCAAGCCAGTTCGAAATTTAAGTACCTTTGTTAAGTTACCTCCTTGGTTTCCATGTTTTGGAGTATAAGATCGTTCCATTTTTAAATAACACGACAGATATGAGTTTGCTATGTAATTTATTTGGCCGCTAGACACGACAGATATGGATTTTCATACAACTTTTGCCGGCCGCTGCGCGCATGTATTTGGCCAGTACAGCAATTTCGATTTATCTCGAAAGAAGGTTGTCAAAATAATGCTCAAAGGAGACGGGCATTTCTGGGCCCAGCAGTTAACTCGATGAAATGTGTATTAAAAAATCCGTTATATTTTTCTAAAGGAAATCACAAAATACAGTACCATGTTTCTATCTAGGAAGCGAGAAAAGTTAAATTAAGTTATGAAACTAAATAATCGATTAAAAAAATCGGTAAAATCTCAGACTAATGTATGAAAATCGAGTGACAGGTGCTTATCAATCGTTTAGTGGAAACGATTCATAGCGAATCGAGTTCCGTTAATTTTTTTTCAGTTCGCAATACTGGTCACTGACTGCTGACAGACAGATAACAGGCAGAAAAAAATAAACTGGCACTCGTTCGTTTTCTTTCGTTCTGAGTGCGCACATATTTTCCATGTTTCATTGTAAAACCCCACCACCTCGGTTTTGCATTCTTTAAAGAACTATTCGACGGATCTTACTATTTTGAATTACCTGGCTCTCTATTTTGGACAACTAATTACGCCTGTCGATCGGATATTGACGATATGGATCGCTGTGTGAATTGTACCATTGCGACTGGTCGCAATAACTCTATTGGCAGAAGAGTCTTGGACGATGAGGCGATTTTATCAATTATTCGTCAGTGGCGTGCATCTCAGCCTGTAAGTACCTATTCAAATCGAACTTTTAGCCTTTCAAGCGAACAAAACCAGACTTATGATGTACCTACTATTTACGGTCTACGGCGTCATGTATGTCGGCTTTCTTTTTAGTGGATAGCATAATAATATGAAAGACTTAATGAATAATCTAAGACTCTCTTTCTTATCACAATAAGATAGATTCTGTCCCAGGATTTGGTGCTTTGAGGTGTTGACAGTTATTTGGACTATTTCGGTCCCGGCCGAGACGTAGCGATTTGATTGAACATGATTTAAATAGTTCACTTATTTCAGGTTACCAGTGAGAACTATGTATGCCAAGCATGTTAGAACATGGCCCAAGACGTGGTTCTTGGGAGATGTCCAATAGACGCATCACACCAAGTTGGTCATCCCAGAGGCAAGAGAGTAAGAGAAGAGAGGCAAGAGGCAACTTCTTCTTCGACTAACGGCTTCAAATACTTCTTGGTTATTGCGGGGACGTATACAAACCCGCCATATAAGTCGCAAAACATATTTTGTTTACGTTTTAGTTGACAGCTGTCGAAGAGGACGAGCTTTAATATTAGGTTATTATTGTAATCGTATTGTAGGTAGAAGGACTGTAGGCTGCTGTGCCCATGTAATGTGCATAGTATGGTATCTCAGATGGGCAAGATACCAAGAAAATATCGTACCCCCTGCACAATTCTTAGATAATATTCTAATAATTATTGAAGATGAATAATAAATATTCAAAACGTAATTATATTGGTGTTTTATTTTACTTCCTCTTCTCAATCTGCCTTGCCTTTTCCCAAATATGTTGGGGTCGGCTGCCAGTCTCACCTGATTCAGCTGAGTAGATATAGATAGAACTGGAGCGACTGCCTACCTGACCTACACAACCCAGTGACTGGGTAACCCGATACCCCTTGGCAAGACCTGGTGTCAGATCTCAGGCTTCTGGCTACACGTAACGACTGTCAAAGACCTTCAAATGACAGCCGGGACCAACGGTTTAACGTGCTTTACGATGCTCGGAGGAATCTTGTTATGTTGAAATGGTCACCAATCCACGGACCGACCTCGACAAGTGTTGCTTAACCGTGAAGATCGACCCGTGCGGCTGTTATTATTTAGCCACGAGCTCCTTTTACTTTATCTTTTTTTATTTAAAAGGTACCCGATGCTTCTAAGTGCAGGATATTGTATGTGGAGACTTGTCTTGGACTGTAGTGACTGTCCGGACATGCCAAACGTGTCAGATCTTCGACACGTCACACATGGAGATTTTCTACTTGCACTCCATGCATAAAATCATTACACAACTGAAGCCATTCAAAAATATGCCGCAAATAACATAAAAAAACTACAATGTTGTATTGTAACCTCACTTTTACAAAACTTCATATAACTTGATTCCTGGATAGCCAAATTTCACCAAATTTTCAGCGAGGCCTTGTTAATATATCCTCTTACAAATAAGGCTAGTTTGATTGAGTTAACACCTGGGCCCAGAATACTATGGAGTCTTGCCCTTCTCCTTTCCAAGCATGTTTGAGAAAAATAGTTTTTTCCATCGAACTATAGAACGCCACCTGCTACGATCCTTACATACTCCTTTTGCATGTTAACGTTCATTCATCCAGTCAAACACGTACCCAGGTTGAGTACTGCCCACCTAGACAAGCGGTATTTGTTGGCAGTGAAAGCGATAGTCGAAATGTCAAAACATAAGGGATTGATCACGTAATTTTTCGACATCGCTTGTCAATCCCATACAATTTTGTCTTTTTAGGATTCCGTACCCTAAGGGTAAAAACGGGACCCTATTACTAAGACTCCGCGATCCGTCTACATGTCTGTCTGTCTGTCTGTCTGTCACCAGGCTGTATCTCATGAACTGTGATAGCTAGACAGTTGAAATTTTCATAGATGATGTATTTCTGTTGCCACTATAACAACAAGTACTAAAAACAGAATAAGATAAATATTTAAGTGGGGCTCCCATACAACAAACGTGATTTTTTTGCCATTTTTTGTTATAATGGTAGGTACGGAAACTTTCGTGCGCGAGTCCAACTGGCACTTGGCCGGATTTTTTTTGTACAATCGCTATCGCCACGCGTTCGATGATAGAATGCCACTGATTTAATGGCTACCCTTTGATATTTCTACCTTTATTTTTAACTGACTTACCAAAAAGGAGGAGGTTCTATGTTCGACATTATGTTTGTTTTTTTCGTATGTTCTCCCATAAGATACGATGTGCAGGTTGTAAATATTCGCAGTCAGATGTAGAACACTGACATAAAGGCGAGGCACCGAGCTTGAAAGAAAATCATTTACTTTTAAAGTTACCATGACCTGTGAGAAATTGGGCAACACAGTGATCCACCTCCAGCCACGTCCTGGCCAGCCGCAGGCGAACGGATGGAAAGAATTGGTGGAGGTGGCGGCCCTTGAAAGAATTATCCCACCTACATTGCCATTCGAATAAAAATTCCTACCAGACGTCAATAGATGGTTTAAATAATCTGTAGATTTGCTCACGGTCACTCCGCGTTAAAAAGTCCGCGTCCATGGTCTCTCGTGCGGAATAGTACATTGCAGCACGTCGCTGCACTTTAAGGTCGATCGGAAGTACGCCAGCAAGTACCGGTAAGGCCTCAATACTAACCGTTCTGTATGCTTTGCATAAGAATAACTTATACAAATTATACAAACCATACCAATTGTTTATTAAAGGATAATGATGCTGTAATATACACTCAATAACAGGTAACCCTAGCCTATACAAATATAAATTTTTGAGTATTCACATAATTAATTAGGAATATAAAAATTATAATATATTATAATTTAAACTGAAGAAACACGCCATATCATCTAAAAATGGGACACAATTTATACCTACGTCAGACGAAGTGTTTATGGACACTTCGTCATGAATATTTCGGTACTATTCGCACCATATAACAAAGGACGCATTAACAAATCGGTCAACATTTGCCATCACAATATTGGTTCAGTGCTTGAGAGTAACACTCGACTGTCTGCCCGAACCTGACCAAACAAAGCTGGAGTTAACAGAGACGCTCATGGAAATTGAAACTATCGCCCGTTCGCCTTTGAAATTCAGGAGTAGACTCAGAACACTGAGCAAACTGGTTTAAGCTATTGTGTCCACTCACGTTTTTCTTACCTGCAATTTGTTTTGATAATCGTATAGTCTCATTGTAAAGGAGGCTTTTGGAATTATTCGTATGACAAGGCGTGGTGATGACAGGTGCAATTGTATATCACCTCGTAAGGAAGTAATCGAGTAGTCTCCAAGGACAAACAGAAAGAATTTTGGTCATCTGGCAGCGAGATGGGTAGACGAGATTGTAGTCATCCTGGACAAGCACACCATACATAATGTAAGTAAGTAATTATTTGTAAAGGGAAGAACAAGAACTTGAACGCGCTAATCTCAGGAACCACTGGTTGGAATTGAAAAAAAAATTTTGTGTTGTATAGTCCATTTATCGAGGAAGGTTATAGGATATATAACATCACGCTACAACCAATAGGATCGGAGCATAAATGAATATTGTTGCAAAAACGGGAAAAAATATTCCTTTTTTTTTACAATCGCTATCGCCATGCGTTCGTTGATAGAATGCCACTGGTTTAATGGCCACCCTTTGACATTTCTACCTTTCTTTTTAACCGACTTACCAAAAAGGAGGAGGTTCTATGTTCGAGATTATGTTTTTTTTTTGTATATTCTCCGATATCTTCGTCAATTGTGGACCGATTTTGAAAATTCTGTTTTTGTTTGAAAGACTATGTTTCGAATTTGGTCCCATTTTAATTTGGTGAAGATCTGATGAAGGATTTCATAGATCAATAAATACGAGAACGGCAAATCTCTCGGGATTGCTGCAATCACATGTCTGTTTATTGTTTATACTATTTCATAACAGAACATCACGACAGTACGTTCTAAAGGGGTACGCAGATGTGTACAATTCACCTTGGTGCACTCTCATTTCACCGATTAAGTTCAGTTTCATGATATTCAGGTAATCTATTCTGGCATTATAGGTACCTTACGTATCTACTTGCCTTTTAGGTAGGTACAACTAAAAAGCGAAAAAAAAACTATCTTACTAAAAACATACTACCGACTTCCAAATAAGAAAACTACAAAGTGAAAAATAACTTTATTTTTGGAAGTCGGTGTCCATAACGCAAAAAATTGGTACCTACCAAAGACACCGACTTCCAAAAATAAAGTTTGGGGGAGGCCTATGTCCAGCAGTGGACGTCTTTCGGCTGATATGATGATGATGACGGTTTGGAAAATTATAAATAATGAAACGAATAGGAATAAAAGAAATAATACTGATTACACGCTTGGGACCACACACGGACTTATTAAAGATAACAAAAAAGTTGCGCAAGAATTTGTAAATTTCTTTACCAACATCCCAATTAAAACAACTGAAACCTTAAATTCATCGCCCTCGATTGCTTTTGGATTATTAAACGCGAACGTTTCAGCCTGCACGAATGTATTTAACTTTTCACATATAAATCCCATAACTGTAATAAAAGCTTTTAAGCAAATCAAGATCAAACCGACTGAAGATCTGTGGGGAATGTCCATCAAAGCTTGTACTTCCATTATTCAGACTATAGCGCCATACTTGGCTTTGATTTTCAATTTGTGTGTGGATCAAGGAGTCTTTCCGGATCTAATGAAATATAGTAAAGTTATACCACTTTTTAAATCTGGGGATAGTAAAGACACAAATAATTATAGACCAGTATCCGTGTTGCCGGTTTTCAGCAAGGTATTTGAGAAGATAATGCTAAATCAAATGCTCATTCATTTTAATACGAATAACATCTTGCATGATAAACAGTATGGTTTCACCAGAGGACGTTGTACAACTGACGCTGGTGTCACCCTATTGAAACACATCTTTAATGCGTGGGAAGATTCGCAGGATGCCATAGGTATCTTCTGCGACCTGTCGAAGGCGTTTGATTGCGTTTATCATGAAACATTACTTCTGAAACTTGAGCATGACGGGCTAGGTCAATCAGCGTTAAGTTTGGTTAAATCTTATTTGAATGATAGACAGCAATTAGTTCAAATAAACGGTGTGAATTCGTCGGGGTTAAACGTAAAAATGGGGGTACCCCAGGGCTCAATTTTAGGTCCTTTCTTATTTTTAATATACATAAACGATTTACCCCGTTTATTGGAAAACAAACTAAACATGGTGTTATTTGCTGATGACACATCTTTAATTTTTTAAATAAATAGACGTACTTGTCGGGTTGACGACGTAAATAACGCGCTACGGCAGGTTCAGGATTGGTTCACTGCCAATAATTTAGTTTTAAATGGTAAAAAAACCAAGTGCATAAAATTTTCCTTGCCGAATGTCAAAAGTACTGATTGTGACATTATATTAAACAAGGAGAAGCTAGAATTCGTCGATAAAACGGTTTTCCTGGGGATCACGCTGGACTCGGGGCTGCAATGGGGACCTCATTTGGTATCCCTTGCAGGGCGGCTGAGTTCGGCAGCGTATGCTGTTGCAAAGATTCGTAGGTTAGCTGATGTGGATACCGCGAGACTAGTCTATTTTAGTTATTTTCATAGTATAATGTCTTACGGTATCCTACTATGGGGAAGGGCTGCAGACATTGAGTCAATTTTTATTCTGCAAAAACGAGCCATCAGAGCAATATATAATCTTCGCCGGCGCGATTCTCTAAGGGAACTGTTTAAGGACATTAACATCATGACGGTTCCTTGTCAATATATTTATGAAAACATCATGTACGTGAGAAAGAATTTACATCTTTTTAGTAAAAACGGCGACAGACATAATTACGTTACTAGAAATAGGGACCAATTAGTTCAACCAGGTTTCAGACTGGCTAAAGTAGCCTCATCTTTCATGGGGTACTGTACAAAATGTTACAATAAAATTCCTCCCCAAATTCTTGAACTGAATGAGACGAAGTTTAAAACCTGTATAAAACGCACACTATGTAGGCTAGCATATTATAAGTTGGGGGATTACATCTCTGATAAAAATGCTTGGCTCAATGCTAGTCCTGCTCCACAATCCACATCCACTAGGGCGCAATAAAAAGTGATATGCAGAACATTATTGTTTTGAGGTATTGTTGGACTTTTTTTTTTTTTTTTTGCTTGGAGAAATGCTCATGCATACTGCACTACCACGGGGAGATAGTGCAGTTATGTGGGACTCTAACCCACTAAAACTCCACGGTGTCCTCCTGTGCCGCTTATGGCGGGAGCACGGGTACGCGTTAGCACTCACCGCGAACCCGCCGCGGCTGTCCGTCACCGGACCCTCCTCGGGGGAGTCCCCCCATCACCGGCGCACCAGAACACACTGCACGCCGTGACCACCCTAGGGACCAATCAGCACATGGGCGCCAGACGACCCCGTGTATGGCACCCTTGGTCCCCCTGTGACGGGTCAAGGTCAATGGCCCCGCCACCTACCATTGTTCGGCCGCAGGGGATAGGGAGAGCGGCTAACGCAATACCGACACTCCTCCTCCCCTGCGGCCCCACCGCGTCCGCCATCAGACGGTGGCGACCCCGTCCGGGCCGCGGAAGGTAGGGAGAGCGGCGCACCGCAATACCGGCACTCCTCTCCCACCGCGGCCTCCAACCCTCAGCCGCGACATCGTATGGGACCTGGGAATCTCCATAAGACATCGCGGCCCGCCTCAGTTGCGATGTCGCCTGTTACCAAGCGGCACCGCAACCTACTAGTTGGCCGCTACGTCGTCGGCTTAATCGGCTGAAGACTGTATGAATATATTTGTATTGTATAAACTCAATTTCCTTAGTATTGTATAACTGCACAGCACATGTGTGAGTACTATGTACCCAACTGTAAATCTACCATTTACTGTACCTATGCGGCGTTCGTTGACTTGTGTGTGCCCTGGCCGTTGAGTGTGTCATGCTCTCTCAAATGTCTCTCTGATGGTGGCGCGTGTGTTGGATCATCCGGTTCCCTTCATGATGGTTGAGCTGGGTGGTGCCAATTCATGCGTCATGTTCGTGAACGGACGCCGTCAGTTGGGATTGGTCATAACTTGACTGCTTCGGATGTTAATGTTTTTCTAGTATCTATTATATAACTGCACAGTACATGTGTGAGTACTTCTAATGCTTTATGTCTGTAGGTGGTATGGTGGTGTGTAGTGCTATTCTGGGTGCATTGTCCTCACATATGTGAACTAATAACTATATATGTACCTATGTTCCTAAATATTGTAAAAAAACAATAATTTTTTAAAAGAGTATGTATGGAGTTTCTTGTGCATTCTTCTCCATAACAAGCTACTTTCCGAATGCACGGTAGAATCATTTTTATGTACGTTCAAAAGTGCCGCTTGGTGGCCTAGTTGAAATAAAATATCTTTGTCTTTGTCTTTGATGATAATGTAGTTTTCTTATTTAGAAGTCGGTAGTATTTTTTTCTAAAAAAGTTTTTTTTCTGACATAATTGTAAGAAATATTGATATTTCTCAATAATGATCCACTTTTACAGCCCTACTTGCAACAATGCCAGTGACCGCAGTCTGATTCATGTTCCATGCAAATTAATGGTTCCCAGTCCTCCACACAAATGCCTAGATGTCGTGAGCAAAGAGATATATTGCACCTATTTGTTCACATGGCCTGGAGCGGCCATTTTATGTAGCTAAACGTACCGTGGCAATAAATTCAGCAGGTGCAGCACGTTTTTAAGGTTTTATTTAACATTTTATGTAGTAAGGTGAAAAATATCCATTTAAAGTATATAAAAGCGTGTATCAGTTTAGGCGAAAAAAATAAACAAAAAGTTAATTCATAAAATTAAAAAACCCGAATACTTAAGAAGCGAAATAAAAAGACGAAAGCAAGAAAAAAAACATGCTGTGCAGTCGGAGGATACATCTGGTTTTGGTCTGTCAGCTCGCGAAAATGTAAATAATAAAAAAAAATGTTTAATATACATATTTGCGAGCTGGCGAAATCGGTCTCTAAAACGCCACATAGGAACAAACATACATACATACGTAGACTGATAAACACAGTACCCTCCTTCGGCAGTCGGGTGAAAAAGGCAGGATATTTAAAATAAAGGAAATATAACCAAATCAGCTCGAAAATATTTTTGTGGGGCCTAACAGAGTGCGGAAAATCTTATCGTATCGTTTAAAACAAAATTTATAAAACTGCACTGACAAAATCAATATAAATATTTATTTATCTAAGTATTAACAACGATTGTTACAAAACAGTAATAACTTAAACAAAATATACAAATTGGTACACCATACCAATTGTATATTACAGGATTCTGTAATACTGTGGTATTCATTCCACATAGTCTACTTACGTTTTATAAAACACTTTACAAACCTCACCTTCATATCTTTTGATATTGCATCAACTCATATGACTAATTTTTATGTATTCTTTGTACTGTTTGCACCTGAATATCATACGTTCAGTTATATATCTCATAGTTTTTACATCCGAAACTTATTTTTACTGCTAATTTGTAAAAATCATAGAAAAGATCATATACTTGTATTATAGGTCGCCACTGGACAATTTCGAATTAGTAGCGACCACTTCTGTGAGCCGTAAACACTTCCGCGTCAGGCAATTACAAATTGGTAAAATAAGGGCATAGGCATACCACGTCTCCCTGCCCGACCTGCTGCCTGGTTAGCTGCCCACGTCGTGCGAAACTGGACCTTAATTTTATTATCTATATCGTTTTTCTTAGTGTTCATTTATAATTACTTTTACTTTTATTAACGTGGCTTACGTATAGCTAATCTGAGCTATACGTAGCGCTACAATACACACTCAATCACAGGGAACCTCAGCTTATACAAATATAAATTTTTAGCTCTACATAATTAATAAGGAATATAATTTTTTTAAATATATATTTAAACTGACGAAACACGACATAACATCTAAAAATGAGACACAATTTATACCTACCTACCAGACGAAGTGTCCAAAAACGCCATGAATATTTTGGTACTACCCGTACCATATAACAAAGGACGCATTAACAATTCAGTCAACACTTGCCATCACAATATTGGCTCAGTGCTCGAGAGTAACACTCGACTGTCTGCCCGAACCTGACCAAACAAAGCCGGAGTTAACAGAGACGCCCTTGGACATTTAAACTATCGCCCGTTCGCCTTTGAGATTCAGGAAATTCAGGAATAAACTGTACTGAGTAAACCAGTTTCAGCTATTGTGTTCACTCACATTGTTCTTACCTGCAATCTGTTTTGATACTCGTATAGTCTCGTTGTAAAGGAGAATTTTGGAATTATTAACATGGTAAGGCTTGGTGATGACAGGTGGAATTGTATAGTACCTCGTAAGGAAGTGACCGAGTAGTGTCCAAGGACAGACTGAATGAATGTTAGTCGTCCGGCATCGAGATGGGATGGGATTGTTGTAATCCTGGACAAGCACGCCATACATAATGTAAGTAAGTAATTATTTGGAAAGGGACGAACAAAATATCACATTTCATTATAAGATTTCGAACAGTGCTCGCCATGCAACATGCAACATCATGTAACATGCAACAGCAAGTAACTTGCAACAACATGTAACACACAACAGCATGTGACATGCAACATGCAACTGACAGCATGCATCTCATTCCCTATTTCAACTTACTTCGTTGAATAGACTGCGCTTGTCGTATACTGACATAATGTATACATAATACTATGGCTGTATACGTATACATACATCATATTTTCATCATCACACACATATGTATACTCCAAACACGCTGTCAACATGCGGTAAGCTTCACAACACAGGTTGCAGCAAAATTACTAGCCGGCAAAATTTCGCTACGGTCTCAGTGAAATATTACAAAAGTCAACACAGGCGGGTCGGTCTAGTGCCTAATTGCACAAGTCGCAGTTGAAAATCCCTGCTAATATTATAAATAGGAATGAGCGTGTCTGTCTGTTAAGTTTTTTAAGTATAATCCGCTAATCAGATTTCGATGAAAATCGACACACTGGTAAACCGGTTTTAAATCCAATATTACCCGGTAAATAAAACATTTTTCATTCGGGCAAAGCAGTTAACAGAAGCTAGTTATTATAATTTTCGCGCCATAACAACGAAGTTCGGACGACCGAAACTGAATTGCGGTTTAAGGCCAGACCCAGACTTTCAGGTTTTACCACTGTCACAGGTAACGAGCTATTTGAATTACCACAAAAATCCTATTCGACAGAATAAAGTGTCTCGGTAGTGCAATTGACCTCCCGTTTGGTGGGTTTTATACAATTTTAAATTAGTTAAGTTGGGTATTAATTACCGAGTTGCAACTGTAATCGTTACATATTAATACACACTAGGATTTTTGGTAACATGATATACTGTTACTGTACCTGTCTAGTTACAGTTACAGTTTATTAACTAAGCAGACGATAAAAATAAAATAAAACTTTTAATTTTATGTATCTTCACTACCAGCGCTCGTTGACCCCGTAGTCAATCATTAGATATTATTAGATTTTTGACGCTTTTAGATATCGATACCCATCAAGTCTTGAGAGTACAAAATGCTTACTTAAATGTATCTCTGGTGATGGCGTATGTTTTGGATCATTCGGTTCCCTTCTGATGGTTGAGCTGAGTTATGCTAATCCATGCGTCATGTTCGTGATCGGGTGCCGTTAGTTGGGACTGTTATAATTTATTTATTATACTCTAGAAGCATTTAACGTGCTACTCTTTTTACATCGCACTCACATAATATATGTAATTTCAAACAACAAGAAATATAACTAATGTAACCAATGCTTTGAAGGTGGCTTTACTAATTAAATTTGGCTCTGTACCTAAAGCCACGAGCAGCAGCAATCCAAAAGAAAATTGAAATACAAAACTGAATTACACTGATGACTTCTAAGAATTACTTTGCTTATCGCGGAAACAATTTATATTTATCTTTTCCACAAAGTACCGCATAAAAGATAAATACTTTTAAGTAACTGCCATAACATAAAACAAACTTATCCCAGTTTGTAACTTAAAAACTTGATAAAATCTCGAAAGTCACGTCGTTTACATGTTGTTTACATAATGTCGGAAAATGTATCCTTGAATAAGAAAATTGCAGACAGAAATTAAATGGTAGACAGAGAAGAATCCACTTTAACTGTAAAATTAATAATAGGCAGGGGTCGCAATCATCTATTTAGTGTCTCTCATAATTTTTATCGTCTTTGGACACAACTTTTTTTTTTAAATATAGAATGGCATAGCTGTACTATGCCATTTTTTACCACTACCGGCAACACTGCATCACGGTGTAATTTAATTACTAATCTTTTTGACAGTGTGACTATTAATTAATTGGGAACGCATTTCAGACTCATAGTACTTTCATTCTCTAAAAGAAGATCAAATAAAACATGAAGATAAATTACTTTCACTAAAAGAGTTCTTCTAGTTACCAAATCTGAAATTGCAAAAAAAACATAAACAGAATAATTTTTCCGACATCAACATATACAACTCAACTACACCTAGTGTTAGGTAATAATCATAAAGACTGAAATATTACTACCGAATTTAAAATTACCCTCTTGTATAAAGTACTTACCTAAATGTCAACGTTGCGTAAAGTGGTTAGCAAACAGGAAAGAGCTCTGTCTTGCATCACGAAACCTCTCAAAATCTGCTTTATGAAACTTTGTTGTAAAGATAAATAAGGAAAAATAGTGTCTTAATTTGGTTGCCTAATCTAAGTAACAATAAGCTGCTTATTTCACTCTTCAAAACAATATTCTTCTAATAAGGGAAGATTAGAACGAAGAAAGGTTAGTCTGCGGAACTAAAACGATAAAGGTTATATAGCTACTCGTGTAACTTTTTACAAAAAAATACAACCGACTTCCAAAAAAAACACTACAAAGTGAAAAACAGATTCAATTTCGGTAGTTGGTGTTCCTGTTTGTTTCTTCGTGTTTTGACACCGACTTCCGAAATTGGAAGTTATTTTTCACTTTGTAGTGTTTTTTTAGCAGTCCGTTGTATTTTAATGTAAAATGGTTTTTATATTTCACATTTTAGTTATGGTAATGGATAAGTTCTATAATAAAGTACCTATAATGTACAGAGTTATGCCAGAATATATTACCCGAATAACATAAAACTTGAACATAACCGGTGAAATGAAAGAGTACCATGGAGAACTTTATACATCTGCGTAGACCTTTTGAGCGTATCTGCGTGATGTTATGTTATGAAATGGCGTAAACAATAAGCAGACATCCGATTGCATCAATACCGAGAGATTTGCCGTTGTTTATTGAAGAGTTCTGTTGCATATTTCCGAAGTTCTTCATCAGATCTTCACCAAATTTAAATGGGTCCACATGAGAAGCACCAGCACTTAATAAATAAAAACTGCTCACGTATTATAAAGTTTTGAAGTGAAACAGGGTGTTTTAAACAATTCTAAGCTGTTCTAAAATAAAAATTAAAAGCGTTCGAAAATAAAAAGATCAACCAGTCGCGTGACTGGTTTAAAATAAAATCAAACCTCATAAAACTGTACGCTACCTTGCAGCACAACTTTGAACTCATTTTGGGGACCCTAAATTGCATAACTGTTTTGAAAACAGAAAGCAAGCACGCAGCTAACAGAAAGCAAGCACGCAGCTAACACGAAGCACGCACACTCCCTTTCAATTTGACAACTGAATAGAATTCATTACGTGTTTTACGCTGTCGAGTTAACAGATTTTTTAAAAAAAAAGCAATGAATGCAAGCAAAGCACGCGAGCGCTATCATTAAACTTACGCTTTCGTGTGCGGAATTTTAACGTATATGCCCTGTATTATTTTTATAGGTAAGACAACAGCAAAAAACAACAGGTAAAACTCAACAGTAATAATCACATATCTGCATGATGTTCTGTGTATTTAAAGCAAATTAGCATACAACTGACAAAAGAGCATTCTAACCCTAATGTGACTCGTAGCAGTCTGTCATGTCAATTGCTATTACGGAATTTAATTAGAACAGAGTTCAACACGAGATGAGGTGATTTAGATTATGAGCTAAAGTGGTTCGGTACGCGGCATAATTAATATGGTTATAATTTTGTTATGACGTGACATCTACCAACGCGCACCGGGTCGCGAGCTCTATTGTGGCCCATTCCCTCTCACAGAGAGGAGGCCTGTGTCCCAATAGTGGGAACTTTAGCTGAATATGCTATGTACTAGCTTCTGCCAGCGGGTTCGCCTGCCTGTCAAAACTTATCCCAATGGGATAAGTGATAAAAACTCCTGTGATAAAAACCTAAGTCTTAATCTAGGACCTGGTCTACCCGTATGTCAAGTTCATTCAAGGTAACAGACAGACCGAGTTGCTTTCGCATTTTTAATACTAGCTGCTGCCCCCGCGTAAAAGTTGATAATTATACCAACGGAAAATACTCCCGGGATAAAAAAATATCCTATATCCTGATCCAGGACATGATCTACCTGTGTCGCGGATAAATTTGAAAGAGAGTTACCGCGGCCCTGGCACAAGCAACTGAAAGAAAACGGGTGGGTTTTAGTCAGTAAAAGTCTGACACGCCCTCCCGCTTCACCCAGAGCGGGAGAACTCATTGGAAAATTAACCACCAAAAAAAAAAGGACATGATCTACCCGTATGCCATGTTTCAACGGAATCCGGTCCGGTCAGAGGTAAACAGACATACAGAGAATTTGTATGGATAGTTCTTAACTTACTGCCTCTTCTATCTCGTGCTCACATTCGGGTTTTCCGTTACTAATTTCTTAGTAGCAGCCTGGAGTTATGAAATTTGTGGTGCGAAAACCCCGTTCCTTGGAAAGCACTTTTTAATCTGAACCGCCCCTGATCTTCCTTGCCATAATCATCTGGGATCGCCAGGACTGTTTAGAAGAGAGAGTCCACCAGTTTCAGCACACACGTGTGCACTAATAAAATCAAATGTTATGGTACGAAATGTTTGAAAGATTGGATATAATCAAATGTTGGTACGAAATTATTGTGCACCTATAAAGTGCAACTAATCTTTCAAAGATAAAGATGCTGTAAGATTCTGGGATCAGATAAGAGTGGTATCCGTAGTATATGTACTTATAGACGAGTCTGAAAGGGGCTCAACCTGGCTTTAATAAGATTATTCATGCTTGCAGGAGAAGCGACAAGCGGCAAGCCATAATAAACTTTTAACAGTCTTATTTATAAAGTTTTTCCAACAATATGATGATTTACTAATAAGCAGATCTGGAGGCATGGTAGTGCCCCCACCAAGACGAGCCAAGCGAAGCGCAAGGGCATTACCTACCTTTTCTCGAAGCGCTTCGTCGTTTTTTTAAACCCTCATAACTTAGGTTTGGATTTTACCAGATAAACAAAATTCTCGGGATATTATGTCAATAGTGGATTTATTAAACATATATTTCCATTGCATAGCTCTTATACTTTATATTTTATTTATATCTAAAAAAAACCCAATTTCGTCACTGACTCACTCACTGATGGACATCAAAAGTTTTAGGGTACTTCCTGAAGTCCTAGAAAGCTGAAATATAGTATGTAAGCTAGTATTAGTACACAAACATAAAAACAAATTCTACAACTTAGAACTTCTATCCGCCAATCTCTTAAAGTAGGGGATGGAAGTTTGTGTGAGACTTCCGCAAATTTTGATGCTAGAGGTAATATTTTAGGCTTTTTCATCCCCCACCATTTAAATTAGGGATGGAAGTTCGTATGAGTTTTCCCAAACAACCTTAATTTCATGTTAGAGATCTGAAAATTATACAAATACAATAATATAAAATATAGAATACAATAATATATAATACATACAATACACAAATATAGAATACAATAATATATAATACAATAATATAAAATATAAATTATATAAAAATACTGAAAATTATATCTTATTACAAATTTAAAAATACGTTTTTTTTTTTTAATCACCTTTCAACCCCTTAACTTTGGGGATAAAAGTGTATATGGAGCTTTCGACAGGTTTTAGAATATTACAACAAAAAATAAAAATAAATTGTCAAAAGCAACTTAAAAATAGAAGTGAAATCCCACCAAAAACATTTTCTTGTAAAATGTTGCCAAGACGAGACCATATGGCTTGCACTTACAAAAAGTTATCAGATCTCATGTAGAGCTGAGCTTCTATACAAGCTCTAACTTTAGAAACTCTACACCTTAGTCAAAATTTGCGCTTGGCCGTTTCGCTACTGTCACGTATATGCCTCGTTACTTGAAGTCGCCACTTATAGGTTTAATGTATTTCATATGCGCAACTCCTCATCGCCATGTTTCGTTACTATAAGAACTATTGTATAACAGAAAATAGTGATTTTTCGATATCGCTGGTCAATCCCATACAATTTTGCCTTCAAGTTTAAAATATAAGTTAAGCACTTATTATAGTTTGCTAAATGAAAGTAAGCTCTGCCAACTCCAGTGATGTATAATAATAAAGCCTTTATTAACTGATAAACTTAAACTACAATTACAATATAATATAATATAGAAACTAAACATAACAAATTATTGCACTTCGGCGTCTTCGTCCATCAGCGCGTCCCTTGACGAATAGGCCTCCCCCAGGCTCCTCCACTTGTCACGGTCTCGTGTAGCTCAGGCCCACAGGGCTCCAGCTATCTCCACTATGTCATCGTCCCAGCGTTTGCGTTGTCTACCTCTGCTTCTTTTTGATCCGTCTCTGATTTGCCATTCCGTTAAGGCCTTAGACCACTTGTTGCTTTTATCACGGAGCATATGACCAGCCCATCTCCATTTCAGTATTTTTGTGTGAAAGGTAGCATTGTTTACTTTGGTAATCTTCCTCAGATCTTTAGCTCTCTTTTTATCTTTTCTTTTAACGTTCAAAATGCTCCGTTCCCTGCCTCTTTGACAAGAAGTAATTTTTTGAAGAATTTTACGAGTCAATGTCCATGTTTGACAGCCGTAGGTAAGACATGGAAGAATAACTGTATTAAAGAGTTTCCTTTTCGAAGTTATAGGATATTGTTCATTTTTCATTATTTCTTTGAGTGACCAGTACCTGTTACATGCGCTAGTTATGTGTCTCTCTATCTCTTGTTCCATTTGCCTGTCAAACGAAATAAGTTGTCCCAGGTAGATATATGAGAATGCTCAATGCCCTCTTGACTGCCAATCCTGAATGTGATGTGTTTGTGGACGAATGGAATAAACTAATGCGAGCATGTCTGGTGTTCTGTGAGAGAAAGTATGCAAGGGTGTCCACTGTTCCATGATAATTGTATTTTTTATATTAGAATTATTGATTATTTTTATATTATCATTCCACGGAGCCATGTTGATTATAATTATTGTTATATTTAAATTACTTAATATTGCTATTCCACTGTGACATGTTTGTTATATATTCGTATTGTAATTTTCGAAATTTCTTTCTTTTTTTTGGATTGATTGTATTGGCATAACACTGTTCCATGTATTGTTTGATAAATTATTATAATAAATGTATTGGGTAAATTATTGATTTTATGTGACACAATTGTCAACATTGTTATATTATATTTCTATGTTAATTATTGTAATTGGTACTGTATCGTTTTAATTAACTATAAATAAATAAATAAAAATAAATGAGTTCACATAATCTATACTTTCTCCATCGATACTGATAGTCTCTTCAATGCTGTTTGTCATTACCTTGGTCTTCTCTTTGTTCATTGATAATCCCACTTGAATACTTCCTTCTGCGAGCTCTTGCAGCATCTTTTGTAGTGTGGAATGGTTATCTGATATTAAAACTAGGTCATCTGCAAATTGTAGATGGTTTAACAATGTTCCATTGATATTGATGCCATATTTTTGCCAGTCCATGCCCCTAAATACCTCTTCCAGCACTGCTGAGAAGATCTTTGGGGATAAAGGGTCACCCTGCCTTACTCCTCTGAGGATCCTAAATTCATCTCCTAAAGTTTCAAGTTTTATCTGGGCAGTAGAATTTGTGTATACATTTCTTATAATTCGAATATACTTCTGTCCATCCCTTGGTGTTTTAAGGCTTTCCAAATACTATTGTGGGCTAGACAATCGAAGACTTTACTGTAATCTACGAACGCTAAATATATAGATTTGTTGTATTCTTGTGCCTTTTGTATTAGTTGTTTTAATGTATGCATGTGATCTGTTGTTGAGAAACCTGCCCTGAAGCCTGCCTGTTCTACGGGTTGCTGTTCGTCAAGTTTCAGTGTTACTCTATAAAGAATAATTTTTGAAAACACTTTGTATAGGTTCGACATTAAACTTATGGGTCTGTAGTTTCCTATTTCGTTCTTGTCACCTTTCTTATGTATTAGGACAATTACAGACTTGGTCCATTGGGCAGGAATGTTTTCGGTGGTTAAAATTTTATTGAAGAGGTTCCACATCTCTTGTAAGTTGTCTGTTGATATTACTTTCAGAGCTTCGTTGGTTATGTAATCAGGGCCTGGCGCTTTACCCTCTTTTTGTGAACGGATTGCAAATTCTATTTCAGATTTTAAAATGGGTGGGATGTCTTCGTTGTAGTTGTCGATAATAATGTCTTCATGTTTGTCTTGGTGAGAGTATAAGTTTTTATAGTATTCGGTAGCTGCTGACATAATGGATATTCTAGACGTTTCAATTTTCTTACACTTGTTCTTCATGCAAGGGATCCAGTCTTTTTTATTACCTAGTTCTTTTAAGGCTTTTCTGATTCCTCCCGTTTTTACTATTGTGCCCTTTTAATACTTCTTTCCCTTTTAAGATTGTGGCTTATTTCTTTGCTTATTTTTGTTATTTTATCTCTTACACCTATATCTTTATTCCGTTTATACAATTCTTGCCTTAGTTCTAGGAGCCGTTTTGTTGTTTCACTAAATTTTTTCCTCTCTGCTGGTTTTTGTTTTCCTTTTGAGAAGGCTTTGGTGAGAAATGAATCGTAAAGATATTGTATTTCACTTGTGGCTTGATTAGCTTCTTGAGGTGACTTGCTAATGTTTATTTGTAGGTCTCTTGATGTGCCTTTAAATTGTGGTCTTGTTTTAGGAGGATCTTTAACGTGCAGTGTAGCTCTCACTATTCTGTGGTTAGTATTAAAGTTTAAGCCCTTGATTACATTTACGTCATGGAATGGTTTCGGGTAATTTGTTGCTATGTAATCGATTTCATTTTTATATTGGAAGCCAGGTGAAGACCAAGTCCATTTATGCTTTGGGTTCTTTTTAAAGAAGCTGTTCATAAACCGTAGGTTGTTTTCCAATGCTAAGTCTATCATTCTTTGCCCATTGTTATTTCTCTTGCCCATACCAAACTTGCCAATGACTATGTCTTCATAAGGTTTCTGTGTTCCTATTTTCCCGTTAAAGTCGCCCATAACTATTATGTTTTTGTATGTGTTTTGTAAAGTTTTTGTTAGTTCATTATAGAATAGGTCTTTGTCTTGCTTCTTTGCCATCTCTGTCGGGGCGTATATTTGTATAATTGTCCATTTGTTCTTGTAACCCGGTAAGTTTATGTTTAGGACAGCAATTCTTTCAGATATGCCGGTAATTTCTTCAATATATTTCTTCAGGTGTTTCTTAATTAGGAATCCTATCCCAAACTGCCCTTTAGTTTCGCCTTTGTAAAAGAAGATGAAGTCGTTATACTCCTCTATGCTGCTTCTTATTCTGCGTACTTCGCTTAGACCCAATATGTCCCATTTTATGTTTTCCAAAGCTATTTGTAGTTCTTGCATTTTTTCTGTTGTTCTTAATGAAAGAGTATTGAGTGTACAAATGTAAATTTTTTGACCCATTTTAGTATCCAAAGTGTTGTTTGCGATTGCTATAGGTGTTTTATTTCCTGGAGGGTGGTGGTCATAAGTCCCCACGGTGACCGGCCGGCTTGGGGATCTTTTCTTGTTATGTGTTGGAGCTAGTTTTTCGTTTTTATCTATTGTCCTGATACCGAAGTGCGTTAATTCCTAGTTTTCTTTTGTTTCAGAAATTGACTGTGATCTTGCTCTGTACATTTCCTCAAACGCATTTCTATAGTTAGTTTTGGTAAGATTGCGTCTTGGTTCACCCGCTGCGTTTTGGATCGGTGAGTTAGAGGTCTCTCTTTTCCTTTTTTTTTGTTCACTCGTTTCTTTCACAATAAGTTTATCTTCTCTCAGGTAAGCTATATTACCTCTTTTCTTTTCTTCTAGTAGTTTAGGCATCAACTCCTTTCTTTTCTCCAAAGTTTCTTTGCTAAAATCTTCGCTTATGCTGATTCCTCTAGGTAATGACTTTTTGTTCTTCAAAACCTCAACTTTCCTCCAGTTAGTAGTGAAACTGACTAAAATTGGTCTAATTTTATCTTTTTTTTGTCCTAGTCTATGCGCTTTAATGATTTCATGTTTGTCTATACAGATCATCATTTTTTCCTTAAACAGAGATCTCACTATTTCGATGGGTAATTTTTCGTTGGTTTCTTCTAATCCAAAAATGATAACGTTGTTTTTCTTCTTTTCTGTCTCCATGTTTTTAATTTTATTTTGGAGTTCTGCTACTTCTTTCTTTAAAATAACGTTTTTCAATGGTTCCAATCTCTCATCAATTATTTCGAGGATATTTTTTGTTACAGCGTTTGTTATGCTAGCGGTTTGCCTTTCCATCTCGACTTGAAGCTTTTTGAAAAATATTTCCATTTGACCTTCCATTTTGTGTGAAACGATTTAGTCTATTTATATTTGCAACACTGTCTTTTGTTTGGTAACACTAGTTTTTATTGGGCAACACTAGATTTTATCAAGCGACACTTGTTTCTATTTGGCAACACTGTAGTTGACAAATATGTGTGCTAATAAGTTGGTACTACCGGTTCTTTGAGAACGGTTTAGAAGGATGTCAGTTAATATCGTTCACTTTTGTTCAATTAGCTGTCAAGTGGTTTGTAAACAAACGCAAAATTTCGTTAGAATTCAAGTAAGGTTAAGAAAATTTCGAGTGAAAGTTGTATCATAGAACTCACGGCGCAATGTTTTGGATGATTTTGGTGGTGTATATCTTCCTTCTCCTTGCAGCGGTATAATGACGCTTCAATACGCGACAGGTGATAGCTTTGTGCACAATATTTCTGTTATTTACTACGGAGCAAAATCAAGTACGTCTGTTCGGTAAGCACACCGGAAGCAACGTCCCACCCAGTGATGTAAGGCTGCATAATTATCATCATGATCCGCACCCTGATTTCGCTCACGGCTGGGCATAGTTCTCTCTTTTTTTGTGCCAATCCTCACGTTCTTGTGCCACCCTTATCCAAAACTGCATATAAACAATTACTAAAAAAGAAGTATAATATTCTCGTCCAACTACACCAAACCCGCTCTCATAAAGACAGCTGCACCCCAAACCCGCTGCCGCCTCTAACTTAGCCACTTCACATCCGTCATCTCCTCCACTCGCTGTTTCCCTTGCATTATCTCTTAATTGGAACTCGGTACCACGAAATAGATTGGTACAGAAGGCCTACTCTTATTGAACCATGTTGGTGTCGCCTTCCAGTGTAATCAGTTTCAGCAGGATACCACCATTTTTAACCGACTGCCCAAAAAAAGTTAATTCAAAAATTCAAAAAACCCGACTGCTTAAAAAGCGAACTAAAAAGATGTAAACAAGAAGAAAATCATGCTGTGCAGTCGGAGGATATAAGTTCGCGAGCTGGCTGACCAAAACCAGATGTATCCTCCGACTGCACAGCATGATTTTCTTCTTGTTTACATCTTTTTAGTTCGCTTTTTAAGCAGTCGGGTTTTTTGAATTTTTGAATTAACTTTTTTTATTTATAACTTTTTTTAGAATTAGGTACATTTTAACATATAAGTGTTATATATTTTTGAAATCAACTCTTAAAGTCCTTTATTTTGATACCCCACTCGATAGGTTGGAAGAAAAAAAAATTTTGGTACCCCACAATATGGCGCCTCAAATCCGCCATTTTTCTTTTTTCCAATTTTAATGTAGCCAGTGACACTCGCAGGGTTAAGACGAATCGATTGACGTAAGAACCATCAAAATCGGCCAACGCGTTTGGTCTCTAGAACGCCACATAGGAACAAACATACATACATACATACATAGACTGATAAACACATTACCCTCCTTCGGCAGTCGGGTAAAAAGGAGGAGATTCTCAACTAGTATGTTGTTTTTTTTTAATGTATGTTTGAGCATAACTCCGTCATATATTGTCGGTTTTTAATTATTTTTTTGTTTGGATGGACAGGTTACTTTCAAGGTGGTCCCATCGTCACCAAAACAGAATCTGATGATGGAATCCAATGGAAATCGAGGGTACTCTTCAAATATTATAGGCAGACATGTAGTGATTTTGGTATTTTCAATAACATGGCAAGCATTTGCACTCAGAAAGTATCATTTGGTGAAATGGAATAGAATAGAATACTCTTTGTTATGTACACCATATAAGTTACAGAAAGTATAGACGAAGAAAACATTACACTGGGTGACACAATGGGCGGCCTTATCGCTAAAAGCGATCTTTTCAAGACAACCTTTTGATGGATTTTAAAAATGGAAGGAAAATAGTACTGTAGGTAGTCTTTGGTGTACTATTTATATATAAAATAAATACATACATATATTATATATATATATTATATAGACGAATATTTACAGTAATAAGTATGGAACAAAAACATAGAAATCAAGAAAAATAACTATTAAAGAGAGAGGTAGTGACCCTTTACCATAGTTTTAAAAATGGGCAGAGATTGAGCACGCCTTATTGACACGGGCAAAGCATTCCACAACCGCACCGCTTGAACCGTAAAAGTTTTGTCGTAAAAGCTGTTGGAATGCATCGACATCTCTAGTCCCAAGTTTTCCGATGACCTCAGATATCTATTATGTGTGTCATGAAGGAACTTGAAACGTTCTTTGAGATAAGAGGGGGTTGTAGGATTGTATAGAATACTGTAAAGCAGAAATAAAATATGAGAATCCCGGCGAAGACGTATGGGAAGCCACTTGAGCTTTGTCCGAAATTCAAAAATGTGATCATATTTGCGCAGGCCAAATATAAATCTTATGCAAAGGATTTGAAGACGCTCAAGTTTATCTAGTTGTGCCTGGGTGAGATCGAGATAACTGACATCAGCATAGTCAAGGATAGGACTGGAACTGATGAAGAAGACCACGAATGGCCATTGGAACTCCTTAATAAGTATGTCATGTTTTTACTTATTGCGACTGCCTATCGTGTTTCCCCTGACCCGAAGGGTTAAACTAAAAATCTTCGGGTCCAATGTCAAATCCGTGCTGCTCTACGGGTGTGAAACGTGGAAGGTAACAAAGGACATATCACGCCAAATCCAGGTCTTCGTCAACCGATGTCTTCATCGCATCCTCGGAATTTACTGGCCCGAGATCATCTCTAATGTAGAGCTGTTAGAAAGATGCCACGAGACCCCGATCGACCGCAAGATCAAGCGGCGTAAATGGTGTTGGATTGGTCACACGCTCCGGAGGGATTCTGATCACATTCCTAAACAGGCCTTGGATTGGAATCCTCAAGGAAAAAGGAAGCGAGGCCGTCCCCGTCAAACATGGCGACGCACCGTATTGGCTGAAGCGACGAGTATCGGAATGACGTGGAGCGGGGTGAAGCACGAAGCTCAAGACCGGTCTCGATGGAGGACTACTGTGGAAGCTCTCTGCCCCAGCTAGGGGCCATAGGATCTTAAGTCAAGTATCGTGTTACCCAGTAACTGGATTATGTAGGGCACTACACAATAACCGGGCAACACAATAACCTTTGTTAAAACTGGTATCACATTTTCTAGATTCTGACTACCCGTGCCGACAGTCAAAAATCTACAATTTACAGCCAGTACCAACAGTTTAACGTTTGCTTGCCAAGGCACGGAGGAAACGTGGTATGTGTGGAATCCCATCCATAGACCGACCTCGCCAAAAGTAACTTAACCTTGACGATCGACCCTTGTGGTTGTTATTATTTAGCTACAAACTTCGCCAAACGGTTTGTGCTCCTCGGAAGACCAGCTCTAAACAACAAGCAAAAAAAGGCCCAAGCACAGATAGACGGGTCCGAACGACGATCTCAAACAAAGGCCAATCACGAATGCGCTTGCACTCACTGTACGTGAAGTGTGTATATGTGTGCTTGCGATTTTGCTCGCTGAATGGAGTCAGCCTTCTGTTCTTATCTATGTTGTCCTGGTACTTAACACTCTAAAGTAGCGAAAGCCACAGAGTACATCTAGCTTTAAAATTATATTAATACTGAGAACATGCTGGGTTGTAATTTAATTAGTGATAATATAATTCCTGTTTGTTCTAAAAGGGTTGGCAGATGTGACTGACACATTTTGCTACTTGTGGTGATAGTAAGAAGGTCGCGTATGATCCCGTTGTGAAAAAGGGAATATTGTCATTCGTCCTGTAAAGCACCGTCTCCCTCTCATAACGGAATTATGATGTCATTGGCTAGACATAGTACTGGCTGGATTTTTGCCCCTCTCCCTGACTTTTTCTGTGTTTTTAATGAACACTTTTTGAAGCAGTCTTCAGCTTCTGCAGAATTAGAAACGAATACGTATACGTACTCTGACTTAAAACAAAATATATATTATCTTTCTGTAAGAAGACTTTTTCTTCTAGTCTTTAACAGTGAATAGTTTGCTCAGTGAATGAAGTCTTTCAGTCAGAAAACATCGCTC